>OY101438.1:18933751-21333751 GCA_956483605.1 Tuberolachnus salignus
GATCGCTATTCGATAAATCAAAAGGCCGGGCGGCGGGTTCACATTCGAAAATAAAGGCGACAAACGAATATCGGCCGTGGCGTGCCCCAAATTTAACGGGCGGCTCGTTTGTTGACGAGGAAAAGAAAATATTCTTAAATTCTAAAACAAGTAAATACTTTCCGAGATAACGAGCGTCTTATACAGTTCAACCCGTATAGAAAATATAGAAACATATCGGCGTAAAAAAAAAAAAAAATACCGCCCCGAGCTCGAGTTACTCCCCCACCCAACCACCGCCCATCCGCATATACAAAGAAATTCTTACTTGACGATTTTATTGTTCAACTATTTTATCGCGTTATATAATATAATTTATATATATATATATGTATATATTGTAAAACGCAATATTTAATAATAATATTATTAATTTTCATACGACGCGATACGTATTAATATTACGGCGAGAAATTAATTGCGACCGCATTACAATGACGAATTAATAATATATTCGGAATTAATAATTACATATTATTGTCGTTAACGCGGACACACGCGCACGCACACGCACACACACAAAGTTTTTCGGACAGCACGTGCCACTGCGGACAGACAAACACCGAGACTATTTCGACAGCGGCGAGCGATCACCGCCGGCGGTACACTACGGGTACGCGCACGTCGGGTGTGTCGGCGCGGCCTGCACAAAAGGGCTGCGGCGCGGCAGGGCCGACTCGCCGGTCTCGCAGCGGGGAACGCGTGCGCGTGCTGCGCGGCGGCGCCCCCCGCGCAAAGGACGTGTTCCCCAGCCTCGGTCGTCACACCCTACTTACCGTCATCATCCCCTCGCCGCAGACCCTTGCAGCCTATTGTTCCCGATCGGCTTCCGTCGTCGTCCGCCGCCGACGCTCGTAATAATAATCTCAGTCGCGAATTACACCACAGTGGGTATTCGCATCGCGGACTCGCCGCAGTCAAACTTTGTAGCCTATTGTACACATACCGGCGTCAGTTTTAGCCATCGATCTCCACCCCCACCACCACCACCACCACCACTCACCCATCCGGGATTGCGGGCACCAAATTTATGCGGAACCCAGAAATACGTGTCGGGGACCCCCCCTATAAAATGTCTTCCCCCCTCCCGGGGGGTTAAACTCGAAAACGGCCGCCCTTAATATCCGACGACGGGCCCTGAGGACGTGGCCTCAGCCCCTCCTCTAAACGCTCCTTTTATCCGGGCTCGCGATACGTCGATGTCAAACTTTTTCTTTTTTTTTAAACCATAAAAAGAACATATAGAGCGTTTTAAGATATCATATTCCCTCAAATATGTCGCGTTTGCGTGTCGTTTGTCAATTTATTTACCCGGACCTGTTTGAAAAATTCATAGACCGGCCGAAAATTCAAGCGACGTTCTTCGTAAACGTAACAATCCACACGTATGACGTTTTATTGTCCAAGGCTATATGTATATTGTTTATTATTTTTTTGTTTCCCTCTCCCCCCCCCTGAAATAGTCACTATCGCGCGCAGTTGAAATTATTTTTTTTTATAGAAAAGTCGAGCAAATATCTGAAACGACCAATAAAACCTATACACACCGGGCGACAGTGCAACAACAATGTAACCGATAAAGCACGCAGATACGGTCGTTCGTTTGAATAAGACTATGGTTAATAATTTCTAATCGTTATTAAAATTCGTTTTCCCACTGTATATGTGTAAATATTTCGATAAATTTTAACGATAATATATTGTGACAAAATGTATTATTTATTATGGATAATATTAAATATACTTATGTATGTATATTTAATACTATGTCCGTGTCGAAGGGAAAACAGTTATTCGGTTGATAAATTCATTATCAATTTTTTTTTTTTTTTTTTTTATCGATAATCTCGATAAGATATTAAATAAAATATTGTTTACTTCGAATAATTTTTTACAACACGATTTCCGTGCGGCCGCGAACAATAATTACTGTTATACGACTCCCCTTGTATATCGCCCAGTACGCACGACCAGCAATTTTCTAGGGGGAAATTAATAATAGAATAATATTATACGAACGCATAAGGAAAAACGCGGTGACCGATAATAAACGTTTTCATATGTTTGATTGTGTAAAATATCCTTAAAGAAAAAAATAATAATAAAAATCTACGACAGTGGCGTTATTGTATGTATACAGTGTGGTTCAGTGATGGGCGTGGCAAGACTTTATTACAGCCGGGCGTTCCGACATTATGTTTCGGAAATCTTAAAAGAAAAAAAAAAACACGATAATAGCGTAGAAGACTCGAATTTATCGTCCGTGATCTCGTATTTTAACGACTTACTTCTCGAACAACCGTGGTTGGAGGGGGATAAATGTCTAAATGTCATCGTTGTTCAAAGTTATGTTTAGGCTAGGTTCACATGAATTACAGATTTTACGCGTTAAGCGCGCGTATAACTATAATCAGTCGTGTTTTATAATCCGGCGAAGATGGACGTAGCAGAATGTGTATGCTTATGGACCTTATATAGACGAATGCAGCGTCGTAGGCAGGGAAATGGGAAATACTGGGTTCATCGTATTTTAAAAAACAGACTAAGTAGTATACAAGCTTGGGTACATCACGCTGTTTAAGAAAGTTTAAGAAATTATGAACTAAAATCGATTTGATCGATGAAAAATTCATTATTGAATTCTTCCATTGTTGACGACAAAAAGGACGTAACGCCTTGAAAAACGCGTAGCAACTGAACACGTCAATGCAAACCTGTATATGTTCAAACACGCGTCAACTTGCGCTGACACGCGTTGACAGGTTTCTTGCGTTATCGCTGCGTTGAACGCGTGTCGCTATGTGTACAGTTAATAGCGATTAATACTAATTGTAAACGCTCTTCATGTGAACCTAGTCTTATGGTACACGTCTCCTAATCGGAACGTTCGAAATCCAGAAGTTTTTTGCGTATTATAAGTTCGCGGTTTTATAGAAAATCTGTAGAAAATTTGTCGATTTCGCGTGGAAAAAATTGATAATAAATACATATTGTTTTTTTTTTTTTTGATTTGATTATGACGCCGCCACCTCGGTCACACAGATAGTAAACTTATTTTTTTGTGAACATTTATTAGAAAAATATACAATCTGTAATATAGGATTGCAATTAACGTATGATCGTGTACAAGATAAATAATATACAAGACCTGAGAGCTTGAGAAGAGTAGCTACTACCCCCCCCCCCCAGCAGTAACACTCAGAATTATCGAATTATTTAATTGGCGAACGGTAAACAATACTAATTCTCGTATAAAAATAAAAAAAAATAAAAGTATTCTGTTGGTTTAAAAATTACGAAAAATAGGTTCGAAACGTACGGTTCGTCGGCACTCCCCAGCCCAAAGTCAAAATCTATCTGGCCGAAATTTTTCAGTTGTTGCCGGTCGAGCGGAACACGTCGGATATAAAACAAAAAAGGGTGCGAGGAGGAAATGACAAACGAGAACCTTATATGTATTTGTATTTTTTACGAACCACGACATTATACGGTAAAATAATCGGTCGTTCAAGAAACGACACACAGCGCCTAAAAAACAATAATTTAACGTAAATGGCCCGAGGCCGAACTGTGGACAACGTTGGGCGTTGATTAGTTTAAAAGGCGATTTTTTTTTTCTTATTATTATTTTGAAAAACTTTTTAATTACATTTAACTAGTACATTATTTTTTTGGGAAAATTCTCAATAGCAGACTCCGTTTA
This sequence comes from Tuberolachnus salignus, assembly GCA_956483605.1. Taxonomy (NCBI): domain Eukaryota; kingdom Metazoa; phylum Arthropoda; class Insecta; order Hemiptera; family Aphididae; genus Tuberolachnus; species Tuberolachnus salignus. The sequence goes on from OY101438.1 coordinate 18,937,494, forward strand.
CTTCGTCCCAGTACTCGGATCAAAACTAGCCACCCGCACTAAAATCATCATTTACCCAATCCCTATGAAAACGTATTTGGGCCCATGCAATTGAAATTTGGGAATACGCCAAGCCACCCCAAATGCGTACCCCGTACGTTTTTTAATCTATCACTCTCCGTAAAATCTCCTCGGCTCTGCGGTACGTGTCTTACTGAACTTTTCAAAATAACTCTGAAATAGAATCCGTTAAAGAACTAACCACAAAACTTTATAGAAAATGTAATTCCAGACTACAGACTCACGCTCAAATAATCGGTGTCTAGATCTGTTGATTGGTTAAATCGGCAATCATTAAATTAATTTATGAAAAAAAAAAAAAATAATAAAAAAAACGTTGGGTTCTATCACTGGATGGTTTCCCCCGCATTATGTATCACGATGGTTTTTTGTACAAATATTGTTAATTTACTTGTTGTGCCACTAAGAAGTCATAGTTTGTAAATATTATATTTAATAAAAAAAAAAAAAAACAACATTTTTATCATTAACTCGACTAGTATAACTTTTCGTTGTTGTTCAGCATAACTTTCTACGGTAAATTTTTCTTCACGTCCGGTGAAGTGTTGACGAGTTCAAGACGGAACGATTATTTTCGAAATTCAATATTAAAAATTGGCCGTTTAGCAGTGCGATTTACGTGTTGATAATACAATTATTTTTTTTAATCGGGCCCATCATACTCGTGCAAAAAGACTTCAACTAAAAAACTTCGTATGTTTAAAACTTCACTAATTAATAACAAACACACAAACCCAAATATGAAACTACTAATGTATAAATCCCTCGTCAAACTCGTGTGGACCGTAAGGTCTCCAACTACGGGGAAATGCCAAAAAATTAAATTTAAATCGAACTCGGGCCTTCCGAAATATTACGTTAAGAAAATTAACAAACTCCCCTCCGTACAGACTTAAAAATTAAAACTGTAAAAAAAAAAAAGTAATAACATATTATAAAAGATTCCACACTCGTCGTCTAGCCTGTAACTCCAACCCTCTAATAAAAGCTCTTTCGGCAAATGTCATTCCTAGCAATCCTCCGAAGCGCTTGAAACGCCAATGGTGTAATTAACTTGACTTTGGAAATAAATTAAATAAAAAATAACTTTTCATGTGTTTTTAAAAACACTTAAATGTGACATCAATGGATGGCTAATTTTGTCGAGTATTCATGTCTTACAATTATTTTTAGCCAATACTCTTATTGTACCTATTTGGAACACAGATTGCGTGTATATATATATTAATAAAGAAAAAAAAAAAAAGAAAGACATTCTTTAAATTAATGATTACGTGTTGTTTTGTCGCTTAGGTATCGCACTTAACGTTGAATACTTTTTAATGTTGGTTTTTAATAGCAAACACATAGAATTAACTTTTTATCAACCGAGTCGAGTTAATATATTTGTGCACTTAAACTTTTAACCGAAGACATTTCCGGTTATATAACTTGACTTAAACGAGTCGATTATTTCCATTAACTCGCCCGACATTGACTATGGACACGCATGCGTACGTTAGGTTGACTTTTTTTGTTTTTGTTTTGTTATCGTTTATTTTATGCTAGAAAAAAAAAAAAAAACAAAACAAAATACCGAAATCGTATTGCGTTGTCAATTTACAATTTATCGTCGGCGCCAGGTGTACCGGATAAATCCAGGCGGCCTGAACCGATTATGATTCATTAGGTTACCTTTACTAGGACCGTGCTGGAAATATAGGAATTTAATTGTTTTATTGTAAAATGCTACGAAAAAAAAAAAAAAAAAAAAATCGTTTGTTGCATTTGTCGATTATGTTTTAAACACATTTCGCCTATTACTCGTCATAAAAATAATTAAAAATGTAATAAAAAAACAAAAACAATTCCGGCGTATCGTAAAATGATGATCACGAAGTACCCATGGCAAATACGATTTACAAATTTAAGTCCGTCAAACGCAATCCCCCTGGCTTTGTCCGGCGGTCGTGAAAATGTACAGGAACAAAAAAAAACAAAAAAAAAACCTGAAGAAGATGTGAAAAACCGCCGCCAAATAATCTCGATTTTTTCCAAAACGATATTGGACGTATCCGCCATTTCTAGAAGAAAAAAACCGTCCACAATATCTCTGGAATATACAAAAAAAAAAAAAAATAGGGTTTTCCACACCGTCGTTTTCCTCGGTCAAGTTTCAATATCGGTTCGCGGTTTAACCGTTTCAAAACGTCGGCGATAAGATCGACGGCAGATTTAAAGGACCGAATCAGGTGGGAAAATCCATAAAAAAAAATCTATCGGTAAACGATATTGCGGTTTGCGATAAAAAATGTATTTATTTTTTATTTTTTTTTTTTTGTGGTAAAAATTGAAAAAAAATCAACTGTATAATCTAGACGGGGCCCCGGTACGCGATTTAGTTATATGCCGACTGAACGACCGTTAAAATACCAATAACGGAATATCGGGGCGGGAGAGGGGGGGGGGTGGAAAAATTTAAAAAAATCATATCGGCATTGTATAATAGTTTTGCGCAACGTTTCGAGTAGAAATACAATCGGCCACCAGGCGGTATATTATGCGGAATACCTATCCCGACGCGATAAGATCGTGAACGAAAAATTGTGTAAAAAATAACGGTTTGGTTTTTTTTTTTTTTTTTTACGAAATAGATAATAAAGGTAAATACCTCTAATCACCGAACGCGCGCGCGGTGTACGGCGGCGATTGATCCGCGGCGCCCGCCAACGGCACGTCTACACTAAATTACGTGTTGGCACGCATAATTGTTTGCCTATAGCCGACCCCGCGACGGCGTAATAATAAAAATCGTGGAGTAAAAAAAAAAAATAAATGCAAAAAATAACAACCGGGAAACCATTTTTTTTATTTTTTCACATATACTAATTAAATGACCGAGTCGTTTTACCGGTCCGACGTGAATTATTTAAAAATATACAATATAAAAGTTGCACTAATTTATTACTTGAAAAAAAAAAAAAAAAAACTAATAATAACAATAATTACGTACACGAACACGAGTAATTTTATGTAAATTACTACAATATTAGAGTATGTATCGCAATGGCATTTAGTAAAACAATAAATAAATATTCACGAATCGAATTATTCTATTATTATGAATATTGTAGAAACAACCGTTTTTTTTTTTTTTTTTTTTTTTAATATCAAAAAAGAAAGAAAAAAAGAGAAAAACCGTGCGCGCCCCCACGAGAAAGTTATGACATAATTCACCCGCAACCGACGGTTGTAATTATGTATCTCTATAGATACGTCCACGTTCACTCAGCGGTGTTACAGATTTAAACAAAAAAAAAAATATATATATATATTAAAAAGAGAAAATTCGATTGACTAAAAAAAAAAAAAAAGCACGGATTATATATAATTCGGACGGACAACAATTGGATTATTTTATAGATAGATTATTTCATTTTTTTTCTACTTCTTCTTCTTATTCTTTAAAATATATATATAATTTTAAAAATGTATTTCCACAATCGGTTACATCTCGAACGATGAGCGTTAGTGATAAAGGATTTATGTCACGGAGGACGGAGTAAAAAAAAAACCTTCCAGTGAAGACGGCACTTTGGCAGTTAGCAGTTAATTATACAATTAACCAGTTGGCGAGTCAAAATAAATCCTGAGAAATCATTTCACGTTCCATTCACACTCAGAAAAAAAAAAAACTCATTCAACTGCACGGTGTGTGTAGTATTCCTATTACACCGCGTGTAAAATACCCAGGGATCATAATCGACAAACTATTAACTTGGGGCCCACACCTAAAATCTAAACGCAAATTGCTAAATAATCGCCTACGCATACTTCGCCCAATAATCAAGTCCAAACTTTCTATAAAAGCAAAATTAACAATATACAAACGGGCCTCTATTAAGACCCGTTTGGACTTATGGCTCGCGAATCTGAGGAAGCGCAAAACCGTCCCAATTACAAACCATTTATCAAGCATTCCAATCCATATCCCTCCGTCTCATAGCCTCTGTTCTATGGTATGTCACAAATAATGCACTCCACAAGGACTTAAAAATCAAAACTGTTGAGCAACTCACCAAACAGTATTACATTAAATTTCACAAAAAATTACAGCAACATCAAAATCCTCTTATAAAATCCCACCTATCCTCACTTACACTACCTGAAAACCCTCATCGTTGCCTTAAAAGGCACTGGTGTCGGGATCTTTTGTAATAAATAAATAAAACAAAAAAAAAAATCTATAAATTAGGTTTAATTTTTTTTTTGAGGATTACCAGGAATATTTGCTGGTACAAGGCTCGTCGTAGGGATCTGTGCGATTTCGACGGTTTAAGTTAAATCATTAGTAAAACGTTTTTGCTACGTCTTGAGCAGAGGAGATGCCAAGGTGGCCTATTGCGTAGAGACTGGGAAATTTACAGAACTAAAAATATTTTACTAGGCCGCAGTCCGGTGTTTACACCGCCGTTTTAATGTCAACGAAAATCGTAATTTTTTCCGTTAAACATTTTCGAACAGGAATCGTCGTGCGGATTGCGCAATAGCCCGAGGACCGGAATAATATTGTATAACGTATGCACAGTAAAAGTGCACAATACACAAGAACTTGTTAAAAAAAAAAAAAAAACGTATGTATAAATTTAAAACGATTTGCGCTCGGCGTCAACGATAAGACTCGAATTTCTATAATATTAAAGCGTTTTGCGCGAATATTAGAAGAAAAAAACCAATTATCTCGCAATTTTTTTTTTTTTTTTCATATTCGCCTCTTATATATATATTATAATATGATGCAGACAATTTCGTGTTAGATAACACGTACGGTTTGTGAAGAAAGAAAAAAAATAATAACCGCCTACGAATTCGCCAAAACCCTCAACAGTATTTTTTACACGGTTTTTACGAGATATATGAAAGAATTTTAAATATCAAATTAATATATTTAGATACACGACGTACAATGAAAAAAAAAAAACCACAATTTTAAATATAAATCGAAATTTCCTCGTCGTTCTCGTATTCTCGGGAACGACAAATATTTTCTGAATGTTTCGTTATCGGTTTTTTTTATATATATATAATCGGACAAAGCGCAAGAATATTGTGAGAGAATATTGTTTTGTTTTTAACGTTACCGTGCAGTTTTTTTTTTTTTTTTATAAGTCAAAAGTAATGCCGATGTTAACGTACGGCCGTTTTAAATCTATAATAATACTATTGGGCACCGACATACGTGACATAATACGACGAACGTAAAAAAAAAAATTAAAATAAAAAGTTAGTTTTTTGATTCATTTTTTTTGTCACGAATATCTTCGTCTTAGATCGTCTTGTTTTATATATTTCGTTGTTTGTGCAATAACTCTAAACCCGTGTTGGTTAATATCCTGTTGAAAAACGATTGTTTTTATGGGAACGGACAACATTGAATATATATCAAATTGTAAAAATATAAAAATGATGAAAATCTTACGTATATCGTTTAAAAATGATCGTTAAAAAATGTGTTCAACGTCGATTTGGCGTACTCACAATAATTTCTATTGGTATCGAATATTGTATCGGCTGTAAAAAGGCGTCGAATTGACATTTAAAAAAAAATGCACAGAATAACGAAAAAAATGTATCTGTACCTTTTTTGTTTTTTGATATTTGCTGCGCGCATTCAAGTAGTTTTTCATTGGAAATTACTATCTGACTATATTTTGCACCGGTTTTACTGTGTAAAATATATTTCTACGTCCATATATATATTGTGTTACGCGACTATAATATAATTTCCATAGGTATAAAATAATAATACAAATATTTTTTTTTAAACTCTAATAAAGATATTAAATATCACGACAATGAAATTAAAAATATATATATATATTTATATATAAATTATAATTTATATTAACTTTGTGATTAATGTCAATGATTAATTAAGTGCTATATACAAATTCGAAAAAAAAAAAATTACTATTTACGAAATAAAAGTTAAAATTATTTCGAAATCGACGCGAGTATTCAAAAGGTTTTTTTTTTTTTTTTTTAATATTAAACTACACCGAATCCCGAAATTAGAATTGTAGTCGGGATTTATTTAGTAGTAATGTAGGGTAATTTAATTAATATCTGTAAGCAACAAAAAGAAAAAAGAAAAATTGTATCCACATAAATCGAAAAATAACAAAAGAAACGTTACGATTTTCATCAAAAATTTAATATTTAAACGAGCTTGAAGAAGAAGAAGAATAAGAAAAATTCACGACTAGAGATTTGTTTTATATTTTGATGGTGACGTATGAACTATTTGGGTAATTTTCGAGCTATCGCTAAAACGAAAACGGCACCGTGTTTCAAGAACGTTACCACATCCGGCAAGGGCTAAAATATAAATTAACATTTCAGATCTCTGCGAGGATTAATTTTTTGTATTTTCATGGAATTACAACAAAATCGAAAATTACAGTGACAATCCCGGGTTTTCCAACGGTTTCTTCGTCTTGTTATTGAGGAAATTACGAGGGTAACGGGAAAACATTACCGTCCCAGTGTACAAATCCCGATCCAAAACGTTACGAAAAAGTCACCGTACAGTTTTACAGGAGCAATATCGAAAAGATTGTCGTTTACAGACGACGGTAAAAAAAAAAAAAAAAGAAATACAAATCGATAAGACTTTACAATTTATTCTGTATGTCACGAAACGCTGCGTTTTTGTCGAAACTTGTTTCGTTTTCGAATTTGTTATTTTTATCCGGGGGCTCATTGTTTGTCGACCTAACGGGAGGAAGAAACAAAACAGTTTCATTTACAAGTACGAATAAATTATATTGTTTTCGAAAAAAAGAATTATCAAGCAATTAAGAAACATGGTCGGCGGCAAGCGGTACGGTACATAAATTAATATAGATTATTGTAGGATAATATATATATATATATATAAAAAATAATCGTGTATATTCGCTTGGCGGCGAATTGAAAAGAAATGGAAAAATTATCTTATTCTCGTTTTATTATTATTATTATTATTTTTTTTAAATTTTTATTTTTTTTTTTTTTTCTCCAATTATACCTATACCGGCAAAGGGTCAATTGCGAGATCAAGGTCGTATACGAATTGACTGAATTACTGTATTCACGCCATTAAATCGCATAGCACATTCGTTCGTGCGAATTATTGGTATTTGCCGGACCAATTGATATTTTTTTTCTTTCCTCAGACCGACGACCTTTGGCACGGAATTCTTACGACGTGTGCGTGCGAGGTTTTTTTTTTTCTAGGTCTCCCCCCCCTTCCACATCCTCCAACGGAAAATACCACTTGTGGTTTTTTTTTTTTTTTTTTTTTTTTTTAATACAAACAATAATGTCCGGTATTTTATTTTTTTTTGTTTTCTTCCTTTTTGTCTTTTCGCGTCACGTGCGCCGCCGCCTTCGCAGCCCCCCGCAGCAACCTTGCGGCCACCCGCACATATTGAAATTTATGTACGACACCTAGGTACAATTTTTTAAACGTGTAATTTTCCACAATAATTCCGACACGAGGCCACGACGACGGACAGTCCTTCCTTGCCGAATAATAATTAAAATTTTGTATTATTATTATTATTATTATTAAACGTACGATCGTTGCGCCGCGGCGGGTAGGCAAACAAACGGCCGACCGCGCGTGTCCGCGTTGCGTTCTGCGATCGCCTCGACCAGACAAACAACGTTTTTTTACCGAACGTTAACGAATAATTAAGCGTTTTTAATATCTAAACAAAATAATAAAATAATTTTCCATTGTCAAAGTGCAAGTCATTATTATTATTATCATTATCATTATCGTTATTATTGTAAAGAACACGTTTGGAACCGCCCGATTTCTCATTTTCAACGCTCTAATAATCAAAAAAAAACAACGGAAATATCATTAAAAACGCGTTATATAAGCAGTTTACGAGTAAATCGTACATAACCGGATTTTTGATCGCGAAAATACTGATACACCGACAAAACAAATATAACAATTGTATCGCAAAAATAATATTTATCTATCCCGACTATACATACATACGTAGATAATAATCGAATATAGTATTTCACTATTGTAGTAAATTCGTATTTATATCCGTGTATCATAGTAGGTAAGTATATTAAAGGAAAACTTCATATATCAAATGCGATTCAAATATTTTACTAGACATAATTTTAACAACAAAAAACATTCCATAATATTTTATCCGAGGATCGAATGGCATCATTGTGAATGCGTTTAAATTGGAACGCACACGCGTTCAACATTTCGCGATTTAAGATTTTATTGGGCGAATAAATGCACTTCAACATCGAACTGTTTGTCTAGGTCCATTTTCCAAGTGTAGTACCTTAGCTGAAAGCATTTCGGATCTATTTGGTGTACTGGAGAGGTAATTTTTTTCGATTTTCGTTTTAGTTTTCCATAACAATTGGAAAAAAAAAACCAGGACAATTTACGTCAATGGGTTCATTATGATTCGACTTTTTTTCTTTTTTTGTTGTAACTCGGTTAAAAATAACCGTGGGAATCAGATATTTTCACCGAACATTAATATTAGGCGTGTACTAGCCATTCTGGCCATTTTTTTTTTTTTTTTTTATCGAATTTATTGAATAAAACTATTTTGGCCAAACCGAAACAGTTTCATCATAAGCTCGATAATGAAAAAGAAAAAAAGTCGAACATATTTTAATAGATTTTTCTTTCGTAGCGTTTAAAGTGCAAATGTTGATAAAAAAAATTGTTTATAGTATGATTAACTGAACTTTACAACATAACCGTTATTCGTCAGTAATGATTTATCGTTGCGTACAGATATACATATATTTTTTAAAATCTATAGTTTTTTATACGACCGATATAAGTAACAATAATAATACTTCTGAAAGTCGTCTTGATTGAATAGAAATACGTTCTTACGCCAACAATACGGGTAGAAAATCAACCTAAGTTTTATAAAATCGTTCAACTATAAAATAAACGTCGCCTTACTTGAAAAAAAAAAAGAAAAAAAAGCGTACGCACAACGAAACATATCCGCCTAAAATCTATATTCAGTATTTTAATGAAATAACTGTCTGGTCGTATTTTTATTTTTTTTATTTTAGCGTGCATTCCAAAGGTTTTCGGAACGTCAGTAACGCATCGTTAAAGTAATAATACGAAGAAAAAAAAACGAAACAATGAAACGATACGTATTGCCCTTTTTGGTCGTTGTCAAAAATCGCAATATACGATCATGGTTTATTCGGCTATATTGACTATAACTTGTACTATACGAATCGGCGGAACGACACGAAAACCGACGTGTGACTTTTTTGTCCGATTTAACGTCGCACACTTATTGCCTCCTAAATCCAAGTGGCAGCAGGGTTTGCGCTAGTGTGCAGTACAACACAGATTGTGCATTTCTAAAATAAAATGTGCAGTACCTACTGCTTATCTACATTATCATTCCGAAAAAAAAAAAAAAATAAACGATAAGGCGGTCGGTTATCAGCTATGGTTGGTTGGGGGAGGAGGTTTTGGCATTATTACATCACGCCAAAATGTGTTTACAGGCTAAGTTCAGGCATCTACTCGTGCAGTTCTAAAATTTGCTTGGCGCGGTACGTATTTTTTTTTTACTCGAATTGCGTCCGGGTGTTTCAGAGGTTTAAACAGTGAAACACCGATGATACCGATATGGAAAATTATAGTGACTGACAGCACTGGTATACCGAAGCGTGTTCGTGACGTATCGCGAGGATTAATTAACAGGCAAATGAAATAAGCATCAATCTAAAACGAAAAGCTTTCTGAACGAGTTTAAAAATTACTTCACGGAGAAATAATTATTATATATATATATGTAAAAAAAAAAAATAATTTAAACAAAGTCACATACAGTTTTGGATCACATTGAAGTCAATACAATTTTAAACGAACAATTTTTTTTATTAGTAAATGTTCTCGCGTGATAAAAATATACAGTTTTTAAGTAAATTAAATACATTGTACGCGGACGGAACTATAAAAATACCTTAACATTTTATCTATTTTGTATCTTTTTTTCACACCAAACGAATTCATTGCTACGTTTGAGTGATACAATGAGTATTGTTTTTTTTTTTTTTTTTATAGTATTTACCCTAGCGATTAACATACGTAGGTAGCACACATACATACCGATTAATCTGGCCTTATACCGGAGGCAATTCGAGTGGAGAGTAAATTTTGAATTTGGAGGCAATACTTCGAGTAACATTTTTTTTTTTTTTTTTGGAAAAATGTACGGGGGTGGGTGGGGAGACTGGCAATTCGAGGAAATTCAAACGTGCCCGTAATATACAAGTCCGGCTCGGAGGGGTAGAATCCCTTCGGGACACAGATATATATATATATCTCTACGATATCTCGAGATATACATCTCTCTTTATATTATTGTATCACAATATCCGCGCCGAGACCTTGGCACCGTCCATGGACGTGATGAGCAACTTATAACGAACCATGACCGGTATATATATATATATATATATATATATATAAATATGTGTGTGTATAATATGCGCAGACGGTAATTATTATATACTACGCTATATTATGCGATATGTAGGACCGTACAGTCGTGAATTGCGCAAATAACCTCCTCGGCGTCCGACAATTTTTTTTTTCTTTTCTTTTCATTTTTTTTTTTTTTTTTTTTTTTTTTTTTCCTACAATAAAATATAATAATATCTATTATTATATCTGTATGTACTTTACCTGTTCCCAATTGGCTTTCGCGTTGTCGTCCTCGTCGTCGTCGTCGTCGTTAAATTCGTAATCGCCGTACATCGAGGGCCAGGCCCTCAACGACATGGTTCTGTTGAACTGTTGGGCCATAATTTTGTTTCTACATAATTCCAATACCCACCGTCACACAGAACCGACCACCGACGATAACGATTCTTATATACGACAGACGACGACGACAAGTATAATATATATATATAAAAAAAAAAAGTGAGAAATATTACACCACTACAAACGCACGCACGGTCTGTCTGTTTCGACTATTATTATTATATTAATATAGTGTAAATGATTTCCTCGGAAAGCCGTCCCCGTATTTACGAGTACTCATCGATTATACATCAAATTCGAATTAATTGATAGTCGAAACGAGGTCGTCGTTCCCTATAGGCGAGCTATCATAATATACGGCTGCCGTTTATACAAATGTGCATCGCGTATTTATTTGGGTCAGGCCGAAGAAACGGCATACAAACAAATATATATACTCGTATTATGTATATACACAATATATAATCGAAACCGGGCCAGGGGAGGCGATGAGAGAATAACGATAAAAAAAAAATCATAATCAATTCTATCGAATATCGTCAAATGTTTTTTTTTTTTTTTTTTTTTTGTCGTTTAAACGCATATGGGTAAAAAACAAAACGGAAATCCAGGTCTGCTCTGAAAGTATATAAAGCAATGAAACCCGTCTTACCTGTGGCACGTATGTGTTCTGCGGCGTCCTGATTTTGATGGTGTTTTTTATGGGCACGACGTCGTCGTCTTCGTCTTCGTCGTCGTCGTCATCGTCTTCGTCTTCGTCGTCGTCGTCGTCGCTGCTCAACCGCTTCGGCGACGACTGCGCCACCTGATCAACGATCGCCTGTTTCTTCTTGAGTATGTGATCGATGAAATTCGGCACGTTTGGCGTGGCGAGCAAAAGATTCTTTTCTTTTTGACTGTGGATCATCGAGCCGATGTGCCGGCCGGTGGTGTACCCGTTGCCCGTGCACGCCACCTGCTGGTTGCCCTGCCTGAGGAACGCGTACTTCTTCTTCTTCACTTTGGCCGCGTGGCTGTGTATTAGCGCCGCGGTGGAGCCCACGGTCGTGTCCACCGAGGCGTTCGACGACATGGTGGACGCGAACACGGACTGTTCCGGCTTGGGCCTGTGATGGACGCTGTGGATACGGGCGCCTTCACCGTACAGCTCGGCCACTTGGTCCTCGGTAATGGGCATGTCCTGCAACACGAACAATAACGCAGCCGTTATAATTAATTGTATTATCGTCCGTTGCGCAAGTATTAAATTACAAATTGAACAAAAAAAATCGTTGTCATGAACAGAGCCGCTATATGTGTGTGTGTAAAGCCAGTGGAGGTTTTTGGAATTTTTTCTGGGGAGGAGGAGAATCTATTGATATTATCTTACAATATATTTAACATAAAAAATATATTTACTCCCATTTATTAATTTCATTTGACGAAAAAACATATTTTTTCTATATTTGTTTTGCATAATCTATTCAACAAAACAATTAAAATTGACAAGATGGACATTAATGAATATACCGAATATGATTAAGTATTATTATTACTTTAACGCGCAAACCGTACATTAATTTCTGCAAATATAACATTATGATAATTATTATTATTGATCGAGTTAATTCTGGATTTTTGGTCACCTCCGTCGCGGGAGCCAGGCATAGGGAGAAACGACTTCTTGGAATTTGTATTTAAAATTTAATTGACTGAATTCAATACTGCTCATAATAATATATAAAGTCGAGACAACGCGGTAAGGCCGACTCAAAAGATTTTATTATAAGTGCGAAATTTTTAGATTTTGAACGAAGCCAAGAATGTATTGGTTTTACTCTGATGCGTTTTATTTTTTTTCCCCCGTCTAAGTTGTCCGTGTTGACCACTTTTCTAAAAGACATCCTGCCCCGATATTCAAGTATAGCAACGTTTCTGAAAGCGTTTTGGATCTAGTTGGTGCATTAAAGAGGTAATTTTAAAATTTTCGTTATAGTTTTCTTAATAATTGGGAAAAACCGTGAAGAAATTTAGGAAAAACCGGAAAATATCATTATTTTGGACTTTTTCTTTTTCCTGTAACTCGGTTAAAAATAATCGTAGGGAAATGTTCACAGAATATTAATATTAGGCGTGGAATAATGTTCAAAACAATCCGACCATTTTTATTCAACTTATAGTTGAAATTTAAATATTAAATTTTTTAGGCATTTTAAGTATTTTTTCTCGAATTAATTAAATAAAACAGTTTCAGCCGAACAGAAACGCACGGAGATTCATTATAAGTTGTACTTGATGATAAAAAAGAAAACTTTAATAATTTCTTTTTCTAAGCGTTAAGTGTTGATTACAATATAAATATCAATTATTATTAGTTATACTAATTATTTTTTTTTAGCACCTCCATCCACCCGCTAATTTTGGTTCGTAGACCCAGTCTTAAACTGAACAGTTCGCGGCCACTGTCGTAGGTGAAAAGTTTAAAACGTAGGCATAGGATAAAAGGTAATTTAGTTTAGAAGTAATTGTCGTGTTTTCTTCTCTTGCTGTCAAGGTAATCCTCCCCCCCCTCAAAAAAAAAAAAAAAATAAAACCAATGTATACACTTTTTGTTGTCAGTTTTTTTAATTTTTTGGAAAATATATTAGTAATCAAAATATTGTCTTAAAATAAAATACCATCGAGCGAAAAATGTTTATCGAGAGAAAAAAAACCATGTATGTTTGTGAAAACATAGCAATACAAGTACTTAAAATAAATAATTTTGAAAAAAATATTATAATAATTATTAAAGGAACTCGATGTTGAAATTAGCACTCGTATACGTTTAAAATTAAATATTAGTTTAAAAGTTAGGACTTTCGCATATATAAATTACGCAATCGTTTATCTTAAAAACCTATATACTAACACAGTCAATCGATTGTATGTTGGCATTTTAAAAAACTAATAATATGAACTATAAAAAATGAAAATATAACGCCAAATATTATATTTTATTAATACTCGTATTACGACCAATTCTATAAATATAACATTATCGATGATATATTTTTAATCTTGTTTTCCACGAGCGGCGTTCGTAATAAAAAGTAATTTTATTCGAAGTTATTTTATGGCGTTCGTGACGGATACACTTGAATTGTTACCTTTTCTCCTGTGCAAAATTTAAGATCGCAATTACAGATTTACAGGCATATCTTTTTGTCTTATATAACGAAATAAAAAATTGTTCTTAAAACAATAAATTAGATAGAGTTGTTCACGAAATCGCGGAGTCGTGAAGAACAAGACACGGGAGGTAATCGTTAAACGTTCGCATAAATTATACAAAATAAAAAAATTCGGGGTTTATATTTACATGTTCGCTACGTTTGCCTAACCCGCCTTCGCCGTTTGCAAATAATATTTATTTATGACTGTAATAATATTATAGTTTGTGGCAATATTAAATATTATTTGAATAAACGATAAGATTTCTAGGACAAAAAAGAACAAATACATTTTCGTCATATTTTTAGACACCTAAATAATAACCAATAAAATTGCACCAACAATCTTATGCCATTATTCGTAAAATACCGTGTAAACAATAACTGTACACGCTTTCTGCTAGGGTGATGATGGCACACAATACTACGGCGTTATACTCGTATTTGCTCAAGATAAACTTATATTAATTAACTGAATCACCGAATAGAAAAAAAAAAAATAATAAATACGCTAATATGACATTTTTGAACGAGAGCTAATAATTACCCAAGGCCAAATGTTTAGTTGGTGGAAATGCTGCAGTTCGATGTAATATTTAAGTGCTCACAGCACTATATTATAATATAACAAATATATAAATACATTACTTCTGATATAGCTTAAGTCTATATTTGATATTCATAAAGTTTTATGCGCGTTTATCTTTGTGTATTATGCTTTGTGCGAATTTACTTTGATGAGTCAAAACACACAATTCGGGGGATTTTTAAAAAATATATATATATATATATATATCGTTATCGTTATATTATATTGTCGTTTAATAACTCGTAATTCTCATAGATTGTGTGCATAAAATTAAATCGTAAAAGAGCTGTTAAAAAAAAAAAAAAAAAAAAAAAAAATACAACGCGTATTATGCGGTTTTTCGGTTAATAGTTAAGCAGCGTTGTTCTGTCGTTCCCCGGGAAAATATTTATTTGAATAATTTTAAAAAAAATTGTATACGAGGAGAAGCGTTTGAGAGCGCCGATCGTTTTTTTTTTTTTTTTTTGAAAAAATTATTCGTTTTATACTGACAAAAAAAAAAAAAAAAAATTAAGAACAAAAGAAAGTATTCGCAATACTAAAATAAAAATATATAATTGTACAAAATATTTTCAGTCGGGCTTCTTTCGATTGTACGTGAATGAACCCGGCCTGACGGCTCGTTCCCGATTCCCAATTATTACCGGGTGGGGAACGGAACAACGTTAAACTATTTTTTTTATTTTTTTGAAAAAAACCGCGTCGCAATTACTACGCCGTATAGTAATTTTATATATAATTATGTCGACAGCATCCCGGATATAGATTATGTTAAAATATTTATCTGCGCGCGATAGCGTGAACGTTATAATATACAGTTAAAAGTATGCCGCGAAGCGTACGCCCGTGTACGGACAGAGTAAGGACGACGACACCCGTCGAAATAATATAGAAAAAGAACAAATGTAGAGAAAAAAAAATTAACTTCGAACGAAATAATACTATTTTATATTGGAAAAAAAAAATACGCATGTTCACGGCGCATTCGCGGAATTGATACATTATAATGTTTTTCGCGGGGCGGAATATTGAAAAAAAAAAAAATTTAAAAAAAAATAATATAAATTCTACGATAATAATAGATATTATTTATATCGGCCCGCAGCGGCGGGAACGTCCGAGGGGAAATCCGGAGAGAGAAATCGAACGTGTCGTCTCTCTTTTTTTTAGTTTCGCGAGACGCCACAATATTACACTAATAATAATGATGATGATAATAATAACACTCGAAAAATTAATATTGTTTCACCGGCGTCGATTCTCGTCGATCGATATATTAAAATTTATTTATGTGTGTACGTTCTCGTTGGCGTTAGTGTCTCTTGTCTTGGTGTATAATATTATAGATAAACAATATAATTATTCCGACGCGCGTGCGTATACAGAGCTATACAGAGCGATCGCGGGACGTGCGTATATACTACTATAATATATGTATTATATAAAAACAAACTAAACGGCTAGAAAAAATAAATCTCGCCGTATAAAACGAATATAATATTATTTTACCATTCATGGCGGTGGCGGCGGCGGCGGCGGTCAAACGGTTATTATTTAATTTATTTTTTTTTTTCATGGGTGGAATTAAAGCTGATTTATCTAACAATTATTATTATTTATTTACGTACATTTTTGTTATTATTATTATTTTTTTTTCATAAATATCGAAGGGAAACGAATTCACGGATGGGAATATATTCGCTGCTTACGACGCGGTATGGTTTAACCCGCAGTCCAACATTAACACGCGGGCGACATGGTAAAAATCACTTGTAGGACATAAATTGACGTGGCGTCATAACGGTTGTAATTCGAGTTTCAAACAATCAAAATTATTATGTAAATATGTTCAAAAAAAATCAGCCTTGCCCCCCGCCCGAATGACAAAATCATTTGACCGCCACTGTTGATTGTGCGTATCTTTAAAGATTTTGTAATCCGTCCGTGTTGTAACTTCATCGAATATTTATTACCTATACCTTTCTTACCTACGTTTTCAAACCATACAATCCGATTCACAAAATATCACTGCGTATATTGATATTAAAAAAAAAGAGAAAAAAAAAAGGTTATATCGTATACCGTTGTATGTGTATGGGATCGAAATTTTACACGGTTTAGAGGTCGGATTATTTTATCGAGTAATTTCTCAGTCTATTATTATGATAACGACTACGTAGTCCTACGTGGAAAGTCGTTAAAATGTTATCGCGGTTTCCCATAACCCCAGTATATTCGATTTGATTATATTCAATATTTTATAATATAATTGTAACAATTTCTAATGAATACAGCGTACTGTATTGTATATTCTTTATTGTACCGAAATAAATAAATAAATATTATATATAGAGTAACTTGTGCGCCTCTTTTACAAACGCATTACGCAGTTTATGTGATTTTCTGCATAACGCACGAGGGGGAGAATCGACCGGGCCCGAATCGTAAAATATAAAAAGATCATTCTCGAATTTTCCGTCAACGAAATATAATACGATTGTTGTTCGTACATATAATGATAATAAAGTATACATTGTTTTTTTTTTTTTTTTTTTTTTTTTTTTAGTTAAAATAAATTCAAGGTTTCGACGTTTTTGTCGATTTCGTCAATGGGAAAATATTATAACGTGTCTGCGATGTGTGTACCTGCGAGATACGTTACATTGAAAATTACATTATTATTTATTATTATAAATGCGTTGTCTGTTTCAATAATAATTAAATTGAAATAGAAAAATATATTCGAAACAAGTGACGTATATAATTTAAAAAAAAAAAAAATTGCAGATTGTTAAACGCGGTGATGTATAATATCAGGGGCGTCATATGGTTGAGAGGCAGCAAGGCGTGCGGTTGCACCATTTACTTTTAAAATAGTAGTCCCGATTGGCCCATCGAAATAATGTACCATTATTTATATAATTACAATTAAATTGTATTTTTAGGTTATTGCTATATGTCTATGTTCTGCGATTTTACTGGCAAATGTCATTAAATTTCAATCACGGTTATCATACTGTCAATAAATTGTGTGTAGTGTTGTTTTTTTTTTTTTTTTTTAAATTTTACGTAGATTTCTTCAAACTCTAAATTTCCCTATTTTCTAAATAATGTTGAAATGGTTTCATTATAGTTGATTAAACGCTTGTAATACTTTCAATCGCTAGAGATTTGAAAAATGCATAACACGAATGATATGAATAATAATGTCAATTGTGATTTTAAATTATAAAGAGAGAATAACGTATATGATAATAATGTCAGGTGAAATGTCAAAATTGGCCTGCCTGTAAAAAACTCGCACATCCTGAAAAAATATTATGAAATAACGCCATATATTATTTTGAAACCGTAGGAAAATTATTATTGTAATAACTACTGCAATGAGCGAATTATAAGTACGATGGGTACAATACAAGCGATTAATATATAATTTTTTTTTTAAACTTAGTTTCAAAATATTGCAAACGACCTTCGAAAAACTGCCGATTTCGTATATATTATAATTATTTTTGCCAATGTTTTAATATGAAAACGAGTATATTAACGACGACACGTCATTATGTATATGTTTTAACGAGTATATATTATTGTGTATACCTACCATACACAAATGGCTTTGATTAGGAAGGAAATTTATGGTCGTATAATAATGTACGAAAGAGGAAATCGACGCAAAAAAAAAATGGGCTGGACGTGTCAGAGATATAATATTTTTTTGAATTAAATTTTCCTCGTTTTATTTCTATAAACGGTACTCTCTCCAAACGCAGGAAACAAAGAACATGATAATTTTCTTTCATGAAATGGTGATATTTCAAAAAATACGTGCCAAAAATAGGTACATGTGTAGTTTATTTCTGTAGTCAACCAGGTTTGACTATCCCTTAGACGTACATTCGGTATTATACCGGTATTATGACTAACTTATTTCGCATTTGAATATATTGTAATATTACGATTTATTAGATATATCAAGAGATTAATAAATAAAATATGCAAAGCATATGCGCATGAACTTAACCCGTGTGTATGTGGTTGTTTTTTTTTTTTTTAGAAAAAATTGTATTTACAGTATGGTTATTAATAATGCAAAAATATTATACTTGTGAATTTTTATAAATTTACTTTAGTTAACAGTTTTGGTATAACAAATCATTTTAATCGCTACACAAATATGTACGAGGTTAGCCGGTGAATATCAATAAATACAATACAGTTAATAATATTTATATTATAAATTATACAAATGAAGATGAATTATTATATTTATCAACGTTTTACGATTGGTCATTTAGATATTGTTTAATATTTTATTATTGACATAAACATATACACCTGTTGTTGAAATTAAATTATATTTAATAGTATCTAATATTTAACAAAATAAACTTAAGGAAAAAGTCTAAAATTATTTTATAAGGAAATATGCTTTTTTTTAAATTTTATTTTATTATTATATATTATAATATATTATAGTATTGATCTTTTCCCGGGAACCGGAAATGTTATAACTTATAAGGTTTTGTTACCAAATGTAATTCAAAAATTTAAATCGTTTTATATGATTGGGTACTAAAGCACCAATCTCACCGTGTCGTCCGATGTTTCGACCATTTGTATAGCTTGTGGCATTTAAATTTTGAAAAATATTAATATTATTGAGAAAAAAAGAAAGTTTTTGTGAGTACACGAACAAAAAAAAAAAGAAAATAGTAAAAGAAATAAATTCGAATTATATTATTTAAATGACTAAGTATTTAAAATAACTACCGGATTCCTTCAGATTTTTAGTATCCATATATCATCGTATTTTCATTTTTTTGGTCTTTTTTTCATGCTTGTTCCCGTTTCCCCTGGAATTTCCGAGGAACAATTATACGTTAGTATAGATACATTAGTAGCTAATGAAAAGGTATACACACATACCAGACCGGATTATTATTATTTTTATTTTTTTTCAAGTTCGCCGGAAATGATATTATAATAGCGATTAGATTATAGGTACATAATATACGTTCTGCAGCATCTAAAGTGTAAACTCCACAGATTTCAGACAAGTCGCTGGTATCAATGGATGAGTGATTAAAATACTAAAAAAATACTAAATCATTAGGTCGATGCAAGTTTAAAATAAATAAAATACGATGAAACGAAACGTGTTAAATATTATAGAAAAAAAAAAAAAATATATATATATATATATACATCAACTAGATGAGGTCCCGTCACAGCTACATATTAAATCTCTCCAGATAGATGGATATTTTTTTCTACCAAAACAAAAAATTATCTAACAGACGTCGGTGCGTTAAAACAAAAAAAATTCTCCACTGGTTAACAACAAGAAAGAAAGAAAAAAAAAAACGTAGGTATATATTTAATTACCCCCGCGTGTCGCGATGACTTCCATTCTTATACGAATTCAGCAGCAGGATTACGGTGCAGTAGGAAAATAATGCGAGATGATAATAATTTCGTCGCGGTGATGTGAAACGATGACAAACGGGAAAAATCGTTTTTGACTTTCTAACGGCGCGGCGGCGGCGAGCATGTTGATTTCATGACAAATCCAACAAATAATAATAGAAACGAATAAATAATAACAAAAAATAATAATAATAATAATAATAACAACTATAATATAAATATTATAAATGTATAAAAGAATTAAAAAAAAAAAAAATAATAAAAGAAAAACGACCGAATGAAATAATAAATAATAAATAAACGAATATATTATTGGTAAACGGTATGTAATAAAAATTATTATTGCGGTTGTGATATTTAGTGATGTCGGCCGTATAAAGTGTAAAAAGCGCACGACGAAACAAAACACGCACGTCTGCGACGGATATATAAAAGGTTTCGACTGGCATAAAAATATTGTCCATTAGCATCTTGGTGGACGGTAATTAACAATACTGATTACATATATATTTTTAACGTTATATACACGACATAATATTATACGCGCACAATTTTTGTCGATTATGAGGTCTTTCACATTTGTCGATTTTCTAAGATTACAACGGAAAAAAAAAAAAAAAAAAAAATTATTGTATTTTAACAATATTAGCTCGCGTCGCTGCGACCGTATACCTTAACACAGCCGGAGGGGGGGGAGGTCGCAGTATTTGAAAATTGTCGCGCCCTCACGGTCGACCGTATTTGTACGCCCGCCAACCCCCCCTTAAAAAAAAAAAAAAAAAAAAAAAAAAAAAAAAAAAAAAAAAAAAAACATTAAATCCCTCTTTTCTTTTCCCCGAATCGTTTTAATAAATTTATACTTATCATTTATTTATTTGCGTTACTGGCGTATAACTCGTCGAGTCCGGTTGCTATAGGCGATAATTCCAAATCAGTATAAATATTATTACAATATTGCCTCCAACCCTCCCTCATCACTGCCCTTAAATATAGGGCCGATAATCCCCTGGAAGATGCGGACAGTTGGACGGAACTTGCGAGAAACCTCTAAACGTGATTTTTTTTTTTTTTTCCCGTCCACAATATGTTTTATATTGCGCGGCCATACATCGACACTATATATTTTACAATATAATATTTTATGTTAATTATGACGACACGGCGATTTATAGACATATACGATATTATTGCGATTTCGCGATATATATATTATAATATGTATTGTCGACGTTATAATAATATTACATTTTAATTGTTTTTTTCTTCTTTTTTTCTATTTGTTGTTATTCATATTGTAATTTATTATTGTTACAGCTAAACGGCAATAAGGTATAAGGAATTTCGTTTGTAGTGTGCGTCTATTTAGGTTGGCAATGCCTTATGGCCGCGCGATCAAAATCGGGTGGCGGCCCGTATTGCGTACATACAGAGCCTATCCAAGTTCGGCACCCCGGCGGCACGTATCGCAAGTTGCGTTATTATAATTTTACAAAAACATAAAAAAAAAAAAAAAAACCTTCACGGCCAACGCCTCGCGTCGACGCTCCTAACCCGATACCGTATCCAAGGAAGTCAAGTCCGTGTCTAGAAATCCTTTCTGGGGGGGTGTTCAAAACGTGTATATAGTATAATTTCTGACGATGTATTGTATTCAAACTTGTAACGTTCGGCATACGATATAAAAGTACAAACAGACCGTTTAAACGGCAACAAATCGTTTACGAGTAAAAAAAATTATGGTCGGTGTAAATGTGTAGAAATGATTTATTGAAATATCGAAGGTATTCCGGAGGAGGGCCCGGACATGGCCGCTCGGTTACGGACTTGGTGCCGAGTGTAAACCCCTAAAACCTCCACTGCTGCCCCCTGACTCCGAATACGGAAAGCCGCCTCGTAGACCGGTGGGGGGGGGGTCAATTGGGAAAACTCGACGGCAATCGCGGTCGGGCCGAACCCGGATGGGTTTTTTAAATACGCTCCCGTATTATGTATTATTGTGATCAATTAGCCGCGATGGGCAGTAAAATATATACAATATGCTTAAACTAAATTGTAAGTGCCGGGTTAAAAGAAACCGATTTGAACACGCACACGCACACACCGCACACACACACGCACAGATATAGCAGTACGCGAACGTTTGTGCGCCAAGATTGTCGTATACAGCAGAACGTTGTTTTTTTTTTTTTTTTTATCTATAATTGCGTATCAATAAATTATTAATCAAACGGCGGTGCTAAATATTATGTCTGGTAAGTATATAAATATGGACTTACTACGGGGAACGTCGTCTTGGACGATTGATTCTGGCCGTCGCGTCTGATCCAAGCCATTTTTACGGCGGTAGGTGAACGAATATTCGCTATCTCTTTGGCGACGTGCAGTTCCGTTTCGACCGCTCTGACCTGTACGTGTTACTTAAGTCTCGCGTGAACTAAACGCGGTCTGTAAAACACACGCACACAAATACACACACACACACACACACACACACACACGTACACACTCGTATAATATATTCGTATACTATAAAGAAAAAAAAAAAATTCTTAGTGATTGCGGTTGTATTCGTTTGTTTCTTTTCTATTTCGGTCCTAACTAACCACTGTATATCGCGGCGTCGACTATGATCCGAGCGGTATTAGTTTCGCACGGTATTTACGACTGACCGACGCGGACGACCACGGATTATTATCGCAATATTGTCCCATTGAAAACCGACCGGGACGGTATCGAACAAATCACTGCGCCGGGGGACCCGGTTGCGTACGGTCCGCGGACGATACGTTCGCGCACGTTTTACCGGCGTAAACGCGAGAAAAAAAGAAAAAAAACCCCGTCCGTTTTATATAACGCCGGGTTTTTTTTCTGCTATTCCACTACTATTCCCCACGTCTATATATATTTATATACCTATAATTATATACGTATTTACGTAAGTATATAATATCGTATATATATATATATATATATATGCGGTATACGGAGTGAGCGTATATGCCGAGAGAGTACGACGCGACGTGATACGTGTACAATATAACGCGTAGAGGTGCCCGGTAAACGTAAGGTTTTTTTTTCTTTACTTTTTCCCAAGTTACTATTTACAGGTGTGCGATAAGACGCGAGAAAAAAAAAATAATAGTAAAACGACAAATAATATAAGTTTTCTAGAAAAGAAAAAATAAATCACTACCACTGTGGTGTATCTACTGCGTAAATTAAAATGACAAATAGAAAAAAAAAAAAAAACGATAATTTTTTTAATAAATAAATGCGATTGCGCGTCGTCGTATATATACTGACGGAGCGGTGTGCGGTGCGTGACTGAGTGGAAACTACGTGCGCGAGACGGTGGTGGAGGGGAACGCACGCTACGTACGCGGCGCGGACAAAAACCGGTTGCCGATGACGAGCGGTGGCACTACTCCGCCGCTACTCAATTTCACACGCGGGTCGCGGCCCCGCGTCCGGTGGGCACGGCGGGCGGGCGGGCGAGACGCGGCAAACGTGACGTTATCAGTGCAATGATAATATTATAATAATAGTACCCCGCGGTGTGTATAACAAGACGTAGTAGTTAAGGTTCGGCAACAGGTATGCCCGTAGAATTGTACCTCGGGTCGCACGATTTTCCCCATTCATCTCGTGCGCTCGCGCGCGCGCGCGTGCCAGCGTCATCGAGTGACTGGGTGAGAGGAGGGGGGACCAGGTATACCGAGAACGCGAGCCGGCGCCTTCGGTGGCGTCTCGCCCGTGGACTTCCCTGGAAATTGTTCGCGGGATGTTAACCTTCTCCCGTCAAACCCAAAACGCCGCACGACCAGCCAACAGAGATAAAGAGAGAGATATAGTGAGAGAGAGAGAGAGAGAGAGAGAGAGAATGACTGAGAGAGAGGTGTTCTGGGTTAACGTTATTTCTGGAAATACACACGCGCGAATATAGTAATAATTGACGAGTTAAAATTGCGGGCCGACGCGTGAGTCATTGCGAGCGAGGTAAACGCGATTACCGTGAAATCGGTCAAATTAACCAAATGAAAAATAAAATTAAGGTTACGCGAACAGGCAGTTTTTTAGAGCGCGGGTTTTTCTTCGGGAATTATCATATAGACCGATAATTATTATTATATAGGGTTCCGCACCAGCACTACACCGGCGCTCGTTAAATTCAGCGCTCGGCTTGAACAAAAAAAAAAAAAAAATAGTAAGCGTAATCAGTGGCGTATTTACCAGGGGGGGGGGTCGAGTGCTGGAGGTTTCCACGCACCCAAGGACGATATAAAAGAAAATTTTAATTTTTCTAGATTCAATAAGTTAATTATGTGTTGTCTGTTAATAAACGATAAGACGTATTGTGAGTTAACAATACGTTCAGACAAAAATGAATTAATTAAATATTAAGTATATCAATTGTACCTCTAAGTATACAATTCTTTAATATATACACTCTTCACTCTCCCACCAAAATTAAGTTGTAAATACGCCACTGAGCTTGATGGTATATAAAAATTGGCGTTTAAAATATCAATGCGACTCCTAATGCCGTGAGAGATTTTTTTTTTTACTCCCTCCTCCTACTAACCTCATAAAAACGGACGGTACCCGGGTAAAAGGAAACGAGTCCATTTTAATGATTTTTTTTTTTTTAAACTTTTTATTTCACATTCTTTGATAAGTTAATCAAATATTTTAAGATTCAAAAAAACACCCAAACTTAATGATCCAATCGAAGACAAAATATCAAAAATAATTAATTTTTTTAATACTGTAGGCTTTTTTTTTTTTAGTTTTTTGAAAAATAGTGTTTTTGAACTTATATAATCCTTTTCACCCGGGCGCCGTACAATTATAATACTATAATTCTTCAACGATATTGACAATTAAAAAAATATAGACTGTACAATTATAGTCGGTAAGTAAGTGTAGGTATAGTGTTCAAAATTATTTACACATTTTTTTAAAAATGGGTAATATATTGGCGGATTGTCAGCCCATTGGTCGAAATAGCATACCGTCTTCTTACGAGACCAGCTTAAAAATACTAATAGGGAGGCCTAAACAATACTAGGACCTCCTAAGCCCTCCCCACTCCACATGCAAACCAAGCACCGATTAGATGACTTATATAATTTAAAAATTCATCAACTTTTCGTGTCAATTTACGGTTTTGTAAATTGTTGCGTGCTGTACATTAGTAAATTTGTAAATATTTATCGTTTGAAACACATATAACCGGTGTTTTGTTTAAACTGACCGTATAAAACACAATCTTCGCAATTTGGTTTGGATATTGTATAAGAATATTATTATTCTTGTCTGTGGGACGTGTATACTATTTAATATTATGAAAAGCAAATCGGTCGACGTGAATTCGTAATAACTTTGTAATACTATTTGAAACGACCTTGTTATAGTTGTTTTTCGTTAATATTAAAAAAAAAAATTGATATCGTGACTACAGATGTTCAATATTATATTTTTATATTGCCATAAGAGTAGGGGTATCTAACTTAATACGAATCTCAAGTCAATTTTTCGAGAATCCTTGAGAAATCGATAAATTTTATTCGTGTAAAACGATAAAACTAAATTTATTCGATAACAACTAAAAAACGCGATCATTTCAAATAGCTATAAATAACTCATAAAATGGAAGCATGTGTATTGACACATTTTCGAAAATTATCGAATTGTACCACGTTTAGTAAGTTCTACTATAAGTATCCAGTGAAAGTTTCATGTCCCTGCCTAACCTAACCTAACCTGCAATTGCTTTTAAATTAATTACAACAAAAAACAAAATCAAAAATAAACGAAACCGTTATCGCGAAAACAATTTCGTTTTTCCGATGTTTATGGTCGGTTGTTCCCCAATAATGCACCAACTAGAAAAAATCTGCTATCAGAAACCACCCCTGATATTGACAATCGGAGCAAGATTTCTGGTCGAAAAGTTGTTCACAGACACATTCGATAGGATAGGATATCCTATGGCTTTTTTAGTACGCTCGGAAATCTAAAAATCGAAGAATATCATTTACAAAGTGTAATAATTATTTACAATTCAAATAATACAACAATACGGACATCGTTGCGCCTTTACGTCGCTGTTGAAGTAGAATTGAATTCGTTTCAATTGTTATAAGCTATTTATAAATGCAGGGAATGTAATTAATGTTTTAAATACACCGGGTGAGTCATAAACATTGTCTAGTTTTATAATACCGTAGTAATGTAATGAAATAATAATTGAACAGTTTGTTTTTCTAAATTTGTAATTTTACCTATTATACTATAATACGGTTTTTGCATATGTAATTGTTTTCAATTCTTATAATTATATCGTAATGTTGTATGTACATTCATAATAAGTAATATATATATATTTATGTTTTACTTGTAACGTGTACATCTATCCTACTTAGTTTTATTAAAAACTACTAAAAATTTCTTTAAATTACGTGAACGTGTACATCATCACGAAACAAAAGTTATCTGAGGTGAGTTAATAATATAAGACCTTAGGTCTATAAACGAACCAACGCGATTAAATAATATTATAACATGTATTATATTAATACTATATTTATACCGTTGTAGAAGTGTAAAAACCTCCTATGCGATAAAACCTAATTGTTCAAGAGACACAAAAAGCAAATTGCTAATGATCGACCTAAACATATACTAAATTCGTAAACTTTTTTTTTTGATAAAAAAAAAAAAAAAAAAAAATATTATGTGAATATTTAAGTATTTGCCAAAATGTTTTGCCACATAGGAGGTCTGCTTTTACTACACCGGAGATTTTCGCATCCTAACGTATTATAAAAGAAATTTACATAGGAAACACATGCATGGGAGGTTTTGACAGTTTTTGTTTATTTATTATTCATTTATTCTACAATAAAAATAATACGTAGGAGAATTTATCATATTATTAGATAATCCAAGAGTAACAAAACCTACAAATGGTAATTTTGTACCATAACATGTTTTTTTTCTTTTTTTTCTCCGTCAATATATTTAGTAAAAATATAAACTATTGAAAATGCTTTGTAATTAGTAATTACTAATAAGAAAAATTGATCGCGTCTATCAACAGAAATTACATAGGTGTCTCCTAATCAAAATCTTGTTAGTCAACAAGTTACTAAGAAAGTGCAGATGTGAAGACTGGTTGTGATAGGGGGTAGGAGGACACTCGGTTAGTTTCGGATTTCGTTTGAATTGTATTATTTTTTTTCTATCTTCCGAGTGCATATGGTCTATAAAATATAAGGGTGCGGTCGTGGGAATAAGAGACCATCGACGCTTTCTATATTTCCGTTTTCCGTCCTTCCAGATGCAGGAATCGACATTGAATGGTTTCGAAACTACTGCGTAGTTAGGTAATATAGGTACCCACTTGTAGGCAACACGTGTCTGAAAAATATTTTATTATTATACTACTTGACGACAAACCATTGTAACTAGATTTAAATCGTTTGTCGTTTTCAATATTTATTTGTACGAGTACTGCCCGTGTTCCATAATGCATTATACAAACGTTGCGTGGTTTTCAGAATATTCAAGTCAATTTAATTAAATAATTGAATATTAAGTATAGGTTGAACTGTACAATATAAAGCGTTTGTATACGAAACGGACGAGTAATTAATGCACAAAGTGTCGTAAAAATAATATTAAATGCACATTTCGATTGCGTTGAATATTATAATAACGTATGTAATTGACGAATATAAATTTAATAACTTCAAATAATAAGTCCTACGGTATATTATATTATACATATATTTATAGATATGTACATATGTTACTGTTAATGTGACAAAACGTGTAGTATGCATAATAACTAAAATGTTTGGCCAGTATAAAACACCATGTACACGTTATCAAATTAACTAGTAATTTTGCATAGTATCCAATCCAAATAGCTAATATGATAAATCTCGTGTAATTTAACACTTTAACTGGTTATTTATCAGTGGCAAACTAGAGCCAAAACGTTGGGGGCTGTAGCCCCCGTCTGATATTATCTGAAAAGTGTACAGTTGGGGCATTGCCGCCACGCCGCCGTGTTTATATGGATAATTATACAAGGAAAAATAAACAATTCTAATAGTTTTTCAATTTAAATTTCAACGTCTTTATCAATATGAACTAAATCGATCTGGGATTCAATCCGTTTGACACGCTCGTGTAATTTTTCAATGTTTTTAACTTTAATAATACTACATTAATACCTAACCTGCTTAGAGAGCCGATTTAATAACTATATATTATTTATTATATAAGATCTCTACCTATACTAAATGAACTATATTAAATATACTGTATATAGTTTAGTGCCTACCTATATTATAAAATATGTATGAAAATCGTACTATAGACATCACTATCGTTCACTAAAAAAACAAAATATACAACTAGTGATATTTACCATATTTGTCATTATTTATTCATAATGTATAATGAATATAAAGTATGCAGATAAAAAATTTAAAAAAGTAATTATAATAATTGAATTTTAAATGATTTATTTAAATTTTCGAAAACTGAATAATTTTTTTGGGTAGGTCTAATTCGCCACCCCACCCCCTAGTTGCGCTTATGGTTATCATACATATGAACCATACTACTTTGGTTGGTGTAACTAATTGCTACAGACAGCACTCTAGACATTTTTTTTTATAGAATAAAATGTGGTAAGTAGAATAGATGTATAGATGTGTATTATAGAGGGATAACTTCATTAATTACCGAATAAAATAATGTATCTACGTTAATGATGAAAATCCGGGGCTAAAAATAGTGGAAAATACGAGAGCGCAATTAAAAGATAAACATTTATCATACTAACTGTAATGTATTAAATTCTCATTTTTTATTTCTATTGCATAACCAAAGGGCAAATAGTACTGACAATTATACATAATAGTTAGTTAGAATGATAAATGTATCATATTCAAGCCGAGCTATTGGTAAGTTTGTGCAGTTATCAGTTCAAGGGCGCACCCGAGGGGTGACTTATGGGCTTTACTTCCCGTCCCCCCCCCCAGTAAAATGGTTGACCGCCTAACATTTTTGGTAATTTTATTATTTATTTATTTATTTATTTATTTTTAATTTTAATTTTTTAATTGGTGACCAGTCGATAGTATAACACATTTTAGGAAATCGCGTAAATAATTCATCGTATTATTATACACATTAACTATATTATAACAGTATTGTGTTTTTATTATGTCGATAAATAGAATTAATAATTATATAATTATTAGGTGTATAAAAAAAAATATATATACATACAATATTAACTGCAATAGACATCATCACTTAGGTTATCATCATTTCTCGGGTTGATAACGTTAATTTAATTTTAATTTTAATAAATAATTAACATATTAACGGTACCTATAAATAAAATCGTAAAAATGTCAAACGTACGTCATGTTAACTCTTTCCCAATGCTACATAATAATAGCAATTATTAAGTTTAATATGATATTATTTTAATAAGTACAGCTGTTGTTAATTTTAATTTCTCACGATCGTATTATTTTAATATAGATTAATTAGAGCGCGTATGCACTATAACATGCGTGCATATGTTTTTAATTGAAAAATTAAAATCCCGTTTTTTCTTCAATGTCTCAATCAATAAACAATTTAGGTTTTATTAGGAAAGTAGTGTAATATAATATTATACGAATTTATTGACATATGACTTCATTGAATTAGTTGAATTATAATAGTAATAAGAAATTATTTATTACAATTTAATAATAGTTATTATTATTAATTTAATTATATTCGTTTTAATGCGCTTACCATAATAACAATATAGTCAATGATGTGAATAAGTGAGCTATATAATCTTTGTTATAGATACCTTTATACATTTTGCATGTAATAACAATAATACTAATTGGCAATATTGTATAAGCAAGTAATAAATAATAATATTACTCGTATTATGTTTGGTATAGTATAAATGTTATTTTTCATTTACAATGAAGTCGAGATAATAATAATAGTGAATACCAATGTGAATACTTAATATAAAACGTCTAATAAAAATAATATTCTATAAAAAAAAAAAAGCTATAACTGTTATGTTCTTCATAAAAATCCGAACTCCAAATTTATGGCTATCCTCATTTTTTATTTTGAGTTGAAGTAAACAATGATGTTTAAAACAAATGAAACTTATGTGGCCATTAAACAAACAATTTTTAATTTCCAAACATTACCAGACTTGGACAATTTTAAAATCAAGAGGATTAGGATAAAACAATGATTTTCTCTAACGTGATTACAATTTACCAATTGATCGAATGATATGAATTCTGGAAAATTGTTCCATCGAGTCTACTCTTGAGATCGACTTTTTCTCATTTTCGTTTATTTTCAGTCGAAATATGACAACTTTTTAATTTATATTTGTTTTATGTTTTAGAGAGTTAATACAAAAAATGTGGGATAGTCAAGTCAAGATTTGTCGTCAAGTCAACTTGACGACAAATTCAAATCTGTTTTAAGAATTCTTATCGCTTCACTATTAGATTAACTTGTACCACATATGCGGTGAGTTGGAAACGAAACACGTCTAAATTCCCATGTTGAGCGTTTGTTAGACAAATACGAAAAAATCATCGTATTCAATATTAGAAAAAAAATTATTTACTGAGACACATACACGGTGCGGCATAACATAGTAGTCATCTTGTTTATCATGAATACTCGTGCTATTTTTTTTATGAATAAATAATAATTTTGTTTAAATTAAGAGGAACCGGTACCGATATTTTCTTTCTTTGTCTAAGACATACACAGCGTAGGAGTTTAGACCAATTTACGTTCAATCAGTATAGTCTATGTTGCGAAGCGATAAGAAATCTGATTTGAATTTGACTTGATGATTACTTTCGAACGGTCGAGCCACGATTTTCAATTTTATATTTAGGTTTTTTTTTTTAAAAAACACACTGTTATACGTTTTCAAATCAATTTTTTAGAAATTTAGAACTGAATATGAAAATAAAATCCTGGCCAAACTAGTGTATACTTCACGCCAAGTTCAAATGCGTTTTCAGAATCCTTATATTTTCACTACATCGGTCGGATCGAAGGAACGTCGTCTTTCCTACAATCGATGCCGAGCATATGTGTTGGACGAAGAAAGACAGTATCGATATCCTTTTATAATACGAAAAAGAAATTAAATAATATTACAATATTATATAATGCGTGTTAATATGTAATCACACAAAGAAAAGAAAAAAACGATATAGGCATCTCTATTATTAAAATATTTCCTCGTATAATATTATGTGGCTAATTAACTATGTATGTAAAACTATATTTTTATTTTAACCTTCGCGCACAATATTGTAACGGAGTTTTACTAATCTCTATACGTAATAGCATAGGTAAGTATTAAAACTATTACCTTAAGGCATAACCTACGGACTATTTTATATACATAATTATTATAATTAGGTGTCTATATATAGATACTAAAAATAGATCAGCGATTCTCATATAAATACAGCATTACGTTTATCATTATTTAGTTGTATACAGTCGATACCGATGTCAGTCAACTTGTATTTTATTATAACATACAAGCGTCATTCTTCACATTATTGTTTATTCTCAAACAGCTGATCGTACTGTTAGTAATAAATCGTAGATTTACCGTAGAGCACGTAACACACTCGGATTCGTCGTTGTTCTTGTCTATTACACACACGCACAGTGGCAAATTGGTTTTTGTACGCTTTCAATATATTATACCTATTAATAGTTTTTTTACATATTAGTTAGATAATAATACAGTTTAAACGCTTACGATATATTCTGTGACGAAAATATCGAGAAAAAAACCAACCCGCATTTAATAATATCTAAATATATTAAGATAACATTACTTCTGGTTTTAAGTGGCCACGGTATATCAGTCCCAGATAGGCCCGGCGAGCTACCGAGTCGAACTCGGTGGACTGCGCGAAATTTGGTCGCGTATTGTAATATAACGCCTTAAACTATTTTAATAATCCCCTCCCCATTATGGAATTGACCAGAAGACGCCACTGAAACACAGTGTAGATCAAAGAGGGCCGTTCTCTTTCATTTTTTTTTAGATCGGCGAAAATACTAAAACACGGTCGGCCGATACATACCCTATTTGGCGCTGGCCACAGCTAGTAAAGAGGTAGTGTCGTATCAAATGAATTTCAGTTGGGATTAAATGCAGGAATACAAAAGTACTTTAAAAATCGAAATTCGCTAAATTTGTGTTATCTCTACAAAAAATAATGTATTTGTGACATGGTTACAACTAGTGGCGTATGCAGAGGAGGAGATGATGGAGGTATACCTCCAATGGGCTTTTTTGATATATATATATTTAAACATGACTTAAGATCTCCAGTCATCAACATAACAAGTAGTTTATACGTGTTGTTGACAACAATATTTGTTGTCAGAAATATGTACTGTGGTGATAACTGATAAATGATTAAGTGTCAGTTTATAATGTAAACAATTTTTTATTGTTCCGGTTTATTGCATCCCCTCCCCCATACCAAATTCCTGAACACGCCACTGGTTACAACTGAGGACCAGAGTGTTTAAAACTCCCAGGATTGTCATAATTTGTATAATGTTTAAATATCTTAATTTAAATGTGTATTGATTTGATTGATAAATGGCGAATGGATGAAAGCTACACAAGTTTTATTACTATGTATACAATTTTAGTACCTCCAAAATTATATTCTAGTTGCCCCTATGATTTTAGGTTCAAGAGCCAGTTTTATTCCACTCATGGCTGCAAGAAACGGTAAATTCTGCACTTTTTTTGCAATCACCGTTCAGTGATTTTTAATTTTATTCGCCAAGTCTAACTACCTAACATAAAATGTTTAAGTTTACTCTGGATGCATTTTTTTGTAGTATTCTACGGATGATATGAGCAAAACTTACAATATTCGTGAATTTTCAATTCTCTTACCTTCAGTGGCGGTTTTTGGAAGTTTTTTTGATGAAGTGAAGGGAAGGGGGGTGTAATTTGATATTATCTTACAATATATTTAACATAAAAAAAATATTTACCACTGAATCATTAATGTTATCATTATTAATGATAACATTAAACTAAAGAAAAAACATATTTTTTTTTTTTTACTGCACCTATGTTTTACATTATCTATTCAATAAAAAACTTTAAATTGATGGGATGGATATTAAGAAACACCGAACATTATTAAGGGTTATTACTTTAACACTCAATTCGCATTAATTTGCTAATTATTTTATTTTTTATTTTTAAATTTCAATTCACAGATTCACAGCTTTGACTCGGAATCTAACCAGACCCCCCCCCCATAAAACCACTACTGCCTCCCTTGCTGAAAACAGTCGATTCTTTGAAAATACCATTTCCCGTAGCCAGTGTGGAAAAATCCAAATAACGAATAATATTGTTTTTATTTTTTATAATTTTGTTTGAAATTTTCGCACTAATAATGCGGGCTTCATTTTACAGTTAACGAATTGCTTGGTCGATTGTTTAAATTACGGTACACAATATCGGTTATGGCAGTCAGTGTTGGATAAAATTAAGAATTTATAAATATTTTCGTTAAATTGATTTTAATATTTGTAGGGAAATGAACAATGGAGGAAAACGGTAGATACTCTCAATTTTGGAGGAAATTTGTAACACTTGAACACTTGTACTACTGATTTTGAACAAACGAATTGTATGCAATTTCGTTTGGCCACATGTTCTACGGAAAATAAACAATTAAACTAAAAGCGTCATTAAAACACATTTTTTAATTACCTATTTATTTATATAACTAATGGATATGAATTACAAAAAATATATATATATGATTTAAATTTAATTAAACAAAATAATATGCAAAAATGGACGACTTTATTTGTGTAGTTATTTTTAAAAAACAGACTAATAAGTATGAATCAATACAAACGTCACATAAAATATAAATTAAACAAGTACTTATGTTGATGTTTAATGACGTATAGATTAAATCGATTACCTATCAAGGAGTGTCCCTTATACTTGTAACAAATTTCAATAATTTCAAATATTAGTAATTTAATCACACGCAACATATTTATTAAGGTTATGAAAAAGATTTGTTAAAGAATGCATAAAAATTAATTTTTTTTTTTTTTTGGTTTAAAAAAATGATTTTCCTTACGCGTACCAATTTCTAATTATTTAAATATAACATGAAGCATATATTTATGAAATAAAAATAAATCAATGTTTAAGATTGTAAACTATTTTAATTTGATTGAAAAACAACTTATTATCACTATAATTTTAACAAAAATAAAATATTACATTTACATGTTGCGCATTTTTAATTAGTAATACAGAAATGTAATATACAGTTACGATTAAATCTAATTGAAGTAGGTTAAAATTATCATTTATTTGTGATATTAAACCTATACGTGTGTTACCATAATATACAGGGTGAATCTAACATTTTTTCAGTAAATGTTCTCTAAAGATTTTATCTTTAGATATGTTTGATTTTATATTCTAAGCGAAAATCATCCAATATCAGCTGAAGGATTAATGAAAATCACCAATTTTTACTTGAAAAAGTTAGTTTCTACATCATAGACGGAGATAGAGTGGGGATAGGGGGTTTAGCCCCTAAAAATTATACATAGTCTTCCCTAAGTTAGTCGATAGTTTCATATTATTTTAGAACCGCCAAAACTATTTTCCAAATAATGTGAATAAAATGTTTATGGCCCAACAGAAATGCACGAAAATTTGACTCAAAGTTCATCTTAAATTGTATACTTAAGAGGACGTGCTATTTCCGGTATTTAAGGGGATGCTTATAGCTAATTTTCTCGACATTTTTGAAAAAACGAATACTCATCAACTCAAAAATATTAACTCAAACTCACTTTCAAATTTATTTACAAGGTGTTACGTGTCTTTATCACAAGTATTTATTGTGTAATTGGATAATAAACAAAAATGTCTACTAATTAAGAAATCAAATTTTCACCTTTAAAAAAAGAGAACTGGTACTGTGCTACATTGATATTAGTTTTACGATATCATTACTACGAAATAAGTTATTTGAGTTTAAAAAACTTAAAATTATCAGATTTTAGAATAATAATCATTGCTTTGGTATTTGTAGTATCGAAAAACTTAACCAACGTTGCACAGTGCAAGTTCTCCATTTTTATGGTACAAATTTGGTTTCTTATTTAAGTCTACAGCTCGTGTAGTTTTTTCCCGCGAAAAATAGATCGAATCCAGTCGAGTAACAGGTTGTAGCACGTTCTTATTGGTGAAAAAGGAAAAAAAAAATTGAAGCTAATGTAA
Organism: Tuberolachnus salignus; assembly: GCA_956483605.1. NCBI lineage: Eukaryota > Metazoa > Arthropoda > Insecta > Hemiptera > Aphididae > Tuberolachnus > Tuberolachnus salignus. The sequence goes on from OY101438.1 coordinate 18,972,986, forward strand.
TTGGTAATTCTGTTTTATTTATTTCATTTCTAAGTTATTTCAAAACATGGTGAAACTGAACTTCGCTCGGAATCGTTTTTCGTTAGCAATGGTTTATTGTTGCATACAAATATAAATTAAATTCACCTATCCTACCTTCCCAACTTCCTACCTACAATAGTATCCCACCAATAGCGCGAAGTATGTATCTCGGTCTTTTTTTTATTATTACATTACAATATTTTATTCAAAAAACAATTTGTATTTCGGTAGAGTACTTTGATATTTGTATTATTCTGATGTTTTCCGTTAGTTCAATGACAAACCATATTGCGCATTTTCAAGCGATGTCAAAAGTTTTTCAATTTTACAAAAAAAAAAAAAAAACAATATATTTGTTCATATAATCGCATTAGAGTATGTAAACTTTGGAAACGTTTCAACAATAAAAATAAAAAAAAACAACTAATTTACGCCCATATTATCCACTTAAATACTCGTATTACTATAATAATGTATTTGAATTATATGCAGTCAAATTTCCAATTTAATATATTCTCGAACAAGGAAAAAAAAAAAAATTTTATTTCGATTTTTTTTTGCTGTTTAATTTAAAACTACCCAGGTATATTTATTATGGACGATAAATATTTTATATATAAGAATACTCGTATTATATACTGCGATATCGACATTCGTATAATCATGTAGACGACCTTATATTCAGGTATAATTTTATTGTGACGTAGGTTGATGTAATGGATTTTCAAGAACCTTCGCCGTTGCAAGTAAGTATGTATTGCTATATATACACAACAATATAAATTGTATAACTTTAAAGCTTTGCGTATATTATATACTCAGTATTTCAGAATAGCTAAAAAGTAATAATAATAATAAAAAAAACATAAAATCAAATATAGATACTATACCTATCTCACACAGGCGTTGTTTTATGGTCACGTTATAAAAAAAGAAAAGAAAAAACCGTTCAAATTATAATAGGTATAGTTGAATATGGAACGATCAGACGGAAACAAAGGTCATATGTTATGTTTATATAAACCTGCAATGTGGTGGTTTTTTTTTTTTTTTTTAATTCCTCCTCTCGTGTGCGCAAACCACAAAAGTAAGTACCAATATAATATTCCTTCCGCCAATGCGACGTAGTATTATACAATAATTGCACTGTATTTTATATGAAAACATATATATACATGGTCGTAGAAAAAATCTTATATCTATATTGGGTAAATATACGTTTTGAAATAATCACGCGACTCGATTACAATCACTGACAAATAATAGGCGGCGGAGTGGCTCGAGCGCCAAACAAATTTTCCCAAATCCGTTATAATATAATACGCATAAAAAATTACTTTTATTTATCAATTAATAATAACTATAAACTGTTTACAATGATATTATATCTTTTTACACTGGAAATGTAATTGATTTAAAACAGTTTCATTGTTAAGGGATTGCCTATATCTCTTTCAATTTGGATAATCGATATATGTGATAGGCTACACGACCCTTTGCTGTACGTGTCCAAGATTTTAGCGACAATAATATTACTGACTTCAAAAACTCTTATTTTTATTAATTTAAAAACGGATCCTTTAATATAAAATCGTATATTATAATAATTTATTCAATATCATTTATAAATATATATGTTTATATATATTTTTATTGGCCATTTATTTGAATATATACAATCTGTAATTAGGGTTACAATAAGCTTATGGGCGTTAGTATTATTTTTTTTTAACATGAATATTTGAGGTGAGTAGTTACCCAGCAATACAATTATATCATTTTATGTTTACTTTTCATTTTCTTTAAGCCTAAAGTATATAAATATGATTTTTGAACCTTTTGATTTTTTTTTTCTTACGATTGATAAAATACGATGACTGGTTAGGTTAGGTTAGGTTAGGTTAGGTTAGGTGTACTGTTTGGGCCGGTAGTATTTCCGCAAGGCTAGTCCCCGGCCCGTCATCGATGCCACAAAAAAAAAAAAAAAAAAAAGGTTAGGTGTACTTAAGACTTATATACACACACTATCTGTGTTTCTTGGGTTAATTCTTGCGGTTTTTTAAAACATCACAATTTTTAGTAATTTCAATTGTTAATTGTACTATAAATAATAATTCCGGGATTTGGAGTGCTAGAATAAAAATGCAGGGTGCTAAGCACTCTTAACATCCTGCCCTGCGATTTACGCCAATTTTTGTCAGTCAATCAATTTTAGGTATTTGTAAAAAAAGATAAGAAAAGTATACCTACCATAAATTTTAACAGTACGCCTATTGCATTACTGTTATTATAATATTACACGATCGTGTTATAAGTCTTGATAAATATGGATTCAGAACAAATATCGAAATATACGTATTACGTATATCCAATCCAATTTTTTTTTTTTAAACGAAGTGACTGTTGTAATTTGTTCAATCGTGATTGATATTAATTATTCGTAATTCGTAATAGTGGGTACTTGGAATAAACCGAACCCGTGGGGGGAGGGTAAGAGAGATGTATTAAAAAAAAAAAACTAATAAAAAAAATCCATTGTAGTTTTTGTATATTGCAGGCAAATATAATGGTATCGGCGGTATAATAAGTGGTGATTTCGGGTAACGCGTCTCAAGAGGACGTGTTTGCCGTCTCGGTCCGACTAACGTATCAAAAACACTTACGCAGACTGTATAGATTTTGATTTTAGAGCAAATGTACCCGCTATACAATCAAACTAGGACAATATTTCCGAGGGCGAGACGATGCGGTTTTTCTTTCCACTGTACCAAATGTATAACGTTCCACGTAAATACAAATGTATAGAATTTTAAACGATTGTAAATTGTTTCAAAAAATAAAACAACACCATCTTGCCCCGGTCGTTGGTTGTCTTTCGATTTTCTTGTAAACGCCGAATACGGTCCAGGGGTTTATACGTAAGTGCGATAATATTAACAACAAGTACACGGTAAAAACGAATAGAAAATAAAATAGCGCTTACCGATTGATAAAAAAAAAACGAAACGAAAAACAAGAAACGTTATCGGCGTGCGTGGTGTAAGCCGTGCCGGACTGCGTGTGTGAGAGTCCGCGATTAGAAGACTGCGTGGATGGGCGGCGTCGGCGGCGGCGGCGGCGATGACAGCGGACGCGGATGCTTGCGGTGTTGGCAAGTTCAAAATCCCCGGAGACTTGCGGGCGCATTTACTAATAATAATATTCGTTAACCGGTTTCATTGAAAGCCCGGTCGAAACTGCCGGTTCGTTCGTCCATCAGCCTCGACAATGACAATTATTATATCGTCGCAGTCGTCGTCGTCGTCGTCGTCGTCGTCGTCGGCGTCGCTGCCGCCGCCGCCACCGCCGTCACGCCGACGGTACGGACGCCGCGGTTCGCCCTCACCTTCACCTTGTTGTTGTTACAGGTATGGGTAGGTATGGGCTGGTATGCGCCGCCGCCGCCGCCGCCGCCGCGACGACAGGTGTAATCGCGCGGGACACCGGCTCTTAACCGGCGCGCGCGATGTTCGCCGCGTAGATTTCGTGGCCGCGATAACGAATTAATATATATATATATATATATGTATATTCAACAATATTATAATAATAATTATTATAATTATAGAATACGTCATCGTCGGGATATTATTGTTGTACAGGTACGCGCGATTAATTTTCACGCGGTCGGTGTATAAACAATAACACTTATACTCGTATAAATATTATATATTTATAGGTATTTATTACGGAAATTAATCGCGTAATCGGCCGCAGCGACGCAAAAGTGAAACAGAAAACAAGACGAAAAAAAAAAGCAAAAAAAAAAAAAAAAAGCCGAGTGGTAGAACCGGGGACGGCGGGGTATAACGTGCATACCTCTCTATATACGCTATAATAATATAAGTATGAGCGCGGCCACTCGAAGAGCCGCGCACGTGTGTGCGTGCGCTCGTACGTGTCGTTATCTATTTTGAGTGCGTGGGTCAAATAAAATATTGTGCAAGCGCACACCGCGACGATGACGCGACGTTTATCTCTGCGTTCGTATTATCGCGGCGTAGTGCCCGGTGTGTTATCGCACGCGAGAATCCGACGCGATTTTCCCGTCGGCCGGGTCCGGGGTCCGGGGTCCGAACCGACCTACCCGGTTTACCACATCGCGCAGTCGCGTAGCTACGGCACAGTGGTCGGTGAGTTTTGTCCGTCGAAACATCCCGGCGTTTAAGCCAGACATAAATTAGAGGATTTGATGAATCTATTTTTAAAATTTGTTATTGGTGCCGTGATCTGCTAAATGAATAGGTAATAAAATTTAAATAACAAAAATAGGAAGTTTCACCACTGAAGGGGGGGGGGCGGTTATCTTCCATCAAATTATTCACGCTGTATACTATTATCAATTATGCTTATTGTGCCCGAGGGCCACAGATTGTATATATATATAAAATAAAGGAAAAAAATAAATAAATAAATATTTGATATTATTGTTTATTATACAAATCGTAGATACACTACATGTATACTATTGTATCAAATAACTTCGATCGACTTACAAACGACGTCGCGGATCTCGTCTCGAATATTCTAGAATTGTTTAGGTGATAAGGATGTGTGAACCCTCCATCCCCCCCCCATCCGAAAGTCGTTATTTTAATTATAAAATTAAAACACCCCTTTGAAAAAAAAAAAAAATAAAAAAATCCGGTTACGCGCCTATTCCTATTTTACGGTAAAATCGCGGTTTACCCGTACGGTGGTCACGTACGCGGTTACGCGTAGCTCGCGGTAATGTAATAGAGAGTTGCCTTTTATCGGACGGCGCCATATTATGTAATTTTTCGTCCGAAAAATGTTACCCGCCGTCATAATAACCTTTGTGTTTTTTTGTTTTCTTTTTTTACCGTTACGATAAATCATCGATATAAAAAAAAAAAAATAAACGGCGGACATTTTGATATTTACGAAAAAAAAGAGGAGGACAGACCGTCTGGTCACCCTAGATGCCTGGGGAATACTAGAATACTGAAAAATACTAGTCCGCGGTCACCGATAACACTTAATAGGCTCTCCGAATCGTTGTATTTAAATAAATAAATATATATTTTATAAAACGGGTTAAAATACAGGTTCTCCGTAGTCGTACGTATTACGCCGCCACTAAAGGCCGTGCGCGCTGTGCACGTGACGCCGTGGGGCGTAGCAGCGTAACTCGCGTAGCTTTCGTACGCGCGGACGACGACGCGGACGCCAGCGCCGAACCGCCGCCTCGCCGGCCGGCCAACGCGCGGTTTGTTATTTCTGGACACCCGCGCGCGACCACGGATATTTTTAGCCCGGGTTGGTCCGGTAGGTATATCGGTAAAACGCGCGCGATCCCGCGTCCGTCGTCTGCGACGCAGTTGTTTTATTGGCTCCGGTATATAATATAATAACAATAATATATACCGTCATATTATACCGGGAGAGAGAAACGGCTGGTCGCGTGGGCAAGTTGTTTTTTTTAATTTTTTTTTTTTTCGGTATTTTACGGTGTTATTTTTTTTTTTTGCGTATTGTTTGAGCCAAAACCTCTCGCCCCCGCCCCTAGACGGAACGCCAACACCGCGCAGTGCCCGCCCGTCCCGGAAACGACGAGAAAACCGGGTTTGGAACGAACAAAAAAATAAAAAATAATAAAAAAAAAAAAAACTGAATACCTGCCTTCCGGCCGACAAAGACGTTAAACGGTATTGGTCCGGCGATGCGTTCGCGCCGAGTCGTCCGGTTTTTTTTTTCTCTCTCTCTCTCTCTCTATTGCTTCACGCGTCGATTTATGTTACTAATAATTGTACTATAGCCGAGGACGAGTTTTATAATATTTTATTCGCGATATTATATCTGTATACGGATTACAATAAAAAAAATAAAAAAAAGTACATATTTTATTTTATAGCGCCTATCCGTATACATTGTATTTATTTATGTATCGATATTTTTTATTATAAATATATATTATGTAAAAAAAAATCAAAATACACATAATTTGTGCGCGGTAAAGATTTCTCGAAACGATTTCGCCATCCACGGACAAGGCAACAGGAAATTATTCTATTCTATTGAGCCTCGACGTTACTTTGTTTTCTCTGTCCATCTGGTTTTTTTTTTCAGTTTTTAAATTTTTTTTTGAACATATCAATCGCATGTTTTAATTGTATCCACTAATAATTTATTACGACGATTAAACTATTAAAAAATTCATTCGGAGGATCTATACTGTAAATAGATATCTACTTTATATCATATGTATAACTGGGTCCCTCCCTAGGCCCTAAAATTCCACCAAAACACGCGGAATTGACATTGTTGTTATATTATTAATTTTGACGATATTTTGGAAAAAAAAATGGTAATTTATCAACTGAAAAATATTCAAATTCACTATCGAATTAACGTACAAGTAATTGCGTGTCGTTATAAGTATATATATATATTTTATTTTTTTTGGTATAATCGTGATATAAAAATAAAACGTATACGAGAAACAGTTACACGCAGGACAACCAACCACACTCTTTTCGTATTCATAGTGGAAACTACTAAAATTTCACAGTATATTCAGAAGAACTTTATCTGTGTCGCGGCGTGCTTTTTTTTTCGAAATGTAAATACAATACAAGTTATCGGTTTGATAACTTGCGGTTATTTCGTTTCTTTTAATTTACTTATAAAAAAACTATTGCGCAGTACAATCGAAAAATAAAAAAAAATAATAAGGCCCACCACGACACAGATAAAGTTCTTCCTAACGTGCTGTGAAATTTCGGTAACTTTACTGTAAATACGGAATGAGCTTATAATAGTTGTCCCGCGCAAAACAGTTTTTACAATCGTTTCGCAGGGGATATCATATCCTCTTAACGACTCGGAGATTACGATTTTATCGTTAATATTTACATAGAGAGCATACGGTTCAGTGGCCCGTCGCCGACAATATATTATCGTATATTTTAATCAGTCTACTTTAAAGAGCAAAAAAAAAAAAAACCGAGGACATGCAAGTCTGTCGTAATAATATTATAATCCGACGCTCTACCGAATTAATGTTTTAGTCTCGAAAGAGTATTTCAATATCACACATGCCCACCAGTTACTGCAGAGGCGTCCCCTCAGTGGCGGTGTGTTTTTATTTTCTGCGACTTTCCATATTATTTCACTCTTTTCACTATTGCCCGTATTTACTACAATAGTTTTGAACGTGGCTGTATGATTTATTGATATAGATCACTGGGAGTATTGAACCAATCACGAACACGAAACAATTAATAATAAATAATTATAAAACACAATGATTATATAAACTTTAGTCGCCAAAACCTGGATACTAGCATATTTTATTATTTCCCAGGAAGGGGAAAATCGCTGGGAGATTTTCTCTCGCCTTCCCCTCCCTACAATGGGCATTTATCTGTAAGGCACTCATTATCTCGGAAAGTATTAACTATTTTCGGTATTTTTTGACAAACTAAGAAACAAGTAGCTCTAAAATGTTACATTACCGATATTTTTTGTCACTTTTATTTTTGAAGATAAAATACCACCATAATTAGACGAATTATTAGTTTGAATAAATTTTGGTTCGATTAGGTTAGATTTTAAAAAAACCTCGATATCACACTACAACACAACTTTTTGCAGCGTGTATATGCAACACTCGTATTTTGTATGTTTAGATTATATATAACTGCAATTTGTAATATTATAAGATAGCCATTTTTCAAGTATTAATTTTTCTGATGCGTATGTTAACATCTATATAGTATTGAACAAATATAATACTCATAAACTGAATCAAGAAAAATTGTAATCGTTATAATATACTACTCTACTTATAAAATCATCGATGAAAATATATACCGGTTGTTTCAATAAGATTTCGAATATAATAGAACAGAAAAAAAAAACACTCAAATCAATTTTGCTCATCATAAAATAGCCGCCATAAAGATTTATTTCGTTGTACAACATTTTAAATTAATACAAATTTTCGGTTTTTATTATTAATGATTCTGATCAAAAAAACCAGAGATGTCATTTCACATTTTTTCGTGTTAAGTTAGGATGTTTATAGGTATAATATACGTACTATATTAGAGTAAAATGTAATCGAGAAAACGACATTAAAACAGCTATACCATACGATACAATTCAAATTCTGCGATTCACTCAGAAATGTTTTTTTTTTTTCAAACGCGCGACAATTTGCACTTAAGATCAAATTTAGATTGTTTTTATATGGGAACCAAAAATGTGTTACATAGAAATCATATTCGGACGTATATGCGGAAAATTTAGCAAGACGTTTAACTTGAATTCAAGGTAACCTATTGTGTTATTTTAAAATACACTAGGTAGTTGGATTTTACCATAACATAGTTTAAAATTTAATTTAATACAAATTACTAAAAAATCCGTTAATTATTCGTATATTACTTTAAAAAAAAAATCGTAATATACTATGTATAGTAATAAAATAATTATATAATATAATAACATAGTTTTTTGTTTCGAGAAAAATTATAGTAAATGCTTTATTTTAAGTTGTATATCCTTTAATTATTTCTGGAATATATTTTATTTATTATTTTGCTTTAAACTCGTATCTATTGGTATTTACAAGAAAATGTTTAATACTGTTATACACGACCCGGTATGGTAATTTTGCGTTTATTAACTAAACAAACATTAAACGAATCGATATTTTAGTACAATTTTTAATCGTTTGTTATTTCTAATACCTACTGCAGTTGGTATTGCCGTGGGTAATATATTATGTGATTTAATATGTTTTGTGGTTTAGCAATATTTTTAATATTGTTAGTATTTTTCCTGTCTGGTTAAAATTAGTGCAGTACCACCAGTGATGTCATATCGATATTCCGTAGACCGGGGAATACTTGCCAACTATGTCAAACGATGAGAAAAGAAGTTACGCTATCGAATATAATTTATTCACAAAAGGTATTTTGAATGTGTTCATACTTACCAAGTAAACGGGTACATTTTTTCGCGGCATTTGAGTTTTATATTTTATTTTAAAAGTTAAAAATCGTGGAAATCGTTGTGATGATCACAATTATATGATGATATACGAACAAAACGTGTATTAAACATTATTCGATATTTTTTCCCAAACATAAATGCCGGATCAGACCAGGATAAATGCCTAAGTTGCTCCCCCTCTCAAATTACGCCAGTGAACGCAATATATTCAACATTTTATTTGCATTGTTTTATGGAACGTTTTTGGCGTAAATCCAATATTAACCACTGCATCACTACACGATAATTTTTTTATTCGAGTATTTCAACAAATTCCGTAAGATGATGCAATCAAAATTTGTCGGTCAAACCTAGTTTCGGAGTTATAATAGTTATAATAGCATTCAAAGTTCACCGAAACACACATAAAATAATATAACGAGTCGTTTTTTTTCATTTGCACAAAACGACGTCCCACGTTTATCCCAGTATATCCAGTTTTAGAGTTTTCGGAAAGTATAAAAAGTTTTTTTTTATGGTGACCGATAACACGAAAACATTTCATCGGTTGTATGTACACCTACTCGTGTACTATCTTTAGTGCTTACGTACAAAGTTGGACACTAATTAGACAGATAGTTATATATAATCGCGTTGAAAAGTAACTTTTGAAAATAACTGTAATCTTTTTCATCTATAGTTTAAATTCTGAATAACTTTCTAATTTAATATGCGTTATAGTATCGTGTATACGTATCCAACATATTCTAATCTAACGGGTAATAAATAAATAGTAACTTAGTGTTATTCATTTTCGGTTTTCGATAGGCATTTTTTTTTGAAAATCTCTATTTGAAATGTAATTATAATAATTATTGTGAAGTTTAATGCGATAATAATAAATTATGGAAATCATTGTTGCCTATATATATATATATATATATATATATATATATATATATGTTCGCAATTTAAGATTTAATTATTCGATTTAATTTTTGAATAAACAGGTTGTTAGGTAAGAGAGATATAAAACAATTTAAAAAAAAAAAAAAAAAAAAAAAAAACAATTGTTATATGACTTCTAACTTAACTATATGAATTGTAAATGTTGTAAATTTAGAAAAACTGACCGCCGATCTAATTTTATTGGAGATTTCAACAATACGTGATAACTATATATAACTTATAATAGTATAAAGTAGAACATTTGAGCGAGTTACTAAAATTTCGCGCAGCTCCGCGGCTATACAACAAAAGCGAATTCTGCAGTAACAAAGAAGTGTTTTTGTTAATTTACTATACAGACCCGTGCCTATTATTGCGACTACCTCGTAACCTAGCGCTAGATTCGTTACTGAAGTCATATACAAGTATACCGACATACGTTCGTCATTATTTTAAATAAACGTCCGAAAAAAATAATATATTCATTTCGATTCATTCGTATAGCTGACCAGGCTGCACATTTCATATATTACTAGTCGTAAACAGCAAACCAAAACAATAACAGTTTTTACTATTACGAGCTATGCGCAAGAAAGCACGTACCACAATATGTACCTAATTATTCGGGCGGTCGAACATTAATATTAATTTAGTTTCGTTTAGTTATACAATACAATCATAATAAATATATTTTAATAAAATAACATTATTGTTCACTAACGCCGTCAAATATAATATTATTGTCAAATAATCCGGACTTGTTATCTTTAACACTATAATAAATAATACGAAATCGCCGAACGCGATAATTAAGGGGCGATGATTTCCCCTCCCCAAAGCCTTTTCAGCTTACTAAATTTGAATTGATGTGAAATACTTATAATGACAATTAAACATAAAATCTTATATTTATATAAAAACATCAAGTCTCAAGTCTGTAATATTCGTTTTCTAAGCGTCCACGACGATTATTGCCCTTTCACTTGAAATTGGGATTAGTAATGATTAGGCTTAGGGACTTTTAGCTCTAAAAAACGTGTAAATGTGTATTAAAAAACCAACCAAATATGGTCTAACCAATTTTTTTTATTTTTTTATTTTTATTGAAATTGTTTAAATTGGGCTAAAATATGCTCTAGTAAACAAAAAATGTAAAATATGCAAAATAAAATTTAGAATTCAGATTCCTTACATCACGAACAACGCAAGGCTCTAGACCTGAAATTTCTCTATACAGTAAAAACTATTTTTTCTCATGTCTATCGATAATAAAACAAAAATTATAGCCTTGCCCCTCTGTTACATTTTAATCTTTTAAAATAAAAATATGCAAATAATAGAAGTCCCTATTGGATGTAATTTTATAACTATATTTTTTATACTATGATCTATAATTGTTATATATTTATTTAATGGTAACACACAACTTGGTTTACTAAAACTTATGCATCCCCCCCCAGAGTAAATTCCTAATAACGCCATGGCTATAAATGCACACATATATTATAGGGTATAATTTATGTAAGTCCTGGAGTCTGGCCGGCAAATTAATTTAAATTAAGCATTTTTTAAACGCGACCGAGTGATCTTCTTAGAAGGAAGAAAAAAAAATCGAAAATAACAGTGAAGGATCATTCCTCGTGTTTTCACTCTGCACTATTAATCCTTGCGGCGATTGGCCATTTGCCGTCACAAGTTTTATGAAGTATAATATAGCTAAGCACATATTTTCATCAAATCCGCGATATTATACCGCATGCATTTACGGTATTTATTATGCGGTTTATTCAAACACAGACATACGCTTATTATAATAATAATAAAAAAAAAAAAAAACAATATATAGGTACTCGTTGAAATCGATGTTTTTTGAACGAGTAAGTAAGTAAGTATATAATAAAATCAAATGACAATATTTTATATCGAGCCCAAGTATTGCATGCATATATTCAAGTAGTGGGTATTATATTTGTACGTACGTATTGTCATCGCATTGCACAGAAGCTTAATTTAATATTATACGTTACCAGCGCCGCCGCCGGCTCGCGGGATAATTGATTTAATAATGTCGCCGTCGGTTTAATTGTAAAATATAATTATAACAAAACGTTTACGGACGCATTTTTAAATCCTATATGGATTTGTCGCCAACCCAATATTAATTAATATAATATAGGTGGGTACCTACTCGACCGCCGGGTTCTTGTAGTTTATTACGATGGATTATCTTTATCGAATTCGAATTGAATTATAACGTAAATTTAGCCGCTATGATTGACAACTATTAAAAACTGTAGCGATAAAAACAAATAAATAAATAATCAATAGTTTATATAATTATAAGTTATATAAATTATATAAATATAAGTTAATATATATATATATATATACTGTCTTCGCGATGACTATAGATCAGACGAGAATAATATATTATATTAATAAATGTATTTATAATCAAATCGTAAATGTATGTTTCAGGATTATTAATACGGTTTGGAGCCAAGAAGCCGGAAGCGATGTGTTAGACTAAGTCGTATCTATATTATACTAATTCGCGATTTTATATATTCGAAAACGATAGTACGCGGGTAACACGTTGAAAAACAATAAAACTTAAAATATGCATGCCTATTTCCAAGGACAATATTATTGTTGAATAACAATATTACATTTTTTGAGTTCGATTCAATGCGAGCTAAATTGTTTATGGTTTTTTTTTTTTTTTACCGCGAGCCAAAAAGTATTGTATGTTTTACTATCTATATATGACATTAAATTAATGGATATAATAACCTACAATTGTATGACCTACGTTTGATTTCGATGTAATAAAAAAAAATGTATTTAGTATTATTGCAGAAATGTTATTTTTGAAAACTTTTATTTAGTTTGGAAACCGTGTTATAACTAATATTAATATTATTACTTACGACTACATATGTAAATATGCGTATACTTGCCTATTTTCCGAGACTGTAATGAAATATAAATGTGACTTAAAAACTTAAATAAATTTATGTTAAACTATGGATTTAACTTATTGCACAGTGTTGCTGACCTTATTTAAAATATATGGTACATGTATGCGAATTTTCAATACAGCCCACGCAGAAAAATGTGCACAGTTATAAAATTGTCACTTATTTCATTTTACGTAATACTATACGCAAGTAGGTACCTATATAAACTGGTTGTTTTTTAATGTAATTTTTATTTATTCTTAAACTTTTTTTATATATATATATATACCAATGCCAATAAATTATATGTTATAAAGTAGAAATTTAAAAAAAAAAAAAATTTACAATATTTATTTCACAGCGACCGGGTGAAAATCCCATTATCGTGTATAAGTTATTTATTTTCCTTAGCTCTTATTGAAATAAATAATTAATACATTAATGTGTACACACAACTGTTTAAAATATTTAACTAGGTTTAAAATAAATGAATCAACATAATTTTGGTCCAATATAATATTAGATGGTTTTAATAATAATAAAACAAATCGTGTAATTAATCTATTTATCTATTCGTTTAGCTAGTATAAAGTAATTAATGATAATAATAATGGATTTGTGTTTTAAAAATAATTTGGTATCGATCTTAATAATGACTATTTGATATTTTATCTTAAAATTTCAAGGAGTGTTACAGTTAAAACAATATTTATATGTACCTACCTAAATATTAATATACGGGTGAAAAAAATTTTAAAACAATTAAGTACTACAATTTTATTTTTAAAAAACATAATTTTTGTTTTGTACAAATAACTAATAAATTTATAATTTTTATTCATAAATAATAAATATTAAATGGTATATAGGATCAATTTAAATATAAAAATATATTATATAAATTATATTGCACAATTGTGCTATTATAATATATTATTTAAATGTATTTATAGCAATTTTAAATGTTCGAGTTTTTTAGAATTATTTTGGTAAAATCGCTGGATCATGATAAAAAATAAATCATTTTATATATTATAAATAATCGTATATGTATATATATATATAATAAAAACAAATTTCACGTCATAATAATAAACCTAATATATCTGCCAGTAATTCAGCGTTGCCATATAGTTACTAAATAATCTATCTACGTACTTATGTTGGATATTAAAACTATTAAAATTTTTGTCGATTTAAGAACAGCCAGGTTAGGTATCGAATCCATATCGAAATAAAAGTTTTCATACATTAAGGTATTTTTTCCAATTAAATTATTATTTGCTTGTTAATATGAAACTAAAGGTATAGGCAAAAATAACGAGTGCAGCATAAATTGAATAGATTTTAATTTCCTCGGTGAAACATTGAATTACAATCATAATATATAGGTGTAAATTAATATATTGACTTATTTATATTGATCAGTAATTATAAACATTCAAACCGTCGTCGAATAATAGCATAGATGCATTATTCTGATTTTTCCCGTCCTTTATCACGTGATCTCTCTACGCGCTCATGGCCGAGCTCATTTTTATTTTTATCAACAGCATCATTATCAGTGCTATCACGTGATAGTATAATATTATTATATTTCAGCCATAGATAGAAGTAGAAATGGATAGGCCACTCCTATGTTGTATTAACACAATAATGGACCGCGGTTCGTAGTGTGGACGAGAGACAGACCGCTTTTCTATGGCACTCTCACACTCCAGAAATGGGTTTTATCGTTAATGGTATTTCACAATGATACCAATGATAGTCTTGGGACTATAGACATAATCACTATTGATCAAATATTGACAACTCGCCGGTACGACCCTTTGTAACCTCAAATAATTAAAATGTCCGTTCCCGCGTGGATAGACTCTCGTGCCCTATCCGTTCTTATATTATCCATGGTTTTGGTTTAATTCAGCGGGTTTCGAATATGAGTATAAAATTACGATAAAATTTCTTTTCTTTTTACTATTAAAATATATTATCATCGTATTAAAATATACGGTGAAAGTCTGTAATATAATCTACGCGTGCATATTATAATAATATAGTATTTTGTTCATAATACACAGAGGGTATCTCTACCTACGACACTTACCGGATAAGTAATTCGAATATCTATTATGACGTTTACACGGCTCTGCTCTTTTATTTTTCAATAGAGTAATTTTATTTATTCGTAAATATTTTGTCCCCGTATATGAATAATTTGTTTTATTTCATTTATTATCCCGAGTTGTCTAGCATCGCGACAATTGTGTAGGCAGGTACCTATACTCGGACAAAAACACGTAGATACATACAGACGTTTAAACACACACATACGTGCAACGTACATACGATTGTTTTTTACGGAGAAAAATCGTGCGCAATCGCATTTTACTGATGAGTTCGTGTGTAAAACTCATAGTTATAATACCTACCTCCTCCTATGCTTTGAAAGCTATATACTATTATTAAATCGCTAGTCTTGTATGTGAAATCTTACGCGATTGCGATAAAAATAAAAATTGTTAAAAAAAAAATAGGTCCGCAATCGTACCTACCCATTTTACCGACCAATTTATATCAAGTAAGTATTTTTTATAACTTTTTTTGTTTACTAGTTTGAATTTCGTCTACCCTATATGAAAAGATAAAATTTTGTAAAAACGTTATTAGACCAATAACGCACAAACACTGATAACATTTGTTTTTATATAATTTATGTATAAAATACGTAGAGTTATATATATAGAGTAATATATATATATATAATACGTAGAGTTCCTAAATGAAAAAAAAAATGATTGTTATAACTGGGCAATTATAAAATAATATACACAGATAACATAATGCATTACAAATTATACATACCTAGTAATACGAAATATATCAACAAAAATAAGTACGTTTATTTTGAAATGCCAAATATATGTATATACGAATATGGCACGACAAAAATGTAATGATATGTAATATACAAAAATATAGAATACCTACCTACCGTTGTATTTTTTTTAACAATATTTTAAATTTTACTCTACTCAGTTTACTGTCAACACGTTGATAACGAAATTTACGTAGGTATCAGGGCCTATTTTTTGTAATATTTCCTATTACACACTTTTTAGTTTAGGCCATAAATTCGTGATCATAAAAACAAAATTGTCCCCATACCCTTAAATACAGTTATTTCATTATTTTTTTCTACCATTTTTTAGTTGATTGCAGTTTTTAAAAATAATTATTACCAGGTTTTAACTTTATCAAGGAGAAATGTATGGGCAAAATAAAAAGTTTACTTTAAAAAACAATATCACATATTATCAACTATTTTGTGTACTTTATTTATACATTATTCTTTCAACAAATTTGTTTAAATAATTGATATCAATTTTAATAAAATGATGATATCGTTTAACAGTATTAACTTTTGACTATAAGCACGATTTTAAATCTAAAACCGCGATTGTAACTGATAACTATAACTTATAAGTAAAAACGTCAAAAGCTTATCAAATATTATTTATTATATAAAACAAACAAAAAAATCGCACATTTAAATAAAACTGATATAATCTCAGCCATTAGTCACTACACATTTTATAATTCCGTATTACACACAAAAATAGTCCCTGGTAGGTATCTATGAATTATTATTACTGTATAGTCTACTTCGCTAAAATAAAATATTAGATGTATAATAATATTATAATGTGTCTAATAGCAGCTACAAATAAAACATCCGAACATATTTTGCGCCGGGGATGGGCCACTTTTGTAGGTCAGAAATTTGGAATTTAAGATATATAGATGTGATACCATGGTGTATCACCATGTGATGTCTGTGCGCAACAATAAATCATGCCGAACAAAAAACGATTCTGAGCAAAGTTCGGATAAATTGTTGGTTAAACCGGTAGGGTAAAGTGTTAGTAGTGTTTGTCCTGGTTGACTCAGAAATCAACAAAAATAAAACCAATGTACTATCATATTTTGTTGTTGGTTATTTTAAAATGATTTGTGAAAATCTGTTGGGAACTTAAAAAAAATGTTCAAATAAAACATCACTGTCGAAAAATCCGACTCTTCTAAGGTACAGTGCGATCTTTTTGTAGAATTTTTACTAGAAAAAAAATCACATACTAGTAAAACTAATAGCTTTTTCACTATTAAACTCAGAATCTAAAATATGTATATAATAAATAGTTTATAAATAAAAAAAATCAATTAATTAAACAATTTGAAGAAAAAAGACAGCCATGAGTACTATCGAGCGTATTTTATTTACGACTTATTTCGATTTACTATCACATACATCGCATGATGCTTAATCAATATCTTTAAGTAATTTATATCGAAATCAATGCTACGATTATTTTCTAACCCATGCCTGGCAAAATTTAATTATAGATGAAGTTTTCTTTAATTTAATTTCATAAATATGCTGCTTGTATATTGTATTAAAAATATAAAATGTATTGTATTACATTTAAGATTATAATATACAATATACGAACAAATTAGGAGACATTTTTGTAAAGTTCACGTAGCCTTGTAATTGATTTGTTTCATGTAATTATTATTAATTTTTAAAACGACTCATACATTATTATTAAATCTACAATATTTTTGAATTTATAAGATATATAATTTTGATATCTCTCATATTACAATATTATAGTCAAACATATTCTTAGTAGGTTTTTGTAATATTACTATTCTTTTACGCATTTACGGATTTGTTTGATAGTACCTACTCATTCAAATCAACATTATTGCTACGAACCACATTATAGATTATGTTGAATTCATGCTTATAAAGTTGCATACTATGCGAATCTATATAACCTATCACAATGATAATTAACCATTGTGATGTATACCCGCATTAATTGGCAATAAAATTTCATCGAAAAAAAAAAATATGCTAAAATAATGAATAACAATTAGAAAATAATTGATAAACATTATTCTTATAACATTACTATCGCATTTAAAAAATGTACAGATAGAATAAATAATATACTTTGAACATCCAAAAACAATCGGCTATTGCACAGAAAAATGCGAATAATTTAATAAACAATAATTAATGTATGTAATAAATTGTATTAACTCTGCAATAGTTTGATGTTTAAAATGTTTGAATAAATACAATATTTGGTTCAATGAGAATTTATACCATTCTCACTATTACCATTATTCATTATTAGATTATGATTGTAGCGAGGAATGTATTCGTTTTACAACAACGAGGCGTGCTCTTTGTTATTGTTTTTTTTTGTTGTCGATGATTGGTACTAGTCTTCTGTCAACAGATCGTGTAACAACAGAAAAAAAGCATACACCACAGAATCTAAAAACATCGAAAACTATAAATTACCCTATAGCAGCTTTGTCCTATGTTCCTGTCTACAACAGTGACCCACCCATGGTGCGAAATATGTCGGCTTTTCTAATATTATTTTGATCTGTAAGTTACTAAGAATAATGCTGAAAAATAAATTGGGTACCTGTACCTAATAATTTATGTTTTTATATATAATAATATAGTTGTGTACCGCTACAACCAAATAGATTTATAATAACTTATTATATAAGTTTCAGTACGTTGCATAGGTCGCACCTACGTCTGACTAGAAAATAATAATACCTAATTTACTGCAATCAAACAATGACATATAAGGAAAGAATTCACATGATTATGCATCTAATATAAGAAATCGATACGTTTTTTTTTTTATTTTTTTATTTTTTGTAACAGATTATATCTTTTTTTTTTTTTAGTGTCTGAGTTTAATACGCATTATAAAAAAATAGGTGTGACACAACCCAGAAAATAACGTATTATATTTGCATACGTTTCGCTCAGCTAGACTTTGTTTAAACCACTACACCTATGTTGTTTTCAAAATGAAACGTATTAAATTTCCAGTGTTTTCCAAATTATAAAGCTATGACGGTCCGAAAATAATAGTTGAACATATTTTAAATTCGTCTCACGCGAATAAAAATATATATATATATATTTATTAAATAACAAAATAATCGATAAAGCTTTACGTTTCCCAGTGGCGGTTTTGATCGAACTTCAAGGAGCGGGAGGAACACCGATTTAAATTTCAACCTCCCTGCCCCAAGTGTATACCTCAAATTACAGCATCGACCATTGGTGAAAACGACTTATCATTTCTCGCGGCCCACCACGATGGCGCCAAAATCAGTTATCACGGTTGTCGATTGTAGTTGCAATAGAATAACAATACAATTTACAACCAATTGATACATTTAGTTTAATTAAAAATGGGTGTTTGTCGTAACCACTCATTGTCTAAAAGTAATATAACTAAAAAAAAAAAAATAATAATAATTAATAGTAAATAATCAAATATTTATTTGTATACATTTTACACAATGTCTCCATCGCCCCCTCCCTAAAAATTGCCACTGACGCTTTTAAAATATTATTTTTCTGAACAACGAAATAAACAAATTGACTTGGGCTTTTTTCTTTTCAAATAATAGTTTTCCTCAAGTCGTATTATAAACTAAAACGTATTAAAACTGTTTCTAATTATCACCGATTAAAAGGGTCGGTTAAACTTTTAGAGTACCCACTCCATCCACCAGATAATAGCGTCACACCATAGTTTTACATAATAAAAACTTTTCACGATCGTACGTGCGTACATACAAATAATATAATAATTGTATTATCCATTTTATTCAATCCATCGTTATCGGCGTGTAAATAAATAAATTAAATATTAATTAATTAGTCGGTATACTTACTAACTGTATAAAAATCGTCTTTAAATTATAAACACCTAGGTAATTTCCTAATTTGAACACTAGATATGAGTAAATTGATCAATTCAATTATTAGACAACGATATGATGATTATAATAATCAAACTTAGTATACGCACAATATAAACATATCCATAGATTTGAAATGTTTTTTTATATACTTGAAAAACGTTCATGTTTGTGTTATTAGTATAGAGATAAGATGTCGATGAATTTTCCAGATCTTTATAACTCGTTTTATGCTTCATAGATTCAAAAAAAAAAAAAAATTTATTGTGCAATTTCGCGCGTTTTTAGCTAAAAATTAATTAGGTTTTGTTTTCAACGTATTTTATTTATATTATAGATCATTTTTTTTTTTTAATTTGTATTCACTGTATAGTACCTATGTCAGTTTTCTAGATCGCGTCAACACCCTATCTCTTGTAGTACAAGGTACGTACACAACAATATGTAAGTATTGTAAGTACATATTAATACAACTATAATAGTTAGCACGATTATAGAATAATTTAATAATAATAAAAAAAATATTATAAAATATACGGATTGTCTATATTACGTATTTAAATCCGTTCAGCAGTCACAAACACAATCACGTGTTCGCAACATACATGCGATATACTCGTTGATGAACCTCTGTAAATTGATGTAGGAGGAAGTACGTGATAATATTTACAAATAAATATACCAATGTTATATTATGTGTTTATTTAACATGCAATGCGGAAACAGTATAAAATAATAAAGTATCAATAATTGGCTGTAAAAAAAAAAAAAAACAGAATTATAATATATTGTAATTACTGCGACTAACATTTAGATGACTTGTACAATAATATTAATTTTATCATCATATAAAATAAAACCGTCATTCTCAAAGTCGTTCAAACATTTTAACGAGTACGATATTTTGCCTATACAATTAGCCGTGGTTTACAACAACAACAAAAAAACTGGTCATAGAGTTGTATCCGCGCATTGAATGTTCCGTACAATGGACAACTTTAAAAAATATGTAGTCAGAAATTTTAATCACTCTCAGAAATGATATCAATGTAGTGCTACCGTTTACCAACCTCGCGAAACAAACGGTTCGTTCGTAATATTTTTATTTTTTTTTTTTTGCTTGTATGAGTAATATTTCGTGTGAATTTCAAGTCAAT
This sequence comes from Tuberolachnus salignus, assembly GCA_956483605.1. Classification (NCBI taxonomy): domain Eukaryota; kingdom Metazoa; phylum Arthropoda; class Insecta; order Hemiptera; family Aphididae; genus Tuberolachnus; species Tuberolachnus salignus. The sequence goes on from OY101438.1 coordinate 18,993,882, forward strand.
GTCTCATTTCGTTTTGGAGTTATAAGCCTTTTGCAGACAGAGGTTTAGGTTTCCGTTACAGCACCCTAAATAATGCTGTATTGTATTATGTATGTGTAGTCGTGCCAAGGGCTGGTGGGCAATATTAGAGGTACTCACTAGTGAAACCAACCAACCCCGCAATTTGTTCGGAAAATAAAATATGAACTTTGTTAGTTTTCGGGTCGAAAATTAAAGTCTACGTCTTATTATTTTTATTTTCTAATTAATATGATGAAAAAGGAAGAAAATATTAATCTTTTTTTTTTTTTAATAATAATCTTCTAAAAGACTATTGATTTAATAATAATAATATACTTTTTGTCAAATTTCATAGTGAATTGCACGCGGTATAAATGATTTTCAAATGATGAATTGATATTTTCATCAAAAGTAACTACTATCTGGATGAATGCCATAACCCTGACATCCAGATATCCGGTTAATGAATATATTGCTTTCACCCAAGTGGATGTGATATATGCGACTATAATACGTGTATATGGATGATACATATAATATTTTATATTTATTAACAACAATGACAACCAATAGTAAAAATAAAATCATATACTGTATTTAATTGAAATAAATTATAAATTAAATTTATGTGTAAGCATACCAGGGCTCGAAACCGTTATCAATTTTAACGGTTTCGGTCTAGGGTTTCGGTTCCGATAACGGTTTTTGAAATTTTTCGGTTATGAGTAGTATAGATTTGTATGTTCTGTCACACAGCATAATCCCCGGGTAACCAGTATGATTTTATCCTCTTTTTATTATAATTCTAATAAATATTTTTTTTTTACATTAAAACAAGGAACTTTTAGTTACATTTTTTTTATTTCAAATAATTTTTCATGATTTACAAAATAATACTTAAAATATTTATTGAAATAAAAATATTGCAAGTAAAAATATTTTAAGTATTATTTTAAAAATCGTAGAAAATTATTTGAAATTAAAAAAATAGAACTAAAAGTACTATGTTTTATTGCAAAAAAAAATATATATATATATATATATATATTGGGTATTATTTAAAATTATGGAATGAATATTTATTAGAAAAATATTATAAAGAGGCTAAAATCATACTAGTTTTTCGGAAGTTTTGCTAAGCGACAGAACATGCAAATTTATATTCCTGTTATGGTTATGGTTTTGTAAACGGTTTTTAACATTTATTGATTTTGGTTTTGGTTTTAAGAACGGGCTTTGAAAACGTTCGGTTCCGGTTTCAGTTAGGGTGTTAAGAAACAGAAAATCAGCGGTTTTTAACGGTTTTTTAAAACCCGTACATACGCGTTTGGTTGTAAAATTGCATAAAATTATACTCAATATACTGTCACATGATACACTGAAATAAGCCCCATCGTATACATAGAAATGACTGCCACTATAACTAAAATGTATCTACGCTTGATATTAAACGAATCGAGTGTTCATTATTAGATATAATCTGTAATATATACTTAACGGGTTCTTCGGATACATTATAGAATTTGCATTCAAGTATGAAAATGTAAATGTTTAATTATTGTAGCTGATATACTCTTGTACTTATACGAATTATTAACAATATAAAATATGTTGATATGCATTATCTCGGGGGAAAAAAAAATCATGAAGTATACTGTTGTTAATTTACACAATTAAGCAAATAATATTTATAAAGGATGTATTATAATATTATTTATTTATAATATATTATAAGTACGTATACCAAGTGCATATTATATTATAAATTGTATAAATTCGTACTAATAAAGATGGTAGATGCGAACATATTAAATAATATTTATGTCGACGCATTTCGTTAGTAATATTCAGTTTTGTTTATATAGTTAACACGTGAATAGCTCCATTTTATATTGTGAAGAGGGTAAAAAACCTAATTATTATTTGTACAAATCTAATAAAACTCAACGGTTTATTATATTTAGTTTATGATATATGCATTATACTTCTATAATAATATTGTACAATGTAAAATAAATTTATTAATCTTTCGAGTGCTCATAAAATATAATATTCGTAGATAATATAATTCTATAATTCGCATTTAATATAACTCTGAAGAGAATATTGTGTACACTAATATAATATTGCGCAGGTTCTCTCTGTCTGACACCAGGCTGCTCGTATAAAAAAAGCAAATAAACATTCCTATAAAATCAATACAGGTTTTTAATATCTATTGTTGTTTTGTTGTTTTTTTTTTTAAATTTTAATTAACGAGTCATCCAATTAAAAAAGGCGAGAATATTACTGGTTACTGATTTTCGACAGTGCAGTGCAATGGCCCGTAAGAAATTCCGCGGGATCGACAATTTTGTAAATGGTGTTGGGGAGTGGATGAGGGGGCTGTGAATAAAATTAATGTACCGTAAATTAAAAAGCCCGTTGCTACATTGTAGGTATTGATTTTTAAAAATTACCATTTTCTTTATACGAAAACAAAATCAAGTTTAATAAATATAATATTATATTCGTAATATTTGCGAAATTATAATAATATGATATTTTGTTATATTTAAATGCAATGTATTATAGTATTAAATATACATTTTTGATTTTCATACTTTCAACTTCTTACTTGTGAGTTCTGCGGGGCTAACGAATCAGACTATAAAGGGTCTTCCAAATAATATGTTACAGTCATGACTTTTTGAGAGTAGGCACCCATTTTCCAATTATCAGAACTGTAACTTAAAATATTTGGAAGACCCTGCAGCTGTTTCACCCGTTGTGACCAAGTTATTATTACATTTTTAGATGATAATATTCTATATTATAATACGGATGTTTTTCAATATTTATATTTTCAAGTTTTCATTGTATAGAGTTTTTTTTGTTAATTTTCAATGTTTAATAAATTTAATAAGTAAGTAAGTACTATCAAAGTACTGTAATGTATTCGATTAATTTTTTTCTTCGATAAACAGCTTAAAAATATTGTTAATCATGCAGTCATAATCTAAACAATGTTCTTCCGCCCGTCTAGTGCAAATGTTATAGGGCTGGGATTTTGATTCATTGCATATTTTTTTCCGGTGTTCCAAACGTAGCTCCGTAAATAGAAAATGTATTTCAGGTGGTACTTATTATTTTAATATAATTTTTATTCTACATATTTGTGCATTTTTTGATGATATTACAATATTTTCTTAGTTTTATAGCATTTTTTTACAATGTTTTGATACAGTGAACGTAAATTTGCGATTATAGGTGGGTCCACATAAAAAAAAAAATTAAAATATTTAAATTTATTTTTTAAATTGTTATTTTAGAATGAATGATTAAGATGCTGTTAAGAAGTAATTAAGTCAGAAGATATATCCTCCAAATTGCGTAAAATTCTATTTAAAAACCAAAAAAAAAACACATTTATTTACAATACATACTTTTTACCATTTAAGCTGTTATATATAAATTAAAATGCAATTTTATAGTGTATTTTATGAGTTTTTTTTTTTAAGGTATTTTGTATTTTTCGTGATTTTTTAGGACATTAAAATCCCAGCTTTAGTTTTAATATTGCAGGGCCAGTAGATATTAAAATATCGACCCGAAACCACAAAAATCGAATTAAGTACCGAAAACCTAACCTAATATTGGTACGATATTATCCGTGTATTATATAATATGTAAAACAAATACAACGAATTCAAATGTATCGTGTGTGGAGTCTTCTTTACACGACAACTGATTGAAATTAACAAACTGTTATTATCGACTCGTATCTGAAGTGTCTAGACATCGTATTATTGTCCTTTTATCACAATACGGATAAATTAAATTTATCGCGACTGACTTATTGATGGTAGCGACAGACTATCAAATAGATGTGGAATATGGACGTGCAATACTGCAAGTGTAGTAAACTCCGCTCGTATATCTAATCTATCAAAAATTGTTCGTGTTTCGGTTAGAATTGGAGTTTTGACACCGTGTATCATACTAGACGACTATACCAGATTCGAAAAACAAAATTAATATTTTCGAGACAATATCATAAATGTATTTGTAAAATAATAAAACTAGAACGTATTTATTATATGTGTTCCTTTTTAATCATATAAACATTTTTTTCAAATCACGTAACAACACCGAATACCTTTTTATGCTATACGTTCGTAAGCTATACTCGCATTTCTATTTGCACTTTTTTTTTTTTCTTTAATGATTAATAATTATAATACGCTTAGTTTTTTTTTTCTTTAGATTATTATTGCTTATTCCGCTTGATCCATTTCTCTTGGTTACATCGTCGATTAATCTAATATATTAACCTTCTCGGGATCAAATTCAATACTTATTTATTTATATAACACCAAAATTATTTAATTGATTCTATTAAATACCTATAGACGTACGTATATACTTGTACCAAAATCGAATTTTTAATTGTACAACGTTAACAATAACAAAAATATGCATAGGTAAGCAAAATATTAAAATAATTTTCCTTTTACATATAATTACGTCAATGACTACATAACTATTTTGTTAGAAAATGTTTACAAAAGATTATGACATTGTCTCAAAAATATTCTCGTGGTACAACGTAATAGGCGTTAAACTTATAATATTTTTAGTTACCACTGTTTTTTGTTATTAACCGAACGTATTGACTGCGGATATCACGTCCTCTTAAGATAAGATATATAAAAAAAAATACTCGTACAACAGTATAATGTGAGCTATTATTTTTGTTTTCTACTTGTACGTCATTCTGTTTCAAATGATCAATAAATGATATAGGCAAAAACTAGATTGGAAAAATTTTAATTTTTTAAAAAAAGCTGATATAAATGTCTTTAGTGACATTTTTGATGCCACGCTGATTACCCAAAAAATTCTTTAAGCAATTGTACGGTTGATTCTTTGTACATTTTAACGAATCTCTTATTGATAAAAGCCGGACATACTCCGCACCATGGGTAGGCCAATGTTGTAGAGATGCGCAGCTGAGAAGGTATGGGTTAAAAGGCAACTTATTTTAAATACTAAAAGCGACGATAAATCAATGCAATTAAAAAATGATTCCGAACGGAGTTCGGTAAATTGGTAAAATTGTTCGAATAAAATACACCATCAGGAAAAAAGCGAAAAATTTGGAGCATTTTTACTAATCGAAAAAAGTGTTTTTCGAGAAAAAAAACACATCATAGTAAAACTAATCGCTTCTTCACTACACTTAGTAGTTTAATAATAATTAATAGTTTTACTAAAAATTAATTTTTACAAAAACTTCCTGTTCTGATTTTACAGAATATTAATTACTATATATACGAGTGCCTTTGATTTGATTTATTATTGCAACCCGAAGCATATCCGAGAAAATCATTCTTATTTTTGTTCGATTAAAAAGTGCTTCCAAATAGGTTTTAGAGTAAACACCTATATCCTGGAAGACTTCAGTTTATTTTCGAATACTTAGCCACATCCAAAATGTAAATATCACGGATAACACGCATATTCAATTTAAATACAATTTAATAATCGATATTTCAGTATTTTTTTTTTTTTTTAGATAAAATTGATAAAAGTATTAATCTATGTACTTGCAATTTTCAATTGTATTTTTCTTACTGTTGAATAGAAAAAACTATGCATTTATAGTATACAACGAGAAAAAATAAATTTATTTGTAATAACTAAGTAATTTATAATTTATATTATAGGTACCTATATATACGTGTATAACAATTATAACAAGACAATAAATTAACAACTGTTTTTTTTTTTTTTTAAATTTTTTATAACAATTTTAATTTTAATATCATAGTAATTAAATCAGTAATATAGTAACTAGCATCACGTAAAATATGAAAGTCTTTTATTATTAATACAATTACGTATAGTACGTATTTTTTTAACATATACGTAATAATACGTTACAACCCTGATAGATATATTCGTTCGCTATTAGACTCGGACGATCCGTATATATGTCATGTATTTCGCATACATATTATTACGTTTCATTAACCAAGTGATATATTGTGACAACAATAATAAATGTTTATGTATTATATATTGTGTTTACTCACAAAAATAAAAAAAATCGTCTCAAAGTTACGGACAAAAGGTAATAAATTATAGATACAGTTTTGTTTTGTTTTTTTTTTTTTTTTTTTTTTTTTTTTTTTTTTTTTTTTTTTTTTTTTTTTAAACCCGTCGTTTGAGTTCGGTCTTCGGTGGACTATTAAAAAAAATATAACAATAGTGCGGTCTTCATTATATATTCATGACTGGGAGTCGTGAAACGTTTGTAAAAATAAAGATAAGCTATAGGAAACAAATAAGCAAATTAAAAATAATTAGTAAACATGTATGATAATAATAATGTTCTCTGTGTCGGACATGCGTATTTCGTGTGAACAACGCTAATTATTACAATCGATGTATCAATACGTCGCATCCACCGATAATAAAATCGCAGAATACGAGTTCTGTTTACCATCATGCGCGGTGAAAACAACATTTTTCATGGACTGGATGTCCTGCAGACGATTGCGAAACCCGTGCAAATCGTTCATCATACCGAAAATGCAAAACAGTATAAGAAATCAACTAGGTTTTTAAATTAGACAAATTGCATATTACATGCAATAAATAAAAGGTTTTTTTTCTTTCTGTTTTCTATTCTATTACATAAGTTAACATTTATCGGAATATTATATTTCGGCTCCGGGTGTACTGTATTGTTTTTTAAAAGTTGTCTGGTAAACATTATTATTACCTACCGTTTATTATATTGACTGTTGGTTTTAAATTGTTGTAACAGATACCTGCCCAAATGACGTCAAGATAAGTAGTAGATAATTATTATTATCGATATTTAAAACGTGTTTTTGTAATATTAATACCATTTTTTTTTTCTTTGTTATAAACTAAAAATTGCTAACGTACGTTTTCAACTGTCACAGGCATTGGACGATTTTAATTTGAATATTCTCCCTCTTAACTATACCGGTAATAATATTAACGATAATAAAATTTCGCTTGTTGAGTTATTTTTCCTATAAAAATTCATTGTACAGTAGAAAAATTACAGCGTTTTTAAATTACAAAATTAATATTATAAAACATGTACTTACAACATTAACAAGAACGACGTTTACGATTTAATACATTTTATTGTCGTAATTTATGGAAAAAAAAAAATGAGTAAGTACCGTTCGTATTTCTAAGTACATAAAATATTTCTATACATATTATAGAAAGAAAAATAAACACAACATTTTTCTATATAAATTGAAATTTTTAAAATATTCGGTTTTTGATATTAAAACTCAGAAAATATCATGCCTGATAATAATTTCGTAAAAAAAAAAAAAAAATTAGTAGGTACTCAAGTAATTTGTGCGGAGTCGCAAAGTTAAACTCTACAGTGAGCCACGAGAAAATAAAAGAAACAAACAAATAATGTTTTAATTTTCCATTTGAATTTGAAAAAAAATTAACGGTGAAAATAATTCGTAAGTCTGCAGTTAACTGGGAGGTGGCTAGTAGAACTGGCTACCTATATGGGTGCTGCATGCAATGCACGTATAGATAATGACAGAAAATAAAAACTCAATAATAACTTAATATTATTACACAATAAGTTGTATAATTTATTATAGGATCGACTATAGTAAATCACGGTTTTTATATTGTTAAATATAAGTATAAATTTTTTTTTTTCTTTTAATTGTTATTTTTGAGTAGGTATCAGTAATAATTATTATAACATGTTAATTTATATATAACAGACGTTGTTCAACGAATAACAATATACCGTCTACTAGACGTTATACAGTATATTATAGATTAAAACGGCGCATTAAAATATTAAACCGTGACATCAATCAATATTATAGATATCTTTGTGTACCTATACGGTGTTTTTTTTATTTGTATATATATAGTTAAAAATGCAAACACGTGACTAAAAGATTTTAAAATAGCATGGACATAATCAATAATCACGGTTTACTAATTTAAAAATAGATTTACTAAAGGAAAATAAAGGACCTACTCAACATACTCGTCTATTTAAAGAATGTTTTATCTACTCGTGTACATTGAACGTTTACACAAGACGTACTTTAATGAAATCAATTTTTATAATAGATATGTATGTGCATGTGTAAATAAGATCACATTAAATCACATGATATATATATATACATTGTTCATAATGAATTTGTATGAATAACGAAACTTACAGATAAAAAAAAAAAAGGTCAATATATAAGTACTAAAATCAAAAACTAACTATATAATAATATAATCAATGATATTGTTACACGTGTTATAGTGTCAATATATTTGTATTTTTAATCGAGTAAACCCTTACATTTACAAAAATATATAGATACTACTTTTGTATTGGTTGAAAATGATTTTTTTTTTTTTAAACATTTGAATAACGATAAGACTATGTCTTCTTTTTTGATTAAATGTTGCACAATGTATGTACAGTTGTACATACAGGGGTCAACTGGGATGTGATCGGCTTATTGTACTGTACTTAAATAAGCGATTAAATAGACTTTAACTTTAACCAGTGGCTTATGTGTAGATTATTTGTGGGGGTGGGGTCGAATTAATTTTTTTTAATAATTAATTATTTGTAATAGACTGAAGAAATACGAAGAAAAAAAATTCTAATTTGAAGTGATCGAGAATTGAAAAATTAATTTTGAGTAAATTTTGCAGTGCATTTTACAAATACATTAATTGTTTTACTTTGTAATATTTATTTACCATTTATTTAATAATTGAGATCCCCCCCATAACCTACGCCCCTGAATCCTGATTAACAATTAAAGATAATTTGAAATCGTAGCAATGGGTGTTGTCCATAAGACAATAGAAAAATCCAATTTTAAAATAATATTAAAGAGAAGATGTCGAAACTTGTATTGTACTTTATTTAGTGTACCCTGCCCCTTAATTTTAAAAATTATCATAATAATAATAAAAAATGTAATTGATTTTGAAGGTTTTATGGGTAATAAATAAAATATTGAACTAGGATCGCACAGTCAGCCGGGCGTCACAACGACCTGCGATATAAGAATAGCTAAATGCTGCAGCGCCATAGCCATAGGCGTAATTCCCCCAAATTTTGTTCGTGTTTTTGTATTGAAAAAAATAGTTTCAAAAAACTGTTGTTAACATCATTATAGTTTTATAATAATATGTAGTTTTAATAAAACAGATTAATATTATAAAAATACCTTTTTTTTCGTTGAGAAAATATAAACATTTACCGGATTTTAGATTTGAAAATTCCCACATTCCCGAAACTCAACCAAAAATAAGTTTATTTATTTGTATTAATCTTGTATATTGCCTATATATTCTAATTATATACGTAGGTAACAAGTATACGTTAAAACGAGACAATTTTGTCTATCTGTATAGTAACAGCCGTTTATAAGCATACAGATTATTAACAATACAGAATTCTGAGTTCTTCTTTATAGTGACAAGAATTAATATAATTAACTAACTCTGTAACTCGATTTGTTGTCGCCATCTTACAAACATACGACATACAAAATTTGCGTTCGGCAGAAGCAGAACCAATTTCGTGCTATAGGTGTATTATTAAAGTGAAGAGTGACTAGTAGTATCAAACAAAGGGAAAATAACATTATCTGTGTTTGTACGTTGGTTTTTTTTTTTTTTTTTTGTCTTTATTTTTAAACTGTGATACTCGCACATATACTCATATCTCGTTTAAATACTAAAATGTTGAGAAAAAAACCTACGTACAAAACATAGATAATTCCTTCTAACTTTCAAGTTTGATAATAGGTCAATTCACTCTAATGTCAAAACTAACCGCACACAACTGTAATAAATACATTTGATTTAAAACTACGATTAACAACTATGAAAATTCACGAAATATTCGTTGTGCGGAAACTATGTGAAAGACAATATTATTTAAATGGTTAGCTATTAGTTTTTGAGGCGCACCTTGCACGCCCAGTCGTAGCAGCACTGGACGAGAGGGTAGTCCGGATAATATGTAATTATAGTGCTATGCAATGATTGCGTGTACGATTCAGTTGTGTGCATGCGCGTACGTAATGATATATCAACAGTCTGTAGGTGTTTTTTATTAATATACAATAGAAAAAAAAAAAAAAAATGTGTTTTAAGTACGTGTATAATAAAATTAGGTACAGCAAAGACAAAAGGGACGAGGAAAACGCCTGTTGGTGGTACCCCTATTAATATTTTTGTTTGTTGACAAAATAAATGTAATCAACTCGACTTAATTTACAGCTGTGTATTATGTACCTGTACAGATATTTACTACGTTATTAAATATATATAATTATACATCATTAAATTAATAGTATGCACTTAATCGAGACAAATACTAAATAAATTTCACATGGGCCATTTTTTTTTAAAATATATAAATATTTCATAGTGAAATCGACTGTCGTTTTTTTTTTTTTTTTTTTTTTTGGAGATCCCTTTACAGTTGCAATATATGCCACTAAATATACAATAATATATAGAGTGTAATATTTTGTCAAATAAAAAAAAATTAAATAAACCTACATCACTGTAAAATTAATGGTTAAAATATGAATACTTAATACTTAATAATAATACATATAATAAGAGAATAAAATCATAATTTTAAGTACATCAATCAACGTCGAGTATAGAATTAAGTAACATCATGTATTTTGACACTTGTACAGAACTGCATGTAATTAATACAAATTTTGAAATAAAATCGATTTTTTTTTTTATAAAATACGATATTGTGTTGATTAAAAAAAATACACAACAATATTTTAAAATTGTTTTTTCTATTGACAAATTTCGTACTCTTTTAATTTTAAATTAATTCACTTATACATATTACATTTTTTTTTTCCTGCGTCGTTTTTGAAGGGTTTTAGATAAAATTATAATGGCATATGGATAAGATAAATTATATGTAGAAATCAAATCAAAATTCAAATAAAAATGACACTTACTGTGGATTAAAATTAATTACAAAATTGAATATAATCAAAATTTGAATAACAAACGTAAGTGTTAACTACACGGACTATTGAATCTTATGAGATAAAACTCGCAATTAAAATAAACTGCAAGTTAAATATTACCCAATAATTTCAGGATAACTTAACATTGTGTTAGTAAAAAGGTTAACATTTCATTATCTGTTTAGCTCATACTCCAGTTATAACAATGAAGTTTTTCTCTAACCACTTGTGCGTCATCTTATCGTTATTAACACTATTGTACAAATGTGTTCGGGTGATCACTGATCACGTATATAACAAATGTAATTTTATTTCCTATATTCAAAAAAAATAAAATATAATTGGGCACGTGTTTTTCGATCGTCCATCCAAACACAATTAGTTCTGATATTCGAATTTTTTTTTTTTCTTTAGCCTAGTTTTAGGCTAATAATTAATATTAAGTTTCTAGATAAAAAAAACCACCGAGACGTGATAAGGGATAAAACAATGCGCAGTATAATAAGTGCAGACGATAATGTTAAAATCGAATACACATTCAAATTTTTTTTTCAGGTTAATCAAATTAGAATTATTTGAAATTCGAACGTAACCTAACCTAATTCACCCGCATGCATATTAAAGGTAAACAAAATTGAAGTGTACATGATATTTTACATTTTCAATAATAATATTAAACAAATATGAACAAACTAACTTTTTTAGAAATAGACTAACGTCACCAATCAAAATGTTTAAATGTATCTGCGTTCTAACTTCAAAGTTCAATATGTTCTTTATTTTTGGATTTTGACGATTAATACAATATTCAAATATTAGCACTTGAACTTAGGCAGTGTAGGCTGTGCTCGAATGGGGGCGTAAGAGGACGTATCTCCTCGACTATTTTTTTAGAGTGCCCTTACTAATTATTTCTATTGGGACGGAGGGACGTTACGTGTCATAACTTACGTCTCTTTTTGCAAATAATGATATTTTTAACAAAAACCGGCATTATCAACTCGGACATATTGTAAATATTTTCGATTAGCATTTAATATTTATTGTTCAGTCATAAATTATTTTTATTATATTCATTATTGCTCTTTTGGCTTGTGTGATGAAATCAATACAAATATGCAAGCAGCGAGCAACAACTTGGAAGAGTATTAAGTTTGTTGTAATTATTGAATTATGTTTGAAAAGTGGTATAAAGGGAGTGTGGGGGGTCTTAAGTCGAGTTCATTAATTGCAAGTGATGCTAATTTTTTTTTTTATTGTCTCATAGTCTCTCTTAATTTTTCTTTGTCCAATTCGAGCACTGCAGGGTGTAGAGTATGTAAGTATGTAAAACCAAAAATATCATGAGCAATATCGAACAGCTCTAATCAGCTAATAGTATTCCGATTGCCCACATATATTTGATATTTGAACTAGATTCAATAACAGTCATCGTGATAGACGCATTTTTTCGTATTGATACAAAATGAATAAAAATATTTCAGCATATTCTTACATAATATGTACGACCCAACTCAATTATATATTTGTGTTCCCCAGAAGCCAATATGTATCGCGTGTAATAGTTAACTAATACAAATATATTAAAACGAGTGTTTGCAGTCGATTTCTTATAAATCGGTTGTGCGTGATTAACACAAAACGACATTACGTTATTATTATATGAATTGCGTACAACAACTTCACTTCGCGTTTAATAATTATTCGCAAATGTCATAATACGTATTCAGATTACATTGTTAAAAAAATATACAAATATATATATATTATATATATTTATAAGTGTACGTTTATTCTAGACTCAAGGCCGTATCTGGGGGGGAGTCCAGCCCCATCACCCTTATTGGCTTACCGCCTAAGTTAGGTTAGGTGGTTTTTTTAAAGTTGTGACGTAAAATTTACGTATAAGTAACAAAACATGATTTTGTTATCGCCTCCCCCCCCCGAAGATCCACTACTGGTCTGGCCACCCCTCTCCGAATTGTTATCAAAAATAGAACAATTTTAGCGGAAAATATTGACGTTTATGTTTTCGTCATGGGAATTTAGAGCGGTGATTTTCTGACTCAGTATAATACGCGTAATATCATAAACAATAAACATAACTATATAACTGAATAAAATTAAAGTTGTTTACAAAAGTTAACTATTTACGGTTATACTCGGAGTTCAAAAAGGGGGATCGAAAAAAGTAAAAAACCCACACCCCTTTCCGCGTTAAAATATAACATAAAGTAGTAAACAGGCGTTGTTTTGTTTCATTTAATAAAGAATGGATTGCAAAAATACCGGAAGTTTCCAACGTTTGTTGCTCTTTGACCCGGAAAAAGCAGTTACGGACGTATAAATTGAGTTTTCTTCAAAAATCCTTTAAAAATATGTTACATGCATGAAATAAAATTTAAAAAAAAAAAAATGTACTCATATTATATGAACGACGCAAAGATAGATTTATCAATATGATTATTTATAATCCGTGGTGAAACTTAAGAAGATATATAATCCCAATTCACAAAGTTACAATCCAATCCTCTCCACCCCCCATCCACCTGTCGCCCCCATTATAACTGCCACTGACGCAGATTTGGTGTTAACTACCTGTAGATAATATCCACCTCATACAATGCGGTTTTACGTATTACACTCTATGTACTTAGTTAAATATTTAAAGCAAATATCAATACAATTATAACCTTTGTGAATAATATACCACTTGGGATGTGCCGGATTGTAATTACATTTCATAATTTTTAGCATTATTTTTCATATTTTACTATCGTGAAAAAGACCCGTGTTCTGCATTTATAGCGTCTCTTTCTAGATATTTTGCCCTGACAAAATGCCGTTTACCATGCCGCTGAAAACCTCTTGTTATAACATGATATAATAACACGTGAGTATGATTAAATACTCTTTACTAGTTATTGGTCGAGTGATAAAATAGGTACCATATTTAATTTTAACACTTCAACACGATTGCGAATCACCGTTTTGTGTTTAGGACAAAAGGACATGTTATACATTTTATAAATTAGAGTATGTACTATACCTTGGCCGAATGATTTTTTTTTTTTGTAATATTTACCTTTGTTTTAATAAGTTATTAATGGCCAAAAATTAAGAGCAAGTTTGAATAAAACACGCGTTTTCGTGATAATAAAACGAAAATATTTTTTTAAAAATCGTAAACTCTGTCGTAAATTTCACCGGAGAGTCGCAATCAAACGTTAAAGTGCCTTTGTTGCTCGTATAGAGTGGCGTAGCAAGAGTATGGCAACTATGCTTACCCTAAAAGTGGTGTTTTTATTTTACCTTCGAAATTCAATTTTTTCATTTTACATTTTAAAATGTGTATGATTTTGTCTAATTGTACATACGAATTTAATGACGGAATTATGAAAATAGCACAAGGGAATTTCAAATTGTCCCATTATCAACATGTTACGTATATTTTCAGACAAGTTTAAATGACGGTGTATGTGCGCATGTATGAAGATCGAGCTTATCGATATCGTTACAAAAAATTACTGAAGATCAATGATTGGACAAGAGAGATTTACGAGCATGGTAATTTTATCCAAAAGTTTGCTAGAAAAATTTCATATGAAGAAATTATCGATGAATTCGCAGGTCTCGGAGCAAGAAAACCGAATGTTTAACGCTCGAAATTTACACTGTAATAGTAACTAAATTGTACTCTGATAATAAATTAGAACAAATTTAAGGTTAAAAAAAATATCATCACATTCATTTTTTAATTGGTAAAATGGCGTTTTTTTCTGAGTTTGCCAGGGGCCTCGCAAGCGAGACTTCCTACACCACTGATTATATACATTACGAGATATACAGAGAAAACGAATTATGCGTAGAGGCCCCTTGAGCATCGTTCGTACAAACTCCACCTATATATTCGCGTGAAAGGTGTACAATATATAATAAGAGTGAAAATGTGTTATATAAACAAATTACCGTATATTATAAAAAGTTGGCAATGTATTTACAAAATAATATATTACACATATTAGCACTTTTAAAATATTTTTATTTAAAAATTATACTAATTTAAGTACGCATACTCGTATTGTACCAGCCCACTCGTCTGGGATCTCTTCGTAATACTCTACGCTGTGCGTTTTCTAGAATGTTTCAATGTTTTTTTTTTTTTTTTATATATATATATATATATTGTGAGACGTGTGTTGCACATCTTTGTGGAATTTTATGGTTTCTTCTTGACCACAAGACTGTTGGTTGCGCAATGTATTATTATCATTTTTATTATTATTATTATTATTATTTTTATTGTTGTTGTACAAACACATGACAAAAATGATTGCGCCTATAATGCATATAATACTTATTTATACTGCGGATTATTAACTATTCAATGATTAGACAATCATAATATAATAATAATAGTGTAAAAAGAAAAAAAAATTTTGAAAAAAAAAAAAGGTGAACAAAAATTATTCTCCGTGAGTGGCAATCGCAATATCCTTTTTTTTTTTTTTTGTATACGGCCGTTATTTGCATTTGTATTTTTTTTTTACATTTTTCCCCGTTCCACATTGTCATTATATGTTCTTTGAATACACCTACTCGTCGCGTATTGATCAATATTGTGCAAAAATAAATACATTAATAAAAATTACTATTATCACCGTTTATAGTAATATGATACAATAATATAAAAATAACACGAAATCGTAATTAATGAACTACCCGTGTGTGTAATAAAATAAAATACGTTATACCTATGAAAATAAATTATTTAAAAAATAATTTTAAATTGAGTAATTTAGCGTTATCTATATATATAAAAATAAAAAAAAAATTAGACTTGAATTATTAAACGATAAATGGTTTAGGCTCTTGGAACTTTATTTTGATCTCTCCAATTCTAACGGTATCCATAATAAAAATATGTTACCCACTTATAAGGGGACTCTCTGTGATTTAAATTTTTCAATGTCGTATTTGATTAAAACTTTTTAAACGTGTTTTTTTTTTTTAGATAAATTTTAACTTTTTACGAATTACAATTTTTAATTTTATACCTTTACTTATGAGGGGAGTCGAAGTAACGGGAAATCGAAAAAAACTCTGGTCGAGTGTAATGTCTCGCGATTCCAACTGGACTTGTATAAAAGACACTTTTTTTAAAAATAAAATATTTGATATTAATATTTACTTAAAAAAAAAAATTAAATAACGTATCATCTAGTGTTATTTTTTTAAGAGATATTACTACCTTAACATTACCTACTTGCGATTATTTTGCAGTATTTATTAGGCACGCACGATGTTAGACTAATATAATATTTAACAACTGGTTAATGTACCTCAGTCACTCGATAAAAATAAATAATAGTTAATAAAATACCTATAAAACTTCAACCGTATTATTTGTAGAACACTATATACGAGTATACCTCAAACCGTCAATTTTGCCCAGATGTTTTTCTAATGCGATTATTAGAGGGAGAAAAGCGACGGTTAGCCTAAACACTACACAATAATAATGCCAATATTACCACCTATCTAAGGTCGAAACTTGTAAACAAATGTTACGAAAGTGCACAAAAATACCTACTAAATGAACAATGCTGAAAACTATCGACTCGACCTGGCGTTTTGTAGTAAATTATATTATTTTTTAACTAGGCGTACTTACGTGAACATAAAAATAAATTACATTATCAACAGACTCCTAAGTGATGGGTAAATATTCGAACTGAATTGGTATAATTTTGATTTCATCCTGACCAAAAACATGAGTAACTACTTAATAGTTTTTCTAACGAACTGAGTCGTTTGAACTTTTATTACTCCTACTCGTGTTTAAAAATATATAGGTATTAACTACAAATAAATAACTACTTGTAGAATACATCAGAGAGCGTTTGGAAATTTAAGTACTTAAATACACTTTTGTAGCTTGATAGTTATTGTTATTGTTTTTTAACATAGGTTTATTTTACAATATTGTAAAACATTACGTTTTTATAATATTTTGTAGAACCTTAAGCCAACAACACACTGCACGTATCTTTGATCATTTCTATCGGATGCAATAAAGCAAACTCAAATATAATATTATGATCCCGCAATAATATAAAATAATACAACATTTTTTTTTTATTTTTTTTTTTTAATAACAGTACAGTTTTTTTAATGGGAACTCAGCTAGCCACTCGTCACGTATAAACTGTTTTTTTTTTTTTAGAAATAATTATAATTCTAGGAAATCGTATGATATACAGCTGGGACGGGAAAATGATAAACAAATCTGTGATGAATAAAAAAGATCTTACGTCATATTCCTGGGAAATCTGCCATTCTGGGAGACTGATAATATCGAACTGATTGGTTCAGATGTTCTTTGAAAACAATTTTAAAATTGCTTTATTATTGCATTACACGACATTGTTACTTATATATATTTTAGCGATCAAGGTAAATAAAATCGCGATCAGTTTTAACATTTTCAAAATGTCTAACTGATCCTAAGATTATATTATATTATCTAATCCTTAGAACCGTTTAAAATCAAGTCCTGTGACGCGAAGTAGTTGCATACAACTCTCTAAACATCCTAAACTCTCCGTATAATACGTTTGAGGTATGTACATGTCACATCCGCTTCCAAATCAACATTTTCGCGAGTTGGATTATGAATCATGTTTTCGAATTATGAATGTCGAAATAACCATTACTTGGGTTATTATATTAACTTTCGGTTATCATAATTTCGACACGATTTTTAGTGCGATATTCTCTGAGGGTTTTTTTTTTTAACATAACAAATGAGTAAGTCGTTAGCTTTTAAACGATAGTATTTTATGTCAGTTTTCAAAAAAATTATACAAAATCATCGCACAACGGTTGTTTTCGTAAACAGGGTTAGGTCAGTTTCAACATGAATAATCCATGATTACTTAACCTACACAATATAATACTCGATAACGACTTAAATTTATTTGAAAGTGAATTTCAATAATATTTCTCAGTTGATAGATGTTCATTTTTTTAACAATTTCGTTAAAATTGGTTATATATAGGCGTACTATTCATGAAATGGACAAATAAATTATTGTCCTCTTCAGTGACGTCGCGAGCGTGGTTCTGTAAATCTGAACACTCTTCAGTTGGTGTTACACCACTAAACTTAGAATGTAAAACGAGTTTAACGTAAACGTCTATCTATATAAATCGCCAGAATCGACATCGATAGAGTGGTGCAATTAAAAATCTGACGACTTTAAAAAAAGATTTGTACCCATTGTTTTGACATTTGTTAAATGATATGTTTTACAATAATAATATAACAATAATAAAATATTTAAAGTATCAAAAAAAAAAAAAAAACAAAGAAACTAAATTATCATTAAAATGCTATGAGTATCGAGTTGGATAGTCTAAATTTCAAAGTTTTAGGGGGTATAATAATAGGGCCGGCGCGACGGGGAGTCGAGCAGGACACTTGCCCGGGGCTTCGCGCTTTTAACAAGACCTTGCAGCTCTCATTGTACAGTGTTAAAATTACAAATATTATAAATATAATGTTACTACATAACAATGGCGGCTTTTTAATGTAAACAATTTCTATAAAGTTATAAACTAATCGAGAACGGGCCCGCGGTGAAGCATTAGGAATTATATTAACAATGCCTGTAACATCAGCAACCGTTGAAAGAAGTTTTTCAAAGTTAAACATTATTTAAAAAGTACCATTTCGCTAGATGAGCTGTCAAAACATAGCATTCATTTCTATTGGAAATAAAATAGCAGAGTCTATAGATTACAATGATACAATTGACATATTTCCATCGGAAAATCAAGAAAATAAAAAAATGTTTTAATAACTATAATACTTAGTTTAAAAATGAGTATTATTTTGTTTGTATTTTATGTGTACAATATTTGTAATAATATATGTTTGTCTTATAAAGATTTTATTATATATGATTTACTATGCATTTCAAAAGACATAATTAGTATTTTTCTCCTAAATCAAACTAAAATTCTTCAACGTATTATTTTTAAATATTATTTATTACGTCGGCACAAATAAACATGTAATTCAATTTTGTTACCTAAAAGTTATTACCCACTTTTTTAAGATGATAGAAGACACCGAAATAACCAATAAAAAAAGATTACTAGTCTGGGGCATTCCTAGATGTTTTGCCGAGTCGCTCTGTGGAATGATTTGCTGATCCAGCAAATACTAATTTGTAAACGGTTTTACGCAAGTTGTAGTTTACGTGCACCGATTTCTAGTTAGTTATTATGCCAACAAATGTATATATTAATAATTGGGTCCGAGCAGAAGAGGGGCCTCCCAGAATATTGAAATGAACTTTAAATATGTTTAAATTTACAAAAAAAAAAAATTTTATTGTCACATTGCTAATGTGCACAACACTAATTTTTATTAGATTCGAAATAATTAATTATCGTTTATTTAATAGAATAACAATTATAGGAGCCACATGATTTTTCAGCGCTTAGTGTAATTTTAATGTAACGTTTTATCAAATATTAATAACACTCATATCGCAATATCGACGTGAATTACAATAGCTATAAATTTTTAATTAAATAAAACTATCAATATAATTTTAATAATAAACGAATAAATTAGATAAAATTAATTTTAATACACCAACAGTATTTATAGTCCGTATATTCAATATTGACAATATTGACATGTCTACATTAGAAATGTATTTAATTTTTGTATACAATTACAAATGTACTGTATGTATTTTCGTTGATATCCACGACCCGGATGGATTTCGCGATCTGGACAGTGGACATACGTGGGCTCACGAAAAGATTGATTTCACAATATGATGTCGATGGAATATATTATTTTCAGCGGTAATAGTATTACGTGTATTCCAGACGGACAAATAATAGTCTTTTGAGATTGTACGAGTCTTCGTTATTTTCGGTGTTGAATTAATTCTACCGCATAAATATCAGTTTTCATACTTCGAACAATCTGGATATATTCTATCCGCTTCAATATACGTCACGGGTAAGACACCCGCAACACCGTGACCACCTGTAGCCTATCGCGTGTTCAAGACCGACTCAAGTGTTTCGAGAGTTGTTTTATTTTTTCAGGAAGTTAAAAAGAATATTTCGTCCTGGTTGAGTGCTGCCGTGCGGTTATCGTTGGACACCGGAGGGAATCGTATTTTTATATTACTCGCGCACACTGTAAAACTCGGGAGTTCAAACAAATTCATATATAATTGATTTGGATTTATGGTTTACAACTGTGGGGTTGTGCCAGTAAGTCAAATATCGAAATAATACTATGATGCCAGAGCATTGCTCTTCGTACCATTGTCGCAGCATACCGGTATGATAAGAACGACATCACCCACCGCGATCTGAAAATGACATCCGTACAGGATAAAATTACTCGGTTTGCCCGCAAACATGCAAGAAGACTGGAGCTTCACACAAATACAGCTGCCATACAACTCCTCGACGACTCGCAAGACATCAGACGACTCAAACTACTGAAGCCATTTGACTTAGTCTAATTATTAGATTGAGAATGGGGCTGCTTCATTGGAAGTAAAACCCCGCACAAGTTTTATGTATATATATATATATTAAATTTGTATGTATTAATACACCTACTGATTTATATTTATAAAGATTCTTTTATCGTTTAAATAAAAA
Source organism: Tuberolachnus salignus (assembly GCA_956483605.1). Classification (NCBI taxonomy): domain Eukaryota; kingdom Metazoa; phylum Arthropoda; class Insecta; order Hemiptera; family Aphididae; genus Tuberolachnus; species Tuberolachnus salignus. The sequence goes on from OY101438.1 coordinate 19,014,629, forward strand.
TATCTCTGGCAGTTAAAAAAAAAAATATATCTATTATCTTTTATTTAATTTAAAAATTGTGCAAACAAAAAACAACAAACGCGTACACAGTTGACAACTATGAAAACAATTTGTTTGTTTTTTTTTTCAACATTCAGTCATTGGTAACAATTAAATTTCTCTTTCTTTATTTTTAATGTTTAGTAAAGTCGAATATGTATTTTTAACCACTGAACAATACTTACATACTTATCAATAAAATATTGAAGTTAACATTTTAAATGTTTTGAAAACATAATATAAACCCAAATGGTTGACGGTTTAATCAATTTTTTTAACAGAATTTTTAAAATACATAGAGTTATACAATTATGCATACGTATACAATAAATTATCAACGATAGAAAAATAGAAAATTAATTCTTATTACCTCATATTTACTTGTGTTAAAAAATGATGTTTACATCACTACGATATAGTATTTCATAATATGTGTTTTATACGAGCTAGCAACCTAATGAAAATCTAATCCAGAAAAGTAACATATTGACTATATTTATAAATATGAAAAGAACGGCTTTACATTTCAAAAAACTAAATATCGATAGTCAATATTCAATTCAGTGTACATTATATAATATAGTTGTATATTTAAAATATTATTTTTAATAATTAATATTATCAATATATTATATAAATAATTTTATAACACATCAATATTACAAATTATAACGATAGAAACAATTCATAAATTCAACGATAAATCCTAAAATATGATATTAATTTATAGTGATTAATTAAATAAATAAATACAAAATATTCCCCTTGATTCAGTTGTGTATAGACAACTTATTTAGCTTTGCTACAAATGTGTTTATCGTTCCATTATTTTACGATTTAAAATTTGTGCCTACGCCTTATTATAAAACAATTATTATAAGTATTAGATACTTACATAATACGTAACAATTATTAACTAAACGTCAATTATTTCAAATCGATACGATACTTTTGTCTTTAAAATTATCGTTGGTTTTTGGTTATTAATCGCACTCTATGCTAGGTACATTACAATAATAGTACAACGTGAATACAATTCGTTCTTTAGTGTGCCTGTTAAAAGTTAAATAAATACATTTTTAACGTATTTTTTTTTTTTTTTTTTGTAATAATTCGTAACTTTTTTATTTATACCTATTACCTAATACTTACGTATCTACTTAAAATTATTAGTGGTGCTTGAATAAAATATACGATAAAACATCGTTTCTATCGGCACATACTTATTTTTTGTCGAAACAATATTATGTAAAAAACTATATTAATTCAAATTAATTTTATACCTTGAGTATTGATTCACTCGACACTATATGATATAATATATAAAGTTAATAATTTTATGTTGGTTTTGTTTTATAGATCGGGCCTAATCGTTTTCGGGTTTTCGGCCAAAATTAACGTTTCTCTTTTCGGTCATTCTGTAATATCCGTTTTCGGCTAGTACGCACTACATTTTTGTCACCAATGTAAATTTTAATTTAATTTAAATTGAAAAAATAATAGTTTTATATTTTGTTAGTAAGACCCTATTGAATTGCGTTTCTTTTTGTTGGAACTACAAATTTAACAAATGTTTATTATTCAATTAATTTTTTCTGTAAATGTTCAATGAATATTCACAGATTGGTATACAGTATGATCATATTCATAATAGGTGCCTACCTAGTATAAACAAAAGTAAATAAATAAACCTACAGTTTTTATTTATTTTAATTAAGATTAATAGTTAATTTACGTACAAAATATTACAATTTTTACATACATTTTTGTTACGAACGGAAATCTACAACTGTTTAGTTGCCAATTATCAGCAATCAGTTTTAATCTTGAATGTTTGCGTTGGTGACCAAAATTGTGTACTGGCCCAGAACGGATATCGAATTCGAATTAAAAGTACCCTCCCCCCTCAGATGATTGTATCAAGTATATCTTGGGGGAGGGGCATTTGGCGATGGGAGTGTAGTTTAAACGCCAAAATAGGCTTAGACACTAGCAAAAGTCCCTTCCATAGCTGGATACCATAAAATCCCTTACTGTTCTTTTACGGCGATCATCAGAACAATAACTACGCACAAAGTCCATTGGAACAGATAGATCCGTGCATATGGAATATGGAAAATACATTTAGTCAAAACCAGTGGCGGATCCAGAGTTGAAAACTGGGGAGGAATCTTTAAACAAAAAAACTAGTTAAAAAAGTAGGTACAAATGTGCACCAACTAATACACGCGTTATTATAATTATTTTAATCTCATAGTAAGGTAAATGTATCATCTGGGGGGGGGTATTTCAGCACCTGAACCCCGAAACCCAAATAAAAAATTCTGGTACATATCCCTGATATTTTCAGTTTAGAAATAGGTACAATAATGCGATTAAAAAAAAAAAATAGTTGGGGAACGAAAAATGTTCCTTTGATTGAACAAGGAAACGAACCTGTTGCTTTCCTTAAATGAGTAACACGAACTGGGTCATATGTCCCTTTGAAACTTGAAGAACATAAATAAATTCCTTTTTTAAATAAAACTATAAAAACTTTCCAAGCGTTGATTTTTACAGCCCGAAGGACACATACGTCACGATAGCAAACGCGAAATAATTAAAACACCTACATGTAAAACATCGCAATAATGCAAACAACAATAGGTGGATTCGATTTTTTTTTAATTTTTTTTTTTTTTTTTCACACATGGTACATACATACGTATTATTATATTGTATTATATGTAGGTCTAACCGTGTGCCAAATGAATGTATAATTAATTATAAAAAAAAAATCTATACACTCTATACTCGTACTGTGTTGGCACGTATGATTATTGTGTTTAAAGACAATACTATTTTTTTATTATTATTATTATTATTATTACCTTTTCAATCGTATAGTTGGACTTTCCGACGTGTACGCACTGAATATGCAATCCGAATGCGTTTCCTGTCTGGTGGCGGTGACAATAAACGTTAACATCTGCGTAATGTATTTGTAAAATATAGCCACTGTGTGTTTAGGTAGAACAACAACGGACAGAAAGTAAAGAAAAAAAAAAACCTATATAATCGCAAAAGCCCACGAGGTTTTTAACCGCGGACGAACCGATATAAACAATAACGATAGGCGCACATATGGAATAAAAATAAACTCGAAAAAATATAATAACGCGACCGGGCCGATTAATTAAAAATCGCCGTGCTCCACACACTTGCCAGCAGAGATAATATTACAATGTTGTTGTTTTGATTTTGACGAATAGTAGCGGCCAACAGATGTTTCGGCGGTCGTATTTATTCTCGCCCGACAGTCCCGGCGTGCTGTTTATTATTATACGCGGGTGCCGCCGACGACAGTCTCACTCCGAGCGTTGGGCAGTACGTGTGTGTACGCGTGTGCACCGCACTGTTTACCGATCGGTCGGCCCGTGGTCTTTGTCTAAAATTAGACGGTGGAAATTTAAAGGAGAGAAAAAAAAAATATGTAAAAAACGACGACCCGTGCCGTAGCATAACACCTAAAGCGTCCCAACTTACGCCGTCGTCGTCGCGGTCACGGTGCCGCCTTATTATACTCTATAATAGGACGGCCCAAAACTCGGGCCCGGCGTATTAAACGTTTTTTTTTTTTAAAAAATAACGTTACGCTGTATACGCTGTATTGGCATTTTAATTTGAAAATATTTAAACACGAATTATAATGTTTTCTGGAGTTGATTATTATGTCTCGGCATGGCGACAATATATCGATATTTTCTCGCCGATTTACCGAGGTAATCAATAAAATTCGATTTGATTTACCGGCCACTGGTACACTCCGTGAGATATTCGTGAGGAATACCTAAACCACATGGTAAAAACTGAAGTACTTGCTGTGGTTCAATTTAAAAAAATAACGGTTTAGCGCGCCGTCGTGATTTTCAAAAAAGATTTACAAGTTTGTAAGCAAGACAAGGCATTGCATCGGTCGAAGCATATTTTCACTTAAACAGTAAACGCGTATCACTCACAATAGGCTGCTACCGTGTATCCGATTTTTTTTGTTTTTTGTGACGATTTTTCGAGTAAGATTTTCAATAACGATTTATCGATAATCGTCAATTTTTCGTCATCGCTGTCTAACTACGCCTGTTTAAAATGGAACCACTCAGACTGTCCACCACCCACCCATACTTATAGAATTGCATTTGAATATTAAATCCATTTTATAGTAATTTAAGTCCAACGAAATTATATTATATTGTGATTATAATATTTTAGTCGCGATAGTAATTTAGGTAGTTACATGAATGTACCCAAATAATAACAATGAATTGAACATCGATAAAAATCAAAATTTTAATTGAAAATTACAAGCGAAAACGTGGAGAATAACGCAGAGTGTTGGGTATTGGGTTTTTATCAATAAAATAATTAATATTCCTTACAACCTTGTACGAAATGAGAGTTAAACATATTTTGGTTTATGGTTTTTTCGAAATCTAATCGTTTAAATAAATTGTAAACCAAACTATGTTTTTCGTTTGTCTATAAGGTACCTGCAGAAGAACAATTAAAAACTTTACGAATAATTAAAAATTAGTACTGTAGAGAGTAAAGATATTTAAATACTTTTCAGGACATTTGAATTTGTTTTCAAACGACGATTCGACTAAATTATTGGGTGATTTTGTATTGGCGAATATTTATAGGTGGCACCGGAGTATTAGAATAATATTTAATATATTCAAAATTGTTCATTAAAACAGTGAAATAATTTATAGTAGTAGGTATACGATATGAATTCTTGAAAATTATATTAAATAATCAAACCAACGAAATTATTCGTGTGTGGAATAGATATTTTAAATTCAAATGAAATATTACTGTACTGTTTAGCCGTATCGGTAGTTTGAATATAATTGGGAAATCGATTGTAATATTAAGAAGAGAATTGATTAAAATTGAAAATTCCGATTGATATCATAAAAATTTAGAGTTATTTATAAACTGGACGAAAGTATCTAATAAATTGAATTTGGAACCACTCAGACTGTCCACCCGTCAATCCGGCGTACCGTTTGCGATCATCGTCGCCAAATGATCATTAGCCGCAAAGCGACTGATCATTGGCGGGCCTCACGCTCTGACGGAATGGACAAGTCTCATCATCGTAGCTGTCGACGACTCCAGATTTGCACCTGGAGGGGACGATGCATACTACAGAAATGATCCTGTGAAGTATGATCTTAATCGTACACTGCCCATTTGTCTGTATTTACAGTGTAATCGATTTCCTCGACCGTTCGAACACAATAATTTTATAACCAGTTTATTTGACGTTTTGCGGATTATTTTCATTAACCGAGTCGTAATTGAGTGGTGCGCATCAAATACTATATACGGAATACATCAAAAAAATTCAACCGATCAAATAAATTTTAATATTTCTATTAAAAATACACAATTTCATTCGCCAAATTGTATACAGTTTTACGGAAGCGCCATCTTTTGGTCACCATCCCTTAACAGCATAATTGAAAAATTTGAAATCTTTACACCTTGATGCAGTTCGACTTCTAGCGCTCTGGGGAGACAACCACCGTACTACGTGTTCGTACCGAAAATCTTTATAGTTCGTAAATTTCCATTAGTTTGTAGATTATTATTGGATTATCATTTTAAGTACATAATAATACACAATTAGGTGTGTCTCTTTATATAACAACGCTATTCCTACTAAAAAAAAAATTGTACCTACCTATTGCCTACGTACGTGGTTATAAGGCTGATAAAATACAATAATACAAATACCAGTATTACATTTGCTTATTACCACTATTTAAGATATACTTATCTTAAATCGTGTTTATTACTCAAGGTACAATCATATTATATAGATAATGTCGTTGAGTATAGAATATAGCTAGATAGCTTTATTTAACTAGTTATTATTAGTCATAAATTTACATTTAATACTCAATATAAATCAACCGAATGTTGTATTTGGTAAGTTAAAAATTATATTAATTTTGTGGATACTCTATGGACTATTATTTTATAAATATTTTAAAATATGATATATTGACTTTTATTTACAATTTTACAAAGAGAAAAATGTCTATTTTTAATTTAGACATCGAAACTTCAATTGAGAGCATACGCAGCTCAGATAAACTACTTTTTAATTATAGTTGCGAGACGAAGAGCTCTATTTATTTCAAGCCTAGACCGGTACCAAGTTTTAATAGCTGTGACAGATGAAAATATTTTTCGTATAAATACGTTATTGAAAGTTGAATTAAAATTTGCATTGCCATTAATTTACCAAACTGAACCTACATACAGTGACATAATACAATTTTTTTGTACATGATGTTTGCACTACACAGGCCCGCTGGAAGGTTAATTAACTAAAATTGCAAATAATGTAATGATTTGTCTGCAGACCATCAAAATTTGCTCACAGAGCACCAGTGATTGGCGGCCGTTACTCTATATGCTACCTCCTCAACTTGCCACCTACAACAGTGGCACACCCGTGAGCAATATCAGTTGTTTTTGTTTTTATTAATTACGAAAAACCATAAAAAAAAATCACCTATAGTCGGGTGAATGAAAAGTGGCCGCTGATGCCCATGTTGTTATCAATCGCGCTTTACGTGATTCACTTTGAGAACCCATGGCTTATCGAAAAAAAAAAGGTGCCAGCGGTCACTTTTCATTCACCCGACTATAGTTGATTCACTTAAGTCAGATTTATCGTATAATAGTTATCAAATTATCATAATTTACTATATTTAAGACAAAATATTAACTAAAATTTCAAACTTTTACCTATTGTTTTAACACTTAATTTTTTTTACACATTGCGTAATAAGTTTATGAAGCAAATGCGTAGTTAATATTTTATTAAATAATGTTATACAAGTTATAATAGGTATGTTCATTGATTAAACAAAAAATTGTTTAAAAAGTGAGGTACTGGTGTAACGTTACATTAGCACCACCGAAGTAGAAATCGATTTTAACTTGTCCAGAAAGATGTCCAAATTTGGAATTTACGATTACAAATTTGTATAAATAGAAAAACAATTTTTGGTAAAATTTGTTTTGTGTAATTGGATGGTTATGCAACGGACCTTTCATAATATAATCATAGTAGATTATATATCTAAGCTTGAAATACGCCGTAGGTTTTCTTATTAAAACCTCTATTGTTCGATATTATAATGGTTTTATATACATTTTTTTTATATCAAACATTTTCGTCAGCATAGCGAACGAAAGCTATACGCATTAGCTTTTGAAATTAAAAATTTTAAGTGATTTCGGATAATACTTATTATACCGAACGATTAGTTTAACTATTGACCGTATTGTGCACTAGTTGTACGGCCGGACGGTGTCTATACAAATATAATCATTACAACTGTGTACGCGAAGGTACGTTGCTTATACTTTTTTATATTCCAGTAACACCTAGTGAACAGGGGAAATTACCTATTATACAAATGGTATATGGTCGATTCTCGTGTGTGTCGTTGTGGTCAAGAGCAAATCATTTGACACATAGTCGAAGATTGCCCACTAACGAAGTTTAATGGAGGCATCGATGAGACACACACAGCCAGCGCAGATGCGAGACGCAGATGGATGGGAAACTTAGGTGTGCGTCTGTGACCAGCGTTTAGAAGAGAAAACAAGGAAATCACGAGCTACTGAATTCACAATTTTTATTTCAAAATTTTACATTACCTAAAATTGTTTAAATTAATTTTGATTTGTACAATTTCATCTTATTTTATTTTTATTATGTTTATACCTTTTTTATTGGTTTAACCTATTAATATGTATATGCCGGAACCCTATGCTAATATAATATAATCAGTCAGTGGCCAGGAATTTTCAATGGGTGGGGGAGGTCATGTTATAAGTAATAATACATTTTATTACATTTTAATGAATGTGATTACACACAATTTTATTGATAAGCTATTTGCCTGTGTACGTACAGCTCTGTAGGTTATCTGTTATCTGTATAATAATTGTTTATAGACATTGTTCTCTGTAGGTCAGTTAAAAAAAAAAAAAAAATAGACAATGGTGGTGGGGTAATAACCCCTAACCTCCCTCCCCCCCGGGGATTGTGTTAAAACACAAACCATTGAAAATTATTTAGTAGAAAAAAATTAATAAAATGTTCAATTTAAAGCTCCGTAAATGGCGATAGTTTACGTTTATCACTACACTTTAATGTCAACTCACCCTTCTTTGTTTCGTATTTTTTCTCGCGTAGTAAGTAAAAATAAAATAAACATGAATATTTACCACAACATTTTATATTTGGGTAAGGTATATAAATACGAAGTAAATCTTCCAGCAATACAATATATAGCAATACTATATAATAATCAATACCTATAATATGCAATATTAAATTATTTAATTATTGATCGTGTTCCGATCTGATTGTTTATTGGTTGAATAATATTATACCTTTATGGCTTGTGTACCTACGTATAATAAAATATATAATGATATCCTATAGGATATTTAATTACTACGCGGTTACGAATTATGGTCCAACAGAGGGCGCTTACTGAACGCCTTATTAAATTTACCGAATAAAAATTGTGTATTTTTAATAAAATAATTAAAATTTATTTGATCGGTTGAATTGTTTTGATGTATTCCGTATATAGTATTTGATGCGCACCACTCAATTACGACTCGGTTAATGAAAATAATCCGCAAAACGTCAAATAAACTGGTTATAAAATTATTGTGTTCGAACGGTCGAGGAAATCGATTACACTGTAAATACAGACAAATGGGCAGTGTACGATTAAGATCATACTTCACAGGATCATTTCTGTAGTATGCATCGTCCCCTCCAGGTGCAAATCTGGAGTCGTCGACAGCTACGATGATGAGACTTGTCCATTCGTCAGAGCGTGAGGCCCGCCAATGATCAGTCGCTTTGCGGCTAATGATCATTTGGCGACGATGATCGCAAACGGTACGCCGGATTGACGGGTGGACAGTCTGAGTGGTTCCAAATTCAATTTATTAGATACTTTCGTCCAGTTTATAAATAACTTTAAATTTTTATAATATCAATCGGAATTTTCAATTTTAATCAATTCTTCTTAATATTCGATTTCCCAATTATATTCAAACTACCGATATGGCTAAACAGTACAGTAATATTTCATTTGAATTTAAAATATCTATTCCACACACGAATAATTTCATTAGTTTGATTATTTAATATAATTTTCAAGAAATTCATATCGTATACCTACTACTGTAATTTATTCCACTGTTTTAATGAACAATTTTGAATATATTAAATATTATTCTAATACTCCGGTGCCACCTATAAATATTCGCCAATACAAAATCACCCAATAATTTAGTCGAATCGTCGTTTGAAAACAAATTCAAATGTCCTGAAAAGTATTTAAATATCTTTACTCTCTACAGTACTAATTTTTAATTATTCGTAAAGTTGTTAATTGTTCTGCAGGTACCTTATAGACAAATGAAAAACATAGTTTGGTTTACAATTTATTTAAACGATTAGATTTCGAAAAATTAAATCGAAAAAACCATAAACCAAAATATGTTTAACTCTCATTTCGTACAAGGTTGTAAGGAATATTAATTATTTTATTGATAAAAACCCAATACCCAACACTCTGCGTTATTCTCCACGTTTTCTCTTGCAATTTTTAATTAAAATTTTGATTTTTATCGATGTTCAATTTATTGTTATTATTTGGGTACATTCATGTAACTACCTAAATTACTATCGTGACTAAAATACTATAATCACAATATAATATAATTTCGTTGTACTTAAATTACTATAAAATGGATTTAATATTCAAATGCAATTCATTAATTATGTGCAGGGCAAGGGACATGCTCGAAAACACGGCTGGTACCCTACCTATATGTTTGTGCACCTAAATGTGCAATTATTTTTGTTTTGTCGAGTATCTGCATTCTATGTATAATAATAGGGGCCCCTTCTATCCGGAGATAACATTTTCGCACACCTTGAAATACATTTGCATCGCTGAAACACGAAACCTAATTAATTTTATTTCTATGTTGCAATCGTTTCAAACGGCGACGACCGCGATACACTAGTCGGCAGGCAGCTCTACGACGACGGTCAATTTAATTTTACAGAAATGGATACCCATTTTTATCGAGTTTCGTAGTTTTATCGTCAAGGTTACGAAGATCGATCTTTGCGAGGGACGATATTTGTTCGCTAGTCTTGGTAGAGTCCCTCTCATTTTATTTTTCCCAATTCGAGTAATTTTTTACCAGTTTATGTCTGTAAACTAAATTCTAAACAATCCATTCTGTATACTATTAAGCATTGCCGGACAAATTAATGTTTTTTTTTTTTTTTTTTGTTTACTCGGTCAAGCGGTTTATAACTAAAATTAATAAGACGATTTTAATACGCAATTCTTTTCGTTGTTTATAACACTAGCCTACATTATTCTTTACCAACCCGAAACAAAACTATAGTGTGTTTATACGGTTTTTCTATATACTATTTATACAGTATTTCAATTTCATTAAAGTTTTTATACAATTTTGAGCGTCTATATAATGGTAAACATTTTGATTTCCCGAAAATCAACATTCACACGTTTATTTCGTTTTTATGAAAATATCGGCAATCAGTCTATAGGTGTATAGTAATTTATAAATTTCTATTATATTGTTATAGTATAATATTTCCAATAAGTCATTAAATAATTTTAAATAATTCACACATTAACCGAAATATTTCCCTTGGCGTGAAAACGAAATCAGTAGAAATGTAATAAAATTGAAAACAAAAATCAATCAACTTCTCAAAACGAAAATTAAGTTTATTGATTTCGCGTTAATTAGACCAAAAAAAAAAAAAAAAATCAAGTTAAGTAGTTAGTAGTCAAATCAATGGTAATCCAAAATTAACTGATTTCAGTTAAAAAGTTAAAACAAAATGTAACTTTTAAACTGGTCAATATGCCCAGCCCATGGTGTTGAGAACGCTTTAATAAGGCAATAAAATGACAGCTCGCTATTGGTGGTAACACGTTGCGTATCTACTAAAAAGTCGTTGGCTGTACTTGGACACGTAACATTTTTTGTACAATACCCAGTATGTAGTAACCGCGGTAGGCCCACGCAAAACACGAATATTTTTATTATTATTTTTTTTTTTTGTTCGTCTATATTTTATAATTCAGACGTATCCCGAGAGGCAATGGATAAAAAACATATGTTCGTGTTCACTATACTCGCTTTCACATATGTGTGTGCTAATTAGTGATTTAAAGTAATAGTATTATTATGAAGGTTAGAAATAATTTATACTATACTCGATTTAATTTGATACATTAATTTAAAACCGCACGAACAATGTTCTCAATTGTATATATGATAAAAAAAAAAATAAAAAAAATTCAATACCGTTAGCTATTAAAATAATAGACCATGTTTTTATAATGAAATATTTAATAGATAGATATGTGCAAATAAAAATACTATTATCATTTAATATACCAATAATTTAGACGATAAATTTTATTTTCATAATACTATTTTCCCGTAGTATTGTCGCCAGAACTAAAGCTGCGTGCAAAATGTCAATGCTTGATTGAAAAACAGGAAGGCGATTTGAATTACTAAATTTGACCCATACATATAAATTTATGGGATATTGAACTTAATTAAACCGTGCCGTGTCAACTATTTTTAAGGAAACCGAGTTCTGCCCATAATCGTTTGAAAACTATTTATCATTGCTGTGAATGTAAAATAAAAATGCAATACTAGCTTATACCAAGGCTATACCATCTATTTTCTATTTCTTTTACCAAATCACTACACAAATGTACATGTTATTTTAAATGAATTCTACAACTAATTCAATTTCTGTTACACAATTTTACTGGGCAGTTAGAACTTGCCGTATGTACTTCAAAAATTATTAAACAAATAAATAAATTCCAAGATTAATATTTGGTGTCTATCCTTATACAGATACTTGTTGTAACTAGTTTTTACAAATGAAATTTAAAATATTGTTTTAATAATTTATTAACTGGGTATTATTGTCTATTAATATTATTATCTCATAATGGTAACTGCTACACAATTTGAATTAATTAATAAATAAATAAAATATTATATTTATTAAATTAATCTGCGATAGTATAATTAACACACTGTCATTAATCGCTATAGTACCTATATAGAAACTACGTAATTATTACAATAAATACATCACCGTTCTTTAATTTATAATTCATAAGTATACCAATAAACATCTTAGCAACAGTCATTAACAACTCTTAAATTGTTACTTTATATGGCTAAAACCTGAAAAACTGCATTCAAGAATTAACTACTTGTGTGTGTGTATATATATATATATATATATATAATAAAAGTTGAAATATATTATATTTTATTTTATTTATTCCTAACAGGAAATATTTACTGTAATTTAAAATAATTACTATTAATTTTTGTACAGTTAGGCTGCATTGGGCCATTTTGTAGATTACATTCACTCGCTATATAGCACAAACATTAATTGCGTTGTGATAACAGGCAACACGTTTGAATTACGTTCTGCTTTGTTGAACATACACAACTTCTGTCTCCCAAAAAATTATTATCTGCAAAAAACAACCACACAACACGCACTTTCACTGAGTATTTTACACATGCAGAATGCAACTGGAATTAGAACATAGAATTATTATTATTATTAAATACACGGTTCAATATTTTAAATAATTTCCATTTTTATTAATTTATACATAATTTTATTAATGTATAGTATAATATACGCACATATATGCATAAACATGTATAATTTCTTATTTATAAATCTCTATAAATACATATTCATTTATATGTATATGGTAGAATCAAGTAATTATCATACCACAAAAAATCATTGACTCTTATGTTAATATATATATATTAAAAAAATATATATATATATTTATATATATATAAATATATATTATATATTATATATTATAGGCTATTCACAATTACAGGAAAAATTAATATTAGGTACGCACCATTGTGGAAAATAAAATATTACTAAATAATAATAGTAATAATTAAATAAAATATGTTTACATTTTTATAGAAAAAAAAAAAAAGTCTAAAATACTATAATAATGTGAAGATTGCAGAAGACATTAGATACTATTAAAATTAAAAAAGAGAGCTAAGGGAGGAAATAGCTAAGGAATCATCAAAATGTCACATATTTTAATGTGACTTTATCTTTGGCACTTGACTTCACACAATGTTTCATAGCATTGTGAAGCAAGACAGACGCATTGGAACCATTTTGATATCGCTTCTTAACATAATATTATTAAAGAAGCGAATCGAAATATTTATAGTTATATAAATTTTGTTCTGGAATAATGGCGTTAAAATAAAATTAATATCACAAAGGCAAAAAAAAAAAAAAACGGTATATAATGCTTTCTGCAAAATCATCACTTGATCGATTAAATATATGTTAATGCACTAAAAAATAAAATAATTGAAATAAAAAAAAAAAACGAGACAAATTGTTAAAACTGTCTCGATCCATAAATTATTTACACAGAGTGAGTAGATATTATTTTATATTACAATTCCGTATTATCTTAATCTAACATTGTTCATTGACTATTATATTTTTTTATATCTTTTTTTCTTAAGTATAAAAAGTATAAAAAATATGTGTTACAAAATAATAAGTTTTAAAAACAATATACAATAGTTAGGCCATTATTGTTCCGTCTATTTCCTTTGTTTTATTAAATAGGAATACACGCTATATAATTATTTAATTCCTGCCTTTAAATTGTGTATCAATATAACCTGCATTTCGATAACAAAATAAAAAAAAAAAAAAAAAAAAAAATAATGTATACATTACAGAAAAAAATATTTAACACTAGTTAAATAATAATAAAAAAAAAAAAAACATATTCTATCCTTTTATTATAACATTAAATGGCACTTACAGTAGTGTGCCACATGTGATAGGTGGATTTATATATATATAAAAAAAAAAATTAGTATGTTAATAATTTATATTTTGTATATTATCAATATCATCAACAGTCTTTAGAAAACGTACCCTTTTTAAAGCTGGATATGTAAATAATTATAGTAAAAACAGTTCCATTATTATTGAATATGAATTTTGACGAATTCCTGAAACCAAAAAAATAAACATTAATGCAATTTGTAAATAATATTCTTAAGTTTAAATAATATTAAGTAATTTCAATTTGGTTGGGTATGTATATATTCATAATATGTAAAAAAAAAAAAAATTTTAAAAAAATAGACCACCACCATGGGTTAGCCACTATTGTAGATGGGAAGTTGGGAAAGCAAAATATAGTGAAGAATTTAATTTATAACGATACTCGCCAAAAACGATTCTAAACAAAGTGTGTTCGCTTAATCATGTTTTGAAATACAGTAATTTTAATGATTTTACAATCAGAATTTATTTTTTATGGTTATATGTATTATTATATTTTGAGTATTATACCATAAATATTATTCAAATACTTATAAAAATGATTATTGAATCATATAGATACTAGATATATTTATTGAAATGTCTTTAGCAGACCACGACAACAAGAAAAAGTGTCGACAACGAGATTATTGTATTTCAAGTTATCCGGCCTTTGGCCATTAAATGGTTTCCATAGACAGAATCGGGTTTTTTACCGTATTGGTATTATATTGTTATCGTTAAATTAAAATAAAACGCCAATAAAGCAATAAACCAATCAAGCATTAAAACTTTTTGTGTACTAAAAAATCATTATACCAATTATTTATTAATTCGTTTGGTTTATCTATTTTGTGTACCCCACAGTTAACATTATTAAAGGTTATCGTACAAATAAAAATCATATACAATTTGATTATAAACTCGAGCATAATAATAATAATAAATAATTCATAAAAAAAATACCCATTATTTACGCGTTATACAGCTAAATATTTTAAATTAAATTATGCAATATACATTACATTGAAGAAGTGTATGGAGTGTGGTGATATACACTGCGGTTATTAATGTTTTCAATTGTACGTACATGTATAAATATATAATTGTATGTTGGAATGTTTTTTTTTTTTTTTTTAACCATTCATAATGATAATTTTATGGAAAAATGAAACATATTTGTCGAAAGCGGTTAGGTCAACCATTCGTTATAAATAACGTTATTGTTCGCTTAACCCGCATAACGGTAGGTTATTTTTCTTCCCATACACCGGGTTGCACACAATAACTAAATACGACATGGACGTGTGTCACAAAACGGTCGACAATAAAAATTAAAATAAATAACAACGAATAATAATACCGTCCAAATTCGAAGACTCGAACCCCACCACCGGAGTGCTGCTACCGCCCTCGAGAAAATCACCAATACATTTTTTTTTTTTTTTTTAACTCTTATTATAAAAGGTACTCGTATTCATACTTGGTGACTTTATTGTTACCCCGGTGAAAAGTATAGAGGAGGGGGGAAACCGTATTGTTATCATTGTAACAAAATGTAAGTACAGTCGAAACTCGGTTAACTCGAAGTAATCCAAAAAACGAAAAATAAAAAATTAGTTTGTTAAAAAATTGTTTTAAAAAAATATATATATTTATTATAATATGTATGTATTTACTATATATATATATATGTGTATGTGTAATTTTAAAAATGTACAAACAAAATTATTGTAAAACGAGTATTTATGTTTGTTTGATTTTTGCAGTGAACCGTTCAACTAAAACTTCAAAAATTACACCACTGACCCACTGGTTTGTTTTCGATAAACCGCCTCAATTCAATATAATGTATCTGTGATAACACTAATCATGTCTTTATTTCCGATAGTACACGTACATACACGTAAATGGAAAATATCATAATTTTATTATATTAGAAAAAAAGTCGATTAGACTTCGACTTATTCACGAAAATAGTCGAGTAGAACAGAATATTTTTGCATTGTTTAAACAGGAAATTCTACTAGGGAGGGTATCGACGATTTCGAGTTAAAGGAGTAGGAGGTAATGACCACCTAGTTCGACTGTATTAATATAATTTTTAACGTCAATTTGCATATCTATATATAGGTTAGTTAAATTAAAACTCGACCGCCTTGGGGCAATTGCCCTGTCACCAACCGGAGTAGTTGGATGCGGCTTCGGCGATACGAGAGGAGAAGTCTTGTGGTCTACCGGGAAAAAAAAGTCTCGTACGAAATGTTTTACTCTTTCGCCATTGTTCTATAATAATAATTGTAATAATCATACGGGTTTTTTCAAGCCTTTTTTCCCCCTCGCCGTTCATTTATAACGTAACTAATATTTCAGCAATCGTAGAATATTCATTTGGCAATGCCGGGTGCACGTGTTGCAATCGTTCGAATTTTTTCCAACCATTCATGTGTTTTATGGACAGACGAAAAAAATCGGTTTTTTTTTTTTGTTTTTTTCCGGTCGAAAATATCAAATTAATTATCATTGTGAAAACAAATTTTAAAAACCGTTTTTGTAACGAGTTTATAATATTTTATAAAATGAAACCAAGTTACTCGGTGCAATTAGTACAGCACAAAAATAGCAGAAGAAGAAATTTACCACCAGCCGGTATCGTCGAAATAATAAATTATTATTTTGTATTTTCGTGTACACTGTACACATGAAATTTGTTTTTTTTTTTTTTTATTTTATTATTATAATTAGTGTTGGGTAACACTACAGTGTCCCGTATTTTTATTTTATTTTTATGGTCACCCTAGCGTAGGCTCATTATTAGGTTTGTGTACCGCGGTTCGAAAAATTAATGGGCCGGCGGTCCTGCGTATCGATCGCAAGGAGAATCGGGTTTCGCGCTGTTTAACACGCAAGAGGGACGGGCCTAATTTAATCTTCGACGGCGGCGGCCGTGTTCTATTTATGGGACCCCTCCCTCCCCCCAACGCTTACTCTGCTCCACGAGTTGTCACACACCCTGTGTGTGTGTGTGTGTGTGTGCACGGCCTACACAAATAAATAATAATACATACGCGTATAAATATATATTTATTTATTTATTTATTTTTCTTCTAACGAGCAGACACAATGTATATTTTCCGGACGGCCAAACCGATTGTTCCATACGGGAAACCAGTGTCTAATAACATCGCGATGGGTAGGTAGGCATTTCGGTTACGATATATATTATTAATCGGGCCTACGCCCAAAAAGGGTCGTCCCGTTAATAAAAAAAATAATAATATAATATACTACATCTACTTCGTCCGATTTTAAAATCAAAACCGCCAATTCACACCGAATTCGTTACGTACGAATCATCTCTTTTGCGACCAATATGGGCACACGTGTGCAATCCGAATTCGGGGGCTGTGCTGAACCGTCCCAAATTCGCACTATACAAGTCGATCCCAGTCGATTGTTACTCTCCGGGTGGTGTTAACCTCCGCACATTGGTTTGTATGGAACTCCGCACTACACTCGGGGGGTCTAAACATCGAATCGGTCGATCCAATTAGCCACAGAACATTACGGATCTTTTCATTCCGAACTGCACTCCCGCGACACAATCCATTAATAACGCAAATACCGTCCAATATTCAACCCGTAAATCCCACCCATCGACTCGAAAGAAATTATTGCGGAGATCTACTAAAATAAATTAATATATACACGTTGGGTTCCATCACTGGGTTGGTCTCCCTTCTCATATTATCCATAGTTAAATTGTACGAATTATCATATTTACTTATTGTCACATCATAACACAGGTTGTAAATATTCTTTTTCAATAAAAAAAAACAAAAAAAAATATATATATATAATATAGCCATCGTCAAATTAAATTTAATTGTAGACGGGCGGGTTAAAACGAACCCGCTATCGGATAGCTAACGTTCGATTAACGGTTATTATATAATACCCTTGTATGGGTTCGACGACGACGCCGACCCTATGATTCGAGACTACAATTAAAACGGACAACAAATAATAGAAAATAATATTAATGTCGATAAAAAAATTTAAAAAAAAAAAACCGATAAACACGAAACGTCGTTTCAAACGACTACAATAAATGGGAGCGCGTATAAATTTGGACGCGCAACGAACATGAACACCGCGCAAACGTCTGTTCCGTGCCATTTAAACACGCGTGTGGCGCGTCCACATTCTACGGTCCAGATTTCTACGTTCTCGGTTTATACGTGGACCCCGATAAATATGTAAATCGAAATCGCAATAACGCAATTTTTCTCGATATTTCGTTACGTTTTTGTTCCTCCCTAACGCTTCAATGCAAAAAAATTTGTTCTTATCGACGTGTAAAATATTAGTTTAGATATTTTTTTTTCTTTCTTTTTCCTAACTGTAAATCGAATCGAAATTGAGTGCCGCGCAAACGAGCAAACACAACAGTTGTCCACAAACTCGGTAAAAATATACTCGCCGTACCGATGGCAACTAATACGCGTGCCAAAAAAAAAAAAAAAAATCATCGCACGTATTCGCGCGGAAATTTGTAAAAAAAAAAAAAAAACAAAAAAAACCTACGAAAAATACAAAGTATTAGGTAAACACGTAACTCGTTCGGTGAAATATCTTTGGACAGAAGGAAATATTCGAATGCGAACTCGAAAAGAATTACAATAATAATAATAATATTGCAACGTCTTGATTATCGTGTCGTGTTCACAGACAAACGAAACGAGAATAATTAAACTCAATGTCGAAGCGTTACAGTTATTGTTGCGAACAACAATTTGGGTTAGAAGGGATTGGAAGGAAAAACGACTAGGTGGAACCGTTCATTTCGGTCCGTTGCCCGAATCCATGCGATTCGCGCCGATTTAAAATTATGGATCCGGCGTTATCGCCAATCTTATATCTTGTTCGAACGACGAAATCGTTTTTAATTAATCGTGTCGAGTTTTGAAATAAAAATTACAGTTGGCACACAACGCGTTGTAAAAAGAACACAACGTTCGAATTTCGATTTCCAATACAATCGCGGGGTAACAACCGATCGCGTTCGGAACCCAATTTTCTCCGATGATTCACATTCGGTTACCCGGTCATGATTCGACGCGGTGACTCAAGATTATTCAAACGAGTTCATCGAACGGCGAATCGCGTCGTTCACACGTGTGCACCGGGAGAGTCTGGTGTCTGAATCGGTTCGTTGCACCCGTCCCTCTCTCGCCCGCGGTACGAATAAATCGTTGCAGCAATCGAAGAACGATTCTGAGCGGAGATCGGTTAAAACGCAATTGTTTGTTGTTGTTGATAAATATTGCGAAACTTGAAAACACCGTTGAACTGACGCGAACACAATTTTTTCGGGAGATCGGAAGAAAAAAAAAATACGGACCTCTACTCTAGAGGGTCCCCCTACCCTGGTGGGGGGGGGAGCGCTAGATTTTCGAAAGTCCGCGGGCCGATCCGTCGGGGCCACTGCCCGCGTATTCCCCGGCCGAATATTAAAATATTGTGTCTCGATAAGCGGCCGGGGTTTTATTATTTTTATTACCGCACACGGGTACTGCTCTCGACGGGAGTCGTGCGTTTATTATTAGGACTATAATAGCGCGCGCGCACAGGCTGTATTTTTAAAAACCGAAATGATCTCGGGCCCTCGCCACGGATCACATACATAAACGATCGAAAGTCCGAGCCTCCCACGCGGCGAGCGACAGCGGTGGATATTATTATTATTATTATTATTATTATTATCGTTTGGTATTATAATATTTTATTTCCAGTGAAAACACGATACTGCATAATAATATTATTTACGCGTAATAATTATGCGCGTTTTAGACGCCATGTTAAAATACAGAGAAAGGCTTACATAATACTATTAATATTGTTATTCTCGAATAACGCGTCGGCAAAACGGGTTTAACGTTATTACCTCTGACCCGATAATACGAATAAAAAAAAAAAAAAAAAAAAATAATAAATAAATACCATAAACATAAACACACACACACAATCGTCATAATATAATATTAAAAATCGTTCACAGAAGTTGGGGTTACTGTTATTATCTTTTATGGTTTTAGAATAATATTTATATTTATCATTTCATTTGGATTTATAAAAATTAACGACCCGCCGTGACGTGACGGGCGTGCATTATTACGTCGGCGTGTAAGAATCGCCTGATGGCATCGTAATCGCCGACCCGTATAACCGATTATACATCCGAGATAGTATTGTCTTACATACATCGAATAATAACATGCTATATAGATAGATGGTATTTTGAGTATTACACGATTACCCGTAGATCTCCCGGATAATAAAACTAAAATATAAAAATAAAAATTTGTCTATAAATAAATTATCAATACTTCTACGAACGTCGTTGGTTTTTATCAGTAGTCGCGTATAGTTTAGTAGGTTATTAGATATTTGAAAATAAATTATCATCATTGTGCGCCACAATGATTGTACTAATATTGCCCTGTACGTTGTGGAGATGTTTTTTTCTTTTCTTTTTTTATATTAACGTATTAGAAGAAAAAAAAAATGTAAAATGAGAAACACATCGATTTTAAAAAAACAAAAAAATGAATACACTTTCACACATCCGATGGAAAATAATAAAATACAGATTTTAGTAGTATTGCTGGTCACCGAGGTAATGGTACACGTGAGGTCGCAATCGGCGATTATATACCACCTCCGGGCGATTCGTACGCGCCGAGGTAATAATCGCCTGTTACGGGTCGGCGATTATATGCCGCTCGCCTTCGGGCGATTCTTACTGCCGACACCGGGCAATGATATTATGACAAATAACATAATACGCCGCGACCGAGTGGCGATTATCGGGCACGTACGTAGAATACACTCGTATTGTTAGTATAGTGTAACATTTTGTTGATAAGGAAGAATTAATCGCGTTTTAAAATATAATATAATATTATATTGTGAACGAAGAACAAAAATCGGGGACACTAAACCACTTCCTTTTTATCGTAATGTAAACTAAAAATCCGCGGCAATAAACATATATATATATATATCAAACAATGGTACAGATATATTTTATTATATTATAAACAAAAATATAAGAAATGTGTGCGTTAGACAAAGAAACCCTTTGAAAAAAAAAAAAAAAAGGTTTCTTTAGTCGTTGTACTCTCCACACAACAGCGGTACGGTAGATGGACGGAGAAATTATTCGATTAGCTTAATAATAAAAGGCTTCGTTGTGTATATGTAAAATAACGTATACGCCGCCTTTTTGTTGTTCATAAGTAAAAAAAAAAAAATAAATAAATAAATAAGTAAAAAAAAAAAATTAAAAAAAATGAGAAACAGATATTGGGTAAGTGAAAAATGTCAAAATGTGTGCAAGCGGTGTACACGGATATAAAAATGTTTGGAACCGTTGCCGTGCGTCGTGCCCGGTCAATAATATTATTACGGGCCAAACAAATTGTTCGTTTGTTTGGTTCTAAATTCCAATCGAACGTCGGTACGCGATACGCAAAGGTCAGGCAAATAATTATCATCGTTCGAATGAAATAATAAAAAAGATCGCGGGCGTCGTATACGCCGCGGAAAATTAACTTAATTGTCCCCGTAGATTAATTACTACAGTTTAATCTGTGGTGGGGTATCCGTATTTGTCTCCGAGTCATTTTACGTATAAACGTCTCGGCGCTGTCGACATTCCCATTATAATATTTGTCATTATCGATGACAATTAAATCGATAATCATTATTACTACTACTCGGGGAGTATTGTCGTGGTTAATCGAAATATCGGTGAATGATGATATATTAATACAATTATCGACTGCTTACCAGACTTTCGTGAACATAAAACAAAAACAAAAAAAACCATCATCACCGGTCAAAGATATTTTTATGACCGTTGCGCGACTCCTCGAGTCACGGGATATTTTAGTCAAAGTCGTTTAGAACCATTAGATAATGTTTAAAACATTAGCGTGACGATTCTATAAAATATAATTCGACAAACGGCAACACGGCCCACTCAAATTAAGGAGACAATAATTTTGTGTTAGGTTTACGCATAATAATATTAAACTTCTAACGGACATCATCAAAGAGCTCAAGATAAAAAAAATATTGTTAAACGCTGAATATTATTATCTCGCTATAGCTGTCATACTATTATTAATTACTAATATTATTAACCTTTTTTTTTTTTTTTGCAGTCATCGAATTAATGGCATGCGATCATGCCATCATTAATTCTATTATTTATTATAATTGTACGCATAGACGTAATCGCACTCTGTGCGCTGAAACTTATTTTGTAATAAAAAAAAAGTTATATTAATACAAAAGAGGCCAATTACACGAAATAGCAAAAAGACGAGTATAGTTTATTAGTGTGAATATTAGTAACATTATTAGTAACATATTAGGTAAATGAACAATTTTTAATTGAAACCGAAATATTGATACAATAAGCCTAGTGTGTCCAACTTTTTTATGACAATCAACTATGAAATTTAAAATTATTTTCTACATTTTTTATAAATATATAATTATTATGAATATCTGATAAAATTGGACTAATTCAATCCAAATTTGGTACCCAATGCTTAAAAAATAGAACACAAAAGTGTAAACAAAGATTAATATCGTTGTTAGGTAGCTGCGATTTGAATGACATTATGTTCATGTCTGTTACTAAAAATTAGAATACATATGCTAAAATATTTTGTAAAAAAAAAAAAAGAGGCTCCCATAATTCAAGCACTGATTGTACCCTAATAAAATATATTATTATAATATAATAAATTCTGTATCGGTTATAGATTCACAACACCTAATTCTAATAAATATGAATATATTATTAGATTCAATATTAAACGCACAGAATTCTAATAGAAAAAGATTCTTTGGATATCTTTTTTTTTTAAAAAAAATTGATATCTGAACAATTCCTTTGGTAGGTTCTCTTTGGAGGAAGAATTCAAGTATGAAGAATACACAATAACAATTATTTGATTGTCTCTCTCTCTCACACAATCATGAATCCATTAGAATATATGATTCTATTAGGTGGTTTTTGTTCCCCGGAGTCAAATGTGTTTATTATACATGAATGTGTAGGATTTCAAAATACCAAAATTTCCCAAAGATTAACATTTTCTTTTATAAGATTACCAAAAATTGTCTACAAAATTACCAAACACATTGATTGTACACCAAGATTTTCATTAGTAGATAACATAAACATTAATAGGTTCCGTGTTTTTAACATATCAATACCTACCGATATACAAAAGGTTTTAGTAAATATGTATTATAACGCAAAAGGAAAACATTTGATAACAATATTATATTTTAGTACAAAATATTTACCTAATTTGTATTTCAATATTAGTCATCTAAAGAGTTTTATTGTATTTTGTTATAAATGCACATTTAAAATCTTAAAACAAACAGTTCAATAGGTAGTATGTTGATTAAATGTTAGTACATAGTAAGTGTCTACTATAACAATATTTTAAAAGAGATTTTTAATCAAGCTCTACAACATTTAAGAAAAAAAAAATCCAGAGTAAAATCAACGTGACTATGTATAATTTAGAAAAATTGTAACTATTGTAATACACCAATACACATAATAAAACAAACAATATTTATTGTTTTAAGTAGGCGGGTACCACAGTTGATTATTTATAATTGATGGTAGTAGGTACACTTAAACTTAAATTAATTCTATACGACTAGCAATAATACAAATACATTACTTCTCAATGAATATAAAATCATTGTGACTTATTGATTACGAGGTGTCTATTATTAAATTACCCAAATAACCAACATTAATATGAGTACTGAACCATCTTCAGATGGTATCTAAATTAAATACAGACACCTAATCTAAAATTTAAATTGTGTTAAATCAAGTCAATTAAACGTACCTATTTAAGGTAATGTTGAGTCATTGGTAATATAAAAAAGGTATTAAAAACAATTAAGTAACTATGTGTTCCTCTAAACGAATACCCAAACTAAAATTTTACAATTTTGTTACGCTCCAGGTCTACAAAATATATTTTTAATAAATTAGTTGGGTATGTAATCTATTACAATAGATTATTTTAAATTCAAATTCCATATTATTAGTAGCAGTCAACTATTACACAATCCATTTTCCTAGTTGTATTTAAATAAGATAAATACAACACGAACAAAGGATTCATTACATATATGGTATGAGTTTTTATCATGACACATGCCTTCCCAGAGTTCATAACAATTGAATTAAAACCACCTACACTATATACACAATGTCTATTAGACATAATATTATTGTATCGAATACATTGCTTACCTGATAAATTGAAATCACCAGCAGCATTTGACATTGATGCACACAAAAACAAAATTCTAAAATATAGGTATGGCTTATAGAACTGTACAACAACAATAACTTTTCTTCTCCTTGTCGTTGCTAAAATTCATTTCGCGCACAATCTCTGCAAAAACTTCATTCACGTTGGTACGGTTCTTGGCGCTGGCCTCGACGAACGGACAACCCCAGATCTGAGCCAGAGTGTTGCCCTCGATCGTAGGAACTTCGCGCTGGTGTTCCAGATCGATTTTGTTGGCGACCAGCAGAATGGGCACCCGTTCCGACCCCTTCACCCTGGTGATGAGCTCCTTCATGGGTTTTATGTCCTGGAAGGTCTGATGGTTGGTCAGGCTGTACACGACGACGAAACCCTGTCCGTTTTTGATGTACAGGTCGCGCATGCTGGCGAACTGCTCGGTGCCGGCCGTGTCCAGAATTTCGAGCACGCACGGCGAACTGTCCACTTCGATCTCTTTCCTGTAGAAATCTTCTATTGTCGGGTCGTACTTCTCCATGAACCTACCGGACACGAATTGCACGGTCAGGGCGCTCTTGCCCACGCCGCCCGAGCCCAGCACGACCACTTTGAATTCGCGCATCGTCGAACGATCAACGACCGATTGCGCGTACGGATCGCTATGATCGGTTATCGGCGATATTTGACATGTTTTTGGCTACCTATAATGACGAACGGCACTGCGGCGTCCGTATAGAAACAACGACAACGGGGAAAATAAACCAAAACCGATCCGCTACAGAACAACGGCGTATAAGAGAACGAGAAAGAGAGAGAGAGGAGAAAAAAAAAAAAAAAAAACCAAGAGACACCGCAAAAACACGACTGGCCGAAAATCGGTAGTGAATTTTTTTTTATTATTATTAAAAACCCATAGCGATATACATGACTTACTAGTTTACTACAGCGCACAATGAAACGATGATTACACACACTCGCACAACAATCGCGTTTGAGTTTACGCACGCACGCCCTGTTTATCATGTGTGTGTGAGTAAGAATCACTACAGTGACGCCAAGGTTACGTCCGTATATTCCCCGGGCGCGCACGAAACGCGGCGTTATAATATCTACGGGTTTTTTTTTTTTTTTCCTATCTAATATCTACGGCTTTGACAACGGAAAATATCGTCTTCTCCGCCGATTCGTATTTGCTCGTAGACGGAAATCTCGCCACCGCTCGACGATGATTTTCAACTGTTAAATACAATGATTAATAATCGTTATCGAACATCCGCCGCCGCGGTCGGTTCGGTTATCGGCGCGCTCGTCGTCGGCGACCAGACTGTGACCGTAAACGCTAACTGATAAGGCGCGAGCGCACTATCACGAAACAATAATAATATTCACATAGAGCAGTGGTTACCAATCAATTTAAACGGCAATGCTTTTTTTTTTTTTTAGATAGAATTTTGCCGCGGTGCTCCCTCCTGTGAAAACCCCGAAGAAGTTTGAACTTTAAACGCTTATGAGGAAAAATACCAACATAACGTTGGTAACATTTTTTTTTTTTTTTGTAACCATTCGGTATAACTTATGATGAACCTTGGGTCAAATTGTTGTGCGTTATTATGGGGCCAAATTAATTGTTATTCACATCAAACTAGAAAATGTCAAATATCTATAAATGCCATCTAGAATATATTGAAAATTGCACCACGTCTAGAAAATGCTAATATAAGTATTAAGTGATTATTTTGCGGTTATTTATTACTGAATTAAAACAAAAATACCGAATCGAAATTAACAGTAACCGTTAATGCGTTATTGTGTTTCGGGTTTTCCCCGTTTTAAAGAAAAAAAAAATTGAAAACTGACCTCATATACGATAAATGGATAAAACGGTTTGCCAGAAACCACCTCTGATGACGTTGATGGTTGAAACAAGATTTCTAGTCGAAAAGTTAATTACGGACAGAAAAAAAAAAATTTGCAGTCATCAACCAAACCAATATATTCTCCGCTTAAATTAGGTCGGTTTAGGTTGTGAGTATAAATATGGGCTGCGGTGCTCCCCCTGAAATGGGCTCGTGGTGCCCCTAGGCGCACATTTTGGGAACCACCGGCATAGAGTATTAGTCATGTATTATTGCTCGTACGTAGTACAGTCATACTTTGCCGTGTCGTACGGAGGACGACGGGAACGTCATTATTTAATAATCTCTACGCGGTTCTAACTAATAATGAACGATCCATTAATATGGTACAATATGTACACCGCCTATATCGTATTATTTTATTGTACGCTCCGTGTTTTATCCGGCACACGTCATAAAATAAATTCCGTTTTAGTTCTTTGTGTACACGCTCGTTAAGTAATTACTACTATATTGTCTATACATTTGTATGCCTACGTGTATAATAATTAATTGTGTAACAGTATTGTCATCGGCCATCGGCGCTTAAAGCAGCCCCTATTTTTTATTTTTTTTTTTTATAAAAATTCGTATTACAACATTTTTGGAGGTATATTGAGATGATACCTACGCCCCCACGCCCCCTTTATACTACTTCCATACCATTAAAATTTAAAAAAAATAACTATTGCCTAACATTGTTTTAATAAGATAATCTTTTGTTGTTTTTTTTTTTTTTTATTAGAAAAAGGCCACTACAACTCCCTAATTTATTTTGAGTGTTCCGTCCAGTGTTGTCCCGCAGAACAACAGATCGTTAAGGACTCATTAACTGGACAAACCAAAGAAAAAAACCATTTTCTCCCTTCCTTCGCTCCAAAACTGGCATTCCTTTATTTCATATTAAAGAACAATATCGATATAATAGTAAAACGAATTATATTTTCCTAAAGTAATAATATCAATTAAAACTGAGATTCCCGGGTATTGTCTAATACTGCGATTGTCAAGATTCAAGTATTAAGGGGGGAAAAAGTGAAAATAGAGTACCTACTAAGTGTTGGCAAACAATATATTTACCCACGAGACGACAGTCAGAGAAAACAAATTATGTGAAGAGGCCCCTTAACGTCACTACGATTTCGGTTTGTTGTCACAGTAAATTCGGTTCTAGAGTCCTCACAAGTTTTTAATAGCAAAGTAAAAACTGTAAGGTAACGGGAATTATTGTAATCACACCGTAGTGCTAAAATCTCGCAAGGGTAATATTTTTTTTTTATCGTCAATTTCAGGGGAAAAGATTGAGTGGGGCACTACACTACTCGTTTTTTTGTGAATGATAAAATACACGGTGATAAATACACCGAAATAACAACAACAAAAATGATTTCCTTTGGTACTGGCTCGGGAACGCTACTTACATTTTGATAGTATAGTCAACTCCATCGAAGTTTTTCCCACTTTAACCACCGAACGGCAAATGTATGGTCGATTTACCTTTTATATGTAGCGAATACTTGATAGTATAATTTACTCGTCCCTCAGTGTAGAACTAGATCAACTGATATTTTTTTTTTTTATGAATTATCGCAAACGACTAATTATTTTCGTCTATATAAATAGGATGGTGTCATCGATAGCTGATGAAACGAATCTTGAAATTGTTTAATTTTAATTCCATTGAACAATTCAAAAACTATATGTTAATCGAATCCAGTGGCGTGGTTACGCATTAAAGCGCCTCGAGGCAAAATATTTGTATCGCTCTGTCATTAAAACAATGCTGCGATCGTATTTTTGACTGAGCAATCGTGTTTTTTTTTTTTCCGAAAAACTAGTTACATTATTACATTAAAAATGTCGTTTTACTATTAAATTGGATAAATGTACGCTTCCATCGCACGAGTACATAGGTATATATATATTTGTATTTCATAATTATATCTACGTCTAATACATTTTTATGAAAGCCTAACCTTTTTTTATACTTCACAATAAAAATTAAATTCATAAAATATTAATAATAAAGAAACAAACTAATCAACATTTTTTTTTTCCTTTTTCTTGATTTTTCTTCGGCAAAGACGTCAATTTGGGTATCAAAATTTTATTGCTGCGCTCCTCTATCAGTATATTATCAGCTTTTTCAGTTTGTCGCTAAATTGTTAGCTATTTGTTTCACATTTGTTTCATTCGTTGTGGTCTGTTTCACACGCGCGTTTATATTGATTCAATTTTAACCATAATTCGTCTACCAAACCACTTAACAACCACTAGCGCGCCGAAAAATTAGACGCCCCGGGGCAACTGCCTCGGTTGACCCCTGCGTGTAAGCTACGCCACCGACAGAAATGTCTTATAATTCATTATTGGCATTCTCGAGAGTCACGTTTCTGTATTTGAACTATTCATTTGCCCGTTAATTGTACAAACAAAAATCACTGTAATTGGAATCCGTTGGAATATATAATGAAATGACAAATAAAAACGTTATTAGCATTTTTTTTTTTTTTTTTTTTTTCCGGAAACTGTTGGACGGGACGACAGATCAGACTATTCTCGTTAATTTTACCTTGACCCCGTACCGTCCATGCACATTTAACACGGTACACATTGTCCGTTTGTCCCACGAATTGCACCTGCCGGGTTATTACGGTATAAACACGCACAGTGAATCATCGCGTATAAAATAATATTTATCATGTACCCCCAACACATATTGTAACACTCATTGGCAAATCGTGCTGTTACGATTCGGTCTAATTTCCAATGTAATATGTCAAGTGTAATTAAACGTACGCGCGTATACGATATAACTCGTCTCGCATATTTCCATGGGTACTCATACGTATTTATAGGCAAACAGGTAGTATGTAGGCAAGTGCACAATATCAGTTACGTTTAGGTATAATAGCCGTATTGGCACCCGTTTTACATTCAATTTATTAATTTATGGAACAATTGTTACGCAACGTTAAACTCCGTTTTAAAACTAGTTTGACCGGCTGGTGTTTCACTACCGCGATTTTAAATACTAAAATTGAAATCGGCGCCCCGGTTATGTTAGGTTAGGTTAGGTTTTCTTTTCAATTACCATTTTCGTTTTTCATTTTACGAGATTAATAACCAAAAAAAAAACCCGGTCCGTCGTCGGTGGTTGTGTATACATATTGCCATTAATATAAAATATTTATAATAATATTATACACATTAAACAGATCATATCATTGTGTATCCTACATTTTTATAATTTATAAAACATTATTTACATTTATATTTTGTTTGCTTAGTTATTTTATGATTTGCATTCATACATATGTTCTGGGATTTCTGGAATTAAACCCAAAAAGGATTCAAAATTGTAACTATATAAAAAAATAAGGGATACCAATACTAGGTAAATAGTACGGGCTGATTTTAATAAAATATATTTTACATAAGTTACGTATAAAATTTAATCGTCTTTTTCTTTACTCGGTTCATGCATAGTTCCCGAACAAAAATTGACTGATTTATTTTTAGTACCTAGGTACCAACAAATTTAGTGTACAAAAACACCAACTATAAAAAAAAAAAAACAATTGTATTCGTTCAAAGTTTCAATGTGCCGACAACTTGGCAAGAAACAGATGGATATCATCTTTCCTCATAGGACGTTAGAGAAAACGGTCAAGTTAACAGTGTCAACTAATTTACCTACCTACTAAAGTAAAATGTCAAAAAGTATTTATAATTTTTATGTAAAAGTAGATAGGTTTAGGTACTTAATTAACATACTTATTTGGTATATTTATTGTTTATTATATAATCGTTAATATTTTATAATAAAAATAACATTTTTGTTTGTTTAACAGGTTTAGTACGAAAAACTAAAATTCAAATTCTTTATTTATGATTTAAATTATATCGGGTCTTTATTGTAATTGTCAATTTGGCTTATGGCACCGATAGTACTATCTAGAACCGCGACCAGAAATCTGTGATGAAATACGTGTTATCATTTCTAATCGTATTGATAAGGTTTGTGTTAACAATTATTTACGTTTACATAGTAGTAAGTAGCATAAAACTTATTTATTAACATGGCTTATGCATAAAACATATAAAACTTAAGAAGGGAATTTAATACTAATATAATAACTGCTTAACTTTTTACACAACATAATTATTTGAAATTTTGATATGCTGATTTAAGATTTAATTAAGTAAGTAATATGTCAAATAAGACGGTACGAATTTCTGATAAATTAATTCAATGGGAAGCCGAAAAAAATCCATTAGCGCCTTTAAGTTCTTCCCAAATGAATGCATATTTAAGTTTATCAGAGCACTTAGCAAATACTGATTTTATAGTAAGTATTTTCATTATTGTTATTGCTATGTATAGGTAATTTATTTGAATTTTTTTTTTGGTAATTAGGCTTTAGAAATCAAAGGCAATAATAAAGATAAGCAAGACGAAGACGAAGAGCCACAAATATTAGAGAAAAATATTGAAACTACCGAAGATGTAAGTACATTTAAATAAATTATATTTGTAATGAGTACCTACCTTTAATTATATTTTATACCATTTTTATATATACCATTATATTAGCAAAATTTAACAAACAGTAAAACTATGGTATATCAATGGTATGGAAACTAATTTTGTCTTGAAAATATTGATTATTTTTTTGTATATTGTAATGTAACAATTGACAAATTGTTGATCTTTGCCGATCCAGAATTTTTCCAAATTTTTTCTTAATTGCTGTTAATATTTATAATATTTCTTAAATTTATATGATTTGTATTGATTTTCAGTTTTATACATTCTATAATAGCATTGCACAAAAATGGATGTCCGCTGAAATTAAACCGTGTATACAGCTAGCTAATGAACTCAGAAATCAATTGGATGAATGGAAAACAATGATATCTAAAGTATGATTAATTATAGTACAGATATGTACAATAAACATGTTTATGACATACTATAAACATGTTTATTGTACATATCTTTGGTTATAGTATTTAATTTACTATTTAATAGAGAATTATTATCAATTAAATTTAGATGGATGAGTGTATGCAGCTTATCGATACACTGGAAGAAAAATATAGTGAAGTTTCAAAGAAAACCAACTCATTATATTTGGCCGGAGAAGAATTGCATACTGACCAGGTTTTATAAAACAACTTATATTTTTTGTGGAATCAAAATTATAAAATAATAATTTTTCAGACATCTCTGAGTAAAATATGTTCTGAAATAAACGAACGTTTGTCCATTTTCAATGCTGTCAACTCCATACAATTAAAACTAGATTCACCATCGTTTATTGTTACTAGTGAAATGTTTGCCAACATGATGACTTCTATTGATAATGGAATTCAGTATATAAATGCTCATGTACATATAATTTTTGAGCAACTTAGTGTTATAATTAATATAAAATATGTATTTTATATAGACATCATATAGAGAAAGCAATAGATATCTGGCCCTATATGTAAATGCCAGGTACAAAGCTCTATCACTTGTACAAACTTACATTACTCAGTGTCTTCAGACAGGAACGGAAAGTTTAGATACTACAGAATTTATAGCGCACTATGGGAAGTTTCAAGCAATAGCAAAAAAAATTCGACCAGTATTAGAATTAATAGAAAACCGAATTGATTTGGATCCAGTGTATGTTATGAATGAATCATATTCTTTTTTCACATTTTATTATCATTTGTATTAAATTATTATATTTATATTTCTTTTTGTAGATATTCTGCATCATTGGATGATTGTGTGTTGGCCTATGTGACACGGCGAAAAGTACTTCTTGGTACATCTATTACTAACACATTATCCAATTACACTTCGAATGGCAGTGATTATTGTTCAACATTACGTTCATCATGTAAAATACTTATACAGTTGACGCATGATGAGAATCGATTATATCAATGTTTCTTTACAATTAAATGTTCAGTGTTCAGGTATAATAGAAACTATTAAAAACCCATAAACTTTTACAATAAATACATTTTAAATATTTAGTTTAATGTTTTGTTAATTTGTATAATTTGTTTTCAAAGAGAGTATTTGGAAACTGTCTGTATGCATTTATATGATATGCTGAGACCATTAGTTATTCACATGAAACATTTTGAAACATTAGTAGAACTTTGTACAATTTTAAGAATAGAAATTTTGCAAGATTATGTTTATGAAGATGGTAAATATAAAATAATAATATTTACTAAAATCCAAGTATTTAATAACATTAAAAAAAAAAATTGTTTAGCATCACTTGAAGTTTTTGGTTCTGTAGCAGAGCTGCTTTTACAAGATATTCAAGAACGTTTAGTTTTTCGAGCAAATTTGTATTTCGTCACAGATATCGCAGAGTACAATCCTTCTCCCGGTGACATAGCCTATCCAGAAAAATTAAAACAAATGGAAGCAATCGCTGAAGAAATGCAATATCGACAGTTAAGTAGATATGATTCTACAGGAAGTTTAGTTTCTTCGGTTTCTGAGGCTCCATCAGTTATGTCAAAACAATCAGTAGGTATGTATCAATATAAAATTATTTATGTGTTTGTCAAATTTTATAGTAACCATAGTACATTTTAACATAGTGATATCTGTTTATGGATGTAAAGATTATCCCTTGTTAGAGGATTCTTCTAACTCTGTAGAAATATAATACTAAAATTATAAAAGATTGTGAAATTAGCTTTCAATAACACTCATTTACAATTGCTTACAAACGTTAAACACGTACATATCATTTCCACTGATTATTAGCATACAACAGTGGACAGTTTTTATATAATAAATTAAATTCATTTTTTTTCTAACATTTGTAAAATTAATTAATGTTAAGTGAAACTGATACTATAGTGTTATAATAATCAGTAGTATATTCAGAAGAAAAAAAAATTACACTAATAGCATAGATTAAATCTTTATGTATATAAAAGAACAGGCGTGTTTTATGTTCCAGTTTTCTGGCGAGGTATTTAAATAATTTCTCAATAGTTGAAAGTACCCTCTCACTGGATTTTTACCAAGGGGAAGGCACACATGATAGATACCCTACAATAATAACCATAGTTATTGTACAAAAACATAAACATAAATTTGAATTCATTATTAATAATAGTTTTTTAAATTATTATTTTTATTTAATATACTTTTTTTTTATATGAGCGAAGCGGGGTTATTCAGTTAGTATACTATAAACAGGGTGAAAACTTATAAATTGTATAGTATAAAACACATAATTATATATGTTTTTTGTCGTATAAAAATAAAATCCCTAATAAACAAAAGTACATTTATAATTTAAACTAACAAAATAAGGGAGTATAAATTATAAATAGACAATTGTGGTGTTAAGATTATCTTTTCACTGACATATTTATAAGTAATTTTACTCGTGATACTTGTAACACTTTTATATTATTAAATTATACACAAAAAATAAGAGTCTTATTATACTATATAATATTTTAGTTTATTAGTTTTTGTTTTGATCTCGTCACACAATGTACACAAACATATATAAATATATTATCAACACAATTTAAAAATATAATTTATATATAATTTTAATTATAAAACTGAATCTTATAAATCTTAATTTGTCTGTTTCGATATTGTTCTCTACCATTGTTATTTTTATTATCATATTTAAACTTATCCAATGTATACTATAAAAATTAACTAACTTATAACTTATGACTTCTGCTCGTTAAGATATGTGTAAAAACAAAAATTTGTTGAAACAATTAAAATATTAAATTTAAAAAAAAAAAAAAAAAAAAATTATAAAACAATATTTTATTATTTTCTATAATTTATATTTAATACATTTTTACTAAATATAAAAATTAAAAATCCAACTTATTATTGGGAACATGAAGTATTTTTAACTTTTTAAGAATGAATTTCAAAAACAAAATATATTATACATTTTATACGTGTATATTATCAACTCTGTTATATATATATATACTATACTGTACATTCAATCTATGGTAATAGTAACCAATATAGTATATTATTAGTTTATTAATCTATATAGTATATATTATTAATTAATATGTTTACAAATGATTACTCAGTGTCAGTATACAATTTTATATACACTTATTGAACACTTTTAGATGTTTATTACTTTCTGAATCACCTTACATAGACATTTGCATTTATACACATATTGAGGTCATCAAATTTTTTCTAGGCGGATGGACTTCTGCTGCAGATCTTCATGGAATGTGGTATCCGCCGGTAAGGCGTACATTAATGTGTTTATCACGTTTGTATAGATGTGTTGATAAAACAATTTTTCAAAGTCTTTCACACGAGGCTGTTGCATTGTGTTTAAAAAACATACATCAAGCTTCATTAACCATATCACAAAAAAAGGTAAATATTTATTGAATGTATTTTAATTATATTTAATTAAGGACTAACATAGGAGACATTAATTTATATATTTATATATTTTAATTTTATTTCATTGTCATTCATATAATTATGATATCAGTATGATAAACGTGTTTATTTTATATATATTCCGAGTATACTTTGTTTACCTGTCAATACTATTCTCATTGACCATTTCTGCTATATAGGTTTTTATCATTGTAATACATTTATTATATTTATGATACTTAAGTACTTAAGTTTAACAAAAATATTATTTAACAATTTAATTTTAATAATATATGAACATTATGTTTCAAGTAATTAAAATAAAATGGTATATTATTGTTATAATGAATTTTAATTTTTACAGACACCAACAGATGGTTCTTTGTTTGAAATAAAACATTTATTGATAATTAGAGAACAAATTGCACCATTTCAAGTAGATTTTACTATTAAAGAATTAAACCTGGACTTTCAAAAAATGAAAAATGCTGGTAAAATACTATATTATTTGATATTACATATACACATTTTATTTATTGTTAAATTATATATATTTTTATTTTATAGCTTGGGGATTAATTCAAAAACATGATAAAATGTTTGCCTTAAACTCGAGTAATTCAATAATTGAATTTTTACTAGAAGGGACACCAGTTGTGTTAGAAAATTCTGTAGACTCAAGACGCTTGGTAGATCAGACATTAAAACAATCGTGTCAAACTTTCATTAGTAATTCATCTAACACTTTAGTATCACCATTGACTATGTTTTTGGATGAAGTATGTTTTGAATTGTAAAATCTTGTATTTCCTTAAAATACCAATATTAAGATGTGTCCTCATTAAAGCAAGTTTGTGTGTGTATTGTATGTTGAATTTGAATTTTCTACGCTGAACATAATGTATGTGAAAAATTAGGCAAGTATGGACCGGTCGACACATGCTCAAATTATGCGTTTGTGTTCCCGCCACACTATTTTCACAACCTGGAAGGTTGTTGGTCTCTTGGTCACAATCAAAGAAATTTGTTTGTGTTTATAGGGATTAAAATACAATGCACACAAAAATTTCATCTAATGTGGACGCACCTTTATGTATTTTAATTTCTATTATTATTATTATTATTATTTAAGGTTCAGAAGTATATAAAATGGTGCAATATGCAAGGTTTGCCTGCTATTGTTAAACAGCAAGAATTTGCTCAACCTAAAGCTATACAAGAAAAAGTGCAAGATACTTTGGTAAAAATTTCAAAAGATTTACCATTATTTCTGCAAAGTATGGCTTTATACTTGGCCAATGCAGATACTCAGTTTGTTTTATATAAGCCTATTAAGGTATATTAATTTAACAACAAAAATACAATTGTGTAATATTTACTTATTTTCAATTTTTTCTATTCTTTAGAATAATATTTTGCACATTTTTATGAGAATCCAACAATTTTTAACATCAAATAGTTATTCTGGAGAAGAACAGCAGTTAATTGCATGCCCTAGTTCTGAACAATTGTCTACATTATTGTCAACTTCATCTTTAGTTTCTACTAAATCGTGAGTAAAAAAATCATTTGTTCAGAATGACAATCTAATTTGATATTTTTAGTAACTCTAGAAAAACAAGTGCTGTTTCTATCAATGAGCATCCGGCTGAAACTAACGAAAACTCTATGTAGTTATATTTGTTCATATAAAATTGGTCTGTGATAAATAACATACAAGATTAATTATTTAAAAATCCAATAACCATTATTCATTATTAGAACTTTCATACTTCTAACTGTTAATTTGTTTTTTGTTTATGTTGTTACGTATTTTAATAAGTTGTCGATGGTCTAAAAAGTTCAGAAGTAGTATTTTTTTTTACTGTTAAGGATTTAGAACCGGCTTTCTTTGTATATTTTTTCACTTTAACTTGTGCAACTTTTCTTTTTTCATTTTTCCGTTTAATGAATTCAATCAACAGTGTGAAAACAGCCAGTAATATACCTCCACCTAATAGCACGAACATGCCTTGCACATCATCTAATGCCAATTGACGGTCTTCAGGTGAAATTAAAGTTGACTAAAATTATATAACTTTAATTGTACAGGTTTAAATGTTTAAATTGTTACTTTTACTTACTTGTTTATATCCTGATTTTTGTATAATTTCCCATTCTACATCTCTTATTATTTTTGTTAGTAGTCCACTTTGTTGCACTCGTAATATGTAGCTACTGAATATATTACGAAAAATAAAATTTTTTTTATATGCTACACCAACATTAAATGGAACATAACACTCAGAAGCAACATGAAGGAATATTTTCTTATTTTTGTATCTAAAAAATATAATAATTAACGAACTTTACCTGCATATTTGTTTCGGTGAAGTATACAATTTAGGCATTATATAGAACAACACATATTTTGTAGGTGATATTATTTTATTATTGTTTTTATTGAAAAAAGTATAGTTTATTTATTTATTTGATAATATTGTTCTTGTATTAATTTAGGTTTAATTAGATATTGTATAAATTACTATTATTTATTTATTTTTTCATTGTAAATAAACATTACTTATTGTAACATGCAATCAGGACTATCCAGTGTATTTTGATGAATATCATTCTTCAGTTGCTTTGTACATACACTTACGTGTCTTGCATTTTTGTGTGCATGTACATTGGTCATAGTCCTGACCAATTTTTATGTGTGGCACATTATTAATTTTCACAAATATGTCCTTACAAATTACAATTGGCTGTATTGATTTGAAAGGCTGCCTTATGTTGTCTCTATTTCGTACATATTATTATTAATTCTAATGACAGAATAGGTGACCTATACTAATGACCATATTTGCATCATATACATTTGGATCTTTAATTTTTTTTTTGAAAATAGTCTTGATCTAAATTAATGATTTAAAGCAAAATAATCATTGTACCATTGTACCTAAATATTTAAAGAGTGTAACTTTATTGAATTCATAGGACCCACTTTCTTTTTAGCCTGGCTACCACCTTATTGTCTACAAACTACCAAGTATTCTGTTTTGCCTGCGTTAATATGGAGACCTACTTTTTTTGTCTTATTTATAAGTCTGTATAATTTATAATCTATATACGTACATAAGCCCTTAACCATATTTGTATTATTCCCTATTAAGACCATATCATCTGCATAGGCAGAAGACCTAAATAATAATGACAATGAAGTAATGTAACCTATGTAATAATAAACAAGTTAGGTATACTATTGTTTAAAAACAATAATATAATAATATTGCCCAATATACCACGTACATTGTATAATACACCCAAATTGTATACTTACCTTGTAACAGATCTATACTTACTTTTTTATATAGTTGCTAAGGGATAAATAATTGAGTGAAATCTTGGAACCTAAAAAAGCATAGTCCAAGATGAATCTAGTTTTAACAATATAATCTATTGCATTCTCCAAATCATTCATGAATTTTATGCTTGAAATAAGCTTTATAGAAATTGTATCATTGGTGATATTAAAGTAATGTTGCCATCCACCCTTATCTAAAATACAGACACCTTATTAGTATGTAAGTATTTAATATTTTTATATATAT
This sequence comes from Tuberolachnus salignus, assembly GCA_956483605.1. NCBI lineage: Eukaryota > Metazoa > Arthropoda > Insecta > Hemiptera > Aphididae > Tuberolachnus > Tuberolachnus salignus. Next base: position 19,052,989 of record OY101438.1, read on the forward strand.
ATATAAATTATAATTTAAATCCAAATGTATTATTTTATTTAGTTAATTGATACACAATGTGATATTTCTTTCTAAATTAGTATAATTTTAATTTATAGTGTTGTAATAAAAGGTTTTTATGGGCAATTTGTTTAAATCATTGTATTACTATCAAATTGTTTAATTTTTTTTTGTTGAAAACAATAAATTATTTAGATTTGTAGTACCTACCTAATTGTAAACCGTAAGGAGAAACGGTTAGTGGAAAGAGATTAGTGGCACTAAACACATAAATTAACCAAATCAATTGAACCAAAGTAAGTAGGGCATTATTGGTATAAAATTTGATCTAAATCATTTGATTTGGTTTTATAATAATATTATTCGACTAATATGTTATTGGATTAAAAACATATTCACAAATATTTTTCTGAGTTGTTCTTGTTTTATAATAGGTGATATATAATTATGTTCAGAATGTTTATAAATCCTGAATAGTATTTGTATATATCATTGAAAAGTAAATGTATAAATCTCTCAAAAACCCTACAAATTACAGTTGTTGTCACGGATGAGAATATGTTTGACAATTATTTAAGTGGTTTAAATAAATTGTTTTACATTTTAATATATTATTTTAACGTGTCGTGGCAGATTTCTTTAAGTGGGTACTCTTCTAACTATATAAATTGTGCGTGCGGTTAAACTTTACATTACAAATAATCCTTATTTGTTTGTTGTGGTATATGTGCTTGGGTTTGTCTGTCTTTATTAATTACCCAATGTAATGACTTTGTATCCTTCGTTGACTAGTTGGTACGTTGAGTCTATGGTTATGGGTTGCTCTGGTAGGGTTATGAACGCTATAATCGAACTAGTATACGCTGTCGTAATAATAATTGTAAAAATCCAATATGTTCCTATAAACGAATAATCGAAGAAATATCATTGCCTATTTGTTTTATAAATAATTGGGCGCGCGCCTAACGTTGTTATTTACCCACCGATAAAAAGTCTAGTGGATCCCATTTTGGTGTTCGTCCACGATTTCACGCCCTTAAAAGTAAACAGATTTGTATACGTTCCGAACATGTAACAGCACATGATTTCCAGTTGTTTGGGATTTTTGCACAGCGTTTTTACACTTCGATTGTTCGTGAACGATATGGGAAATATAGCTACCATATAAGTGAACAACACCATGACCCAGATGCTCCAATGAAACGGACCGAATATCGCTCTGTACCTAATAGTCAAAAGTTACATTTATCATCAATATTCCTAAATAAACGAACAAAAAAAAAAAAATTCATTTTCTAATTTTTTATTTTTTACACGGGTACCCGTGGAACTATGTATGAGCAATTACTGTTCCATATAGAAAACAAAATTTAATATTTCAATGGGTCGCAATAGAATCATTTATGTAAATTAAATGTTAAACAAATGCTAACATCGATATTAATTTAATCCTCCCCCCCCCCGCGGTTTTCGTCTAAGAAGAATTGCCACGTTATTAACATTAAAATTATTACTCGATTTGTTTACCCACTTGGACAAAGCGTACGATCCTAAAGACATAAATGTCCCGCAGTCTTGCATAACGACAGGCGAAAAGTCGACTAATTTATTATGGATGTTGGTTATGTATAGACCCGATATTCCCATATCGGCCTTGGAAGCGGCCAAATCGTCAATAATACGGTCTTCGGCTTCGTCCCTTAAACCAATAAAACGAAATTATTCGCGGTATTACTCGTATGCATTGTTCCTAATATGGGCAATTTGTTTTAAAATGAGTAAAAAAAAAAAAAAATGTGACACTTTTCCGATTTAAATCATGTTTCAACGTTCCTATATCGTGGGGGCGGAGGACGAGGGTAAGCGTATAAATTCGTGAAGACGAAAGTATTCACCTTGCCGTGTTCACCATAGTGGCGTCGTGTATTTCTAATGTGAAATTCAATACTTGGGCGATTATTCGCAACAATCGGATTTCGATCCCGTCCCACAACGTGGATTGTTCTTCGTGTCCGAAGGTTTGGTCTTGTGTACTATACCGATTAAAAATAAGGAAAGGAAAAAAAACCGCGTTAATATCGTACGAGATCTAAAAAAAAAAAATGAAAAAGAAGGAAAATGTGTGTTGAAAACAACACACCTTCGGAACACTAGTGGCGGTTTTTCGATCGTAGACAAAATAAACCGGTGTCCCCGAAATCCGCCTACTAATTTAGCCGGGTACAAGTTAACCTCCGGTCTTGTAAATCGGTTTTGTCTCCACGTCGTTAAAATTTTTTGTGTGCTACTTCCCAACCCGTCTATGTAAATTTCGTGAGTATACAATTTTATGTCGGCAATCTCCTAAAAAAAAAAAAATGTATAATAATAATTACTGGTTTATCGTTTAGAAATAATAAAATGATTTGACCACCGATATCTTGTCGTACATATAGGGGGGGAATGAATCAAAGTTTCATCGGAAAAGATATTTGTCGTCGAGCAATTGCACAATAAAATAATAAAGAAAAGAGAAAAAAAAGCACACAAATGTTGCCGTCAAGGGAGGTAAAATTAATAATACGAAGAGCAAACATTGTTTTTCCCGTCGAATTCCAATATTAGTTATTATAAAAACGGGAGAAATCCTATTGGTTATTTTAGGTCGTTGAAAACAAATGAAAATTCATTTCGATCCCATTGTTCGAAAATTTCGAATGTTATTTATCGATTGTGTATTTACAAAAGTGTAATTACATGTTAAGAAAATGTTCGATAATTTATCGATTCTTAAAAAGGGAACCACTCAGACTGTCCACCCGTCAATCCGGCGTACCGTTTGCGATCATCGTCGCCAAATGATCATTAGCCGCAAAGCGACTGATCATTGGCGGGCCTCACGCTCTGACGAATGGACAAGTCTCATCATCGTAGCTGTCGACGACTCCAGATTTGCACCTGGAGGGGACGATGCATACTACAGAAATGATCCTGTGAAGTATGATCTTAATCGTACACTGCCCATTTGTCTGTATTTACAGTGTAATCGATTTCCTCGACCGTTCGAACACAATAATTTTATAACCAGTTTATTTGACGTTTTGCGGATTATTTTCATTAACCGAGTCGTAATTGAGTGGTGCGCATCAAATACTATATACGGAATACATCAAAACAATTCAACCGATCAAATAAATTTTAATTATTTTATTAAAAATACACAATTTTTATTCGGTAAATTTAATAAGGCGTTCAGTAAGCGCCCTCTGTTGGACCATAATTCGTAACCGCATAACGTTTAAATTTTATAGTATATGTTTACGTTTTTTACAACTGTACAGATCGTAGCAATTGTAAGTATACATTATAGTTTATAATTATTTACAGTGGCGTATTTACGGAGGGATGTTGGGTGTTTCTACCTCCTCTAATGTCATTTTTTTATTCGTTAAAAAATAATAAAAGAAATCTTCGAAATATAGTTGAAAATAGTTATAGAATGATTAGGATGAGTTTTTTTTTTTTTAAATTTTATTTCAATGATATATACTTTAATTATATCTACAATTTGTGTTAAAGTTCCTGGTCATATTTAAGTTTCCCACTCTATTTAACCCTACTAATATATTAATTACATTGTGGTTTTTTTCTTGTAAAGCCGGTCCGGCGGAAGCAACCAATAAGTTCATAATATTTTGGGATATTTGGCTACTGAAAAATTCTCGAATTTGCCAGCTAGATCCAATCGTCACTATGAATACTCTGCTGTCGACTGCGTGCCCAAATTTAGTTCCAGTGATTTCAGGATCTTGACATAAAATCATAAAGTTTACGCACCCAGTCTCCGAGACCGTAGTTATCTTTGAAGAGTAATTATGGATATGAAAATGTTCATATGAGACCGAATCGATCGATGCCAAAATTATTTGTAGTACATCCTGAAAAATATTATCTAATATCTATACAATGTTTAAATGTAATATGTTGGTAAAAATTAATGCATAGGTATGCAAATACAGTAAATAATGAAGTACCATCAGGGGCAAACATAGGGAAATTTTTTTTTGGGGGGGGAGTTGAAAAAATGTTAAATGTAATTATTAAATATGTAGGTCAGGAAATTTATTTTTTTAACATTTTCCTGATATTTCAGGGAAATATCCCCCCCGCGCACGTTTGCCACTGAGTATCATAGTTCAATACATTGTTATTATTTATACTTGTGAATTTTTAATTATCGAAGGTAAAATTATTTTCTCTTGTGTTTTGTTGTTTTTTTTTTTTAATTGTTATCTCGAACTTTTGTGGAATATTTTTTTTGTCCTCTTTGACCTTCAGTTTAAGTCGTCTATTAACTGTAAACGAGTTATTTGATTTATATATGTATAAACATATAATTAATGTTAATTTATTAGTTATTAAATAACATTAAAATTATTATATTGTATTAATTATATTATTTTAATCATTATAAATACATTTAAAAAACTATTGGTTTGTATGATGAAATTCCGTTTGTTATAAACGGTTTTATATTACTTCAAACAGTTAAATTATGATAAAATATAATCTCTCTAAATAATATTTTGTATAATGCCAGCAAAATAAAAGTATTTTATCGTATATATAATAGTAATACAATTTACATTTTTCACCTATATACATTTATTTACGAGCAATATTTGGTATTCGGGTACCTACTTATATATAAATTATAAATTTGTCACATCTGTATAAAATTAATTGAATTGCATACCAATATAGTTACTCAATAGTTTTTTTAAAAACATTTTGTATACCATACTTTCAATTAAAATAATTGTATTCTGTAATCGTTGTCGCTAAATTGGTGTTACGATTATAGGGTTATAGAGTACCTACCAAATAGTATCATTTAGTTGGTCAAATTTTATATTAAAGGCACTTTAAATTTCAATTTCAATTGATTATTATTATGTAATTTTTACCTTTATATAATAGTTTTTATAATCACAATATAGGGTAACCATAAAAACATGGGAAAAAAAACGAGGTCATAGACGAAAAAAAATATCTATACTTTATACTGCTGCTACCTATTAACAAATTAAAAAATAACTCTATACAACCAAGGACTTAATAATAATTAAATTAGATTAAGAAAATATGTAAGTAAAACGTTTGGTAAAATTATATTTTTAAATAGTTAATTTTTATACCTATCCTAGTGTAAAACATCAATAATGTTCATATTATGAGTAACATTATGTTAGTAAAATATATTTCAACATTCACACGTTATTTATTATAGAACTCCGTATTCACGTGTACACGTATATTCACACGTATTCATGTATTTTAGTGTTTTAATATTTACTTTAAGTTCATAATATTATTAAAGATTTGAATTTAATAATGGAAAATAAATTAAAATTATACAAAATAATAACGAAACGTACTGTAGTGCGTTATTGTCTAAACAATTATCCGTGAACACGAATAGTAAATTTATGTGTATTTAGTACATGTGAGTACAAATTTGTCATTAATTCACGTTTTCAATCGAGACCTCCATTACTTATCAATCGTTAAAATAAGTCGTTATTACCTCTATATATTAACCGAGTATTTTTGGATATTATATCTATAACAATTTCACAGTGCACGTAAAAAATCTTTAAAATATCATTAATACCTATACGTCACTATAGACGTTAAAAAAAAAAAAAATTACTTAAGTATAGTCATTGTTATATGCTCAAAGATAATAATATATATATATATATATATATATTTATTGAAAATATTACGTTCAACAATTCATGTTCTATACATTTTAGTACTATACATAGTAAGTTTTTGGTAAGCTATATTTCTTTAGTTAAGTTAAAAAAAACAACGAAATTACATTCTTTGGCTATTTTTCAACTCTCCGGTGGCATGGTCGGGGGAAGGGGGTGAATAGTCGCGACCAACTTTAACCAAAATAACTTTCTTACAACAATGAAAAAAGTAAGGTGGTTCAAAATTAAAAGTATAGTAGTTAGGCACCTACTATTTTAACACGGACATCTTATCTTAATTAAACAATAAAACATAGCCTATATATCGTATAGGTACACAAGTATTAGATACCTAACAGTAAAAAATGCTCAGTTTGTTCTTATACCCATTGGCTGCATCCCTTAAACGTATTATTAATATTAATATATGTAAATATATATTTAAAATAATCACTCTGTAATACAAATCGGTATTGAACAGATCATCGTAAATTATATTTAGGTGACATCTTCTTAAGTACTTGTCGACGACTTCGTTAATTAAAGAATTTATAACTTTGATTTCTGGTTTTTCTTTCTAAACAATATAAAATATTTAAAAAAAAAAATGATCTAATTGTATCTAATTTAGCAACAAAACGCGACTTACATTGATTAAATTGATTGGAGACATTCGATATATTAATCGATTCGAGTATAATGCGGTTTGATTCGTTGCATACGTCACGGCGACTAAACTAATTATAATTACGAATAGAATCCTTGGATTCCGCATGTTTTCTAAAACGACTTGCATTTACATATAATAACTATAGAATATACAGACAGCGAGCGATAGGTATGTATACCATACTGTTATTGATGCTTTACTCGGATTTTTTTTATTCTCTGTTTGTTTTACCATCGTAATACCTATTCTCGTAATATTTAATTCTGTTACAACAATAACGTTATAGGTATACGAGTAATCAAACGATATAATCGCATATAACATGACATACTCGATATATATTAATAAACGCGTAATTAGTTCGTATATGGAACATGATCCATATTATTATATATATATATATTACGGTTAGGTGTAGACGGTGTTTGGATTCGATTTACGTCAAAATTCGTTATTTTTTGTGCGTCGAGCATAATAACCTTCTAATGCTACAATAAATATTTAGTTATAAATTATAACTCGAAACGCAATAACCGTCAGAAACGAATGTTTTCCGATACAAATACGAGTATAAAAAAAAAACAATAATTACGTATTATAGCTAAACAAATATAATCGATATTAATAAGTAGTATTATATTATATATATTATAATTAATAATGTCCGCGTCCGTCTGCAAATGTATTTCCACGTCTATGTATACGGATTAATTTGCAATAAAATTGTATCCCTAAATAAAGCGTCTACATGGGCACCTATGGGGAGAACAAAACGGGGTCACTTTTCCTCCCCCCCCCCCTGAAAAATAATTTCAACTTATAGTTTATAAAAATGTATTGACGAATTTTATATTGAATGTTTTTTTTTTTTTTTGGTCGTATATATTTGCCCCACCTTCGTTGAAATTTCACTTGTGGGCACTCACAAGGGTCTATATCGGTTTTTTACAATTAAAATATATACCCGTGGTTTGTGTTGGGTTTGGGACGTTTGGATACCTATAACTCAACGCGATATAATATTATTACGTCTAAGTTATAGAGTTATAAGACACAAGTATGCCGATAATAAAGTACAGTTATTAAATTACAATAATAATATAATATAATGTTACATACTACGAAATATCTATACGAATTTCCGCGTCAGTAAAAATTAAATTACATTTTTCAGTAGGTATATAATGTCACAATATTATTATACAAATAACAAATATATATATTAAGTTATTTTTAGCTATATGTTTTTAACTTATTGCTGTACACAGTTATAAATCTTGAAGCTATCTATCGTACTCAATAGGTATAGGTAATTAATTGTTATTTATTGCATTAGCGTGTAGAAAGGTTTATACCTATTACCTATCTGCCTAAAGTACCTAATACAATACAGTGACCAGTATTATTGTGCTTAATAGATAATGTTTAATGATTCGTTTTACAATTTTTGGCAGACGACATATAATCGAATTTTTTTTTACTATAACAACTTATAAAAACCAAGTAACATATATAATCATATAATAATATACCTACCTACCTATACTTGAACAGTACTCATAGCGATGAGGAATATTTTATATATACGTGTTTTTGTCGTTGACTTTTACGATATTCGTTAATTTATCTAATATAAAAAAAAATTTAAAAAAATTGTTTTGTTAGGTTACTTATATATGCGTATAATTATTATAATTATACTTATTAGGTTTCGCATGACTATACAATCTTTATACGAAAACGCTAAAATATAACTTTCATTTACGTTCTGATAGTTTTATTATTTATCATTTTTTTTTTTTTTTTTTTACGATTTTCTAAAGTATGCATAGGTACTTATATATAATTTTTGGTATAATATTCAATTTATACATTTATTCGTTACTGCGCAATTTGAATAGGTACAGATGTGAAATCTAGACTTTAACCATGATGTTGTGTTCTATATACAATTATCATTCATAACTATCAATTATTCAAAGTCGTTCGACTTAATTATATATATATAGGCACCTACATGATTTTTATTTTCAAATATTTACTCCTCAGTGGTCGAAAACCCTAAAAGAAATTAAATATTCGTGTTTAATCTCATATTTAATGCATTTATTCCTTGACGTACCTAAAAACGGTCGAATGCATATTTATTTATAATATATAAATATACTATTTAATATTTATTCATAGTTATCGATTCCACCTATTATTGTAAAAAAAGGCCACATTTTAGTTTTGAACATGTATCTATCAAACAAATGTATTTATTTATTTATTCGTATAACATATCCTACAAGTAAATTGAAAATCAATATAATATTATCGTACCCTAGAATCTTAATAATAAAAATATTTAAAGAGAATCCTTACGGGGAAACAGTCGCTAACAGTAGGCGTTGATTTTAATTTGGTAAAAAAAATTTAGTCTTTTGGAGCCAGAGTAGGTGGTACTTACTCAGAGTTGGAACTCCGAAAACACATTTTTGCTATATTGCCCGTAAGAAACACAGACATGGCAAATATGTTACTGTGCTGTGATTTAAGAGGCAATTGTGTACAGTCAATTTTTACGAAATTGTCGCAAAAATTAAAATTGATCTACTAAAGAAATATTCAATTCACTTTCAAATAAATGTATAAGTAATTCCGTGTTAATAATGACACGGTATCATGTATCACTATCCAGTAATTTTTTATAAGCAAATGAAAAAATGAAAGTTGTTTTGGTGCATTAAAGAGAATCATTTTTTTTTCCTTGTAGTTTTCTTAATAATCGGGATAATGTAGGCAATAACGGTTTCTATTATATTGGATTTTGTTTCTTTGTTGTACGTTATTCGATTAAAAAATGCCATATACTTATATTAGCCCTGTCTAAACATAGTACAATTTTCAAAATATTCTGGCTATTTTTGCCATTTGAAATCACCGTGGTTTGTTTTTAGTTTTTATTAAGTTTTACGTCAACAAAATTGTTTTAGCACGTCAAAACGTACGAAAATTTTACGCACGATTCATCATCTGTTTGAATATCTCTTTTACTAGAAATCTTGCTTCGATTTTCAAATGTAACATTTTTTGTTTAGTTGGTGGTGCATTAGGGAGGCGGATTTTCATTATAGTTTTCTAATTCTTCCTAATTGAGAAAAAACTTAGGGAAAACGGAAAAATGTACGGCAATAAGAGCCGTCGCAAATTGAACCCAGCCTATGCGTATCCCATGCGTAGCCCACGTGTGACCGAAACTAAGACCAAGTTTTTTAGTAGCAGCGCTAATTTAATTAAAATTAAATATTAATAGAAAATTAGTTTTTTTTTGAAAAATGTTTATTTAGTATATTTCAACACGTTATGACAAGACAAAAAATGTTCTTGAAAAATCGTCTTCATGTATTGAGCAGCAAAATATGTGAATTAAGAATGTTGTTGATACAATATAAAATGTAATGTACTAGTACTAGTACTACCTACCTAGTAGGTGAGATATTACAAATAAAATCACTCGCCATCAGTATTCAATTATTTGGCTATCTTCTCCCACAAATCATTCTATAGTTTTGCTCTCGTGTAATCGTCACGAGTAGCATCATATAACACAGGAGAGCCCCTGACCATTTCAATTAATTTTTACATTTTTTAGTAACACATAAAAATGTCCACACAGACAAAAGTAGGTACCCATGATCCACGAAACTGTGTTGCAAGCACAACACGAGAAACAGATTGGAACTGAACTGGCCGTGGGATAAGTTCAATATGCATCACTCCGTCTAAAACCACGTGTTACAAAATAGTCCATGAGTGGACTGGGTTCAATTTGCGGCGTTGCTTACGGTTCCTTTATTTTATTATTATTTTTTTGATGTAATTCCGTTTAAAATGATTAATAGTAGAGACCTGTAGTTTTCATAGGATATTAATTTTAGTCTTTTTACCCGGTCCCCCTCATAAGACTGCTAGTGATACATATATGATATATATGTATACACGGGTCCGGATTAATCTACAAGCGAAATAAGCACTGCCTCACGGCCCTCGGAAAATTCGGCCCAAATAGTGGTCGGTATTTTTTATTTTTTTTTTAAAAATTATATTGAGGAATATTTACAATTTGTACATTAGCACACCGAGTATGTTTGATCATAAAATAATCGATTTTTAAAAATATACTTCACGATTACGGCCAGTCGTTAATAACTCGTTTTATAATAAAAACAATACACCATGTCGAACCATGTGTACTAACCGTACTGGTGAAAGATCTTTTTCCCGATTAAAATGATTAAAAAACGTATTACGACCTTCACTGTCACTAAATAATCTGCAAAATCTTGGAATTTTAATCGTCGTGAGTGAATTTGTAAAATCTCTAGACTTCGAAAATGTTATCAGGCGTTTTCCATATGAAAAAACTAGGAGAAAAAGAGTAATGTATGGACGAAGAGGATAAACAAGTTGACAATTGCAACGATGATATTGACTAATAATTTTATAATAAATATAAATGTATTAGACAAATTAAATGTATTCAATTTGACATGTCTGTGGCACAGACACAGGAGAGTTGTGTAAAAACAGACAATGACCTATTTTTTTTTTTTTAGTTTTTACTCATTAGGGCCATCTGACTTATTCGCTGACGGCCCGCTAAGGCTCCTGTACCAAGAGGCCCGGTCTTAATGACTTCCCCGGGCACAAATTGTATGCCAGTACGTCCCAGGATACGATGAAAACGCAAGTTGCGAATAAAAACAACAGGTGAATACGTTTTCGCGAAGGAGCATCACCACGAACATTACGACCTTGGGGATGCAAATTTTTCCCCTTATCACTTCTTATCACTCTAGAAACGGCTGATCGTTTAATCTCTCTCGGTCTCGCCGACGCGTTATGAAAACCGTGACCACGAGTCCACGACCTCATTTCGAAACGTGTTTAGGCATATAATTTGATAACATCACGCGTCTGCGGCGAATCGCTTTTTTTTTCTGGTTTGTCTTTCGTTCGCTGAGGAAGGTCGTTTCCGTCGTTCTAACGTACACCGAACAAACGTCATGCCGCCCTTAGCTACTGCCGTAAAACTTCAACCCGAAGACGATGTCAAATTGCCCGGTATCAACGCCATACTTCTCGGACCCCCGGGCTCGGGCAAAGGAACGCAGGTAAATAATAATTTCGGTTTGTTCAGTAAAAATTACTATTCGCGTTTTAACCATTTTCTGTTGTATTAATTTTTTTTTTTTGTTTTTTTTTTTTTTGTTTTCATAGGCTCCAAAATTATTGGAGAAATTTTATTTGTGTCACTTGTCCACAGGAGATATGTTACGGGCCGAAGTGGCCTCGGGCTCTCAATTAGGTCGGACTGTAAAACAAGTCATTGATTCAGGTAAATTTGTTGTCTTTATGCGTTCGTTAACTACGATAATGTCTTCGGCGAGAATGTTACTATGGGTCAATCGGGTCGCGGGTGCATGCACTTTTTTACTCTTTCTTTTTAAAACAATATTTTAATATATCACTATAGTATAAATTATCAAAAACATACATTCAGGCTACTACTTGGTACCGATATTTCCGTTAGTTATCCATTATATCTGTTATACTTTAATAGTTTACCTAAATAGTATTTAAATAGTTTATTATTATTACTGTTTCATATGCAAATAATGTACCTAATGTAACGAAGGTTCTTCAATCACAATCAACTAAGTGCTAAAGTATGTTTATAAAAAAATTAAGCCTTTGTGATTCGGTTCCTAACCATTTATATAATATAATTCTTGCTTGGAACAGAAGTTTTCATTGAGTTTAGTTTACAACAGTCTTGGTTTAGTATTCAATTTTAATTTTCATTACTCTTACAGTATAATTTCTCTTTATTAGTAATTAAGTTCCTCATGATTTAGATTGTTACTTTTTACCTAATTAGATTTTAGTTATGGTTTTTAATATAATATTTTTAACTTTAGGTGCTCTGGTTAGTGACAATCTTGTTGTTGATATGATTGATCGAAATTTAGACAGACCAGAATGTAGACAAGGATTCTTATTGGACGGTTTCCCTCGAACAGTACCTCAAGCTGAAAAAGTAAAATATTAAACATTGTATTTATTATAACCAAAAATATTAATATAAATTATATATTTTTAGTTGGATGTTCTTTTAGAAAAACGTAAAACCCAGTTGGACTCCGTAATAGAATTTAATATAAGTGATAATCTGTTAGTACGCCGTATAACAGGTCGTTTAGTTCACCCGGCAAGTGGCCGATCTTATCACGATGAATTTCATCCACCAAAAGTTGATATGATAGATGATGTAAGTTTGATATCAAAATAGAATTTCTTTAACTTTAGTAATTGTTTGTGTTCAATGGTTATACAATAATTTTTTTTAGCAAATATTAACTAACCTATAGGAGATATAATATTAATTTACATTACTCCCCCTATTTTTATATCTAAGATAATAATGCATATAATGTTGTTCATTAGGTTGGGATTTCTGTGCAAATCATAACCTAGAATAATTTTTATTATCAACTGAAGAAAGTGATGACCCCAAAAGCTATTTTATTTATATAATAGGTAGTCTTATTTCAAATATTTTTGTTCTTATAAGTTTAATTTTTTTTCACACTTTTGCTTTCAAAGTTTTGTTATGCACAGTGCACACAAAAGACATTTATAACAAGGTTTTTTTTTTGTATTTCAGTAGCTACATTTTCATTAATAATAACAATTAATTGATATAAACACAATAATGAACAAGTTAACATTTTAAACATTTATCTGTTTTCTTTTAGTTGACTGGTGAGCCATTAATTCGCCGTAATGATGATAATGTAGATGCCTTAAAAAAACGGCTCGAATCATATCACAAACAAACAACTCCATTGATAGATTATTATCAGAAAAAAGGTATTTGTGAACTCTTATTTGACAATTATGATTACAAAGTATTATAATTAATATATTATTTAGGAATTCATTCCAAAGTGGACGCCTCTAAGAGTTCTGGTGAAGTTTACAAAATGGTTGAAAATATATTTTTGCGTTGTTCAAGTTCAACCAATAAAGACAGAGTAATATTTGTTTGAATCATTCCAATTTTATATTTGAATGTTTTGATGTTATTTGCATTTTAAACATACACAATTATTGAATTTTCCATTTTTTCAGTCATTTTTAATAACTATAATAATTTTAATAAAATGATCTGAAATCATAAAACTATTTTAGAAATTGGTATATTATTCCGTAATTCCTTAAATTAACTAATAATAATTATTTTAGGTTTTTGTGTAAACAAAGCCTTGGGACGTAAGTATGGTATTAAATTTTTTGTATTCCGTATATTTATTAGGGTAAATTTACCAGTTTAATTCTTACTTTCTTGTTTTTTAATTTTAAACATATTACACATACATGCAAATAATTAAAATTAGTTTATATATATATATATATATAAAAAAATATTTGTTATTCACTAAGCTTTCTTAAAGTTTATTTTGGTTAAATTTTTGGCTTTTTGTTATATTACACATCATATTTGTATTTGTAGTAATTATGTCACTATTTATTCTTTATGTATTTTACAAAGTTTGCCATTTCTAATAGATCTGGTACTTGAGTAAATAGTGTTTATTTTTTTTTGTCTATGTGTGTGTGTGCGTAATAAGCACTTTTTATTTTATCTCTGTAATAAACAAAGTAATTGAAAAGGTTAACAAAAAGCTATAGTTTATTTTAGTTTTCTCTAATTCATTGGGATGTTGAGCATTTTTCTTGAGCAGTTTTATCTTTGCCAATAGTACTTATTTATTTTTAGCAAACATTGCCATAAACATATAATGAACAAAAAGGAAATTGCATAAGCTCAATAAACAAAAAAAAAAATATGTCTTGTTGTGGTATATCATTTTGATTCAGCTATTAGATACAGGTGTTACCAATTTTAACTGAGAATTTTATGTAATAATTATAGTGGTTTGTAGAACCGACTAGTCTTACCTTAAACAATAGTTACTGACAAATTTAAGGGAATCTAAATTGTTGGTGTTAAGTATGATCTAGTAGGTATACAATATTAATTCGGACAAATTTAGATTAAGCCCGGTGAGATAAATATTTGTGGAAATTTGTTTAGTATGGGTATTGATTATACAAAAGCGTTATTTGTTGAAAATAATACATGTGTCGGTGATGACATGGGGTCAACTCAATTGATAGTATATGAATAAAACAATATTGTATCACATATTTTGTATTAAGTGTGTAAAATGTAGTACAGAACTACATTTAGTTTTATTTTAATATAATAATGAGAAAAGATTTAAAGATTCAAACTAATATATTTATTCAAATTGTTACCTACTTATGAGTTATATCTATGAAAGTGTTTGGAATGTATTTCATTATTTCTCGACGGTTACAATAAACACAACTGGCGTGAAATTAATGTCTATTATGGGCGGTTATGACTGTACTTCGGGTAGATATTGAAACTGAAATATTATCGATTCTAAATTCAATTTTATTACCCGAACGATATAATTATATTTCAAAGATCAAACACAAACGAGGCACAAAGTAAAGGTATATGATCGACGTTATAATAATATTATAGTATATACTTGCTTTACAAGTTAGGTAGGTACTAAATAGTATAATAAATATAAAAAAATATATATAAATGTATATCATTGTACGTATACAGAAAAATAAATGTAATACAATATATATATAGAATAACTATACAAAATGGCGTGTGCGTGAACATGAACAATATTATTACATATATTATAATATATTACAAACATGTTTATATAATATATATATATATATATATATATTTTAAACGTTATTCGGGATTGTAGAATCGCATCGGCATACGCAGCAAGATGGGAATAAAAACCAATCCATAAATATCCCCTTGCAATCGTTGTCGGGATCGTAAGCCAACAGCCTGTGCCATTTGTATTTTTGCTCGCATCCGCAATCTCCCGAACAACGTGAAGTCAATGTCTTACTGTAAATAAATTATAATAAAAAAAAAAAAACTGGTAGGTGTAGGGTGTGCAGAATAATTTTAATATAGGGGATCCTTCAGTGGCGGATAACATTTTTAAACAGGCCCCTTTTTTGTGAGGGGTGAGGGAGGGAGTAAAAAATTCCCTATCGTGATCAACAAAAAAAAAATCTAATAATATACATATTATTTTGCTAAAATCGGTAGGTACATCATGAATATAATATTTAAAAAAAGTTAATTTTTTATAAAATCTAATGTGTAAAAGTAGATATAGTGATTGTATCGACAAAAAAATGTTCCCTGCGTTTTTCTTCTGCAAATGTTCGCGCTAACAACGATTTAAATTTAAATTTAAATTTTTGTCCACGTTAAAATAAACATATACAATGAATACTAGACTTCAGTGGTCTATCGTTTGGGACCCCTGGAAAATTCCATCTTTATCCAAACGTAGATCCATAGGCGGATATTTGTGGGGGGGGGGGCTTGATATGATTGAAAAATTTGTTTAAAAAGTTCTGATTATTTTCTACAATTGTATGTTTTAAGTGTAGTAGAGAGATTAAAACATTCCGGGGGAGAGGATAAAGTCCCCCCCCCAATATCCTCCACTGCGTATCGCCTCTAAATTACAATAATTTAAACTTCATTTATAATTTTTTTTTGTATCATAGTGTTATACATTTTAATTACAATTAACAATTATATTAATATTTGTAAATAAATCAAAAATGTGAAGCCGGCACAATTTTGTTCAGGGTCTGAGGGTGTAAGTAGAACTCGACCGTTCGGTTTTTTTTAAATCGTCTGCGGATCCCTATCTAAAAAAAACTCATACTCGAAACAATTTGTCGTCGTACAGGTACCTCTTACTCGTAAACTAGGTATACAATATTAGGCAGTGGTCTTGTAAGCGATCTACAAACATTTTGCTCGCTGGTCTCAGTGCGATTGGTACGATCTACCCAAAGTAAACAAATAATACGTTTTATAATTATTATTGAAATAAATGTTATTCAAATATTTATTAAAAGAATGTCGTTAAAGAACTCTAAACAAAAAAAAAATTGATGTATTCTTTGATGGAGATACATGGATCTCTACCATTTTTCTTGTAACAGTTTTTCGAGCAAATGGCAAGCTCCATTTACTGCCGTATTCATTCGATGTGCTGGGTATGGGCTTCGGTTTGTGAGACTATACAATTTCCACTGTGATTAACAGTTTTATGGATAAAGTTCCAAGTTGGTTTAAATCCGAGTACGCTTTCCATTAATCACCGTGGACAGTGGTCCTTAGTTCTACTTTTCTCAAAATTACGGACAAAAGGGTTTATGGGTATTTTTTTTAAACATTATTGTGGATCAGTGTACTTTGTATGAAATTCGCTAACGAGACCGGTACATAATATTAGGTGTCTATACATAACGTATTATGTTTAATCGACTCACGTGCAGACTTCTTGATGAATGGCTTGTTCGAAGTGTTCGGTATTGACGATCGCCCTAGTTTTACCCACGCTGTTCGCAGCCCAATACGGAGTGACCACTTCCACTTTGGACTCGCAAGAATCAATCCTGTAATAAAATTATTTAATATTATTACCCGTAAATAATAAACGACCACTGTTGTGTGTTTTATAGTCTCGGTATCTATAATTATTAATTATTATTACTACTATTTTTTTTTTTTTTTTTGAGTGCATTATATGAATTGACAAATGCGGACGAACCTATTTCAAACACGACGTATTTTGGATAATTTTTCAGGGGTGAGGGGGAAGGGTGTCTACAATTTTAGGAACCCGTTTTTAGAATTATTTACTTTTAAAAAATGACATTGAATTTACTTTTTTTTCTTCAAATTACAATGTCAATACTTGACAAGAAAATTTACATTTGAAACTCTGGTGTATAGTATAATAGACAAGTTGAAGGTTATTACTTAATACTGAACACTAACATTTATTTTAAAAATTACCTCTTTATATAATAAATATAAAGTTATATATATAAATATAAATAACGTTTAACATTAGTTAATTTATTATTTTTTAATCAAAAAAACTTTTTTTTTTTTTTTTAAGCTAGGGGGGTGTCCAGAACTTCTCCAAAATATGCCACTGAACACGACTACGAGGAGTCTTAATCATTTCCACCTTATTAATATCCCGACCTTCTTTAATAAAAAAAAAAATAAAAGTCAGTCCTTACTCGAAAGTCGTATTTTATACCTATTTGTGTTTGTAGGTATATATACTTTAGACTAATTGTAGATCGTTAATTTTAAGTACAATAATAAACTATATAGAGATAAAATATTAGGTATAGGTACGTGTTTTATTTTGTATTGTTTTATAATATACTGTAACTATATTGGTACGTACTGTCAGCAGCGAATGGGGTTTTTTTTAGGAGTGGGGGGGGCGCATCTCTACTATTTTTTTTTCTGTTAGTGTTCCCTTGCTAATATATTTCTATCGGGACGGATGTAGGTACGTCTATTTTTGCAAATAATGATATTTCCAAAAAAACACGTAACATCATTCATCAACTCAAATAAATGACCTAACCGGGCTTGGGTTACATTAACGTGATAAATGGACGAAATTCAAACGTCTTAGAGATACCTAAGCTTTTCGACATGTTTTTATTATCCGATAAATATAATTATGTATGATTTTTTTTTTCTAAATCAACTGATAAGTTGATATGTACCTATTTTGAGTTTATCGCACATTTAGGGGTAAGTACCCTCGTTAAACATATTTATATTTTTTGCTGAGGCTATAGAAATGTTCAAAAGCACTAAGCCTTTCTTGAACTCGTATAATTCCTACGCTCCCGCAATTTCTGGCAATTAAAATATACATTCGTCGTACGTGTATAAATATTTGAAAACTTTTTTTTTTTTTACATATAAATTACAGAAATAAAAGTTCATGTTTAACCTTCCAGAATCTGCAGGCTGTCCTCTAGTAGGAAGCTTATTTGGTTTTGATTGGCTATCTGAAAAATTAGTATCTTGTCTTCTTTTCCGGGCGGTCGATCTTTTGGCCTTCGGAAACGGTCCGTTTTCCATCATTTCGAATTCACCATACATCCGTTTCATTAACGCTTTGTTCTCATCGATAAATCTATCGATTCGATCTCTATATATATATTTAAAAAAAAAAAAAATAGTTCTATATTATAAATAGTCATAGCTAAGTAGATAGATAATTTAATATCAAAACTAATTGTACCTAAATAATATTATTTTTGAAACATTTGCGGGAGCCGTAATTAATTTATAATTTTTTGTATGAGATTTACAAAGATATACCTTAGTCTCTGATATCAAGTAATTTGTAATAAATTATGTAAGACGCCAAATATAGAGGCATTGGATTTATCAAAAGAGTTAAAGAAATTTATTAGTTTTTATCGTAACATAATTGATGTTTTGTAATATTCAATTGCACCTAATAAAACATACCTATTTCGTAATAATAATTTACAGTCTCCTTGAAAATAATTGTTTTGTTGCCTACACAAATAATATGAATCACAAGGGTAGTTTAACTACTACTTACTTACACTGGGTAACTTTTTCCTGCCGTCGGACAGAACAGTTGATAATTTCTTTTAATACACGGAGTTCCTCGAATCACATCACCACCAATTTCGTAACCTAATGCAAATGAAAGAGCCGTCCAGAAAACCTGTGGATAAAAACATTCGATTTAACTATTTACCAGTTGAACGGTATAATATGTTTTCACATTAATTTTTCTTTTTTTTTTTAATATATTTTATCGTCCGCAATTAACCATTATTTGCCAAAGATAATAAATGCCAGGACTACGTGATAACATAACAACCGTATTTATAAGGTGTTGCGTGTAGGTAATTTTGAAGGGAAAAATGGTGATTTATCAACTCACAAATATTGGTTAGTGCAAGTGTAATCAAAAAAAAAAAAAGGTCAAACTACGAAACAGACAATTTTCTTCTTAATGTGCTGTGAAAGTCTTGTAACTCTACTATACATACTGAAAGGGTAAAAAAGAGTAAAGTTATCAAACAGTTTTTACAATCGAACTACGGGGAGGTTTAAGAACAAGACGTCGCACGCCCACTATTTAAGGGGTTGCGTTTAGGCAACGTGAACGCGAAATATTTCAATAAAATGAAAATTACTCATATTCACTTGCAAATAAATCTTACAGGTCTCGTGCCATTATCACAAATATTTCTTCTGTTATCATAAAAAAGCTAACGGAAAAATCGTTTTGCGTGGATAGGTACCGAAAATTCCCATACCCCGTATCCCTACAGTTATGTTTGAAAAACCAAATTTTGATCACAATATAGACGGCACAAATAATTGTGTTATTTTAACGGTTTTTTTTTCTATATCATACACGATGTGATTTTAGATAGGTAGGTTACTTTTTTGAAAGTCGACATAAAACACTAACATTTAAAAGCTTTGTTATTTTATTAATAAAAAAAAATGATCCGAGAAAACAGCAAATATTTTCCCGCGTGGTTCTAATTCTTCTAAAGGCTGTTTCGATGATTAAATATGTCAAATTATAGCTATACTTAAAAATTTAACTACTGACTATTTGTATAGGCACTTTTTACTTTTTACCAGTTTTTACTGGTATTTTGGTTATTCGTATCTGCAGTAATATCTTGTATTAAGCGAGGTCACTATAGTACCTAAATATGCTGCACGTCGGACAAAAATGTAAATATAATAAACCAAATTTAAAATATTGGAATGTTCAAATAAAATACTGAGGCAAGATGTCTTATTCAAGGTTAAATAAATAGGTATCTCTCGTATAGACACTATAAAAAATCAATAATAGGTATAACAATTCTAGAAAACATATTAGGAAAAACTTTCTATGTCCAGTAGATATTATATTAATTAAGATCCATTAGTGGTTAAAGGTTAATATTATATTTTACAATGTCAAGTATAGAATAATAAAAAAATAGTGTGGAATTTGATGGTCGAGTATTGAAAAATGTAAAAAAAATGATATATCATAAATCTTACCATACTTACTCATTATACTTTGTGTGTATAGATTGTAAATAAAAAAAAAAAAAAAAAAAATCATAAATCTAGAAATTTACTTATATATTAGTAAAAATATATTTACATTAATTTGTAATATTATTGTAGATTTAACATTGGCGATGACGATTTCTCAATCAAATCTATTGTAGTACAAGTTTAATTTTTAGATACACCTAGTCAAAGGTTAAACATATTCAAAAAAACAATAACAATAAAGTATTCAAAATATTTGAATCATAATAATTGACAAAATATATTTTTTGAAATATTGAGTTTAGGTCGAATATTTTAAGTTTTTGGTATTTTTGTAGCTTTTCGGTAATTTGCTCGTAGTATAAGATTTTCGAAAAATCGCAAAATGTATTTTTCTAAATTACCAGCTGTGTTAAAATTAAAACCAATACGGACATTTATAGCATTAAAATTCTCGAGTAAGTTCATATTATTAGGTTGTCCGGTGTAACCAATAACCAATACCAGTCGTATTATTATTATATGCTGTTTCTGAAACGTTTGTAATTAAAAACGACAATCCTTTATAGCTAATTTTTAAATATGGATCGGTATACTCGATGGAAATGTTACAGGGATAATCCTTTGATCTTCATATAGATCGAAAACGCTTGATGATAATATACTTTGCCTCTTTTATTTTACCATATTATCCCACGAAAGTATACAGAATCGGCTAATCATATTTTCGCATATCCCTTTACAGTTAACATCTTTATCTATTTCCACTCATATCATCCGAATCACCGGAATAATCTCAATCTTGCAGTTTTTCTTTTGTCTCTCCCATGACTTTCGCCGTTAAAAAGAAAAAAAATCGTAAATTATACGATTGTCTACTAAAGTGAGTATATAGCACATGTAAAAATGTGAAATACCTTTTAATTCATACAAAATATCAAAGTATTTAATCAAATTGTTATAAATATAAGTCCAGGACATGTTTTAATAAGTCTAATACAATTATGTTCAAAAAAAAAAAAAACCCGTAAAATTAGTATTTAGTAATTTATATATAAGTAGTATAGTTAATATTAAATAATAAATATGATGCAACTTTCAGTAATATGTAATATAATAGATATGTGAGCTAGTTTATTTGCTCATTACTAATCTACCTATGTATAAGTATAAATTATAAATATTTGCACACATGTACAAATCGATAATTATATAATTAAATTTTTTTTTTACTCCCTTTCTTTTTAGATAGACAATTTTGTATTTAGAAAGGTTTTTGATATCAACGAGTCAATATAATTATAAACAGAACAAATTATAATAGTAACAAAATGGTATTTTTTTATAGGGCGTCTTGAATTTGAAATAAATAAGAGATTACTTTTCGACACAATTTGTCTGTGCGCATTGTTACGCATATTTTTCTCTATTGTATGGTTTTTAAATTTATCAAACTAATTAAGATTCGTGTTTTATTTTTTATGTCGAGAAAAAGAAAAACCCAAGTCCACGTTATACTATTATATACTATTATCAAGGTTAGGTGAGTCAATACATAATATCAACTCAGTTAAATTAAGTTGATTAAAAAATTTAACGAGCTATCACGTTAAAAGTTAAATTTTTTTTATAACACTGTTAGTACACAGTGAATACCGATAATATCAAATTATACTTTTTTTAAACTCGGAACTCCATACACGTTATTGGGTTAATAAAATATATATAAATATTATTATTCAATAAGTTTATAGATTGTAAATTTTGTAATCAATATTGCGTTCAAATTGATTTGACGTAGAAAAATTCACAATTAAATCATCATTTATTAAAAAAAAAAAACACGATAAGTCGATAAAAAAAAAATCAAAAGGTTTAACAAAAGCTATGTTACAAGTTAAAATTAGATAACTTAAATTTTAAACTCGTAAATGTCCATGAGGCTTGTATACGTTATATAATATTGTGCATAAATGAATTAATAACGTACAGTTAAATTGGAAACGAAATAAAACAATAAGTTGGGCATTGAGCCATTATACGTATATTTCGTGATTCCTATTGACATTCTACAACCAAGGTTGATATATAGATTTCGACGAGACCCGTATTTTTTTTTTAAGGAGACCCCGCCGAATCGTGTTATCTATTCGGTTTCTTGTCACGTATATCTATACATATATACATAATATATGTAATTATTTTAAAATTTCAACAAGCTGTAAATCATTCAATTTTAGGTTTAGAACTATGGTCAATGGATCAAAATTACTTAGAATAAAATAATCTATCCATATCCGGTGACAAAGATAGGTGTTGCAATTAAAAAAAAAAAAATTGTATTGCGCATGCGCATACTACAAGAGTTAAAAATTTGAAATTTATCCTTAAATGTGTACTTCAGTACCCCTGAGCTATTGCAGCAAACCGTATTTCAATCTAAGATTATCGGGCTGAGATATTTAGTGGTACATTTAAAACGGGACACACTGTATATATATACTATATACAACTCTAAAATTATTTTTTAAACATTAAAATTATTTTAAAACACATATTTTATGACCGACAAATAATATATACCCTATAGCCGCTCAAAAACCCATTCGGACGTTACAAACACATATAGCCGTATAAGTACCCAACATTCATTTTTAATGACGATTGGACGTGTAAAAGATTCAAGTAAGATTACAATTTATTATAACAAAGTTTTATTGTGTTTTCAGAATATGAATTTATAAAATTGTACTACGCAGCAATATGTAGTTACTATTATATGGAAGTTTTATATGTATATCCTTTAAGATGCATTCGGTTTACGACCAGTGCACGTCGGTATGCATTATGCAATGGTTTTTTTTTTTTTTTTTTTTTAAATTAATTTTACTTAAATGTGTAATAATATACTTGTATATATATAACGCACGACTTACGATATTGCAGTTTAAAATTCGAGTCCCGCTCGTGGCTTGTTACAGTTAATATTTACAATTAACAAGTATTAACAATTATTAATAAAATAGTTAACATTTTTATATTGAGGGGAATGCCTGTGGGTAGCTGGGTTTTTTACTCAAAAATATTTTACAAAAAAAACCCGCATGCCAAGAGACTACACGAGAATTTTATGTAGGGTCCCTATATAAAAACTATAACATAAAACTAAACAAATGTTTAACGCCAATAATTAGCTAAAAAATAACAAGAATATTTTGATAATTTAGTCCGAGTTTAGAACAAACTAATATTAATATTTTATGAACACTTCAAGTCTATACAATTGTGATTAACCGAATTACAACAAGACTGAATCGAAAATAAAGAAACTGCAGTCAATTTTCCCGTTTCTTTTTTTTTTTTTTTTTTAAATATTAAGAAAACTAGAAAGGAAAATAAGACAAATATGACTTCCCTACCGCACTGGATAGATCTAAAAATGTTATCAGAAAAGATGCTACGTTTGAAAATCGGAGCATGATTTCTGACAGAAAAGTTACCAAACAGACCGGAAAGAAAAAAAACATTCGGTAATCTAATCGACAAATGTAAAAGATCTATTAAAATCTTAATGACAACTCGAATTCTATATTAATAAAACAGTTTTAAATAATCGTAAACCTATTTTTGTCACTTGCGTACCCATACAATTCGTAAATTATATTTTATTTGTTTAAAGAATGTAAATCGTAGGTACACATACTGGCAAATGGGCGTGTATGTTTATTAGGTATATTATTATGTATATACACGGGCACCTACTCAATTTTTTGTTGTAAGTATTTAATCGATTATTACTATTGTTGTTATAAGCACACACGCGTCTATTACGCAGAACGTTTGCTATATTATTATTATAATCGAATTTAAAGAATATTATATATTATTTTCGTAAAAAAAAAAAAAAAAATATGAACGCGACTACGATTTAATAATTGCGATAGTGCAAGTATAGCCGGTAGTGGTGGGGAGTAGTGTAATCGAATACGCAGAGAGCAAAATGACGAAAAACGCGATTTTTAACAGTACTGGACAGGCACAAAAGATCGGATAGCGCATTTTGCAAAAAACCTATCGAACCGACACTATAGAGTGACTAATCGCCACCGTGCCTGTTCATTATTTTCAAAAACTGACCGCGATTGATCGAATCGATGGCAATTTATTAATTATTGAAATATTGATTGCATGAGTAATCTATACCGGTTAGTAATTCGTTAGAATATACGCGTCAAACGTATAGGATAACCCACCCCATACAACATTTTCAATGAAACTCATTGAATAAATATTTATTTTCCAATTAATTGATCAAATTTAAATTAAAATATGTATGTATAAATATGTATAAATAATGTATACATATATCAAATCGAATATTTTAAACGTTCAAAACTAAAATGTATTTACCCGCCTATCAAAAAAAAAAACATTTTTGTTTTGTACATTAATGTATCTTGTTTTTTTTCTTCTGATTGTAAATTCATCCATAAGTGTTTAATTTTTTTTGGCACGTTCAATTTAAGCGTGTTCCCCTCTCCGCAAAAAAAAAAAAAAAAAAGGACAGTATTTATCCTTTTTAAAAAAGAAATAGTTACATAATACAAAACCCGTGTAATTGTAACGATCGCCAATCAGTAATCCGGTATCAGTTTGGAATTAACTGAGGCGTAAAACAAATTAGTTTTTGTAAAAGTTCAATTGTATCCGAACGGAACGCTGGTTGGTGGGATGGATGCTTTTTCGCATTCAATATTTACATATATATATATATATAAAATTATATAAACATTATAGATCCTCGTATGAAGTCACAAGCCACGCAAACCCTCTCAAAAATCTCTTCGCCACGCCACTGCGGGTATTATAATATATATATATATATATATATATATATATATATATATATATATATATATATACACTATAGTTGGGTCCTGGTAGTGGCTTGATTTAGCGATTTGACGCCCTGGGCACATATATAATCCGTTGCCTTCTAAATTTAAATATTTTTTACATTCAAAAATAATGAAAATTAATAAAAATAAATATTATACAGTATATAACGTATTAGACGTTCCCCCCCCCCCCGAGCTGTTTATATATATTTAATAGACTATTTTATTTTTTTTTTTAAATTTTCCCGCGAACGTTTTAATGAACAAGTAATTGGTTATTGAAAACGTTGGCAGAGGGGACACGTCCTATGCGCATTACGCTTTTGGAAATTGTCCAACGTTTTTGTTATTGATTTAGGTTTATAAACATACAAGTACGCGGGCGCAGTGCTAGTAAAACAACGATAAAATATACAATTATTATAAAAATAATGATAAATGATAAATATGCGGTAATGTTTGAATTAGATAAATGACGCGAAACTCTTCTACACCCGATGAATATATTATTATTATTATTATAATATTATCGCACGCGCGTCTGGACTACTTTCACTATAACATTTCGCGTTATAATATTATTATTATGTTAAAAAAGGCGTATTCCCAAAACTGTCCAAAACGTTATTACAAGAGTATTATTAAAAAAAAGAAAGAAAGAAAAAAAAAAACACGTTACTGTCCCGGGCCGTGGACGACCTCGCGGTCCGAGATATACTTGAGGTGGTAGGTACGTTTGTTATGATGCAATTTTTTTTTTTTTTTTTATCATAAACACTTCGGTGTATTATAATGAATAGCGAACGGACGGGAGGGCGGCCCGTCACTCCTCCCGGGCCATTGGCATTTACGATATATATATTTTTTTATATATATATTATTTTTATTATTATTATTATTTTCTTAATAATCGTAATATCGACCGCGGTAGCCGGATTAACGGTCAACTGGGTCACGATTACCATACGCGTCGGTCGTTATTACGAGATTTAGTTTTACCGATTTTCGATGTCGACAATAATAACAACAACAACAACAACAACAACAATGACGACAACGACAACGACAACAACGCGAGTACGGGGGATTCATATTACTGTCGTGTCATCGGCCGAAAGACCGTCCGTCCGTCTCAATAAATGGTTATTATTTGGCCGATACGATCCGGTGCCAATTTCAATTTCGACACGGCATCAATCACGGAAGATCACTGGCGTTACGACACGGCCCACGCGCGCGCGGTGACGCAAATGCCGGACCCGTCGTTCTAATCAACTTTTAACGATTCCCCCAGCCGTTTTTATTTTATTAATGTATTGCGATTCCGTATACGGGGCCCGGCAACACCAATTGCGTTTCTCTATCGCGTTTCGCCCGGCGCAATCCAATTAATTCTGAGTACAAAACAAATAAATCGACGACGGGTCCCGGCGCCAATGGATTCGGATTTATACCTATACGTTAGTTACGTATTGATGATTCAGTGGCGAGGTGTACTTTATTGCTTTTTTTTTTTTTTCTTTTTTTTTTAACAAATATCGCATATTTCGAGGGATTTTATGAACACCCGCCGACATATTTTCTAATATTCAAATGATTCGACTAAATCGCCTCGCCCGCGTTTCACTTAAATTATTTAGAAGTGTATACATAGAGCTCCGTGGAGATAAAATATCGGTTATCATACGGCCCATTTTAATTTCTTTAAATTATATTATTATAGATTTATACACAGGTATGCAATTCAATTTATATGAACGTTGCAGATCCCCTCATATGAAGTCACAAAAATCGGTTTGCCACGCCACTGCGGGTATTATAATATATATATACTATAGTTGGGTCCTGGTAGTGGCATATTTTATGATTTGACGTCCAGGGTACATTTGCAATCTGTTGCCTCCTAAATTTAAATATTTTTCACATTCAAAAATAATAAAAATTAATAAAAGTAAATATTACGGCCCCCTCTTAACCCTCCCACCCCACTAAATACGCCACCGGGATCTGGGTTTCTGCAAGGTAATATACAAGACGTTAGTCCTTTTATTAACGGTTTATGAAATTACAATATTTTGTAACCGTCAATCGAATATAATCGTTTGTCTTTTTTACTGATTACATTTTTATTTTTATTTTTTCTATAACGGACGAGAATAATTATATGTGTAAGATACAACCATAGGACGCGAGACGACTAAAGACATTCGAGAAATATTATTGTCGTCGCGCGAGTTTCAATTAACCAATGACGGGTGTACGTTTAGATAGTCGATTTAGATCTATAAACCAGAGAAAACTGTAGGAATTGTGTTGGACGGATTCGAGAATTTCGAGAACGGATTATGGTTTCGGAGTTTCTTGGTTAGGATACGTTGGAAATATAAATCGAATTGTTTTACTGTAAAACGTAAATGTAACCGATTATATATTATAAACATTTTCAAAAATGTATTTGAATTATTTTCGCCATTTACCGACGATAAAGAGAATCGAAATTTAAGAAGAAAAAAAAAATTCCAACGTATCCCAGTAAAGAACCTAAACGTTCGCAATACGTTTTTATCATTGAAATCCGTCGAACAAGCAATTCCTACAATTTAGTCTGTCATTTCGGTCAAAACATCATATTCGTCCATAATAACTCCAGTATCTCTTTCCATTAAATGGACATTGGTCAATGGTGTTTAGTGGACAAATCGTATCGTTAATGTGGTCATTATTTGGCGTGTGTTCTTATCGTATAAACACCAAAATGCTAAAGTAGAAATCTGTAAAGTATTATTCTGCGACAACGCTACAAAAATGTGTTTCTAAAGATATCTTAAATATCGTGATAATAAACCAAACTGTATTCGACAAATAGCATTTGTCAGGTGGCATAAAATATGTCGTCGTGTCAATAATACATATGGGACACGGGCCCCTCCCCCCACATTTATGTCGCCCTGTGAAAATATTTTGTCTCCTAGTCGACAGTATTTTTAAAGACTTCAAGACACACAATTTTTAAAAGAAGAATGATTACAATAAATTACCTACTGTAATTGAGCCATTTATACTGTAATTGACTATTTATTTTGAGAAAACATTTTTTTGTCGCCCAGTGGAAATTCTTTAAAAAAAACGCACTGCCACTGGGTATATAGAATTCAAAAACCGGCGGGTGCTCCAACAAACAAATCAGGAATGCAAGTTATTCCAATAATGAGGCGACAAGAACGTTGGCGAAATACATTGCAATATTGCATGCTCTTTACAATTATTTATAAAACATTAAAAAGGCATTTAGACGAATAACATCACGATGCGCGACAGCTAGCAGCGGTGATTCAGACATTCTTGTTAGTGGAATTTTCGTTCGTAAATATTATTAATTCGACGGCGAAAATATCGAGTGCCACGAGTCATGGCACACTAACGCGTCAGTAATATTACGTTTAGAGTTGAAAATAAAAAAAAATTGTATCTCTTCTCGGAGCCTATACCTAAAAAGAGATTGTACGAAATATTCAAAACGTTCGGGTGAATTCAACGCGTTCGTAACGCGTCACTTCAATGTCACTCGACGGTTTCGTTTTCGACAGATTTGTCATCGGGTCAAATTCGATTTAAACACATTTTTGTCTTGTCTTTAGATGAACAAAAAAAAAAAAAAAGGAGGGGGAAAACTAATTTTTCTCGGGGGATTGCAAAGATAATTTTTTAACGGATATCGACTTATACTATTAAATCGACAACGGATAGTATTTTTTATTTTTTTAAAATTTTTTTTTTCTAATACGACGACTTACCGGTATCTGCAACAAAGACCCGTTGCTCACTTTTTGGTAACCGTACAGCGGCACTACCGGCACGGAACCGTTTTTTAAATATATCGGACCCTGGATTGGTGTCACGCCGCCGCCGTGACCGTACTCGTCGTAATAATCCAAAACGTCGTCTTCCTCGTCGTAATCAATTACCGCGTGCAACGATGTTTTGCCTAGAAAAATACAAATACATTTTTACAGACGCCAAAACGATATTTTTTAACGTTTACTGTGCAATTTTTCTACCTATACAATAGCCGGTGACCAAACAGTGGCGGTCATAAGCCCTCCCCTTACATCAGGGTACGGGTAGGTTAGGACCGTAGTTTTATAACGCGGGATTATATATATATATATATATATATTTGTATTAGTTTCACCGCAGATTATAAATCCACCGTCATCGATTTTAATGTACGTGTACAATTTTTTGAAATTTTATTTCATAATTTTCAATAAAAATCAGCTTATAACCCGACGCGCTTTTCAATCTGTGCGTCCGTTGTGTGCTTTTTCTAGATCAAAGAGCAACGTTGGAAACTCACGGGTTTTATTTGCAATCCATTTCTCGTTGAACGCAAAATAACCGAGCCTGTTTTTTTTTTTTTTAATACATTTTTAAACACATTTTCTAGAGACGCTTTTTTACCAAGTCAAGCCTAACCGCTACTGTAACCGCGTCGTAATATTTCTGAATATCAGACTCGTTAAGTATTTCAATACTTCCATACAAATTACTTGGTATTGCATATTGAATATTATTCAAATGTATTTATATTTGTAATCGAATACCTATTTTAAATACTTTTATCGTTTTTTTAAATATCGCATTTCATTATTATGTTTGGATTCAAAATTTTTACTTGTAAATACTGAAATTATTCATTAATATTTTGTCAAAAGTATACGTCGTATTCGTTGTTCGTTAAATTTATTTTGGCGAAGTACCTAGACTCGTGTTGCGTATTCCAAACACATTTAAAAATACTTAAAAAAAAAAAAAAAAAAAACAAATATATCTTTGCGAGTCTGCAAAATATATAATATACTCGTATATATTGATTATACATCTAATATATTTGTGGAGATATATGTTCGTCTAAAACTGTGGCCTACCACTGTATTGGCTATATCTAATATCGTATTATTCGCTTATAACTAAAAAAAAAAAAACGTAAATGCATTATTGAATTTGCATTAAAAAAAAACGACTATTGGTGGATACCTATATAACGTACATGCGTGTATTTTGCAGAATTACACCATAATACATATATATATATTTATATTTTATATAATCCCACGTGGATCGATGTGGTTTTTCAAGAAATACTCGTAAACGTTCAGAACGAATGAATAAAAAAAACGAGTCGCCGCAATATTTAAATGAAAATGGTAAAAAGTTTATATAATAATTATGCGTATTTTTTAATTTGTGTTGTAATTATTGACGACGGCATATCGTATTGCCGTATTATATTTTGGTCTCGATAATATAATTTAATGTTTTACGCCCATCCTATAATGCCTAAAATACCTAATCAAAACAATGAGTAACTGTGAAAATTCAAATTAATATTCAACAATATTTGTATTTTTTACGCGTTCGTGTGCCCGCAACGCACGCCGTTTATTTAATTCAAAACGATTATTTCGACGGACGGTTTTGTCATAAAATATTTATTATGTAAAGATAAAGTGGTCGTTTATAATTTAGGTTTCTATAATATTGTGAGTCATAGAAAAAAAAAAAAAAATACCTAGAGATATGCGAAATACGAACGAATGCCACGTGGATATAATCGAAAATATTTATCAAAAGGACATTTTCTTTGTACAGGCCGAACCGCCAAACTTGTACGGTAGTTTTACCGATTCCGATTCCAAAACAATCGTAGAATAAACAAAAATCGAAAAATAATCGAGAATCGAAAAGAATCGATAAATGGAAATACGTAATGGCGTAAGTAAAATATTGTGCTAAAAGTCTAATCGAACTCTTGTTAGAAAAATCTAAGTCGACTTTAGATTATGAGTAAGCGAGATGTGTTTTACTGCGATTTGTACTTTTTTTTTTTTGTTTTCCGTCTGTGAACCACTTTTCTACCAGAAATCTTGGTCCGACTTTCGAGTGTAGCATGTTTTCTTAATAAATGAAAAAAACCTGGGGAAATTTAAGCCAATGGTTTTATTATTTCGATCTTTTTGTTATAATTCGGTTAAAAATAATCGTAGAGACCCGAAATCGTCGCAAAATATTAATATTAGCCTTTTTTAAGCGCGCAAAAACATTATTTGAGTTATTTATAGGCATTTCAAAATTGTCTAGATTTTGTTTTTTTTATTTATAATTGGTTTTATATGGATGAAATTGTTTTCGCCGAGCTGAAATGGTTGGAAATTTTACACGAGATTCATCAAAAGTTGTACGTAGTAGTGGAAATAAAAAAAGTTGAGCGTAATGTAATAGTTTTTTTTTTTTTTTTTGTAGGCGTTTGAAGTTGAAGTTTGAATGGTAATCGTGAAAATTATTTCAAAACGTGTTTAACCGAACTGTGCTCAGAATCGTATTCCACTAGCGACGTTTTATCGTTTCGTACAGATATAAATGCAATTCCATCCCAACTTTCCACCTGCTAACAATGGCTCGACCGTGGTGACCGGTATCCGCGACTATTTTTATTTCTTCTATTATCCATACTAAAAAAGTACGCGGAAACGACTCGTCCTGCAGAATTCGTTCGTTATGTCATAATTTTAAACCCGCAGAAACCTTCTATTAAATTTATTCATTTTTATTTATTTTTATTTTTTAATGTCCTAGTCGTTGGTACGGAAATATTGTATTAAAACGATTGTTAAAATGTCTTTTTTTTTTAAGGAAAAACTAGAAACTACCTGATTGTCCACGATTGTATTATACGTAGGTGCGACAACTGTACAAATCCGATTCGGAAATCGCCCAGGGTCATAAAAAAAAAAAAAAATCCGATTGTGAATTTTGACGTGACATTTTTAAAAAAGTGTATTTAAAATTTCGAAATAATACTGAAATACCACTTTATGCCGCAAGCACTTGTTCAATTTTTATTTGGTATACATTATACCTATAGATACCGCACATACCGTCATAAATATCAATTGACGATCCAATGTCGTGATTTAAGGCGTCTTATAATATAGTTTATGGGTAATATGACGAACGTACCGCCGGGCACACCGCCCTGGACCCTGGTATACTGGACGGGCGGCTGCTGTTGAGGAGCGGGTTTTTTGCGGTTCGGCGGTTCCGGCGTGCCGGGCCTGGGCGCGGACTCGTAGTACCTGGACGGCGGCGGCGGCGGCGTCGTGTAAGGCTGCTGCGCGTAAGCCGGCTGCTGGTAAGGCGGCTGCGTGTAGGCCGGCTGCGCGTATGGCGGCGAACCGTAATCCGCCGGATGGTACGGCACCGGCTGCTGACCCGCGTTGTTGTACGCCGCGCCCGGGACGTGTTGATGGGCGCCGACGCCAGCGGCGGCGGCGGCGGCGGCCACGACGCTGTACACCGACTGCAGTTGGCCGCCGTGGCTGTACACGGCCGGGCCGTAACCGCCGGCGCCGGCGACGGCGGCCGCGGCGCTGACGTTGTGCAACGCACTGATCATACGGACAGCGTCGTAGGTTCTCTGCGATATGCGTGCGGGTGTATAAAATTACAGGCACCGCCGGGCGCGATACGTTCGGACAGACACGACCCTGAACCCCCTGAGCCCGTGTCTGCGTCAACACCCGTACTATAATACAAATAGCGCTGTGCAAATAAATATTGTCGGAGTACCCGTAAACACGACGGCGAGTGAAATACAAATTTACGAGAGGGAAAAACTCGACGTCGAATCGTGGGGGAGAATCGTCCGGCGGTTTATACGCGTAAAATATTATAGAATATCGTTCGTATTGCGAATTGTAATTGCATTAGTAAATTACAATACCGTTGATGGGGACCGGGTGTTCAGCGAACGGCGTGTGCGGACGACAAGCCGGCGCGCACGACTGCAGTGGGCACGCCGTACGAATGACTGCCGTCGTCGCCGTCCGGGTCGTCGGCGGCTCACACACACCTGTCCGTTGTCCGGAATTATGCAACCAGCAGAGACTCTGGCGCGCGTGCCGTCTACCGTACGGGTAGGAGTCGCGAGCGGACTATTTGCAGTGTGACCGGGTTTTTTTTTTTTTTTTTTTTTTTAATTTTTTTTGTAAATTTTCTCTCTCTCTCTCTCTCTCTCTTAATCGGTGGGGGGGGCCCCTATAAATATATATATTTTTTATTATACAATACGCGACACACGCGAGCTGCAATATCGCGCGCCGCGTAGGAGGATTTATTATACAGCCGGGCCTGTACTTTTGCGAATCGGATTATTTAATTATTATTGTCGTTGCCAAGGGCGCGCCGGGGATTTGTTTTTTTTTCCCCAGGGGGGGGGGACAAAAATAATATTTTTTAAACGTTTTATAAAGACTTAAAAGCACACTCGCGCACGAGCTTTCACTCGCTTGTTAATGAAATTAACACACGTGTAAAGAGAAAAAAATTACAAATAGCTAGTGGGGAAAAAGAAAACAAAAAAAAACGATTCGACAATGGAATTATATTACACTATAACTTAGTCAATATTGTTTTTCGCACTTCGGATTTTATCATTAACCATGGCGAAGTTATACCTAAAAAATTATGACCGACAGTGGCGTATTTACAACTTGGTTTTTTTTGTGGGGTGGATGGGGGGGGGTTGAAAAGTGTATAATATTTAATATTAATCGATATCATTTAACTAGGTTTTTTTTGCTTGCTACCAACGGCACGTCATTTTAAAACAGATACAAACTATAACTTATTTATAACTGGGCATGTAAAACAAATAAAAGATAAAAAAAAAAGTTGCTGTTGAAACTGGTAATCTTACAAGAATCTGCAAGAGCTTAAACATGCTCGGATAGAGTTCATTTACATATCATAAGGATTTCCATGGCATGTTTAGATTTTACGCGGGTAGTGCATTTATCTATCGGATCCAATGTTTCCAACTCCGAAATTAATACGTTTTTATTATAATCCAATAAATCTTTTTCTAAACTCTGCGTTTAACTAATTCGTAAAGGATCTCTAGTGTTTTAAGTAGTTATTTCACCTGAGATAATATGTTTGAAATCCAGAGAGCGTAGTTTTTGCCATTGAAAATAATTTCCTGTGTTACATTTCAAAATGCCGAGGGATCAAAACTTGAGACAAAATACATTTATCCAAACAGTATAATGTAAAACTTTTAAAAAATATATATATTATATGTAATAAATGTATTAATTATATTGTATTAGTCTATGGTTTTAAATTGTAACAAAACCATGTCTGGTTAGTAGTTAAAAATTGTCTCTGTATCTCGTGTGCACTTAGATTCTGTTGATAGAGACCAAAATTTCTAATGTATTCGTTTATTTTGATAAATACTTGATGTGAACTCCAGATTTGGAGTTTTGACTTTTGATAATTTACATACAAATTTCGAATAAAATCTGATCGACGATTGTGCGATTTAGGATAATACACATAGAGGTAAGATAAATCTAAACATTTTTACGTTTTTGATTATTTTTTTTTTTTTACAATGGTCTATAGAAAAAAAAAAAAAAATGTTTTGCCTAGGGCTACGCTCGGTCTTAATCCGGCACCGATCGTGTCGTACGTGACCGCGAAACGTTTGCGACAAACCAGACCCCTTTTTTTTTTTTTTATATAAAAAAAATATATGTAAAATTCTATACACAAGTATGTATAACCTCACTTAATACTTATACGTGTAATACTTACTTATTATATCATACTTGCATCTTGTACACGAGTGGTATAGGTACGGATATATTCCGGACGTTTGCTATATATGTAACTAAAATGTTATATTCGAAATTGTATAAAAAAATGAAAAAAAAAACACGAAATATATACTAATTTTTTCTTCCTATAACTGATTTCAGTATTTTTAAAACTCTTGAACCGCTACCGTATTCGTAATCAATGTGTTGTCAGTTGGCGATTACAAACGTGAACATTTAAAATGATTATTGTTTTAATTTTTTTTCAATTTAGAATAGGCTTAGTAATGGTTCGGAAATGCTAAAGACCCTTCGCGATATTCGAGTTGACATTGAAGAAGTTGGTCGAAATGACTCGGAAACCCCGCGGAATGAATATAATTTTGTAACGTAACAAATGTAATGTTAAATAAATAATTTGGTTAGGACGGCACGCACCTCAAACCGAAAAAAAAACATAGCAATCGCCCGTGTCAGTATTGGACACACCTTCCTAACACATTCTTACTTGATAAGCAACGAAAACCAAATAAATGCTTTAAAGCACTAACTGTAAAACACACCATAGTTGAGGAATGCACAAAATAATAATGCAACACTTAATATGCCTCGCAACATAAAAGAATCGCTCAAAGAAGAGCATACGATGACGATTATTAACTTCCTAACCATCATAAATACGGTAAAACGTCTATACAACGAACTTACATTTAACGAAATTTTCTATTTAAAGAATTATTTTTGAGAACCACGACCTTCATTGTTAATCATGCGTAAATTTATCTCTGTATAACGAATAAACTATTGGATAACAAACATGTTTTTGTAAACTTTGTCACTGTCGAATATTAAATATTGTTCTAAAATACCTACGATTTTTTTGTTTCCATTAAAGATAAGACGTTGGATAGGCAAGCCGGTTAATTTGACTGCAGCACGCAGTTCCAATACTGACGTAAACGTAATCGTACAAAATGTGATGAAATCGAAGAAGATCGTGCAGAAGAATTACCTAAACTCACAGAAAAAGAGATACTAAACGCATTTTCTGTCGTGAAAAATGGTTTTAGACAACAAGCAAATGTTTCGGATGAAATTCTTTTTAGACTCAATGAAATCGAAACATTTTACGAAAACAGTACAGTTTATAAAAATTAATAAACAAACGAAACTCACCGATTATTTCTTTTAAATTAAGATTAAATAATTTACATAATATGTAATTAAATTAAAAAATAAAAATATATATGTAGGTATAAAATTATATTTTATGTTTATTTGTAATATAAATTATAGAATATGAAATTAAAAAATTAATACATATGAAGAAAAAAAAAACATATAATTTTATTTTACGAATTTCTCTGTATTACGAATTTTTTTTCTTCCCCATGAGACTTCGTCATATGTAAGTTTTACTGTATTATAAATAAACTGTAATTTTCCTTTGTAAAACTCACCTTGTATAACACTTAAACAAGCACAATATGTACCAAATACCATATGTCAGGCCAATATAACCATTGCAGATGAAGTCTAAATATTCAAATTAAAAAAAATAATAATAATAATAATTTGGCAATGAAAAAATGATAACTACTAAAATACGTTTGTCATACGAGAAGAATCTACCGTAGATTACCGTAGAGTAGATAAAATAAACAATATGGAAGAATCAAATAAATGGGCAGAGTTCATTTTTTTTTCTCATATCATCTCTGCCCCCCCTCCAGAAGGAAACCGTAAATACGCCACTGTATGGAATTGTATTTTTGCGAGGATCCCACCCCATTCTGAATCGAGTGCAGAGAGACTGCGACTTAAAATAATGCCACCTTATTTGTGCGATCGCACACCATCTGTAAATATGAAGGTAAAGAAATGAAACAGTATCCCTTCAAATTTTTCATAACGGACATTACGAACGTATATAATTAGGGTGATGCTCTGATATTATGATGGTAATATAGAAAATGTCATCTAACGATTAAGTAACTTATTGATATTATTATGATATAATTGTAAAAAAAAAAAAAAAATCGTACCCGTAAACCGTAATATTCGCCCCGAATATTTATACAACGTATATCATTTGTCTGGTATATCCAACAGCGGTGGCTGGTAACAATAATCATCGAAACATTATTTAGATATGACCGTAAGAAAACCGATTACTCGGACTAGTCAATATAGTTTTAATAATATTATAATTTGTATTTTACAGTTCTATGAAGAATTCTTGTTAAAATAATTTTTTTTTTTTATTATTATTAAAAGTTAAGGCTTAAACAACAAAAATCATTAGCCTACTTAGACTAGGAGTGTAGATGGCAAGGGGTGAAATACACGAGTTGCAATTATTTACACTTTTTTACTTAAATTTAAGTTATGGAAAAATTGGTGTATTGCTACTGTATTATTTTCGTTGTAAGCTTGTTGGAGTGAGATAGAGTTGGTAAAGATTGTTCGTGCTTCGTGGTTGTTTAGGCATTTGGTCACGACGTGATCGATAGATAGGTTCACTTTACATGTCTCACATGTTGGGGCCCGCTCTTTGGTGATGAGGAAGGAGTGGGTTAGATGGGTCAGATGTCCTATTCTGATCCAAGTGATTATCACCTCATATATTTTTTTGACATTTAGGGGATGTTCCATTTTTGGATAGGGGGTTTTATGATTCGAAGCTTGTTTGTAAGAGGAATACTAGTCCAGTATTTCTGCCACGCTTCGGCAGTCTTGAGGTCAATAATTTTGCGTGTCTCTGAGGATGTGGTTTGGTTTGATTTTAAGGCATTTTGAGGTACGGAGTCTTCGTTTGTGATTTTGTCAACTTTTTCACTGCCGGGTGTCCCAACGTCGGAGGGAATCCCGATTAATGAGATAAGTTTGTTGGAAGTCAAAATCTTTTATTTAACATGATTTTTGAATTATGGTAACGACCTGTAAATCTCAATGAATTAATCTCTTTAATAGCCTTTAGAACAAATGCACAAGATGTCCGGACAATATTTTTTAAGTCGACTTTTAAGCATCACCTTAATATACATATGCATATGTATATGGACCAAAGACAATAAAAAATCTGATCACTAATATCTTTTTTTCCAATTCAAGTGTTGACCGTTAACATTATTAGCACTTTAAATTTGTTCGTCCACAAACGTTTGCGCAAAACCAGCAGACAAATTCCTTTTTTTGTGACCGGCACTACATAATATTAAAGTATATAGATTATAATAATTGTCGGTGTTATCGGTATTATTGGTATCGTAACGCGTTTTTTTTTTCTTATAAAAAAAAAAAAATCTATACCCAGGGTAATTTCATCGAATTGCATAAAAAAAACCGTGCAATAAACGCCGAAACGGAAATCTCGATGGAAAAAAAAATAAAAAAATAAAAAACGAGAGCGATCTAAATGGAATAGATGTAAACCGTAGGCACTGCTGGGGACTCATTCCGGCCAAGGCGAACGGAGTGCAAGACGACATTACTCACTGTTCGAATCATAGTTTCATAAAATTTCTGTTTGAAATATTCTTACGCAAGAATCAGTAAGTCGGTTATAGGTAATAAATAAATAAATATATATATGTACGTAGGTATTACATAGACGTGTCTACACTATACGTAAACTAATGGAATAGGTAAATAAACGTAATAAATACCGCCGTGTAACGAGATGTCTTTCCGTATATAATTATTGGCGCATTTAAAATATTTTATACTAATATTATTATAGGTTAGGTGTATAATATATACTTATGTATTATCTACTTACATACATAATACATATATTTGTACGTAAGCCCGACGTAACGGTCCCAACGGTAAATACGAATTTGTTTATTATTATTATTATAATAATAATACGTGTAATGCACGCGGTTGCATAATTAAACACATTTTTTTAATTGTAAAAATGTGTGCGTACCTGTATATAATAGGTAATTATATTGGATTTTATTCGGTGTGTTCGGTAAATTTTTAACAATTTCGCTCGGTACGAGTTCCCTTCAGTTCACGCGTATATAAGATTATATTACGAAATAAATAATAATAATAATATTAATATTAATATTTCAATTTTTTCGATAGTGGACTATTTTTTTTATTTGCTTTGCAAAGTATCAAACGTGTATTAGTTACGAAAAGATTTCGACTCTCCATACAATCTCTGTGCGGCCACTATACGCGTATACACCTAATTAAACATGCCGAGTTTTATCGTGGGCAATTATATTCGTGTAGTTATAGGTGTATTGAAAAAAAAAAAAAAAAAAACGGCTATTATTTATTTTTCGAGAAGGTCATAAAAATATCAACTATTTTATTTTTCTAGCTAGACACGTAATCCATGGAATTTTATTCGAATAATTATGTGCATTTTTCGCAGACGTGTTATACTATTGATTCAAATTTAAGAATTCTCTTAACGTCACCACACAATATGAATAATCGTTTCGATAAATCCATCTCAAAATCGTTGATTCGATACGAGTACTAAAAAACTTCATTCCAAGCATGCATATTTAGAGAATATTCAAAGAAAAATCAGCTAATACACTTTTCAATCTGCGCGCCCGTAACCATTTTTCCCTGGTCAAAGAGCAATATTGAAACTTCCAGTTTTTTTTTTTTTTACACAATCCATACCTTATTAAATAAAAAAAACTTGTGGGTATTTGACTATTTTCGCACTGCTCTTTGTACTCCAAGTATAACCGCTAATTTTAAAACGTACGTTACCTATAGGTAAATATATTTACCGACAAAATGTCCCGACCATAGACAAGAAACCAAAGCGCCTACCCAAATTATAATGTTTAATCAGAGACTTTTAACTGAAATTAAAAATTGAGATTTCCCCGGTGGGCCCCTGTTCGTACTTAATTATGAGGCCCACCGGGGATAACACTGACGACGAAAAAGTTTCAGACGCAAAATATAACCGCCAATCCCACCCCCTATCAAATATCTCGGTTGTCAATTTTTGCGGTTTACACTAGTGATGTGACATAAATCCGGAATACCCGAAAATCCAATAGATCCGGAATTTCGGATTTTGAAATCCGAAAATTTATGTTTTGAATTCCTTTTGAATACTTTTGTATGTCCAATTTTAAAATCCAACGTTTGGGTTGGCCGTACACATTTCTATTTTTTAAAATCTTAATATCAAATCCTTAGGTAATTTTTTTTACGTTATAAAATTAGTTAAATAATTGTATTCATTCCAAGGCGTGCTACCACAAACAATATTTTTGAGTAAAACCACGTTTATCGGGTCAGTTAGTAATAACATATATTATAAAAAAATTAAAGTGTAATATGGTATGATTCTTTTTTTTGTTGTGCTTGTTTTTAAAAATAAATTTCTATTTGTGATATTTTTTGGATTGTAAAAACGTATTTAATGTTTTACACATTCAATGCTATTAACAATAAGATAATAATAATAGTTTTATGAGAAATGAATTACAGATAATAAAATCACAATTTTAAAAAACGAAATTTGGATTAAGATAAAAATCCGATTGTAAACAAATGTCGGATTTCGAATTTCGGAATCCAAAAATCCGGATTCTCGAACTTCGGCAAATCCGGATTTTTTCCATCACTAGTATACATCGAATCTTATTATTTTTTTATTTTTATTTTTACGTACAAATTGTCAATTATATTTCCAATCGCTGAAATTGGAGTAAACAAAGTTTTTCAAAGCTAAAACATGTAAAGAATTATTCGAGTAATTCAATGGCACATCGAACATTTATATAGCTAATAATAAATGTCGAAAACGAATTGTTAAATAAATTTACCTTAATGGTGTCATTGATAAGGCGGCAACACAATATAGTGAAGTATTAAAATTATTTTAACGGATTTATTGATCAAACCCATTGATTTGCATGTTTTCTCATACACGCGTGATATATACATTTTCTATAATATTAAATCCAAAAAAAAAAAAAAAATGCTATTACTATTTCACTTTGTTATACATTAAAATTGTATATTATTACGTCAATATAATAATATTTATTAATTAATATGGCAGACTATCTTTGATAGACAGGATTAGGCGATTACAATCAGTCGTGTTCTATATATTACCGGTCCATTATCTTAAATATAAATATCTCGAAAACAATCGACAGATATATATATTTGTATCTATATTGTTTATCATTGTAGCTGGTTCATTTGAATTGGCTTGGTTCAGCCAATTCAATTATAATTGTGAAATTAATCAAAAAAAAAAAACAATTAAGACATTTCGGCTCAAATTATTAAAATCCTGGCCGAGCTATCGATCGCACACGCTGGGCCTGTCCGGCCCTGTTGATAGATGTAAATTGTAAATGCCAAGTAAAATAGAATGCGAGCGAAGCGATCAGTAATTTTTTGTGGGCCCTTGAATTCAGTTCCCGATAACATAAAAAAAAAAAAGTCCTGTCCGCCACTGGCTACAATCGAAAATCGAAAATTAACGACAAAACAACGGGTACATGTATTACAAAACTATTAATTATGCCCAGGGTGTATCTGAGACGAGGCTGGCGGGAACGATGGGTGGATTTTTTGAACCCGCTTGGAATTTTTTTAGCAGTGATGCTTTTAATCACGGCTATAGTCTAGTTATGGTGACATGACTCTTGAAAATCATTTGAAAATATTTGCTCTGATATTATTTATCACACTATAAGTTCTTTGCTTCACATTCTTGCTTATTTGCCAATTTGTGTAGCAACTGCTAGCAGGTTAGGTTTTTGAGCAGGCAAAACACACCGTTCTGTACAATTTAGCCATTTATTTATTGTAACAAATGCTTTTGCTTTTACTTCATTGCATGTCGCTTTATTTTGTTAGACTAAAGACTTGGTTAAGATCTAAGATAGACGAGGAAAGATTAACAGGTTTGGCGTTACTTAATTCACATAGAGATACCAACGTGCACGTCCAAGTAGTCATAGATAGGTTTGCATGTGGAAAAAAACAAACTAATATTACTTTAAAATTGTTGTAAATATTTTTTTTTTTTTTATACAAAATGTATAATATAGTTGTTTTATGTATTTTCTTATATATACATATATATATAAATTAAGCGTACAACGCGCTCAAAAACTACACAACCGATTTCGATAAGATTATGCTCATGTGTGTGATTTGGTTCAACATAAAATATAGGATAGTTTTGATCTCGATAAGTGACCGTCAATTATTTTTTTTTTTATATGAAAATGGTTGTATAAATATACAAATCGATAATTAACACGTTACCAGGGCAACTATCGTTGCCTAGTTACCAAAAAACGTATATTTTTTTCACTGATCAACGCCCAGACCAAGAGGCTTGAAATTTCGGTGGTATATATACCATATGGTGTAGATGCCTAATAGCCTAAGAGTGACACAAACGATAAACGATCGTTTTGAGTATTAAATTTCATTCAAAATCTAACCGCGATGGGACCGATAAAGTTGGTGTTAAGGGTTAAATCCACGGATAATTCCAATTTTTCACGGGCAACGCCGTGTGGGACAGCTAATTGTATATATATATATATATATATATATAATTTTTATTTTTTTTTTTTTTTGGTCGACAAGGAGAGGAAAATAATTATAAAAAAAAAATACAAATATTATAACCGGTGCCTTTTTTTCGGGACGAGGGAACCCCTCCGCCTGATCGAGCTCCAGATACGCTTACCTTACCTTACATCTTGCACGTTCAAGTGCGTCTAGCAGTAATACCCGTGCATAGGTATTTTCCTAACAAATTCAAAATTCGAAAAAAAAAAAAATGTCTTCCTGACACGAGCCCTGGGGCGGCGCATGTCCCCCTTGGCGACCCCGAATCCGCGGTCACGGTTACGGTTCACCGCGTTCGCACAATAACTAACAATACATAAATTAAATGTATAGACATTTTTTTTTTTTTTATTATCGTACTGTTATTGCATTAATTATTATAGACGTACGCGGACGTAATATACTGCGGTATTAAACACGTATTTTGACGTTTAGGAATTTACCGATATGCGTATAATATAACAAGCGGACACGGGTGAATAAACAGAGCAAGGTGAATTCGTATACGTTGTTGGTTTTTTTTTTTTATTTTTTTTTTTAAGGAAATGTTATTGTTAATGTTGTTCTCTCCGGCCATCATGGGTCGGAAACCTTGAGACTGACGCAATTTATTAATGAATAATCGCCGGTAGCTAAATCGAAAGTTTTCAAATAGGAAGTTCGCCCCGTAATACGGTTCGCTCATGGTGTAACAGAACAAATAGTTGGGCGTGGTATTGTTGAACGCCTATAAGGAACTCATAAAACACTCTTAAAGTTTCGTGTACGTGTCACGGCGCGAACGAACAAAGGGTGGCGAGGGGTGTAATTTAAAAGCAAAAATAGAAGTAAAAAAAAAAAATAATAATAAAAAGATATATCGCATATTATATTTATAATAGTATTTTATTATTATTATGGACGTTTGATAATACTGGCTGGTAGAATTTTAATAAAATAATATATATATATATTTTATATATATATATATATATATATCCACTGGTATTTTTTATATGATCTAATTTAAAGATAATAATATATAAATATTATATACGGAATAATTTATTTGCAACCGAGAACCGGACGACCTCGAAATGTATTTCAGACGTTTTGACACAATACTTCAAAAAACAATCGCCTACGCCGAAAATAATCGAATAGGTTAGGAAAAAATAATAATAATAAAGCTCAACGTACTCAGGCTGAGACATTTAGGTGTATACGTACACGGTTAAAAAAAAAATAAAAAAAACCGCATATGCGTTTAATTCATGTAATTGTTTCTGTATTCGATGCGTTGGTTCGTTGCACTTTTGTATTATTATGAATTTTAACAGATTTTCTGTTTTAAAAATTCGATAAAAATGATAACAGTAGGTACTCCTCACAGAGGGTACAGTGGTTTAAACGCATTTTTGTTTTCCTTCAATTTACCGTTCAGTTAACATAATATTTAATAAGACGACTGTTCGAAATAATAATATTCAGCGGTATATAAACAAAAAAAAAAAACTGGCTTTGAAATCTGATCGAGACGACGACGCTGGAAATCGGTCGGGGTGTATATACCCACTTGTTTAACCGCCGAGTGTATTGTTATACGATTTTTTTTTACGAGTTACGAATATTAATTGGGTGGAACCATATTATATTCGCGTACAGCTATACAATGTTAATTAACTATTGAAGCCGATAAATTATCGTTCTCAGATATACCTATGCTCGATTCTATTAATCGAATAAACCTTGACTATATAATATTACAGTCGGGCGGTATGCACTGCTATAATACAATTAGATTAAAACCGTCATTATTATTCGAAAGAATTATCAATGTAGTAAAAAGACCGTGTACATGTTTACTACGTTAGATCGAGGCATTTTTTTCACAGTGGGCGCCCAAACGTTTTAAATTGAAAGAAAGAAAAAAGAGACTTTAACGACGGACTGCACAATTTATATTTGCGCAGTTATCGCGACGACGACGGGTATTTCGTATAGGCGA
Source organism: Tuberolachnus salignus (assembly GCA_956483605.1). Classification (NCBI taxonomy): domain Eukaryota; kingdom Metazoa; phylum Arthropoda; class Insecta; order Hemiptera; family Aphididae; genus Tuberolachnus; species Tuberolachnus salignus. The sequence goes on from OY101438.1 coordinate 19,097,632, forward strand.
ACAAAAAAAAATAAAAATAAACATACTCCGTATATTACGTCTCAGTCGGTGCATTTTTTAAGCTAGTAAAAGTATTTGTTCACCTAGTTGACGGTATTTTTAAAAGAAGAATTTTTATTCTACGTAAATTGTAAAAAAAATAATAATAATAGTTAGGTAATGATTACAATAAATTTGTAGGTGGTACATAAAATAATATTATTGATATTAAATACGAAATGCATTTATTATTATTGTAGAACACGAGAAGAGTTTTTTTTGTCGCCTAGTGAAAATTCATTAAAAAATGCACTGACGTCCGGACGAGATTTACCGCCACTATACGCTTTTACGATATTATGGATATTAGAATAAAACGTTACGAATTGATTATTAAAAGGCGTTTTATTTAAACATAAAAAACAAAATATGTATTTTAAACAGTGCAGACACGCGTTCGGTCAAGAGATAATTTAGGGGACGACAGTTTTGATATGAAAGAAATGACGAGGCCGCGTGCAATTTGAATTTCCCATACCACAGAAATTAAAGCAATAATGGCGTGGATTAAAGGAAGACCGGCTATTGCTTTAACAAAAAAAAAAAAAATTTAATTCAATAATTTGTTAAACAATTAGCCCCCCCCCCACAAGGGAAAAAACAAATTACGTCACTGTTACTACCAGAGTAGTAGGATTTAGGTACACAACTTATGTTGATTATGTATTATACCAGCGGTCTTCAACCGGTGGGTCGCGTAAGTTTTAAAATTGGGTCGCGATAAGTGTTCTTTTTAAAATAAAAATTAAATTTATAAAATTATATAAGGTAAAAAAAATAATTTTTTAATTATTAAACTGTGGACAAAGTTCACATTAAAATTTTTGTATCATATTTTCATTTTATTTTATATTTTCATATGAATTCTATACATTTTCAATTAATAATAGTATTGCAAAGCATTAAGCAATTTTAGCTTTTTTACAAAGCTTACGTGGGTCTTGAAAAATGTAGGCCTAAAAAAGTGGGTCGCGAGTCCAAAAAGGTTGAAGACCACTGTATTATACAATTAATAATAAAATACAAATAGAAACGAACATATTAGATAATATATTTCATATCATTAAATACCGACCACTTACCGAGTATAAAAGTTAATTCCCAATAAAAAAATAAACCCAAGTAGTATACATAAAACAAGTACATAGAACAGCAGTTTGGAACATTAAATATTATTAAACGTACTGTTTACTTATAATTTTAAGAATCAGAAAAAAAATATTAATTACAATTTATGCATAATATTATAGTGTTATAATTGAAATCTACAAATTATTTTAATACCTAATAGGATTAGGTATTTTAATTTGTACAAATTGTACTCACAAGTGTAATAAATTTGCGATCAATGGGTAATATAATTTATACTTGTATTTTTATCTTTAAATTAATGCTGTGAAAAAATGTTACACCATTATTGGGTTTTAGAAATTAATTCAAACATATACAAATAAAGAAAATAGACAATGGAGAAGCAAATTATTTATTATTATTTTCAAATGCATAGATAATTGTAGTAGAGTAATATAATATAAAAAAAAATAAAAGAAGTAAATATGTGTGGTTAAAGCTATTTTTACATTGAGTAAATATAATATAGTAATTTGAATTTATAATATATGTTTATTTTACCTTTAATAGCAATACAAATTGTATTAATACTGTTTTAAAATTTTTTTATAAAATTCAATCTTGATGTTCAATAATAATAATAATAATAATTAAAATACAAATAATTCACATGACAAACACAAATTAAAAAAAAAAAAAAAAAAAAAAAAACCTCAAATAAACTATAATAGTTTTCCGTAAATTATAATTGTTCTATAGTATATATTTATAATTGTATTAATATATTAATTTCAATCTCCAAACATTAAAATGTTATTAAAATATTAACATGTAAATATTAGTATACAAATTAAATAAATAAAAAAAAGAAAACTAAATAAAATGCTTACAATAATTGTCATCATCACTCATTTAAAGCTAGTTAAACAAAGAAAAATGGTTAAAATTGCATATATCATTTGTATAGAGGTTCACATTTCCCAGAAACACATATAATATCACTGTACCCTGGGAAATGTGAATCTTTGTAAAACATGCCTTAAGATAAAAGTACATCTTTGTCGATTATATTTAAGATTTACCTAAATAAAAACATGAACAAATACATAAAACATAGATAAAAATACAATATTTTTTTTTTAAAACAATTAGGATATTTTATTTTAATAGAATATATATATATATAAAAATCAATTGTCGCATGTATGTATGTATGTCATCATTTGAGAACAAATCGACCAATTTGGCTGATTTTTGTTGTTGTTGTGTTCATAAGTGTTAGAACAATGTTTTTATGAAAGAAACTTTGATGGTATTTTTTTAAAATTTCTCTCTTTTGGGAAAAATATTAATATACGTTGTTAAGGGAACTATGGTTGCTTAGTTATCAAAAAAACGTATCTTTTTTTCATTATTCTATATATATAAAAGCCAAATATCACTCACTCGCCTACCGATCAACGCCCAGATCAAACCGCTGGACATAGACTTAACATTTTGGTGGTATATATATATCTCTTATGGTATAAGAGATATGAACGTAAATGTTTGGAAATCTATCTTCTATCATCAATTTTTATATATATATATATATATATATATATATATATATATATATATATATATATATATATAGATAAAGGCTAATAACACTTGTTCACTCACTGATCAACGACGACAAAGAGATTAGCGACGGTAGGGGGTTAATACACGGACAATTCCAATTCCACTGTGCGAGACAGCTAGTTATTTTATAAATATTATTATTTTTCTCTTATTTTGGTAGTTTTGATCAATTATATTTGTTATAAATAGTTAACATTATTTAACTGCAGTCTGTATAGTATATTATATGGTAACATTCAATAACTTAAAAAGTTTATAAATCAATCAATAGATTGATTATCTGTATCAATACTAAATAATAATATATTGAAATTTCTATTTTTTAACAAATAAATATTAAAGTATGTATATAAATTAAATTATCATAAATGCATTATTGAATAAATAAGACAAATTTAATTATGTGATATTAAATAGTAGTGGTAAGTATCAATATAGACCCATATTGTATATTAGCCAATATTGCGGATATTGGATTTTTTTCAAAACCGATATTTTTAAGAAAAAAATGTTAATAATACCTAGTTAATAAATATACTTATTGAATGAGTCAGAGTATTTATAAAATGAAAAAACAATAAACCTCATTTAAAGTAGTAACTCTGTCTATAATCTATCTAGTGAAGTTATGAATATATTGTACCTCAAGCTTGATTACACCAATTGCAATCATAAGAAGTGTAGTCAGCAACCACAGTATTGTGCAAATTAACAAAGACCAATTCCATCAGATTCTACATTTCCTTGCTTTTCATAAAACATGACATCCTGCAAAAAAATGTTAATAGTTAAAAGATGCTATAACTATAATAATATTTTACTACATACAAGAAAAGGAAACTATATATTATAAACAAAAAATTCACATTTGACTTACAATTAAAAAGCAAGCGCCCATCATAACAGCTTTCATACGAACATCAAGATCCATAGGAAAAGTTATACCAAAAAAATCAGCATCAGTAAATACTTCCCGTAAGAGTCCTGACCATTGTTTTGAAATACGTCCGACTACAGTTGATTTATCTTTAGATAATATCTAAAGCCAAAGTTTTTTTTAATACATTTTTCTATTAAGTAGTTACAACTATTGAAGTATTAAATATCATAAAAAGCGCAATGAATAGGTCATATTGTCAAATACAGAGGATTAAGGCACATTCACAGCTACATTGTGTATTATGCCATGTGATTTATAAAGTGGGCATGGCGATTATGGTTACAATTAGTAACCATATTGGTTTATCTTGGTACAAACACAAATGTCATTATTCATAATGGTGATGATAAATTAATAATTAATAATAGTAAGTGTTTAACCACTCTTTAACCATATATACCACAAACTAACAAAGTCAATTAATGGTTCTTCCAATCAGAATGCGATTTGAACTACCCAACACGACATAGCTGTGAAGGCACCTTTACTAGGAATAGTATTGGGAGGAAAGAATCGCAGAGGTAGACCATGATTGCTATACTTGGACTGAATAATGAAAGATCAGTAGTGCAACCAGGGGTGTAGGTATAGATTATTTATAAGACGGTTTTAACTTTCAATTATTTGTAATAGGCAGACATGAAAAAGAAAACTTGTCATTGGGAGTCAAGCGAGAGTTGAAAAAAGAATTTTGAGTAAATTGTGCAGCACATACGTATATGTACAAATATTATAAAATCAAAATCTTTAAGATTGTTTTGAAAACACCTCTAAAAAGGACTAATATTAATATTATGTGAACATTTCAGGCCTCTATAAATATTTTTAACCAAACTACAATAAAAAAACATAATTAAAGGAACTATTATTTACATAAATTTAAAATAACTACAAAGACAATATAAAAAAAACCACCGAATGCACCAACTAGATCCAAAATAATTTTAGAAAAAATGCTACACTTGAAAATCGGATCAAGGTAATAAAACTTTGCATAAATGGGGGATAAATACACATAAGTATACCCTTTGACTCCCACATCCCCTTTACCTATCCACCCCATGAGTGCAACTCAAACTAGGAAATGAAGAGGAAGGATTAATAAAAGAGAAGCATAAAAATTGTTGTAAACCAATCATTAAATTGAAAACTGCAGAAGAAGAAGAATATTGAAATTACTTTGAATTCAACATCAGAACCACACATGCTGAAACGACAAATTGGTCCTTCAATTTTTAAAACCTCTTCATTAGCTCCATTACGAATAGTAAACATAGGAGTCAAAATAGACCAATCCTGTTCCACTGTTCCAACCAAACACCCTGGCGGTGAAAATACTTCAATTCTCTGTTAAATATACAAATAAACATACAGTTTTCATTTTTAAACTATAACTTTGTTTGGTATAAAAAATATAAATAATACACAATATATATAAAGATTTAGAAGGCATTATTTTTGCACAATAATACTTTAAGTCTATTGATGATTATTAATTTAATAAATATATTTACCTGTAAACAGCAAGGGAAAAAGCAAGATTGGCACGCTAAAGGTCTTGATAAATGGATTACTTCATTTTTAAAGTTGTCTAAGATTTTCATTTCAAATGGCCGTATAGGACCACAGCAATTACGTGTACAACAATCATTTTCTTCAACTGCATAAAAGATTTTTTGACCTACACTATTTTTTATTGTATACTTGTTGTTCGTCTCAAAACCCAATAAAGCTATAACATACATTTAGACAAAGAAATTAAATACAAGTGAAAATAAATAAATAAATACAATTTTCATATATTGGAAAGGTTGTCCTCTATCAAGAAATAATATTAATATAATAATTATAATTACAATCCAAAATATGTTAATATTTTAAAAAACTTCAATCGTGAAGGTTCCAGCCCCTTGTTTAAATCAACATAATTTCCTATAGACTTTTAAAGTGTATAAATCCCTTATAGAACATGTTTAAAGGATTTAAGACTGAAGTTCAAATTGTGTGAACATGAGAAATAATGAAAGTGTAAGTAAGTAAGTAACCTTACTGTAAGTAAGGTCTTGATTATTTGATTGTGTGTTAGTTGAATAAAAAGCAGAGTACATATTTATAATCTTAAACCAACTAAAATAAGTGTTTTACAAAATGATAGGTTTATTTAGGTTAGGTTAACACAACATCTAAAATGTTGATATCTAATATACTTGTTTACCTTCTAAAACTTCCACTTTTTGTTTAATGAGTAATTGATTAATTGTTGAAAGATACTGGAGGCCATTTGGACAGTTTTGTGGTATAGTTTGTGGAATCGGCATCCAACCATCTGTAAAAATATAAAACTAATTTTGATGAAACCAAATTGGGAATAATATAGCGTGGATAAAAAACTTTCCACTTTTCATTTCTAGACTATGTAATCATTAGAGATACACAATATAGATTAAGTGATAATTTTCCGTGAAAACCTTATGTAGATCGGAAATAAAAATCTACCTGCTGCAGCTTGAGGAACTGGTTGATAAGCATTGGGCTGTTGTTGTATAACCTGTCCATAACCTTGCTGGGAATATGGAGGTGGGTAGTTTGAATTTTGAGTTCCTGGATATCCTTGATTCTGATGTATGGGCATTGGTTGATGCTGATACATATTATATTGGTCATGTTGATAAGGTTGAATTTGCTGACCAGCTGGCGGTGGGTATTGATTTTGATGAACAGGTGGGTATTGATTTTGATTAGCAGGCGGGTATTGCATTTGGTTAACAACTGGTGGATATTGAGTTTGAGATGGAGGATACGGAGAAAAACCTAAACAATACAAATATGTAAACAATTTATTTTGAGCAATCTATACATATAAAAAATAATATTTAATTATTGTTTTAATATAAATATTTAATATTTATTAATTTGTATACTTATATTTCATGAACATGTACAATATTATTGTTTACTATAAAAAATTTATTAATATAACATACCGGGTGGCGGCACTGAATTAGCATTAGAATGCATTTTGTGGTGTGTATATGGCAGACAAGTAAAATTCTGGAAAAAAAAAGTTGTTTTGATATTAATCTCTAGCTTTAAATAAAATTGCAGTTAAGTCAGGTAAAGTATAATGTACATAATTTGAATTTGCTTTTTTTAAATTTTATTTTATTGTATATTCAAAGGGCATATGCACTTTTACAAATTTTATAATGGTACAATAAAGAGTATAAACCATCATGTACCTTTATTTTATATATATATATATTATAATAATTTTGTAATATGAGAAATTATTGCTATAGCAATGGTACTCAAAACATTGACAGTATGACTCATAATGCAAAACACCTGTTCCATTTGAATATAACTTGATTTATGATAAAATTAATAATAATTTCCATATATGTACAATACTTTCATGGATAGAGCATAAGAGTTTTAAGGGAATGCCTTAACTAAGGTTCATCTTTTAAACTCATTAATAATTTTCCTTATACTTGAACAATGAAAAATTATAATTGAGAACAAAAAAAAAAATAAGGATATATATTAAAATTATAATCAATAATATTATAATAGGTAATTACAACCTATTACACTAAAAAAATCTAACCAAATTTAGTAATAATATATTCATGTGAAATATACCTAATTATTTTTTGCCAGCAAATATTATTATTTCTTTATTATCATCCATAATAGGTACTAAGCTCAAGATAGCTTGAGGTTCTTTTCCTCCAAAACCTCCCATAATACTGTTATATGTTTTTTTTTTTTTACAATAAGTGTTTTATTAAGACACTAACATGTTTGAAATTGCAATTATATTTTTTCCCTGAAAATTTGACAATAGTATTTCGATAACTGTTTCATTAATATTTCAATATTTAAGATTGAAATGACTTTGAACTATTATACTATATAGTTAGAGGAGGTTAGACTGATCAATAGTGCTAAATTGCAGAGAAGCTTCATTATTAATTATTAGTAAGGTCATTGATATTAACCCGGTTAACAACTAAAATGGATGTTTTAGATTCGGCACAAAGCGGGGAATTTTTACTGCAACAACATGTATTTCATACTTTAAAACTGCACATTGTTCACAGAAAAAATCAATTATCAATAGGATTTTCATTCAATTTGTATCAAATATCAAATTTTATTGACATTGTATGCGCGATGAGTCACAAGTCAAGATAAAATAAATCACGTACAAAAATAAAAATTGAATTGATTTAAATTAAATTGTGCGCAAGTCAAAGATAAACACGATCCAGTTCATACTGTGTAGTTGGACAGTTGTCAGTTGGATCACAGTGATATAGACAATGTTTCAAATATTGCGTGTAGGCGAATGACTAGCTCTATCTATTATAATATCCCGCGCGTTGTTAAAATAATAAATCTATATAAAAAAAAAAAAAACAAAATAAAGCAACCGACTATACTTATTTTATCGGATTTATATATTTTGGCGTTGTGCCCGCATTCTAAATAAAACTCTTGACACTTAATACTAGAACACGTAAAACAATTTATGACGTTACTGCGGAACAGAAATAATCGGTACAATACACCAAATCGTACGTGTTATGCGGGCGTTGTTTAATTCATTATAATATAACGGAATAAATTAAGTATGCAATAGTGATGTGTCGAACGCCGACCCGAGCACTTACTTGTGTTTTCGAATGTATTGGGGCGGTAAACGAACGGAATTGGAACGTTCGTCGCCTAGTGTCGATTGAATGCGAACTCCGGTCTCTTCGAAAAACTGATATAATGCAGGGTGGTTATAATTTTTGTTCTTACAGCCCGTACGACGACGAAAATCAATGAAATTTAATCTACGCAGTAACGCCTTCGACAACGAACGGCGCCCACTATGATTCAACAGGAGTGGAAACGGACCCCTTATCTATGGGACACTATCAGTTACGAAAAGTTTAAGAACGACCGTAGCGCCGTCTGCCGGTTATATTTTAAACCGAAAAAATGTTACGGATATTGTTAATGAGCGACCGTAGTGCCCCGTCACTGAGCCGTCGGGGTCGTTCGTTATAAATAAATTCGTTGGTTTTTTAATTAAAGAATTTAAAATCACAATTTTAAAAACCTTTTTCTCTCCACAAAAAAGATAAACGACATGTATCGTGCGATACATATACTGTATCGCTCGTATATGGGCGCCTTAAAAAACACGGAAAATAAAATCCCGGAACCATAATTTTGTGGAAAATAATTTTGGTAAAACATATGTTTTTGTAAAACAATTGCATATAAAATAATTGTTGCAGAAATTTGTCTGTAATATAATAATAAAGAATAAAATACATTTAAAGAACTCTGTAAGATGGAAGTAATAAACGTTTGGAAAATAAAATCCAAAAACAATAATTTTCAAGAAAATAAATTTAAGTTGATCAGACGTATTTAGCGAAAATAATATTTAATAAAATGATTGTTAGGAAAATAAATAAATAAATCTAGGTTTCAGAATACTAGATATTAGTGTTTAACAATTTAGAATTCTACTTTTTTTCATGCAATTATTTTTTATACAATAATGTGTAATAGCATAAATATAAAGAATAGGTATAAAAATAAAATAATGAAATTAATAAAAGGGGGTAGGTGAAAATGGTAAAATGGAATATAAGGGGGGTATTGTGAAGTTATCGTGAATTATCTTGTGGTATTATGTTCCTCTGGGTGTCGTGAGTCTCGTGAGTCTGTGAATGGTGACTAGACCAATTAATTATGCTATTTAATTATATTACGTGTCCGTGGTGAAATATTTCAATTTAATTATTCAACTCAGATAAACCACGATTGGCAAATAAATAAATATTATTCAAGAAATAATCGAATGCGAGAGTAATAAGCCGCTAAAAGTCGGAGCTAGCTGTCCGGGAGAGATTTTTGTAAAGCCTCAATCAATTGAGCGAGTTTACAAGCTGCTAGTTGGCGAATTCACTAGCTGCTAGCAAACTCATCCATTGTAATCATGTTCACAAGCTAACTAGCATATTGTAAACTTCTTCTTCTGTTAACAGCCCAAAGGGCTGATTGACAGTAATTTTCCACTCTTGACGCTTCTCCGCTTTCTTTTTTAGTTCACAATACGGTCAGCAGTCCATATCTCTTACTATTTGACTAATGTAGTCCAGTGACGGTCACCCTCTGCTGTTTTCCCCTCAATAGTACCTTCTATTATTCTGCTAAGTAAACTGTTATGACGCAATATGTGTCCAATTAACTTGGACACTTGGATTGTAGACTATTTGCGAGCAAAGTAAAAAACCGGGCTACTTTACTCGCTATTCGCTGGCGTTTGGGATTGATAGCTAGTAAACTAACCGTGTGTCATCATGGTTGATAGTGAACTAGCTGCGAGTTCCTGTATGTACCTGGTTTCAGTGTCTACAAAATGTCGACACAAGAATAGTCGGTGCAGGAGTCATTGTTTTAGCTCGTGCCATCAGAAAGGAGTTAAAACAAAAAAATGAAAAGTAGAAAAGGCAGAGAAACGTGTGTATGAAACCATGGATAAACAGACGTATATATGTTAAACAAATAAAAAAACGTAATATTATAATAAAAACGTATTTACAACACGTGGTTTTTACTCGCTAGCTAGTTGGCTACTGAGCGAATGGAAAGTTTTGCGTGTGATCATTACTATCGCACTAGTCGAATCGTCCGTTTCTGAACTCTCCAACTAGTAGCTCGTCAACTCGCTTAGTGTAATCGAGGCTTAAGAGGTTAAATGGAGTGTTCCCGACAGAGTGCCGGGCATTGAAATCCTTCGAGAGGCCAAGGCCCAGCCGGCGGTATCTTCATACTAAACGATGTCTGATTGTTAAAAGAATATTGTAATTTGTATAGGTTTTTGGTAGAAAAGTTGTTCGCAGACAGAAAAAAAGCACACATCATATAGTTAAATCAATACGTTCCTCAATTCGCTAAAAAATCTAAAACGCTCACGACGACCCATACGGACACCGGGCCTTCCTACACAACTATATATGTACATTACGAAAAAAAAATAATAATAATAATAATAATAAAACTATTTATAAAATAAATTTATTTATTGAAAAGTAATACGCTTCTTATACTATTTTTTCGACATAACCATCGAACATATTTCTACATTTTTCATATCTCTGAACGAGCTCGGAAATGCCTTGTTCGAAAAACTCCCCCCCCCCGGTCCAATTTGTGTACCTAACCAGTAGAGGTCGTGGCATTATTCACTTCTTCATCCGAGTGGTATCGCTCTTTGGCTAACGATCATTTTTCACGGGGCCGAACACATGATAATCACAGGGCGACAAATCAGGACTGTAGGGAGGATGCTCTCAATGTTGACAGTCGTTTTTGACGTCGATGGAGTTCCCTCGCGGTACTCATCGGTGATATCAATGTCCATTCTTAAACATTTCCACCACCACTTCTCGACTGCCTGCCTGGAAATCACTTTTTCGCCATACACTTCACATTCACCTCTCTGTGAATTCGTACTGGTTCACAATTTCGTAACCATCAAATTTTGATCACTGTGCGAATTTCAATTTTGCACGACGTAGCTTCAGCGGTAGCTGTGATGGTTGACGAATAAGACTTTCAACTAAGTTCAATTTCACTATCAATACTTCGGGTGAACTGCTCAAACAGCGTTGCTACAAAATTTCATCGAATAAATTATTCACTCAGGAAAAAAATATTGCCCAACGTAAATTACTTTTTGATTAGCCTTCGTATTACTATTTTCAACTCTGATACATTTTAAAATAGAACGATTCTATTCGTATACGTATTTAATATTATAGGGATCATAACGTGTAGAAAAAAACATAATTTTTTGATACTCAATGTATTTACAACCAATGTATACTTTTAGATTCTGAGCGAATATTTTACTAGTTATTTTAAAATTTTTTTTTCTTTCTTTTACTGTCCGTAGACAATTTTTCTACCAGACATCCCGCTCTGATTTTCAAGTGTAGCATCTTTTCAGAAAGCATATTGGATCTAGTCGTTGTAGTAGAGAGGTATTTGATTTTCGTTGTAGTTTTCTGAATAATTGGCGAAAAAAAAAAACGGGAAAATTTACGGCCAATGGTTTCATTATTTTTGATTTTTTTCTGTTTGTTGTAACTCTAAGAGGTTTCAGCCGTCCTCGGTGGTGGATATTGGGTGTACTTTAGCCCCTCCCCAAAACGTTATCAAGCTCCCCCGAAGGTTTTTACTTCTCTATTACACTTATAACATACAATTGTATAGAATAATCAAAACTTTCTAAACAAATTGTTCAATCATTTGTGCATCATGTCAAGCCCCTCAACAGATGTGTCTAAATATTCGCCTATGGTCGTCCTTCATTATTTGTATGTCGAATATTGAAATAAAACTCGAAACAATCGAATAATCGTTGGCATTTCAGACAATATGGACAATAAATGATTTTAAACAAAAATAAACTTTATAACAAATAAATTAGAGCAATATATAAAAAAAAAAAAAAAAAAATTAGTTGTATTATTTTAAATATAATTAATTAATTACCAATAATTTTTTAAAATCACGTTACATTTTTGGTAAAAATGCTTTGCAAGTAGTGTTCAGCCCCCACCGTTTAAAAATTGTACCGACGCCCTTGATGACGATTATAGATACTTTTAGTGGCGTAACTGGGTAAAAAAATAGGGGGAGGGGTCAATATAATTTATTCACTTAAATTAAAACCATCAGGGGTGGTGCAAATAAATTTGTATTCCACGTATACAAAATAATTAAAGACTAAATCAGTGAAAAATGAATGAAAGAACGTTGGCCAATATACGTCGGCAAATTGTAAAACGAAAGAAACGTGAAATATATATATAGAGTTTTATGAAATAATTTTGAGGAAAAAGATATTTTTATTATATATGAACATAATAATTAATTTTTTTATGTACTGCGTTCGTTTTTCATTTTAGAAGATTCAGAGTTTTGTACTGTTGTCGTACCCGTCGATGTTATCATTGCCTTCCCTTCCCCCCGCAAAAGTTTCAGGGCACTGCATCCCCTTGGCCCCTCACAATTACGCCACTGGATAGTATCTGTGATCGTGTCGGCGGTACAGGGACTTTAATGTTGGACTCTGTACAGGCTGACGGGCACGTCGTGTACACGTGTTCACAATAGCTAATGATACAAAAGCAAACAACATAAGACGTATATTGACAGTGTTTTAATAATTGAGAAACGTAAACAGATACGGCACCTGGTCAATATCATATTTCATTGTTCGTTATTAATTTTTTTTATAGTTGTGTTCTATTTGTACTGCGCAATAGATTTTACACTCGAAGCATTAAAATTGTTGAACGCGTTAGATTGCGAACAGAATACGTGTCCAATAATATTTTTGTTCACAACACACAAGTATCAGGGGGTAAGTACCGGTAAACACCCCGGCGGCCCGAACGGCTAATATTTTTCTATCGAGTTTTTCCGTGCTATTACATTACGATCTTTAAAACGTACGTTACACTACCCCTTTTTGGACTTTGGGTTTTCCAATATCGTTTGCCGTATTTAGTAAGTCGTTTGTCTGGACTTCCCACGGCCGTTATAACCGTTCACGCAGGAGTTTTCCATTCTGCACTAACCCAGTGGCCAGGAGGGTCTTCTTTAACTCGGTTTTCCCCCTGGTCGGTTTCTATTGAGTTTCCATTTCGTGACGGTCCGTATAAGTGCCCGTATCTGCCCTTCATCCTTCATGTCCGGCCCACTTTAATATCTTTTATATCTCTAATATCACTTGAGTGTGGCCACAATATTGGTGTCGCTGAATAGCGCAATAAGTTTTCTGTTCGATCGTGTTTCATTACCATCTTTCCCGTTTCTCTTTAGTCCAGATATTCTTCGTGAGATTTTCGTCTCAAAAACCGTTCAATATATTTCTATCCGACTTGGTAGACGTTTACCGTCCACGAGCGTACATTACAATCAATCTAAGGGTACGAGGGGGGGGGGGGGTGTGTCTTATTACGATATTATGGACGAAAAAAAAATTGATTAAAACGATACGTTTGCAAGTCGTCCGGACTATAAAATAATAATACGGTCTAACGGGAAAAACGTTTGAATTTTCCCACTGACTACGGTTTGCGCACGGGAAGCTTTTACCCGCAGTGCTGACGTTATCGGCACGGCGAATGTCGAGCTACGCGGATTTTTCGGTTTTCGCGCGCCGTCGGCATACTGATGACCGGGCAACTGGGTGTTCGTGGGCGCCGGGATGGCGGGGACGGACGCCCGTGACGACGACGACGACGACGTCCGAGTGATTACACGGCCAGACGACGACGTATTGTTCAATATCTTTATCACGATTGACGAAGGAGAAAATCCCCCGCCGTCCGCCAGTCCGGATATTTTGTCGACGACCGTGATAAAGACGCAAACGGGAAAAAAAAAAAAAAAAAAAACGTTCCACTACCACTATCATAGAATTCATAACATACTGTCTATAGTGTAGCGTATAAAGTTGTTACTATATACCACTATTAATTTACGTTACGCGATTACGTTATGAATCGTCGTACGGCTTTGTGATCAATTATTACTACGTATTACGCGTTTCGCACGCACAATAGGTTTGTTTTTCGTGATTTACACAATACATTCACAGTCGTTTTGTGCCGTTCACCGTCGTCATTGCCGTCGATTTTCCGACACAACAAGTGCGCTCTTCCGTTTCGTCGTTCCGTTTTGGCTCGCTAGTCTTTCGCAGAGTTCCCGCGGTCCACGGCCACCATGTCCTACGCGTACCTGTTCAAGTACATCATAATCGGCGACACGGGTTAGTAGTTGTAATTGTAGTTGTTTCACCGTCGTTTTACCGCCCGATTCGCCCTTAAATTGTAATTTTACACACTGGCATATGTTACAGGAGTGGGAAAATCGTGTCTCCTGTTGCAGTTCACCGACAAGCGCTTCCAGCCAGTTCATGATCTTACCATTGGTTCGCACGCAAACTATAATTATTGTCGCCACGGCCCGTCGTTTTAAATGTGTCTCGTCTACTGGTTTCAGGTGTCGAATTCGGCGCCCGTTTGGTGGCCATCGAGACCAAACCCATCAAATTGCAAATATGGGACACTGCCGGCCAAGAAGCTTTCCGGTCCATTACTCGATCCTATTATCGCGGTGCGGCCGGTGCTCTGTTGGTCTACGATATCACTCGCCGTGATACGTTCAATCATTTGACAACCTGGTTGGAAGACGCCAGACAACATTCCAATTCCAACATGGTCATTATGCTTATCGGCAACAAAAGGTAGTTGTTCTCATAGTTAGTTTTATTTTATTTTTTTTTTGTAATAGGAACCTATTTAGTTAATCGTTTTTCTTAAAGTGACTTGGAAGCCAAACGAGAAGTTAAGAAAGAAGAAGGTGAAGCATTTGCTCGTGAACATGGGTTAGTATTTATGGAAACATCTGCTAAAACTTCAGACAATGTTGAAGAAGCGTTCATAAACACTGCCAAAGAAATATACGATAAAATTCAAGAAGGAGTATTCGATATTAATAATGAGGTCAGTTAAAATTTAATTGAAAATTTAAAAATGTTATTAAATACACAGATAACAAAAAAACATGGATAGGGATGTCAGCTTATCAGTGAAGACAGTAGTTTTCATATACAAAAACAAACAACTTTAATTTACATTGTCACAATTGTAATTACAATTATATACAAAAATAAACAATTATAATGATGTTACTTGTTACCAGTTTGAGTCCACAGAAATATATTGGCTTCATTTGGTGATGTCCCATCCATGTTTTTATTATCTGTAAATATATATTATTGTCCTTATTGTATTTTTTTTTAAGGCAAATGGTATTAAAATTGGACCACAACATTCAACTGGTAATAGCAGTATACCCGGTGGCAATAATCGGGCTAGTGGAAATGGTTGCTGTTAACTAGTTGTGAAGGTCAACTTATTAATCTAAAATCATTTGCAATTCTTATAATTTTGCTTTCCACGCGGGTTATACAATTTTTTTTAGTAAATTGTATTCTCTATTCATTAATAGACAAAGCTATCACCAAAATTAGTATTGGAATGTATTCAATTATTAAATAATATTACTTATTGGTACTTATAATATGATGCTGGTCTGATTGTAAAAATATAATACAAGTCATTAATGTATAACCCTTTAAAATATTAAAAAATAATTCTTATACACTACTTCGGTATTTTCTTATATAATTTTGTGTTTATTCTTAGGCGTAGGAACCTAATTTATTTATTCCTAAAAGTTTTGTTTGTTAGAATTTAATTGTTTTATTATATTTTTAATCTGTATATGCGATCAGTATTAAAAGTTTTTCTTAACTGCAGTCAATTTTTTTATTTATTTTTCAACAATAAATGAATCTTTTAAAACTTAAACTATTTATATCTAAAGTAAAACTGTAATAGTGGTTATTTTTTTTAAATTACCATCATAGATTCGACCTTAATGACTATTAACTAATAGTAATATTATACAATTTTATTTGTTATACATTGTTTAAAGTTCGAATTATACTTTTTCATACTGAACGCGTAACTCTTACTATGGTTAATAAAACCGTAAATATTTTAGAAACACAATATATTATGTGTGTAAATACTGTAATTTGTTAATCGTTTAATTACCTTTGATCTTATAATTTAATATGCCTCATTTTATTTATTTGATTGATGTATATGTTAGTCACAATAAATTTTAATCTCCATGATATTTTGTTTAATTAAAACTTTTGTCATAAACTGATATGATAATACAATATAATATTATTTTGTAAACTTATTTATTCCTTTATTGGCAAGTTGGGCAATATAGTTTGTTAAAATGTGGTTTTTTTATGAAGAAGATACTATATTATTATGTTACCCAATACAATAATAGTAAAAATATAAAATTATACAATCTTATTGGTATGCATTTATAAATACAGTTTAGGGCCGTTCTCACCAAGTAAACTTTGATTTTTAAACGGAGTTTAGTTATTAGTTAATACATAATTTTCTTGTACTCATGCTAACTTTTATTTATTGTATCTATAAAAATGTGGGGCTTGGGCCCTGATAAAAATACATATTAAATTGTACTTCATTTTTACTAAGTGATTTTGAATTTCATAACTAACAATTGTACAGCATATGAAGAGTGTACACAGAAATATAAACAAAATTGTGGCTATAGCTTGAAATTTGAATCACTTACTATGCTCAACCATAATAATTTATTTGTGTTTTTCTTTATATTCCCGATTTGATATTATTGTAGAAACAAAATACAATTTGTTATAAGTTCGGATAATGATTTCCATAGGAAATTTATTCGAATGACTGTTCACAAAATCAACGACCCCGTCATCATGACTTCTATAGTTAGCTATGATGTGTTACAATTTAATTTACAATGATTTTTCACATAACATAACAAATAAAAAAAAAAATAATTATGGTTATTATCGTTTAATATATATTTATAATTGGCAATATGTATTGTCAATGTTTCAACATGTCAACCATAAATAAAAGTGTTAATCTGTTTTATAAACAGAGTTTATGGCTGATAACTGACTTTGATTGATTGTTTAACCTAACCTAACCTTTCCAAGTTCAATATAACTCATCAACTTCAGAAATCACAAACATTAAGGCGGCACACTTTCCCCTTCCTTTTTAATATCTATGTAGCTGATCAACAAACCATTGTGGACGATTGTGCTGATGACAAAGTCATCATATCTAATAATGAGGATTCTTTAGTCGCTTCATCAAATTTGCAAATACATCTTAATCTCTTATCTGAGTGGTATGAAAAATGGTGAGTCAAAATAAACCAAAATAAATCAATTCACACTCAAAGAGTATGCCCAAATATTACTCTTAATAATGTACAAATTCCTACATCCGACACAGACAGATCCTTGGGATTATACCTTGACAAGACTGCCATGGAACAAATATATTAGAACCAATAGACTAACACTTAATGCTCGGATGTGTATGCTAAGACCCCTTTTTATTAAAAATAAGTATCACTTTAAACATCAAATTTTTAATTTTATAAATCTACTGAAACCAATTTGGACGTATGGACTTCAATTATGGGGCACGGCGAAAAAATCAAACACTAATCAAATTCAAACTTACCAAAACATACCTCTATGTCATCTTTCCAATGCTCTACCATTTATTTCTAACGTAACTCTTCATAACGATTTCCACATAATAATAGAAGATGAGGCATGCATCTTCTAAACATGATGCCACAAACAGCTCCAAAACCATTCTAATCCATTCATAAAAATTTGTTCCTTAAATACACTCCCAAAAAATCTTACCCGTAGGCTAAAAATGAAGTGGTGTTGCGGCAACCTTTTAAAAAAATACCTAATACCAAATAAAAAAAAAAATGAATTAATCACAAGTCAAGAATCACTGGGTGGCTGCTTAATTCAAAACTTTCATGCTATTCTTATTCTCATCATATAGACATATTGTGCTAAAATGTATATATTGTTTATTTAAAAAAAAAAAAAAAGAAAAAATTTGGTCATTTTATAGGCAGGAAGAGAATTGGAGAATCATTTGAATGGCAGTGTCTGAATTGTGCTCCAGGTTAGGTTAGGTCCATGTATGTAAATATGTTTTGTTAATCATTAGTGTTATTTTTTTTATAGTATTATTTCAAAACTAATTCATAAAAACGGGTTAGGGAAATGTTATAGAACAATTACAAAGCCAGTAATGTATGTGCCTGCATGAGTTAAGAGTGTTAGCCATTGAATACAAAACATGAATAAAAAAATGAAAGTAGTTGAAATAAGAATATTAAGGTGGATGTGTAATGTAATCAGGCTGGATAGGATAAGGAATTAATATTTATGAGAAGTATCTACTGTAAGAATTGCGGGTATAGCAGGAACAATGAGTAAATATATATTTAATGATAATATATTGAAATGGTAAGTGTTGAAAGAAAACAAATTGACGGAAAAAATAATTTTAAAATAATATAATTATTTTTAACATTAACAAAACTGTAAATACATAATAAATATCATTATAGTATATGCTTATAAATAAATTACAAATACGTTATACAAAAAATTTAAAATAATATAAATATAGTCATAAGTTGTTTATTTTATAATACACAACTATTGTTTTCAAGTTCCATGAGATATTTTAATATTAAATCCATCAAACTAGAAGATTTAATGTGTATCTAGAATAAAAAAAATTAAATTAATAATTTATCAAACAAATAAAAAAATAGGTAACTTACTTTTCCAGAAATATTGATTGAAGCAATTTTAGGAGCTTCAAATGCTTTTAATTTTAATTTTGATACATTTATTCCACACATAAACTTAAAATGTTCTTCAATTTCTGATTGTACTTTAATTAAATCAGAATAATGAAACGATGTAGCTTCTGAAGATGATCCATTCAAAGAAAGTCTACACGTTCAAAAACACCAAATTAATAAATGTGAGAAACAAATATTATTTTCAAGAAAAATACTCAAAAAACAAAAAAAATATGTAGAAAAAGAAAAAAAACAAAGCTTAGTAAAGTATTAAGTAGGTCGTGTGCAAATACGACTTAATGCCAAATACAATTTAAATTCCACTTCAAGGCTAATAATAATTTAATGAAACAAATAAATTATACTGCTTAGTTTTTAGGACCTTACAAAAAGATCTACTTTTCATAATGTTGAGATATATACCTAAACTTAGATATAAACTTAAATGTATTTGGAATAAATTGTATATAGTAAAACTAATATTAACTTTAAACCAAGACACAAAGAGCATATCTTTGAAATAAAATTAAAGATAGCTTGTCCTAAATAAATTTTGTTGGCATGTTTTAGAAAACAACCATATTACTAACTTTGATATAAATAATGACTTAGCGATTTTGAATAAACAATACATTAATTGTGTTTTGGAATAGTTGCATATTTATAATGCGATTAAGTAAAATAAGTTAAAAACATATTGAATGTACAGACAGATTTTAAAAATAATATTCTATACCAATATTTTTATCAAATAAATAAAACATTTTAAATCTTATGTCATCTTTTCTAATAAAATTAATTTACTTTGTGTGTAAAAAGATTGTAATTTTTTCCTCATTTAATTATATATTAAGTGGCGTATTATTTATTCGCCTTTGTTGTTGTATTACCCAATGATGATTTTTTAAATTGAAACCAGTCACATTTAATAGTGATGAATATTCTATTTAGGTAAATGTTAGTTATAAATATTAAACAAATAGATGTGGCTTTCTTATAAAACAAGCACATACTGTATATGTTTTTCTGCCAACATAACGGTGAGGGAGACAATAGTATCTCTCGCACAGACTTAGTCGATGTGTGTGATATTGTACAAGAGATATACAATGATATTAGTGATAGTGCTGGCATACAGATTTGTGTTCTATGTCATATCTATGGCTAACAGTACACATGTATGTTTATTACATAATTAAATTTAGGTATTATTATTATTATATATGTACGAGAAGAATTTCCTACTTTTTGCTATTACACTTTTATCCAATACAGCAAAATTAATCCATCCAAAAGTTAAATTGTGATGCAACCAAAGTCTATTCTAAGAACAGGTCCCATTAAAAACATCTTCAATTGAAAATATTTGCATATATACTATATAAGTTATAATAAATTAATATCGAAACTCGTACATTTATAATAATTAGTAAAGTATTAAGTAACAACTATACATTACGTACTTGGCTAAAACTGATCGAAGGAATGAAGATTCAACATAACATTTTACATCCATATGGCCCTTTGATAATTCATATTTATAGAAATAGGTGTATAAAACAGTATCATTGTATAACTTTCCTGCATCTCCCATTGATATGGCAATAATCCACAAAAATTGATATAAGGCAAATGCATATGGGCGAATAATGCAGTCAAAGTGATCAGTCAACCAATTGTGTACAGCTATTATATATGCTTGATTTCCTTGTACCAGTGAAACTGGCATGTCAGATAATTTATTTTTATTATACTTTTCAGTATAATTTGGTGATTTTAATAAGAAGCCAGTGTAAAGTTTAGCATTAGTTTCTTCATTAGTTACTTCAATCTGTAGGGGGAAATAGATGATTGCATTAATATGATTTTCCAAATACCTATAAATTGATTAAAAGTACAAATAATTTGTTTGATTATTTACTATAGATTATAAATATTATTTTAACAAGTATTGTAAATAAACATTTTTCTAGTTTGAAAAATAATATTACACATGTTTTTATAGCTAATTGCACACTCATTTAAATCTCTTTAGTTGCATGAGTCTTGTGTATTAATAGGTTGTTTTAAATTATATAATTACTTAAATAAGATAAATATAGCGTGTAATATTTGTTAACAATTTTATTATTTTATAATTGAGCATATATTATTACTACATAAACCCAACTTAGATAATATTTTAAAATATTGAATTATCTATTAATTTATTTTTATTTAACTTGTAAAGACTCTTGGTTGGAAATAGTAATACTATGGCTGTTTTGCTGCTACTAATATAATTTAATATTTACAGAGAAAAAAAAAATATAAGTATTTTTCAAATTACAACAGAATATAGTTATAGTTATAATTTATTACTTTTAATGCCACACATTCATGATGAGGCTCTTGTGAGGTAATTCCCACAGAGATAACAGGAATTAAATTTTTTTGGCCCTTTGTATTTGTGTTAATATTGTCCATTAAAAATTTGTACAACCGTTTAGATAATAAATTTAAATACTTTTTACTGAAATCCAAATTCCACAAAGGAGATACATGGAAAAGTGACCAATTTTTACCAACAAGATCTAAAAAAAAAAATAATGTATTATTACATATGTATTAAAAAGTTATCAATTTCATAAGATTATATTTACTAAGTATTTCAGATAATTCTATAAGAGCACTGGGATCAAAAGTGTAGTCTTCATTTGATCCATACATTGAAACTATAAAATACAAAATACAAATGTTATTGTAACAGATATAAAAAACATATATGAATGATACAGAAAATGTTTTAATATAGTCAAAAGATTTATGTTGTGGTCAGTATTTTCCAACTTGTTATGTTATCGTTATGACTACGGTTAAGTTTAATATTCAATAAAAGCTAGACCCCCTCCCTTTTTAAACAGATTCGGAAAAAGATTATTTAAAATATAATTTATACACACACCACTAATATTGGATATATCATTTATAAATTATAATGGTATATAATTTAGACTCGAACAAGAAGTTGAAAACAAAGTTAACGTAGAAAGAATTCTCCATATTTAGTTAAGTTACAACTTAATATCAACATTTCCAAATTTATACAAAGCGTATAAGTCGTTTGGTACCATACCTGTTTCATCTTCATCTACAGAACATAGATTTTTAAAAGTAAATTTATTTCTAATGAGTTAATAAATTGATTTTTAAAACTTGGTAAATATTTTTTTTTTTTTGTTTTAGTTGAAACTGACAAAAACTCGTTTAAGTTCTACAACTGGACAAGAATGACTTGAAAGTTTGTTAATTTTGAGTGTAGACAAGAAGATTGATTATAACGAAACTATAGGTAAGTTTGTATTAACTTCAGATGTTAAAAATAATGTTGCTATATAAATAATTTAAAAAAAATATTGAAGTAAAAATAATTAAAAAAGATTATTTTAGTTTTAATTTCATAAAAATCAGTTAATTAGTTAAGTAGAAAATGGGAACATATAATATACAACTACAGAAACATATTTGATCTATATAGGACAAGTCATTGTTATTGTTTTGTCGTAGAACCAGTTAGCCGTTGCCGTTTCAAAAAAAAAAAAAAAATGTATATAGTTTTTACCTAATTCTATTAGTACTCTGTAATCACTAAAAATGTGTACCTATTTAATATTAAATATGAAAGATGGGTAGATTATATATTGTTGCTGGGTTATTTTAAGTTTGTTTCGCCACTGATATTATTATATTAAACTTTATGTTTTTATGTTGAAAAACATTATATTATTCTTAACTAATCATATCATATCATATCATAATTGTATATAAATCACACTATATCTAATTAACAACACTAATTTTTCATGTGATAATCTCAGTGTCCTACAAAATATTTATATAATACGTAATTTCAGGATATTTGCTGTAATTTGTACGAATAACACAACAACACTAACCTTCATTATCAGTTTCATTGGTTTCAATTCTTTGTGCAGATACATCAGTTTCAATTCTTTGTGCAGATACATCAGGTTCAATTCTTTGTGCAGATACATTAGTATCAATTCTTTGTGCAGATACATCAGTCTCAATTCTTTGTGCAAATTCATCAGTCTCGATTCTTTGTGCAGATTCATCAGTTTGATTGCTTTGTACAGATCCATCTATTTCATTGTTGCTTTCTAACAATATATTAGACCATATTAAGCATCATTCAATAAGTACAATTGTTAGGTGAACATAATTTGCGTAACAAATTTATATCAAAATGAAAAACTAACCTGTAGTTATGCAAGATATATTTCCAAACGAGCATTCATCTGACGATAGTTCCTCTACATCTGAAACTGGTTCCTCTTCATCTGAAGCTATAAAAATCATTTTAGAAAAAAAATTATATAGTATCTGAGATATCATAGAATCCGAATTACACGAATAATTTAATATTAGAGTTTTCGGATTTGAATCGTTCCCAGATATCAAAAATCTAGATTATAGTACTGATACTAATTTTTCATTATTAAACGGTAGACAAGTGTAGAGAATATTGTTTCTAAATCAATAGCAATTTACTATAGTTCTGTTCAACCGATTAAAAATCGTTTTTACTACGGAGGTGGGTTTTTTTCCCGTATATTTTGTTGTTCTGCTGTCTATCAAGGCGATTCCGAGTAACCGGCAGCCTCGGAATGGGTTACAATAAGTGTTTGGAAACGATATAATTTACACACTTACTGGTATCAAGGATGTCATCATCTAACGGGCGTTCGTCTTCGTCAATCTCCATCGTTACCGTCGGTTAGTAGTGAATAACAAATGAAAACGGTGAAAATTATAAAAATCCGAAATAGGAATACGGTACGCCCGCCCCGTAATCGAACGTAATTCGAACGCCCAGACGAAACACGGTACGGTTACCGACTGATAGTGAACACGAGAGGAGGACGCACACAGTGATACGATACACCGAATGCGCTGATAACGATAATTCACGCGAACCCGAGATATTTGTAGTTTTCCGGATACGTCCGTAAGTACAGACGCGATTGTAAAACCGGAGTGATTTGTTTATATAGTTTCGATAGTTTGTCGCCGGCGGGACAACGCGTCAACGGTCGGAATCGAGTCCAACGGTTATCGGATAAGACATCGAAGAATAAGACGCGTCGCACGGCGCACCACCGGACCGGGTTTTTTTTTAATTCGCCGGGGGCCGCGTAACGTTTTCCCGATTCCCGTGCGCGCCGCGTAGGTTATCGGACGTGCCAATTACAATAGAACAATATGTTAACGTCGTAGATAAAACGGAAAAAAAAAACTATTTATTATCTTTATGCTACGGTGTGGAAAAGGTAGGGTGTATATTGTACGTGTTCGCCAATCGGTTTACACGTTAATATTGCGATGTTGTGTGCACTGTGTATCGGTGTGTTTCCAATGTTTTGATATGTTCGAAATTACATACACAACGACGTCCCGCTATCACCAGTAAATTCCCCCATTGATATCGAAAATTCAAAACGTTTTCGCAGTGTTACGGTCAAATTTTTGAATTTTTTCATTCCGCGCAACCGTTTGTAATTATTCCGCGACGTCGGTTCAACGGTCGTGCAATTGTCGTTTTCCCGGATCGCGAATTCGTCTCGATTACGATAATTTATAACGCGTTTTAGATTGTCAAACTCGATTGTATTAACTTTTTTTGTCGGTGTATATTTTTCTTCTTGTTCAAATCAACACATCATTAACATGTACTCTGTGATCGTTATAGTTTTTGATTGAAATAAATTAATGGAGACGGGTCCAGATACGATTTCCGTGAAACTGCCAACAGTCGACAAGAAGGCAACACTTATAAAATGGCGAGTAAAAGAAGGTACCCTAGTCAACAGTACTGCTGTCGTTCTTCTGTATCAAGAAGACGGAGAAACAGAACGGAAAAGTTTTCGCACAAACCATGTCGGTGTTGTTAAGAAAATATTAATACACGAAGGCCAAGACATTCCTCCTGGGTATATTACTCCTAATAGATTTTTATTTACTAACCACAAGAATTTTCAATGATTTTTGACAATGTAATTAAATTATGAACGTACCTAATTTCATTGCTATAACATATTTCAGATGTCCAGTATTTGAACTGGAGCCTGGTTGCAGCCACAGTACTGTAGTCAGCGATTTATGCGCAGATTGTGGAGCTGATTTAAGAATCGATAATGCATCTAAACCAACTGCATCTGTTTCCATGATACACAGTGTACCCGACTTGAAAGTTAGCGAACAGGTATGGTACACACGGTTATTTTTACATGTAATTAGATATGTATTTATGTTTTAATGAACAATTTTCAATTTTAGAGTGCTTTATTGTTGGGTAAAGCTGATGAAAAACGATTGCTTACTGATAGAAAATTGGTGTTACTTGTAGATTTGGATCAAACACTTATACATACAACAAATGATAACATTCCCAACAATATCAAAGTATGTTTTATTTATTTATGTATTTATTCATTTAAAATATTAACATTTTTTACAGGATATTCACCATTTTCAATTGTATGGACCTAGTTCACCTTGGTATCATACAAGACTTAGACCAGGAACATATAAGTTTTTGTCATCTATTAGTGAATTATACGAACTTCACATATGTACATTTGGTGCACGAAATTATGCTCACACTATAACACATATATTGGATCCAAAAGGCAAATTATTTTCTCACAGAGTTTTATCAAGAGATGAATGTTTTAACCCAAACAGTAAAACAGGAAATCTCAAGTAAGTTTTTTTTTAAATATTTTATACTATTAATCATATGTTTTGGCATAAATTGTCCTTAATTTCTGGCGGTGCAGAAAAATATTTTAATTTCTAACCTACCAATACTACAATTTCCTTTTTAAATTCCGCCTAATAAACAATTTATTTTCTCTTACCAAAATGTTTTCTATAAAAATAATAACAAGTACAGAATTAATTTGATAGTAAAAACTTTATTAGTAGATAACCAAAAAAAAAAATCAATCAATAATTTTATTATTTTAAATTAAGTCGACATTCTCTTTCAAAATCTGTTGCATCAAACTCATCAATTAGTTGGTCGAAAGTAATGCTAAGCCTTTTCCCAAGTTGTAAAGTAGCAAACAGGGTAAGTAGTAGTTGTAACTACTTAGCAGTTCTTGTCCCATTGTAATTCTAAGATATGTTTTAAATCTCTCAGACAGGAAAATGATCTTTTACAACCTTCTGTGTTAGTCGGTATAGTTAAGAATATTTTTAATGACTGTTGTTAATGGAAAACTTTTTTGTATATCATTCTGTTTTATATATTCTATTTTTGCTTCAAATTTGTCAAATACTAAAGTATTGCATCATTTTTGCTTAAACATTCTATTAGAAATTTCTAGCTTTAGGTCATAAGTTATACATGTCACTAACTATTTTTAATAGATCTTCAGATAATATTTCAGACATAATTATTTCACATTTTTTATATCCATTTGATTTTCTTATTCCTGGTTCAAGTTATGGAAATGATAGGAACAAGGGTAAATATTTATTCTCTATTCTCATGTGTTTATAAAGTTCAAATGTTTTAATTTTTATTTGTCATCATGTTTTTTATATGTAAATTATATGTTTTAGATGTTATAAAGCTAACTTTATGTAATTAATTCATATTGGTGCTATCATTTTCAGAACTCGAATCTGGAAAAAGATTTTGAGCCGAGTCTCGGTTGATTATAATACCTAATATTTTATATTATTAATATTGGAAATTATTACATTTTTATCAATTATTTAATATTTTGAATAACTATAAATTATTATTAATAGATTTGTTTTAAACAAATCTTTAATGTTCTTCCTTTTTTTTTTGGTTCACTCATTTTTAGAAAAAAAAAACTTACAAACATACAAATTAAAAGTTAAATCAGTAAAGCCTAAAACATTAAACATCAAACAGCCGTGAGACTATGAAATCGAGTCAATAGTCATGTAAAATTTTAAAAAGATTTTAAAAAATTTAATCTAAAATATAAATGAATAGTGATAATTGATAACACACTATTTTGTCTGTACAACGTTGATAACAATGTAAAATTAGAACCACAAATTAAGATTACTTGAAGAAAGTGCGTAGACTTGACTACGGTCATATCTAACTATATAACTATAATCACGGACTTGACTTTCTGGTTATTAATAAGAGACTCGACCATAGTATTACTCACTGACTAAAACATACTAAGGACTAAGGTCATATTAATAATTCTCATTGGCTGGAATTGAGACGCAATTAGTATAAAAAACATTAATTACAATTTTGTACATACTTGTTTAATAAACAAATGTTGTCTTTTGAAAATAGAAATTATGTATACCTTCATATTTTTATGATTATCTGGTGGTGCAAATGCTACATTTGCACCACTGATCAAATAAATTATGATTTTGTTTTAATTTGTTGATTATAGACTATAGTTAGTTTTAAATTTGTGTTTGTTAGTTTAACATAATTATTTCAGGGGGTTGTTTCCTTGTGGTGATAATATGGTATGTATAATTGATGATCGTGAAGATGTATGGGAGTATGCATTAAATTTAATACATGTTAAGCCATATCATTTTTTTCAACACACCGGTGATATAAATGCACCACCAAATTTACAAAAAAATTGTGAAAATTCTTCACAACAAAATAACAAAGTGAATTTTACTCATTTGGTTCAAGGTAACTTTACATGTGTTTTTTTATGCTTATAAATAATAAATAAATAATCCTAATAAAAATACATATACTTAAAAGTTATTTTTATAGAAAATAATCTGTATTAAATTTGTATTGGAACAGGTATCACTGTGAAAAAAAATAATAATATTAAGGATGACGCACAAATAGAAGATGGAGAAGTTTTATCCGATGATGACTCCCAAAATGTCCCAGAAACTAAAGAAAGAAAAATGTTAGCAAATAAAAATAACAATGATCAGGTTGAAGTCGACGAAGAAGATGATTATTTGCTGTATTTAGAACACATTTTGAAAAACTTGCATAAGGAATATTTTAAAGAATATGATCAGAAATGTGAATTTTATGGGAAAGAAGTGGAAGTTCCTGATATGAAGCGCATTATTCCGGCATACCGTTCAAAAATATTAGCTGGCAAAAAACTAGTGTTTAGCGGTTTAGTACCTACTCCTGTACCACTGACTGAAAGTCGAGCGTATAAAGTGGCCCAAATATTAGGCGCCGAAGTCACAGAGAATCTTGAATCTGACACAACTCATTTGGTTGCTGTCCGTCAAGGTACACTTAAAGCTAGTGCTGCCCGTAAACGTCCTGATATCAAAACTGTGACACCCGAATGGTTATGGCTTTGTGCTGAACGTTGGGAACATGTTGAAGAAAGATTATTTCCTCTTCGATCAGAAGGTTGTGGATCTTCTAGTCGTGATCCACCAGCACATTGTAGTAGTCCAGAACATTCACCACCACTTAACCAGCCTTTTAATGTTATAGAACCAGACAAATTTGCAGATACTCTTAACCCACTTCTCTCATTTTCTGATGAAGACATTAAACGTATGGCTGGAGAGGTAGAAGATATGACAGATGATGATGAAAGTTGTGATGGTGATACTGAGAATAATATAGCCAAAGTATTAAAAACCGATAATGACGGCAATTCAAGTTCAGAAGAATCTTTAGCTGGTAAAGTTCTATTATTTAAATTATTTTAGAGTCTAAGATAAGTATAAATTAATGTAAAAGACAACTAGTTAATTTTTTTTTTTTTATGATTACTAATTAATTATAATTTTAAAACACATAATTGGAAACCTTATTCAATTTAATCAAATTAGTCATAATATTACAAGCATTATTCTACCAAACAAAATTTATAAAAACATGACCAACATTTTGTATGGAACTATTTTTTTTTTTTATAATAGTTTTCAGAAATCGGACTTAATATTATTTAGAGAAAAAAAAAGAACAAAATTTCTTTTAATTCAGCTATAATGAAATATATTAAAAATATCTTACTAAAAAATTTGATTGAGCCTTTCTATGAATATATTATATGCATTTGAGTAGTTTTAGGATGTCACCTTTTTTAAAATGTAAATTCACGGTTATTAATATAATGTTTTTTATTTAAGGTTCCAGCAGAGGACATAAGCGTTCACACAGTTCAACAGACTCCACAGATAATGAAGATGTTGATGAATCTCAAATAATAATTGAACAACTAAGACAAGGTAAAAATTTAAATGAATTGAGTTTGGAATGGGGTAATAACAATGATAACAGTGTAGATCTACCGGATGAATTTAAGAGGACGCTACACGTCTGTAAATTTGTTAGTAATAACTGATTTGCTCGGATACGATCCACTCGGTCTGTAGTCCCGGTAGCATCACCAAATTTTTACACAATATAGAATATAATATTTCCTGTGTCCATAGCATTTTGTTTACTTGATATCATTAATTAAAAAAAGTTATAATTTATTTAAAATATAATATTTTTACGTTTTCTATATTTGAATAACTTTTGATATATTGGTCTTATTGAAAAAATATTAACACTACGACAGTCAAAGTACTTGTATTTTAATGGTAAAAATTAAATATCTTCAATATAACTGTAGCCCTCTCGGTTCTTCCCCACGTGAAATAGTATTAATGTAAACATTTCAAATTTATTAAATATTTTTGACTGTAATGTGCAAGTTTTTATTATGCATACACCATAAAGGTACAACTATAGTACATTTCTATGAGTTATAATTACCTTATAGATATTATTATTTTTGTACATTTTAATTTAAATAAAACCACGGTATTTGTTTTAGGTACTAGCAGAGGACATAAACGTCGACACGGTTCAATAGATAATGAAGATGTTGATGAATCTCAAACAATAATTGAACAACTAAGACAAAGTAAAAATTTAAATGAATTGAGTTTGGAATGGGGTAATAATAATGATAACAGTGTAGATCTACCGGATGAATTTAAGAACACGCTACACGTCTGTAAATTTGTTAGTAATAACTGATTTGCTCGGATACGATCCACTCGATCTGTAGTCCCGGTAGCATCACCAAATTTTTACACAATATAGAATATAATATTTCCTGTGTCCATAGCGTTTTGTTTACTTGATATAATTAATTAAAAAAAGTTATAATTTATTTAAAATATAATATTTTTATGTTTTCTATATTTGAATAACTTTTGATATATTGGTCTTATTGAAAAAATATTAACGCTACGACAGTCAAAGTACTTGTATTTTAATGGTAAAAATTAAATATCTCCGATATAACTGTAGCCCTCTCGGTTCTTCCCCACGTGAAATAGTATTAATGTAAACATTTCAAATTTATTAAATATTTTTGACTGTAATGTGCAAGTTTTCATTATGCACACACCATAAAGGTACAATTATAGTACATTTCTATGAGTTATAATTACCTTATAGATATTATTTTTTTTGTACATTTTAATTTAAATAAAACCACAGTATTTTTTTTAGGTACTAGCAGAGGACATAAACGTCGACACGGTTCAATCTGTTCAACTGATAATGAAGATGATAATGAATCTCAAACGGTCAATGAGCAATTTCGCCAAGGGAAAAATTTAGATGATTTGGATTTGGAATGGGGTAATAATAGTGATAGTAATAACAGTGTAGATCCACCTGATGAGATGAACGACTCAGAATGGAATATGATAGGTGCTGCTTTAGAAAAAGAATTTTTGGAAAATTAGTTATAAAAACCAACAGACTTTTCTATTATTTTAATAATGCACTTGAAGTGCAAATATATTATTTATTTAGTATTGATTCATGTGAATTGTACATATCATAGTATGTAAGAATATTCCTTGCTAAGATCAATTTAAAAAATATTTGTATAATATCAATTGTTGCCATATACCTGCTATTATTCGTGATGTGTAACCTTAGTTAAATTAATAAATTGAACTGTATAAGTGTTGAGCTAAACACAATTATGTCGTTTATATATTAATGTTTAGTATCAAATTTTATATTCTTCTATAAAACTATAGTTTCCTTACAGCAGTTGCCTTTGGCAGTGCATGCACGCAACCTATTGGTGCTACAAGCATTTGTATACATTGACTGCAGTAAAGAAACCATAGCTTAATTGACCTATTTGTTCAAATGTGTATTCGTTTTGTTTGTCTAAATTAAAAAAATATGTTTCAACTTTGTAAAGAACATATTAATTATATATATCGTCTTCAAAATATTGTTTTTAAATTATGAATTATAATACTTACTTGTTACTCTAAATAAATGTTTACATGTTTACCATGTACTATAAAATAATAAATTTATATTATATGATATAATTTTAATCCGCATCTCATAAATAGTATTTTAAAGCATGAATCTGATAGTGTTTTCTATATACTTTTTGGAAATCACCTTCACTAACTACACTCATTTTTATAAAATTATTATCAGCCATCATTCACGAGTGTTTAAAACAAAGAAAAAAAAAAAATTGGATAAATATTGTTGGACTTAGGGATGGGTACATCATGGGATTGTCGTGGGATTTCACGGAAGAAATTTTCGTTTTGTATATATTCATCATATTTAACTTTTTATTTTAATATATTGTAAAACAACATTAATTAGAAAAAATATAATAAATAAATTGCATATATTTATACAGTTTATATATTTTCATTATATTTAATAATTCCATACATAGTAGGAATTAAAAACTGGTCACTTTATGTGATAATGCGTGCTACAGTTAGTTAAACATAAATGTCTGTCACGTTTCTTACAAAAAAAAAAAAAAAATGAGTTTATATTTTTTTATATAATTTACACTTAGTGGCATTTTTTAGTGTATCAAAGCCGGGTGGTAAGTGGTCATATCCATCAAAGCGAAAGGCATTAGTTGGTTTGTCTGAGTCCACATTGTTACTCTTCGACGAAGGCTCCGTAGCTAATGGCTGTTGTGGACATATTATTCTTCTTGGAGTTATTGGTTTTCCGACTAGAATTGAGTTTTCTGCCAAATGCATCGAATCCATAATTTACGTATTTGGTATGTTCAACATTTCGGCGTTTCTTAGTGTCTATTTTCTGGATCGTATCGATATCAAATAGTAGCTTATTAGTTGATCCATTTTACCAACTCCACCCATTGATTTATTATACAATAAATACAGTAATCTTACTATTTCGGGCATTTCTATCTCTACAAACTGTTTTTCTTTTTCTTTTTTTATCCCAACGGGTTACGCGGTTTCACTACATCTTGGTTGCATTATTAACATCTTCGAAATGGCAAAAATATTATAAATTGACCCACTCTCTCCACACAACAGAAACGTTTTTATTCCCCATTTAATAGGCTTACCATACATATATTGTTTTATAGATGGTTGCAATTTAAAAGGAACCATTTGCTCATCAACACATACGTTCCATTCCATTTGCGGGCTATTGGGTTTTTCATTAAGATCAGTATACAATGGCCTGACTACAATGAACTTGTCCTTATTTCTGTTTGGAATGTCATAATCGCCAATCATAGGCGAAACTACACGGTGTGTCCGGATGTTCCAAATTAGACGGATTTTTTAATACATTTTTGACCCATTCCTCGTATTATGACTAAAAAAATCGATTCCATTGAAATAAATTGTACTACGTAATATAAATCGTTTTCATTTTGAACCATAGAACATCAGGCAATCTGGTTTTAAATTAGACAAGGCTGAAATTTATCTTTATCGCAATTAAATTGCATAGAACATTTCCGAAGTCGATCAAAATTCATGTCAAAATGCAAAGAAAATAATAAATTTAATAGATTAATTTTGGTTTACACTTGGAATTCCTTTCCGTGAATAGTCGTATTATATTTTGAAACTGACGCGTGCCTATCGAGCTTTTTCCTAACTTTTAAAATGAATACTTAAAGGGATGCTCAAGAGACGATGCAGTTTTAATCCAAAATTAAATACGCGGTTTCCATTTTTAAGAGACGCTGATGATATAGCGAAAGTTCTGTGTGCCGGGTGCAAATCTATATTTCATTCGAACGTGGTGGGATATCAAACAGCACTAAACATGTATTGGCCGTGTCTAGCAGTTCTAATAAATTAACGTCATTTTTTTTTATCAATAAAGGAAAATCGGCACTACCGGCAGGGCCGTATTTAGGAATTTGTCGCCCTGGGGTAACAACAACAACAACAACAACAAAAAAAAAAACGCCCTATTATAATAAAATACAAATCGAATACAATATAAAAACAATTTTTTTTTTTTTTTTTAATTTACAATTAAATTTTTTTCCTGGATTGTGACTCCGCAAATTCTATAATTATATTATCGTAATTGATGCTGAAAGGTAATCAAATAAGTTAATACGGCCAAAGCATTTAGGCGATCATTATTCATTACCGATCCTAGAATACGTTTTTATCCTTTTTAAGGTTGAAAATGATCTTTCCGAATAACAATGTGTTGCTAGGGTACACAAAAACATTCGGAGTGCAATGTCAACATGCGGATAAATCGTTTGTAAATCTTTGGATCGTATCATTATACTTAGGTCCCGGATATTTGTTGGGACTTTATCCACCGAGAGATTTAATATGACTTTGGTATGTACACATACATTACAAAAACTTTTATCTAAATCGTCCATGTATATTTCACATAATTTTTCAGCACGTTTAACAGCTTCTGAATTTGATAACGCAGTTAGGTTCAACAGCAAAGGAATGTTGTGATGTTAAATTATCATATGCTTCTTTTCGTTCGATTAACTCTGTATGTAAATGATCTAAAATAAAACATAATGTGTACTTATCAACAAAATGTTTTCTTACGCAAAAATTTGGTTAATTTTGTCGAAGGTAATCGTAGGACGTTTTTCTGTTATTCCTCCGTTGTATATCTAATTTATATGCTGTACCCACACCACGTAATATAGAATCTCGATCTTCATAAATTTTAAACATTCTTTCATTCCAAAGATCAGAAATGTAACGAATGATTTATACAATTCAACCACAACATTCAAGTCAATATCAATAGACCACAGTTACTAATTAAAATTAAACAATTTTACTTTTAACATTAAAACGGCCAAGAAGATCACCCCAAAATATCGATATAAAAAAAAAAAATGTTCGAAACGAGCCAGATTTTTTAAAAACCTTTTGCTTCACATCGCGTTTGTGACTTTTGCTTAGCATTGCCTTTAATTCCTGCAAGAGCATTGATTACTCTATCCCAGTTATTTTTTATACTTCTACATGCATCTTCTCGTGCAGACCAACGTGTTGTAGATAACTATTTTACGAACGCTGATAGTATTTCACCATCATCCATTAGTAGAAGATGAAAAAAAAAAAAAAAAAGTATATATATTTTGAACAGGGTTAAACAAATTACGAGCATTTTTACAACAACTTGCAGCGCATGTACTAACGAGATTTAATGAATGTGCTGAACAAGGTACGCAATCATTCAAAGGATTCAGTAGATTATGTGATAATGGGACGAGTGTCGCCCATAGATAAGTATTATCTATGATGTCGCCACAATATCACAAAACTATCAATTATTATCTCACCGAAATCTCGATAATAGGTTATAAAAGTAACGCCATGATGAAAGTATAAATAATAAAATATTAACCGAATGGAATTTCGAGATATAAAATTTTCTTGCGCTTAAACGATATGTAAATTGATTATATTAAAAGTGATTGCCCTTTTTGCAATGGAACAAGTTTTAGAAGACTTAAAAAATACTAAATTTGCCACGCTTATGGTAGACACATCAAATCACAAAAATCTAAAACTTATACCAATTCTTATCCGATATTTTAATCCACAAGAAGGATTACAAATTTAAAGTTTTGGAATTTACAAATTTACAAGGTGATTTAGAATTTACAACCGCAGATATTTTAACTAGTTATAAAATTATAGTTTTTAAAGGAGTACAACTTATCCAATAAAATAGTTGCTCTGTCGGGTGATAACTGTAATACGAATTTCGGCGGTGTCGCAAGAAAAGGCAAAAAAAAAAAAAAAAAAATTGTTTTTGCAATTTTCAACGAAAATTTAAAAACTAATATCAGGCATTGGATGTCCGGCTCATATCTTATACAACGCAATACAGACCTGTACGGATATTTTGCCAATCGACATTCAATCCATAAGATTAAGTTAATAAGATATTTAAATATTTTCATATATACACAGTCGGAGTGGAGCAATTCAATGAATTTTGTGATTTTGTAAATGTCGAGTAGAAAAATATTTTGGGTACTGTGTTAAAACACGATGGTTATCTTTGCTACCAGCTGTTACTAGAATTATAGATTTATTCCCGGCATTAAAAACGTATTTTTTAGCTCAAGATAAATGTGCTACAATTCTAAAATAGTTTTTCGATAACCCCGTTTCTATTGGCATGGTTATATTTTATTCAAAGCCAATTGAAAGTAGTTTGCGACACAATAACGAGAATTGAAAGCGACAATATTTCAGCGAGTGAAGTGTTTGAAGAACTGGAATTGTTATGTGGAAAAATAAAGAACAGGCAAAGCCTTGCCTTAAAGGCAATTTTTCATCAAAATTAGTTTTAATTATTGAAGACCTCGATAAAAAAAAAAAAAAAAAGATATACAGCAAAAATAATTTTATAGAAAATGTTGATGGTTTTTATAGTGTTTTCTTATCTTATATAGAAAAATGGAGTTGTCATTTTGAACCGTTCAACATTTTTCGTCGGACTCGAATATTAGATATTCCAGCTTGGGCAGACGTTCAAGGAAGTCTTCAATATTTATTTAAAAATAAAAATCTCAACCTGGATTGGAATGTGGACAGGGATAAGTTATTTGATGAATATAATCACGTAGTTCATGTGATACAAGTTAAAATTGTTCAAAAAAAGTCACAGACAAATGGTGTGATGTATTCAAGACACTAGAAAAAAAATAAAATTTCTTTCAAAAATTATTGATGACTCATTGGCTATTCCTGGAACAAATAGATCTGTAGAAAGAATATTTTCAATAACAAATGTTTTGTGGTTAGATGAAAAAAAAAAAAAAACGTTTTATTGTCGAAACTATTAGATCGATAATTATTGCAAAACAGCACTTTGAAAGCTTCACCTGTTCACAATTATATGCATTTTTTTTGAAGCACCCAAAATTGTTAAATTCAATAAGTTCTTCAGAAAAGTACGAAAAAAGAGTGGAAAGTGTGGAAGAAGAGGTATCGAATTCAAGATTAATGAAGGTTAGTCTACAGCTGATGGTGTAATTTTCCTAACTCTTGTTAAAAAAAATGTCTCGTTTAATACTTTAATATTAAAAAGTAAATTTTTCTAATTGTTTAAAAAACTATAATAGTTTTGAAATGCAACATTGTGTTGTTTAATGAATGATACAAAGAAAATATTCCTAAGCATTTAAACACTTTTTTAATTTACGTTAGTTTACTCAAAAAGGGTAAAGTAGAAGTAATAAGAAAATAATTGGACTTTTACTCTCTACAGTTGTGTGTATATGTGTGAATATATTTGGATGAGGGTTTTTTTGGCGGGGGATTGTTATTTTGAGAGGAAGGGGGGGAGAAATAACAACTGTTCCGTTTTTTTTATTTTTTTTAATATGGTCACCTTACCAAAGTGTACCTGTATTTAAAAGGTTCAGTACAAGTGATTAATAATGATAAATGGCGGGTGTTGGCTTTATATCAGTGTCACCAAACCCGGAAACGAGAAACACATAAAAAAAAAAAAAAACCACATTTACTAAAATATTTCTTAGGGATAATATCAATTAAAAACTCAAAAACTCATTAATGAATTTGTCGACGATTTCGTTTGATAGAAATGATTGAAAACGTCGGAAAACCTTATCGTACAGTTGTTTTATCAACATTTTTTAATTCCTCGGGATTCGTCTATATGAAATACGCTATTAACATTATGCGTCTAATATTTTAACTGTTATATGACAATAATGAAACAAACAAAAAGTACACCGTAGTGTACCTTGGGACCGAAAGGGTTAAAAAATGCACGGGTCTCTCCTCTCCTCGCCGTTTCCCGCGGTTTACTCGGTTTCCCCCGCAAAGTCACTATTGAGTTTTCGCGTGCGCGATAATATAATAGTATGTGGTTTTGTGTTATATTTTTACTGTGCCAGAGTTCGATTTTTTTCATTTCGTCATTTACGGTAAACGTGTCAATTACGTATAAAATATAAAATTAACAAAGTGCGAGTGCCGTCGCGACGATAATCGTTCGTCAATAGCAGCGGAGGTGGCGGCGGCGGCGAAGGCGGACTGAAAATCGAAACGAAACGTGGTCGATGACGGTAGCGCAAAACAATAACTACGCGACGCATTCTTACTTATATTATTCGTAATAAAAAAAAAAAAAAAAAAATCAAAACCACCGGGTTTCATACTCGTATACATCTATCGTCGTGCGCTGGGAAGAGGGTATAATAATCCCCTCTCATTGACTTGAAAATACAACATTTATGCGTATTTTTTTTTTAAATAATTTTATCGCGAAACGTGTATATTTCTTTGTTTGTTTTTTTTTTTTTTTTTTTTTTTTTTTTTTTTTTTTTTTTTGAATAAAAATTGCTTGTTTTGAATCCAGTTTTAAAATCATAATATCGTCGGTTTCGGATAGAACAGCAATTTCCAAATTGTGCACCCGCGGTGCCTATTCCAAGAGCATACCTAACCTAATTTCAGCGAAAAATTTATTAGTTTTACTATGATGTGTGCTTTTGTTTCTGTATGTAAATAACTTTTTCTCTAGAAATCTGGTGGTTTCTTGTGGACATTTTGTCTAGTTGGTATATAGGTGGTCAATTTTTTATTTATTTTTTTTTCATATTTTTCTTTAAAATTAAGAAAACCCGGAAAAAATATAACACGAAAGTTTAAGGTTTCTGTTCATTTCAATTCAGTAGTTTTGTTTTAATTCAGCACTTTCTAAGACGTGATGCAATTTTCAAAATATTTGACATTTTCGTGTTTTTTTGGTTTTATTTACCCCGTAAAAATGGACAAAAATTCGATCCAAGGTCAATACCTGAGGTATGTTGTTATTTTTTATTATAAGCGTTTTAAGTGTATATTTCCCTGTGGTTTTCACAGGAGGGCACCGCCGTCTAAAAAGATTGGGAACTACTGGGATAGAAGAGGATTAGACGATTATGGGTCCGGACCCTATGGACGCTCTATCCCCTCGTGAAACCGCCACTGGGTATATCAATAAAAAAATATAAATTCTGATAGATTGCAGATTAAAACAAATAAATCATCAATCGTGCCCCTTGGAAATATTTGAAATACCAAACGGCAAAGAATGGCCACCCTACGTTTTTCAATTATTAATACTTCCTTCAAAATACCCAGTTGGTTGTACGTGAAAAACAAACGAACACAGTAACGATAAGGGGAGAAAGTAGATATTTGGTCGACAGAAATATGACTGAACACCGAAGTGACAGTATAATAATATATTACTTTCAATAAAAATGATATTGTCCGGAAAATAATACGAACATGTCCCCGAAACTTATAAATTGGGTTATGTACATTTTGCTTTTACCTATAGGTTGGTACATAATCTAAGAAGTGTTATAGTAATAGTGTATTATTTTTATTGTCACTCATAAAAAATCAATTATAATTAAAACAGTTTTGATGTTTAAAAGATAGCAACAATAATTTAGATAAGCGGATGTGCATATTTTGATATAGAACGTAAGAAGACGGTAAAGGGACTATTTATAGCGAAGGAGGAGACAAGGAGATTAAATTTGATGTACTTGACTCGTTGAGTCTGTTTATTTAAAAAAAAAAAAAAATCTATGTTTACCGTGTACATAATGTAATCATCTCTTTAAGGCAGGTGTAATAAGGGCACGTTAATTTCCAGTGAAGTATTAATGTTAAATTGACATAAATATTTGCTGCGATTTTATCTGAATGAAAACGAATTTGTTTTTAATTTAAATGCAATTAGTTGCAATTAGTTGATTAACGGAAGCAGGATTTTAAGATTTGAGCTTGTTTTTAAGATTTAAAACTATTACTAACACGATTATTGCTAGAACTGTAATGTTTATATCGAGATTATAATTTATATGTATATAATTTAGTGTGTTTCATTCAAATGATAACACAAAATATTTCAGCCCGATGGATTCAGATTACAGGGTTTTTTTTTTTTAATACACACTTTGACTCTGTTTTTTAAATGTTAGGTTAGGGTAAGTTAGGCTTTGCCTGCGACGGGCAAAAGGGTGCAAAGTGCCTGGCGACCGGCATGGTACATACGAGGATGCAGTTGAAGACCTTAAGAGGCGGGTCCCACCCGACTCGACAGTTACTATAGCCACCATAATGAATCGCCACGGGAGTCCATCTTAAGGCCCTCAATATCGAGGTTCTGAACGCCCGCACTACTCATGCGGGCGGGATCACATTCGTGGTAAAGGACGCTAAGTAAACAGACCGATGACGACGGCCTCCGTTCTGCAACTTTTCCGTCGGGATCGCGGCCTGTTCCTCCTTCATCACTTAAAAAAGGCTTTGCTTGCAACGCGTGGGCGAACTGGAGGTAGGGCAGGCCTGTGCGGAGATCGGCGTAGCTGAACTTACACCTGATAATCACGCAGAAGTGATGCTGTCGTCGACCGGCAGCTGGACCACCTTGAAGAGGTTGATGTCCAGGGCGTTGGCGGACAGGGAGGCAGAGGAGAGGGTCAGGCCATGTCCTCCTCGACCCGACTGAGGGCTGGCGAACACTGCACTCGATGCCTCCGCGAAGCAGACCCAAATTTGTATTATATTATATCACGTTTTCTTTCTTGTTTATTATTATATTATTTTTATCTGTAAATACCCTATCGTAATTAGTATTAGGTGTTCTAGTTGTATGTTACCCTGTAAATTCCAGTTGCTAGTTGTAAGATTTCCTTGTTTAGTGTTAAGCTCTAGCTGAAAATATGTCAAATTGTGTTGCTTTTATTTAATAAAAGATGGCGGCGCCTTCTTCCCCCCGAAGAAGTTCCGGCGGAAAGTACCGGGGGAAGTTGAGAGTATTGCCGATTCAAACATAAAAAAAAAAAAAAAACATA
Source organism: Tuberolachnus salignus (assembly GCA_956483605.1). Lineage (NCBI taxonomy): Eukaryota > Metazoa > Arthropoda > Insecta > Hemiptera > Aphididae > Tuberolachnus > Tuberolachnus salignus. Next base: position 19,137,892 of record OY101438.1, read on the forward strand.
ATAATAAAGAAGGTAGGTTAGGCTAGGTTAGACATGTGCTATAAAACGGAGACGCATATACACGTATTTCAAACACCAGAAATAAAGTAGTTTATTTTTGCAAGTAACTTTGACCGATACAAGTGGTTGATGTCTTAAAAAATTGGCCGAAATACAGCCGTCTAAAATTTATTGAAAATATGATTTTTTTCTCGATTTTTAAAAAATTAATAATTCACGACTTTAAAAGCGAAACAATTTGAAATACGGTTTTACGGGGAAAAAGTTTTAAGTATAGAAAAAATGACATAGAAGCCAGTCTCAGGTGATTTCTGAGATATCAAAAATTTTATTAACCAAAGTTGCAGTTACTTAAATCACTTTTTCACTTTTATTTAATACTCGTCATTTTATAAGTAATAAAATAGTATGAGAGGCGAAATCGGTGTTTAAAAAACTGACTTAAGTAAAGACCAAAAGTACTTGCTGGATATTGTTAGAGCAGTTAAAAAGGGAGAATGTGATCCTGATCTTGCTATTAGGGATCCAGGACCTCTAGCCATTCACGTTGGTTGACTTGTGGAAACCGTGACCTACGATTATATAATACGTAGGTATTTGGTACCCATTCGGTAATTTATAATTAATATCAATGTGTGTCAAGTGTTATTCTTTAAATCAAATGTTTCACGTCCATAATAAACCTACCCACACACGTGATTATCGTAACTAAATAATTTACAGATAGTCTATACTCTAATAAATGTCAAAAAAAAAAAATATATACATATTTATCGATTTAATTGGTCCGTTTACATAAACGAATTAATTTAAACCTAAAAAAATGAACGACCACTGTTACTGTGTATTCAACTGAAGTCTTGTTCCGCGGTGATAACAAAAAAAAAAAAAAATAAATAAATAAAATTCCTTGTGTTTCATTATTTCGAGTGGCTTTTTTACATTATGCCACACAGCAAAACTGATTCAAACAGTCATAAAAAAGTCCATTCGAGTTTTTAAACAGGTATTATTAATATCGTCGAGGGGATATAAAGTGGATATTTAATGCATTCTTTTTTTTTTCCTCAAACAAAACTTCATAAAGAACGAATTGTATGATACAAAAAAACGTGCCAATTGGGGTTTTATTATAAACGTAAAACGTTACGTACCTACCCTATGTAATGAATTCGGATAATTTCTCGAGAAAAGTGAAATATTACGTTCCTCAATTATAAAATATGACCCGCACACAATATTAGGTTAGGTTATAATTTAATAATAAATTAGATATGCAAAATTCAGTGCATTCGTGCTCCGTCCAAATGCCATATCAAGCATGTGCAGAGATAAACACAATCTATCGTTAATCTTATCATTTTCTTATATTATACAAATATTTATAATAATATTGAATAATGTATTCATTCATAGGTGTAAACATTTTAATTACGCGAGAGTTTTGGACGAACTATTACCATAATTCAGGGGCCGTCCGTCATTTGCGGTATTGCGGGATATGAAAATCCGGACAAAAATTGTTACTGACTCATAAAATCATGGCCTACATTAAATTTCAGTGCGCCGACGCTTCAATATCAATAATTTATTAGTAAAAGTGAACATTTTTTACAATGGAGAAAAATAATTCTTTTTTATTTTTTTTATTTTTTTAAAAGTGTAATTATTCATTATTCCCATACCGGCTATGGACCCATAAACGTATTAACACAGAAGACTTTGTCCAATATAATAAATAGTTTTATTGAGTTTAAGCAACTACGCAAAAGTTAAAATATCCATATCGCCTCTCCTCTCCACCCACACCCACAATAATTTAGCTCTCAAATCGTATTCAACGATACGAGAAAGGAAAATCGTCAATCAAAATCCAAACCGAAACAAATCAATCTTATAGGTAAATAATCACTACCGAAACAAATCGTGTTGCGACGTATACGAAAGTGTTGGGCTTTCGGTGTTTTTAAGACAACGGACGATGGACTTTTAACGAGAAACGCGAATGTAATTTTATTATAATATAGCCGGGCACGTAACCGCACGGCCCAATAGACATCGCGGAAACCCCGGGAATTATATTGCGATTTACGAGTGGGTAATATCGAACGGGAAACCGCATATTCACGCTATATTGTGCGTCGTGCAGATACTTAATTAGGACAAATGTAAATGAGATACGATAATTATTACCTAATAGCGTAATAGGTAACGGCGGTGGTTATGTGTATACATTCCGAAAACGAAGTCACATTCGACCGCGAACCGTTTTCACGTGTTCCGTCTCCTGTATAATAATATTATAATAACAACCGCATTTTATGACTGTGCACACGCCGGTTGTAACCATTCCAGTCACGTGTCTGAAGCGATTGCGTGAGGAACTGTATAATTTGCGATATCAAGATTCAACTATTTGATTATTCTAATTCTAAGTAGGGTATAGGCCGGGCGCGGCGGTGCGGGCGATAGCCGGCGAGGATTGAAAGTAACGGAAACACCTACGGAAGGGGGGGGGAGGGGGGCTAGTCGGTGGGCGAAAACCATCGATGTTTTTGTTCAACGCATCGATGTTTTTGTTCAATACACCGATGTTTTTGTTCAACGCATCGATGTTTTTGTTCAATACACCGATGTTTAGTCTTCGGTATATCGAACACAAGGTTTTTAACATCAAGGTTTTATTTCGATGTTTTAACATTTTTGTATTAGTATTTTTTTAAATTTTTTTTCTAACTATTTGTATAACAATTTTACAAAATTTCTATATTTATTCTGTTCGAGCCGGAAATAGTGATTCGTTTGCGCAGTTCGTATCGTCTGTCTCTAGTGAACGTTTATTGTTTAAAGCGGGATTGACATTGGATAAACATAAAAAATCGGTTAACATCTAAGCGTTTAAACAAACTTCCATTTGTACAATCCTTAGATGATACACTATGGCAATGTATTCAGTATATGCCATATTTTCAAGAATTACATACATTTAAATATAAAAATATTGAATACCTACGCCTTGAATTAAATTGTTTTTTTTTTTTATTTGGTCATTTAGTATTTAGTATTTCATCTATTTTTTGTTTTTTTCAAAAATAAAAATGTTCGATAACTCGACCTTATAAAGCTTATAAAAAATAGGCGATTGCCTGTCATCATTAGATGACCTTTTTTTTTTCTGCTTGTTTATGCTATGAACATATTTTATGTTAAAATATCGATGTTTTCCTCGAAAATATCGACACTATCAATGTTTAAAATTTCGATGTTTCGATGTATCGATACATCGAAACATCGATGTACAAAATATTTTGCCTACGGCTACCGGAAGTAGCGGTATTATTATATTATTTGAGGCGGTTAAGTATCGGGAACATTTTTGGTGATTTTTTTATTATTTTTATTATTATAATACCGAATTAGTACTATACAATATTGTACGGTTATATTTTAGATTAGGTACCGACGTTTGTAATTAATCGGCGGGCGCCTGCGCGATCCTGCCTATATAGTAATTGTCTGCCTATACTACGGTTAGGTTGCCGTTGCGTCTCAATAATAACTTTCAGTTCGGCAGCAGTCATCGAAAAACATCATGTGATATGGATCCTGCTAACTGTTATGTTGCACGCGATGACGTGTGCACAGTATTCGTCGGCAATAATTATACCGCCCCATAACCTATAAAAAAAAAAAAAAAAAAAAATAATAATATTAATACATAAAACAATAAAAAGGAAAAAGGCAAAACCAACAAAACAGAAAAAAAAAATAAAAATAAAAATATATATATATATATATATATAAATGTATAAAGTACGTCAGAAATTTCTGTGAACTTTGTAAATATTACAATATTGTTATCACGACGTGATTAATAATGATTTAGGGAACCGGTGAAACGTATACGAATATTTGCGCAAAACAATGTTTGTATTGTACAAGTTTAACTGGCGAATAATATTCTACTATTTGTATATTATTATTAACGGTAACTTATCCACCTAAGTTACCTATATTAAACAATTGTTATAGGCTGTAACAATTATATAAGTATATGAGCTCAGAAACTCGTCCGCAGAATTGAATTTCAGAACCAGCTCGAGTTTAATCCGTTTCACGTACAAGATTGTCCATCAAATTATCCAAATCTCCGTCGTACCCAATAAACCAATTTTAATTTAAATTTCGAGACATTTTGACGTATATTGGCGGGTTTGTTAGTTTCGAAAATATATCGTGTGTTTTATGTTAAAACGATTTTTTTGTTTCGAAAACTATTGCATAATTTACCATCATAATTAAAACTCAGATTTCAATGCATTTACATTTTTTTTTTTTGGAATGTCTTACACGATGCTTTCTAAGTTACAAATATGTTTCAAGTACTCCATGTTGTAACCACGAAATTTTTTTGGGCATTTTATATGTTTTTAATGAATTTTCTATTTTTTTAAGGTCATTTTCAGTATATAAAAACTTGTTGGCAGATAACCGTCGATCATTTGAATTTCAATATATTAAAGATGCTCGCATTGTACAGTGTAATATAAATGTAATTCGTGAAATTTAATTTTTCCCTCTGTATTTTTATATTTATAAAATTATAAATTATAAACGTACCTACACAATTTTTAAATGTTAAATGAATAAATAAATAATGATAAAATATTAAATTTAATGGTAAATGTATTTTTTAAAAGAGTTTTTTTTTTTTGTTGATAATTTTAGAGCATTTAAATCCGAGCTCTATTCATAATAATACACACTTTATACATCGGTATCTTTATTTACCAATACTAATAAGATATTACACTTTTTTGGGTTTTTTCGCCAAGTTACCAAGAGTACAAGTTACATACCGGCGCAGTAGTCAATAATTATTTTTTATACGACTTTTGAGTACGCTACAATACTCTTCGTATCAGTCGGTTATCAGTAACAATGAAACACACATAATATTTTATTAAACGTTCATATTGTATTAAAATATAAACTAAGATTCGATTGTTACAAAATAAGAGTTACTCTTATTTTTAGACGCGGTTTTTAGCAATAAAATAAATATCCAAGTAATTAAAATGTAGAATATAGTAATTTTTTAATTTGTTTGGATCCATTTATAAGGATCGTTATCACATACAGTGGCGTAACTGGGTAAAAAACTAGAAGGGTGGAGGGGCGGTGTAAATATATTTGTATTCTATGTATAAAAAATAATCAAATACTAATTTAACGACTTAAAAACTTAATTAAACAAAACTTAAAACATACATCGTTAGTTTTCTTATGTACGTAACTCAGATAATGCGATAACGTTGACAACACGTCAATACAATATAAGACGGGAAAAACGTGAAATATATGTAAAAAATTTTACGAAAAAAAATAAAAAATATTTTTTATCTTATGAATATTAAAAGTAATTGATTGTATTGCATTTTTGCTTTATTTTAGAATATTCAGAGATTTGTACTGTCGTTCGCTATTGGCAGTGGTGGCGGAGGGTGGATGTTAAGGGAGCGTCAGCTTCTATTCACTACACCACAATAATAATCATTGAATATTTTGCACGACACAATAGTGTATTTTAATGAAAAAAAAAGGAAAAAAAAAAAGGCTTTCTGTTATAATAAACGTAAATAATATATTATGCTCGCATTATTATATGTATGTGTGTATACACAATTTTCATTTGGTATATTTGTTAGCCACTCCCCATTGATAAATCCCCGGGTACGCTTGACAATATCCATATGTCGTGCGTAGATTAATATAATGCACCTATATACATCTCGCCCCCCACAAGTAATATCGCATTGTCTGAACTTTGGCGAAATTATCGGTTACAGCTGTTTTAATGACGCGTGTTCGGTTAAAAACTCATTAGGCCGCGCAACACCCTTAAACCCGCGGGTGTAAATGAGTGACAATTACGGGCGTGAACACGATAACAACGCGATAACAATATTGTATTCCGGGGCGAATAATATTGCTCTGTTGGATTTTTAACATTTTTTTTCCCTTTTTTTTTTTTTAAATTATAAATATTAATTAATACACGCGTCCAATAGACATATGCCAGTAGTGTAATGTATTAACGCGACGGAAAACGTTATATTAACTATAGACAATTAAACGTTTAAACGTTGAAACGGGGCCCCCGCGATACTCCGAGAATATTTTCGCCAAAAAAAAAAAAAAAAAAACCCTAAATGCCTAGCGAAAATCGACGAGGTACTCTCTGTGGTTCGATTATAAAAACGTAACGATGCATACGAGTGTACAAACGAGTTTACTTTGCATCGGTCAAAGTACATTTTTTATTTTATTATTTACCGTCGAAAATTGACAATTTTTTTTCGCGAATTCAAATATGTTTTAATTTTTAAAATTATACTACTGTAAGTACCAACATTTTTGTCAGGCATATAGCTAATTTACGTTCATACATTACGTAAATACGGTCCTTAAATTTCCCTTAAATGGTTATCGGGCAGCTGATTAGTGGAAAAGTCTTATCATTATAATGTAAAAAATAACTTTCGATTTTTACAAAATTTGGTAAAACCGTTTCCAACCCTCTTAATTGAACGCTAGTTTTTATTTTTTTTTTGAAGATTGTATTTTAAAAGGGCGTAACATAAACGATGTTCTTATAAAGTTGTCTATAGGTAAATTATGCGGAGAAAAATGCAAATTTAAAAATTATAATTAATGATGTTTGAGAATAATTTTTTATAATATATCTTATGTTAAAAAATTGAATAAACGTATAAATATTCACGTATTGCATTATTGATTTCGTCGTTATCGTGCAAATTGTTGTTTAAAAATAATGTACGCGTTTTCAACGATTTTCCGGTGACAAATTAACTTTAACATTTGTTAATAGATTTTTTTGATTCCCGGCGAACAAATTTTTTTGTAATTTTACATTCTGCCTATATAATCGTTTATAAAGATATAGGTACCAAATAAGTTAATCGTTTCAGCGTTATTGATTGAATTTGAAAGAATGGTTAGGTTAGTATGATAATAAAGATTTCGTATATTGAATCAAATGATACATAAAGGTTATGCCTTATTGTCAATGGGCGAAAATGAACTGATTTTTACGACTGATTTGTAGAAAACTCATCAAATCCGTAAGTGAAATTAAAATAAAAGTATAAATTAGTTTTCAAAAAACTAAATTAGAGACTTTCTCTTTTTATATCTCGATCGATCTCTTATATTCGACCATTAACCGTAGTAACCCTTATTACTCTTCAACCGTCAATTTATATGGCAGTTTATACCGAAACGTTGAATGCGGTGTTCGTATTACATTTAGTTGTCCAACACCATCAAAATTGGAAAGCGTTAGGCTTAACAAGCGAACCGTGAAATCTCTTCACGGTGACGGTTTTAGGGTTCTTTTCGAAATTATTATTCACCCCAATAATACAAAACGGGAATGACAAAAGAAAAAAAAAATACATTTAATATCATGTTTTTACAATATTATATATTATGGTTTAAATGTATTTTTCGTTTTAAAATTGATAGCTTTTAGACATCAATCATCTAGTAGGGTATTATTATAGATGGTTTAAAATTTCCTATTTTACAATATTAAACGTGTATTAATGACTAATGAAATGTGTATATACGTATAATGTTAATATATACACGTTCTGCTTTCAATATTTAAATAAATATACGCATGGGTAATGTTTTGGATAAAATATATAAAAATTAGGTATGTATTTTTTTATGTAGCAATACAATTTATAATTATGTTACATAGTAGGTACATTTTGATTATATATTATTCGTACATTTTTTGGTTTTTTTTTTTTTTTTTTTTTTTAAACATTTTTATTATGGTTTGAAGTTATTGATTTAAACATAATTTAATTAAAACGTACGATTTCTTTGTTTCGTCTCGATTTACTCGGAGGTTTTTTATTTTATTTTATTTTCTTTGGTGTTATTATTTCGTATATAGGTAAAAATCGACATTTCAAACGTTTAATTACGTTCAGAAACGCAACGGGCGAAGACGGCTGTTATCCAATATTTTATTTAGGTTTATGATACAGTAGAGAAGTTTTTTTTCTTTACCTCCACTTCTTCTCCTAAGTTCACACACACATCCACTATTGGACGTCATGCAATCAAGACATAAAACCAAAATTAATCTCAACCCGTTACGAAGGGACTAAAAGGGGGTTTGTTTTATTTTTGTTAGTTTTTTTTTTTTTTTATGTTCACAGTCGGCTTTTATAGGTATTAGAGGTCGTTAGCGGTTTTTTTTTTTACTTTTTTTTTTTCTTGCCATTGGCAAATTACCCCGGTCCCGAGGAGCCGTTATTACTCTAACGGACGACGTCTGTGCGTGTGTGTGTGTGCAAATTGTTCACCAAGACCACTTTATATTATAATATAATAACTATTAACCTGGGAGAGGTTTTTCAAAATGTTGGATAGATTTAAAATATAACTTTTTTTTTTTCATCCGTAGTTCTATAGTAGTAATGGAATTATATAGAAAATGTAGGGGTAGATAAAACAAAAATAAAAATGAATTAAAAATTATCCATTAATTATTAATTATCCAGAACATTGGTCCTAAGGCCGTTTAGGCTTAATGGGGGACGTTTCTCTTAAATATACCTCGGGTACATTAAAACATACGTACTTTGATTTTTGTATACAATATATTTGCTATATTTATAGGCCCCTGGAAGGGGGGGGGGAAAGTGATATTTAAAACAAATAAAAGCGTTTTCGATATTACTTTGGCGATCAAATTCTAAACCTTATTTATATATTAATAAACTCGTATTATTACACGATTCAGCTGTGCTATTTTGCTTGGAAGATTTTTAATTTTCACCGTTTCATCTATATATTCTGTATTATTATTAGGTAGGTACATACGATTGTTGTATATTTTTAATAAATGAGTATAAATGAGTACAGTGGCGGATTGGCTATATTTTTCGGTCTGGGAAATATGAACCAAATCGTCTCTTTATATGTTATTATATATCGACCATAAATCATAGGGGCAGCTAAGAATACAGTTCTGTGGCTCCTAAAACTCTACGGGACTATATGCTGGTTTGTAAACGTAGGTGCCCCACCCTCCTTCTCATCTATTTATCAACGAAAATAATACACATTATAATTTCATCAGAATATCTTGCATATTTTTGTAGGATATTTTGCATAAATATCAACAGATATTGCAAAGTATAGTTATACTAACACACAATGGACATTTTAAGAGTGTCAATTTTATTACTGGGAGCTCATTACTAATCACTTCCGATAAATTATAATAGGCATAGCGGCAAATCGTCAAAAGATTTATTAACATCATATTATTTATGTGCAATTTATTTAATTTAAATGAAAAAAAAATAAAATGATAATAATAATAACAATACCAAATGCAGCGAATCCTGCACAAATGACGAAATTGCAATAATATTGTCAGTGTAACAATGCATGAAAGAGGAATTAACGTATGTAAATATACAAATACATTAAAATATTTTTTTTCCATATTATACAGGTTTCCGTTTTAAACGGATAGTAAAAAAAAAAAAAAAAAAATAATATATATTTATTAGTTATTGCATACATAAAATTCCCTAGGTACGTTTTTAACAAAAATTCATCTAACGTTTTTGGTTTTGTTATGCCGTTCGACATTTCCGTGTTTTCTATTAAGAGGACGCTACACGTCTCTAAATATGTTAGTAAAAACCGTTTTGCTCTGGTACGAACCAATCGATCTGTAGTCCTGGTAGCCATACCGAATTTTTACACAATACAGACGATAATATTTCGTGTGCTGTAGCGTTTGTATTTATTTGATATCATTAGTAATAATAATAATAAAAAAAAGTTATAACTCGTTTAAAAAAAAAAAAAATAATTTTACGTTTTCCATACTTGAATAACTCTTGATATATTGGTGTTACCGAGAAAATAATAACGCTACGTACACAGTAAAAGTTCTTGTATTTTATTGGTGAAAATTTGATTTCTTAGATATAAATGTAGTCTTCTCGGTTCTGCCTCGCGCCAAACAGTTTTAATGTAGACATTTCAATTAAATATGAATGAAAAAAAAAATATAAAATATCGTTGGCTTGTAACGTGCTACGGCCTACGGGCTAGATGACGGGCGTGGCGATACGGCAAACAAACGCCATCTCCGGAGCCGTGGTTACGTTCTCGTTTTTGTGTATCTTAAAATGTTTACCATTCCACGGGTCCGTTTTCATTATTGCCATTTAAAACGTACGAATTGTTTTTAATTGTGACCGTATGAATTGCAAAATATCGTTTCCGTTTCCACGGCATTCGGGTTTGTCCGTTTGCATTGTGTACACGCGAATGGCGGTAATTATACAGCGTTAATCGTATAATCACTTCGGACAAACTCCTATTGGAATTACGAGAAATAAAAATGACCCTACTTGTAGGAAATACTTTGCCTTTGGAAATTAACACAGAATCTTTAACTATTTAATAGTTATTTAATATTTGTAATCGAAATTCCTTTAATCTCTAACGAGCAATACACTATCTATCCCTTTACCAGTCCAGTATGACACCAATACATGGGCGGTAATTGGGTCTGATATCGATTATCTAGCAATCCGTAACGATAACGCGAAATTCTTTTCGCTTACAACAGAACAGTGGAAAACACGCACAGCATTAGGACAAGGTAAACTTTGTAAAAGAATTCGCCCTATTTATCATCGACTAAAGTTCTCAGTTATGCGAGGTATTCTTATTAACTAGTTTTGACACATTTCCAGAAAATCGTAATATTAAATTCATACTTCTTGATAAACCTGTGTGTGTGTGTGTGTGTGTGTGTGTGTGTGTGTGGCATCGACTATCACAAAGTAACTCTTGGTTATACTCTACCAGAGTCGATTCAGACAGTGTAGTCTGTTCAAATCCTTCAGGGAATTATAGGATTGAATTAGCAGTAGTAGGTAGATTAACTATTCCTTTTTCGTGTGAAACCCACACAGATCAATCTATTCTTACACCAATATATAGAGTCACACGAAATACACTATTGGATATAATACCAGCAAATTCTAAACATAAAATAGTATCACTTCCAACAAACACTCTTTTTGGTATTGTACCACAGAACCTTACTTTAGAAGCAAACTTCCGCCGCTATCCTCAGAAACTATGTCACGTTTAAGAATTGAGCACATTATAATAGATATGCCATTATTTCTAGCTATTGTTATTTTGTCTTTTTGTATTGTAATTTTTAAAATAAATTTAAAAAAAATCTGTAAAATCATATAACGCTGATATACCAGATGGTACAGAGGAAGATACTAAAATGTAATACCAAGTTAATATTAATCAATCAAATAATGTATAATTTTATTTTTATTTGTATTTGTAATCGTAATTTTATTCTATTTTTATTAATACTTGTATTCGAATTTATATTTTAAGTTAACCAGAACCTCGATTTTGTACATTAGATGAAACGCGGTGATCATAGGACCCTCGTGTCTCATTTAGTCTGGGGGGGGGAGTGTCATGAACCCCTGATTATATTATGTTATAACATAAGGTATTAGATTAGCAGAAATTGTACGACAGGTCGTTGTCGGGTCGACGGGGGTTTTTGCTGCAACAGCACGTTTGGACTGCGTCGGTCTGACGCGGCCCGGTCCCCCCCCCCGTGGGAAATAGTTAGTCTGGTATTAGCAGAGCATTCGGCCGAACCTTTGTTTATTTGCACATATATTATTTCTTTAACCATTGTAATTTACTTAATATTAAAATATAGTTGTATAATTTTTACTAATTCGTGCGTGTTCACTATTTATTTATTTGTTGTGGATCCTTTTTAATAAGTTCATAATGATATACTGTGGTGGATGATATTGCGGTAGATGATATAATTATTATTGCGGTTTGCAATATAAAATGCATTTCATTTTTTTATTTGCAGTAAAAATTGGAAAAAAAAAAAATGAACTATATAAAATTTTAATGGGGCCCCAGTACACGATTTAGGAGTGGGGCTCCGTCGGCATTTGCCGACTAAACGACCGTTAAATTCACCACTGATGCAATGTATAAGGTTTTACTTATAACAAGGGCTGTGAATTTAATGCACTAAACAAAGTGTTATATTACGTATACATGCATTTATGAACTATAAACAACTGCAAAATATGCAACGAAAAAAATGCTCTATACAAATGTCTTTGTTCAAATTGTTTTTGAAATTAATAATTAAAAAAATTTACAAAAAATAATTCTTTATTTATGCACTTAACCATCCAGTTGTTTTTTACCATCTGAAAAAAAAAAAAAATATTATTCTATTTCCGTTGGGCTATAGGTAGATACCCTCTATTTATGTTTCTAATTTCTAAAAGATTACGAATTTATATATGGATTTGTAGGTGTATCAGGAAAACAACGATTTTATTATCGGGCAACAGTTCAAGTTAAATACCCGACTATAAAAATTGAATAGTTTCACCGAAACTATAATTTACATCCTATAAACAAAAATAAAACAATAAGACCGATTTCCGTAGTCGTACACTTAACACTCTGTACTTAAATATATTGTATTTTCTCAGGCGATTAAATTAGCTGGCCAGTAAAAGGCGATTTGCGCTATGCGGTGGAGATAACCGACCAAAATTACCGCGGCCTGTTTTTAAGTTCACTCGTTCGCTCAGTTCACGTCGACTCGTGATAGCGAACACATGTCGTTAACGTTTCTTCTCGTTATTTTTCTTCTAATTCGTTACAAAATGTACGTATCGTTTTCGTTCTTTGGCTAAAAGAATCCGTTTACTTCAACTCATCCAGTGCACTTCTTTAATTTTGTCCTCATTACAAAAATCATCTGTAGAAATTTATTTTTCTAGTTATACTAATTAGCCTCTCCTTAGTGCGTCATTACCGCAGACAGGTTGTCCCCGTGCCGCGCACGGCCGGACGCCTATCTTATCTCCAGCAACCGCAATGGGCGATAACCGTACCGCCTGTACTAACACCAAGGTCAACTTCAAAAATAAACTTAATGAAAGAAGCAAGATAAATATTCCACCGATAAAAATTAAAAACAATCAAATTGTAAACACTCCATCCACACAAATCGACTCCGACCAAGTTTTTTCTTCGAAACACTCTTCCGTCGAAGGTTTTCAACAACCAAGAAATTTAATTAAACGCAGTCGCATACAGTCTCCAAATTCTCCGTCACTTCCTCAAAATAAAAAAGTACCTATTTTTGTCTCAACAAATAAATTTGAGATTTTATCTACTGAAGATGACTTTCAACCTACTCACTGTAACACCGAGAACAACGAAATTAACAATATTAACGTAAACACTTTGGAAATCCACTAGAAAAATTATACGGAAACCATCAATATTATCCCCTTAAAAAAAGCAGATCTAACCTGGGCAATTAACCCTCCAATCTAAAGCCTTACGTCGAATCCTAAACGCTCCTCCATATGTCTCAAATGAAACAATACATAAAGACCTAGACCTCCTCACAGTTAAACAAACAGTTTTTAGATCTCGATATAAAAACTTCCATAAGCGACAATTCAAACCCACTCATAACATAACTCTTTTCTCCCGCCCTTCCTCAAAATCCCCCTAGACGTCTAAAAAGATCTTGGTGTAGAGACCTTTTCCTCCAACCATAAAGATACCCCCCACAACATTTAGGCTAATAAATAACGTTCATACATTATTATTTAAAATAAAGTAAGAGTCAGTAGGAGAACCGGTAATGATCAGTTGCTTCTCAAGTCGTTACATGCTATTATATTATTTGTTTTTTTCCCCACAATTACTTATTGTACTATTATACTGATTGTAATTATATTTCTTATAATAAAAAAAAAAAAACCGTTCGCTCGGTGCCGTCTATTGTCCACCGGTCGACCGTTCCCGTGTTTAAGACTTCATCGGCGGTAACACAAACCGCAGGTTTTTCCTTTGTTTTCCGTTTTTTAAGTACTACACGAATCGGGGAGTTTGTCCCCCGTCACCGTCACCTTTTCACCGTCACCTGTTGTCACCGTCATCCACCGCACCAGCGCCGTCGTGCCCACCGTAACGCGTTATTATTATTATTGTTCTATTGGATTTATTTATATTTCTGTGAGAACAAATGTTTAGCCAACACTTAAAATAGTAAGCCGTCACCCGGCGTATAATACAAACCAATCGGTTTGATTTGTCATTTCGACCAATTCATTCCTTGACCATACAAGTCCACAATACCGCACAAACAGTATTCACCGTCATACTTCATACTACAAGTCACAATTTACAACTATAAAAACGAATCGTTTTCGTTAAGACTTGTATAACAAATATCGAATACCTATAAATAAAACATTTTTAAAATACATTGGGTAACAATAGTACTCTTCGATACCCTATAGTCGATACCCTATGCTTATAGTCTATATTAATATCTATCTATTTAACCCCTCCTACTTTAGAAGTCTTCTAGCGGCTCTCTCTAGACCGAAATAATCTCGAGACTTAAAGTTAGATTAAATTTCCTAACGTCCCTACAGACTCCCCTTCCGAACGAAGCTACGGGGTGTTCAGGATGCGTCTTTCGGGAGGTTATATTTTCCAACTTTAGCCCCCTCCATTTTTATGCTTAAATTTAACCATTGTTTTTTTTTGGAAGTACTATAGTCGTAGTGTAGGTAGGTACTAGTATAATAGTATTGTAATTTTATATTATTCGGTTATTTATTGTATTACGAAGAACTGTGTCGCTGCTCACGGGTGCTTATTTAGGTTGCGCCCGGAGTCACCCGACAAAAGTCTGAAAAAAGACCCACGTCACGTGCGTAGTTTTTGGGCGCGTACCTACTGCTGAAATGTAATGTTTACCCCGACTTCCGGTCCAACAGGGGTGTTTATTAGTTAGTTTTATACGAGGGATCGTTGCGATTTTTTTTTTTTTTTTTTTTTTTTTAATTGCTGATGATGACATTGATTGCCAACACGCGTACACGTCCCCCGAAACATTACCAGGACGTATTAGTTTTAATACACCGTTCGGTTCGGCGTGATAGATTATAATAGAAATGTGTATTGGGTATAACAAAATATTAAAAAAAAAAAAAAAAAAACCGAAACATATTATAATTAAACATAATATAAAAAATTACGCCATTTTTCCCTATATTTATACCTACTGAATAATTATACACCCGAGTTCGGCAACGCGTTGTTTATCGTTATAAATTATACTTTGCGGGTAAATTAATTAAAATAATTATTAATCTTTTATGTGTATAATATATAAACGTATTTAGCCAGGCGTACTAATGCGCGTGGGTTGCACGAACAGTTAACTATAAAAAGATTTTATCGTATCGATAAAACATTAGATAAATAACTTTATTGTGCCCATAAAGTCACAGTGCAATGTTGCCTAAGTATGCACTTCTATACGAATTTACCGTATGGCCGTGATCCTGTGGTAATACAATATTACAATTAACAATGATTATTCAGTCACTGTCAGTATCTTATGGTTACAAACCAAAATTGTATTGTCGTGTACACCCGTGCACTTTTATTTGCGTGTGAAGTCCATGTTTAGTCTATGTTTAAAGATACAAAAATATGCAAACACAAATAGTTGTATGACAAGGGAAATTTGTGAATAATTACATCGCGTTATCGGTTCATTAAAGCTATGGAATTGTTTTTTTTTTTAAATATTTATCAGACCTTCATATTATCGAACCGATAGAAGGTTTTTTATCGAATTGATAAAGAAAAATGCCGTTTCTGCAACAGCTAATCGTTTTATCGAACCGATTACGATAACTTAGTTAAATATCTACGGGACTGAGAATGCTCCGCCTAAAAGACGCAATTCCAAGGGCGGTCAAACGGGGGTTAACATCGTACCTCTAAATGTGTCGATATTTCGCCTGGTGGTACTTTATTCGAAACATTTTTCTAGATTCCTGACAGTTTTGCCTTTAAAAATAACTTTAATAGTACGAAATCAACACAACAGGACTTAGGTTATCGACTCCAATCGCGGTAATGCGAGATCATGCTTAAAGCTATTAAATACAAATAAACTTAGACAAATGTCTACATAGCGTATCAATTTAATTATTGTAATACTAGACTACATACAATTATTTATCGTTACATTTGTTAATACAAACTAAATAATGTTATAATAATCGATGTTGACTTTAGATTACAGACTAAACAAAAACGTTAGTCTGTTTATTAATTAACAGTTGTTTAATTATACGTTTATAATACGTATTATAAAAGTATATGAATAGGGAAATAGAGTAGACTTTTTTTATTGTAATTGAAAGTATGTGCCCAATGATTCGTATAATGGTCTATATTTGGTAGATTAATGAAATGCGTATCGCCCGTAGGTCTAAAATTCAAAATACGAATATCAATGGATATATGAATATGATATTGGAAATACTATACGAATAGGTATTGTTTTAATAATGTTGTACGTTGGGGATGCGATTGTTTCAAGGTGAAAACACTTTTCGAAATATCTTTGTTAATTATTACATTGCGTACGTTTATATACGTATAGATAAATCTCTTTGCTCAAATTTGTTTCGGTAAAAACGCATAACACACTCGTAGGGATCAATGAATTACGGGGAGAATTTCATTCGGAAGTTAGTGTACAAATATTTAAATTTTTTGCGGAAGTCCTTGAAGTTAGATGGAAGTTTTGGAAGTCTAATGGAATTTAGGTGTACATAATTCTAGCTTGTGATTAACCCTTGTGATTAGGTGTATCATTTTAAGTGCATCATTAGAAAACTAGAAATATAAATAAAAAAAAAAAAAAAAAAACGAGAAAATTAACGAGTTACTGCCAACACGATAATTTAAAATAACGTTTTTGATAATTCCGCGAGTTTCCTGAATCGTTTATTATCATTGAACATATTATACGTACACGATGTATAAATAATAGCAATGCGTTAAAATCAAATTCTCACTATTTTTATCCCGAAAGGTCATTCAAAAGTATTATAATACACAAGTGGACATCGTGAACTGAAATAAAACGGCTCTATACGAAAATCAAACGTCTTGCGGTTTTCGACTTTGTACGACTGTATACTTCGCTTAAAATGTTCAGGATTTGTTTTTTCTCTATCTACATAGGAGTATCGTAGCAATAATACTGTTATGGTTATTATTATTTTTATGAATTTATTGTTGAGTACATTTTTCGCATATAAGACCACAATCTTGACGGTCGCTACTCGCTCCCCATTTTGCTGAAATTACATTTCGCCATCGTCCCGTTCTGCCGATTTAACAAAAATAATAGTAATACATTTAAACAATGTATTGGTTTTACTATGATGTGTGGCTTTTTTATTTTTCCGTCCGTGGAAAACATTTCTACCAGCTGTCTTGTTCCGATTTTCATGTGTAGCACCTGTTCTGAAAGCATTTTGGACCTAGTTGGTGACTAACCAGGGATTTTTTTGATTTTCGTTATAGTTTTTCTAATAGTTTGAACTTCTTTTTTAAAAATTGGGAAAAAACGGGACTATTTACGGCAATAATGGTGTCTTTATTTTCGTTTTTTTCTTTTTGTTGTAACTCGGTTGAAAATAATCGTAAAGACTTGAAATGTTCACAGACTATTAATATTAGCCTATTCTAAGGATGGATGCATTTTAAAAAAATTCCGGTTATTTTTGTTTAACTATTTTTAGCCAATTTAAGTTTGAGAGTTTTATTAATTTATGTTTGGTTTATATTTTTAAATTGAGTGTAATGTAGTAGTCTTTTTTTTATAAACTTTAAAGATAATATTTAATGGGTGTCGTACTAAATATATAGTAAACGTTTATCGTATACGATAAACGAAAATTGTAAAAATCAGGATATTTTGTTTGGTTTTAGTTTATTGATGAAATTTAGTGAATAACAATCGTAGAGACCTATATCTTTCACTGAATACTGATATTATTATTTTTCAGACGCGCGCTTGTGGTGAACATCGCAATTTTAAAAATATTTTGTCATTTCTTGAGTTATTTATAGCTATTTGAGATTCAAATATTGTATTTTATTTTCATCAGTATTTTAAGTTCAAACTGATGTTAAAATTCGTTAAAAACACGAATAATTTACTTTTTGGTTACAAAATAAATACAATTTTCTATTAAAATTTATTAAAACTCGGTTAACCGAAATTCGTTCAAAATCATTTTCCATTTTCAACGATTTATCATCGCGTACAGATATGAATAACATTTTTCTAAATTATATCCTACCTTCCCAACTTAACACTAAAAAATAGTGGCTCACCCATGGCGAGAAGAATGTCCTGATTTTTATATTTAATTACCTTCGAAGTTTAGTTTTGAAACGATTTTCTTAATATTTACATGGCGATGGCTGATGTGGTTATGATGTGTATTTTTAATTTTTCTTTGAACGTACGGTACAAGTATTTCGAACAACGAAAATTAAATGTCCCCCGTAGCTTTCAATGCATTTCCAATAATATTTTACATTTTTCGTTCATAAGTCGTGTATTGCATTAAACAATTACTACATATTATTTGTTCAGCTATTAATCAAATACCCTACAATTTTGCAATTTGTTATAT
The DNA here is from genome assembly GCA_956483605.1 of Tuberolachnus salignus. NCBI lineage: Eukaryota > Metazoa > Arthropoda > Insecta > Hemiptera > Aphididae > Tuberolachnus > Tuberolachnus salignus. The sequence continues at coordinate 19,156,593 of OY101438.1, forward strand.
AAAAATAATAATTTTAAATCGAAAATTAATACAATCATTTTTAATTCGTATTTAAAAATCGTAATCTTTCATTTAATCGATTTAAAAACCGAGGTGCAGTTTGCTAGTTTATATAAATCATTATTTTAAACGGTAAATACACCCTCGGAAGCGATATTAGTGAATTCGTCTCGGCGATTACTACTGCACACCGTGCGGGTTCCGTTTCTCGAATGCCCTATTTGAGGGGGTGTTTTGGGCGTGCAAAATTGATTGCGTAAAAGTATGGTTGGATATTAAAAATAATAAATCAAAACCAATTTATTAGAAATGTTCGTAGATTATACCAAGAAGTAATGGGGAGAGTATACGCGTAATACTTATCCTGGTAAACTCTCAAACAACGAGTGACGTTTTTCAATATTGTTTTTTTTTTTAAATTTTTTTTTTCATCCGGACAGGATGAATTTATACGTTTTAAAAAAAAACCGCACGTGACCGAACGTCGGCAACGTTACCACGGTAAGTCGACCACTGTCCGAGCACGTCCTCGTGTAGGTTAGTTTTCGTGAGCACTACAACAAGTCGTGTGTCATAGATTGGATTATATAATAACGATAACTATTACAATATTAGTGGGTAACTGAGTTATAGTTACTGGCCATTTTATTTAGTAAACCTAGTTAAGTTACTTGAAAAAAAAAAAAAAAATGAGGGTTACTTCGTTAAGTTTGGCGGTACTTAGAATTTATTATTATTTATAATAATATATAATTTAATATTTAATAGTGTATAAATTTCAGTTAAATATTTAAAACTTAACAGTTTAAACGTCTATGCGGAAGCGTTGTCACATACACAGGAGAAAATTATCGTCGATAATGTTGGCGGGTTTCGAATCCGACGATCCCCCTACGAATCTGTTGCTTTATTTTTTTTTTTTTTTATTCCTGATTTATCTAAACCAGTCGAATCGGCTCTGGATTTACGCTCGGGACACTATCGTATATGTCTGGGGCAGTGAGTACAAGTAGATATTAAGATTTCCGTAGGTGCCGGCCGGATATAAACGAATATCACAACCATTGAGTACGTGGACGCATACGAAGATACGGACTGCGGCGCTTGGAATTATAAACGAAAAGTAGTCGTTAAAAGAAAACGAGACAGATACGGAAAAATATCACGGGGAAACAGTTCATAACAATACTACTGGATAGCAATGGCTTTGTTCGTTGTAAAAATTGTCGTGTACACTATACAGCGCAGAAGTGTCGCGATTGCGTTCTGGCGCGCCGTTTTCAAAACGAACGTTTTTGGCGTGAAATAATCGCGTGGTGGTCGTAAGTATAGTATAAGATAACGATTTTCAAACACACAAATCTGTGCGCACAAATGAGCAATTCACCGCACAATCGTCATCCAACAGTACGGCATATTTTTCCTTTAAAATATAATTTCATTCTAATTTCATTAATTCCATCACTCGGAACAAAGAGCTCAGCGGCACGTGCCCTCAGCTCGTGTGCGTGCGTGCGAATAATGTCAACTGATAAGCCACCGAAAATCCGATCCCGCACACACACGTTTTCTGGTGTAAATAAATGTCGGACAAACATTTCTTTGTTTTTTTTTTCCTTTGTTTTAAACAAACGCTTTGCCGTACACTAGTTGTACACCTTCGGTTAAAACCAACAAAGCTAATACCAACATTATTTTGATGAAAAATGCATTGATAAAAATCTCGGATAGATTAATGCATAAATGCATACCGTTTACTCGGTGATATCCCACTGATTGTAGGTATCTTTAAATAATGTCTTTGATCGAGAACGTCGAATTCGGTTGCAGGTACGCTCATAACGCCCGATCCGAGAGCGGGTTTATTGTAGTGGTCGTGTCACATCAAAACCCCGGCATCTCCGGATTTCGGACTCGAAAATACGATAATTCCAATTTATGATTTTAAACTAATATCATCGTATTTCATACCGTAACGTTGGTATTTACGAATTGCGCGTTAGTCGCGCCGCGGAAATTATGTCTGCACTGTAACGCGCGGGGTTTTTGCTTAGTCGTAGGTCGTGGTTTTGTGTCTATTAAACACGTTTATAATTTTGCCGATTCGTTTTCGTATTGTCCGGAAACCGCATTGGCAAAAGAACCGACATGCCCGTAGTTCGGCCAATCCGGATTTTTTTCCCGGTCGCTCGCGTTGTCCGCGTCGCCGGCCACGGCGGTGGTGGTCCACGTTTAGCGGTGAAAATTTCAAGTGGCGTCGGCGGGCCATAGCGACAAACCCCCGTCGATGGGCGTGGGGCGGACGCGGGGCGCCGGCAGTAATAAATACGCACACACAACAAGCGCGCCGGCCGAGACACGCGACCGTCCCGCCGAAGTCAGTTCGCGTTTGTTATGCTGTTGGTGCGGACCTGCCGAACCGTCATGTTTACCGGTCCCGGGCATGTGCTCGCCGCGATCGCGATCGCCGTCGCAACCGTACCGCCGTCCCGCGGAGAACTCGTCGTCGGTGAGCATATCGTTTCTAATACAATTATTATAATAAATAATATTACTGAAAACTACCGGGGAAAATCATCTACGACAAATGCCGTTTACCGCAACGATGGCCTTAAAAAAAAAAAAAATCTATACACGTTTTTAACAATTTAAAAATTATACGTATTTGATTACTTTAAATAAGATAAGACAATGACATTATCGAAACGGTAAATAGAACAATTCTGAAAATCTGTACGGATGATGAACGCAAACGACATTTCCCGTGATAATCATTGTTTGAGGATCTAAAATTGTAACTATTTAGTCGTATAAATAGATCGACTAAAAATTTACAAAATTACCGAAACATGCTAAAAAAAAAAAATGCCAAACAGAGAAAAAGAAAATATAGTTTTATGTGTATCGAATTATGTACTTGTAATGGATTGTCTTAGATCAACCAAAATAAAAAAAAATGCACTTGCCATTGAATTCCCGACTCTGATGATTGTTACCGTCGTCTCCTCTTCGCATTGCCGACCGCGCAATTTCGCTCTTCTGTATTTTTTCCGCGCATATACCGACAAATAATGACAATAAAACAAAAATAATTACAATAATAATCTAAAAAAATATTATACGATTACGGGGGAGTGCAAATTATAGATTACACAACTCGTGCGTTAAGAAAATACCGAAAATACCGAAAATATTACAGAGACGAAATTCAGGCGGGAATATTTTTCTTATGCCCGCTGTAACTGAACAAAATTAGTTTAACGTCTGGTTTTTTTTAGTATTTCGCTAATATTATACATTTAAAAATATTAAAAACTCTGACCTCGAATATCTACATGAAAAAGAAAAAAAAATGTAATTAATAATTTATTTTATACTGTATTCAAGTACAGAACAAATTTATTTCGGATGGATACTAAACATCACTTATGTTAAAAATCACAATACAATTCAGCCAGAATGTTCTCGGACTAAAAACGTGTTTTACGCCAATAGATTTAAACATAATCTTTAACCTATAATTGCTAGAAGACGATTTTTAATCTTTGGCGACGCGTTTTTTTTGATAAAAATGTTACGAGAAAAGATATTATCTTCCATAATTTCATGTATTTCTCAAATGATAATAATAAAATTGTGCAAAGTTTCGGAAAAATTAAAAACGTTTCGTCACTGATAGTTTTCTACGCGATATAAAATGAAAATGTCATGTATTAATTTTGATAAATTATTTCGTGTATTATTCAAATATCATGATTACATTAAAATACATACTTGTGGTAACGATACGGGTTCATTTCTAAATTTATTTTTGAATGTTTTTCAGTAAGTCAAATTTCCTTTCTTTTAAAAATTTGCCTATACGTAACTCCTAAAACATTAGGTACCTATGAAATGTTCTCTTGAACATAAGTGTCCGATTAAATCACGAACAAATATTATTTTTACATACGTTCGTAAAAAGTGAGTCGACGAATGTTTAAACATAAAATAAAAATAAAAGCTTACACCGTGGACGTTATTTATTTATATCGAGATATTTCTTATGCAATTTATGTACCTATATTTGATACATAATGATACTTTATTGAAATAAATAAATAAATATTCGTTATTTTTATTATAATTGTTCATATAACGTCTTGTGAATAATTCCATTTCGGGAGACTTAAACAGTTTACATATAATCAGTGTTCGAATTTGGGGAACAATTTAGGATGGACGTTATTTTTAGTTTAAAATTCATCGTTCTTTAGCAGATGTACTACTATAGTGACCGACGAGGGACTTTTTCCCCCAGACCCAAAGTAAATTATTTTCAAAAAAAAAAAAAAAATAAATAAATAATAATAATATTCAATTTTTACGAGTAGAGACACGTATTTCTGTTGAAATCAATATTTGTATATTGTTTTAGTATCGTACAGTTGACCGCAGGCGAATAATACGTTTCGTGGAAATCTGTTGAAAATATTGATGTGAATTTTATTTTAAATATTTCAGTAAACTAAATTTGAGGTATTTTATATTGTTGTCTTAAATTTTAATTAAAATGTGGAAAACAATAATCTACACATCCTACGAAAACGTTCCTAGAGTTTCCGGGTTAATTAAATTCAGGGGTACACTAAAATCTGTGAACAAATTTAAGCGAGACCGCTAACCTACCCTCTAAAATTCAAGCACCGCATATAATAATTATAGTCTTCAACATTTAAAACCCATTTTACAGTACTATTTTATTTCGTGGCATCATTGATTGCATAACAAATAAATATATTAACACCACGGGTCCCGTTTTTGAAACTCGTACTTTACAAAGTCTTTTTTTTGTTAAATACCGCACACTAAACATTTAGGTTAAAAAAAACCCAGATAATTATGTAGGCAATAATCACTTACCTGACATATTCCATCCGTAAGAAAATTCCGGATAAAACAGTAATATTTGCCGTTTCTATCTATATAATGGAAAATATACTAATGAATGTGTTTTCATATTTCCAAGTAGTACTCAGGCTCGAATAGACCGAAAACAAATATTAGTTCACTAAATTAACGACGCATTCATTTGATTTGCTTCCAAATAGGGATTTTTTTTTTGATATTTGTGTTCTATAACTTTTTATTAAGATTAAAAAAAAAACAAAACAAAAAACACGGAAATATTTCGCACCGCTCTAGTCTATCTTTTAGCATACTAGAATGATTGATTTTACAAAAATTAATCAAACCTTGGATTTGTTTATTACAATTTATATGTCGGTTATTAAAACTAAAACTATATGTAATTCTAGGCAAATAAAAAATATCTGTTTTATGCTTATACTCGTTTAAATAAATTTTAAAAAAATGTCACATTTTTTAGAATCCAAAGGGTGTTGAGTGTATAATTTTCAAATTTATTATTAGATTTTCTTGATTAAAAAATACTACATGTAAAATATTAAACCGATATTTTCAAAATAAAAACTATATAAAAAATCCATAGTAAGGGTAATTTTTTTTTATAATACCATTCTCACCTGTCTATGCGAAAAAGGCGTATTCTGACGATTTTTTTTAGCAATACATCATTGGAGATAGCTAAGGGTTTGTTTTGGATGGTATCTGTCGGGTATCGAAATAATACAAGTAAAATTATTTTAACCGATGAAATGTTTTTTTAAGTGTTTAGCACTTATAATAAACAATGTGGAATTCGCACACGCCTCGCATAAAATTATTAAATTACGGAGAAATATTATTTTAAAAATCTTAAAAAATAAATTTAATTACGACAAAAACGCCTTGATGATATTGGCAAAAAAAAAAGTTTTTACCTATACTATTCCGAAATAACGATTTATTTAATTATAATATTTCCTATTTTTACCCTGTTAAAATCGATTGTCGTATACACAGAAAGTCAGAAATGTTTTTTTTTTTTTAATTTTTTTTTAACTCGGTGTCCGTTAGAGTAAAGTATCTTTATACCCATATCAGCGGTATGCGGTCAATGCGGACTACCCGGATCAGTGACTTAGAGGTTTCAGTATCTGTCTCTAGTGTCTACCTTTTTACTCGTCAGGTTAAAACTAAAACAATATATTAATTATAAACCAAAATCGTGGCCAATCCGCGAAGAATACACACAATTCCGTGTAACGTTTCATTAAAAATAAATGCAATTCAATTAAAATGGTATTTATTATAATTCAATTAAAAAGGTATTTATTATATATATATATATATTAAAAATAAAAAAAATAAAAAAAAAAACCTTACGGGGATATTGCACATACAACTGCAGTGATATTTCATCTTAGTGAAAACTAATTTAAATATAAGTTAGTACAATATAATAATAATAATAAAATAAGGGTACAATAATTTATTATTAATTTAAATACGAAAATGTATTTTTAAATAATACATTTTCCGCGATGCGCAGATATGGTTTTTTTTCTTTTGCATACTGGGCACGGGCTCATAATTTTTATACTTTATAAAACTGTTGGCCGGTAATTGAATGATAATACAATATATTATTATTATTATTATTATTATTATATTGTCAAGTAGGTAATATAATAAATTTATTATAAAATCTTTTCTTAATTTATATTTATTACGATTTAAAACGACGTAAAAGCAATTTACGCGTAAAACGATTTAAGTCTCATGCGATATCAAATAAACACGTTTTTTTTAATTTTTTTTTTTTTTTCTATAAACGTACAAATTAGTTTCCACTTGAAAATTTATAGTTTTAAATTTCTAACGTGTTTAATACTTTTAAGTTAATATTATCGTTCGCTTTAAATCACACTGCCGATAATTATTAATAATACCTAATAAATAATTATAAGTACAGTAATACTATATAATAATTATTTTAGATATTGGTGCGACGACCGGATAATTCCACTTATTTTCTCGGAAATTCACTTTTTGATGACATAATAATAATAATAAAAAAGAAAAAAAGCAATGCTCTATATTTTGGTGTGGTAAACAATCAGATTAAACCAATAAAATTATAGTTTTCAATGAGAATCGGAGTTGGAGTTTTGTTTTAAAATTTTATTATGACAACCGGACAAATCCAATACAATACGATATTACATTATATTTATTAAAAAAATTGGAATAACTGTTTATTTAAAGTGACGTACCTATAACGTTATTAGTACATCTTAACTAAGATCTAATAAATCGTCAAGATAGATTCATAGTCAATTATTGCCATTTTATGTGTACATTGTAAAAAAAGAAAAAAGAAATTATTATTTTTATTTTTTTTTAATAAGAAAAGGTAAAACATTAACATTTTCAAATTAAGTAAATGCCAGTATTTGCGTAATAATAAGCTCAAAAGTAAAACGGATTCTCGGTTTTAATATCAACGACTATATATTTTTTATATAAAAACTTATCCTGTTTTCTAGTATTTTCATATTCGTGTCAATAATTGTATATCATATATTATTTAAAAAGCTTTTTTACACCGTTACATAAAAAAAAAAAAAAAAAATAAAAATGTGTAAACAAAATTATTAATATTTCATTTTTAATAATTTCATTAACACTTAATCCAACAACTAACCATACGTACGTAAATGTCAATGTTGTTTTACGATTATTGAAAAATAAATAATTGTTATAGAGTATATATATATTTTTTTTATAAATATATGGAAATGTTTACTTTATACATAAATAAAAAAAAGAAAATAAAGGCATTGCCAATATAACAATATATAGAACCTACGTCTTATCTATATATATATATATATATATATGCTGTTTAAATTAGATTGCAGAAAAGATTATACATTGCAAATATGTTAATTTAAATTGTTGCTTGATAAAAATAAATGGTACTTGTTAGGGTGTCCCTTGTTTTTGAACTTTAATTATTTTGAACACATACCCTATAATTTTTTTCTGATTAGTTTAAAACTATCGTAAATGAAATATTCCCCCCACTAGAATGAATGTAACTCGTGTCGAATCTTTTTTAAAGTTGAATACATATGAATGGGCTTTCCGATAAAAATAGTCCCATTCTTGGGCAAATGCAAATGTCTTTTGGCCATCACTTTTGTTTGATTGATTTGACATTTTTACCAAACTTTTGTGGCATAAGCACAAATCGATTTTTTAAATGTAAGGCTTTATTTAATTTTTTTTAATGAACTTTTTAATCTATTTCTCCTAAATTAATGAAAAAAAAAAAAAAAAAAAATTACCTAAGATTAAAAATATACATTAAATTTATGTTTTTTCAATATTATAAATTCTCAACAAAACTATAAATAAATTAATCTTAATGTCTCATTTGCCAGTTAGCCGATAACTGATATAAATTTGATCGTAGTTTCGTACGATCAAATTGCTTCGGTGTTGTCTATTAGTCAAGTGGTGGCTGTTTTAGTCTATAACATAGGTGAAGTAAAATTGTATGTGAGCGAAAATTTAATTGCTAATTTAACCGCAAAATATATTTTGGGAGAAAGCTCGCATTTCAACGAAAGGTCTTCCCAATAATGTAAAAAAAAAAACTCGTTAATTTATACAAAAATCGGAGGAATCTTCAAAAAAATGCAAATAAAACTCGATATGATTTTGTGAATATGCTAGATTGCCTTTTTCATATAGCACTGTTATGTTATAAAATAAAAATGTTCTGAAATAAAATAGTATTCAATTAATCTTAGTGTTTTCACATTTTCTTCAGATCTTCGTCGATTCTTCACAAATACCTCGTAAAAATTTCAAGTCAATCGGACAAGAGTTAAGGCCAAGGGAAATTTTTAGGTGTCCTAAGAAATGGACCTATTTGAACGGAATCACTAGAATTCACATATATCAATTTTAAAGAGATTTCGGCATGGGTTAACATTATCCCAGAAAGAAAATATTTCTTTTACAGTAGTTTTAGACCAAAAGGAAAAAAATATTAGAGGGTATGCATGTCAATTTTCTTAGAAAAAAAAAAATGTTCTTCATATAAGGGACACCCTAGGACTTATATTTAAATCAAATTTTTTTATTTATTTATTTTTAAATATGGTTTATATGAACCATATTTAATTACTTAATTACAACATATTGTGGACATATTTTTACGTTATACAAAAATGATTTTATTTTAGACTAGTAACGGCAAATTAAATTTAGCATAAAGAGGCGGAAAACTGTTAAATTCCCGGCTCTGTCTACGATTAAGGATATTATTTTAAAATAAATCGTTTACGGAATAATTTAATAATTGAAATTAGTAGTTATACAACGCGTTTTTAACAGTTTGTTTTTTTATAAGGGTTTCTGAAATTTCTTGAAACATTTCACGAGTTGTGCTTTGGGGAAACGAGCCGTGGCAGTACGCAATTATTCACTTTTTTTTACAACATTTCTTATATGACTACGCATATTTCTAATTTTAACATCGTATCCTCCGGTATTTTCACCAAATAGATACTTCTGAATTCCATTGCTATATTTGGCATAGAATTATACGACCCTCTCAAAGGTCTCAGATCCTTTCGTGAATCCTACTTGTGGTGGCCCTCGTTTGTCTAGTTACCGTTGCATTTTTAGATTGTCATACCCGTCCGCCCAATTATTTTCTTCCGTTTCTCTTCCAGATACGCTGACCTTTAGGTCCTTCTCTAGATTAATTTTTATCCGATGTTCAATTATTCCTTAGATTCGTTCATCTATTGTATTTCGTTCTGTTATATACTTTAATAATACTAATATCTATAGTTTGTTTTTTTTCCAAATTTTAATCTTATTGTATTACTTATTTGAATTTTATGGCTTCGATTTGATTTACGATTAATTTCTGTGTTTTGTATATAATATAGAAATTGAAAAGTTTGGTAGTAAGGTAGAAAAGGGTAGGCAGGAGCACTACACAATATTTTAAATTTCGTAACTTCCGTAACTTTAATACAACTTTTTCGTCGAAAAATCTTTCAAAAGAGAATAACCAATATTAGAAACTGATTTAAAGATGTGACATAAATCCGGATTTTGAATTTATGTTTCGAATTCCAAATTTTGTATTTGCAATTTTAAAATCCGAAATTTGGGTACAGTTTTCTGTTTTTTAAATCTTAAAATCAAATCATTAGATCATTTTTTTTTACATTACAAAATGAGTTTTATTTCAAGGCGTGCTACCATAAAAAATTTATACGAGTAAAATGTTTGCTGGGTGAGCCAGGTATATATTATATAAATAATTAGTTTGGGAAATTTCGGATTTTTCCCGTCGTTTAATTGCCGATGGTACTACAATCCTCTTTCCCGGTAACGACCCAGTACAAACCTCCGAAGCATTACAAAACCACTTAAACCTAATTGAAAACTGGTTATCTAAATGACGAATCAAAATTTACTTTGATAAATCGGCTCATGTAAATTTTACTTTAAAAAAAGTCGTACGTCCTTCACGGAGAGTTTCCAAGAATTTCATATTCCTACATCCTCAGATGTAAAATATTTAGGTATTATTCTGGACAAGAGGTTAACTTGGGGCCCACATTTAAATACCACAAGGAAAAAAACTAAACAGTCGACTACATCTCTTTCGACCAATCCCCAAGTCAAAGTTGACTATACACACAAAAAATATCGTATACAAAGCACTTCTAAGACCCGTGTGGGCTTTATGCTATTCAGATTTGTGGATGTGCTAAACCCTCACAAATCCGTACCATAATATACGTTCCAAACGACAGCTTTTCGTATCGTCACTTCTGCCCCCGAGGCACATATCCAATGATACGCGCCATAACGGATTAAATATCAAAACAGTACGACAATCCAACCAGCTTCCGCACACTACTCCAGATTCCATTTCAAATAATCAACTCGCCCAAACCCCATAGTTTCCGCACTGTCGTGCAAATCTCTCCCGGGTAATCCAACGCGTCGTCTGAAACGCCAGCGGTGCAGGATATTCCTTACTCTAAATCAGTGTCTCCCAACCTTTTTGGTAAAAAAAGTGGTGGTACCACGGATCACTTCGGCAATATTTTATAGATCGCGGACCACCTCAATTTTACGAAAACTAGGAATACCTTTTTTTTTTTGCTCATTCACAAGAATACACGAAATTTATCGAAAAATGTTTGATTTTTATTATTTTACTTTACATTTTATTACTATACTTCACTAATATATAATTATACTTTTCTATGGTAAATAATTTACTTAGTGTGATTTTTGTGACGGATATCTACACACTTATAAAAGTGGAAAATACTTATCGGTCTACAGCAGCAACAACGATAAGATGACCGTATATTATTATACGGTTCCTCACTAAGTCGTAATTTAAAAAAAAAAAAAAATAATAATAATAATTAATTTGTAATAGAAATCGAAGAAAAATCTATGGGACCGCGGACCACCGGTTGGGAAACACCGCTCTAAATAGTACATAGAAATAATAAAAAAAAAAAAGTTCACGTTGGGTTACCGGACCACCGGATTGCGTCCGTCAAGTGTAGATTGTCGTTATTGAATTATCTCTTAAGGAAAAAAAAAATCGACGGATATCGTGTGCGTGGCGACACAACAGTCGTAATTGTAATGGTAATAGTAATAATAATAACAATAATATATCGTGCGGCAATAAAATGCCGCCGCCGTCGCCGTCGCCGTCGTCGTCGTCGGCGACAGCTACCGGTGGAGTAGGTACGTAGAAAAAAAGAAAAAATTCACCAGACGGTATAATAGGTACTACCGTCACGGGCGGCGGCGGCGGCGGCGGCGGCGGCCGCTGCGATCGTATTTTACACGCCGTCGAACTGCCGCCGCGGCGCGCATAAACGACGTATTTATTATTGTTATTAAAACACCGCTAAAACAATATAATGTATCGACTTGTAAAATCTCGTCCGACACGCCATCGTACACACACACACACACACACACACACACACACACACACACACCTTTGGCGTGTCTCGTTAACGCCACGATCACGCTATACAACAATATCCCCCGTATATCCCGTATACAGGGCGGTCGTTTAATTGCCGGGAGACCGCCGGCGTAACGGGTTGTCCGCGGGCCCGCCGCGTCACCCGTTCGCCGCCGTTTGTACACTGTTCGCATAAATCGTCGTATAGGACCAGGATACTACGACAACCGAGCCCGCCGACAAATCACTATTTGTTTAATGTAAAAGAAAATAAATAAATCTATTGTTTTGCATTACGCGTAACGTAATGCATACGTTTTCGTTTCGAAATCAACGTCGTATTCCGAATGTATTTGTTTTTTTTTTTTTGATTTGCACGTTGAAAGTAAATGTAAATTGATCAACGATCAAAATGATGTAAAATCCGACGGGTTATTTGCACGCGTACGAGTCACAGCCATGTACATATGAGCGCACAGACACAGTCCGCATTAATAAATGCGCACAATCCATTTTTGAAAGAAGGAAGTAGATACAAGTAAATCACTTTTTACTTGAAAACTTTTTACTGTTCGACGCTAGGCTCAAATCAATTTGTATAAATTCAATGACCGACTTGCGAAATTGTCTCTTGTAAATACGAACAAATCCTTTACGATTACATTTGGTCTTACGGCATATCATGGGCGTGTTTACGGTAGCGGTTTGAAGAGGTTGTGTAGCCCTATTTTTTCCGAAAAATGTGGGAAAATGTAGTTTTATATAAAAGTAGAGTGGGTTCTGGGGCCTTGGTAAGGTATTCGTGTAAAAAAAAAAAAAAAGCTGTAAGCTACCACCCACCCCGCACCCTCGAAAGAAAAAGCTGTCTGGATACGCACTTCTAGTATATTAAGTAAATTTACAAGTGGTCCGTAGAATTTAGAGTTATGAATTTAGTGGTCCGTGAAGTCCAAAAGGTTGGCGACCTCCGATCTATACGCTGCAGCATAATAGACTCACGATAAGTATAGTAGGGTGTGGGTGAGGGGGTTTCGATATTGACGAAATTAACCGGTCGAAAACTCGAATTTTTTTCTTAACGCTTTTTCTCCGAAAATATCGGCCGGTCGCACATAGGTTTTGCAAAGAGAAAGAAAAAAAAAAACCGATACCACCTCTAATAAATAATCCATAAATTCATATTGAAGACGCGGTACGAATAGCGTTGGAGGTTTCTTCAAACACATATTATGCATAGTACCTATATTTATATAAAACTCCTTTTTTTCCATCAGTAAAACGACGATATCATCGTCATCACCAATGATGAGGAAGTAAAATCGGAAAAAATATTCACCGGCGCCATAGGGCAAGTAATATTTAGCGCCCTTATTTAACACTGGTAGAAATTGGATTAAATTTCTAGAAAAGTTAAGAATTTATATACAATATAATACCTCTATGCCAAATCGATTCTGAGCGGAGTGCAATAGCACTTGGTAGTTTTTATCGTTCATACAGATTTCAGATTCTCCTCAAATATATCGTTTTCAAACGTGCATTTTCCTACGAGAAAATTTCTACAAAACCCTAAATGAGGGAACAGGAAAAAAACAAAATGCTGAATGTACTTAAATTGTTTTTATTTTTAATCCACTGTTACGGACTCTGTCCTTCAACGGGTCCCACGGCCAAGTGCATTAGATTACACAATATTACGCAATAGTAATGCTGCCTAATATTAATATTGCGGAACTATATAACTCATTTATTGTTTTATCAAGTTTAATGATTTTTTTTTTTATGTATTTCGTAACGGATGTACCCGGGACTTGAAAAGTACAACGCGTATGTTCGGACGGATTGCACAATTACCGTGCCGAGAAATAAGTAAATTAAAAAATTACGCCACAATCGGGAGAGGACGACAGAGCCTAGCGCGGGAGATACGCGTATAAAAAAGCCACAGATTTGGACCCGACGGGGTCGTGTTCTCCACCGACATCTGCGAGCACCTTCGCGAAACACGACCCGAAATATACTTAGACTTGTACATTGTATTTAAGAGAACATTGTGAACAACTGTAATATAATTTATTAGCAATTATAATTTCGAGTAACAGTTTTTTGTAATTTAAAAATCAAAAGTCTTAACCACTAAAAATACGTCTCTTGACTGTCTCTAATTAGCACGCAACACCTTACGATTTGTTTTCTTTATCTATAACGTACACGCAATATAAGAAATTTACTTTTAACAGAACCGATGGGAACTTTTACATTAATATTACTATACCTATAGTAAATTGACCTAATATCAAAGTTAAAATTACAGGATTATTATCCGTTGGTCTTTCGTCGGTTTTCTTTTCTTTTTTTATTTTTTCACAAATAGGTTTAATTTAGATTGAAATATATGAGTATTTTAATGTGTATAACTCGCTTTAGAATAAAAAATAATAGAACATAAAATCCTAAGATTGAAAATCGGAGTCAGATTTTTGGTAGAAAAGTTGTTTTTTTTTGGGGGGGGGGAGAGAGGAAAACACGCACACACCATAAGTAAAACCAATATAAAATAAATTTATTGTGCTTAAATAAAAAAAATAAAAAAAAATACTGTTTATAATTTAAAACAATAAATGTTGTTTAATAATAATTGTAATATTTTGTATTTGTAAACGATGAGAAATTCCAATTAAATATTCTTCAAGACTTCTTAGTGAAAATTTACAATTTTTTTTTAGGCATGCAGTTGCTTGCTTTAATATATTTTAGGTACATCCTATTTGTAAATGTATAGATTTTTCTATATTTATAGACCTAACAACGAAGTGAAATAGTTCGTACGCAATATACAAAGAGTAATTTTAAACCGAAGTATGTACATAATATACACGTACGCAGTATCATTAAACAAAATTATTTTATATTATTATTTTTTTATACTGTATTTTAGACGGGGAAAATCGTCTCACGGGAATCTGATAATGTACTGATATATTAAAATGTTTAAAATTGACTCTGCTAAAAGTAGATTATCGACTGCGAAAACAAACCGTGGTTTATCATTTACAATATTTTACTCTAATACATTTTATGCACATTATATTATCAACTGTAGGTATTGATTTTCAAATGGCAACCCAACTCCGAAAAAATTTAACATACCTAACATTTGTAATTTAACGCGGATATGAAATTTATTACCTTCCTCTAAGTTTATTCGGTTAAAATTTTAAACGATAAATATATTCTCTTTTCGAATAGGACAGAGATAAAAAATATACAGGACATCATTCGAAAGTTATAGAAGTTTATTGGATGTGCAAATGAGATGGTATTATAAGATGGTCGGAGCAAGATTTTCAAATTTTCTCGCAATTTTTGTAAAATTAAAAATTTTCCTTTTATTTTTTTAATGAACCTCAAAGATAAGATTTGTCCATTAATTTACTGCCCGATACCCATCCAAGGGAAAGTGGTACGGACGAATGTGACGTTTTAGACGAATAAGCCAGATAAAATTATAGGGCTTGGGGATGGATGGATTTTAATTTTTAAAACAGATATTATTTGTTATTGTAATTTTCTATTTTTTGGTCTAGGCAATTTTTGATATTCGACTTTATCGTTAAAATACCAATAGCCAAACTTGGTTAATAAAAGCAACATAGATTGCCATTATTTGTATACCAACGTCAAATTTTTCAAATATCAAAAATCGCCTCGACCGAGACCTAGAAATCAACAATACGAAATCGCAATTCAAATCCGTCAATTCCTACGAGAGTCGCACGTTTGTCTGGGTTTTGGGTCGTTTTACGTGTGTGTTTTTTTTTTTTTTTTAACTCGTAATTTTCGTATGTCCATAGATAACCGTTACGGTTCGTGTTATAAGAATCAGCCTGTATATACGTAGAAAAAAAAAAAAAAAAAACTATAGTAGGGGTATATGAGGGCCGCCGCCGCCGGTGCACTGCCGTACCAGGATCAAAAAAAAAAAAAAAAACTTCTACCATGTACTACAACTGCTACAACGATGATATATATTATCGCCGTTTCCCGGTGTTTATTTATTTATATATTTTTCTCTTAACGATATTTAACGATTATTAACGACACACCCGCGGTATGGCGACGATACAAATATTACGACGTGAAAACCGTAGATTACGTATAACAATACGTTATCACGCGTATATTAGAAACTCTTATCACTAGGGCTGGGATTTTAATGCCCTAAAAAACCCCGAAAAATGTCCTAAAAAAAAAATTGTGTCCAAATTCTTGTACAAACGCACGCAGTCGACTCGCTGTCGAACATTTTACTTTTGGCATTTTTATATTAAATTATCAAAAAAAATTAACTAGAGTAATAAAACGGTGTTAACGACGACAAAACTCGTACTGAACGTCTAACGATAATATCATCGGACGTCGATTTTACCGATTTAAGATTATTTAACAGGAAATGCGGGTAGAGGTTACTTAAACCTTGTCCGATAATATAATACGAATTACGAGTACCTACTTATAATTTGTTATATTTATTTAAAAACCATGTTGGTGTAAAAATCTTAAAATCTTAAAATAAAATTTCAAATTCATACACTTGGTTTCCAGAAATTCAAAAAATACTCTAAAAACTCTAAAATGCCCTAAAAAATTAAGAAAATGACCTAAAAACTAAAAAATGCAAAATAAACTTTCTTATTCTCATTCAAATGTACATAAAACAAATTTGTGACAAGACGAGCATTGCGCAGTAAGCTTTGAAAAACAATGCAAAGTGCATTGAAATCCCAGCCCTACTTATCACCGTTATTGTTATTATTAGTATTATTATTACTGTAGTGGATCGTCGCGGTCAAAACGATAATATAATATTAAATTATATTATATTATATATAATACCTTTTTTTTTTCCACCCTCGATACGTACCGTACCGTACCCGTCAACACTTATATTCATTCGGTCTCGGGGGATAACGGCAGAGTTTCTCCCCTATATTATAAAAGTACACTGCAACCACTGCGTTATTATTATTGGACACGATTATTTTCCCCTGAATAATCTATCGCCGCTTTTTACCGGCCCTGAATTATTCGTGTGTTTCAATGCAATTTTTCTCCCTCCCCCCCCGTATTTTCGCACATTATAAATTACAACGGCTTATAGCTAAAGTCGTCGTCGTCGATAACCGCAATAATAACAATAATAATAATAATAATATTCTCGATTAAATCGCGATTTACAATATTTTTTTTTTTACATTATTGTAAAACGCAGAGGTACGGCGCTGTAATTATCGAAACTTTTAACTGCAGTTTTACTTGATTATTTCTTTTCTCGATTGTCTTAATTATAGTTTAAAAGACGTGATAAAATATATATAAAAAGCATATTGAAAACTTCAGTAAATAACACTTTTGCGGACATTCTTACGCCATTACATACAAATCACTTGATTTTAAATTATTTAATATTCTACGTTGTCACTTTTATAGGTACGTCCTATGCGTGCTGTAAATAATACATATTCCAGAATATCGCCACTATTAAGTTGTTAATAAACCTTATGTACACATACGTTATAATTATAAAACGTTATTGTTCATACATCGTTGACGGGTAGGTAATTGTCAGTCAATTTTTTTGTGTATAATAATGCTACCACGCCTTTCTATACCTGAGTTTTCTTTAAAAGTGATAATTATTGTGAATAATTGTTATTAATTCATTAATTATGCAATTATAATTTGAAACGTAATTGTTTACACTCTAATTGTGCGGAAAAAGTTTTTAGTTTTATAAGGATGTTTGTTTTTTTTTTTTTTTTTTTTTTTTTTTTTTTTTTTTTTTTTTTTTATCTCGGAAAACACTTTATTTGGTACATTTTTCGAAATTCCCAAAAATCGTTTTGTAATTACTTTTTTTTTTTTTGGTGAGTAAAGTGCTTTAATTTGTTCACGCAGTACCTTAAAAAAATGTTGAATTTCTGTCCGGTGGTACTTTACTCAAAACATCCCCAATAGTTTTTCAAAACAATAAAAAAAACTGACATCAAATGACGTGATACATCGGTTTTATTCTAGTTTGTTACTGGGGAAAAAAAAAAAAAAAACTTCTTTAATCTTACCAGTTTACCGAGCTTCGCTCAGAATCGTATTTTGATTGCGATGATTTATTGTTGCTTTCTTGTTTTCAGTATATAGATTAAATTACTCTATATCCTATATCTTTCCAACTTTCCATCTACAACAGTGTCTGTATATCCATGGCGTGAATCGTGTCTGGCTTTTTTATTAGTGTATTTATTATTTTGTTTTATTGTTAATAGATAATACTCTAACGGCTATCCAATTCTTCAGAATTCATGATAATATTAATTTGACAGGCGAATACTTTAACTGATTTTGAATGATCTACTCATATTGTGATCGTTATAACAGTTACCACATTTGTTCGACGTGTGTGATTTCGGTTTATAAGTTTGTCGTATAAAAATCGAGATTATTATAATAATATGAAACGATAAAAATAAATCATTATTAAATATTATTATACAAAAGGAAAATGATAAAGATACGGGAACATTTTTATCATTTACAAAAAATAATACGAATTTTTTTTTGTAACGGAAAAAGTTTATGTGCTTTTTATTCAATAGTTTCCAGAAAATAAAAAAAATCGACAAATAACGTCAATGGTATTTTTTATTCTTTGAAATTAATATATTTCCTTTTTTGTTTTTTATATCACGTGTACAATTTTATGTGTGTTATATTTTTTTTGTATACGTGTAAGTTGGTAAATTAAGACAGATAAGGAAAATCAACTGAACTCTTTCTACAGGTTAAAAGTAACTTTAAAAAAAGCTGTAAGTGAAAATAAAATATTTTCGTCTAGACCACCAAACCTTGTTCTTGTCATGAGAATATAATGATTACTAAAATTAAATAAAAAGAATTTGCAAGTAATAATTATACATACAATTGTACGTTCTGTATTAAAAATCTACCTATAAAATCCTTTAAATTATTATTATTATTATTTTAATCTATAAATATTAAACACTACTAAACACAAATGTCACTTACGTAATATTTTATTTTATTCTTGTCTTTTTTTTATTTTTTTTTTTTTTTATAAAATATACGTGTATTGCAGATATTTTTACCTCTGAAATGGAACCGAGTTATAATTGTTTGTTCGTCTGATTTTCTACTTGTTGGTAAATTTCTTTTGACTGATATATATATTTTTATTTCACTAAATTAGCGGAATAATTTGCATAATATTCAGTTGTAAAATAAAAAGTCGAATTAAATAATTAACGAGCATAATAATTATTCGTAGGTAACTCGTGCCTCGTGGTACTACTGTTTTATGATTAAATAGCCGAAATATTGATCCTCAAAACGCCGTTAAATGCTTCATAAAAACACGTAATTTCTTCTGCATACGTATTATACGCACTTTTAAACTAATATTATTCTGTGTAAATGCAGTGGGCTAGCAAATATATTATATTGAAACATAGTTGAATAACAACATATTATTATATGCCTAATATTAAATTGGTATCGTTTTTTTCGAATATCGATTATTTAAAGTTAGCCTAACTAACGTTAGGCTAACTTATGCTAATGTATGGTAAAAGTTTACGAAAGTTCAACAATACGAGAGAATGACACATGTAAGTACTTGGTTTAATGATCGACGACCCAATTGAATCGTTTGATATTACAATAATTTTATCTATCGTCACTCATATAACATCGTGTGAGTCATATTCTAGTTACCCACATAAAGTCCGTTAGCCAGACGCTTCTTGTTGTGTTGTCTGCACAGACGATACTAGACATTCGCATTACATCAGGCACTCTGGCTAAAATATATCAAAATATTAATTTTAATAAAATCGTGATTATTATGTTCTAAAGTAAAACTGTTGGCATTAAGTCGAATCAAGGCCTGACCTGGCCTTTTGCAAATTATCACGTTAGACCAGTAATTCCCAACCTTTTTACCACAACGGATCACTTCGACAATATTTTATAAATTGCGGACCACCTCAATTTTACGAAAACTAGGAATACCTTTTTTTTTTTTTTGCTCATTAACAAGAATACACAAAATTAATCGAAAAATGTTAATTTTTATTATTTTACTTTAAATTTTATTACTATACTTCACTGATATATAATTATACTTTATTATATTAAATAATTTAATTTACTTAGTGTGATTTTTGTGACGGATACACACTTATAAAAGTGGAAAATACTTATCGGTCTACACCAGCAACAACGATAAGATGACCGTATAATATTATACGGTTCCTCAATAAGTCGTAATTTAAAAAAAAAAAAAAAAAAAAAAAAATAATTAATTTGTAATAGAAATCGAAGAAAAAATCTATGGGACCGCGGACCACCGGTTGGGAAACACTGCGTAAGACCGTGGCGGTGTTGAGCGTTCTATAGATAAATAATTAATCATATTGTATCTAGATTAAATTATGTAGGCAGTTTTTTTTTTTTTTTTTTTTTTTTTTTTTTTAAATAGAACGTGGACAATTTAATTTTATCTCTCCTCGTAGTAGGTATACACGGAATGCGTTGCCGGCCGTTTTCGGTCATGCGATAGCGAATTCAAAGCGGTTGTCGATTAAAATGTTATTTTTAAACATTTCGTTAATTTTATCAAAGCCGATTTTGTATATTAAAACAAATATATATATATACTCGTGTAAATTGTTTTATCTTTTATCTTCATCTGGATTTTGGATCTTATCTTTTTTTTTTCTGTGTCTAGATAAATAGTAATAAATCGCGTTTTATCTTCGTCTAGATATACGGTTTCAGTTGTCTTTGCGCAACACTGACCGTAGGTCGGCAAACTCGCGGGGCGCCGGAAAAATAACCGAATTCACAGTGTTGCCGTAGAGAAATCCGGAGTATTCGCGTCGGTTTTGCCGTGTACATTATTACGATTGTGTGGGCCGCACACCGCAAATTGCACGGCATTCCTTAAGTTGAATTTGCCTGACTATTACCGGCCAAACTGCCCGACGGTATTATCGGATAACCCTGGCTCGGTGGTACGGCGACACCACCACCAACAACAACAACAACAACAACAACAATAATAATAATTACAATAATATGACATTGCGTATTATTTTGACCACGACATATTCACCGCGACTCCCCCGTTCGCAGTTCAAAATATTCTTTATGGGCGTTGCTTAATGTACCGGCCCGGGAGATCACATATAATATGCGAGGTCCGTAACGCTGAAAGCGTTAAAAGTTTAATTTAATTCAATTAACGAGTTACGTTTGTACACTGTTAATTTTTTTTTTTTTTCAATTTAACGAGTTAATTTTTTCTTCGTGTGTTTGTGTGTGTATATTTTGCGTGTTACTTAATCGTGTGTATTTTTAAGTCACGTAACATTTCGGCCGAAGACAAATGTCCATAATTTCGAATTGAATACGTTTTGGTAAAATCCCGAGACGTTCAATGGCCGCCGCGGATTTATTTTTATTTTTAAATCGGACAGCACTCGTTGTGATAGCAATACTCAGTAGATATTACCATATTACAGACTCGAGTATTTTGTATGCGAGTGAAAACGTCAAAAATACACTTATTCTATAGTTACAGTTATATTTGTCTTTTACAAAGCTTTGAGCTTAAAACAAGAAAACATTTTGTGTATGTATTCATCTAACTCCGGAGTTTCTAACATATCCCTTTTCGAATCTGTCCGCCTGGCTAACTGATGTTGGGAAAATTTGGAAAACTTGTTCCAACCACTTAAACCCATTCAGACCTGACTTTTTTTTTAGGAAAACAAATTTTTTTTTCTTTCATTTATTTTTACCAAGAAAACTAGGAGGGTCACAAAAGTGACCCGTCGGCTTGTATGGAATGAAATATATAAAAAATATGTATTCATCATTACTTCTTAATATAGAAATTAGCAAAACAATTTCTTCCTGAAGCCAAACACAAGTGTACTTTACACTTTTCACAAAAAACTGTGTGTTCGATGTTTTCGTGAACATTTTGGATGCTTGCATTTCGTAGGATTTTTCAAGTTAACAACACCAGGCAAATGATCTATTGTATCGTATATTACTGCATCGGGAGGTATAGGACTATCAGCTTTTAGTTTTGTATTTGTTTGTTGATATAACTCTGTGCATACATCTTCAGGATTAGATGAACACCTTGAACTCCTATCAGTCGAAGTATTACCTAGGTCTGCCTTTTCTTTTTGGTGTTGTTAGTTTACGGCAATGTATTATTTCATTAGCTAACTGCAGCCGAAAATGTAACAAATTTAGGATTTTATTTGTTTTGGATGTTTAAATACTTTGCATCTTTTAAATATTGAATCCAACGATTAGCCACTACCAAATCAAAAGCATGTACTACAAGTCGTAATGTCCATTTTTTCGATTTTATAAATGTCCTATATCAGCGGTTCCGAAACTGTGAGCTGCGTGGTAAATATTGATATTTTTAAATCAACAATAGTTTTGTTGAAATGTCATAACTATTCCAAACAAATATTTCACTATTATGTTAGTATTACTTAAAGTCCCGTTATAATCGTACAATAATATACTTGATTCGGGGATTTCCGTAAATGTCGTTACAGCATTATCGTTATCATTATCGATAACCCAATATTATTGCGTCTACCGAATAGTGTTGAATTGTAATGAGTAATGACCAATATTATTAATATATTTGCACGGCAATAGCGGTAGTAGTCGTGAATGAACCGTACGTAAGGTGTATTCATCGTTTTCGAATTGTGCATTATCAACTCGTGTTTTATATCTTTTCTAGAAAAATGGAGAAATTTCTCAATATTTAAGAGTATTACCAAGCGTTTAAATGAAGACGACAATAAAGAAAAAAATAAACGTAAGTTCAGAAAATTCGATGATAGTTATTTAGACTCATTTTACCATCAGCAATTGATATGGTTTCTACTATGATCGGCGAATCTACTGCAAACCAACTTAAAAATATTCCCTTGTCTAATAATACAATAAGTCGCCGAATTCACGATATTTCTGATAATATAAATGAACAGCTTATTAATAAATTAAAAAACAAAAATTTTGCAATTCAATTTGACGAAGCTACCGATGGTAATAAAAACGCACACTTGATATGTTATATTCGTTTTATGGACAAAACAAATATTATAGAAGAGTTATTATTTTGCAAACCAATTTTCGGAGACACTAAGGCTAAAACCTTATTTGATATCACTAATGGACTTTATGAATTGTAATAATATTAATTGGGAAAACTGTTTGGGTGTATGCACAGATGGGGCTCGAGCTATGGCTAGTCATTATGGTGGACTTCAGGCTTTAATACGACAAAAAGCTCCAGAAATGATATGGACTCATTGTCTTATTCATCGAGAATCTTTAGCATCACAAAATATGTGTCCATCGTTAAATACCGTACTTCAAACAGTTATAAAAGTAGTTAACTACATAAAAACAAGGCCTGTTAAAGCAAAGTTCTTTAAAAAGATATTTGAAGAAATGCGAGCAGAGCATACTGCGTTACTGTTTTATTGTAATTCTAGATGGCTATCAAAAGGAAACGTACTAGTACGAGTGTTCGAACTTAGACAAGAACTTTACACTTATTTGAGTGAAGAAGGTCATAATGACTTTAACAAGTTTATTGTGATTTATATAGTGATTTTGTAATTAAATTAGCGTATTTATGTGATATTTTTGAAAAATTTAATATACTCAACACATCTTTACAAGGTAAAGAAACTCATATTCTGCATTTCTATACTACCGTTCCAATATTGTCACCTAAATCGGCGACCCACCCGTGGGTTTTATTCCAGATTTTATTTCCGATTTACCCCCGGTCGGTGTATTATCCATATACAGTCGACCGTGGTTAACTCGAGATATTCGATACCCATTCGAACATTCTCCCCGGTCCCTAGAATTTCCTATTTTAAACATTGCAAATAAATCTTGTTTAACTCGAATATTTTCGCGGAGTAAGTGGAAAAATTCGATTTTTTCTGAAATTATAAAATTATGATATTTCCCTCATGAGTGTACGTTTACTATCGGAAATAAGGTGTTATTAGTGTTATTGTTACCATAGCGGCATTCCTACAATGGGAAATCTCGAATTGTCGTTTGTTCCGCCTAATTATGACATCTGTGGTTCAGCCAATGGACCGAGGGATTATTAAAAATTCCAACCGGTAGCCTGTTAGTACAGAACCTGCTGGTGGAAAAATTGATATTTGAAATGCAAATGGAATGTCCAACAAATGCTAGGGACCATGTAACACCGCAAACCGTTGCAAATTGTTTCCGTAAAGTTGGACTTTTAAACGAAAATGTAGAAAATATGGTCGGTAAAGAAATTACAGTACAAACGGTTACAATAAATCAATGTGAGGCAAGGTGTGCGTATTCTTTTCGACGACTGTACCAATACGGACAACGACTTGGAAGTGTGCGGATATTTATCAGATCGAAGTAGAGGAACAAGAACGCAGGTACATTATATAATGAATTGATCGAAAACAAAATCGGTGGGATTCCAGTGATTTTGGACCGTTAAATACAATCGAACGATTGCACTGCAAATGCCTGCGATCGACGGCGAAAATGAAAATATCTAATTTTTGTTTATAGATTTTTAAAATCATACATACACATAACTGGGACTTTTTTTTTGTCGGTGACTTCGACACCGAGTTAACCAAGTTCGATTGTGTAATAATAACCGTTAAAAAAAAAAAAAAAAAAAAACCAAACAAACACACCGTTTGTAATATAGCGGCCGAACAACGCTGGCCATAAGGTAATATGTTATTGGGCGGGACAATCGAAAACAATAACCCGGGACCGACCGTGGGCGCCGACGGTTACCGGACGACCCGGCGGCCGGACCGGCACGCCGCCGACCCCCGCGACCGGACGCGTGAATATATATACGCCGGGGCGCGCGGCAGCCCGGCGTTCCAACCGCCCGCGGAACGATAATGGAACGGTGCCGGCTCGGGAAATTTCGCTTTTGTGTTGTTGGCGATCGCCCGAATTATTATTACTATTTATACGGGGCACGCCTGTAATATTATTATCGCCGCGTTGTACTGCAATTATGTTGTTGCGCGCGTAGACATTACCGTTACATATTACTACTACACGGCGCGTACGTATCGGCGGCGGCGGCGGCGGCGGCCGATTATTTCGGATATATCGCCCGTATTATATCCGCACGTGCGTGTTTCCGTTCCGACGGATTTCTATGCGCGATAACCTCTGCCGCCCCCGCCGCGCCCCGACAAAGTCCGCCGGGCAGTGGCGGCGGGGTCGACGTAACGGCGGACATTTCGAAACAACATTTAGGCGTCCGTCTGGTAATTCCGACGGAAGTATTGCCGAACGCACCGGTTCGTTTACACGGAAATCACGTTTTCGACCGGTCACGACTACAATAAATAATAGATAATAAATAATATATCCGAATACATACCCCCGGAGCGCCGTAGGCGAGAACAATAACGCGCACGGTAGGATATTATGCTAGGAGGTGTTATCAAAAAATAACTACGGGATTTTATTTCATTTAAACGGGCAAATCATTTTTTCCAAATATTAGTCTCCCCTTCAAGTCCTTGTCAACCTTTTTGGAAGAAGTTATGTGTTGGATGGCTTCGACTTTGTGTTGTATAAGTTAATTGACCGCATTTTTTTTTTGTTTCGATTCCGTCAAATCTTCGGCCTTTGATATGGCAGTTTTAATTTTTGGAAATAAAATTTTGAAAAAAAAATCACAAGGGGCGAGATCCGGTGGGGTACAACTGGCATTTGTTTTTACAAGCCATAAACTCGAGGGTTGATAAGGCAGAATGAGCAGGCACGTTGTCGTGGTGTAACAACTCCGATTGATTCTGGGTGTTGTTCTGTACGTTTTTTTCGGATTCGTCTTTCGGCATGTTCCGTCAGAAATGTTACACTCGCTAGAAAGTTATCCCGTTGTCGTGTTCGTCGATCTGATCGAATCATTTCTCGACCTTTGGCCACCATTTCCGCATTTCTTGAGGTCGATAGTCGACCAGCACGGGAGTCGTGGTTAATGGCTTCACTACCCCCCACGCCCTCCCCAGTAAACCCCTTTTGTGCCGCTCGAATGTTTTAGCCCGGCCCATTGCTTCGTCTTTAAATGCTCTTTTTTATAATCTCAAAACTTTCAGTCGCCGATTTACCGAGTTTAACGCGAAATTTAATGCAAACACGCTGCACGTCGACTTTATTCGACGTGACAAAACGACAGACACAACACAAATATATGAACCTTCAACGTACCGTCGTTCATCGCTAAAAGATAATATTAACTCGTGGCTTGAATAACGTAATTCGATATGTGTGTATTTCCGATACGTTTGTTTTTAGCGCAGATATAATTGTAGTCCTGGTATTTTTTGATCATACCTCGTATATATATATATAGAGTTTAATTTATTTACATCCGTGCGTGATGTTAAATCGTCGATGAAGAAAAACGATTCTGACGCGAAAATTCGTCAAGACTCCTATTTTGCTTTTTTAGGAGTTTTTTTTATCAAAATTTACACTTTACGCTTATAAAACAGGAGTACGTCACCCACAATTTTTTTTTCTTTTTCACCACGTAGTATACAATTTATGATAAAACTCGTGGCGAATTTTCTCGTTCGGCCAAAACAGTTTTTATTCGATTAGTCCGGAAGAAAACTTAAAATGTCTATGAATTGTTCAAAAATGACCAGATTTTTTTTGTTGAACATTTCAGGTCTCTACGTTTGTTTTTAACCGAATTACAACAATAAGAATAATAATCGAAACTATTGCCATAAACTTTCCCGGTTTCCTACTTTTTACTACAATTTATCCACGGACAGGGAAAATAAAATCACATTACAGTAAAACCAATATATTCTTGGTGGCTTAGGCTCTAAAGCATTTACAATGAACCAATAAAATAATGCTCTGAAGTATTTAAAAATATAACTCGTCTAATGAATAACTCAAATGTTTAAAAAATATTATTCGGGAAAATGTCTTTAACGATTAGTTTTCACAGAGTTATAACAAAATCGAAATTATTTATTCCTGATTTTTGCCGATTTACCCGCGTCATTAGGAAACGTACAGTGAATTAAAAAAACACTCACCTCTTTAAATGTATCAACCAAACAAAATGTCTGCCAGAAACTACCCGGAAATTGACGATTGGAGTGAGATTTCTGGTCAAAGTTAAGGACGGAAAAAAACATTGTAGTAAAAATAATAGGTAGGTAATCATTTCTCGTTTAGCTTAGACTCGAATAGTGTATAAAACCCGATGTCATCCAGAGTCAACTAAATAGAAAATCGTGCACTAATTTTACTCGGCGTACATTATACAAATCGCAATATTTTAATATTTATATCTTCGTTTCGAACTAGTAGACACAAGTAGCAAAAACCATCTTAATTCCGTACTCTACGATAGTGAATAATGGTATAATGGTTTTCTTTATTTTTCGATTGGTAATATACGAGTAGGCTACGTAATCTACGTGATTATGACGTCGTAAATGTATGCTATTGATATCCGTTTTCAAAGTAAATCCAAAAAAAAAAAAACAAAACACCTTCGTAGGTAACGTAGTTGCACTCGAAATCCGATCTATTTCCAATATTTGTCTTGTCAACTATTTAGCCTAGTTATGGGGGAAATTGCGTGTAACTACTTGAACTGATAATAATTTAAAGACATTCGAAAATGACGTGACTTGATTTGTATAGTGGCTTTTGTATCGTTATGTTTCGCGCGTATCTTTTACGGATAGGGGGGAAATAAATAGAAAAATAGTTTCCTAATGTTGAACGCAAAACGATCGTTATCATACGATATTATTTTAATAAAATATGCAACTGCAAGGAATGCGGGCGAAATTATCCGATACGTATGGACAAGACTTGTACGCCCCTCGAAGAGATATTGCGTCCAATCAATATTATCGTCGTCGTAATTTTAACTAAAACTCTACACGATACAATTACGCGAGGTTAAAGTTTCAATAAATAAAATATAATAACGAACGCCGCGCGTGTTGCGTTGTAACTTCTCGTTTATCAAAAAAAAAAAAAAAATCAAAAAAATCATTCAAACATTACCTATTTGTTGTTGAGTCTGTGGTATTATTTTCGACGGAGGGACGGGCAATCGGATATCTAAATCGGATTCGATATATCCGGTCATCGTTAATCAGAAACCGAAAACAATCAAACGTTTTTTTTTTTTGTAAAACGGTCCGATTGCTAAAACCGAAATATTAATCCCATCGGCGTGTCCGTGTCTTGACGATGATTTCGCGTACGGGACGCATTAAAATTACCGCGGCACGTCGGCGGGCTGGCGGGCGGGTCACCGTTCCGGAACGGTTTTGATTTTGCGCCGGCCGCCGCTGGGCAAACTAACTTGGTAACTTGGTTCCCGGTAATTATTATTTTAATAGATATTCTCACGGCGAGAATACTCTGCCGGTTATTTCGATCAAATATGGACGTGTAGCCCAAGTCACCGGGGACCCGGAAATCTCCAATTTGATGTGGCGTAATTATTACACACGACTTGCGCGACAGTTGACCGCGGATTGCCCACTTGGCCTGTCCGCCTAATAAGACGCGCCTGACGCGGACGGTTTTACTATTTTTACCGTAATATTTCCCGTTTCTCTCGTTGTCAGATTTATATCATCTTTGCGCAACACTTAGCCGCGGCAGTGTTATCGGACATGTTATCATTATTTCTCGCCGAATAACCGTGACAACAAATACTAATTCGGTACAACTGTCACTATTCACACCATTGCGGACAATTACGGACTTCGGTTACGCACAACTGTAATCGTGCACAACAATAATAATTATCGAGGCTGAAACCAGGTGTAATGAATTCCATTAACTCAATGAAGTTTTTCAACAAAATTGAAAACAAAAGAGGAAAAAATTAAAATCAACTTAAATTTTAACTTTCTAACTCGTCAATGGTCAGCCTTCTTTAATCTAATCAATATAATGAGAGTTTTTTTTTTTTTTTTGTTGATTATTTTGATTTTATTGCGGTGACGATCACCGTGAGGTGTCATCATTTTCGGCTGACGATTACAACGTATACACCAAATCACCCAGATAAATAAAATTCGAAAATAACTATTCAATTTAAACGTAGATATCTATTTTATACATTTATAAAATGTTAACTAGGCAGCGGTTCTAAAATTGTGGCTCGCAGAAGCATAAAATGGCGAGGGAGACAAAACCGAGAATATTACTATTATTGATTTGAAAAACACATTGTTTTTTTAATATGAAAATTAATATTAACAAAACTATCGATGGGGGCAATGGCTAAAATGTTTTTATTAACTGATAATTTTGTTTTAAAAGTGTTTTTGAAACACCGTAGAAATCACGGCATTTCAAAACATGATTAACCGAACTTCGCTCAGAATCGTTTTTCGATAGCAATGATTAAATTAATTTCTATGTCTTTTTTTTAAAATTATTATATTCAGCTTTACTTACAAATAATGTAAAGAGCAATATTCGTATACATATGTCAATATACCCAATCGGATGGGACTTGATTTTATATCTTTAGTTTTTTTTTGATTTAGTTGTTTGATTACTAGGATGGTATTTTAGATTAATTTTGTAGCATACATGTTAGTACACTATTTGGTGTAATTTGAGTTTTAAAGCCACACAAACCAATGAGTTATAAAAACATGTGAAATGCGTGTGCTTTATTTTCTGTGTGTAATTTTTCCAATCATCCGTTTCACAGGTGGTTTTTGGTAAAAAAATAATGTTGTCTAGTTGGAGCATTGAATGTGTCGTTTTTGACTTTCCCTGTACATTTTTTAATAATGGGGAAAAACTTTGAAAAAACTGGAATTAACGATTTCTGTGAAGCGGCCTGCCGCGTGTTTTTTGCTCAAAAACCCGTCTTACGGGAAAAACTCTCATGGCTCGTAGAAAAATCCAATTTCGATGATTATTTTTGTTTTGGAAAGAGAAGTCGTCCATTTCGAATATTGAAGTCTGTTTTTCAATACATTAACCTCATATTTTATAATATGTCTTTAAAAAAAAAAAATGCAATTTTAAGCTTTCTTTATCAACTTTTTTTTATATTGTTACTTGAAATCAAATAAAAAATTCGGTGTTAAATGCGGACCATAGAATGTTGTAGTATATCAAATGATAAAAAAACCACAACGGTTTACTTTTACACTAATATTATGTTGACAGTGAATTTTTTCGTCCTTAAAGGGTAATTTAGATGACGCCACAATAACATTTGCCGTTTTTGTTTCCGTATTTCCAACAGTACTCAAGCTCTAATGTAGACATAAAACAAAAATAATTTCATCGACTAAACGACCACAATAATATTTACAATTTTTGTTTTCTATTTTTCAGAGGGATTTATTGATATTTTCCATCTAGAATTTTTATTAAGATAAAAGTTTGACGTATGTCCGGGGAACAAGATATATTAAATTAGCATTTTGTAGACGTGGTATATTCGATCAAATATGGTGACGTTTTACGAGTTATATCTATTTGAAATTTTCAAGTTTTTTTTCTGGTTTTATGCGGATGCGATTTGTTCGGTTTTGTATGATAAATGCTCGCAAATTTGATATAATTGATTCATGACCACATCCTCCATATCAGGGTCCATCAAATAATATCTATGGGGTTCCGTTTTGAAACTCACCAAACTTCCTGCGGTCCAAAACGCTTTTCATGACTTTTCCACACGTTAACAATTAATAACAAATACGCGTTTTTTTTTTATATATTCAAACGAGAAAATATCAAGTGTGTTTCAATGTGAAAAATTACATTTTTTAGTTTTAACGAGCTTCTTAATATTCGGAGGAGTTGAGTTGGCGCAACCGAATTGCATCCGGTGACCGGGAGAAACGCGTACGCGTTCCCGGACAACGTCGGTAAATGTTTGAATTATTTTTATATTATGAAAAAAAAAAAAAAAAAAAAAAAAAAAAAATGTAAAAACTACGTTATATAATATATTTTAAAAATAATTACCACGCGACCGCCGGGGTCCGTAAGAACCGTGTCCGCGATCCGGCGGTCGGCGATCCCCCGCTCTGTATGTCACGGCCGACAGTATTCCGAATAATGTCTTCGTCTGTTCCGGTCGGTATAGGTACTGCTTGCGAAAACAATCACGACTTATCCCGTGGGCGTTGTTAACCCCAAATCGAACAAACCCTAACCATCCGTGTCGACACGGCGTATAATACTTATCATCTCGCCGTCTTATTATAATAATATCCCCGGCTTTGTCGCGGCAGTTTTACCAGCTCCGGGCCAAAACGCGTCCCCAAATCACAACGCCTTAGAATAATAATATGTACTCGGGTAAGACACGACCGTAACACGCGTTTATATTGATATTACCCATGCCGGAGGCCGTAATTTTCGGTACATCCGGTCTTATATGTTCGTCTTACTTACGTTTAGTCTTGCGCGCACAGTATAATATTGTCTTATTTCGCCGCCGCCGACCCGCGAGATTATCTAGCGGTGCACAACGGTATGTTACCGATTATCGATATCGAAAACAAACGGTATCGATATCGAACAACGATATACCGGTATAATTTATAAAACTAAAAACATCACTGAACACGAAATTTCTTACATTTTACAAAAAATGTTTTCATATTATATTGTTACAAACCAAATAAAAAAATTTAATATTTAATTAAAATCACAGGTACATTATTTACTTTTCATCTACCATAGATATACCTCCGAGTTTTTTTTGTATAATTGCTTCCTGAAAATATGCATAGATTAATAAGTGTTTAGCTAAAATATATTATTATTAATAGTTTTCGTATCATTGTGTTATCTTTATCTGGTCCATCTTTTTCTTTTAAATATGAATTCAAAAAAAGTAGTTGATTGACTCTGTCTGGTGACAACCAGAGATTTCTTAATTTGGTAACGGCTTGACCAGCTTCACTAAACAAGCTATTACACTTAAATATTTGTTTGCCACCTCTGAAACGACAGGATATTTTTTCTCATTGTATTTTCACCATAATAATGGATATTGATTATGACTTATTTTGTCTACCATACTTATATATTTATGTAGTTAATTTCCTTCGTCTTCGTCTCCTTCGTCACTATCGGCTATAAGAGATCGTATTTTTTTTGCTTGTGGTTCAATTGGTTCGTCTTCATCAGAATTTATTTTTGTTATTGGAATCACTTCGTATTTTTTCAATTCATTTTCTAACTGTTCGCAGACAAGTTTTTTGGTCATCCTATAAAAACTTAAGTTCGTGGTATCTAGGATCAAAAGCTAATGAAAAAACGAGACTATATACGTCTATTGCAGGGGCCTTATATAAATTTCAAATTGCAACGAATTGATATCCAATACTTTCGTCATATCGATATCGGTAAAATTGGTCCAATATCGATATTGAAATACGATATCGTTGTGCATCACTATTATTATTAGAATAATATACCCTGACGGATCCGTCAGTCGGCAGAAAACTTAATGCGTATTACAGTGTCGGGCGTTAACAATTTTTTATTTTCCCTAAAGTGTAAGGAGCGATATAATATTACTCGTATCGGTAATTATTTACCGGTATACCTTATCCGGACGAGTAATTTTATTTTCGGTATTTTCCCGAGGAAACACGAGCTGCGTATTAAGCGTGTTCATAATTTAAATTCCGAAATTATAATTAATTATTGGTACGTTCAAATTGAAATAGTAAACTACGTACGCGCCGCTTAATTATTACGCACCGCAAGGTAAACGGTGCGCGAAACAAGTACCCGTCTACGTTGGTAGTAGTTGCCCCCCCCCCCATAGTTGAGTTTATGCGGTCGTTCAATTTTCAGTGCAACGAACCGAGAAATACGTAAAACGACTCGTCTAAGGTTCTATTACCTTTGTTCA
Organism: Tuberolachnus salignus; assembly: GCA_956483605.1. NCBI lineage: Eukaryota > Metazoa > Arthropoda > Insecta > Hemiptera > Aphididae > Tuberolachnus > Tuberolachnus salignus. Next base: position 19,189,589 of record OY101438.1, read on the forward strand.
ATCACCCATAGATAAAACAACCGACATTTTGAGCGTGTTGTCACTCAAGTAAACACCCTCGATAAAATGTCGTTTTCAATACAAAAAGAAACATACACACGCGTGAGCATTCATCAAATCTGTAAATTCGTAAATTTCCTTCAACCCTACAGCAATGTTTTCTGACAAAGATTTTCGGTGATTTTTAAAATTATTATTCGGCAGTACCGTTTGTAATTTTGGGTACTTGGAGATTATAGCGATTACTCACCGCTATCGTGCATATGCCACCGATTGCCGCGGTAACTACCACGGTTATAGACACTACGGTTGTCCAACGAACTAGGAAAATGTGACCATCGAAGTGACTTGAATCAGCTGGATTTAAGACTGCTAGTGCTCGTGTGACAGTGTGAGAGAATGTCGAATTAAGAAATCCCGCACATTTGATCTATAGCTGTGGTCGTGACCTTGAATATATACCTATATAAATATATATATAATGACTCTCTGATATCTTTAATTTCTTAACTCTACATTCTATCTCACCGTCACACGAGCGCTAGCAGTGCAATCGAAGTGACTCCCGTGAATCAGTTTGGTTCTAAACAGCTAGCGCTCCTGTGACGGTGTGAGAGAATGTAGAATTATGAAATCCCGCACATTTGATCTATATCTGTGGTCATGACTTTGAATATATACCTATATATAATGACTCTCTGATATCTTTAATTTCTTAACTCTATATTTTCTCACACCGGCACACGAGCGCTAGCAGTCTCACGAGAGTCCAATGTTGTGCAATCATAGTATTTAAAATCGTGGTTACCGCTAGACTACCTAATTTTCTATTCGGTACTTGTGTAATGCAAATACAAATGAAATGCCACTTCCAGCAAACTAATTTTCAACACGCAACTTCACATTTTTTTTTTTTTTTTTTGGTAAGAGTCCACTGTGAATTTTCAAAATATTTGTTTTCCGACAATCAGTTTTACTTCATGACCGGTCCCATTATACCCGGTCTCATCGACAAATGATCATATTCCTGAAAATGCTCATAGGAATTTTTTTCGTTGGATGGCAAATCCGAGATTTCCATAGTAATTTATTTTAAAAATAACTTTAATTTACTATAACTATAGTCATAAACTATATAAGTATTGTGTAAGTTTAGAAAATATCGTGTTTTCTTTACAATGTAAAAATAATCTATAAAGATAAATTATATTTGAGTTGGGCGATTTCTAACCATTTGTGATTACGTGTAGGTACTCGGTTTTTGAGTGTAGTTACTCGATCATTAAAATGTCGGGTGTTAAACGTATAATCGGCCAAGATGGTCGAATTATTCAAGAAAAATGCATATTTTATTACTAATTGCGATTCTGTTCCGATATGTTGTATATAAAGTATATCCGTCATCAAGAGTATAATGTTAAAAGACATTATACTCACTTACATTTTTACCATTTTCAACAGAAATTTTATACTTGGTTAGGTATTCGTGCATATTTTTCACACTAAAAAAAGAGAAAAAATATATTTTCCTAGAATTGTATTATAATTTTTTTCCACGTGCATCAATAAGCGTATTTTTGGTCTTGAACTATCAATGTCTAATATCGATATCTGATATAATAATGTAATATAATTATAATTTTTTTTAATGTTTTACCTACAATAAATACGATTTTGGTTATGCATATTTTATAGATTTGAATGCATACTTTGCCTAATTTATCGCCTAGGCAACTTCCGAGCCCTAGTGATCACCCTGTATATTTTTCGATAATACAATACCCGTACAAATGCTTGGCACTTAGTTATTAGTTTGTCGTTAAAATAATAATATACACGATATTAGGCACGTTGTACAAATTGTACGCAGTTTTTTTTTTTTTTTTTTATACAACTATAGTTGGGTTTTTTTTTTTGTTTTGTTTTGTTTGAAACCACGTTTGTTATAATATAGACGTTTATGATTTTTGCGGGTCGTATTATATAACTTTTTAACCTATTCGAATTTAAATATTTTAAATTTAATATTACTTTTTTGCACGGTTACCCGAAAACATTATGTAAATAGCGTACGCATATAGGGTACGCCGTTAGAATGAAAATAAAATAAATGATTTCTGTTGAACACTGCGTATCAGATGGTGGTGGAGGGGGGGGTGTGGTGAAAATAATAACAATAATAATAATAATAATAATAATAGTAAAAAAACCCGCATTCCGGACGAAAATTCAAAGTTATCAAAAAAAAAAAAAAATGTAACCGTACAGTATATGCGCGTTGACGTAAAGTGACTTAAAGTTCGCGGGTTGTTCGCGCGCGGCAAATAAGAAACTACTTCGCGTGCTTGGCTTTGGGATGCTAACACGAGAACGAAGAGCTCGTATGTTTGTATGTATATATATATATATATATATACATATATGTTTTTTTATTTATCTGTATAGACGTATATACATTTATACCGCACTAGTTGTGGCGAGCTGTTGACATTTATTCCTTTATCCGACGCACAACCGGAAGCGCCGCGGTTTTCGGAAACAGACGACAACAAAACAAATCTTTCAATCGTACACGCAACTCGACTCTTCTGCACGTATGTGTGTATATATATATATATATAATTATATACGTATACACACGAATCCGGTGTACTTTGATCGTATTTTAAATAGGCGTCGCGGTGTAATTTCAATAATCGCACCGTAATACGTTCGCCGGTATATTGTGTGCACGCAGGGGCGGGGGCGGAGGCGGACAAACGTGCGAGCTAAAATTGCGCCGGGCCTCGTAGTCGAGTTTTCAAAGGAACGTCGGGATCAGGGGAATGGGACGGGCGGTTATACATAAAAGAATTATAATTTAAAAAAAAAAAATAACAACAAAACAACAAAAAAAAAACCGTATATAGGCAGATATTACCGAGAGCTCTTGGTTGTTAGACGTTTTGTTTTGTTTTTTTCTAACATAGCGTCTAATACGTCTATACTTTATTATTATAATAAAACGAAATTATTATTATTATTATTATTTTTTTTTTTCGAAAATAATATCGATGAGGTTAATATTATTACACCGTATAGTATCGTATTTAGTTTGTTGTTTAATACACAATACGTCGTCCGCCGTCGTCACGAAACGAAATACATCAAATTTTGTCTATGATTATTACATTTTCGGTACGCCGGGTTTGTCTATTTGCAATCGGAATCTTTAACGCCGGCGTGGCATACAACGAAAACGTCTCCACCGATAATAGTGCAGGATATTTTTTACCAATAGGGTTTTTTTTTTTTATTGCGAACCGCGTAGACAATAGTGCAATTATTATTTAACACTACACAATGCCCGTGTACACGCCAGACACGGCCAGTATATTATTAGATACAAGTATCTAACACTGCTCACTATTATCTCAATGATAAATGCGTGTATCTACATATATCTTTTGAAATTTTATCACATTTGTATCTAGTATCTTGTATTATTGTTTTAAACCGTAAGATTATTAATGATTGGTGATGGTTTGCCAAATTTTCTCCAATTTCGTACAATTTTTTTTTTACACTTTCCATGGCGATAAGACTTTTTCACCGATCTACTGCCCAATACCATTACTCTTTTACTAGTTCTTTACTAGAATACGTTGGCTTTAAAAAAAAAAAAAAAAAATTAATGCAATTCTCTTTATCATAATATAAAAGGCAACATACTTTAAATACATTTATTTAAAAATACAATTAAATTTTTTCTAGTAAATCAATTGAATTTCTATTTACAACATATCCTAGTGGTGAACCTACAAAGAAATCATAGTCCGTTTTAAAATCCGTCAACCTCAATTCCTACAGTTTCATCTAGTTTTTTCACTATCCCATTTTAAGATACCTATTTTTATTTTTGATATATTGTTGAAAATAAACTATATAGACATGTTTTACATTATGTATCTCGTATCTTTGATAAATTATCTAGTATCGACTATCCATTATATTATTCATAGATACTTATTTTTCAACTCGGTATCTTGTACATCGGTGCGGTACACGCGTGACTGCAGTTTGATCATTGCAGATTGTGATTTAATTATTGCTCCTTTATAGAAAATTAAAAAAACTATAATAATTTTTTTTAAATAAGTAGAAACATTATTTTTTTAAAATAAATGTACGCTACAATTAGTTACGCGTAATATGGTTTATTATACGAGTTAAAATACATTATGTATTAGGTACTTATCATTTTAGTATATGAAATTTATTGTTTTAATTCCGAATTTAATAGGTATAGTTCACAAAAATGTAATAATTTTAATATAAAAATTAAAAATGACTTAAAAAGTACGCGGATATGAGTGTAAAATAAGAATTTAAAAGGTTAATAATGTACACATATATAAGCACAATACACGATCATATTTTTTACGATTCATATAAAATATTGCTTTTTAAAACTACTGTTCAGGGAATATTATCCCATCCGATGATGGCGATCATCGACATTAGTTACGTTTTTAGATTTGTTTTTAATCTCTAAGGAGTACTTGTTGTTTTATTTTTATTTTTATTATTGATCGTTTACACCTTTAAAAAGTTTTTGCGATTATTTCTCCTCGTTTATTTTTTTTTACATTTTATGGGTTTTCATAATATACTAAAATAATGTCCGTTAATGTCGTCGACTCGAAGTTAAAATAAAATTAAGTACCAACCAACCTACGTATAATTTATAATTTCGTAATAATTACGAAATTAAAATGCTGTTAAAATGTGTATGCAGTAGGTACCTAATATCAAAATGGGCTCTCAGCTTTATAATACAAATTACCTATTTGGCGTAAAATATTGCGTTATACTTAATTATTATAAGTGTCTTATCGAGTCGTGAGTCAATATTATAGATATTAAACATTTGTAATGTACTATAGTAATATGCATGGTCGTTTATTTTTTTTTTATCATTATCCAGCGATGTTCTCCGAGAATTTTAAGTGAATTAAATTGTTTTCTTTATCAATCATATTATGTATCAGTTTACGATTTATTTTAATACTATTTTCAAATTCGTAGCCCTACTATTTTATATCTTAAATGGGTACCTCCATCACTCAGCGCGAAAATCATCTATTTATCTGTTTATTCAATATTTAAAAAAAAATATTTGTATTAAATATCGTATCGCGGCCAATATATTAAGTTTTAAATAACCGATAAACACACCATCTTATTTCGGAAATTTTTTGTACGACACAAGTGTTGTATATGTAGACGTTTTTAGAGAGAGAGAAAAAAAAATGAGAAACACGATTTACTTTAAAATCCTCCTGGAAAATTGACGGATCATGATAAAAAAATGACCGCGTATACGAATCTTACTAGTTGTATATTATTGTAAAGTTTTAATGTGTGTATGTTTAGGGTAGGTTAGGTCAGTGGCATATTTAGGGGGACACAATTGCAAAAGGCAGCACTTTTTTGGGGGCATATACTCTGGCAAGCAATATATTTGTTAGCTGCATTTCAGCCATAGGTTGCACACGTTCAAAAAAAATTTCCTTATCAAACTTTTTAAGATAAACTTATCGAATCGACTATATTTTATCAAAGTCGACTTGTTACCATGACACTAATAAACGCGTGTACCTTGTACACCGTATAATAATTATCTTGTCTAAATCGTATTGTAACCTTTGGTGCTTATTCGTTTTACTTTTAAATAATTATATTAATTACACTTGAATTACCAATATCATAAATAATATTATTTGGGCACACCTTGTGCTGATTACTTATTGCTTGTACAATTAGGAAAATAATCCTGCGTGCGTATTACTGGTGCTTACCAGGTGGTATGTTTTACAAAGTAGAACTTAGAATCAACTATATAACCATACACTATGAGAACCGAGGGAGGCCGGGTGGGACACGGAGAAAATATGTACCCAGGGCAGCAAAATCTTAAAAAGGCTACTGGTTCGGTCATGTATTTATATACGATTATCGTATTAATGATATTATAACAATATTATAATACTCGACTAACTCGGACTGTTTAGTGTGCGCGAGTGGTCGTATTCGCAAACAGCTCTTCCATACTTATGAAATTGGTGTTCCGGTTTGTCATTTAAACGAGTTACAGACCGTCTCTGGATGCACGGGAATGTATTGGATTTTATAATTACTAATGCAGAGGGCTTGTAACATTTGCATATTTGTATTAAACAATCAAAAAAAAAAAAAAATAAATAAAAAATTAGCTGAGTAAGAAACAAATATGTTATGCTAAGACAAAGCTAGAATTCTAATTTTATTTTGCATTATAAATGCGAGTTTTGAGTTTTTAGGGCATATTTCTTCCATTTTATACTTTTTGAGAAATAATTAATACAATTAATAATTTTGTTAATATTTTCTCCATGTACGTTTTTATTTTATTTAACAATACAACGAAAATTGTCGAATTAATTTTTGTAATCATATAATATTGTTGTTGACCGTTCGCGGACGCACGTTTCTCATAGAAACGCTTGAGCATCGTCGATTAGATTAATTTTCAAAATAAACAGTTAACACGTTGTCTAAATCAGTGTTTGCCCATCTTTTTAGACGGCGGTGCCCTCCTGTGAAAACCACGAAGAAATTCAAACTTAAAACGCTTATAAAAAAAAAATAATAACATAACCCTCAATTTACTTATACCATATGATACAAGGTATAACGAACCCCGGGCAAAATTTGTGTGCATTTGTACGGGGCACATAAAACCACAAAAAAAAAATTTGAAAATCTTACCACATCTAGTAAGTGTCGAATTAAAACGAAAATCCCGAATCGAATTCAACATAAACCGTTACATTTTGTGTGCTCTTTTTGTCCGGTGTTTTCCCTCCAATTCTAAAGAAATGCGAATAAAATAAAAAATACACCAGCTCGACAAATGATGTTGATGATTGATGGACAAGATTTCTGGTCAACAAGTTATTTGCAGACAGACAGAAAAAAAGCACACATCATAATAAAACCAATACATTCTTCACTCAGGTTAGGTCAGGTCATTGTAAATATATATTATTGTTTTTTTTTTCGTATGTGTCATTCGTATGTATATATGTGTATATAACCTACCCATTAGTGTCTACTCTGTAATTGAATCAATATTTAAAATTAAATTTTATTAGCGATTTTGTTAAAAATTTGTTTGTATAATCAAGCCGCCAGGCGTATTTTTAGTGCATATTATAGGGGTTTTAAGGGCATAAGTGCTTGCATATTTATTTATTGATTTTTTTTTTTTTTTTGAGCTACAAGTCCTCTGCACTAATTATTACAAACCGACGACGGTATAAATTATATTTTGGCTGTACCTATGAACGATAATATTTTGTCTACATAAATTATTATTATACGCGCGTTTGGCCGGGGAAAATAATGCAATTCGTGTGTGGTGAATCGTCGAAGGGGGGAGGGAGGAGCAATGCGTGTTCAGATGTTTGTATATACAGGGCGGAATAAGAAAATCGTCGTCTTAATAAATACGATTCATACTCGTGTACAACTTGTTGTTGTTTTTTTTGTATTTCGATTAAACGCAGTTTGGTGTTGTATAATGATTTATAACCAATCATCGAAAATAATATATACGATCACCGCAGAATTGTCAAACGAAGATAATAACGCGACAATAATTGAATGGGGCACTTGAATTTTGTTAGCAGGGGATTTTCGCGAAAAATATAAACTATTTCGGAGCAAAATATAGCGATTATCTTCGCCATTTTCCTCAACATCAATCCCGAAATGGTGACGATGACGATGTTACGTATTGTATGTGTATTGAGAATTTTAGCAGATCAAAATTTAGGCCCCTTACATTCTTTCTACTGATAAAATCGAGTATTTAGATACATAAAAACATACGTTTATACGAGTGCACTCGTACTTTTTGACTTGAGCAGACACAAATATACGAATGCTGTATTTTTATATATATATAGATAAAGACAGTGATCAAGCTACAATTAGTTTTAGATTTTCGAAATTAAGTGAAGTAGTAATTTCAGTCTGGTAGATACATACGTAGACCGGACAACCTATTCAAAAATTCCAACGGAGAAAACGAGGAAGTCAAGTTCGAAGGTTTTATCCCGGAATAAAAATCAACGGATGTCCTTGGCAGGATACATTGTGAAGTTCATCCGAATGACAGTAAACGTTTTAACTTGGGATTGTTGCTGAACGTGAGCAAAGGTCCGCCATGTCCTTTGCAAGGAATCGAGGAATAAAATCTTTTTTAAAAAAAACTATTAACTTAAGTGTATTTGATCCCCAGAATACCAATGATATGTAATGATAATCTACTATTCCGGTCTAGACGGTTTCAATTTACCGTAAATTTTATTTTACAATAATTTTCTTACGTACAAACCGTATTACGAACACAACAACAAAAAAAAAAAATCAGCAAAATTGGTCGAGTCGTTCTCAAGTGATGATCTTACATACATGCGGATATTTGGCAATTGATTTACATAAATATATACATAGATTTAACTTTAAGTAGTGGTGGTGATGGTGGTGGGATCACATATCCTTATCACCTAACAAATTCTAGAATTTTCGAGACGATCCGCGAGGTTGTTTATCGATAAAAATGTCCGGCGGCAGCCGGTACCTACCATAAGGTTACCATCACTGGTAACGGTATAGAAGAAGTTAACCAATAACCATTGTCGAATATATTCGATACGGTAATAAATTATTATATTAACATTACCAATGTTCATGATAATATATATTTATAATATAATCAAATATGAAATCGAATCATCCAACTACGCGTTTTATATATAAAAAAAAAACTCCCGGTAAACATAATTTTTTGTATATATATATACCTCATATAAAATCGGCCAAAGGGAGTTGTTTTAAGATGCAAATTGTTAGTTTTTAATGGAAATCCGAGAGGATATACGAGGTCTGTTCAAAAAGTTCCTGAACTTATAATTCTTAAAAATAGAAAATTTATAGTATCGTAAATGTTATTAGATTAAAATAGAATAGAGACAAGCAGCTATATTTTCTATTAAATCTCAAATGTTTATTGCTATCTAACCATTAACTGTACGCGTTCAAAGTAGACGAGTCGTGTGTATTGTGCGATTTTTAAGATGAATAACATTCACGAACAACGTATTAATATTAAATTTTATGTTAAACTTTGTAAATCTTTTACTGAGACTCATAAAATGTTGCAAAATGCTTATGGTTATTAGTGTTTAGGACATACTCAGTGTTACGATTGGTTTAAACGTTTTAAAGACGGTCGGGAATCAGTTGATGACGACCTACGTTCAGGACGTCCGTCGACATCGTCAGACGATGCTCATGTGACAAAACAAATTGTGCGGTATAATAGACGTTTAACTGTTCGAGAAATTGCGAAAGATTGTAACATATCGGTTGGTTTATTTCACGAAATCCTGGCAGAAAAACTTGGAATGCACCGCGTTGCAGCAAAATTTGTCCCTAGGTTGATGTCGTAAGATCAGAAAGACAACCGCGTAACCATCTGTCAAGAATTGTTAGATCGCGCAATTGGTGATACGAATATGTTCGTAAGAATATTTTCTCCAAGCCCAAAAAAAGCTCGTCAGGTCAGATCAAACGTCAAAGTCCTGCTAACGGTGTTTTTTTTTGACAACCTTGGAGTTATTCATCACGAATTTCCGACTGCAGGACAAACTGTTAACCGATGGTACTATCTAAAAGTATTAAAACGTCTCCGAGAAAATGTGCGGAGGAAAAGGCCTGAAGTGTGGAAGAAAAACTCATGGTTTCTCTATCACGACAATGCTCCGGCACACACTTCCCTGTTTATTCGAGATTTTTGCGTGAAAAATCACATGACCGTGCTTCCTCATCCACCATATTCTCCCAAATTGGCGGTAGGTACCAGCAGACTTTTTTTTATTTCCAAAACTAAAATCTCCGTTAAAAGGACAATGATTGTCTACGATAGACGAAATAAAAGAAAATTCGCTATTGGAGCTACGAGCAATTCCAGAAACTGTCTCCAGGATTGCTTTCAACAATGGAAACGTCGTTGGAATATATGTATAAACCAAGACGGAGGAGAATACTTCGAGGGTGATAAATCTTAATAGCTTGTAAGTAAGCACTATAAATAAAAAAAAAATTGAAAAATTCGGGAACTTTTCGAACAGGCCTCGTATACGACGACGCCGACGCGTATCCGTCACCATGCGGACAATATGATTATTATCGATTGACGATTTTCTCGCGGGTCTCCGGGCGCGTGGCGATTAGGTACAAAACGTTTACAGCAGACCCGAACTATTACAATCTGTTCGGAATATCGCGGAGTTTATATATATATATATATATATATGATTATACTACGGAAATTATGCTTGCGTATATAATCCTTTTCCGTTTCGACTCTCGGAGAACATTCACTATTCAGTTATTAATTTTCGCGACGCATTCACATTATGCCTGCATTGATCTCGCCGCCGGATTAAACGGGAATTATCCCGGTATTAAACGTAGGCACCGCCAACATACCGTAACGCGCCGGACTGCCGGACCCTCTAAACATGCGAAACCTCTAAAAAAAAAAAAAATACCTGTCGCCGAAATTTTCGATGTCCGCTATTCGGGGGCGCCCGCTATTTAGACGGCGTCAATTTTTCGTGGGTGGGGGGATCGAAACGCATTTCCTACACCGGATATCGTCGGTTGTATTTGCATATCGATTAGAAGCCATCGTACGTTTTTTTTTTTTTTTTTATTAAAATTGAAAATGTACAATAAGCTAATAAGATACATGACGTGCTGAATATTTACACGATAAATAGTGCGAGAAGGGGCTAGGCTGTCCAGCGACAGAACCCTCTGGCCGGTATTAAAGTTGGGAATTTTTTAAATTCCCGCACCAGCGTCTTTTCGGTTGGCTCCTCCTTGGATGGCTATAAGTGTGTCGGAGTGGAATATTGTGTAATTTTGGACGCCACTGTGCTAATGGTTTTGATGTCAAGAGGTCACTGTTGACCGAATTGTTAGAAACATACCAAGGTGCAGTTGTTAGTAAACGGAGAGGCAATTGATTGTAATGCTTGAAATTGTTCACGTATATTTGACGTATACGTATTGAAATAATTTATTATTTATATTTTGCAAGTAGCGTTACCAATTATTTATAATACGCCAGTGTTTAAACAGCAAATAAATATAATTTTTAAGATAAAAATCAACGTTTGTTTTACAACATTTGTGATGTACATTCGTAAAACACACGTTCGCTTTTTTCGTATCGCAAACACGACCAAATACGAATACGAGAACTTCACGCGGCACAAACGATAAACAAATTAATTAATTCGATTGCGTTTCAACGGATGGGTCTCATCCGACGGCCATTAACTGCGACGAAAAAAATAACACTAGAGTTCAGTGTATACTGTAATAGAATATACACGGACAATAACGATGAACATAAGAAAAAAAGATCGAAATCTAACCACAAAAGTGTCCGTTGTTTAAGGAAGATTTCTGCTATAGTCTATCTCATTTAGTCTTATAGAGATTAACCGTATTATAGAGGTCTTAAGAGCCGAGTTGACCGATAAAAAAGAGACGAATTAATATCGTCCGGAATAACTCGTTTACTATTATTATCTACTACACCGTTGTTGGATTTTCGTAATTTCGATTTTTCGCCGTGAAAATCGTATTGGGATAGCCCAATTTCGCGTTGCCAAATCGCGAAACGGCGCAATAACCGCGGAGACATTGCCATTATACTCGTATATTAAGTAGTTATTATTTTACGTCTAAATACTAAAGGTACCCCTCACGCACAGACAAAAAGTTTTATAACTTTTCTACTTGAACGTGGCGAAAGTAAACCGACGGGTAAACGCGCTGAATATTTCCACACACCACGAGTCTAAACGATTCAAATGCAATTGATAAAAGATGCGCTATTTAAAAATATTATTGTAACTTTATTGACGTGTACGCGATCATAAATTTGTTATTGATCGATTTTTGACAACTTTATAGATCATCAGTGGTTCCCAACCTTTTTATATATTATTATTATTATTATATTCTATGCCCCCTTGTAGATTTTCAACTCCCCCCCACCTCACCTATACATTTAAAAATGATTTTTTTTTTGCATTTTTCGCAAACATACTATACAGCAGTGTTTCTCAACCGGTGGTCCGCGGTCCCATAGATTTTTTCTTCGATTTCTATTACAAATTAATTATTATTTTTTTTTAAATAGCCAAAAAAATTACGACTTATTGAGGAACCGTATAATATTATATGGTAAAGTGTGTAGGTATCAGTCACAAAAATCACCCTAAGTAAATTATTTAGTATAGAAAAGTATAATTATATATTAGTGAAGTATAGTAATAAAATGTAAAGTAAAATAATAAAAATTAACATTTTTCGATAAATTTCGTGTATTCTTGTTAATGAGCAAAAAAAAAAGGTATTCCTAGTTTTCGTAAAATTGAGGTGGTCCGCGACATATAAAATATTGTCGAAGTGGTGTCCGTAGAGGTTGGGAAATAGTACTATACAGTATACGTCATGACTTTTATTTCTTTTTTTTTTTTTATATTGATAATAATAATTGTAAAATATAACTAATAAAATTAAATAATTTTTCTTTTTTTCCCCTCGTTTATGTAAAATACAAATTTTACTCTGTGATGACTGTTTATGTATCCCCAGCAAGGTGTTCACGCCTCCCCCAGGTTGGGAAACACTGTTATAGATTGAGATGTTCAAGATTATACAAGATTCATACGAATCTCTATAGATACTTTGTACATTATGACGGGTCTAAATCCCCGCAGTCGAAATCCCGACAGTATAAATATTACGCGTTTGTCGGCTCATCGAATTACTCTCGTCAAACGAAAATCGTGCGAATCGGTCTGGCACAGAAGTTCCGCGGTAATTTTCGGTATCAAAACTATCGGTTTCGTAAACTTCCGGGTTATTTCGGTGTTTTAATTTACTTGTAAAAAATTATCGTGTTGTAGTGCTATCGAAAAAAAAGAAAAAAAAAGGGCGTGCCACAGTACAGATTAAGGTTCATTTTAATGTGCCTTGTAACGTCGATAATTCTACTGTAAATTACGAATATAGTCTCGTGCATAACATTTTTTACAATCGTATCGCAGGTCGAGAGGGGCGGGGTATAACGTCCTGTTATAAAAAAAATAAAAAACTAAATTAAAGAATATTATGAATTGTTGAAACCGATTTTATAACCAATATATGTATATATATATATATATAAAAAAAAAGTCCCGACTCAATGAATGACTCGTCAACGTCCAGCCTAAAATCTCGGACCTAGAAAGCTGAAATTTCGTACGGAAGTTCCTAAAACGACGATCGTTAATATCGGGATTTTTTTTCGAAATTAAGGATAAAATACGTTGATTTAAAGCTGTTATAGTTATAAAGCTGCAATTACGATTCCCGTTACTGTTGTTAGGTTTCAGGATTTTACCATTGTTCACTCACTCATGGTGCTTCGTATTTACACGTGCTTTCGTGTATCGTCCTCCAGCGATCGAAAAAAAGAAAAAGATTATAACCCCCCCCCCTTTGCGAAAACCTGAGTACTTTTACATCAGGTTTCCAGATTTTCTGATTGGCAGCTCGCGAGTTGTTTAAAAAAGAAAAAAAAGAAGAGTGACAACGCGAAAAAAGAACTTATAATTTATAAAAACGTATTGACAAATTTTATATCGAATGACCATTTTTTTTAATATATATATATATATGTATACTAGCAGACCCAGCAATGCTTTGCTATTGCTGGATAACGGTGTAAATTGTAGTAATAATAATAATAATAATAATAGTTTTCATGTTCGTGACAATCAAATTATCATCGTAAACTAACCGGACAGACGGTGTCCTGTTCAAACGTTGTAAATCCGAAAATCATAAAATTATTTTTATTAACTGTAAACTGTTTGGACCGTTTTGATGGAAAAATTAATATATATATAAAAGCGAATGTATGTCTGTTTATCCTTGACGCATTCCTACACTATTCAACCGATCGTCATGATACTTTGGGAAGTTGTCGAGTAATCTCCCGCAAAGGTTTCTGGTACATTACATCTTATCCTACATATATATATATATATATATCTTTTGCGATGCAAATATGTCTTTTATGTCATTATTATGATATAATACATATACATAAAAATCAATTTCCGCATGTACGTAAGATTATCATTTGAGGACGGCTCGATTAAATTGGCCGATTTTTTGTTGTTGTTGTTGTTGTTGTTGTCGTGTTCGTAATTGTCAGGGCAAGGTTTGTATGAAAGAAAATTGTTGGGAAATTCGGGAATTCGGACGGAAACGAATTTGTTGATTTACTATGGCGTCCAAATAGTGTAAATAATAATAATAGTACAAAATAAAACGGCGAGGTTGGTTACCGTGATAACCGAAGCGTAAATCTAAATCGGCAATTCTGTTCCACAAAATACGGTTTTGACGTGACTATGGATGACAAAGAAACAGTTCCATATTTATTTAAGCAGCTCAACGTTAAGGCGCTTAACTTTATTTCGAGTGTCTAGATATATAATAACACGTGTTTATACGAATGCAACGCTGTGTCAAAATTTCAAGTAGATTCCATCGATTACGTTTTGAGTTTTGCGGACACAAACATCAGGATGTTTGCATTTAGTTTTAGACTGTCGAAATGGTGTGAAGCATACGTATGTAGACCGTACAATCTACCGACAAAGTTCCGCCGGAGAATACGGGGAAGTTAAGGTCGAAGTTTTTATCCCGGAGTAAAAAAACAACGAGCGACGCCCTTGGCAGGATATATTGTGTAGTTCATCCGACTAACGGTGAACGTTTTTTTTTGCTCGGGAATGTTGCTGCACGTGTGATCAAAGGTCCGCGACGTCCTTTGCAAGGAACCGAGGAATAAAATCTTTAAATAAACTGTCCGCTCGGGCGTACGATCCTTATTGGCCGCGGATCCGGGATAACTGGTTTTGATCCCCGGAATACCAACGATAATCTACCATTCCGGTTTAGGACGGCTCCGATTTCCCGTAAGAAAGTCCTCTTTCTTTTTTTTCTCTTCTAAATAGATTAGCGACAATAATGTATAATATACCGCGACGGAATAGCCGGGCCTCTAGAGTTGGGTCGGCGGAGACAGCTGCCGAACCCAAGGGCGTTTAATTGCGCGTGCACGGTCAACGCCGTGCCGGGATCTTGCATTGGGCATGTAAATGTACCCGGGGGGGCACCGGGACAGCGTACCCGCAAAAGCGCAATCGCCGTGCCGTTTAAACGGACGGTTACAGGAATTGGGTGGGTGGGGAAAGAAAAAGAAAAAAATAAAAGCGCTCCTCCACCACCGATAAAGGTTAGGACGTCGTGCACCGGCGATTGTATTATTATTATTATTATTATTATTATAAACGAATCGAACCGTTAAGAGGTTGTTTGTCGGACCGAGAAGAATATCGGATATTATATACGAGTTTTGCAGCTCCTCGGTACCTATAATATACTTATATATATATATATATATATATATATATATATATATATATTAGGTGGAAACGAGGAAGTTTTACTGTTCCCCGAGGGTTATACAAAGAACACACACACACACACACACACACACACACGCGTGCGCGCGCGCGCGTAAAATATATACGCGCCCCGCGTATTGCGCATAGGTATTATAGAGTCTCTGTTATTTCCGCCGCTTTTCGAATCCTTTGCGGATAATGAGCCAATTATATCATTTCCGGCGCGAGAAACACTGCACAGTCGTTGTCGTAACGCCGTGTTATTATATAATAATAATAATAATAATAATAATAATAATAATAATAATAATAATAGTAATAATATAAACAAAACTCTCCCTCTCTCTCTCTCTCTCGCACAGCCTTTGTACGACGTTATAATATCGCGTGCGGCCTGCCGACCAGACCGCCGGAGCCGCAGCCGCAGCCGCAGCCGTACCGCACTCGCCGTATTGGTTTATCCGTCCGGAAAAACAAACTTTCCGCCGACCGATTTCCGACTCGCGTTTTATTATTTAAATACGCGCGTCCACCGACAGTGCTCTCGGTTCTCGTTGCTCTTGTTGTTCTTGTTGTTGTTGTTGTTGTTGTTATTATTGTTATCATCATCATTATCGTCATCATCATCGTCATCATCGTCGTCATCATCGTCGTCGTCGTCGTCGTCGTCGTCGTCGTCATCGTAAAACGACAGACGAGAGTTACTCATTCTCACTCGCTTTCTCGTTTTCTCTTTTTGTACGTATGCCATTAATGTTGTGGCTCTGTATCCGGATATCCGGATATACGGCCGGGGGTCGCACCGTCGCGATCAAGTCAACAGTTTTGATTTGTTCTAATCATTTTCTTCACCTTTGCCGCCGTTTCCAAAACAAAAATTTAAAAAAAATACATAAATAAACAAAACTACCCGTTTAAGGCGGCCGTTTCGGACCGATTTTTCCGATTTTTGTATAATTTGAACTAAATTATCTTTTTAGCGAACCTCAATGACAAAACGTTTCCACTAATCTACCACTCTGCCCGGCAAAAGAGACCGATTGTCGTTAAAATATTGGATACGGGTAAAACTTTGGTGAAGTTTTCCGAATGTCAACAATCGCCTCGACCGAAACCGAGAACCATTTGGATACAAAATCGAATCTCGGTTTTTAATTTAATTTTTTTTTAATTATTCAATTCCGTCAATTCCAACGTCGCCTTACATTTTTGGATCGCTTAACGTGATTTTTTTCTACCCGGTGAATGTCCCTATTAGAATGTCACGAAATGAAAATGCACACATGGTTACAATGCTATAGAAGAAAATCGCTCGATATATCATTATCACTATTACTTTTATGTAACGTTTATAAAAATACTCGATGAGTAATAAATATTGACATTTTATATTGTTAAAACCTCGGTTATAGATAATATATTATTTTATTTTACCTATGTAACCTTGACGAAAACACTACCGTTAAAAAATTCAATCTAATGCGAAAAAAAAATCGCAAATAATCAACAGATATAGAAGATCAATAGAAATATATTGATAAAAAAAAAAAAAAGTTGACGGGAAAAATTGAATTGTTCAAATTCCATGAGTAGTTTTCAATGGTGTTTCATAAGAAATTACCGGATGTATTAATTATTTTACAATTATGTTTTTGAAGATTTCATTTTAAACACAAACGATAAATCAAGGCGTAAAAAACAAAGAATTAATTAACTTTTCTATGAAATATTTTTCATATATCTAAAAAAAAAAAAAAAAACGTTTTCCTACGCATCGTCTGTCAAACAAACCGTCGACATTTCCCACTGCCGTCGAACTGCGTACGAATACGAAGTGACAAGAGTATAAAAAGTTAACCGATAGGGAAGTGCCCGGCGGGGGGGGAAGAGGAGGAGGAGGAGGAGGAGGAATGCGTTATTTTAACATCGATGTTTGATTTCTCGGCCGAATTTCTCAATCTACGAGTGGTAATAACAAGCATCGCGCGCACGAGCCATTTATACGAATTTATCGCATTTCCAGGTGCGGTGGCGGGTGGGGGCGAAGGAACCCGTCGAATACGACTCCCGGGATAGTCCGAGGGCGAAAACACCGGTACGTTATGACCACGTGTGTACGGCATAACTGCGGACGAAGAAACTATTTCGTTAGGAACGGTCCGGGCGGTCGGGCGGTGGCGGCCGGCCGGCCGAAGAGGGCGAAAATAACAAACGATCGCGCGCAATACATTCGTCGACGTTTTTGGCGCGCGGTGGTCCGCAACAATAACACACGCGTAGAATCATCCCCACCGTCACACATAAAAACGGCTAACGCGCCACTCGCCGTGGGGTGAGTTGGGGCGCGCCGAGGGGACGGACGGGAGATTGGGGCGAAAAAAAGGAAAAAAAGGAAAAAAAAAAAAGGCCAAGTCTCCGGGGACGTATAAAAAGAGAGGGCCCGCCACCGCCGTAAGGCTCCCGGGGGCTGTTATCCATCAATTAGCCGCGGTCTCCACCGGGCCCCGGTACAGCATGAGCTCGGCGGCGGCGGCGGCGGCGGCGGCGGCAGTTGCCAAATATCTGCCACCGTCGTGCCGTCGGCGGTTCCCGATGGGTTCTCTCCCGCCGCCGAGTACCACTCGCGCAGACGTCCGCCAAGTTAGCAACAACAACAACAACAACAACAATAACAACAACGACCTTATAAATAATGTCTTTTCGCGAGACACGCAAAAAATATATATATATATATATTTTTTTTTAACTATTTCACGCGTACAATTAATAGTCCGAGTTCGATAATTTTTAAGTTAACAGACTGTCGCCGAAGTGGCTACAACCTCTTATAATCGTTTCCGTACTCGCCTTACCAACCGCCCAAATCCTCTTGTTCTTGCTCTAAATTTAGCAAATATTCCCGGGAGTCCGACTAGAAGACTCAAGAGGCGCCGGTGTCGTGATTTGGCTAAATAAACTGATCCACAAGAAAAATAAATAAATAAAACTAAAGTCAACTCATAATATTTATATATAATATAGTCTAACAATTTATCGCGTCCGAGTGTCTGACTGCTAGGTATCTTCTCAAGTTATCGGGTCTTGTATATTATTTATCTTGTACACGATCATATTGTAATCCTATATTACAGATTGTATATTTTTCTAATAAATGTTAAAAAAAAATATTTAAAATATTTAATATTATTTTCGTAATTGAGTACTAACTACTTCTATAATTTTTTTTTTTTTTTTACTTTCCGAGCGAACACATAATTATGTGTTTTTATTTTCCGTCTTCGTACAACTTTTCTACCCAACATCCTGCTCCGATTTTCAAATGTAGCATTTTTTGTAAATTTTGCATATTTGTAGTTAACGATGAAAAAGAGTAAGAGTCGAGCGTTGTTTTAATAATAATTATTTATTTTAAAAGCGCTTAAAGTGCAAATTTTGATAAAAAAAAAAAAAAAAAAAACGTAAAAATTACGGCTTTTCAAAACGTTATTTACTCAACTCCGTTTAGAATCTTTTTTCGTTGCGTACAGATATTAATTGAATTCCCATATCCTATACCCTACCTTTCTAACATCCCATCTACATTAGTAGCCCGCCCGTGGTGTGAAATATGTGTCTCAGTTTTTTTTTTTTTTTGTTAAATATATCTTTTTTGGTTTTCTAAAATATAATTTAAAAACATAAACGGCAGAATGGTGCGATAGTTAGACAATTTACAAATATCGTGGTTTTAATCTCATGAAACGGAAAGTGTGCTTGTCTCAATGACAGACATATTATTAACGCGTTGAAAAGACGATTTTTGAATACTTTAAAACTCAACGTTTTACAGGTTATTTTCATAAGCGCCCTGTAAGCGTAATGGGGCTGACGAAGATGAATAATTGAATTTGTTTTTTAACATCTACACATATGTCGATCAACAAAGTTAGGAGGTATATATATAATTGCATACAAATATATATATTTAAAAAAGTACCCGAGCAGTAATACGGTATTGCTAAATTTTAATTAATACGTTTAACGTTAGACGGTTACCAAAAAAATAAAAATAAAAAAATAGTATTATTTTAACCTAGCTCAACTTTTTACATTATTTCCGTTTATTCTTCACTTTCGTAGCATGCGTATTATAACAATACGATAGAACTGCAGAAAAAAAAAAAATAACATAAGTAAACTCATACAAATCTCTGGTACTCGCAATTATTTTAAACGAGAGGAACCGTACACGCTGTGCGGTAAACAATGCGATTCGCGTTGACCACGGCCAAAAATAATTGCGGTTTTTCGCGTCGTTTCCGTTTTCATTCCGTCGCTGTCGATTTATTTTTTCGTTTCCCTATTGTGATGACGACGTCGATGCGTACAATCTTATGGGAGCCGACAAAAATCTACAGGTGCCATTAAGAATAATATAAGAACAGCGGTTTATTAACGCGTGTTTTAATCGCACGTACACGATTTTATAATATTACGGGTTGACCTTTCGGGTTTTTAAAACCGTACTGCTCTGTTTGGCGTTAGTTTTCGAGAGGAAAATAAAATCTACAAAACATTTTCTTCGACGTGATCAATACTGCGCGCTATAAAACCACAATAACGTATAATTTGCCATTCGACCGAATTTTTTTTTTTTTTGTTAACCTATCGGTTTTCGAGAAAATGGTTGTTCGATATGTGTTAACATCACGTTAGTTGCGTTGTTTACAACATTTTTCGTTTTATGAACTCCGGTCCCGAATTGTTTCCTTGGTTTCCGATTGTAAAGATATAGTAATGTAAAATAGAAAAAACAAAAAAAAAAAAAATAAAAATCGTCCGATTATATTCGTTCTGCCGTGTCGTAAATAAGAAACGTTTAGTCACGTGTTGTAAGTGTATGCGATTACAACTGCTTATAAATTATTTGCTTAGGCGACAGTGTCCTACTTTAATATTAGTTCATCAGACCAATGGCATTATTCTGTCTGGTAGTTCGACAAGAACGTAACCTGCTATTAATTTTGAACATTTGCCACGGTTTGTCGTAATAATAATATTTCGCTTTGGAAGTTTATAGACGAAGTCATTCGGAAAATATCTTCCGGTCTTCAAGTAAATCTGGAACGCCTCAGCGGTATTATGGACTACGGTCGTAAGTCAGATCGGTTCACCAGATTTAACAATAATCCCCTTAAATATTAAACAGCTCGGGTTTTCGTGACAGGCTAAATATGTTGACGGCACTTAAATTTCCACTAGACTTGGAATATTTTTTGAAAATATAATATATCTGTTTTATCATCATGTGTAATAATAATAATAATAATAATAATAAAAGCAATAATATAACAATGTTAAGCATACGGTGTTACATTATACCATTTCGATGTAAATCATGCAACTATGGCGCGGGGGGAAAGCCAAATGGTAAAGTAGCGGGTTTATAACTTTATCGCCAACAAGGTATATTACAACAAAGACAATACAATACGAGGTCTGTTCAAAAAGTTCCCGAACTATTCCTAAAAATAGAAAACTTATAGTATCGTAAATGTTATTAGATTAAAATAAAATAGAGACAAGCAGCTATCTTTTCAATTAAATCTCAAATGTTTATTGCTATCTAACCATTTACTGTGCGCGTTCAAAGTAGACGAGTCGTGTGTATTGTGCGAATTTTAAGATGAATAACATTCACGAACAACGTATTAATATTAAATTTTATGTTAAACTTTGTAAATCTTTTACTGAGACTCATAAAATGTTGCAAAATGATTATGCCTTAGAACGTGTTTAGTGTTTAGAACGTACTCAGTGTTACGACTGGTTTAAACGTTTTAAAGACGGTCGGGAATCAGTTGAAAACGACCTACGTTCAGGACGTCCGTTGACATCGTCAGACGATGCTCATGTGACAAAAGAAATTGTGAGGTCTAATAGACGTTTAACTGTTCGAGAAATTGCGAAAGATTGTAACATAACGGTTGGTTCATGTCATGAAATCCTGGTAGAAAAACTTGGAATGCATCGCGTTGCAGCAAAATTTGACCCTAGGTTGATGTCGTAAGATCAGAAAGACAACCGCGAACCATCTGTCAAGAATTGTTAGATCGCGCAAATGGTGATACGAATATGTTCACGGAGCAAATTATAACGGGTGATGAGACGTTGGTCTATGGCTATGATATTGAGACAAAAGTCCAATCATCACAGTGGATTAGTAAATTTTCTCCAAGACCAAAAAAAGCTCGTCAGGTCAGATCAAACGTCAAAGTCCTGCTAACGGTGTTTTTTTTGACAACCTGGGAGTTATTCATCACGAATTTCCGACTGCAGGACAAACTGTTAACCGATGGTACTATCTAAAAGTATTAAAACGTCTCCGAGAAAATGTGCGGAGGAAAAGGCCTGAAGTGTGGAAGAAAAACTCATGGTTTCTCTATCACGACAATGCTCCGGCACACACTTCCCTGTTTATTCGAGATTTTTGCGTGAAAAATCACATGACCGTGCTTCCTCATCCACCATATTCTCCCAAATTGGCGGTACCACCAGACTTTTTTTTATTTCCAAAACTAAAATCTCCGTTAAAAGGACAAAGATTGTCTACGATAGACGAAATAAAAGAAAATTCGCTAACGGAGCTACGAGCAATTCCAGAAACTGTTTTCCAACAATGGAAACGTCGTTGGCAAAAGTGTATAAACCAAGACGGAGGAGAATACTTCGAGGGTGATAAATCTTAATAGCTTGTAAGTAAGCACTATAAATAAAAAAAATTGAAAAATTCGGGAACTTTTTGAACAGGCCTCGTATTAGCGTCTTGCATACAGTGTTTTCAAAAAAAAAAAAAAAATTTTCTTTTTACGCGATTAAATTAGTTCATTTTCTGCGTGTTACCCCACAGATAGATGATGTGCGGCAATGAAAGTGCATCGTGCGATTTCGGATGTCTTAACATATTAATTTTAACTGTGAAAACCTCGTCGTCAGCACCAGTACAATTTGTTTTCTCCGTCCCCACATCAAAGCGATAGTGACTCTCCGGTCGAGTTTAATGCGAAATCACCTACTATGCATTTCATAAACAACAGTATTTACTATGTCTTTTTTTCTAGATATTTGCATTTTTTATCACGAATATGCGAGTTTTACTTGAACTCAATTTCTCGTCGTTTTCATTCGTTCACAACCGGATAGTGGTCAACCGCGCAACGCTCGCCGATTGGTTAACCCGTGGTCTACATCCACGGACCGCCGTTTCGTTCCCGAATACTTTTTACCAACGTTTACGTTTCTATTATCAACCGGCACAATACACATTTTGTCTCAATAATATTATAATTTTTTATAAGTATTACAGTGTAACAATTTCGTCAGCGCCGACAGGAAAATCTCCGAGCTGCACCGTCCGCGGAGAGGAAAAAAATTCTGTATGATAAGCAGAGTTTACCCGGATTCTTATTATATAGGGGTTTTTTTTTTTTTTTATAATTGCAGCCGTGCTCCGATTTACCATAGTGCGGGGCGATATCGTCGCACATTTCACGGCAAAAACAATAATTTCACGGGTTAATCAATACGATTTTCCCCGTTAGTATATCGCTGTTGGCTCCTCGATACCATATAGATCATACAGACGATACTATACCTAGTTTTTTTTGTATATTTAAATGTACGGACGAGCACAGTGATTATACGCTATTGTTTTGTAATACGATACGAACAATTGGATAATATAATATACTGCGTAAAGCGTGATAAGTACGCAGTAACGCATAAAATTATAATGTTATATACCGTATATAAAAGGATTGTATTTTAATTGAATATCATATCGTTTAAAGCGTCCGGGTAAAAAAAAAAAAAAAAAACATCAAATGGATTTTATTATTATTATTATTATTATTATTTTTTTTTTTTTATTACCGCAGCAGTTCGTAATAATCGTTTTATTATATAAGTATTTTTTCTATTTTGCGTTCGTATCGAAATTTCCGAAAACCATAGATTTATGTATTATAATAAAAAAAAAAAAAAAAAAAAAAAAAACGCGTATACACGACGAGTAGAACGCGTAGGTAATAACCGGCACACGGTTTTAATTGAGTCAGTGAAAAATGTGTCGTGGTTTGGTATTAAAAACCATAAATAATCCGCCGTTTTCACCCTGTTCCACCAGCCCTTCCTGTACACGTATACTCGCACGCCCCGACACCTTAGCCCGTAACCTTTAATTTTTAATTTTTTTTTTTTTTTTCCCCGACAAATTTCTCAACCCCCTAAAGGCCCGGCCGGCCTGCGTTGTAGGCAATAACTCAAAGCTATCGCACCGCGCGCGGCCACAGGTGAAAACGATAAATCCCTAGAAAGTCCTATAATTACCGTTTTAAGTAGGTGGTAGTTCACGTCTTCGGTCCGTAAAAAAACGCGTGTACAAATTATACACACGAACCCGTCCGAGAACATTTCGCGTCGTGCTGGGTACAGTTTTTCCAAAAACTGTTGAGGGGGAGGATTTGAAAATATTCGAATTATCCTCGAATTATGTGTAGTGTCGACCTAACGTTAGAAATTCTTTCGTTTACAAACGATTATCGGAACTTGATTTGTTGTGCAAAACGCATCTACCAAATTGAAATTTGCCTAAAGACATTTCATATTTCTCAGTTGGCAACCGAATTTCTTGCCGTTCAATTTGGAATTTGGAATAACAGTTCTAGCCCGTTTGCGTCTGTAATATTTCCTTTCTTCTTTGTCTTGTCTTCCAAAAACTGTTGAGGGGGGCGATTTGAAAATATTCGAATTAACCTCAAATTAGATGTAGTGTCCACCTTACGTTAGAAATTCTTTCGTTTACAAACGATTTTGCAACCGATTATCGGAACTTGATCTGTTATGCAAAACGCATCTACCAAATTGAAATTTTCCTAAGGACATTTCATATTTCTCAGTTGGCAACCGAATTTCTTGCCGTTCAATTTGGAATTTGAAAAAAAAGTTCTAGCCCGTTTGCGTCTGTAGTATTTTCTTTCCTCTTTTTTTTGTCTTCAATTGTTCAATTGGTGGCCGCGGTTCTCCCGTGTTTCTATACTGTCAAAACCCAAATCTTTCAATACTCGATAAATTTTCATTCATATTTTGATAATAATTTGCCGTATATTATATTCTATAAAGACCGTATTCTTTCGGTCTTCCTATTCAAATTGTATCTTCTGCGTAACCATAAATAATCGACAACACTACCGACCGATCATCACGAGTAGCGAGTATGTCGTAGTATATTGCCCTCGTATCATATCAACCCTTGTATTTTTATTTTATAATTTGCCAAAGTCGTCTGTATTTCTTAATTTTTAACATCGAAACTTTTCCATTAGTTACTCTGTAACAACTGTTTTCTGTTCAAACGCAAGTTATATCTATTGAACGCTGTAGACCATAAACTATATACACGATTGTGAAAATATCGAGAAAAAATAGCAAAACAAATACGTTAATGGTTTTGAATTGATTTATACTTACAGATTTATTTTCCTCGTAATGCATTATTGTAATCTTTGTAAGTGTTGTAGACTATTTGACATCGCGTTTAATAACTATGTTTAAATTTTTTTTTTAAAAAAAAATCGATTATTCCAAAAATCAATAATTCGTTTAGAATCTAAAGAAAACGGGCAGGCGTAGCTGTTTTAGATGAAAAGTAGAGGTAATTATCCCTGATGTTGAATATCGGAACCAGATTGCTGATAGAAATATTTTATAGACGGGGGGAAAAAAAAAAAAAATAAAAATATTTTTTTTTAATTATCTTTTACTATAGAAATCGATTAAAGTTGTGCGAAATTTGACGTAGGTAAAAGTCAGTTTTAGTATTACATTATTTTTCTTGAGAAATACATCAACTGCCTATAATATAATAATAATTAATACGATGTATATCAAATAATAATTACTTTTGAAAATATTCAATTTTAAATTTATGCAATTTGTGCAATAATTCACGTTATAAAAATTATTACATTCTAATAATTAACAAGAATCAAAGCGTATCTGAATTTTTTTATTGCTTTTTTTACTATGGAAACAATTTCGGAGACGACCTCGTTGGCGTTTTACAATTTTCTAAATGCTAAACTCATTGCAAACGTAATTCGTCAGTTTTTTTTTTTTTTTTATAACAACTGTGACTTTTAATTTCGATTAACTTATATTTCCGCAATCGCGTAATCGCGATTGTCTAGACAAAATTTTTCGTCTACAAATTTAAATGTTTGGCGTTTTTCACATATTTCGAAGAACTTTTCGTTTGTTACGCGCGCACACGTTTTCGCCCGTGGTGAGATAGACAAGAGACGGAAAACGGGCACCGTGACGGCGGGGGCAATTTAAACAGTGGGGCGAAGTTATACAAATTTAATCCAATTTAAATTTTTAAACACGTTATTGTATTTTACGTATACGGTATCGTACACGGGTGTCCAACTTCGCCCGAGTCAACCGCACTCTTGACACTTCCAATACCTAATCCGAGTCCTACTGGCATGCCCGTTGGAATTATGCGTCTATTGTGCACGGCCCGGCCGTAGCATTACGATGTTTTATGTAACTAAACGTAAAATTTATATAAGCTCACTGGGGGGGCATTGAATAAAATTATTTTGCAATATTTTTTTTATCGCCGTATTTTACATATTTAGACTTTTATTAACGGCGGTACTGCTAGTGGTGGCGAATGGGGGGGGGAAATTGTTTTAAGTATAAAATACCAACCGAACAACAAATACCGAGTGTCGGGTAGGATAACACGATCCAGTTTAGTATACATAGAGCTCGTGGAAAAAAAAAAAATAATAATAATAAGTACAAATATTGAAGTATTGATTTTTAAAACTGTAGTCGTTAATGTTACACGAATGAACCTAATGTACAATGGCGTTCTATAGTTCCGTATAGGCGCGCGGGAAACAAATATATTTAATCGGCAAACGTATTTTTTTTTTTTACGCAGCTGTAACGACAATCGTATAGTTATTCCGGATATTATTTACGAATTCGAATTGTCCGAGATCGTATTCGACTTTATACCGTAAAAATTTGAAAATTTGTTTCTCTAAGCATTTCACCGGTATAAGTGAACCTAACCCAACTTACAATCTCTGTGTTAACCGCTAAACCGATATTTCTAGCAATACGTGAGGTTTGTATATATGAAAAAAAAAAAAAAAAACGAATGAAACGTTATCAATATTTATACTAAACTCGTCGAATTGCGTATTTGGGTAATGTGAAAAACGATTACGCACCCGGGTGTTACAAATCGTAACTAGTTGAACTGTATTCGACATTTACGTACTTTGCTTATCATTATTAATTGAATTTTATAACTCTGATTTATCTCCGTGCAATATCAATTTATCACTATCAAAGTCCCATCCGTGAAATTTGACTACGTCTGTATGTGAAGTTTCCTTCCCGATGACGAATCTTTCGATAATCCTGGTTTTTATTTTATCAATATCAACAAAGACAGTTGATTCATTTACATTTTTTTTGCCATGTAGAAAATAATGTCAATGTTTTGCGGCAGAGTACGACGTGGCAGATACGAATGCTTGGTTTTTTTTTTTTTTTTTTTAAATAACAACCGCGGGGGACTGAGCCCCGTCTTACAAATCTCATGCGGGGCCTCAGCCCCCCAGGCCCCTTGCACATGGGCGCCTATGCTCAACTCTGATGATAACTAAATGTGTATATGTGCATAATTTTTGAGTTGAGCGTTTTTATTTTGCATTCCAAGTAGAATTGGCGGGTGTCTTAGCGGTCATGACGTAACATCATGTTTTATACATTTGAAGCACTGGGTATATTTACTTTAAAATAGCCGACGACGGTTTAAAACGCTCGACAAGTCGGAAATGCTCCGCTTCAATATAGAAAAAAAAAAAAATATAACACTTTTTATTTTTTTTTTATTTCTTTGAGCTTTTTCTCGACGCTCGTGCTCGGCTTCGAACCTATTGACAGTTTGGTGCGGTGACCAATTATTGACGACATTTCGACCGGTTAATTGGATGGATGATTGGCGGCTAGTCTTTCAAACGCTATTTATTAGTTAATTTTTTTGTGAATTCCGCGAAGATCAGCGTGACATAATATTATGTCCACATCATAAAAAGTCCGCAGAACGATGTTTCCTGACATTTTTTAATCCACCGTTTTCGGACTGCATTAAGTTAAATCTGTAAAAAAAAAAAACCCTCGTTTTTTTACCGTTCATCGGTCATCAAGTATAAAATATATGTAATACTTTTCATTATTATGCAATATTTGAATCTAACGCTATCCTCAAAGTTTTCAAAATCAGGTTGGGAAACGTCGATGCGTAAAAACTATCATAGAGATGATAGAATGTCGATAATTAAAACCAGAACCAAAAGTGACAAAAAAAAAAAAAAAAAAAAAATGACATTAATGACTTATTAAAAACGATTAAAAAAAAAAAAAAAAAAAAAAATAAACGACCCTGACCAATTTTTAAAAATGAATAAAATTATATTTATTATTTATTTGGAAACATTTTTGTTATAGGTATTCGAAGGTATTTGAAATTTATTGTACATAATACTTTATATTATATTATATTTAAATTAAGTGAAAATAAATAAATATAAAATTAATCTTAAGATAAAAAAAAAAAAAAAAAAAAAAAAAAAAAAAAGAAAAGAAAGTTTATTACTATTATATCTCTAGTATCTAATTACCAGTGTTGAGCTAGCCGAGATAACTAGGGGGCGGTGGGGGTGGCCAAGGAAGTCACGGTCCCGAGGCCCATTGGTTTAGGGGCTCATCTTTATCAACGAAATATTCTTTTAATGCACACGTTCAAAACAATTTTTAAAAAATCGTATTATATGTTTTAGCGCATTGTGTATTTGTATGTAATATAATGTTATATGATTATTAACTTATTGGTCTTATTATTTTTATTTTGTACCGTACAAAATGTAATAATAAAAATGTTTGAAGTTTGAAATAAAATGAGCCCACTAATAAGCGTCTGGTGTCCCGAGATCCTTAATCCGGGCTTGGTGTTGAGACACAGATAAGTATAATTTATCTAGATAAAGATAAAAGACAATTTCTCCTAAATCATCAGATAAAGATATAAAAAAAAAAAAACACTTAACTTATCTTGGATAAGATAATAGATACGTGTAATTTATCTAGAAATAATAAAACAAAAAAGATAATTTTTTTTTTAGTCATCTTTTATTAATTGAGAGCAGTGAGATAAACATGTAAACGGTTAAAATAATTCTGTAAATGCAAGGGTGTAAATCACTAGGCTAGAAACTTCCTTCGTATTTAATACAAATAATACACTACAGTTAGGTAATTATTAGTATTTTTTACTATGGGCGAAACATTTTATTTTATTATTTTCTTTTAGGTATGTTTTATTTATAAATTACTTTTTTTTTTTATTTCATAAATTTATTTGTAATATACAATCTGTAGCCTCTCAGGCACAATACGAATACTTGATAATAGTAATTTAGGCACGAATGATTAGATTGAAGAATGGTTGTTAAACTTCCTAATATGTTGTTTGATTATTTCTATTTTTAGTATTTTATTAATTATTTAGGAGATCACGGCACCAGCTCCTTTTGAGCCTTCTGTAGGGATCACTAGGAATTGTATATGTCCCTAGGTTGGATGAGAGAGTTGGAACGCCAAGGGAGTCTTTGGCGAAATCTTTTATAAAATATTACTGCTTCATCGTATACAGTTTTAATTTTTAGGTCAGAATGGAGCGTTAGATTAGAAATATACGGACGAGCATTAGCGGTTTTACGAAGAACAATATTTTGGAAAGCCTGGATTTTGTTAACGTTTGATTTTTTAGCATTGCCCCGTAACTGCAGACCATAAGTCCCACATTGGCTTTGTTAGCGATTTATACATAACGAGTTTCGGTTTTAGTTTAGTGTTAAGATTAATGTTTTCGGCATACGTGCATCCAAGGCAAGTATTTTGGCTCTAATACGACGTGACCGGGTAAGACGACGGCGGTCAATGATTAAACCATCAGGTATTTTACGGTTTGGGATGCAGGAATTTGGATATTATCTAAAAAAAATACCTCAAGACAAGGAGGGATACGAAGATTAAATGTGACGTGTGTGGATTTTGATTGGATATAATTACCGAAAAGGCGATCAATTCTGTTATCTTAGATTGTTAGTCACATAGATTCCGAAATTTTCATCTAGTTAAGATAAAGTATTATCTAGGTGGATTAGTTTCAACGCGGCTAATTGAACCTTGCGTAGTTGTGTACATTTTACAGCGACACTACGACACTCGCGGTTATAATAAAAAAAACAAACCGCATTACGAACAAGAAGGTATTATTACTCTACACTTTTCCCGGTTCAGGCCTAGTAGAATGTTATAATTATAATAATTTTTTACAGTATAATAATAATAATAATAATACTTGGCGCGTTTAATATGATTGTTATTATTATTATTTTTTTTTTCTTTTACCAATTTTAAGCGACATTACTTATATTATGTAATTGTGCCAAAATTTCGAATCGTATACATTACGGTACGTTTTTTTTACGACCATTATAACCGTGAACGTTACACTCGAGACAATCCGCACGCACGCTAATCCAATTGCAATTCCAATCCGCCGTCTTTATCAGTTGATTTCCTTGATTTTATTATTCGGCTATTATTGGTCATTATTGCATCGACTAATGTTTTACAAAAATACTATTTGGTTAGGTTAGATTACATTATATTGTATTTTATGCAACGGCCGCGATACGTGCCCCGGCAATCAGCTACATTGCACAAAGTGCATCTCCATTCGTATATTTTTTTTTGATTCAATATGTCTCGGATACGTGGCGATCATATTTATTTTTTGTATTTTTTTTACTATACGCGTACGTCGAGGAAATACGGATGACACGAGTGAACAGACAAAAGATGACACCCGGCGGCGACACTTTTCAAGATCGGTATTGGTTATTGATTATTATTTGGATTTACGAGGTCTCTGCGCCGGTGGCGAGCTAATCGTCTAGGCGGATTTCCGGGGATATTGTTCGAGTTGAGATCTCTAATGAAAGGGTATGGATTGGTTTGTTAAGTGGGATCGGAGGCGTCGTAAAAAAAGTGAGCCAGGCGTTACCAGGCGGAGTGTTTATTGACCGGCACTATTGGATTTGCTGTAGGTCAGACGAATGCCGTAAGATCTAATATAGGCGTGTTTTGTGTAGAATTTATTAATTTTTAAGATTTTATTATATTCGAGAAAAAGTGGACGTTCCCGCGTATTTGGTCGAGCAGTAGTCGTTTCGTTTGAACATGACCAGCCCAGTAAAGTGGTTTGTCTAAAAAAAAAAAAAACAAAAAAAACATACCCGAGTGCAGCGGGCGTTTGGTGCGCGACAGGAATTGTGGAATCGTTTAGGAATACAGGCGGAGAAACCGCCATTACGTGCGACAGTTCGGAAGTGAATATTTATGTATAATATCAATAATTGCAGAGAGATATACAAGTTAGTAACTATTTCTATAGGCATTTTATACGTTCAAACACACACACACAAAAAAAAAAAAAAAAAAAAGAAACACGGACGCGGCGGCAGCGGAATGCTGGGGTTCGAGTATTGTGCGGAGAGCCCGTGGTTTTTTACGGTTACGTTCGACCGAATTACAAAACGAAACCGCCAAATGAACGGCGCCGAGCAGACACAATTCGCTACTGGAAATCACACCCGGGGTGACGGTTGGACCGAGAATATTTCGCCGAGAATCTGAATTAGTGATGGCGGTGTCAGACGCATACCCAGCTATAACAAATAAATTAAATTCCGATCGCCAATAACGATAATAATGATACGAATGCCATTATACGTTATAACGTAATTCACGGACGCGTTCAAATAGTACGCCGAAAACTTAGATTTTCCAGTCCGAACTATAATAATATGGAGATACTGAAATTTTTAGTAGGTTGTAACTGTAAGTCAATACATTGCGTGCGTTTTATACGTGGTAGTGGGTATAATATTAATGTAAAAAAAAAAAAAAAAAAAAATACTGGTGTATTATTACTTATTAACGCCGCCGTTTCGTTAAACATAGAGTTGTTTTTTTTTTTTTTTGTTTTTTTCGGACTAGCTGAACGTACACGTATATACCGTAGGTAAACATCGTATATTATATATTAATTTTGTTGTTATTGTTGTTGTTGTTGTTTGTTTGTTTGTTTGTTTTTTTGGGGTTTTTTTTTTTTTTTTTTTATACGTGTAAAATCGATACCTCGTACGCGATGGGTATCGATGGAAATCATACGGACGCAGCTGTCCCGTGTCGTATAGAATTTCGGAACCGAAACAAAACGACGACGAGTAAGGGTCGTACGAATACAGAACGAATAAAAAAAAAAAAAAAAAAAAAAATGGGGTACCGCCGGCCTTAATGACGGTTTCCGAATGTTATATAGCAGGGGTGGCCGACTAGAGGAGTCTCGCAAGTCGCACGATAACATGGAAAATATGTAAAAGCCAAGAGCCAAAAAAAAAAAAAAAAACTTTCTTAAATTATCGTATCCATAAACATAATCCAGATTTCAAAAAACTTACACGCGCGTCAAACGTGTTAAATGTAAAAAATTCCGTTGTATTTAAATAAAATAAATTAAAAAAAAAAAAAAAAAAACACTATTATATATTTGTATTAGTTGTAAAATTAAAATTATATATTGATAATTATTTCATTTTCGAATACAAAATTTATTTTAACATTTTTTTTTTTTTTAAATTAGTAAAAAAATATGTTTTGCGTCTTACGACACGAGCCGCAGTTTGGCCATCCCTGTTTTTTAGTTCCGTCGTCCTGGCACTTGCTCCATAGTCTCCTGTCCAACGTCAATTTTTTCCGCAAAGAATTTTCAATTTATTTTATTTTATTCTACAAACGGACATAGTCCAATTACTGGGTACAGTTACGATTTACAAATATAATGTACAATTAAAATATAGAAGAAAAAAAAAAGAAGAGGGGTCTATATTAGCGGAAAGAGGGTTACGGAAATCGGAAGATCTGAGATGAGAGATGAGGGATGCGAAAGGGGGAACAGAGGAACGGGCGAGCCATAATGGTACACGGAAATCAATTTACGCGAGTTAGGGAGGGGATTCAATTGGATCGGACGAGAGTTTGGGGAGGAAGAGAAAATTCGCCGAACGTTTTCGATCAGCAAGGCTTGAGAGGCTTAACGCGAGCAGGACAGGTCAGCATAATCGTGAGGGAGACGAGGAATGTTGAGTCTGAAGGCGACCATCTGGGGGGGGGGGATCTTTCTGTGGACCCACTCGATCGTGTCACTAGCGACGGATGAATTAGGGTCCCGGAAGACTGAACGGGGCGAATAAATGAGCAGCAGAAGGATCCGAGAGGAGTAAGGAAGCGGAAATCTCGGCTAATTGAATAATTTAAAACGTTCGCAATATAAGTGCTCGCGTTCACAGACAAACGGTTTTATTCTTTGGAACTAACAAGGCAAACAAAGATTACATACCGGTACACAATTTTATTCACAACGCCTAATAATATTAACGATAAATAATTGTACACTCAATGAGAATGTTACAGAACCCTAACCTACAGAAAATTTAGTTTTCGCAATACGATTGTAAATAATCTAATCCTAACCGCTTAGTTGTAATCAATTTGTAAATGTTTGCCGACAACTGTGATAACGCAACATCTCAGATCACTGTCCACGTGCAATCGTGTTCGATATTTCGATTTTTTACGAGCCACAAGTGCCGAAAAGCCACACTCACAGAGGTTGGCGGAGGAATACTTGCACCAACCAAATTCTCTGTTAATTATTGAAGATAACGCAATTACACAATAATGCCCGATCGATTTTATCGGAATATATTATTGTATTTATTTTTTTTTTTTTTTCGGATAAAATATAATTAATCGGAAATAACGTTTTCAATATTTGTCGTTTCTTTTTTTTTAATTCGCATGCCTCCCCAGGGTGGCGTGTGCCCCCAGGTTGACAAGAACTCTCGCTTAAAATGATGATAAAAAAACAGGCCAATTTTAAACGTATCTATTTGAATATTTTTTTAAGACGTTAAAAATGTTAATTTATTCCAAATATTTCATGAAAATTGCCCCGTATCTCCTAGAGATGGGCGTAATGTTTTGTCCACTGATGTTTCGTTGTATTGATACATCGAAATTTTAAAACATCGATAGTGCCGAAACATCGGAATTTCGAAGTTAAAACATCGATGGTTTTCGATGTTTTAACATAAAATATTTGCATAGCATAAACGAGCAGAAAAAAAAAAAATCATCCGATGATAACAGGCAATCAACCATTTTTATAAGTCTTGGGGGGGGGAGTCATGTTTTCAAACGTTTTTATTTTTGAAAAAAATAAATACTAAACTACTAAAAAAAAAAAAAAAACAATTTAATTCAAGACACGGGTATATTAAATTGTATTATATTTAAATGTGTCATATACTAAATACGTTATCATAGTGTATCATATAAGGATTGTAAAAATAGAAGTTTGTTTAAACGCCTAGGAGATAGTTAACCGATTTCTTTGTTTATTCAAAGGAAAAAAAAAAGAAACCGTTCACTAGGGACAGGCGATAAGAACTGCGCAAGCAAATCACCCGGCCATTTTCGGTTTGAACAGAATAAATATATATATACGTTTATAAAATCGTTTTACAAATAATTTAAAAGCAATACTAATAAAAAAGAAAATGTTAAAACATCGAAATAAAATCTCGACGTTTTCTTCGATATATCGATGTATTTAACAAAAACATCGATGGTTTTTGGCCACCGCTAGCACCTCCTCGCGACATCGTCGCATTATTATAAATTGTCGCGACTCGACAATATCGTCGTCTGAATTGATTTGTGTACTACGGGTTAGAGATTAGGTTATTACACTGTTTCGGCGTGAGCGTTTCAAACGGAGATTGCCGATTTATTTTACGGTTTTTTATGTACGTTATTTCGTTTTATTATTATTATTTAACGACGTGCGAAAACACCATCCGAAATAGTTTTACCGGGCCCGCCGGCGGACTATTACGGGTAGGTGTACACGGGCTACATGGATTTTATCGAGCGTTTTCGGATAAATTATACGAGTATAATCTATATCGTTTTCCCGAATGGACATTATGCCGACCACTCGACGTTTTTAATTTAGTGCGAAACGTGTAAATATTTACAGAATATTGTGGCATAGTGGTCGTACACATATTTTTTCCCTCGATTTAATTGCTCGCGTCGCCGTCGGAATTTCCTCGGGAAACGCTTCGCGAACCGAATCGTTTAGCCAGAGAAAACTTATTTCCAACTATCCATTTAGACGTAAGTTCATATAAGTTAATACAACGCGGTGGTCGCGTGAGTAAAATAATTTAATTTTCCCTGTACCATACTACGAATTACGTATATGATTGAGATAGAAATGGAAAAAAAAAAAAAAAACGAGCGTTCGACCACCAGTTATAAATTTGTGATTTTTTCGTTGATAATTTTTGGTTTTTTTTTCTTCGGATATTTCTAAAAATAAAAATTAATTATTTTCGTCATTAATGTGTTACGATCAGACCAGTGAGGAATATGAATGAAAGCTCGTTGGTATTGAGCTTGGTTCGACTAAATATAATTACACAGTGTGACTCGAGACAACACGGAAACCAGAGTTCAAAAACTAAGCCGAATAATTAAATGTGTCCATAGTCGGCTACAGTGAATTCAATTTTGGCGAGTCAAAAGAAGTCATTCGTTTCAATATTATTTATCGCAATAGCGCGGGAAACATTTCACTAACGGCCATAACTTTTAGAATATTTGAAAAAAAAAAAAAAAGTTTACAAGTTGACGAATGTCTGGACACTTTTAATTTAAGAGAACGCCTCAACTAAATTCACTGTCGCAGTGTGCAACAATTAACAGGAGCATCATAATAAAATTATATTGCGTAGGAAATAAATCATGGTGTTTAGATTGAAATTAGAATTTCATCGCACTTAAGAGAAATTTAAAGAGAAGAATTTTGTTTCGATCAGTGCGTTGCGGTTTTTCTAACATATTGTCGAATAAAAAAAAAAACTACACTTATTAAACAAAACAAAAACTAATACTGTTTTTTCGAAAAACATCAAAGTAGTACATAATGTTGTTGAAAAGCTCAGTCATAGAGCAAGCACCCTGGAATACTTTTTCTATGCTCCTCTATAGATTTTGTATTTTGTGTTTAATGTTAATGCTCTAATTTTAACACAAAAACTGTTTTAGAAATTAATACTCGATAATATATCAAAATTTAATTTTAAAAATATATAAATATGTTCATATTATATTCGCTTCGTTCGGAATCTAAAAAAAAAAAAACCAAACAAACAAATAAATAAATAAATCATCATTAGGCAGGGCAATGGAGCAGCAAATGCGAATTTTCTCAATGTATAAAACACGTCTTTGTTTGGTTTTTTTTCTACATTTTTTTGGTTTTTTTTTACATTTTTTTTATGCATATGTCGCATCCACTCAGTGAAATCATTAATTTCATGAAGTGGGTATCCCCTTCACGAAATGTATCTGTTTAGTGAAAATTACGTTTTTCTCCACTACGAAAATGTGGCCAATTTTTCGATATTTTCGTGAAGTAGTGTAATATTTTATCTTTATGTAAAATTTGATATGAAATGAAACGATATATGATAGTTCCCCTCCCCTTTTTTTCTTTCTTTCTATAATTCTTTAATTTATTATTACACTATTTAGATGTATACATAGAAATAAAAATTATTTTTTCTTCCTCCGGCATGGGTAGCATCAAGTTCTAGTGACTTTTCATAAAATAATATGTTTTCCATGTTGTTTAAATATTATATAATAACGTGTTACCAGTCTGTACAATCATATTCAATTATTTATAAAAAAAAAAAAAAATCGGTTGATTTTCGTTTTACACGTAAACAGAACATTCGATTTTATCGTTGTGATTATCGTACGCTCAGCACGTATCACGGTCCAAACACTAAACGTTGTGATTTTTGTTTTAAATTTTTTTTTTTTTTTTATAATACAAATTATCAAAAATATTAAGAATCATTCTGAAATCGCATGTAAACAATTCGAGTTGTTCAGTTCGACTCGTTATAAAATCGGTTTAATTGTAAAACGGTTTATCTTGTAACCGTGTACACACAGTACACGAGATTTTTAATTTGCATGCGGAATAGAATTCGTAAAAAAAAAAAAAAACAAATTATAAACATATCTAAAAATGTCAAAACACCGAGTAAATGGGTTTTTAGTCGCGTAATTATTCGAATAATATCGATAAAGCGAATGTTTCTCCGTTCGCCCGTCCTAAACTTTTTAACAATTCCAATTCTGTTTAATTACCCGTTATTACTGTAGTCCGATAAAGAAATATTTTTTATTAAGTGCAAGTGCCAATAATAATTTACGTATATCTACGAGTATTAACAATAACGGGGAGAATTGTATCGGGTATTGGGATTCGTCGATATGTTCGGGAAACTCGATTGTCTATTTGTTAAAAACTCCGAAAAATAAACCAAACAATCAATATTTGAAAACGTAGAAAAAAATTCACTTTGGATTTAAATTTCGACAAATTTATTCCGCCGGTTATTATAAAAATTCGATTGAGCGAAAGCGCACCGCTATGTATCCGTACAATAACCGTTCCCTACCGATTCGTACACCGACGGAATAATAATAATAAAAAAAAAAATAAAAAAAAAAAAACCACACGCCGTATTATACTATACCGTAATAAAAATTCTGAATATCTTTAAAAAAAAAAAAAAAATAAAAAAAACCGCGTATAATATATTATTATTGTTGCTGAACGGCGTTATTTATTTATTTTTTTTTTTTTCACTTCACGACGTTTACGGCGACGGCGCGCAGTCGACACTTTTGTAATTTTTGTTTTATATACCGCGGCGGCACTTTTTATAATATTTTTAAATATGATAATTGTGAAACGTTATTATTTGCGGGGGAAAAAAAAAAAAAAAAAAAAAAAACAACAACTAATTAATGTGCCGTCTTCCTATTTGCGCGCTTATATACAGGGTCCGGCAGAGCCGACTGACGGGTTTAATGAGTTCATTAGCCTGTGATAATATAAGAGCAGGCCCCTTAATAAGTGGTACATTTTGAATTGTACGGAAATGCCGTTTTTATTCGTAATCGTGGTCTGGACAGGTGTACATCGCGGTTTTACGAAAATAATCGTTCTGTGATCGCTACTCAAAGGGCTTTTCGTACACACTTCGGCGACATTCCACGTGCTGAACCTGTCCCTTCTGCTAACACTATCAAATTGCGGATACGGCACTGGGAAGAAACTGGAAGTACCCTGAGTAGACTTGGACACGGAGCACCCAGAACGGTAAGAACATACGGAAATGGGCAGTTGGTTAGAGAGCCAATTGAGCAGTCACCAAGACGCTCAGCCCGGAAACACGCTGTAGCTTTGGGAATCTCAGACCGTTCTTTGAGGAGAATTCTTCACGAAGATTTATCATTCCATCCCTATAAATTAATGCTTGTCCAAAAGTTAAATGCTACTGTCTACGGTAACCGTAAAAATCTCTGTCGGCAAATTCTTCTGCAAATTCCTCCGATATCAACATTTTTCTGTAGCGATGAGGCCCATTTTCATATTTCTGGAACTGTTAATAAACAAAATTTTCGATACTGGGCTACAAATAACCCACGGCAGCTCTCCTAAAGTGACAGTATGGTGTGCTGTGTCCCAATTGGAGGTGATCGGCCCCTACTTATTTGAGGACGAGAACAGGACCGCCACTGTCACGTCCGCTCGTTATGTTGTGATGTTGAAAACTTATCTGCAGCATAGGTTGGAGGAAATGGCTGAAGAACATTATTTGGGAGATGTATGATTTCAGCAAGACGGAGTTACAGCGCACACAGCTAGAATTTCACTTGCTGTCTTGCGACAAATGTTCCCTGGGCGGTTAATCTCTGTGAGAGGAGACATAGGCTGGCCAGCACGGTCCCCAGATTTAAGCATGTGTGATTTTTTTCTCTGGGGCTACCTGAAGGATAAGGTTTTCAGACATCGCCCACATACCATAGAAGAAATTAAACAGAAAATCACCGTGGAAGTGGAGGCCATACCAGTCGAAATGTGCCGAAAATCATACGAGAGCTTCGGAGATCGTCTACAACAGTGTTGCAACATGCTGACGGCCGCCATATTGGAGATATAATTTTTAAAAACTGGATTGAATACTGATTTAAATAAAAAAAAAAAAATCTTTTCTCTAAGTTTTACTGTTCGTTAGCCCATCAAAACTCGTTATTTGGCTCTGCCGCACCCTGTGTTTCGAGTCTCTTAGGCGGGTACCTCTACTCGGTGCCCGCGCCGCCGTTACGATTAGGTTACGCGTAACATGCGTACAATTTCGTAATAACGTATTCCGAATGTTAAGCCCGTCGAAATTACCGGTACCGCGCGATCACGAAAAGTGGAAACGCTCAGCGCCCCATCATCGCGCGGGCTTCATATATCTTTCAATTCTGCACTGTTGGCGGGACTAATAAACACTATTAGACCACATTTTCAAATAATTCGAGTATTTTTGCGAGAATTGATTTGGTGCATGTGCAAAAATAATTGCAGACAGTTAACGACCGGCAACCGGAAACGATGCGGAACGAAAACGATAAACGTAAATGCAATTTTCACAATGCTTAGCCAATACATTCAGAAACCGTTTTCGGAAATTCAATCCGTCGACACGGTTATTTCATATCGGTAATATCTGTGAGTCGAATTGTACTCGTGTAAAATGCTCGTGCAAATCGATATCGTGCACCGGATATTTTTATAATTCGATATTATTATACGAGCGTTAAAAATGCGCGACCTGGTGGGTAGTACGACTCAAAACTGTATATAGGCGAAGTCACCGTTCACTGCCGGTTTATCGGTGGATGTTGAATGGGGGGAAAAAAAAACGTTTGATGACAATAATGAAACACTTATAAATAGGGCTGGGATTTTAAATGCCCTAAAAAACCAAATATTACTATTACTATTAAAAATAATTATGTCCAAATTCTTGTACAAACGCACGCAGTCGACTCGCTGTCGAACATTTTACTTGTGGCATTTTTATATTAAATTATCAAAAAAAATTAACTAGAGTAATAAAACGGTG
The DNA here is from genome assembly GCA_956483605.1 of Tuberolachnus salignus. Classification (NCBI taxonomy): domain Eukaryota; kingdom Metazoa; phylum Arthropoda; class Insecta; order Hemiptera; family Aphididae; genus Tuberolachnus; species Tuberolachnus salignus. The sequence continues at coordinate 19,229,532 of OY101438.1, forward strand.
TTAACGACGACAAAACTCGTACTGAACGTCTAACGATAATATCATCGGACGTCGATTTTACCGATTTAAGATTATTTAACAGGAAATGCGGGTAGAGGTTACTCAAACCTTGTCCGATAATATAATACGAATTACCTACTTATAATCTGTTATATTTATTTAAAAACCATGTTGGTGTAAAAATCTTAAAATCTTAAAATAAAATTTCAAATTCATACAGTTGGTTTCCAAAAACTCAAAAAATGCTCCAAAAACTCTAAAATGCCCTAAAAAATTAAGGAAATGATCTAAAAACTAAAAAATGCCAAAAAATGTAAAATAAACTTTCTTATTCTCATTCAATTGTACATAAAACAAATTTGTGACAAGACGAGCATTGCATAGTAAGCTTTGAAAAACAATGCAAAGTGCATCGAAATCCCAGCCCTACTTATAAACAATAAAGTTACATTATTGACTGAGGAGACTGGGCAACCCGTGGTTCACACAAATCTAAGGTATGATACCGACGTTCTGCCCATACATCGAGTCGACACTAAGTCTAAACCAAGTCTAAAAAATTATGGAAACCCATTCCCGTATATATATATATAGCCAAATATACGGCCTTGCGAAAGTAGAAGTCGCTTAATCCATATTTAACGAAGTATTTTAAAACTACTCTCTAAATAATCGTAATTCTTAATAATAAACAATTTATATATTTAAGCACGTAGTAACCATAAAAAAAAGAGTTCGATCAATATTACTATGAACACCCTACGTACAAAGTAGTGATCACGGTTTAACCTGATTACTACAGCGACGATAATACGTAAAGACTATTCGGGACGTGAGTATTTATTTTATTTTTTTTACATTATTTTGGATAATGTCTTATAAAAAAAAAAAAATTTAAAAAAACCAATTCCCGGGTTTCGGAAATACAGGAAAAAATAATTTACAAAAATTCCGACCACCTTCCGGCACACTTCAGAAACATCCTGTATACGTACGTGCCTATTACTGCGCAAATGAACTGTACTCTTGGCATAGTATTATCGTGCACCATATATACAATATGGGAATCGCGTATTTTCCTTTCTAAAATATTATTACAATAAGTAATTCAAATTCTTTACGGCGGCCTTTTTGTGATATACCCGTCTTAAAAAAAAAAAAAAAAAAAAAACCTACCCCGTTACACGGTTCGCAATAATATTGTATCGTGGTGCTTAACCTCCGGTAAAAAAAAAACCACAAAAGAATCCGTTTCGTCGACGAGATAACTTTTTTACGGTAACGAAATGAAATAAAACGGAATAAACATTTTCAAACGAGTCTATAGATATATATATATATATATATAATATTTTAAATATTATGTACCGAAAGAAAAATATAATGGTATCGTTTTATAACGTTTATAATTATAAGTACTGAAAAATCACTAAACGATTTGTACGTTGATAAAAAAATATTATACAGATTACGAGGAGAAAAAAAAAAAATTCAAATCAATTCACTGTTATCGGATACGGTTTTAAATATTATTCGGATTATAATATTTGCATTAAAAAACATCAAAAAGATGATACGACAAATACCCATCTGAAAACGTGAAAGGTTTTCTTTTTTCATTTTTCGCGCTATTAAATTATTCACATTTTCCGAATTATATTCAACAATTATTTATCCCTCGAAACCGTTGTTTCGGTTTTAACGATATTCGAAACGGATATTTTATTTTTTATTTTTTATCTGATACACACGCAGCGTAGAAATTTAAATCAATTATTTGTCAACCGGTCAAATCAGACGCAGTGAAGTCATAAGAATTCTGAAATCACATTTGAATTTAGCGCAAAATGTCATTTTTTTTCAGTTTAATTTTAGTGTAGAGTTGTTGTAGATTTTCGGAAATTAAGGCCTAAAATTCGAAAAAGCGTCTTGACCTACCTCGTTTGTACGCTTCGCGCAGAATTCAATTCTGTTTTTTTTTTCTTTTTTAGAATTCTTATCGTTTTAATAAACCGATCGGACCGATTGACAGACAAACAAATCTACATTCGTATGCTCTGCGTATGTAAAATATTTTTATCATTATCAATTGAACCAAACGAACCAAATTTTGGCCAAGATGAAAATTTCGCCGCACCCTTAGAAAAACTGAAACGACGTCCCTGGTCGAATCGTTTATTTATTATTTATGATTGTTTTGATTTTACATAGTAAAAATGTAGATCACATTTTAGATGTTATTTAGCGTCGGCCAAATTATAGACAATCAGTGCGTAAATATTTATTCGAATTGCTATACTTTACTCGGGGTTGTACAAAGATGAGTTTGAAAGTATCTCGATAATAATTTACGAGTTACTATAATTATCTAGATGAAAATGAAGGATAATTTATGTTTTATTACCTATCGTACAATTAAGTGATACACGGAACACGTCTGATTTTATAAATTATATTGTTGCAAATAAAATAATTTATCTATTGTTCCTTATAAATATATTAATTACCGTTAAAAAAAAAAAAAAAAATAATAAAAAAATGTCTAAATTGTTAACCTAGGACTACGGCTCAAATTTTTTGTTCTCGATTATAGCACACGGATTGATAATACACAATATGATAAATTTAATTACATTGAATTAGTCGAATTGATTCCATAAAGAGGAGTTATTACGATGGGTTGGGGGGGGGGTGGTTAGGGCGATAGATCGAGGAATCTAGCTACCATGGACTTTTTTTTTTTTTTTTAAATTATGTACTTTAATTTACGTTACAAAGTACAAATTTATCGTCTAAATGATTTGTCAACGGTGGATGTGCAATGCGCGTACGTAGATGTAGAAGTGAAAATTGAAAAAAAAGCCAACAATTTCTATAGTCTTTTAGAATTAAGTGTTTTGTACATTGTGCACGGGTTCAATTTAAATACGATATTATATTTTTTATGTATTATTATGTTGAAAAATTAATGTGTTATGGCGGTCGGTGCCAAAAGTGGGCGTGTGAGAGCCTGACCCTCCTGACTCGTCTATTGTTTCACAATTTCCGTATAACATTCGCAATTACGCTACTGATTCCAGTTACTTGTTGCAGCATATCTGCTCTCATGTTGACTTCGCCGCTGTCGTAATTCGATTTTTCGGTGGCTCTTCTAGGGCTGGACGGCAATGGTGGTAGGTACGTACACCGTATCTCTAACATATCCCCGAAAGACATAATCACACGGCGTGAGATGTCCAGTCATTGGGACCGTTGGCGACCAATTCAACGGTTAGGGGACTGTTTAGACATTTTCGTGTAATCATGTACAGAACGCCAGCGTGTGACGGTGCTCTACGTTTTGTTGACAAGTCTCAAATGTAGCCAAGTTTGAAACGTTTCCAGATAGGATCTATCTACTCCTATTTGCTAAGTTTTCAATAAAAAAAAAAAATAAATAAATAAAAAAAAAGTGTTGTCCGGCCGGTCGACGTCTTCTCGGAGATATCAACGTTGTATCGCCCATAAGTGGATAAGTGTCGATCAAATGAATTTATAACGTTCTGAAACTCGACATGCATCCGTACTATTGAACAGTATACATACGAGTTTTGATAAAAAAAAAAATACCCGATTTTGTCAATAAAATTTTATTAACACAATATTATTCTTAATACACATTATCACCTTCAAAACAATCTCCCTGGGAAGCAATACACCGCTGCCAACTTCTTTTCCACTTTTGAAAACATTACTCTAGAAGGCACTAATTGGAATGTCCTTAAGATCGATTTCCGTATTTTGTTTAATGTCATCAATTGTTTGAAAACGACGTCCTTTGAGCGTAGGTTGTGGAATTACTGGAGTATGATTTTTCGCTAAGAAATGACGAATGAGCAATGAGCTGTGAGCCGGGGCGTTATCGTGATGCAACATCTGAGAACCACTTTTCCAACTTTTCGGTCTTTTTTTTTAAATTTTCACGTAATATTTTCATGACTTCCAAATAAAAATGCTGATTTAATGTTTGTCCTTGTGGCACCCATTTACCATGAACTATACCACAAAAATAAAAAAATCTGATTAACATGGCCTTGCTTTTTTTGGTCTAGGAGAATTTTCTGACTTCCACTGACGCTTGGATTCAACACCCCATACCCGTAAATCCAAGTTTCATCATCCGTTATAATATTTAATAAAAAAGTCTATGTCAGCTTATGCTCTATCAAAAAGTTCTTGAGAGATGGTCTTCCGGTTTTGTTTTCGTTCATCGGTCAAGAGACGAGGAACAAATTTGGCTGCGATTCGGCTCATGCCCAATTCTTTGGTTAATATTTCTTGGCGAGAACCGTAAGATATTCCGACGTCTTCTGCAACTTCTCTGCTAGTTAATTGGCGATTATTTTGAATCATTTCACGAACACGAGCAACAGTTTCATTTGTTTTACTGGTCGAGGGTCTGCCGGGTCGTTCGTTATCCTCAACGGATGTTCCACCTTCCTTAAACCGTTTGAACCGCTCAAAACACGTTGTCCGAGACAGAGCATCATCTCCAAAATCTTGCTGCAAAAGTTCACAAGTTTCACTTGCTCTTCTTGCCAAATTTAAAAGAAAATTGTACGCACACACACACACACACACACGTTGTTCTTCTATTGCTTCCACGACGAAAATCGCCACATTACTGAAACACGTTTTCGGAAAAAAAGTACCATAAAATCAAATCAAATAGTGTTATCGATTTCAAACCAACGCTGAAATTCTCATTGAAAGTTCCTTTATCGAATGCCATTATCGGGGGGGAGTGGGTTTCGATCATACCTGGTGTTTGATTAGTTGGAATTTATAATTTTATCGTTTTATACCGGACGAATCGTTTCGAATAGACCCGTGTAATAATATTTGTATTATAAACTACCGGCAAAAAAAAAAAAAAAAATGGAAAAAAAAGAACGTGATAACGGCGTTTTCAGCGTGGCGGTGGCGGTAAATTATAACATTGTAGTACTACGTTGTTAATTATGACAGTTTACCCGGCGGTGGCGGACGGACGAGGCGACGAGCGCTGCACGAACAACACGAATCCATCGCTTATTCGTCAAACTGTAATGTTTTTGGTATTTTCGTAATATTACGGTAATAATAATTACGATAAAAAAAAAAAAAAAACAAACGACGATAATCATAATTATCGTCATGCCGCCACCGCCGCCGCCGCCGCCGCCGCCGCCGGGTAAACGCAAACCGCCGATAATTATCGAAAATCTACCGACCCGTCCCCATGTTACCCGGCGAGCGTGCACAATATGAATTATTTTATTACTGTGATACGTCGCAAAATATAATATTTGTAAAAAAAAAAAAAAAAATACACGGCAAAACAACGTTTGATTATCTACAAACATTTCGAGTAAAATTTTTTTTTTTTTTTTGATGGGGGGGGGGGTGTGATAAATTTTTGTAAACACAGGCTCTTTCTAATAATTATTACCTAACGATATCTATTGTGTTAGTATTTAAAAACACCTAACCCATAACCGCATCCGGGTAGAAAATTAGGGACGGGCGAAAAATAATCTATTCACAAAAATTAATACCATTAAATGCGGGCGGTGTGAATATATTTTTATTCTATGTATACAAAATAAACAATGTCTAATTTAACGACTTAATCTTATGGTTATAAAAAGTAATTAATGTATTACGTTCTTTCTTTATTTTAGAAGATTCAGAGATTTATACTGTTGTCATACCTGGGGAGGGGGGTGGGGGACAAAATGCGAAAAAATTTCAAGAAGACAAGGGCAATTCTTTGTCCTCTCACAACGACGCCACTGTCATAATCCTTAAAATCCTGTGTAAATAACTCGTTTCAAAAAGGCACGAAGTTGGTATTTTTAGAATAGTTTTCTTTATTAAAGTTATATTTTTACAACTATATAATACATTAAAGAGACACCGCGTATCGGCCTGGCCGATAAAAAAGTCGGGCTCGGTCAGTTTCTTTTTGAATTTAATAAGGAATGGATTACAAAAAACTCATTGACCCGGAAAAAAAGTGATTACGGGCACACAGATTGAATAGTGTGGGGATGCGTTGATTTTTCTTTAAAAATTCTCTAAAAAATATGTCGTATGCTTGAAATAAAATAAAAAAAAAAAATTGTTCTCATATTAAGCCAACGATGATGGATTTAACATGGCGGTTATTCGTAATCTGTGGCGAAACTAAGAAAATATAATTTAATGCCAATTTACCAAGCAACGGTCTAAAAGGGAGGAAGGCGATCGTTTAAACTACCAATATCGCAAAAAAAAAAAATATGTTTATTAGAAAATATAAAAACACTATTATTTGTCGAGGTGGCTAAAATGAGTTTTATTGAAAACATTTAAAACCTAAGGGATTGGATTTCGAGGGGCATGCCACGGAATACCCTGTGCAACCCCCGCGCTCAAGCCTACGGTTACTCATATTCGTTAAAGAAACATCTTGTATCCAAAAAGTACTCAAGTGATGTTATTAGTTTAAAATATCAATTTTAATACCATTAACAAATGGCAAAAAGCCGAAAAAAAAAAAAAAAATAGTGATAAGTACAATGATTTCAACACAAAGATCAACACCCGGCTACAGGTGGTTTATTCACATAGTTTAAAGTCACGAGTTACAAATATTTGACTTCTCGAATTGAACAAATAAATAAAGAGGGACCATGAGACTTAAAGGAAATTAGCGTTCCTTACAATTATTGAACTCGAACAAACCGCTTCACATAAACGTATAATTACGTAAAATAAAAAGATATACGATGTTTAGATTATAGTTGAATTACTCACATTGTTATCACACAAGGTAAAACAAGTGCAATATTAAATTCTAGAAAAGAATATTTTTACAAAACCTAGTTGTTTTTTTTTTTTGGGGGGGGGGGAGGGGAAATATAATTTTTTCCTAAAGAGAATCGTCTCTATAGAAATAATTAGTAAGGGGACGCTAAATAAATAAAAATAGTAATTATATAAGAATATATAATATATTATCACGTATTATATATTATAGAGAGAAAATCAAGAGGAAATCAAAAAAAAAACTATCGACATATATTTACGCGAACGGTTTTAATAAAAAAAAAAAAAAAATTAATTCGTTAAAAACGTAAACAGGGAGGGAAATGAAAGGGCATTAATGACAGACGGGACGTATATGTATATTGAAAGTTAAGTAAACGACTGGCGTTTAATCATAATAATATTATATTATTATATTGTCAGTTGTCTGCGAGTGGAATATAAAATAAATAAACTACGATATAGAATGAGCGAGAGCGAGACGCGATAACGATGATATAATATGATTTATCGTTGGCCAATATAATAATAATTCAATTAAAAAGTTACGATCGCGGCCAATCGACGGCCTATAGTATTATTTGTGTTAAAAAAAAAAAAAAAAGCCCGCAGTATAATTAAACATTCGTAACTGTATGTATATAAAATAATAATAATAATATACGATATGGAAACGTTTTGAAAACAACAAGTTCTCCAGAGAATTTATCGTATTGTTTTTATTTTTTTTTAGTCAATTTTCGCGTAAACAGTCAATACAATTTGATCGTTTCCGAGGTTAATTATTATTATTATTATTTTTTTTTTTAGCAATTATTCCATCTTGGTAATAAGATATAATCGTTTTTTAACCGATATCCGTACGGTCGAAATAAATTTGTACGAATCAAAAAAAAAAAAAAATATACCGTGAAGCATCGGCAGTATGCATTTGGCACAAATGAAATCGACGTATTCACGTAGCACACGGAAAATATTTTATTAATTTTATAATACCGCAGGGAAGTATTGTGTAGAAACGGTTAAAATCGGACAGGATCGTTTGTTAAATATTATATTTTACGAAAATTCAAGGTAGACTTTTTTACGAGCCGAACATTTGTTTAGCGGCAACTGTGCGCCGGTATCAAAGCTTTACCGACGAGGTGAACTTGAATTTTCACTAAACTCGAACTTTTCCTTTCTCGACCTTTTTCCCCGGGATTTTCCGTCGTTGACGTTTTCAATCACAATTACTATCTATATCACATTCGAGTGCAGGATGTGCACATATATTATTAGTTCCAGTATTAAATTTCTCAAAGTTCCCGGCGTGTAGGTTTTTAAGGATCGAATAGTTCGGAAACACGTTACTAAGTTTTCTAAAACGGTTTTAATTCTTACCGGTCTATTCTTATGGGGGGGGGGAAATTGCCATTTCTTAATTTGTCCTCGCCCGAACGGAAACACGGCGTTCGGCTCGCGGAGCGTCGGAAATTCCCAAAATTAAAACGCAAAAATCGTGGTGGCATAAGGTGGAAATAAAAAAAAAAACAATTCATATATATATATATATATATATACATTGTATACCTAGCTAAACACAGTAGACGGGTAGGCAACCTAACTCGTTAAAAAAAAAAAAAAAAAAAACCCCGAGTCGTTATTGCTGTCGTTAATACGATCCGAATCGTTTCCCCGCCGCTTCCGAATCGCATTCGGTCTAAATGCGTTTTTCTTCCGGAATCCCGGTTCCTCGGTATCCCCCGTTGCTCCCGGATCCATCACTAACATCGTTTTAGGATACAGTGTGTATACCGTACTATTGCACACACACACCGACGCAGCTTATGGTAGCGGTATAGTTGTCTTTTACCACATTCCCGCGGCCGTTACGGGCACAAACTCTCGTCCCGAGTGTGTGTATACACCGCCGTTGCTGTTGCTGATGCACACATATATATATATATATATATATACGAGAACAGCCCCTCTAATGACGACCGAAAGATACACCGCATCGGTCGACCGCGCGCGTCTTAACGACCCCCGGGCCCTTGTGATACCGTACGCCTCTTGTACGCGCGCGCCCAACGCCCGCGGAGGGTCTTCCGAATTATACGTAACGGTTTTTGCGCCGACGAGACGGCCGGTAGAGACCGGACCCGCCGTACGATTTCGGTATAATCCGAAACACCCTCGTGCGCTCCTGCTTCGCCGGCCAAAGTCCCGCGCCCCAATCGCACAGCCGGCAAAGATATCGGAATGGCATTCCGGTCGGTCGGTCGATCGATCGATCAACGACAACCGACGGGGCCGTTTTACAATCCGGGCGCGCGTACCGCCCAGCCGTCCTCTGGAGAGTCGTGCAGAAAACCAAATTAAACAACAACAACAACAAAAAAAAAAAGAAGAGAAAAACCGTAGGGTGCGGCCGCCCGGTAAGTCGCTGTTTTATATTTGGGGGGGAGGCGAAGCGAGAAACCCGTCCGCGTCGCATTGTCGGCCGGGAACAACGCCAGTGTATTGTTACGGCGCGCATCTCGCGGGATACGTATTCAATTTTTCTTTTTTGTTTTCTCTCCCCGGTACGTTCGTATATATATAAAAAAAAAATATATATATATATTTTTTTTTATTATTCGCGGGGTGCGTACGCCGTATTATTTTGTACGAGCGCACGCCGCCGCCGCCGTTAATATTATTCGTCCGGTCCCGCGCTAAAGAGAACCCGTCGCGTGTACATTACAAAGAGGCGAGCCAATAGATTTTCAAAAAAACAACCCTCTAACTTTGGCCGCGGGGGTGGCCCGGCGGCGTCCATAAATGCCAGTCATCAATTTCACTCGGCGACGCCATTTCATTCTAATGACCGCGTAAAACTCGTGTTCCGCCCGGAACACTCCCGGGCGTGTGACCCTCTTAATAAAACCCGTCGAACATCCCAAGAGGAGACACGGCAAACGGTTCTAATAACGCGGTGGTTGCCAACTGATGGTCCGCCAACTCATCTCAAACGGTTCGCGATGATAATTAGTATTTTATTTTTTTATTTAAATAATCGTAATTTTTATTAAAAAAAAAAAAAAAAAAGAAAACAAAAAACACGAGCGAAATTGTATTGCGTGTTATTCACGGTTTTTTTGACGTTTTCTCAAACTCGCCCAATGACGAGTCTGTTTTTCAAATAGTCCAAAATAAATCCAAACGATTCATCTTTCTTCCAACTCGAGTGACGCCAAAGCGGAAACAAGTACGAGAAATAAACCAATCTTCGCGTTTTAAAAATAAATACGCCATACTTTGCAAACGAAAATGTTGTAACTAAAAATACCGAATCAATCCACATTGATATCAAGGCTCAGATGAAACCGAACAAAAAAAAAAAATCCTACTTCCTCCGTCCGTCTTTATATGCGGAAAGCGATTTTTTTTCGTGAGACATTTGGATTTATATTTGTCGGAGTGCGATAAAGGAGTAATGCGATTAGTCGATCGCCGGCTGTGAAGCCGAGTACTGTTGTTGTTACGTATTTTACAGACCAATTATATTTACCAGTTTTTTGAAAGAAAAAAAAAAAAAAAAGAAGACGATTTTACGTTGTTTTCAGTTCCTTTTGAAGGTTCGAGTGTTACTCGGTTTTCTTTTCCGCATCCGCAGATACCGAAAACGTGACGTTAAGCGGTCGGGTGTAAGCAGAAGAAAAACCCAAAAAAAATTAAATAGTGTTTAGCGTGTATTTAGTGAACGTTATTCGTTATCACACAACTAGTAAAAAAAAAAACGCGTGCTGATTTGTCACACTATTACATACGTATTAATCTGAATTCGTATTATTTTGTTCACGTTGAATAAAAATTGATTAATTTCCGTGTTGATTAAATTACCAAAATATGCATTTTTACCACATTTTTTTTTTTTTTTTTTTTGTACTAAATTAGTCTGTTGTCAATAAACAAATTAATATAAACTGTATTTCCGTTTTTATTATATACATAGAAATTATGGACTATAAAAGTATAAAGAAAAAAGTCGTGGTCCGTGACGGTGGAAAATGTACAAAAGTGGTCCGAGCACTTAACCGCGTACAGAAATATATATATATATATATATTTTTTTTTTTTGATAATCGAGATAACGAGAGCACGGGAAATTGTAAAAACCACTGGGCCTAAGCGAGTTGAAACATTGAAAAAACAAAATATACGACAATGGCGGAAATGCATCATCCGGTATATATATATAAAAAAAAAAAAAAAATAATATATCAATGCGGTTTGATGTATTATAAGTTTCTCGGTTTTAATGCATAATGCGTTTTTAACCGCGATTGGCCAAATCGAAATGCGGAATCGCAATCGCTAACGAATCGTTTCGGTTACGTTTTTGAATTCTGCTCGGTTGCCGACCTACGAGTACTCCTGGCGGCTTTTACCCGGCGGCCCCGTCATAATATTAATCGAAAGAGGAAAAATAATAGCGAAAACGATTTTACGGAATACAACCGAGGAGCAAACTTCGTTTGATTTTTGCCAATAACGCGCAGCGGTAGAAACGATAGAGACGTACTAACGGTGTACATACCAATCAGTAGACCAATTAAATATATAACGATATTATGAGTTTCGGATAACGAGAACGAAATTATATCTGCAGAATACCGCGTCGGCGAGCAATCGTAACTAGGAAATCGTGAATAAAATATATTAACGGTACGGTGTACACGGTATCGCGATATAACCTACGCTGCCAAGGTCCACAATCATTTTGTTTTTTTTTTTTTTTTCAATCTCGTTTGTAATCCCTATTCGTTTCGCGTTGTTTCATTATTAGTAAACTATTAAAGCCGGCGTTTTTAGATTCGAACAGATGCGTTTTCTATGACGACGTCGACATGTGTGTGCGTGTTTTATTTCGTTCCTTGGCACTGGGAGCTTCCAGTCATACCGGAACGATTTCTGAACCGGGGGCGAGCCGAACATATGAAATATAATTTTCAAAGCTTCCGAAAATTACGTGGATTTTTTTTTTATAATTATTTCGGCCATTTTTTTTTTGTAGTGGATATTTGAAATAAACGTGCTATAAATATGCTCTTAAAAATCAATAAAGTTTATTTTATTCGTTTTGTTTGTGTCAAATCATTGAAATCATATTGTTTACGAATTGTCTACGGTTATTTGTATTGTTTCGATTTTAATACTAAAAAAGGCACGGTGGACGACTCTGAAATCTACTGAATTTTAGCTGTGGGGGTTTAGCCCCCAGGTAATTTATTCCGCGGGCGGGATTTTCCCCCATCTTGGCCCCGTTTTTCCGGCGTCCCCGTAGTAGAGTCCGGTAAAAACCGTCTCAAGAACTACCCGGGTGGTGTCGTCAATGTTGTATAATTGCCGTTGTAGTGACGATTCCGAAAGCAAAACGCGCTTCGAGCCGGGCAAAATGAAATGTTTTATTAATATTTGTATAGTTCGCATCGGTTCACAAACGATTGATAATGTTGTCCGCGTTGTAAATGTTTCGTCTGCTTCAACGTTGTCGGGAGACCGAAATTCAACGGACGTTTTCTATTAAACGTCAGGTTAACACCTGTTCTCGTACCTGCCGATTTTTTTAATAAAAAAAAAAAAAAAAAAACAATTACTACTATAGTTCCCTATGTTTATCCCTAGTCAAATTCCGGTTTACAGCAGCCGAAGCTGGGCGAGCTAACGAATAACAATAATTACTCGGTCGAGGTGAGTTAATTGTAAAAGGAATTAAAGACGAGTTAACACGTTTCAAATGATAATTGTTTTATAAGTAAATTGGTTTTTGTATAATTGTCATTGCCACGATTAATCCGGGGATTTTTCGAACATAAAAACGATCAACGTGCACAGGGTTAATCCCATTATACTTATTTTAAACTCGAAACTGCTGCGTACGTATTATTAAGTAAAAAAAAAAAAAAAAAAACAACAAACTTGTTATTTGTTATCAAATACTTTCTCTATAGATTGTGATAAACAAGAAACATTTAAATCAACCCGCCCACCCCGGTACAATACGTTATTTTCGTTATTTATTAAGGTAATGTACAAAAAAAAAAAAAATACGTCAAGTAAAAAGTTAAATTAGTAAACGTCGACGGGTAAAACTCGAGTATAACTTTTAGCGTTCTAACTCGTTTACGCACAGCGGTGTTTGATTTGACTAAAACTGCGGTAAAACCGAGAAGAAACCGAAAATATAATAAAAGAAAAAAAAAACAATAACATTGTGTTGTCGGTGCGGTTTTATAGGTACCGCATATCTCGCGGAATACAATAAAACACACGGCAAACAGGTGCCCTTGGGGTAATTGTTTGTTGAAATCTTCGAGAGAAAAAAAAATAGTTTTCGTGCAACGTCGTGTCTTAAGAGTTTTACCGCGGATAATAATCGTACGTCGGCCGGTCGATTTGCGTTTTTAACCTCAGTTTTGTTACGACATTATGTTTATCTTTTATTTTCGTTTTACCATTTTTTTTTTTTCTGGCAGTTTAAGCAATGGGTTTTTAATTAAAAGCGAACCGCGGCGCGGTCTTTCCGGTCAAACAAATTGTGTTATACGCCTATGGGCCGATCGAAAACAATTATTGCCGAGAAACGCGGGGTAAAGTCGAGAATACCGTCGCGAACTTTACGCGTACACACGAACACCCCACGCAGTGGATTTAGTTCGAAACGTACTGTTTTTTTTTTTTTTTTTCTTTCGAGTAAAACATTTATATTTAAATGTCGTATTGTTTCCGCGGGGTTCGTTAGTTTTTCACTCAGTAACGTTTAAGCAAAGTATCGCCGCTGTAAAATAAATGTGTTGTATACACACCGTCTAAAACGCAAACACAAATCGTATTCGGGTTTAAATATGCAGCGGGCGTGCTTAGTAAAACGGAGTAAAAAAAAAAAAAAAAAAAAACGACGAAAAATGAAATATGTTTGATACATATTTGATGTGTATCAAATATTTGTGTAATGTCACGGAAACGCGAATAACACGCTCGCGCGGTCTATAATAATAATTGTCCGGTATTTTATTATTGAAATGTCGCTTGTATGAATACGATATTTAATTAATTGATTTTTTTTCTTTTTTTTTCTTGTCAATTCGAGTACGGAAAATAATACGTTTTTAGACGCGCCGAGCAACACAATATTTACTCGTATATTTTGCGAAAATAAAAAAAAAAAAAACACTTGAATTTTACGCGCAAGCCCGGATTAAGACAACAACAAACAAACAAAAAAAAACTACAAGGTTTTCAAGGCTCCCCCGCACATATGACATTTTTTTTTTTTTTTTGAGAATACTGTAATTTATCGACTCGAAAATATTCTAATTCAACGTGAAATTAATGTACAAAGCAGTCCCGTGTCATTATCACAAATATTTTTTTTTGTGTAATTACGTTTGTTAATATTAATTTTGATTTATTTGGATCGTGCACAACCAACCGTCCGGCTATCTCTAATATTCTAATTTGTTGCACGTCTTAAAGCTGCCTCGATCTTTTTCACTACATTTTCCCGCCTCGACTTCGACATTCCCTGCACTGCCCGTACGAGTGGTTTTCGGCTTCTCCGCCTATCGCAGTCTTTTACCTTTTCTGCAATCTCAATAATGCTTAAATTATATTTTATCTCTTCCGAAATGAAAAAAAATACTGCTCGTGCGTGATCCTCGATGTTTCACAAGCCTATAATAGGGTTGGACATGAGGGGCTACGATATAAACTGAAACTTGTTCTTCCCCCAACATACGTTCTACTGATTAAATCTGATCATACTGATCGCCATTTTCAAGTCAAGTTTGGCTTTTCCTTCTCAAGTGTTGCAAACATTTTAATGCGGGAGTCTATCGAGGTGGAATTCTTCTCCAGCAACGTCAGTACCTGAATTCGCGGACGGTGTATTCACGACAGTACACGAAGACCCACTCGTTTCTTCCGCAAATCTCAAAAATCACCTTGTCCTAACGTCGGTCTGCTATGAAAAACGGCGAGTGAAAAGTTATTCAAACGAAATCCACACACACACTACTTTTCACTCTCCGTCTTACTCCCTGCCCTGAGGTCTCCCTCGGTAACATCCCAATCCCTTCGTCCCGATCGGTTATGTACTCTGGTGGTTACTAACTATAGTAATTACACGATATGCGCATAATTTTGTGGGATTATTTTATTATTACCGTAAACCTCAGTTCGTTGTTTGCTACATTAATAAACATTTGATAAACCTGCAGCACTGGACGAGTCTGTATTGTGATCGTATCTTAAAATTTAGTGAGTTTTGTAATATTATTCTAATCGGGTCACAAACTATCGCACCTATGTAACTTCTCGTCACCGTCACACCGCTTGAATTTAACTGAGCATGCGTATGTAAGTAGGTGGGTTGTTGGCGAAGTCGTACGTACATTCTGAGAAACTTAACCCATTGTTTGTTAGTTTATGACACCCGTGGCGTAAGAAATTGATTTTTCAGAAAACGAAAAAAAAAAAAACAATCGCACAAAATAAAAATAAAAAAAAATCACACAAAACGACATATTATTGTATACGAAAGAAGTCTGAGTAATAATTCCGTAAATATTTCGTCACGTTTTATAAATTTATTTTTATCGGTTGTCGAACTAAATAAAAATCTAATGGGATATATTTTTTTTTTTGATTTCATAATCGATATACCCTAGGATATTTTAGGATGACGACGAAACGAGTGGATTGGGCCATATGACAAGGTCTATTGGAATTTATTATAGAAGGGATCGTTGAATGGAAGAACCGTGTAAGAAAACCTTGGCTAGAATATATAAAACAGATCGTGAAATATCAAAGATATGATTCGTATTTATTATTGAAAAAAAAAAAAGCGGACAACAGAGACGGATAGATTGAAGTTGTATGGTAATCTAAGGATGGAGAACAATGAAGAGAGTGAAAAAAAAAATAAAAAAATTAAATTTCTTAAATTATTTAGATTTCGAATAGTAATATTATCACTTATATCGACTCGGAAAAATTGCCCTTACACGTTTTTCAAACTAATTGTATGATTAATTAAATGGTAAACGTTTTAAACGTAAAACATTTTATTATATACAATCCCGGATAGAATAACTCATTCGTAATCGTTAAAAAAATGATATTATCAAATAAATATTTGGATTATAGCTCAGTAGGTTGGATGGTATGAATCCCGGTATTTTTACACTTTTTTCCATTATTATAGATTTTGGGCGGAGCGAGGGGTTTTGTGGTTTTACAATGATGTTTATTTTTTCATTTTTCTGTAAACACTTTTTCTACCAGACGACTTCATCCGATTTATCCGAACACCTTTACTGTTTCCGGTAGCAAATTTTGTCTAGTCGGTACTTTCGAGAGGACATTTTTCGATATATTCTATTCGTTTTTTAACGCGACGGAAAAAACTACCAAAAAAATGACGATATATCGGCACGAAACACAATTTCGACAAACTCGAGTGTTTATTATTTATTTGTAATTCCGAAAATAATTGTTCTAGGACATTTTCACATAATATGTAACTTTGTGATATAATGACGTGACGAAAATTTCAAAAAAAATGTATTTCAACTATGGGCTATTTTTGGACTTTTCTATTTTTTTTTTTTTTGAGGTTTTAAATGGGAAATTTTTGATTTTAAGACCCGTATACATTTTTTTAATTGACTTTATTCTAAATGTGTTCAAAAAAATGTCCAAAATCGGTGGTCGTAATTTTTTCATTAGCCATTTAAAATATCCCGACACATATTATTTAGATATTTAATATATTGCAATATGAATACGTAAAATAATTTTCCACGGACAACTATTACTGTGTATGTTTCATTTAATGTATCTATGTACGTCCTGCCCGGCTATGAAAAAATGCCGTAATTCGAAAACAAAATTAAAACGAGATAATTCTCTATCGCGTTTAACATAATAGTATTACACGTTTTTTATAAGTAAAAATGGTTATTAATCCGGAAATTTGTCTATATACGAAAATAATATTGCCGCAATTATAATAAAATATAATCGGTATACTGAACACGAATATTAAAAACCAGAATTTCCTGGTGAAATAAAAATTGAATATAGTTCCGTTGCATTCATCGGGTATATTTCCATAAGAAATTATCTATATTACTCTGACAAATAGAACCATATTCATATTTTCATATTTATGAAAATAGAACCATCGAGAATTACGAAATATAAAAATGATTTTTTTTTTTTTTTTATTAAAAATGGCACGAAGGAAACATACGGCATTCTTCTTTAGCAGGACAGTACAATGTATCTATATGAAATTGACTATTGTACTCCTATATATTACACTGATTCTCTGTTCAGAATCGTTTGGTTGAAATAAGTGATTTATCATTTCTTTCAAATTCACTATGTCCACCCAAGTGTAACGTATCCAACGACCGAAGTGCCTTCGCCGTGCAAATGCGCGCCCTTAAAAACCTTAACCGCATTTTTTCAATATTTTATCAATCCAAATGAAATATTTGTTCTTTTTTTCCTGCAATCTGGCGTGGACACCCTACGTCTATTTTGCATACTGTCTGATTAATAATTATTTACAAAACGATAGACGCTGTTGTACGGCGATGCCGAACAAATTGTCCGTTCGCTTAATTCTTTTTTTCTTTTTGTTGTCTTCTTCCATTAAATACGAGGCCTGTTGAAAAAGTACCAGGACAAATGTTATTACGGCCAGTCTACACACGATAACGTTTCAAATTGTAAATAGATTTATTCCCCGCGAATTAGCGGACATTTTTAAACAAAATCCGAAGTCGCTATCTCATCTCAGTCTAATATTACACGTGGTTAAATCCGGTCGGTTTGTTTCGTTTGCCGTTATCGTCATGTCCAAAATTCACGAACAACGCGCGTGCATCAAGTTTTGCTTGAAACTCGGTAAAAATAAACGTACGGAAATGATTAAAACCGCTTTTGGGGATGATTCAATGAGTGGTTCCGTGACTTTCGAGTGTTTTAAGCGCTTCGAGGACAGTCGGCGGTCAACTGAAGACGATCCACGTCCTTTGGTAGACCGTAGACGTCATCCAGAAACGATGGTGTGGCGGCAATTTGCGAGTTAACAAATCGAACCTCAATCGATTCTTGTCGTGGAATTTTACATGAAAAAGTACAGATGAGAAGGGTAGGTCTGCCAAATTCGTTCCGCGATTGTTCACCAAGACAATGGCACCGGCACATTTAGTGCTGTCGATTCGTGAATTATTGGCTGACGAAAAAATTGCTGTGGTCTCGCGGACTCTCCCTATTATCCTGATCAGGCCCCATGCGATTTTTTTCTACTCGCAAGACTAAAATCTGCTCTTAAAAGACAACGATTTCGAGATGCCGAGGAAATTAATGCGAACGCGGCAACAGAACTCATAGGTTCGACTTTGGAACAGTTCCAAAGGACTTTTGAAAAATGGCCGGGATCGCCGGGATCACTGCACGTCGTCCGGGGGAGAGTATTTCGAAGGAGATATCTTTAAATAATATGTAACTTCGTTTTAGTAATTATTGAATAAAAAATCCTGGTTTTTTTTTTTTTTTTTTTGAACAGACCTCGTACATTAGCGCGCGTATGTTACGTTCAATTTATTCTTTTGAACCACGCGACGGGCACGTAGGTATTCCGGTAATTCCGACTGCATTGTAGTACGTTATTTCTTTTCTTTGTCGTCCGGTACGATCTAATCATTATACGCACTAATGTTAACCCAGGCCTGGCCGTACGTCGGAACATAATTTATTAAAACGATAATGTTACGTTTTGACAAGACCGCCTGCAAATTATTACCGTTTGTTATTCAGAGTGCAATCGATAGATTGAATCGTTAAACGCGGACATTTCTACGGCTATTTACGTCGACCGGCCAGTAACAAAACGACGGAATTTTTATTAACAAATATCATTACAAGGCTACGGTATTGTGTTTCGACACACGGGAAACGAAAACGGCGTTTAGCAAAACACAGCACTTAGAATCGATTGGGGGTGGGTGTGTAGAGGCGTAGAAGATATTTTCCGACAAAGACATTTACACGCGGCCACGATCGTGGAGTATATACGCTAAAAATATATATTATTATATATCAATTCGATAGGAGTAGTAACAGAGAGGGTCTGTTCGAAAAAGAACCAGGATTTTACATTTAATAATTACAAAAATTAAGTTACACATCATTATTTAAAGATATCTCAAAAATAAATCAAAGTCACGGGCATAACCATAACGCCGCGATATTTCGTCGGGGGCGTTTGAACAGCCGACCGCAACCCCTGTCCTACTTACACCGCACGTCCGCGTGATATAAAAATGATGATTACACGAAAACCTATTGCAATAATATATCGTTTGGGAATAAAACAAAACAAAAAAAACCGATTAAAACCGCGTAATATCGTTTAAAAAACACTGTGCTGTTCCATGCGTTTTTCATATTTGCATATTACGAAAAAAACAACAAAAAAAAAAAAAAAAAATAAACCAACAACTGAACACGGTAATCCAGTGTAGTGCCTATGCTCTATATATTAAAAATAATATTTACACGATTTATTTACCGTACGCGCGTTTCACCGCCGGCACGTAATGTAAACGCTATACGTTGTTTTAAGAAAATTTCTAAAAAAAAAAAAAAAAAAAAAAAATGGCACGCGTTTAACACAATGCCCGTATTCGTATTGTAATGTTTTAGTAAAACCCAATAAGTCGCAGTCGGTAAACTTATCATTATCCACAATATCAAATTTGTGCGCCTTGTGCAGACGCAGTGTAGACGTGTCGGTTCCGCGTGGCTAAATACGTCCAGTTAAAAAAAAAAAAAAAAAAATCTCTACCGTCAATAATTTTTTTTTCACGTAAATACGTATTTGAAATACTGTTTTTTTTTTAGACAATTGTCGAGACATTTTCGTGTTTCCGAATTAAACGCGATGTTCGAACGGTAACCCGTTTGAAACACTTCGGTAGGTAAATTTTCTCCGAATTATAAAACACACACCTTGTGCAGTACCAAACGTATTAATTGTATTAATTTGCATAATTTAAAATTTTTTTTTTACTACTCATGGCGTACAGTTCATGATCAATACACTATTTTAATATATATATATATTATTGTTAAACGTTTTATAGTGTACAATGTATAGACAAATTAAATATACACGTGCGATTAATATTTAAACGCATTGACAAATGAGTAACATAAATATCGAGAACCACCTGTTTTATAGTCGATATTTTACATAAAACGGGTTAGGTTCGACAGAAATACTAATGAATAACATTTTATATAGGCAATTTTTTTAACGATAATACCATTTAACGTAGGTTAGGTTAGTTATGTTTCATTGCTAATATGTTAAAAATTAAAAAAAAAAAAACCAACTTTAATCCCTTTGGGGGACCTAAAGGGATTGACTAATTATACTCAAAATTTACCAAAATTCCTTTTGCAATATACTTAACAAAATTCTGAGCCAGTTTATATTTTATATTTTTTTTTTTTTTTTTAATTTTTATACATATATGTGACTTTTCGCCTAATTTTTCATAGTATATGAACATTTTTTTTCTCGAAATTCTCATAGTGAATACGTTTTCCAAAAAAGAGAAATATTTATATCTTTACTATTTTTTTTTTTTTTTGGTGAGTGAAACGATCCGATTCGATCGCGATGCGGATTTATTCATCTGGCGGTACACAATTTGAAAATGAAAATGTCTTGATTTTCAATAGTTTATTATTTTTTTTTTTTTTGTAATTTCGAAACTGACAGAAAATAACGGGACACGGGGATTCGTTTTTGTTGATTTCTGGATTTGCTAGGCCACAATGGAAAAAAAAAAAAAAAAAAAAAAAAAAAAAAAAAAACACCACTGACACGACAGAGGACTATAATCCGATCAGTTTGCCGAGCTTGGGTCAGATTTTTGATTGCAATCAAAATTTTACATCGTAGTTTCTAGTACGTAAACGACTGAATAATTACTGTACGTGTCCCAACATTCCGCCTACAACAGTGGCCTTACCATGTCGGGAAGTATGTCCGGATTTTATTAAAAAAAAGTATATATATATATATTTTATTTAACGCTCAGTGTTATTTTTATGGGTGGGGGGGTGGGGGGAAATAATAAAAGTAATATGTAAAACGTATTGGATATTTAGGCAATAAAATTATTATTTGGAAATATTTGAATTATTTTTTGTCGTTTGGGTTTTTGTGGGAACGGGCGGTGTAACAAACGGGTAAATGTTTTTGTGTGGGCTCGCGGCGTGCAGTAGCAAATACCATAAATTTTAGGCACCGCGGTAGCAACCTCGGGAAAGGGCTTTTTTATTTATTTATTTTTTATGTACACGAACGATTTATCTCTCGTAGAATAGGGTCCCTGTCTGAAATCAAACACGAAACGAGCGTAAACCGTCTAGACGTAGGTGTACGCACCGCGCGCACGAGCTCAAACGGATATAAATAATTATTTTAGATTACAATAATTGAGCGAACGACGCGCATTTCCCGGTGGGAATCTCCTTTATATTATTAATGTTATTATTTTTTACTTTTAAATTGTATTATATAATTATTCAAAGGAGTCGAGACACCGTTTTCATCATAGGCAACTGCACCGCGTCCCGCCCCTGCGAAATTTTCCGCTTCCCCTAAGCATTTTTTTTTTCAACATAAACCGTTTCAATTTATATTTGGTCTAGAAACATCTCGACAAATTCTTAATACAATGTTCAAAATGAGTACATTTTTACAAAACCTCTGCCATCAATTTGTCCGGTAGCTGTAGAAGTTGCAGTAATTCGTTGAACGAATCACTCGAAAAAAAAGAAAAAAAAAAAAAACGAGAAATTAGGAAAATTAATTTCAATATATTTATTTTTAAAACTGTTAAATCATGCACCGATATTCCGTCCCAACACCAAACAGAAAATTAAAGAACAATTTCGTCAAAAGTGGATACTTCACGTACCGGCCAGTACATTTTCACAACTAAAGAAGAAGAAGAATAAATGAAAGTAACGGTATATAAATACAGATTTGGTTCAAACGATCAATGGAATGTCGAATTCGTTTCAATCAATAAATAATGAATAAGATTGAAAGTATAGCCGATTTAATAATCGTACAAACAAATTACAACGGCGTGTGTACATTATGTTACGTCGTTTAATCTGGATACAGAAATTTTACAAACAGAAATGCTACTCTTAAAATGATAAATAAATGTGATGAAAAAATCGAACGTCGTTCTGTTGTTGTAATAGACAAACAATTGTTCTTAGTATATTCAAAGCATTAAAGTTATCTGTTACAATACCGGTGGCCAGTTGTATTCGCGTAAGTACATTCTCAAAACTGAATATTTTTAAAAAAAAAAAAAAAAAACTTGCGAAATACTGTGGACCAAAAAAGATTAAATACGTTTATTGACCGGGATTAAGCGTATAACGTTGATCATGGAGATGAAAACATTAGAACGTACCGCCAAACGACCGTATGCAAATCGAACGAAAAATATTACCTACATTAAAAAATTCAAATTATGAATTATTTTTTTTTTTTATTTCATTGACATTCCAAAGATATAATTTCATTATAAAATAAAAAAAAAAAAGGGACTTGTATGTTATATTTACGTTTAACCCGTAACCCCGTACGGAACAATATAAACTCGATATTCTCGATTTCGTGCGAGGAGTAATTTCAACGGTCGGTAACCTCACACCGGTGTCTTATCTGGGAGAAATTCGGTGCGGGGCCGGGAGAGTAGTGTGGATCTTCCGGATCTCTTTGGCAAAGGTCTCGTCTACCCTGCCGAGTAAACCCGCGCACGCCCGTGGCCGTCATTACAATCCGTTTCTGTCGGAGTTTAATTAAATGTTAAAATAACTGCAGACGCACGTCTGCGAAAACGTCGGAAAAGGTTACGCGGCCCCGGCGGGCAGAACGGGCTCGGGGTCGTCTATGGGTCGCCGTCACTAATGATAATAGTAATAATTTCTCCCGGACGGGACTGCGTATGATATACGTGTAGAATAATACAGAGTCGATTGATATTTTCGAGGTTTTGGTATTTATTTATTTATTTTTTTTTTTTTCCCTATCGACTCTAGCGGCTTTTCGGCCCAGAAATGCGCGCGCGCTCCCGCAAAAATCGATTACCGGACTTTGGCGAAATTTCGCCCCTTTTACCATTTTTTTTACACGGGTTCGAATATTTAATAATTCCCATACCTTTTGTGCGGTCGGGGTAGGACCCTTCGCACATTGTCGCGCATAAAACACCACGTGTCACCACCGCCGAATATTCCAAAACGGAATATTCATTATAATTATTATAACGTTTTTTTTTTTTTTTTTTCCCCCCCCCCCCCCCGTATAGGAATCGTTTATTCGCATACGGCCCGTGTTCTTGTCGTGACGCCACGCGACGAATTGCCGGTTATTCCGCGTAACACCGATTTGAAATTTCTCATTCGTTTTTCGTACGGTTTCTGTATTATATTTGACGCCACACGACGAGTAATGATACGCGTTAAAAATATAATAAATCGTATTTTGCACAGGTTAAACCCGATTAATAGGTTGTAAAATTCCGCCGCGGAAGGTGGTAAAAATTAAAATAAAAAAAGAAAATCTATATATATAGATATTATGGATATTCTTCGGTCAATGTTATACGGATAAAAAACTAGACCTAACCCAAGGTATTTATAACGTTAAATCGGTTAAAAATCGAGTTTTTGTCGTTATTTTCTTAAGCCGTTTTGCGTGTAGGTTTTTAGATACATAAGTGGGGAGAAAAAGCTTTTGTTGTTTAATTAAGATGTGTTTTTTTTTTTTTTTTTTTTTATCGATTAGTAAAACACAACCGATTTGCTTACACAGTTACTTAAAAGATGAACAATTTTCGCTCGGCGGTACATTAATTGAATCATTTTTTTCTAGATTCCCAATAGTTTTACTACGATTAAAAAAAAAAAAAAAAACCTACAACATTTGACGAAACACCGGTTTTAATTCAGACGATATCTGAGTTACATTTTCTATAATAGCCAAAAAAAAAAAAAAAAAACACACACATCAGTTAAACCTTACCAGTTTACTGAACTCCGCTTAGAATCGGTTTTGGATTGCAAATGGTTAACAGCTGTTTTCAGTTGAATAAACTAACCTATAACTGTATCCAATGGCTGCTCAATTTTCTCGTATACAACAGTGGCCAACAGAGTATCAGAGTTTGTATCATTTGTAAATTGTAACGAAGGACACGCGTATTCTAAGTTACAAAAGTCGTCTTGAGTGGGAATTTCGGCAATTGCCAATTATTATTAATAAAGAATAAGAACCGCAGTAACCAAGATTATTTATATTTGTGACAAGAAAGAAAATATTAACTTAGGTTGGTTTTTTTTTTTTATAATTTTATATACATTAATGCATGACAACTATTAAAAAAAAAAAAAAAAAAAAAATGTTTTTTAGTAATATAATGATTTGTATGTAACATGCAAATAATAAATTACTCATAATATATGTATTATGCAACCTGTAACTTTTAACTAGTTTTTACATAAAGTCAGAGAGTAACACGTAATTTGTATCCAGTTACACGATACACTGTAACTTGTCCATCCCCGACAGTGGCCTGTCCATGGTGCGAATTATGTCCGGTTTTTAATTTAAATTTATATTTTAAATAATAATAATACATTGAAGAATAAATAATTAACTGTATGTTTTAATAGCCTTTTATGAACTAGAACATGCATTTTTGATATCGTGACTTTTTAATCTTTTTGTTTAACAAAATATTGTTGTTTTTTTAATTGGCCTTATCATTAAACATGACACGTATTAACGTTTCATTAGTCCCTTCTGATGTGAGTTATTCATTTTTTTTTGATATTGTCGGTGGTTTTTTTTTTTTTTTTTAAAAAGCGTGAAATTTTAATTAAAATCGAACGTAAGAATGTTTTAATTTTGCAATAAAATCAACAACATTACAATTTAAACGTTCATCGCGAATAAAAAATAAAAAATAAAATAAAAATTGACACGAAACACATACATCAACGCCATGCGGGCGGGCCACTGTTGTAGGCGGGGAAGTTGCAAAGGTAGGATACAGAGGGGAATTCTGTTTCTGTACGAAACGATAAATAAGCATTGCTAATGGAAAACGATTCTGAGCGAAGTTCGGTCCATCGTGTTACGAGAAGCCGTAATTTTTTAATATGTTCATCGAAATTTACAATTGACGCGTATAAAAAAAAGAACTATTGCAATACATTTATTTCTATATATATTTATACAAATTAACAGAAAAAAAAAAAAAAACATGTTAAATAAAAACAAAACAATAAGTCTTTGCCGTTCTATAACCCTAAAAAAAAAAAAAAAAAAATCCTACTTGCGACACTGTACCGGATGATGAATTTTGTTTTAAATCGAAACCGGTCGTATTTGCACACAGCTCACACATAATACGCCTGGCTTTGTTTTGTTCGGGTTCGATATGTTTTTTTTTTTTCGAAATAAATAATAATGTTTTGATAAAAATGTTGATATTTTATCGAGTATAATTTCTAAAACGATTATTGTGGTTTTCGTTTCGCCATTCATATAATTTGCATCACCGGTATACATGTATACTCGTATATATAAAAAAAAACCAACAGCATTCAAATAAATCCGTCTATTAATATTTGTGTACAGCTCGCCAAATACCTCTATACACTCTGTACACTTTGCTTTTTCATTGATTACATATAATCACGATAACCGACCTTTATCAATCTAGCGATAGGCCAAGCCTAATTCCTTTATCTAATGGCTTTTACGGAAATCATTCGTCTCGTTCGTCTGGCCGGTGTACCGAAGTTATCAAAGCGAATTCAGATCCCATTCGTCGATTCCTTTCTAACGTCGTCGTCCGCGTCCATCGTCAAAACGAAACATTACTCGGCCGCGGCCCCCGCGTTATCCGGATCACGACCCGTGTTCTTTTTATACGCAGGTAAAACGATTAAATTATTAAAACCGTTAAGAACGGGGATTGCTGCGAGAATGTTTTTAGGGGAAAAAAAAAAAAAAAAAAAAAAAAAAAAAAATAGAAAATGTCAGAGACAGACGTACGCCACTGTTGTCGGTGCGAAATTCCTACGATCGTTGCGTTCGATAAACGATTTATATCGATTGGTGTTCGGTCGTTAAACACGTTTTGATAAAATGTCAATTCAAACACTATATTAATTTCTAATTCAATTAAAAAAAACCGTTTTTTTTTTTTTTTTTTTTTTTTTAGAGTCAAAAAAGTCGTATCCGTATATGGATTTTCGATATTTTTGTGGTGCTCTACGGGTATGTATCGAATTTCGAGCATTTTCGAAAAGTTAACAAATCGTAAACGCATAGAATCAAATAAAAACTCGAACATTTAAAATAGTTGTGTAAACGTTGTTGTTGTTTTTTTTTTTATTACGTTGCGATAAACAAATATTTTATTATTATTATATTATCACGTAACACAGATACTTTAAAAGTAAAACTTTCGTTTTGCATATTTCGATGTATCTTTTTTTTCTTCTCCATTTTTTTTGTTTAGAGCGTTTTTGGACGTTTTGTTAGTTTTAGCGAATATTCGTACGTTATACGATTTAATAATTAAAATTTAGCCAATTCATAATATTATCTAATGGTATTTCGTTTTATTTAGTTTTTTACGATTGTTGAGTTTTTCCGTACGGATTTCCATAACGTTTTTATCTTGTCGTTACTAATGGCTACGACCGGACTCGGAAAAACAATGGATTGTGGACGGTCGATTAATTTTTTCGTTATTTTCGTAAAGACGTATTTTGTAATAGGTTTTTTATTTATTTATTTATTTTTTTTAACAGCATTTTCGGCTATTTCTTCAGTTGGATGGTTTTCGACGGTTGTCGGATGGGCATTTAAACGCGGGACATTTTCCGTTTTTAATAATATAAATATTTAGCTATTACAATACCGAAATGTAGCGTTGTAATGTAGGAAAAAATCAAGTAAAAAAAATAAAAAATAATTGATATGCGTAGTAAAGTTAAACGTAATATGCGCTATGTGGGGTGGGTGTGATGCAGAAAAGACGATTATGTGTTTGCACGTACGTAGGTACGCGATTTTCGTCTGTAGAACAATTATTATTTTTTTTTTTTTGAAATGCGTTTTCATAAGCCGTTTTGTTTACCTCAGCTGGGGGAAAAAAAAAAAAAAAAAAAAAAAAAAAAAAAACCGACCATAAAATTATTATTGCCGAACAATATATTATATATACGTTCTTGTGCGGCGGCGGCGGCGGTACAAAACACGAGTTCCCATATATATTTTTTATATATAATATTATTGTTTCCCTTTACGGATTTTTTTTTTTTTTTTTTTTTTATTTAACCTCCGCCGCCGACTTTTCCGGTCTCGTTTTCCGCGCGACCCGAGTAAATCCCACGGTCGGAACATTATGTATAATATTATAATGTTTGAACTTTATACCGAAAACCATATACGGTTCGTATTTTTTTTTTTTTTTTTTTTTTTTTTTTTAACAGCGGCGCGCATGAAAAAAGTTCCGTTTTATTATATATATATTATTTTATATTATTATTATTATTTATATATATATATATATATATATATATATATATTTTATTTTAAAGTACGCGGGCCGCCGTGATCGTACAGCCACCGCGGCGAGCGAGCAAATAATAATAAAAAAAAAATATATATATATATATATATAACAACATCATTACGCGGAGTTTTCCGACGTATAATATTATTTGCATGAAAACCGTATAAAAGGTCCGAGTGTTGTAATATTATTATAATAATATTATATATTTTATTATAATATTATAATATATTACACCGCCTCGTTTTATCGGGCGCGAGAATATTTACGAGATTTTCGCCGCCGGTGTTAAACGGCGGCCGCAGGTCCGGAATCCCCGGGGCGGCCGCACGGACGGCGGCGGAGGCCAGGGATTAGCACCGCGTTTTTTTTTTTATTTTTTTATAACAGTACAATAACCTAACGCGGTATTATAAGTAATAATATATACGCGTCGCAGAGAGCGTAATAACAATATTGTAAATCGCCAGCGCGTTTTTCCCTCGGTAAAACAAAACTAACACCAAAAAAAAAAAAAAAAAAAAATCAAATCGTTACGCCCGTAACACTACGAGTGAGGCCGAAAACGAGTCGTGAACGTTTTTCGTTCATTTTTTTTTTCTTTAACTCATTAATATCCGCTAGTTAATACAGACAAAATTGGCATAAAGTTAACTCGTTTTTTATTTTAAAACTCCGTTAGACTATAACGGTTAATTCGTAATAAACATTTACTGATTGACTTAGTTAAAATTATGTTCCGTACGGCATTTTCGTCGACAATCGAAATGCCACAATAGCAGAAATCGGAAAAAGACCAAAAAAAAAAAAAAACGTCGTATAGGATACGTCGAGGAATTTATTTTTTTTTTAACGATAAATCATTGCTAACGAATTACGATTGTCGAGCAATGTCCGGATAAACGCGTTTTTTGCGATTTTCGACAACATTTTAACATAATCATTCACTCAGTTTACTCAGTTATTAAAAAAAAAAAAACCACTACAACGGAATTCAGTGCACCGACTAGATACAAAATACTTTCAGAAAAAGTGAAAACCGGAACAGGATTTCCGATAATAAAGTTGTACACAGACAGGGCAAAATAAACAAATCATAATTAAAAACAATATATTCTACGTCTAGCTCAGAATCTTTGAGGTCGTTGTAATTCATTTAATTTTAACTAGTATGGTTAAACGATAGGTTGGAGACCCCTGATGAGTTAGATGAATACATTTGAAAGGTTTGTAAGGGACAAACATAAAATGAAATGTTAACATTTTATCGAAAAACTCTAATCGTAAGTATTGTCGCGTTGTGTTACAAAACAAATATGAAATTTTTTTCATACATTTTATTACCATAAATAGTATTTCAAACTCGAAATATTGTCCTTATTATATAGTACGTTAAATGCTTGTACATCGACTTTAATTTATGTAAATGATTTGTTAATAATTATTACCCGTACAATTATTATTATTAAATTTACGGACGGAAATATTTAAAAAAAAAAAAAAAAAACGATTCATACGTATTAATATTGTTTAAAACGCACGCGATTATGTCGCTACACGAGCTGGTCATATTTTAATCGAAGCCGGCGAGTGTCGACTAAATAATTAAAAATCTATCGACATTTCGATGCGGTACCCGGCATTTACCTCCGAAAATCAAATACCGTTTTCTTCCCCTGTCCCTCGTTTTCCGCCAAACTTTTATTTTTATTTTTGTTAGCTAAAATCGCGTCTTAACGTCAAATTTCGAAATTTTATGTTGGTTTATTTTTTTTTAATGTTGAAACCAACTTGATATTTTTTTACATATTTAACTCGGATTGAATATGCAAATTTTCAGGAAAATTATCATGTCCAGAATGTAATTTTTATAGGTATACTTATACTTTATAAAACTTATTAGTAGGGTGACAATTTAAAATGTTTTACTATTTGAGGAAAATGTACAAAACCTAATTAGTTAGAAATTAAACATTTTTTTCTTTTTTTTATCCACTAACCTTACGCGTTGAGTAGGAAAATTATTCAGAATTTAAATTAATTAATTTTAAATTTAAACCGTTATATACAAAAAAAAACTTTTCAATTTAAATTTAATAACTTTTTAACAATTCATATACCTATTGGTACACAGTTTGATTACCGGCCATATTATATGTGACGTTATTATAAGTCTTTTTTTTTTTTTTTCTTCGTTTGTCTACATTTTCTGACCCTTAGGTTTAGCAGTTTACTGGTGTCCACTTAGAACGGAGATTTCGTTTGGCAAACAAAACATGGCACAATTGTGCAAAGCAAAGTAAAACATTCGAAATGTCCCTTGTAATGAATACTCGCCTATTAAATGTTTATAATACGTACACTTTATGTAATAGTCACTAAACATTTATAATTATAGTAGGCATGCTTGTACGTTTCGTACGCGAGAAAAAAAAATTATTCAGGAGAATAAAAATATTATAAAAACCACTGTTGTTTTTTTTTATCAAATATAAAAACAAGTAAGTGCGCAACCGCATTGCGCTACCAGTCAGTGTTGTGTGCGTATAACTTTACGATTATCTAGATAAGAAATAAGATTAAGATAAGACATGTTTTTCGTTTATATAAGATTTTGCGCAGAGAAGAAAAAAACAAGGCCACACCATTAAGTCGCATTAGTCGCACAATTTATACGATTTTCCCGGTTAATCTTGATAATCGAATATTATACCGGCCTATACTGTGTTCAGGTTAAGAGTGCCCAGTCGCTCGGACGAAACCGAGTTCTGTTCGCGCATGTGTCTCGCTTATCTGGCTACGTGGAGCGCTTTTTTTTTATTTTGAAACCGGCAATACCCCTGCCTCCCGGAATGGCCGTGAGGCTCTACTTCGGGAGTGGTGTGTCCAGTGATGGTATGCTGAACATCGATCCCTGAGTGAAGTTTAGGCCGATCTGCTCATGCGTGTTCCATCACATGTTCCGGTGTCGCGGTTTTGGAGGACACTCCCGATGCCGCCCGTGCCGCCCGGTCCCAGTGTCCCGATACAATCCTGACGACGCGCAATGGGTTTCTTCCGCACAGAGAGGCTACGGGGAGCGCTGTGGTAGGCCGACGCGCGTTTATACGGTAGTGACGATAGTGTCACAACGTTATCACGACGCACCTTGGGTTTGAACTAATTTGAACCTTTTTTTTTTTATTTTTAAACCGGCAATACCCCCGTTTCCCGGAAATGCCGTGAGGCACTACTTCGGGAGGCGGGTCGCCATCGTTTATTGACAAACGAAAACATACAGGTAAGTACAAAAAAAAAAAAAAATTATAAAAACCCGTTTTCCCCTCTTCGACGGGGCGGGCTCACATAAAATTAGTACAAAAACTTCGCGACCCTACAGGGGAATGGGCAGTAGCCGGGCCGAAGCCCGCTTGCTGCCCTTACACTTGTAGCGGGGGGACATTTCCTACCGGCCCCGCGGCCGGCGGTCCAGCGGCTACGGGGCTCCGATCAACGACGGCAGCGGTGCACCTGAAGGCGGTTGGCGCTGCCGTTCTGCCGACTCGTTCTCCGCCATGACGGCTTCGGCGAAGTCGACCACGGCATCCCAGTGGCCTGGGGACTCCAGCATAAGCGGCACCAAGTCGCCCGGTTCAAACGGACCGATCCTCTGGACCAGGCGCTCTCTGTCCCCGTCAAACGCCTCGCGGCGCATCAAGGTGTGGAGAGCGTCGTCATCCACCTCGTTCTCCTCACTGGGAAAACCGCAGTGAGAACACCCGGGGTGCGGAGCTCGCCCGATCCGGTGAAGGAACGAGTTGAAGCATCCGTGCCCCGTGAGTAGTTGACCGAGTCGGTACGTCGTTGAACCGTGCGTTCTCGTAATCCACCGCACCAGCACGTCGGGGGGAGGGGGGATGAGCAAGCGAGTTAACGCGCGTCCGCTCCCCTCTGGCGCTTCCGTAGATCGGGTCCGGCGCGCCCGACTGGTCGCGAGTAGGATCTTCGTACGGAGTGTTGACGGGCGGGGTCCCCAACGCGCGCAGAGCGTCAAACGCCCTGCACCTGCGAGAGGCCAACAGATCGACGGGAGGCAGTCCCGCTGCGATTGGCGCCGCCTCGTGCGAGACGGTCCTGTAGGCGCACACGCTCCGAAGAGCTGCACGCCGCTGGACGGCCGCCATAGCAGCGAGGCTCCGGGGGCATATGGGCAGGGAGAAGGCCCACGTAGGAGCGCCGTACAGCAGCGCGCTGTGCACGACGCTCGCCAGTAGTCGCCTCCCGCGCTCCCGTGGGCCGCCGATGTTGGGCAGGAGCCGGCCGAGCGACGAGTCGGCCGCAGCGCGAACACTAATTTGAACGTAACCCCAGGTGTTATACACGACGGCGGTCATACAATGCCGACCAATCGCAGAGCGTTTGATCTCGACCAAGGGGGGGGGGGGGGTCCGACAGTTGTCGGGGCGGCTCAGTACGCACGCGCGAGTTTGGGCGCTCCTGAGTCGAACAGAGTATAGCGTACATTGGCCTATAGCCGGGCGCTAACCCTTACGGTTGGCGAAAATCCCCGTGTTGCCCTACGGCGGGGCGGGCTCACGTAAAATCGCTAGACAACAGTTCTCGGGCAGTAGCCGGGCCGAAGCGCACCCGCTGCCCTCACGAAACACCCGGGCGCCGACCCGACGGAAACCGAAATTACGAAATATGGAAACATAAACACGCCGGTACTAACTCCGGGATTTTCGGTAATATAAAACCGAGAGTGCCGCGAGCCGAGAAAATGATTGTGTGGCGGGGCGGACCTCTGTGCGGTACGCGATTATCGCGTACGGCGGGCCTACCCGTCATTTTTCCGCCTTAAAAACGCTCGCCCGGTAATGAGTCCGACCGTATTGATTTACCTATCGTGTAAGTGTGTAGATATATATATATATATATACGCTCATGTGTGTGCGTAATGCATGTATGAATACGTATGTATACGTTGACGAACACGTGTGCGGGGCACGTCCGTATACGATTGCTACTCCATTATATACGATCGCCGAGCCGTATCACCTCGCCGGCCCCAAGAATATTCTCATCTCCGCATAAATGTATATAAACGCTCGGACGTGCGTTGTAACGCGTACACAACCGTTTCCTTTTATTACGCGGACCGTTTCCCTTTTAGCACTCTGGCGCCCGCGGTGCCCGCCGCCCCCCCGCCGCGTACCCGGACGACGGGCGCGGACGTTCGCCGAGATCGAACGGCACTGCCGATAACCTTTTTCTACTTCTTCTTCTTCTTATTCTTCTTCTTCTTCTTCTTCTTCTTCTTCTTCTTCTTCTACTACTCCAACTCCTCCACACTACGCTCCGGCCCGTCCCTGTTCGCCGTAAGTTCTACCGAAAACGATTCCCGTCCGCGCACCCCGGGACAAATACGTATATATCCGCCGTCGGACGATTACATCGTTGTCAACAAATTCACAGACCCCATCGAAACTTCCGGCGGGGCCATTTGTAATTGACTTTTTTTCCTTTTTTTTTTTTTTGCGTTCGCGTCCCCCTTCTCCGTCCCCGGTTATGTGTCCGAGTCGTTTAAAAAAAAAAAAAAAAAAAAGTTTACAAAACCGTATAAATGCAGTTACGCGCTACGTTTTCGGAACGATATAGACGATATTTGCCCGTTCGCCCCAGCTCGAAAAAAAAAAAAAAAAAAAACGATATTGTCGTACACCGCGTTAAAACACCAATACAAAACGGACTCGGCGAGATAAACCCCGACAGAAATGGGGAAAAACCAACGACTCCGCCCGGACTTGATAACAAACACGAACGTAATGCGTTAAATGCAAATTAAATTCAAGCATTTTTTTATACTCGTCAAGTCGATATTCATTTAAGTCAAGCTCAGCGTAGATATAAATTTTTATTATCTTAATTTAGCCTAAAACATTTTCAAAACGTCAGTCGGCTTGGCGGACCGGTTCGATTAGGGGTAGGTTGACGACCCAGCGTTTATTTTTTTTTTTTTTACAGCTCAAAGTTTCGAAATGGACAAATGTCTAACACATTATCATTCCAAGCACAAGTAAAAAAAAAAAAAAAAAAAAATAATAACTTATTAAGTTAAAAGTTAATCGTGTAGAAATGCAACTCGTTAATTTAATAAATTAATTTCAACGTTTAACGCGCTAAAACATTTGAGCTAACGAAACAAATAAAACAAGTGATTATAACGGGCTTGGCTTATAAAAATCAAAGTTTAATGTCCAAGTTAAACGTTAAAACTAACTGAACTTGCCGTTTCGTTTTTTTTTTTTTTTTTTTTTTTTAACTCGTTAATAACCGCTCTTGCCTAGACGACGAAACTTTACATTCAATTTACTCAACTTGGCTAACGTTTTTTTTTTTTTTGTTTCCTCGCCCAGCATTGCGTTTTCGCCTATCGTCAATAAATGTTCGTTAGCGAACGCACGTTGTAATTGTGTTTTACTCTTTGGAACAATCGCACACCGCCCTACGGTACCGGCTGCCGGCATACGTATTGGTACCGATTTCATGTTTTTTGATATTTTCACCGGGGTGTTCAATGCGTATTTTGGAGTGTCTGGAATATGTGCAGCCGCACAATTGGATAGCGCACGCACAATTTGCCCGGGACAAACGTACAAAACCGCAATGGGCTGCATTGGGTTGTTTTTTTTTTTAGGTTTTCGTCGGCACTGTAGTGAGCGCCGGACCGGGGGCACTACGACTCAAAACTAATATATTGACCGTTGACTCTCGCGGTTAGGTTAGGTGGTCGGTGGACAGTTGAATAGAAGAAAAGGCCTGACGACAATAATGAAACGCATATCAACAATCGAGTTACTTTATTTACCGAGACCGTTGCCCACCCGTGGCATTCGTTCGCACGAATGTAAGGTATCACACCGACGGTCGACGATGGGCACATCGACACTAAGTCTAAAAAAAATTATGGAAACCCGTGTCCGTATATGTATATATATATATATATAGCCAACTCTCCAAAGTACGGATCCTCGCGAATGTAGAAATCACTTAACGCATTTCAAAACTACTCTCTAAATAATCGCATTTCTCAATAGTAAACAATTAATATTTTTTTTTTTTTTTTTAACACGTAGTAACCGTACAAAGTGTTCGATCAACACACACTATGTACAGAGTAGTGATCACGGTCTAACTCAGTGTTTCTCAACATTTTTACCAATATTTTATAGGTCGCGGATCACCTCGATTTTACGAAAACTAGGAATACCTTTTTTTTGCTCATTAACAAGAATACACAAAATTTATCGAAAAATGTTAATTTTTATTATTTTACATTTTATTACTATACTTCACTAATACATAATTATACACTTTTCTATACTAAATAATTTACTTAGTGTTATTTTTGTGACGGATACCTACAAACTTACAAAAGTGTAAAATACTTATCGCAAAATATTATACGGTTTCTCAATAAGTCGTAATTTTTTAAAAAAAAAAGCAAATAATTAATTTGTAATAGAAATCGAAGAAAAAATCTATGGGACCGCGAGCCACCTATGACTGGCCCCCGGACCACCGGTTGGGAAACAAATGGTCTAACCTGATCAAAAAATAATCCGTTCGAAAGCCTAGCTCGAACATCACGACGCCGGGCGGTTTAGATATGTCACGATGACCATCGTGACGGCGGCAGATTTACGATCCGATACTAGCGGAATGGAATTTAATATTATTTCGGTTTTTTTTATTTTTTTTTTTTTCCAAGCATCTTCGTAATAGTTAATAATAATAATAATAAAAATACGCGTGCGTTTTACATTCCGCCGGACCCGTCGCGATCACCGCGTAACAATACAATATTATTATAATAACATTTCGAATTTCCGTCGAATTAAAAAAAAAAAAAAAAAATATTTTAATCCATTTCATCGAGTGGCACGGTGTAATTATAATAATAATTATTATTATTATTGTTAATCACTTGTGCGCACACGATAATTTGTATTTAGATGTGGCGTATAATCGCGCATTATCTTTATTGCAGACATTAACGAAAATACCATTTGATATAATAATTAGAACGGTTTATGTTTACCTGTTTTATGTCGTACGATTTATCAAATTATGAAATTTACGGTAATAATACCGGAGTTGAAAAAATAAATAAATTTAAAAAAAAAAAACCGTTTTAATTATTGTTATAGTCGTAAAAAAAAAAAAAAAAACCACGTAATTACAAAGCGTGTACTTGTAATAGTACACGTACAGTGTTCCGATTCCAATGGACGGGCGGTTTTTTTTTTTTTTTTTTTTCAAAGTTAACGGATAAAACAATTCGTATTCAAATACTATTCCAAATGTTTTTAGTAAAATAAACGTACTGTGGGTAGATGTTTGTTCTACGCTAAAAAAAATATTTGTTGTCTCTAGTTTTAACATTTTAAACCGTCTCCTACAGCCTCACAATAAATACTATTATGCACACATTTTTTTTATCTTCAATCAATCGAAATACAATAATATTGGCTCATGTACGGACATTAAACATTGAGACTATCGTCTTTGTCCGATTAGCACGGAAATAAATATACTCTAAATGTATTCTATATTTTTTGAATAGTATTCGAATACATTCTGAATACTTTTTCACATATTTAATTGAACATACGTATAGTCTGGATAGAAAACAAGAAAACATTCTCCGTATCCGTATAAGATACGGATTTTCGTGATTTTGTATTTTAAGCGATACGAGTTAAACAAAACGAATTATTATTGGTCGCACGACTTGTCGACAATTCTCGCCTATATTTACATTAAAAATCGAAAACTTATGTGATACGATTTTTTTAAAAATTTTTTGTAAAGAATTATACGTATGGTACGATTTATTGGTTGTTTTCGTGTTAATTTTTTATAACCTTATAA
Source organism: Tuberolachnus salignus (assembly GCA_956483605.1). Taxonomy (NCBI): domain Eukaryota; kingdom Metazoa; phylum Arthropoda; class Insecta; order Hemiptera; family Aphididae; genus Tuberolachnus; species Tuberolachnus salignus. Next base: position 19,266,017 of record OY101438.1, read on the forward strand.
ACTGCCGGGCGACTACAAATTAGCGAACAATAAAAAAAAATAACTCTATAGGCGGACGCCCACTACTGGGTAGGTTATTTAACGAGTTACATTCGGTAAATTTACGTTTAAAATGCCGGGGACAAAACATTTCGGACTCGGAGACGTCCCGGTCCCCCCAGCGTTTGCGGGCCGGGCCGAGCGAAATCCCGACGTAGATTTGTTGGCGTTATTAATAATATTATTGTTACTTTTTTTTTAATATCCCCTCGTAAGACGTCCGCAGGAAAGAGTTATCGCCCGGGACGCTCAGTAACTGTACACTTTCAGAGTGTGGAACGAAACTCTAATGAAAGCGGACCGTTATTGTAAACGACTAAGAAAAAAAAAAGAAAAAAAAAAATTATATACAGTAAAACTTCCATATAACAAAGTCTCACGGGGACCAAAAAAAAAAAAAAAAAATTCGTAATACAGAGAAATTCGTTATATAATAGAATTACATGTTTTTTGTCTTTCTTCATATGTATCAATTTTTTAATTTCGTATTCTATATTTTACATTACAAATAAACATAAAAAAAAACCATATTATACCTACATATATATATATATATATTATGTATTTTTTAATATTAATTTAAAAGTAATAATCAGTGAGTTTCGTTTAATTGTTATTTTTATAAATTGTACAGTTTTCATAAAATGTTTCGATTTCGTTGAGTTCGAAACGATTTTCATCCGAAACATTTGCTTGTTGTCTAAGACCATTTCTCACAACAGAAAAGCCGTTTCTGTATCTGTTTTTCTGTGAGTTTAGGCGATTCTAATTAACCGGCTTGCCTATCAATCTTTATCGGAAACAATAAAATCGTAGGTATTTTAGAACAATGTTTAATATTCGACAGTGACAAAGTTTACGAGTACAGGTTTGTGACCGAATAGTTCATTCGTTATATAGAAACATCGGATTCGTTGTACAGAGATAAATTTGGTTTTGTCAAAAATAATTCGTTAAACGGAAAATTTCGTTAAATGTAAGTTCGTTGTATAGACGTTTTACTGTATTCATGACGGTTAGGAAGTTAATAATCGTTATCGTATGCTCTTCTTTGAGGGATTATTTTATGTTGCATTATTATTTTGTGCATTCCTCGATTATGATGTGTTTTACAGTTAGTGCTCTAAGGCGTTTATTTGGTTTCCGTTGCTTATCAAACCAAATTTTTTTTATTTAACATAACGTTTGTTACGTTACAGAATTATATCCCCATTCCGCGGGGTTTCCGAGTCATTTCGTCCAACTTCTTCAATATTGACTCGAACATCGCGAAGGGTCGGTTAGGTTAATTTCCGAACCTATTCTAAATTGAAAAAAAATAAAAATAATAATCGTTTTAAATGTTCACGTTCAAACAATACGATACGCGACTGATTGATTACGAATCCGGAAGATGGTTAGATAGAAATTTTACTGTATATATATATATTTTTTTTTGTTTCTATAACTATTCGATATAATATACTCGAATGTTTGTTGTCTAAACAAAATCGTAATAACCGAAGATAAAAAAAAAAAAAAAAAAAATCCCGGTGTCCGGGCCAAATGTATACAACGGAATGGTACGAAATTTTCTTAACCGGCCGGATATTTCAGTTTTTTCAATCCGTGCCGGGGGGGGGGGAGTAGGGCTCGAACTCGAATTTCGGTTTTTGGAATTCCGTTCCGGGCCCTCTTGTAAAACACATTATCCGGTAGTTTATCGATTTTAACTCGTGCCCACTCCCGGATTAAATATAATACACAATTCGATGGCCAATATTTCTTTATATTCCATACTAATTTCGCGGGTCTCGTTAAGCTCCCCCGCCGGCGCTACGGTTGCCGTACCCGATTTCCCGGCGGAACGCCGAAGGTCGAGAATGGCATTTTGCGAAAATTACCCTTCATGTCTAAGTATACTACTTACGCTGTTATTATATAATATATAGACCGGCGGTAATGTTCGTGTTATTTGCACAGCGAGTAAACGCGTCGTCGTCAGGGAACTTATCGAATTATGTAATATTTCAATTTTTTATTATTATTATTATTATTTTAATCTCAGACAATATTACGCGTAATAACGCAACGACGTTGTATATACATATTCGATTAGCCACAATCTAACCGTCTACCGTCCCGCACTTGCCTAGTAAATGTCTTTCTTCTTTTGTTTTTTTTTTTTTTTTTTTTTTTTTCCCCCCCCCGTAACAAACACATTAGGCGTTATATCAAATTTCCCAGCAAATACCCAAATTAAGTCATGTTCGAACAATCCGCCGTGTAATTATTATTGTCAAACACCTTGTTAAAGGATTATTTATCTTTTACATTACGAGTGGCGGACACGCACATTTTACATTAGTCGGGGTACCTTAAACAGGCCTCTAAAATTACACCCGAGATTAACGAATTTAATGCGATCGCTCGAGTTTAAATATTATTATTTTTTTTTTTTTTTTTTACTAAACCGAACCGATTCGGGAACATTAAAAACAATATATATTAAAAAAATATTAGTACAAATACGTCGTAAGTATAGTCGCAAACAATTCGGTTACGTATACTGTTTACAGTGTTGCGGGTATTAATATTATTCCGTAAGCAATTATCATCTCAAATGAAATCAGCTTTTATACCGCCGACGTTTTTCGTTGTTTGAAGAATTAAAATAAAACGCAATTACTAAACTAACAGCGGGGTATACTTACGTATTTGTTTTGTGTTTGCGCCTTGTTTTTATCGGTAAAGGCAACCAAGGTCTTTGGACAAATAAAAACCAAAGCATTATTAATTAGGTATAAGTTATCCGTTTCAATGAAACGTTAAAAAAAAATACAAAGTTGTATATATATAAGTATTCGTTTGGTCTAACAATCCGGTCTTGTTTGCAGGTGAAATATATGGTTTTACGTTTTGTGTTTTATAATAATAGCGATTGCGTTTACCATAGTTTAATAACTCTTTGCATAATAATAAACCGAAAGTATTTCAAACATATCTCGGTATATTTTAAAGAAATTTCTATGGTACCCGCTTGTAATACACGAATATTGTATAATGCCCACCGTATTGTGAATTACATAAAAATATTATTAAGTGTATAAATGATATTAACGTCGTGAGTATTTCGGATTCTGAACGTAGCTGAAGCATCGGTTTTACTATGATGTGTGTGTGTGTTCTTTTTTTTTTTTTTCGCGGTCTGCGAACTTCCCGACCAGAAATCTTGCTCCAATCAAAAACTTTCCAGAAACTTTCTTATTGAACTTTGGATCTTGTTGATGCAATGAAGAGGTCATTTGATATTTCTTGTAGTTTTCTTAACGATGTGGACACATTGGGAAAAAAATGTCGTAATAATAAACGATTATTTATTCGTTTCTGTTGTTTTTACTTTTTGCCTTGTTATACGGTTAATAGTATGTGTAGGGCCATGTAAAAATGTATCGAATTATTATTATTCATATTACTTATACTTAAGGATTTAACTAAAGGTTTTTGTTTTTGTAATTTTAAATATTTAAAAAAAAAAAAAAAATCCATACCACCTATTTAATTGTCACCGACACTACCTGAATAATACAATGCGGAAAGCTCGGAACCTTCAAACAAATTTCTAAATTCAAACCGAACTACACACGCGCGCTATCGTATTTCGTCATACGTTTTCATGTACATTGGAGTTTTTAAAAAAAAAAAAAAAAAAAAAAACCAGTGATATTACAACGGCAATAGTAAACGTAATGCGTCCACGGGGTTTGATTCCGATTTTATCGATTTCGGAGTGCATTGACTGCAACCGCATCGCGGATAATAATAATGGTAATGATATTTAATATTCAATATTTATATTTATACCGTTGCATATTATAGTGGCTGTGGCGGAAAACTACTGTAAATCCACGACAAACAATGCACCCGAAGTGGAACTAAATTTTCGTTATTCGACATTAATAATCTAATAATACGGTGCTCGGCTAGCACAACGATATTATCGCGATGACGTCTATTTTTCGTTTATACTGTGCCATTATAACGTTTCGGTCGGCGTGTAATTTGGCTTTTTCTCTATACGGACATTTCCGGTGCTCGGACGCCCGACAATGGAACATTCAATAACCCCGGCACAACTAAATTAACCAAAAAAAAAAAAACAAACAAACAATTATTAACTTCAGGCAATCGAAAATATCGAAATTGAATTGAACTATTAACGGTAACGGTTTTGCCAGACGACGAAAAACACGAAAGAGGAATATGAAAATTTCAACCCCCGCCCCCCCACTCAAAGTTTCAAATGCCCATAAACTCCTAGGGGATTCAACTCAGAGAGACCGTTCTACCATGTATCCATACACAATCCGACCATATTTATTTATCAAATAACAAAAATCCATCTGACCACAGTACTCTATAGAATATAAAAAACACGTTTGCAAACTGCCCTTTGTCAACGAAACCCCAAAAATCCGATAGCACTGAGCTTTCTGAGTAATTGGACACCCAACATGCCAGAAAAATGTTAAATTGGACACGAGATATGGATTTTTGAAATAATTGTCAACTTTAAAATTCTTAAAATCGAACGTCTTATACACCCCGGAATGAAGAATAAAAGGAAAGATATATAGGAAAAAACAATTTTTTTTTATTTGAGAATCAGAAAGACAAGGACGAGAAAGGAATATTTGACAACTGGAATTGCCAAAAAGTCAAGATTTAACAAAAAAATAATCGAAAATATCGAAATTGAATATAACAATTAAAGAGGAATTTGAAAATTTCAACCCCCCAAAATACGGGTGAAAATTACCTTTTGTTAATGAAATTAAACAAAATAATTATGATAGCCCTGAGCTTTCTGTGGATTTCGACACCCAACGTGCCACAAAAATATTAAATTGGTACTTTTCCATACTAATTTTTTTTTTATATCGAATAACCTGTTGGATTCCGAGCAATGTGTATTGGCGTTACGAAATGTTTTTTATGTTATTCGTTTCTGTCTGTAAACACATTTACCGCCAGACGCCGGGCACCGATATACAATTGTGGCACATTTTCGATCTGGTCGGTGTGTAGAGTAAGGTCGTTTTTTGATATCCCGTGTAGTTTTCGGAATGACGGTGAGGGAACCCGGGCGGGGAAAAAAAACGTAGGGAAAACCGGACGATTTACCGCAATAGCAGTTGCATTATAAACGATTTGGTTTGTTCGGGGGGGGGGGTTTGTCGTTAATCTCGGTTGAAAAAAACAAAAAAAAAAAAAAAAATAATCGCAGAGTTTCGAAATTCGCACAGAATATTAATGTGAACGCTTGCCGTTGCGCGGACAAATTTTCAAAACGTTACGACGATCGATATTTCAACATTTCCTATAGCGTTTGAAATGTTCGAGATTTTTTTATTTTTACGCGGATAAAATTATTTTAGCCGAACAGAAATATGCCTGAACTTTTTATGAACCGAGGTCCATTTATAATATTTCGGTTTGCCGAACTCTGCTCAGAATCGGCTTTTTGATTGCAAAGTATTTTTTTTCCTTTTTATTTCTAAACTGGCAATACCTCCCGCCACCCGGAATGATTTATTCGGAAAATTATTTATTTAAAACGAATACGTATAAATAAATGATGCACAAAACAAAATCCCGTTTTCCCCTTCGACGGGGCGGGCACACATTATCGTACAAAACTTCGCGTCCCTACCGGGGAATGGGCCGAAGCCCGCTTGCTGCCGGCGGTTTGGCGTCTACGAGGCCGCGGTCAACGACGACGGCGGCGGCGGCGCGTTCGAAGGCGCGCGCTGGCGGCGTCGTTGAGGGCCTGGCGTTGCCGTCCGGCCCACTACTTTTCCGCGACGTCCGTCTCGGCGAAGTCGACCACGGCTATCCGACGGTCTGGGAATTCCAACGTGAGCGACACCAAGTCGCCCGGTCCGAAAAGACCGATCCTCCGGACCGGGCGCTCCCTGCCCCCGTCAAAGCGCATCGGGGTACGGAGACCGTCGTCATCCTACTCGTTCTGCTCACCGGTAAAACCGCAGTGAGAACACACTCGGGGTGCGGAGCTCGCCCGATCCGACGAAGGAACGAGTTAAAGGCCATCCGTGCCCCGTGATTGCAAAGTCTAACCTAACCTAACGTAGGGTTCCGCGTACATCTCTGTATCAGCCCTATACGATTTTTTTTTTTTTTTTATTTTAAAACCAAGGACATATTTTAGCGAGGAACGTATTCGATCGCAATAGAATGTGTGCTACACAGTCCGTCTGTTATCGATCAAAAAAAAAAAAAAAAAAAACACCTTCCTCCAATTATCGATAACACGATTATTTTTAGTAATAAATTATTGGCGAGATAGTCATTTTGATTTTTTTTTTTTTTTTTTGATTTGTTCAGAATGGTATTATACACACAAAATTTAAAATTAAATTAATCAAAAAAACAAAAAAAAAAAAAAAAAAAGGTAAACCGATCCACCGCTCAAAACCACCTTTTTTTTTTTTTATATTTTGTTTACAATGATTGTTAAAAAGGTATAAAAAAATAAAATAAATTTCCGCGATAGATCAATGTTGTGCGAACACAACGAAAAAAAAAAAAAAAAAAAATAACGAACGAATAATATAAAATCCGAAGTCAGCGCTATTCGGGAGGCGTACGTATATGTAAAATATTCAATATTATTCTCGTTTTTGATTATATTTTTACCATCCCGGAAGTGCGTACTCGTGTTTCGGAATTATATCAAACACAAGCCCGTGTTCTCTCCGTATAGGTTTTTTTTTTTTTTTTTTGTCCGAAATTTAACGCAAGCTCGTAGGTATATTATATTATGACGCGGTGAACCGACCATTGATTTCACCTTTAAATTTAAAAGAAAAAAAAAAATCGGTTAGCGAAATTTGAAACTGTACCGCGGGAACTCGGCCACGCATTTGGGTTTTCGCATTCGATCGACAGATCGAAACGTTTGTAACGTAAATGAAGAGACGAAAACACTAAATTTAGTGTATTTGTACATATTTTGAACGTGAATTTTACGATTTCCGCACTCGTAATAATATCAGTACACACTTGCACACGATATTCGATATTGGAGTGTACACAATTTGAATTAAAACGCCTACAATATTATAGCGTTTTTTTTTTTTTCCATGATAATACCCCAATAGTGTCGGTGGATTTTAAATATTCCGGTTATTAATATATTGCGATGATAGCAACGGGGACCAGCATATCCAAATATTGCCCACGGGTTTCCTGTGTATTATTATCGATACCACCTATCTGTTTAAATAATCTCATCATCCCAAAAGCTACTCGCTACTCGATGCTTAGGCTTAATACTGGGCTGACCACACTAAAACCAAACGAATTCTCTTAAACGCTAGACGAAAATCTCTCAATCCGCTCAATCGGCAAACACTCAAAACTCAACATCAAAACCAAACTACTATTATGTAAAACTCTATTGATGCCTGTTTGGACTTACGGCGTCCGGTTATGGGGAGCTGCCGAAAAAGCCAATACAAATAAAATTCAAACCTCCCAATCCGTAACTGTTCGCATAATTACAAAATGCACCTCATTCTATGATTCGAATCACACTCTATACATACCGACCTAAGAGTGAACACAGTAGACGAAACTGCAAAGCTACTATACAAAACGATTTCGTTTACGACTAACCAACCACCCTAAATCCACCAATATCAGCACTAAATATCAGCACAATATCGCGGTCTAAACCATAATTAGAAATTAAAAATATAAAAAAAAATTCTATAAATTAAACAAATTTCTGTTATAAAGTGTCGGCTATTGGGTGGGTGGGTTTTTTTTTCACGCGTCGCGTGCCAATTAATGTGTTTCCGCACACATGCTTATTGTACATTTAAATTACTGATTGTATGTTTTAAAATAAAGTTAAAATAAAAAATTATTATCGACCGTACGGGAGTTTGGAAATTTTAAACCGAATAAAATTTCAGTTATTTAACATTATTAAACCTTCGATGTCCGTTTACTTCATAAAACGCGACCGGTTAGGTTAGGTTATTTTCTCATTTCATTTACTCGCTTATTTCGAACATAATATTAGTTTTAAAATCGTATAAATCCTATTCGAATAAATAATACATTTTTATTTTTTTATTTATCCATTAATGTCCGTGGATTTACGAGTCGAAAATAAATAAACGCAATTCCATATTCCGCCCAATGAACCGTTTGCAGTTCAACATTGATCATCGCCCTATGTTTTTAAAAAAAAATAAAAAATCAAAAAATCACCAGCTCTATGTTTGAACATTTCTACGGTGTCAATAACGATTTTTTACAAAACCAATTGATTCGACTGCTCCGGTTAATTGGTTGATTACGTTTCCATAGTAATTTTTACACGACTTGTTTAATTGTACTGAAAACAATTGACTTTTAACGCGTTTACTCGTTCAAATTTGTTCCAATTGATTTGAACTCAACCGCGTTAACACAATAGTATTCGTCGACTTTACCCATCTGGGTAAAGGCATTGCATGCCCGGCCTAACAATTGTTGTCTATGTAAACGCGATGATAGCGAATTCGGATTTAATTTCGAAACGATTCACTACGTTTTTTTATTATTATTGTTATTATTATTTTTCTTATTTATTTCGTTCGGATAATGTGATCTTAAAATACTATTATAACGATAAATACTAATAATATAAACAAATTGCTGTGTTATAATAACAATAAAAATATTAAAAAAAAAAAAAAAAATAAAAAACCACGCGGTTGAAGAGGGCTTTTCGTCGACACCCCCCTGGCTACACCGCCGAATATTATGGTAATAGGTACCTATCGCGTAATTTATGTGACACAAATACCGACGTAATATTATCGTATATTACATTTGAATATTTCAAAGTTTTTTTTTTTTTTTTTTATGATTATAATGTATAATTTAAAAAAACAAAAAAAAATATTAGTCGTTAAATAAATATTGTATTATTTATTTATTTATTTATTTTTTTGCACAATTAAAACATTTTTACTCGCCGATTACGTGGAATAAAGACAATTGTTTATTTATTTTTTTTTTTTACATTAGTAGTATATTTGTATTCCGTTTTGTTCGCTCCGATTTTATTTATTTTTTTTTTTTTCGTTTTTGCGAGGAATTTGTTGGGAAAACGTCAACGACGATAGTGTAATATATATATTACCGACGTGTAATATATATATATGTATATAATAAAAATATTGTGTTTTACCTACGCATCTCGAGCGAATCTATCAAATTTTTTTTTTCCGGCCCGGCATATATTATAATATTATATTTATTCGTCAATCTTTTCGAATGTTGCAATAACCGTCCCGTGACGGTTAACGGCAGTACGATAAATCGTTTTAATAATACATTATTGAACGATGCCATCCAAAATCAATTTGAATTATCCATCATGCGACGACGCACGGTGCACCAACAAAATAATAATATCAGCTCGGGCGATAAACATTTGACGGGTATATAAAAAAAAAAAAAAAAAAAAAAAAATATTCCACATCCTTATATAATTTAAGTGTACATCCGCCTCTGAGGAGATATCTCTCTAAGCACAACACATTATACGTACTATGCGGGTACACGCATGGTGTGTGTACGTATACCGAACATTATACAATAATCTAGACATAAATATCATATATATATATTTATATATATACAGTAAAAAAACTTTACAATAACGGGAATCGGAATACTGTGACTGCGTGTCGTCCGGGTTTTCGATTTAAACACCCGGTACAAAAAAAACGATTAATTCAAATATTATATCTATAGTAGATATATATTTCGGACGATGCACGGGCCCGTTTGAATGACAAAAATATCGTTTCAGTTTTCACGTAACATTGTTACATGTTTCACCGTACATGTCTAAAAGAGTACAAAAAAAAAAAAAGAAAAAACATAGACATTTGATTAATCTATTAATTTTATTTTGTTTTTAGAAATGCCCAAATTTGCTGAACCGATAACAAATGTCACGGTTCCGGTTGGCAGAGAAGCGACGTTAGTGTGCATTGTAGACGACCTCGGTTCCTATAAGGTGAGTCGGAATAATAATAATAAAAATAGAACACTATTGCCGTTTATCGTAGTTAGATGCATGTGAAACGTGTTTAAACGTGCGAGTGCGATCGGGGACACACACCAGAGATCTGGTGGTATTATTTTTTATTGCTTACGATATTGAAAATTTCGAGAGAAATTAAAAACGGTAATATTCTACGGATCATAAACGCGGCCACCGAGGATAATAGACGAAATGACAATTTCGGATTGCGCCCGAAAGACAAATGTAATGTCAGATAATAATGTGTGGTTTTTTTCCCACCTTTCTTTGGTTTTGGGATTCAAACGATATTTATTTGAGTTTGTAACTACTCATTACGATCGAAACCCAACGCGCACAAGAACGTAGACACGAATAATAAAAAAAACAAAACTTTCGAAGATCTATTGTCGAGAAGTGGGGAGTGTAGTAGGACAGGGGGTTGAAATGATTTTATTGAAAACGTCGTTTTTGCCGTTGTTGAAACACGTGAACGCAGATAGTAAAAAAAAAAAAAAACAAAATTCACGCGAGTACGAGAAAAATATTTCGGACGGTTTTTGATCCATTAAAAAAAAGGACTACGAAACGTGCCCACGGACAACGTTCCGAGTAAATAGAATCGTCGGAGTTATCGAAAATGGAACACCGCGACGGGCAGGATCCACAACCCACTGCCGTAGACTAGAGCTGGAATAAATCCTTGAAAGATCTTTTGGGAAGACCTAGGATGTGTTGGAGGACGTAGTAAAAAAGATCCAGGAGCTTATGTAGATGGATCGAATTGGAAAATTTGACCGTACATATATCGAAAGATAGTTGGAGAATTGGTCGTTAGACGGAACGGGACCATAGAATCCGGATAACACTTGAACATTTGGAACAATTTCGAAAAGTCAAAAAATAATGTGTGGTTTTTTTCATTTTTTCTTTGGTTTCGGGATTTATACGATATTTATTTGTGTTTGTAACTACTCAATACGATCGAAACCCAGCGCGCACATGAACGTAGACACGAATAATAAAAAAAAAAAACAAAACTTTTAAAGATCTATTGTCGAGAAGTGAGGAGGAGAGTCGGACGAGAGGGGGGGGGGGGTGGTGGTTGAAATGAGATTATTGAAAACGTCGTTTTTGCCTTTGTTGAAACACGTGAACGCGGATAGTAAAAAAATCAAAAAAAAAAAAAAGAAAAAAATCACGTGTATTTAATATTTACGCGGAGTACGGATTTTCCGCGCACGTGTTTCGCGTTTCTCACCGAGACATTCGAAATAAATACGCTCACTTTCTCCCACTCCCGTCGGCCGTAACAATCGAATACAATATCCGATGACGAACGGTATTTCATATTTTCCCCGGAGCCGTCGATCCGGAGCGCAAAAAATAATTGGACATTAGTCAGCGGCGGTGTGACTGAGTCATACTATTATTATTATTATTATATAATATACGTACGCCGACGAGCTCCTCATGGTCGCGCCGTTTCCGGTACATAAACTCAATTACCGGTCGATTTCTCGGCGTCTGGCCGAATATTATTTCGGGTGCGCGGCGGCGCGGGCTGCCGCGGACTGTATTGTCTCGGGCCCCGCAACCGAATTCGACCGATTCGGCGGCACCGCCCGGTAAACTCGTTATACGGCCCGCACCGCGCGCGTCGTGATTGATATCCCCCGGGGGGGGTTTCCGTCCGACGACGACGACGACGACGCCGTAATACGCGCGCCGATCGAGTTAACTCCTCTCGGCCGCTCGCAACCGCGGCTGACTCGCGCACACCCGTATTAACGGTAATTTTTGCCGGATCATTGTGTCGCGCGCGCGCGCGACGGCGAATAATTCAAAACCGGGCGCCCATTATTCGTCATCGGTAATATGTTTATGTTGCGCGCCCCGGGGGGGGGGGAGACACGCGTGCGGCGTTCACCGTCATCTACAATACGTTTGTCCGGCACAAACAATCAACAATTATCTTTTATCTCGACAACCAGCAATCGTATCTTCTTTACCGCAGACGAATACAATTGTTGTATTATCTAAACGGATTTTTATCTAGATGCATTTATTGGTTTTACTATGGCGTGCGTGTTTTGATTTTTTTTACTGTCTGCAAACGACTTTTCTGGATCTCGTCGGTGAATGGGCGAGGGAAAAACCAATAGAAACCAATATCAGTTTTAGTGTTAATTATTTATTTTTACAATTGAAATAAAACGATTCGAAAATATACATAAGTAAACGATTAAAATTTAAACTTCTTGTCGTGATAATTACAGTAGGGGTTTTACCAATTTATCTTTGTCTAGATAATTTACACTTTTAATTATCTTTAATCTGTATCTAGATCGATTTCATAGTCAACTCTCGCCCGGTCGCAACCGCGGCTAACTCGCGCACACCCGTATTCACGGCCGTTCCGGGCACGGTAATTTTTGCCGGATCATTGTGTCGCGCGCGCGCGCGACGGCGAACAATTCAAAACCGGGCGCCCATTATTCGTCATCGGTAATGTGTTTACGTTTATGTATGGTGGCGGGCGGGGGACACGCGTGCGGCGTTGACCGTCATCTACAATACGTTTGTCCGGCACAAACAATCAACAATTATCTTTTATCTTGACAACCGACAATCGTATCTTTACCATAGTCCCGCGGTTCTTAACCGGTGTTCCGTGTACTTCGAACAAGTGTTCCGCCAAAATTTAAAAATCTGTGGAAAAATAAACGAAATTCATTACTATTTTATCGTCGTAACACCTTAATTACCTTGTAGAACATTTATTGGTTATTTTTTTGGTTTATTTTCGTGTACTGAGGGATGTGTTTTATGTGTTATAAAATTTAATAAGATGTATATAAATACCGTTTTATTTTGCGGCTGTCCACCGCAAAAATCGCAGAAGATTTCAAGTGTTCCGTCATTCGAAAAAGGTTGAGAACCACTGCCACAGAATAATACAATTGTATTATCTAATCGGATTTTTATCTAGATACATTTATTGGTTTTACTATGGCATGCGTGTTTTGTTTTTTTTTACTGTCTGCAAACGACTTTTCTGGATCTTGTCGGTGAATTGGCGAGGAAAAAACCAATAGAAACCAACATCATAATGTCAGTTTTAGTGTTAATTATTTATTTTTACAATTGAAATAAAACGATTCGAAAATATACATAAGTAAATGATTAAAATTTAAACTTCTTATCGTGATAAATATAGTGTTTTATCAATTTATCTTTATCTAGATTTGTAATGATTACACTTTTAATTATCTTTTATCTGTAATTATCTTGATCTATAGATCAATGTTTTTCAGTCATCCTTTATCTAGATTACACGTTTATTTACGAGTGTCTTTACGAAATACGTAAGATTGAAATGATCAAAACTGACTAAAGCCAGTGGTGCCTTCATATGTACAGGGACGGATTGAGCCGGCGTTTTGTTAGACAAAACCGAGCGAAACTCGGTGGAACGCGATAAATTTTATAGTTTCAGGCCGATGATATTTCTATTTATATATATATATATATATATATATACGCCTAAAAATACGAAAAACTGTTCAATAAAACAATGTAATTGTCGTAAAAAAATGATAGTGGAAACTGAATAATAACGAAATATCTTATTAAAATTAATTTCGATCTTAGGCACTATTCAGAATTAACGTGGTCAATAATATTTGTTTTTATTTCGAAATTCGGTGCAATTAACAATTTGAAATTTAGCAAAAAACAATAAAAAAAATGTGTCAGAAATAATGAATCAATTGCGATTCTAGCCCGTTTTACTTCTTGGACACTGTCATAATATTAACCCATCAGTTTCGTTGTGTTTATTGAGAAATGTTAACAACTAGTTAAACACGACGAAAGTTTATTGTTTTATTGATTATGTTTTTATGTTAATAAGTTAATTCGATTTTGTTAAACAAATGAAAAAAACGGATACCACACGTATAAACTAGCTAAATACAGAGCGATTGTTGGCCTGTTAAGATGCATAGGGTCAGAACGACTTCCTGTTTCGTCAGAGACCGTCAAATATATAGTAGAAATATTTTATAAGGGAAACCAGACGTTTTTTTTTTTTTTTTTACTCCTGTATCAGTAATACCGGACTACCGACTACCAACGTGTTAATAAAAAAAAAAAAATCCAAAGGTTTAAATGCCAAGTTAAATTAACTTAACGGTTGAAAATGAATTATATACTGAACAAAGCGTGGTTATTTAATATTTTGCTCTTTAACTAAGGTTATTATTTTTCGAAAAAAAAAAAACTCGCCTATAGACGCAAACGGACGGGTTTTTTTTTTCAAAAAAAAAAAAAAAAAAAAAAAGAGGTGAAATCAGCTTTAAAATAAAGGCGGTTCTCAGACTGTACGTATAATTACTTTTCCCAGGCCCGGACCGTTTTAATTTGAATTTCTGTAGGAGTGAATTTTTTTTTTTTTTTTTTTATCGATTAATGGTTTTCATACATGCAAAATGCATTTATATAAACTCGACTGGTATCCGAACATAATTATTGTTAAATTATTCAATTAACCATGGGCGGTGGTTTTCCACGGAGTTATTTATTATAATAATATTTTTTTTTTTTTTTTTTTTTTTTTATTAGGTATATCGAATCATATTTTAAAACAAAAGGCATTGCAAAACGCGTACAGGGTAAAATGTTACTGTTTTTAAGTAGGTATGCGTTCTGTAAGGGTTGCATTTGTTTGAAAAATATGGTTAGGTTATAATATAAGAAAAGAATGGAAAAAAAAAAAAAACGAAACGAAAAAAGTGTATTGTGCTTTTCTCGTCGTCGAAATTGCAAGTATATTTACAAGTATATAGTTATATTATTACGTTAAGAACTTATGAAACATTAAACTCAAAATTATTAAATTACGTCGCTGACTTGTTCCTTCCGTATTAAAAAGAAGTCGTGCAAAATTAAATAATATTTTGAATCACGACGAATCGTCGTAAATTTTCAAGTAGTATGGCGAAACGAACCGGGTTTCCATTGTTGCGCGTTTTTGATTTGAATTAAAATAAAAACAAATAGCGAAATAACGAAATACGCCGCGCGTAGTGCTACGAGTACCTAGCTGTTTTTTATTGCGCGTATCTAAATTAATCACGGCGTACTATATATAATTAAGTCCTCGTGAGTTCTTTTTTTTTTTTTATTTTCATTGTATTCGTTATTTTACTAAAAATATTACGCGACGATAAGTATAGAAACGTTATATTCACGTTTTACACGACCCGCGGACGAACAACGAACCATTAATAATAATAATAATATGAAGACAAAAAAAAAAAAAAAAAAAACAAATCCTTACTCCGCCGAGTGATTATAAATATAATTATTGGGTTTTTTTTTTTTTTTTTAACGGTACAATTATCCGTATTGGATTTTCCGGTCGGTATCGTCGCATCATATCCACTAGCTGGATTGTCCTGGATCGTTCGTCGCACGTCAACGTTATCCGGACGTATCGCGTGGAACGGAACGGATTGGTTATCTTTTTAAAACGATATTCACCTAAACAAACGATTGATTCGATTTTCGTACCGAAATATCAACAAAAAAAAAAACCCCCCGGTCATTTGCATACCCTCTGCGTGCGATAGATTCGGCCGCCGATTGCGCACAAAAAAAAAACAAACCCAACAATCCCTCCCGTATTTTTTTTTTAGATAAATAAATAAATAATTAATGTGATATACCGACCAATTGTTTAAAATGCCCAATTTAATATTTAAAATTTTAATTATTGTCAGTATGCACAATGTGCATTGCACATAAAAAAATCTATTTTATTATATAGTAAGGATTTATTTTTAATATGTACCATTCAAATTCTAAGAATATTTCTAATATTTACACGGCTAAATGTAAAAATTGTACGACGAGTTAAAGAAAAAAAAAAAAAAAAAACTTAAAAATTTCAGACGTCCTTCATCGGAAATTTTTATAATAATTTTTTGGTTTTTTTTTTATCTTCGAATTCGAATAATCAAAAAAAACCAAAAAATTAGGTTAGAGGAAATTGTACGACAGGAAGTTGCTTGACACGGTCCGGTTCCCACCGTGGGACAATTAGTCTGGTATTAGCAGAGCATTCGGCCGAACTTTCGTTTATTTGGATAAATATATTATTTCTTTAACATCGTAATTTACTCAATACTGAAATATAGTTGTATAATTTTTACTGATTCGTGTGTGTTCACGATTTATTTATTTGTTGTGGATTATTTTAATAAGTTCATAACAGTTCACACACGCTGGAAACACCGTAGTTTTATGATTTTAGAATAAAACGATACTCGCTCCGAGTTGTTTCGCGAAAATATTCTAAAGATTAAACGAGATTTGTTGTGCACTGTTTGAATAGTAGGGAATTCCACGGGACCGGGGATAAAGATTCGAAGTATCGAATCTAGGTGTCGAGTTGACCACGGTCAACTGTACGGATTGTGATAAAAAAAAAAAAAAAAAAATACCCAGACTGTGTTAGTAATATTTATATCGATTAAGACTGACGAAACCCCGACAATGTGATTCGATAAAGTAACTTTTTACGATAATTTGAGCGTTGGTTTGGAATCGATAACAATATTTATTATTATTTTATGGCATTTTTACGAAAATATGTTTTAGTCGTGTGGCGATTTTCGTAATGGAAGCAATAGAACAACAACAATTGTGTGCGTACAATTTTGTTATAAATCAGGTTTTAAACCATCACTTGTTATAATAGTCTTTTTTTAATGTCTAGGTCAGGTTAGGTTTCTGCTCTTTCTAAAAGTCCTCGAGAGATTACGAGACGAGGAACAAATTTGGCTGCGATTCGGCTCGTGGCCAATTCTTTGGTTAATATTTCTTGGCGAGAACCGTAAGATATTCCAACGTCTTCTGCAACTTCTCTGCCGGTCAATCGACGATTGTTTTGAATAATTTCACGGACACGAGCAACAGTTTCATTTGTTTAACTGGACGACGGTCTACCGGGCCGTCCGTTATCCTTAACCTAACCAGGTTAACCTTCCTTTTTTTATTTGTATTTATGAACCGGCAATACCGTCACCTCCCGGAAACGCCGTGAGGCACTACTTCGGGAGGCGGGTCGCCATCGATTTTTGAGTAAGCGAAAATACAATTAAGTCAAATTCGGTAAAATCCCGTTTTCCCCAAAAGCGGGACGGGCTCACATAAAAATTATAAAAAAAAAAAACGATTGGTGCCCTACGGCGGGGATGGGCAGCGGCCGGGCCGAAGCCCACTTGTTGCCCTCACAGGTTGTAGGGAGGCCGGGGCACTTCCTACCGGCTACGGGGCCGCGATCAACGACGGCGACGTCGAGGGCTTTTACTTTCCTAAAACCGCTCAAAACACGTTGTCCGAGACAGAAAATCGTCTCCAATTAGTCCAAGATTTTCACTAGAACTCTGCGGTAATTCAAAACAAAATTCTACGCACACGCGTTGTTCTTCAAATTGCTTCCAATTACGAAAATCGCCGCATGACCGAAACACGTTTTCGTAAAAACGCCATGAAATAAAATCAAATATCGATTTGAAACCAACGCTGGAATTCTCGTCGAAAGTTACTCTGTCGAATGCCATTGTCGGGGGGGGGGGTGGGTTTCGTTATCCTAATTGATATAAATATAATCGACACGGTCCGGGTGTTTTTCGATCACACCTCTCGTATTTACAGAAAAAAAAAAAAATGAAAAAAAATGAAAATATACAAACAAATATATTACAATAACAATCGGACGGCCGTTGACGTGCGGGACCCCGGGTAACGGGGGAAGAGCCCGACACGATGCCCCGGCGACGACGCCGACGACGACGACGACGAAAACTCAATTTACATACACTTATTTAATACTAATGGAATTTCGACCGACTATGCGTATACACCAGAACTGCTGCGCGGAAGAGCTTTCGCGTAGTAGTGTTATTATTATAATCTCGAGAGTCGTTTATATTCCGACCGCCGGACGAAATCGCATTATGTAAAATATATATACTCGAAAAAGTGAAAAACAAAAAAAAAAAAAAAAAAATCGTTTCTCGATATAATTGCTATTATAACCCGCGGCGGTGACGGTGAACCGCACCGCAAGAAGTCGTTCGATTCAACAGCGACGCCCTTACACGCGGACAGTGGTGCCCATTCGGACGTCTTTGTCATTTGGAATCCCTCAACGGTATTCGATTGATTTATTCAACTTTTTTGTTGTTTTTTTTTTTTTTTTTTATCCGGACAGGATAAATACGGTGCGCAACGCACGTTGAACAATACATGCAAATACGCAAACACATGTTCGGGGTTGTGCCGGCAACGCGGCAGTCCCGACTCTTAGCCCGAGCGTTGCTTAAACCGAATCGTCCGAGACGCCTAATGTCTTGCGCGCGGTCGAGGAGTCGGTTCAGCAGTAGCATCGGTGTGCCGGTCTAATCTGTTCACGTGTTCGTCAGCATACTTTTCGGTTTCGTACCGGACGGGTGGGTATATTCGGAAGGCTGTGCGCCATGCCGTTCCCGTCGAACCGTATTGGCTGCTCAAGAAACGCACGTAGAGCGGTTTTCGTTTCGAACGTCCCGGATGTCGGATTTACTACCGGCCCGGCCCGCACGGCCGCCGGATGCCACAAGTCCAAATCGGTTCGGCGAGACCTACGCAAACGAGTCGTTTGTCAGCAAGGGTGTAAACGGTGTCATTTGTCTTTCGATTGGCTGCGCTTTTGTTGATTTTCAACTTAAGGTCTAACTTTTCGGTCTGATTTAAGAATTCGGCGCCCGTGCACGTGAAATACGGATCCGATCCGTTCATTTGGGTTAACCCGAATTTTCCGTTTAAATTCATTACGTTTGTTCAATATTAATATAAACCGGCCGGCGATACTTTACTTGAAATATTTACTTCAAGTTCCCAACAGTTCGTACCCCACTAGATCACGTTTTGTCCGAACGGTTTTTCTTCTCTTTCTTAACAAACATTTTTTTCCGGTTAGTAAAACACACACTCCGAATCCGGTCGTAATGTATCATAAAATATCTGTCGATATTTGCCTGTTTCGCTCGGCGCTCGATTCTATTTGAAATAATTTTCTAAGATCTTAACTGTTTTCTAAAAAAAAAAAAAAAAACCAACAAATTACCAAAATAATTATTGGTTTAATTTTTGTCGAGAATTTCGGGTTGCGATACGACTGATAGGAATTTCCTGAGCGTTGGCCGAAATGTTAAAATCGGATACCACGAGCCGCCATATAAAATTTAATTTTTAATGGCTGCCGCCAACAAATTCGGCGAGGTGACCGGCTCGTCCCACGCGCACGCCAATTTATTTATCTGTTTTGTATTTCTACTTATTTACCGGATTTCTTTTTCTGCGCTTTTTTTTTTTTTTTTTTTTTTTTTTTTTATCGCTTCCGTTCCGTCGCTCGCGAAGCGCCGAGTCGCCTATGGTAGTCGATAATAATAATTCGTTTACACGTCGCCGACGATATTATGCCGCGGACCGCATTGTGTGCGCCCGTATTTTAACAAAAGAATCGAAAAGTATAATCTCTATTAGAAAAATAGACTTGCCACACGTCCAGAGTTCCGGTGTAAAACGTTCGAAATCTGTCCGCCAAAATAGTACAGCATTCCATCTTTGTGGATATTTCACCCCCTTTTTCCACCATCACCCCGAACGACCAAGATGACGACTCGTCCGGGTCCTGTATCTCGTTTTCGTAAACCGTAAAATAATGTCTCGATAGCCACCCCTACCATTTACCAATTTATTTATTTATTATTTTTTTATATTCTGAGCGTAGCGAGGTATGTACTGTATGAAGTGTGTGTGTTTTTTTTTTATACATTTTTCTATTGCGTTTCGGTGTATCGGTGAGGTAATTTTGTTGATTTTCCGAAGAATGCGGAGAAAAACTGACGTATTTTACGCAATAACGAATTCTGTTATTTTCGATTTTGTGTTTTAGTTTTTTTGTTGTAATTTAATTTTAAATAAACCGCAATGGACCCGAGAGATTTTCACCGAATACTTACGTTAGTTCTTTATAGACGCGATACGGTTTTCGACATATTCTGGGAGTTGTTCGAGTTATAGTAATTGTTTTAAATTTCAGAGTTTCGTAAATTTTGTTTATCATTTTTATTCAAATTCGATTGTCGAAATTCGTCAAAAACACAAACAATTATTAGTTATTTTGAATTGTAGATTATGACATTTTTAAATATACATTTATCAAAACGTATTGTTCAACCGATCATCGCACAGGACCGTTTTACTTTACCGAAAAAATTGATCGTTGCGTACGAATATGATTCAAATTCGTCTCTATAAACCCTTACCTTACCAACTTCCCTCCTGGCACACCCATTAACAGTATTATATATATGTATATATATATATTTTAGTGAGCTTAGTTATAAATAATTCATTAGCATTTCGAATACGATCAATGTACAGAGGGCACGAGCATGGAAGTCATATAATATTATTTTCTTTTGAAATTAAGTCACCTAGGGGAAATTCGTTTGATCGACGGTCTGTAGTAACAGAGCGCAGGAAGAAATTTGTTTGCAGTTTAATTGCATTGGTACCTACGAATCGCATTGAAACAGCAGTTTACTATGCAATGTAAACGTATTTCAACACATTCAAAAGTACGTGTTAAATAATAATAATAATAATAATAATAATAATAGTAATAACAAATTGATTGGTTCATGTTCTTGGAGATATGTAAAAAAATGAAAATGTCATCGGTTTATGTCGGTTTATTTTCGTATTATTATTTTATGTTCAATTAAATATCGTATACATGTAAATTAAACAAAACTTTTTTTTTTTCTCATTTATATTGCACATAAACTAAATTATTTTAAGCACGCTTCGGCATGCTCCGTACCACGGATTGGCCGTGAATGATTTCGAGCGAAGTTCGATTGACCATGTTTCGATAATAAGTTTATATTGGAATTTGTATTAGTTTGCAACTACAAAATAAACTATGACTGGTCGTGTTTTTAACGTGAA
Organism: Tuberolachnus salignus; assembly: GCA_956483605.1. Classification (NCBI taxonomy): domain Eukaryota; kingdom Metazoa; phylum Arthropoda; class Insecta; order Hemiptera; family Aphididae; genus Tuberolachnus; species Tuberolachnus salignus. The sequence goes on from OY101438.1 coordinate 19,287,216, forward strand.
TTTAAACGTAAATTTCAACTTACAAAATCCGATAAATATAAATTAAAACATATCTATCCGTATTATCAGCTATGGATTCCTCAACAAACGCCTGAATTGTCTAAAAAAATTGTACTTAGCCAAAAAAAAATGCTAATGCGTGTGTGAAAGTATTAGGTTTCCGATTATTTTCCAGTGAGTTACAGCAAAAAAAAAAAAAAAACAAAAAAGCATAATCGAAAACAACAGAATATCGGGTGAATATCCTCGTTATCCGACAGTTCTCCTAGGTTTTCGACAATTATTAAAAAAATTACCTTTATTCCCGATGCACCGACTAAACGGAATTTGCAAAATAATATTAAAGTAACTTTTTTTTACGACGAACAGCGACTAGGTAATTCTTCTTTAATTTTCAAATAACTACGTCTACGTTTATATTTATCTATACGAGTTGTGTCCATTGAACTAATCTGTTCGATAATGTGTTTTTGCCTACGCGTCGTATCTGTGTAGCTTTACGGTAAAAAAAGAAATCTTTGGTAATCATTCGACAAATTAAGAGAAAATATTATAAGGCTATTGATTTGGTTACAATGTCCTCGGGGGGGAGGGGAATGGAGAGGAGTGGGCAAATATTTTAAATACCGGGCAACATTTTTAAGCGAACGCCTACAATATTATTTTATTTACTTACGATGTCGAGTACTGTAGTTATAATAAATAATCGTATTTTACCCATTATTGGTACTTTGCGGAATAACCTCGATTAAGGCGAAGGTACACATCGCTATAGAATTTTTAATTAAGAGTTATTGTTAATGCGACATTCCTATTCAGAATTCATATATATATATATATTTTTATTATTATATATAATATAAAATGATAAAATACTTTTACAATATATTCACAATTTATTTATTTTTTTGTTTTGAATCGAGAGAAAAACATTTAAAAGTATAAATATTTCTCCGAGGGAATTACTGAATGGGTTCTGCGAATACGTATTGTATACGTGCACGGTGTTTAGTTTTTTAATGAATTTGCATGACTTTCCAGTAAATAAATATTCGAAAACAAAAAAAAAAAAATAAAAAAATAAAAAAATACTAGTATAAATATTAAAAAAAAAAAATAATGTAATGACTATGGCGTATTCATATAATAATGTCACGTACTCGCGATTTCTTGTATTGTGATTTTAAAACGACGCAGAGACTGTCGTGTCGCAATTAGTTCGTACACATCGGGGGAGTTGGGTTCGAGTCTCACCGCAATGTCAAATCAACGGGATCCGCGGGGGCTATGCGACCCGATAAAGCCACATACCGTTAAACAAAACGAAATAATTATTTACTTATTTTTGCCGTAGAGCTAAACGTTCAGCTGTCCGGGGGAAACCGATGGGAAAAAAACATTTTTAGTCGTGGCTCTTAGAGAATCGCTAATTTCAGACGGTGCCTAGGCCTCGCAACAGGTGTCCACGACCGAATGGCACCGCCATGGCTCAATTTGACGACGAGGCCGGCTTCTGATCTCCCGGTTTGACATTTTCGAGTTCATTCCTCGTGGTTAGGAAATGTACGAGGAATAAAAAAATATAAAAAAATGCCTTCTACAAACCGAGTAAATTCAATAGTCCCTCAATGAAGCTCCTGTAAAGTGTTGAATTGGAGCTAGTCTTCGGGTTTAAAAATCGGTTAATCGAAAATCCGAAATGTAGCTCAGTGAAATAATGTAAAGATTATATTATTTCGTTGATTATAAATACGAGTATGTATACAATTTAAGCAGTAGAGTGAAATTCTCAAGTGCGTATAGGAGAGAAAATAAAACGGATACTCGGGTATACGGTTGTGTCCCCCCCTCACCCACAAAGTACAATATTATAATATATAAATTTTGTAATTTAAACCATTATTTATACGATCCGATTATAAATTACAAAACAGATAAATACATGCCAGAGCAATGCATCGTGATTATCGAGTAAGTTACAAGTTACTACGGGCCGATTAGCGATAAATCTTAAGGAACAACACCAAATACCTCCTAACTAAATATCATAACTTTACAATTTCACCATGCTAAAATTTATAAAGTACATTGAGTTATTACGTTAATAGTAAATTTTACTGTATTCCTATACACTTATTTGAAATGTTGATTTTGTCGTACATACTATAGCCACTTAAAAAAAATATAAATAAATAAATACTTCGCACCATGGATTGTAGGTGAGAAATTGTGAAAGTAGTATAAACGAAAAAGCGGTTCGGAGCGAATTAGTATTGGTTGTATTTTTTCATCGTTGCCACGGTAACCCAGAAATCAACATAAATAAAAAAAAAGACATCGTAAAACTCGAGTTTGACGGAATCGTGTTTTTTCGGTAGTTTTTTTCTACCGCGTTAAATAATTAATAGGCATATCGGTTTAATGTACCAACTAGACAAAATATCCTACGGGGATCAGTATCTGGTAATGTATTGCAAAACCACAAGACCCTTCGTTCTGCATAGTTTTTAAAATGCAGTATCGCGGGCGCGATCAAGAGCGAACAAGAGTGTCATAATCCTACCTTCTGCTGTACCTTGATTTATTTTCAAAACCGTAAACTCTTTTTGCGTTTACATTCATGGTTTTCGGGAAAACACTCGCCTCCGATTTGGGAACGCGGATCACGTCACTTTAACGGCACACGGAAGGCATCTGAATAATGTAATTATAATTATAGAAAAAAAAAAAAAAAAAATATCTCACACCGTAATGATACAATTGCCTACGTGCGTTATGTTCCTTATTGGGTGCGTACATAATCAACGGCATTGCCGACGATAAATTCCGGAAGAGTCACGCGAAAACCACACGGATCCGAATTGGCCGCGGCACTCTTCTTCGGCGCGCAATTCAAACAGTCCAACGGGATTATTCGAACACGCCTCGTACATTATTCTGTTGGCGTATTTATTACACGCCATTTGTCGGATACGCGGACTTTCGTGTCTGAGTTTGTTACACGCCCAATAGGGACCACACACTACAGTAGGTTCACAGTTTTTTTTTTTTTTTTTTAATTTATTCGCCTACTAGACCCCTCCTAGTCGCATATGCTGTTATAAGCGGCTCGCGATCACGTCTAAAACACACCATGTATTTTCTATTTCGATAAAATTACAACTGCTATAAGCCGTCGTATACCGGTAAAAATTTTGGTAATACGATAAATTAAATTGCCTGCCAACGTATAAATGTTGTTTTGCTATCGATCTCGGAACGAGGCATAATACTATTTTATACGCCAGAGTTGCAATTCCGTGCGTTTTTTTTTTCGTAATATTCATATAATAATGTCGGCGAGTAGAAAAAAAAAAAAAATCGTAAAATCTCATATGAAAATCGCCTTTATCAAGAGAAACGGAGTCCGATAATTATTATTATTTTTTTTTTTTATTCAATTAAAACAAAAGACCGTAATGTTTAAGTATTTGTCGAGAAAACTAGAGCTCGGGGTGAACGGTTAAATTCATTTAGAAAACTCCCCGAGTCTCGTCACATCGTCTCGGGGGACCATCCGTAAATATAGAGAAATTGTGAAAAACAACTTCAGTTATCGCCACTGAAAATAAATACATGTTTTAATAATAATAATAGTTTTTAACACAATAATAACAATAGTACTGCATTTTTGTGTAAAATACACGTTATCGCTTACAAACGCGGCCCGTGAGATTTGTAACAAAAAAAAAAAAAAAAAAATAATAATATGTGGCCCGTTGTAAAAAAAAATAAATAAATCCAAGACCCCCGGTGCTAGACAATGGAATTACATTCATAAATATCCGAAAACACGGCGTCGAAATTATCCGACGAATCCGACTAGAATATTCGTCCGACTAGAATTTTCATCGCATAGTTTTTTCGCGACGTTATCCGGTCCCGACCTCATTTTCGGGCGCCTACCCCGTTACCGGAATATATCGGCGAGGTTAGCGGCAAAACGATTTCCAATTTTTTTTTTAGTTGTCCGCGACAAACCCTTCCCCACTACCCGTATCGGGTGCATAACGCGCGTACGCGTACATATATTTTGTTTTATACGGAGAAGAATGAAAAGAAAAGAAAAGAAAAAAAAATAACAGCGCAATAAGAATTTTTATTACGCGTATCGCGCCTACGCAATATACGTAATGTTTATTGAATTTGAAATAACGCCTCGAAATCCCTAAAATCTCGGAGGATACCGATATACGAGTATTCCGTTTCATGAATATATTATTATAAGGCGGGCAACGATACGTACACGCGTGTATCTATAGATATTTTCACGATACGTCATTAATTATTTCGGTGGATATTGCCTATAGGAGCTACCTATCGCGTAGGCCACACGACGGGAAACACGCGAATAAAAACTCATTGTCGGATTTATATAAATAAAGGAGAAAAAACGATGAAAAAAAAATGCAATTACATTTATAACAGTTACGGACAATTGCTTATGTTATACGGGCCCGCTAACCGTTTTTTTTTTACTGTCACGTTGACCGCTATACGTGACGCGCTATTTGAATATTGGACGGTAAAATTAAAATTTAAAAACGATTTTCGATTATTTTTCGCATTAATAATTGATCAACCGCAAAACAGTATTAGGCGCGTGTACAACGAAAGTCGTAAGTAGTTTCGCGAGCGGAAAATAAACAATAGAAAATAAAAAAAATCCAATATAAATCGGATGTTTCCATCGGCCAATTTTAAGAACATGCGACCAATTTCAATACGAACGATAACGTATTATTTACGCCTAGTGTTATAGTCAGTTAATTTCTTTTCCGACCAGTCATCCCCGATGACATAAAACGGAAACACCCGATTTTTTCTCTTTTTTTCGAGGAACTAGTGGTAGAACGGGGAGTCACTAGATTCCATAGTCTGGGATAGCGAAAAAAAATCCTAAATATGCAATTACATTTATAACAGTTACGGACAACTGCTTATGTTATACGGGCCCGCTAATCGTTTTTTTTTACTGTCACGTTGACCGCTAGACGTGACGCGCTATTTGAATATTGGATGGTGAAATTAAAATTTAAAAACGATTTTCGATTATTTTTCGCATTAATAATTGATCAACCGCAAAACAGTATTAGGCGCGTGTACAACGAAAGTCGTAAGTAGTTTCGCGAACGGTAAATAAACAATAAAAAATTAAAAAATCCAATATAAATCGGATGTTTCCATCGGTAACGGAAACGTGTACACGACTAGAAATTACATTCGATTTTAAGTAAATACGGCCAATTTCAATACGAACGATAACGTAATATTTACGCCTAGTGATATCGTCAGTTAATTTCTTTTCCGACCTGTCATTCCCGATAACAACAAAACGGGTACACCCGTTTTTTTCTTTCTTTCGAGGATCTGGTGGTAGAAAGGAAGTCGCTAGATTCGAAATTCTGGGATAGTAAAAAAAAAAAAAAAAAATTATAACAGATGGTTATAAAACAAATAATCCGGATAAAAATAAAAGAATAAAAGAAAAAACAAACTATATTCATCCGGATGAATACAAGATAAAAAAAAAAAAATGTAATATATATACGAAATTAACATTGTCGAAATGACTGAAATTTATTAAAAATCACATTTTTATCGTTAACCGCTTGAATTCGGTATTGCATGACCAGAAACATTTTGCGTATTCGTGTATACTCACCGCTAGGACAGGTGAAATCATTTTTTTCCGCTATTACATTCTACTTTTTGAGAAAGAGAAAAAAAAAATATCTACAAATCTAGGTGAATTCTATCTAGATAGTAAAATTTGTTGTCTAAGATAATTCTGTTTTCAGATAGACGGTTTAGTGATTATCTAGGCACGATAATATATGATTTGTCCAAATTATTTGCTCAACACTTGCCGGTAACATTTTTATCATTTGGTTTCAAACGGTTCCACAGCCGCAATCGCTGAAAATTATGTTACTCGAATGTTTAGCGACGACACCATAAAAAAACACCGGCGACACTTTCAGGACGTATTTAGTCAAGTAGTCCGGTGCACATCAACCTGTAGACGCACTGCAAACTAAAACGTCCGGGAATACACTGAGAATTAATAAATTACAGGCGGTATACAAATATTAGCTACACATTGCTGTTGATAATTGAAAAGATAGAACAAAAAAATAAAAAATAAAAATAAAATGTACATAAGTTTTACAATTGAACACTGTGATCGTATCTAATTGACCGGATTATCTGTATTTTTTTTTTTTTTTCGTGTCAGGCATCATATATTTAAAATTAAAATAAACATATAATTTATAAAACAAAACTAAATAAATAATACCAAATAAGTAAAATATGAATAATAATAACAACACTCTAATGTAATGGTAACAAGTATTGCATATGTACATTGAATACTAATTATATTTTTTCTTTTGTCCAGTATATGGCTGTATTTACCGCCTCCTTGTTGCTTATCATAAGATCCTCTTGTGTACATGGGCTTGGCCCTCGTGGGCAGACAAGTAGGCGTGACGTTGTCTGCTCTTGTCCACATATGCAAGTTATGTCTTGATCTCCGTATCCCCATTTTCTCATATTTTCTTTTGTCCGTCCTACACCAACACGCAGTCTGTTCGGTGTCTTCCAGACCGGCCAGTCTAGGCAGTTACCGGGAAGTAATCCTTCTGATGGTTCCATCCATCTTTTACCGTCGGTGTCCGTTATCAGTTTTTTCCACTCATCTAGCCTGCTCAGTAAGGGTGTTTCCGTTAGCTATTCAGTTACCTTTAGGAAAGACTTTTTTGATTTCAGACGGGAAGCGGGATCATTTTGGCCGTACATAGGGTGCCTCGTGTCTCTTTTTTGATTACCGCGTTCAATTTTAGAGGACATGATCTGTATTTATATAGTCGTTTTTTCTCTGTTTTCTTAATAACCGCCAGTATCTAAAACCAAGTGATTTTAATTTGAATTTAGAGACGTCAAATATTGTAAGACACCTTTACGCGTATCTGCGATTTTCGAGTATCTTTGTTAACAACTAAATAATACTACGATGCGGTTTTTTTTTTTTTTTTATCCGTCCGTGTACGAATTTCTACTAGACGTCCTGCTCCTATATTCGTAATAATTGGGAAATAACCTATGCAAACGGGAAAACTATTTGATCCATTCGCTACGACCAAAACTGGTATGGTTTATCGTACGGTACGTTAGAAATTCGATTATAATTCAAGAAAACGGGCCACTTTTATTAATTTTTTTATTTTCAAAAAAAAAAAAACTCAACAAAACAATATATTTATAAACGAATCGCATCAAAAGAACCAGTATTTTCTGTACAAATGTGCGTCTAAAAACAATATTTTTCCCTCGGTGCGTCATCATTTCAGAGCACATTGAATTTTCATGTCGCAACATGTCGGCTACAGGCCTAGGCAAAGCGAATGGGTTAGTGATGAAAAAAAAAAAGCTTGTTTTGATAGTTTTTTATTTTATTTTTATAAACGTTTTAAGTTAAATTTTTGTATGAAAAATCGTAAAAATTACGGCATTTCAAAACATGATTAACACTAAGAACTTCCTTCAAACTCGTTTTTCGTTAGCAATGATTTAACGTTTGCACACATACATCAATTAATTTCTCCTGTTTTTCTCACCTTGCCGACTTTTTTATTATTATTATTATTATTATTATTATTATCATTATTTTAAGATGCACAATTGAAAGTTTTACACTCGTCTATAGTACGGCCCACGTAGTCGTCGGCCTCGTTACGAGTTAAAAATATTACCGGGCCCATAATAACAGAGTAATAGTATTCGTTTTTACGTCCATTAAACAAATGAGACATTTTGTATTTTATTTTATTTTTTTTTATTATTTTTTTGTGCCGGGTCAGGTGTCGATAAGTAGACACGAGACTGTAGCGGTTCAGCCTCTAAAATGTAATTAGTTCGGTACTAAATTTTAATTAATGTTGCAGCTCCGAGGGACGACGAGGAAGAATCCAAAGGTCAATGCCGTTTTAATACTGCGACTCCTCCCACTCGGACTATACCTACCCGTACACTTTTTTACATTCCCGTCATATTCCGGGGGCGACATAAAAAGTAATAGACGGGGCAGAAAAAAAAAAAAAAAAAAATAATAAAAAAAAAAAAAAGGGGAAAAAAAAAAAAAATAATAGTGGATATAATAAAACCTGTCGCCGCGCGTGCATTGTTTATTTCTCCCCTCTTATTTAAAGGTCGCCTTTGGTCGATGGAATTCCATGTCAAAGGTCGAGTACAAAAACTTTGCGGTGACCTTTATTGACTAAATAATAGCGGTTAAAGTTACCTTTTTATTATAATATATTAAGTATTTGTTCGATATATGTTTCGGTGTGATTGGATTTTTCTTTTAAACTTTTCGCATTTTCGATTGGCAGTATAATAATGAACCTGCACAATACTCTGATGTAAGGTTAACACGAAAATTAAAATAGAAATAATAATAAAAAAAAATCCCACACAACAATCGCGTTATATTTATACTTAACATGCTACGGGGTTTACGAAAAATATATTGGATCTATTTAAAAAAAAAAAAAATAAAAAAATTCAAATAATATTATCGAACGTTTAATGCGCAACTCAGCGATAGAATAACCTTTTATTTATTATTATTATTTGCAATGTCTCTACGGAAATATTTTTATAACGTTAGCTTATGGTTTTTTTTAAAAAAAAAAAAAAACGTATAAATGAGAATAACTAAGCGTTTAACTAATTGCAATTTATCGTCGACGGATAAAATTATTTCGTGTTTTTTTTTTTTTTTTTTGATTAAGTCTCCGTCATTATCCTGAAGAATATTTCAACCCAAACTTCACGTTTGTACAATGATTTTTACCTACGTCCCAGATTTATTGATTATTTTTTAGTGGGATTATAATCGTGCACATTGTGCAGTGATTTCGCGAATTGTATTATAATTTCCGGGTCTATGTCTAATCGAAAATATATATATTGGGCATCGTGCATCGACTGCATTTTGAAACAAATATTCTACACATCGGTAAAAGAAAGTACGGAGGCTGCAAATTGAATTTGTATAAAAACAACTGCAAATAAGCGTAAAAAAACAAAACGGTAATTTACGGGCTTATTTGGCACCCCGTGGGTGGGCCACACTTGTAGGCGGGAAGTTTAAAAGGTAAGATATAAAACAGTCGGTTCATAATATTAGCGTAGTTTGTATCTGTACGAAACGATAAACCGACGATTCAACGCGCAGAGTTCCATGTTTTGATAAATTCAAATTGAAAATTATATTAATTTTTCTAACCGCGAATTCAAAAACCGACTGTCCGTGTTTTTATTCCGTGTGTCGTTAATTTTTAACCGCGCAAATCGGAAAACTACACGCTAAATGCCGGGGTTATTACGAGAATTTACATCAAAATTAAACTTTAAACGCAAACGAAAAAAAATATCCTGCCTACGGATTGCCGATATTTTTATTTTGCCGTAAAAACAACTTTTTTATGAATCGTATTGTATTCAATTTTCGAGTATTTCTGAGAAGCCAAAAACAAAAAAAAATTTAAAATAGTTATAATTCGTATATGGCTCAAACATTCCGGCGTGTCCAGTGAATGTTACGCGAGATTGTTGTTTTTAACCGAATTACAACAAACGAACGAAATCGAAAAAAAAAAAAAAAAAAAAAAACACAGAAATTATTCCGTTATAAATACACGCGGTTTCCGAAGTATTTCCGCCCGGTTTTTTCTAATTATTATAACACAAAGGCCTACAAGAAATGTTCAAATACGACCGCCTCGGTGCGCCGACTAGATCCAAAACGGTACGAGAAAGTTTCCCAGTGGAACAATATTTGCGGGGGAAAGACGGGGCGAAAAAAACTACTAACAATTTACACATCGGAACACGCGTGCTGTTCGCTACGCGCAAAATCTAAAAATCGTACGACATTTTCGTAATAATTGTCGAGATGCAATACGGGGAGGAATATTAGAGGGATTTACGGTCGTCCGACGGCATTTACATAAGACAACTAGACGGCGGACGGTAAACCAGCTGAGTGTGGAGTCGACAGCACCGTATTATGCGAACGGGGCGAATCGTATCGTTTAGCCTGCTGAAACCGTTGTCTGTACCGCGAATCGTGCGACGGCAATAGAGAAATCGATTTTCAAATGTGTATTTATCATTATCGCCGCATAGGTGGGCCACATAGGCGAATAATCGTTGAACCGTACGTTCTTGCGGTGTGTGGCTGTATTTAACAATAGACACTCCCAACACGACAAATTTCCCCCTAACGATTTCACATAACAGTTTAACATATTTCCCATTCTGTGTATACTCCACTACGTATTCGTCCCATTGGTTGAAACGGTGTTGATAATTTCGACGTGTGGCCGCGTGAGAAATGAATTTCCACCGACGCTCACGCGTGAACTGTCGAATGGACACGGTTGATATTCCTAGATAAAAACTATACCAACACATTATGCCCCTTTGCACGGGCCCCGTCGCTAGTTTGATAGTCTCGATATTTTATAACTCTTATCTATAAAATTCAAATACCACTCGCTCACGCTTATCGCCACTTATCAAACACTACAAAAAGGGCGTGCGCTCGGAATTTGGAATATCGGTCTCTTTAATGCCCTAGACCGGCAACAAGAAAGGGTTTAAACAAACATTGAGTTTCGGCCGTTCATCTCCCGGTTAAAGGTTCTGCGCGTGCACTCTGTGCTGGAAATAGAAGACGTATTTCACTATCCCGTAAAGTTCTTTCTCACTTTTAATCCGCCAGGCAACCGATGTTTGAAAATCGGAGTTCCGATAGTGCTATTGCGTTAACTCGCACCTCCAAAACTTTGGTAACGTCACACGATTTTAGGTTAACGCTTTCACGTTTAACAATTTCAGTTGCACACGTACGGTAAACCATTAGGGGTTTTTTTTTTATTTTTTATTAAAAGTGATGTACGACGTGTACCAATAATAATTATAGGTAAAAAAGCGATTATGTATTCTTAGTGCGTTTTATACATTGTCGTAAATGAACAGTGGTAATTATGTTAACCGACCGTTAAACGAAACCGTAGAATAATCCGTATTCAGGGAAATTTTGAACATTACGATAAACTGTGTCTTAACACCTGCAGATTTGCAAAAAAAATATACATTTGTTTTGTCCGTCGTACGCATAGGTTTCCTTTAATGGGTTTTCAAAGGATGAGTATACAGTTTTGGGTTTTTTTTCGAACGCCCGAAACAAATTTTAATTAACTATTGGGTCAGAAGACGTAGTTCACTATCCCGTAGAGTTCTTTCACAAAATATATTTAAAAATTTCTAACCGGAGCAACAATCTTTACGGGCTGTTAAATGCGGGAGAAAGAGTTTTTCTACCGAGAATACGTTTGATTCCATCCGACTACCACTATCATTTCAAACGGCTACAGTTTCCCGTCAAGGTCTGTTTTGCCATGACAATTAACGAAGCGCAAGAGCAGTCTAAAAAAGTGACAGGAGTGGATATAACGAATGACTGTTTCTTCCATGGCCATTTTTACGTTGCCCGTTCGCGTGTAAGGTCTCCTGTCAGTTTGGTTGGGAACAAACCAAAAACATTGTTTATAAAGAGCTATTATAGAAATAAAAAAATGCATAAACGACTGACTAGGCACAAAACTGTTAAAAACTGGGTAACAATATCCATGTCCACGCACCGGGGGGCAGGTTGGGCACGGTTAAATATAAAAAAAATAGTCCAATCCGAGTAGTTCGTCTTGTACAGTATAAACGGCCGCCGGTCATCGGATCGCTAACAGAGTCGTTTTCAATGTAGTTTTATTTTATATAGGTTTTCGAATTTGTTGCTCGGCGCGTGCGTTGTTGGCGAACTATTTAATTACAAACGAATATTTTTTTTTCGAATCGCGTAAAAACTCTGTTCCGTTTGTTTTCACGTCAAGAATGACGATAGTTTTTTTGTTTCGTAACAATTACATTTCTCGTTATGTTTCCGCCGCCCCAATGATACACCGATAGGTGTTATTCCGTTTGACGTGTTTACGAACCCAAACCGTATTGAACGCCGGCGCGGTGGTTGCCGGTGGAGTTTTTATTTTTTGCGCCTCATTTTCGCACGCCGGCCGCGCGAACGGGACGCGAACAATCGCGAACAACGGATAATTCTATTGCCAAAAACCAAAAAAGAAAGAAAAAAAAATTGCCGTTTTATTTTATTATTATTATCGTTATTATTTCGCTGAACATTTCGCTATGGAATAATGCGAATTCACGGCCGTCGCGGTATATTATTATTTTGGTTTTGTTGTCCCACGCGGCCTCGGATGGCGGATTTAGAGGTACCGGCGGCATCGAGCTCCTTTACGTACGTTCTCGCCCGGTAAACGCCGCGACGTGTACCGTTATTTAATACCCGTACGTATTTTGCCCGTATAACACTACCGAGACCCCGAAGAGAAAATCGTAATAAAAATATTATAACAAAAACGGAACAAACGCAATATAATCTGATTTGCTCGGATTTAAATGTTTCGGCTATATTAATATCCCGGCGGTCTTATAACGGTACGCTTTTCGTTTTTCGGTTTTTGTTGCAATTTTAACTTCCCTCCTCCCCCGTATTATTTTTTTTTTCAAAATCATAAATTATAGCGGGTTTTTTTTCTGGTAATTGCGATTTATCGGCGTGCGTTTTACACTATAATCCGAGTGTTCAAGTACTGACAAGAAACCGAAATACCTATGCGTTTAATGGGTTCCGCGAGTCCGAACACGCGTAGTATTTTTTTTTTTTTTTGAAATTGTTGGCCGATAAACAAACAAAATCCAACTAGGAAGTATGAACTCGATGTAGAATCGGATGGCCTCAGCCTAATTGTTTTGTTTTGTTTTTTTTTTTTTTTTTTTTTTTTTTTTTTTTTTTTTTTTTTTTTAAAGGCGTATAATAATTTCGTCAGACAATTTCACTTACCGACGCCACTGCGTTTACACATTGCTAACGTTATGCGTGATTTTAGTACTTAAAAAAAAAAAAAAAATATTACCTACGCTTTGTTCACGACGTTTATTTGTTTTTTATTTTTATCTAGATAAGATTACGGTTATCGTTTATTTAATATTTAGATAATTTTAGTTCGGTGTGTCATTTATTTTTATACAGATAGTTTATCATTTTTTTTAGATAAAACGTTAGCTTTTGTGTTTCCACTCATAACACTGGACAGCATTATACAAAAATAACGTAAAAACCGTTTGTAATCGAGAATCGAATTTAAATATCTCGCACAAAATAATAAAGTAATAATATTTTTAACAGTGGAATCGTAAGAAAAAAAAAAATAATAATAATAATAATATTAATTATAATTATAATTGGATTTATGTTTAAATTCATTTATTTTTGTTTTTATTTTTTATTATTATTTTTTTTTTTTTTTTGTTAAAACGTGTGCGTATAGGGTTTGTTTTAATTAAATTTTAACGCATACGGTCGAGCGGTATCAGGCGGTTCGGAAGTACACGTGACCCATCGTGACGGTACCGCGAATACTATAAAATATCAGTCATCACACGTTTTTATTCATTTTTTTTTTTTATTTTGTTGCGAATATAGTGTTTAAAAACGAGAAAAGTTTTTTATTTCACATTTATCGACGCACGATGACGGGTAACGGCCGCCGTGGGGATTTAACATCATAATCGCCCAGGGCGTGGAACCTTTACGATTTTATCGGTTTCGGTTTCAATTCAATTCGTAAAAAAAAAAAAAAAAAATTAAAAATAATACTACAGAATAACGATTCCCCCGGTAAATATCAATAGTAAAATTAAAATTCGAATAAGTATTTGTACTTTATGTCTAAAACGATAACGAAATGATAGTTGACATAAGGGTGAACACAGTCACGTTTAACAATATCAGTTGCACACGTGCGGTAAACCATTAGGGTTTTTTTTTTTATTTTTTATTAAAAGTGATGTACGACGTGCACCAATAATAATTATAGGTAAAAAAGCGATTACGTATCCTTAGTGCGTTTTATACATTGACGTAAATGAACAGTGGTAATTATGTTAACCGACCGTTAAACGAAACCGTAGAATAACCCGTATTCAGGGAAATTCCGAACATTACGATAAACTGTGTCTTAACACCTACAGATGTGCAAAAAAAAATATACATTTGTTTTGTCCGTCGTACGCAGAGGTTTATGTTTCCTTTAATGGGTTTTCAAAGGACGAGTATACGGTTTTTGGTTTTTTTTCTAGAACGCCCGAAACAAATTTTAATAAGCTATTGGGTCAGAAGACGTAGTTCACTATCCCGTAGAGTTCTTTCATAAAATTTATTTAAAAATTTCTAACCGGAGCAACAATCTTTACGGGCTGTTAAATGCGGGAGAAAGAGTTTTTCTACCGAGAATACGTTTGATTCCATCCGACTACCACTATCATTTCAAACGGCTACAGTTTCCCGTCAAGGTCTGTTTTGCCATGACAATTAACGAAGCGCAAGAGCAGTCTAAAAAAGTGACAGGAGTGGATTTAACGAATGACTGTATCTCCCGTAGCCAATTTTACGTTGCCTGTTCGCGTGTAAGGTCTCCTGTCAGTTTGGTTAGGAACAAAAAAATATAAAGAGCTATTATATAAATAAAAAAAAAAAAAAAAAATGCATAAACGACTGACTAGGCATAAAATTGTTAAAAACTGGGCAGGTTGGGCATGGTTATATATCAATAATAGTCGAAGCCGAGTAATTCATCTTGTACAGTATAAATGACCGCCGGTCTGCCGATCACTAACTGATTACGTTTTTCAAGTAGTTTTATTTTATATATATTTATATATTAGTTACAAATTGGTTTTCGAATTTGTTGCTCGACGCGTGTGTTTGCGAACGGTTTAATTTCAAACAAATATTTTTAAATTGCGTATAAACTCTTATTCGTTTGTTTCCACGTCAAAATAATGATAATTATTGTTCCGTAACTATTTTATTTCTCGTTATATTTCCGCCGCCATTGCGACATCGATAGTATTATTTCGATTGACGTGTTTACAAACCTACCCGTATTGGATACCGGTTGGCTTTCTAACAGTTAGAACATTGTTAATTTGTTTGACCAGTTGGAAGAAGTTTCTCGGTACAGTCCAATGTGATTTTATTTGAATTGTAGACTCTAGATTTGTGCGGGGGATACGCATTTGGCCAAATCAGCGACTTTGTAGTTGTTAAATGATTAAGCGTCGACGTAATACCATGAGCCTAAACAACTTGTAATTATCATCAATAGATGAATTTAGCGATTACTCGTCAACCGCAAACTATGTTTTGATTTTTTTTTTTTTTTTTTTTTTTTAACAATAACCATTACGAGAATTGTCGAGACGTTTGGAATAATGTTTTGTAAATCACGGTGGACACTGAGCAATTTATTGAATACAAATGATTAATAAATAATACGTATTAATATGTATTTTAAAATGTCCGATGTGTTTATTAAATATAATCTATATTTTTATAATGTTCATTACTTTGGTCTATTTTTTATTTTATCTCACTAGTGTAAATTACGAAAAATTGATTGATGTACGATAGAAAATTACTAAACAAGTGTTTATTAGTCTTCTCTGGGTACAAATTGAAAATTGATAATATTGGGAATACCTCGATTATATAACGGTTATCGTTAAAATTTTGTCAAAAACAGATTATTCGTAAATATTAAATTTCGACATCCCGTAACTTTGACAATATCGCAATTAAAAAAAAAAAATAAACTTTTTATACACGATTCATTGCGCATGCGCTTACCGATTGGGGTAAAAATTTGATATCTATCTAATAATGTGTTTTTTTTTCTGTACTCTCTATCACCTTCCGATAACCTTATTTCAATCTAATACTATCCAGCGAAAATATTAAGTGTCATCTCATATCGTTTACACACGATATATATATATAAAACAAAAAAAATAAAAATCTATAATTAAATGTAAAAAAAAAAAAAAAATATTGTAGTAAAAGTACAAAGTAAAGCCCGGTGTGTACTATGAGTTGCGTGTATGTACGACCGATTTCGATTTCATCGTCAAAACTATTGTTAACGTTATCAAGTATTAAACTATTAAAAATTATACCTATCTCGTCTTATTCAATTATCACCTGCCTGGATTTCGACGGAGCTATGACTCTTTCTAACCATTTTCACCACTCCGCCAGTGCTTGTGAACAGTACCGTCTACTAGATCAGCACCCCGTACCTCCCGGTCTTCTGGTACGACATTTTCGTTTTTTCCTCCATTATTACGAAAAGTATACGGAACTTCGATATGTACCGAACTCAGTATGTAAATTAAGAAAAGTATGTACACTTTCCGTGTCCTCGCGTATGATTTCGAATAAACGAGACCGAAAATTTGACGAAGTCTATGGTTTTGACCGTCTCATCAAGTGCATTGTTATACACTGGTAGATAAATTTTTTGCGGCTGGCCATATGCATCACGCAGTACTGGCTACTAGAACAGTTGTTGGAAATATTTTGGAAATACGCCGTACTGTTCCGTCAAACTATACCACTCATAGCGTTTGTTCCACGGGTACAGATATCGACGCAGTCGCTCCATGGTATTTTATTCTCTTCAAGAACGGTGTTTAGAAACATAATTCAACTCCAGTAGTACGCGATGGAGTATTTTGAAAAAAAAAAAAAAAAAAAAAAAAAAAAAAAAACACTTCAGCACTTTCGCGGGACACAGTTTATGAAACACCACTAGAGAGTGTACCAAGTAAATCCAATATGCTACGGAGGAAGCTCTTGTGCAGACCCACCCGATAATCGTGATGTGGCACCAGGGTTTCAGGCGGTTCGTATAAATGCTGTCTGCCGGTCGTACGCCGCGCAACAGGTGGCACACGACCACTGTGTTTACGTATCCGACCAAGATAATTCACATGTCGCTCGTCCCACTCGCATTGTCTGTGTATATATGATTATATTATGAGTATAACGACGCACTAAAATATCATTTTTCATTAAACTTATTATTCACGACAGTTAATAGTATTTTCTCGATTAATAATACTACTCGTATTAAAAAAAAACAAAAAAAAAAAATATATATATATATCTGTATTATCTATATTTCCCCAATGGTTCCCGATACGCGATTCGATACAATATAATATAATTATTGTTACTATTATACAGATAGAGAGAATAACATTAAAATGTTCAAGTATACTCACAATTATTGTACACTGGCCGTACTTCGTTCTACTTTGGGCTACGACACGATAAAACCGTACAGGTCCCAATAGGTTTCGACGAAATTCAGTGGCGTCATTAAAATGGCGTGGCATTTGCTCGGGTCTAAACTGCGGGCCTTGTCCCGGGTCGGCATTTTGGATGAAAATATCGATAAATGTTTCGCGGTATACGTTCTGTTCGTACGATGGCCTCGCTGATAAGTGGGACCGCGGTCGGGTTTCGTGACTGATTTTCACGACGGTGAACATCATAAAAACAAAACGTCCACATTCAAACGCCGCGAAAATACGTACAAGTATGACAATCCGAAATATAAATATTGAACGAACGGCGTAATTCGAGCGGAACGACATAATCCGGGAGGCGAATTCGGGTTAGATTACCTCCCATTTGTATACCGACACGTCGAAACGACGCCACCGACAACGTTGTAAATACTGGACCGTTTTGATAAAAGTTTTTCATAACGAAACATATTACACCGCCAGTATAATAAAAAATTGTCCGCCAGACTCGTATTCCATTTACAGTTAAACCCAAGGCCGTATTTAACATTTCGGCGCCCCCCTGGCATACGTTTATGCCAACTCCCTCCCCCTTCTTGCCAAATTATCAATATTACATTTATTTCGTCTTAATATTCCGTAATATTTTCTACAAATTTAATATTCGCAGTAGCAGGCATTTCATTATTAAAGTCAAACAATTAACAAAGAGGAGTTATACTGCTCCCGTCTAACCCGTGACCCGTCCACGATAGCGAATCCGTCTAGAAACCAACCTTCAAAGCCCTTTCAGCCGCACGATGACGACGAATATATTTTTTTCATTAAATTGTTTAAACTTATATTGATTAAACATTTTGTTCATCCCCCCCCCCCCAAGAAATGCTGCTACCGGGCATCCGCGCGCCCGTGCTCCCCTAAATACGGCCTTGGTTTAATCATACCTACGTGCTTTTGTTTCCAAAAAAACTTTGTCAAAAATCATTATCGTATAGGTTTGTGCCGAGCCATTTGTTTTTTATTTTTGCGCGTGAACCTATATGAATTATAATAACTAGGGCCCAGTATTTAATGCAAAATTCATTTTTATTTTGGAGCGATCTAAAGACAATAGGTATATAGTTCGATTATATACCTTGAATAGTGACGTTTATTTTCTTCTCTTTTTTAGCATTCTTCGGTAATTTTGTTAGTTTTCAGTACATAATTTGATATATTATATTACTTGAATAGTTTCAACTTAGGCAATCAAAAATATTATCTTAAGAAATACTATTAATGATTTCGATACATTTTTTGTCTTATATTTATTAAAAGTTATTGTACGTCGCCCGAATACCGAACCGAATCGGTCATGTTGATGTTACATCGCGTTTATATCGTATTCAAAGTTCGATTTTTCGTTTGTTTAAGAAATGTTAAATTTTTTTCAGGAAATTTTCGATCACTTAACTTCGATAGTTTGTGGAGAATTTAAATCCGGTTGTTATTTTTATTGTATTGTGCGACGCGATCGCAGGTCCTTTTTATTCTCGAAATTAAATTACGCGAATAGTTTATCATTTGTTTCATTATTCGGATACCTATCGACTTCGTGAAAGAAAATTGGTATACCCATTATCATATGATAATGTTTTCGTTCGATTATTTTATTATATTTTCATATTATATATTGTTATATAAAATATTATTATTATTTTTTTGTTACTTTTTATTACACAATCGTTGATCCGAAATATTCTGTATTTTCAGCTTCGCTGTTCTTTATATAGGTAATAAATTCTCTAGTTTCTTAAACTAATTGATTTACGACCCGGGGTTTTTATATTTTTTTTTTATCATAACCGATCAAAGTCGTATATAAACTTTTACTATACGAACTTTTAAAACTATACCGTATTTTAAATAAATAAATAATAATTATAGAATATATCCATTTCACGAAAAGAAATAATCCATATTGTGTGTACAGAAAAAAAAAAAAAAAAAAATTGGTTTCTTATCGTATTAAGATGACGGCGTATATTTTAGTCGGACAAAACCGGTAAGAATGGCGTTTGACGGATATAAATTTTGAAAACGGATTATGATTTTTGTAGGTTATTCAATATGCTACTGACCGAAATAGTAATTTAGTTTTTTTTGTAACGTAAGACAAAATAAAATGAAGACTACTATTAAACAAAACGCAAAACTTATTATAAAAAATATCAAAAACTGAATGGTGTTTAACATTTTATGTTAGCATAATAAAATAAATTGGTATTATTTTTGTTGAAATATCCGTCGTAGTCGTAGTCGATTTAATATTTTCTTTGAATTATTATTCAAATTTCTAATGGATGTAATATTGTCGGTAGTTTTTTTTTATAGTAATTAATAATTAAATGTATGACGACGTTTACATTAGGTACATCAATTTTTAGCAATTTTTAGTGGGTCAGGTGAAAAAATATGTCATAAATATTGAATCCGAGTAGTTGAAATATTTGGCCAACATTTTCTCTTATATGTACTGTCAAATTCTATCGTGACTTGCATTTCGAAAAAAAAAAAAAACAGTCGAAACATTAAAATTAAATATTAAAATAACATTTATTTATTTATTTTTTAAATTTTAATTTCGAATTTAAACAATCTATACATAAAAACTAGTATAATACGCATAATTGATGTTATTTTAAATTAAATGTGGCGGCTTGCGTGAATTGAAGGAAGAACCAACCAGTGAAGGCACTTCGGCGAGAGTTCACAAATTAATTAAATATTTTTTTTAATCCATAAGGTCTCGAGACCATTGACGCTTGATTCTTCTGGGGGATTTCCGGAAACAGAGATAGATAGTAATTTTTCTAACATGGAGGTTGGTGTGATTTTGAAGTCTATTTCAGAATTTGGAGTAGTATAACTTGGCTGTTTCGGTGACTTTAGGAATGTGGAGACCTGTATGAAAGGTGTGGTTTGAGATATTAGGAGGAAGCATTAATTATGAGTCCTAAGGATTTTCGATCGGAACACTTATATTTTTTGTGTGTTTAATTTTTTATCAGTACCCCAGAGCTGTATACCGTATAACCAGATAAGCCTAAGAAGAAGATTATATCAGTGAATTTTGGTTTTGAGAACTTACCGCGGATGGGTCTGAGAAAGTCTGAGTCGTCTGTTTAATTTTAATTTGGTTGTGTGAATGTGTTTAGCCCACGTTGGACGTTGGTATGGGTTTGTTGTTTGTATGTATTGGAGGAGGTTGGCCATGACGGCGAGCAAAGACAGTGTGTACAGATTTGCTTACGAATAACGTTAAACGTAAATGTAGCAAAACGTTTTAGATGGAAAGGACATAAAGCGCAAAAGTCTTTAAACTCTATTGGATTTACAAACTCTCATTGGTTTAATAAGGACTTGGATGGCGATTCGAAATTAACCCGGAAAAATCATTTCACGTAGTATTCGCAAGCCGACAAAAAAAAAAAGAAAAAAAGAAAGACTCGCCATCATTGAAACACCAACGTGCGGTTATTCCCACAACCTCACGGGTTAAATATCTCGGAATTATACTCGAATAATAAACTTAATTACGGGGCCCACGCTTAAAGTCTAAACGCAAAATACTGAACAACCGCCTACGTATGCTTCGTCCTATACTAAAATCCAAATTCTCAATCCACACAAAATCAATTTTATTCGAATCTCTACTAAGACCTATCTGGGCTTATGGCGTACGAATCCGGGGTAGCGCCAAACCATCTCAAACCCGCACCGTTCAAGCTTTTCAGTCGATCTCCTGACGTCTCATAGCGTTAGTCCCGTGGTATGCAACAAATAAAGCACTGCACAACGATTTGAAAACCGATACAGTTGACCAACTAGCTACATTTTACTATACCGAACGTCATACTAAATTACAGAACTCATCATCGAAATGCCCTCATTTTGAGTTTATACTCAATCGCCCTCCTTGAAACCTTCCCCCACCCACCACAAGTCGTCGCAAAAGACGATCGTGTCGTGACCTCTTCAACTAAATTTCGATCACGTTCCGAAAGGGTTCTAATCTCATTGGATAGCCGTCCCTCATCGTGCGACTGTTATATTTTTCTGATCTACAATGCAAAGTTACCATTGTTCGCTCGCCGTGTGTACCCGTGTATATATTGTAAGTGTTTCCGAGGGAAAAAAAAAAAAAATTAAAAACGAAATTTTTTTCCTCAAATATCTACGAGGTGCCGGGGGCAGGGGAATAAATGGCGCACGGAAATTCGCCGCGCACGGACAATAATATACGTCACCGTGTACAATGTACGCGCACATTATAATATATTGTCGCCGGGGGTACCCAACCGCAGCACTCGTTATCAGGTCTATTCGATTTGCGGGCCGCGGGCTCGTAAATTATAATAATAGTAATAATAACAAGGACGATTCGTCACGAATCAAAGTCGTCGGTTTTAGGCACGGCGTGTGTCGCGTGCACATAAATCACCGGCTAATGCGACCGGCGACGGGGCGGGCAGGGTCGCGACGGCCGCGCGCGCGCGCGCGCTCGCACCCCGCGCCGTTTTACCGCCACCGCCGCGGTATTTTTGACGGATCCGCACGACGACGACGACGACGACGTGTATGGGTTAGGTTCGCCATTATTACACCTTATATTATGCGCTTAAGCACTGCACCGGGTACTGCGCTATTAATCAGAGGACAGCCCATTGTGGGCATAATGTTCGACTGACGGTTAACCTCTCGGCTCTCCACGGTGATGTGGCTGGGATGCGGGGAGACGAGTACATCATAAGCATTATTCACGGCTGGGCTCGGAGAGGCGATATATCGGCGGCGGCGGCGGGGCACCTCGCCTCGTAGTTATCCGCCGCCGACGCCGCCGTCGTCACCTCACCGCATTTCAGCCCCACCTCACCGCCGCCACTCACCACCGTCGTCTTCCACGTCGATTATGTCGCCGACACCGTGTAAAATTGGTTTTTTTTTTTTTTTTCTATCATGTCAACACAGACAAAACGAAGTTAAATTCTATCCGTTTTTTTTTTTTTCGTCGTAGAGGCCACAAACCAGCAAAACTAAAAAAAAAAAATTGTTTAACGTTCAAGTTAAACTAATATGTTTTCAAAATATCATTTAGCTCGGCGGATCGGTTTGAAAAGAGGTTTGTTGGAGACCTCCGAGTCAGACGTTTACAGATTTTTTTTATCATTTCAAAACATTGTAAGAGACAATTATAAACTATACTCGTTTACGTAAAACGAAGTGTTAACATTTTACAGAAAACGTCCAATTGTTACTAGTGATGAGAAAAATTCGGATTGGCCGGAGTTCGAGATTCCAACATTTTGATTTGACGTACAGAATTCTGTTTTTTTCTATTTGTTTAAATCTTAAAATCAAATCTTTAATTCATTTTGTATTACATTATAAAATGAGTTGAATAATTGTATTCATTCCGAGGCGTTCTACCATAAATCCTTTTTATGAGTAAAACAACGTTTGACCTGGTCAGCCAGTAATGTATTATATAAATTAGACTGTAATATGTATGATTTTTTGTTGTACTTGTTTTTTTTAAAAAAATAAATTTCTATTTGTGATATTTTTTAAATTGTAAAGACGTATGTAATGTTCTAAACATTGAATGCTATTAACAATAATATAATAATAGTAGTATAGTGAGAAATTAATTAAAGAATATTGAATCATAATTTTAAAAACCGAAATTTGGATTCAGATAACAATCCGGGTTTACAATAAATCACAGATTTGAAAATCCAAATATCCAGATTTATTGGATTTTCCGATAATCCGGCTTTATGTCGCATTACTTAATGTCTCATTGTCACTCATATCTATGATACTACTGACTACCATTATCACTACGATATTTATCAGGTATAAAAATAAAACTAAATTTACTCCCTGCACATCATTATGTCTTGTCGCTGCAAATCGCTATGATTTTTTCAAAACACTCGGAATTTTATTAAAATTCTAGATACATCGAATAAGAAATATAATATAAAATTATTGAAATTTTGTCTTCGACCAAAATTTAACATTTTTTTTTTTTTTTGGAATAATTTCGCGTTCGATTTATATAGGTACGGCTATTATACTTAAGGTCTGTTTATAGGTGGCCTGGCTACGCGTGGACACGCAGACGATACTGACCATTCACAATCACGTCATTACGAAAAACCACAGGATCGGCGTGTCGCATTCGGATCACAGGACGTGGCACATACACATCAAGGAGTTGAGAGAGTCGGACCGCGGATGGTATATGTGCCAGATAAATACGGACCCAATGAAAAGTCAACTGGGTTTCTTGGATATCGTCGGTGAGTAACATTGAAAAATGTGTATACGTTCGTAGCGCTTCTTCTTTTTCACCTAGGTCATAAATCTCCACCAGGATCGGCCTACCGCATCTTCTAGACTATTGCGGGCCACTCGCTGACTTAGTATTGTCAAAAAGAACGAACTTTTGGGTATATTGAGTTTTACATATAGTTCGAAACAATACATATAATCTATAAACAGAAGGACGTGTCTCTTAGCCGCCGTGGTGTCGTCCGAGTAGTAGTCGTTTCGGACGGTGTTATATTGAGCCGGCCTAATTTTTGAAGAAATGTGAACCGATCACTCCACCAGCCCATTAACCACACCAAACCGTTATCTTGTCTGGATGTAATTGCAGCCTTTTAACCTCTTCAGGTTGCTCTTCCGCCAAAATACGGCAATTTTGCTTTTTAATGTAGCTATTAAGCCTGAAATACCTACATTTTTGTTTGGAAACAGTGGATCCAATAGCCTTGGTTAGGATAGGTTATGTCTGAAATTCGTAGATACCATGATGAAATCTTACTGAACAAAATTACTACCTCAGTTAGATACGACACATGCCTTTTTCGTCATTGAATCTCTACTTAAAACAGTACCTAACCATCCAATATACAATTTAATCCCTTTGTGCGGCCACTATTTGCGTCCTGCCGTCGGTAATTTACACTTTGTTTTCGGGAAGACGACTGTCCTAGGCATCGGTTCACGGGTCGTGTTCGTCCTGTCGGTCGGTTTGTACAGTTTATATTAAATATAGGTATTTATTCTTTTGAAATGCACATTTTTTACAAATTACAATTAGTGTATTCGTACTATAATAATCGATAGCGTCGTGATTGTATCAGACACCGTTTGGGGTACCGCGTGAACCCGTCTGCCCCGTACGACGAGTACGTACCCGAACCAACAAATAGTATATCGGGTCGAATTCGATAATTCGGGTATTTCAGGTACGCGTCACAATACGCGCAATCACTCGGAATCGTATCTATACGATCAGTTTTTCATATATTTCGGCTCGTCCGAAACATCTCGGTTTTCTTAAATTGTCCTGTACACTCCCATCACGCGTATACGGCATAATATTATCCCGTCTTAACATATATTTAACGTGTACCTACCGGCCGTATATTATAATCGTGTTATCACCTCGCACGAATCCTACCAATTGAATATCGTCTTCATTTCGCGTGTCGTCGTATGGCCCGATGGCCAAACGTAAAACGCGATCGCCATAAACCGTAATTTTGAATAGTAATTGTATACCTCCCCACGCTGTCTCGTATATATTTTCTCGGCAGGCTGACGTGTTCGCTTTACAAATCTTCTCGACCGCACGTCTATACCAATCGCCATTATCGAGACGTTTCAATGTTCGCCTTTCGTACGAGTTTAATTCCCAATCGTTTACGTTTAATTGTCGTCACTATTCAATTATGAGAGAGTCCAACCTAGACGGTTTTCCGTGCCGACTGTACAAATTGCATATTTACTACTTGTACTTTTTTATATTGTGCTACTGTTCGTACTGAATAAAATATTTTTAGAACACCATACAATTCCAATAGCTGTCTAACAATAACGACTGTGGTTTTATGTATATATATATATATATATATATATATTATATATTGTTAAATATGTTTTGTTGGTTATTTGTTTCATATTTAACGTTGGGCATGTACTTGGCACATTTTAATGTTTGCAAACTTTTGAAATTATTTTTAACAAATTCCAACAGTTGTTTAACAGTCTCCAACAAGCCCGAGTAGGATTTGTAAAGTTGTTTTACAAAGTTGTGCTACGTTTGAAATGTCCAGGGGTCCTTCTCCCCCGTGCTCTCATGTACCTCTGAAATACCAGCCGTATTATAAGGGGTGTCTCTGATTGCTTTTTCAGGGGGGGGGGAATCTCATCGCTCCGACTTGAAAATACATAACAAGTTTTATTTTTATTTTGATTTAAAAAAAAAAATTAATAATAATAGACCGAGACACGAAAATAATTCACACTATGGGTGGGCCACTGATGTAGATGGGATGTTGGGAAGTTAGGATATAGGGGGAACTCAATTTATATCCGTACGCAATGACGTAACAAAATACGATTCTAAGCGAAGTTCAGTTAATTATGTTTTGTAACGCCGTAATTTTTACGATTTTCGTCCAAGTTTACACTTTAAGAGCTTAAGGCTTATAAAAAAGATTTGTAATGTAATACCCTCGATTTTTTTCTTTTTAACCATTAAGTACAATTTATGATGAACCTCGTGTGATATTTTCAAGCATTGGCCAAACCAATTTTGTTCACATAACACTAAATTAACACTCGACACTTTCAAATTGCTAGGAAATGACAGGATCTACTAAAATGCTTTCAGAAAAAGCCGCTACACTTGAAATCGGACCAGGATGTTCGGTAGAACTATTAACCTAAATACAATTTCACATAATTTAGACTCTTGATAATAATTACCAGTATTTTTTTTTTAGCATTAATACGTTATCAACAGTATTAACACTTGCCACGAATAGTAAATGTATTTCTACCGACCTTAGTATTTGTTAAAAATATCGGTGATACATGTAAACGCGCGAGTATAATAAATGTTTGCGTTTTCTTTTTTTTTTATTGTTTCCGCGGGAATTGTTTCCGCAAAGCTTACGTAAGTACGTATTTATGTATACAGCGATTGGTTTTTATTTAATCGGCATATTCCGGTTATACGGTGCGTTCGTAATATTATTACGTATACACTTTTTCGTCTATAATGACTTTGTAACTTTTTTTTTTCTTCATTTCATTTCATCCGATAACCCGGTATAAGCATCCCGTTCGCCGATCGAAGGTATTACGGGTAATGTGCCCTCCGCCGCAATGGCTCAGGTTGTTTCGGGCCAGACGAAAAATATACAAAAATTATTCAAAAGCGAAGGAAACACCACATCGTGAAGTTGTAAAAATAAAGAAAATAAAACGAACACATTCGACGACAGATAGAGTTCGTGGCGAAAGATGAGCGATTTCTCAAATATCGATAATTATTGCATGTCTTTTACTTCGAATCGTTCAGCTACAGCCGTTCATCAGTTCCATAGTTTGTTTCGTTTACCGTTTCTAGTTTTAAAATTAAATAGTATTTTAACGATTATAATTTGTACAGTTCATTGAAGCCATTCGGTAACTCCACTATACAATCGGAGATCATCGGCAAATCATTGGGACAGATCTTTTTCTATTTTTTATAATTTACTACTATCAATAGACGTCCATCGTGCTCATACATGATCATACACATCATTCGATTCTGTTTATCTATAACAATATCATTATCTCATCCTCTGGGCCTTTTCCTATATTTAATTTCTCCGTCGTGATTTTTTTTCATTAATACCGCCGGATCTCCAGACACGGCCAGCTCGTTAAAATACATCGACCAACATGTAAAATATACTATCGAAATTTATTTTACAAAAAAAAAAAAAAAAAAATATATAATAAATGAACAAAACAAAGCTTGGGGAGTGTTTTTATATGTTGTGTGTGTGTGTGAGTACTCACAGCTTTGATTTTGAATATCATCATCGGGCAATACAATTGGACTGCGACTGAATAAAAAAATCACGAACGAGGAATACACAGAAACAATTAACAATTTTATACAGAGAGTACATTAATTTTTATTAGAAGAGATTGTGAAAACGTGTCGAGAAGAAGACATAGATTGAAGACGTTTTATCAATTACCTATATAAAATCGAATAATAATATTATTATAAAATAAAACATCCAAGATGTTTTTAAATTTATTTTTCTTAACTTCATTACACAACTCTTCCAATACAGAATTAAGGCAATGTTGTCTTGGCTTTACAAAATCTCTAAGTCATTATATATCCCAAAACCAACAGTGTAGTTATTTTTTCAATAAATGCTTTGTAAAATTAGAATTAGTAGAAGGAATATACGGATACACTTACATTAGGGTTATTGTTGATTTTTCGCAATTTTTTTATCAATTTATTATTTTGTTATCTATATTCTTAATAATTTCCACCGGAATAATTTATTAATTATCAATATAGAATCTAATAAACAATACTGTTAAAAAATCATTGGAATAATAATAACGAAATATTAACATTCGACTATTACGAGTTGGTTATAACTTGGGCAGTGAAGTTATTGCATTTGCATATTTTTCCAGATGCTTATATTCATTGCTATGTGAGCTTATAATGTGTTTCGTTTAAATATTTTTTTTAATTTATTTATTTATTTATTTAGGAAAATGTACAATCTATATACAATTGATACAACAACGAAATGTGATAATTGATAAATTAACATAAACTATGAATTTACATGAATAGGGAGGCCAAATAGTGCCCAACGTCATAAATAAATATTTAATTGAAATTCAATTTTTTTTTTATAATTGCAATAAAATGCAATTTTGACAATTATATTCCCTGTTTTTGTAATTTTCGTATTAATTGAAAACTATTCAACTTGATATATCATAAAATGAAAATCAAGTGCTGCACGCACTAGTGTACAAATGAACATACCAGTAAAAAATGTTTACAATAATACATATTTCTATGTCGCTTTTGTATTTTTTTTATATGTACTTCAATAAACAATATTATCGACCATCGTCGATCGACAATCGGTAATGTTTAATATAGTAATGTACCGATATCGTTGTAATGTGTAATCGATGTCATTTAGTGGTTCATCCGTACATTTGTCTCGTCTGTTTCGTCCGCAATAACACCGAAAACCGATTCCGTGTAATTGTTAAGCCGTTGTGAAAAAAAAAAAAAAAAATTACTTAAAAACTAAATGTTTTCAAGACGACGTACGATAATATAGGTGCAATTTTTAATATATT
Organism: Tuberolachnus salignus; assembly: GCA_956483605.1. Classification (NCBI taxonomy): domain Eukaryota; kingdom Metazoa; phylum Arthropoda; class Insecta; order Hemiptera; family Aphididae; genus Tuberolachnus; species Tuberolachnus salignus. Next base: position 19,315,803 of record OY101438.1, read on the forward strand.
CTAATGGAGTAACGCAATAGTTTCGATGAGTTATTTAAATGCGATAAGGTTCACTGTTTTAGTTATAGCGCATGGTTTTTTTTTTTTTTTTTGTTACTGTATAGTATAAATACAATGAGCGACACGGGTACCTCTGTGTAGTTGACAACAATAATAATCGACGGTAAATAAATGCGTTGACGTTTTTCAACAGAGATCATCGGCCTTTGTGGTGCACACCACTCGCCCTTTCGCCGTTTAATATCGTAGTATATTGTCGTCGGGCTTTTGTTACCTCGAAAATGTCGCGCGTTTCCAGTATTATACTTAATAGACTGACGTGATTTACCGACGGCGACACCAGTTACCGCGATGAAAATTCTCGTCGTACGGTGTATTAAAGCGAACGCGTTCCCAAGTGTAGTTGAAAATAAACAATATCATCGATATTACCAAAAAAAAAAAAAAAAAAACATTCAAGAGAACAAAATAATTTTACTGGACCCGGGGTGAACGTAGGCGAAAATTTTGGGAGGAGGGGGGGAAATATCATAAATATCATATTTTATTAGTCTTTAAGTGAAAGTAAATGGGAAACAATAAAATAACTGTAACAACTATTGAACGTGCAGGGGTCAGGTTTATTTTTTTTTTTTAATTTTTCCTTTCACACTTCCGTTTTGATTTATCCAAACACGAATTTGGCTGAGAATCGTTTTTCGTTCGAAACGATTTATCGTTGTGTACAGATATAAATTAAATTAGAGGGATATTAATCCGACCATTCCAAATTTCCACCTACAACAGTGGTCCACCCCCCTCCCCCATTATTTATTTGCCTATCGATTTGTATTTATAGAGACGAAAGATTTTCAGTCACGTTACGAATAATACGATTTATGCAAACGGGTTAAATAAGTCAAAAAGTCAAACGAGAAATGGCATAATTAAGGTAAAACTGTTAAAAATTAACCGTAATTGAATATCGTTAATACAATAATTGTAAAAAAAAAAAAAAAAAATATAAGAAACAAAAATATAAAATCAGAGTTTTAAAATTAATAAAAAAAAAAGACAAATAGTACAAATAAACGAAGTTTTTCGTCTCTCCTGTAAAGTAGCCGTTTTTCACTTAAGCCCTTTTTTCCTATACACCGTCCATTTGTTCGGGCATATTCATATTAGTCATTCGAATAATTTATGACCAAAAGCGAAATTAAATATCGAAACACGATCATTATGAACAAAAATATTATTTATATGTATAAAAATTATAGTTTCTTCAATAAATCCCCGGGAAGTCCCTCGGGAATTCCTCAAAGTTATATTTCCCCCAAAATTTGCATATCGGCATTACTTGTAAGATAATTTTTATCGAAAACAAACACAGGACACTATAATAACATAATGCATAACATTTCGGAATCCGTTAACGGTTGGGCCCTATTGAAATTTTACATTTTAAATTATAATTATAGGTCCTAAACATTTTATTATCTATCGCGTTTAAATGTCCACTGGTATGTGCCTAATTCAGATAAATTTATTCCTTTATCATTTTTCTGCTTTCACATAAAAGTCTTTTTTCCGAACACGGGAATGTTGTATACTAGAGTTTTAGATTTCGCCGATCGCTATTATTTCTATTTTATTGTGTAGTTACATAATCTTTGGCAAATACCGAACGACCGCAGAAAATGCCCGGAATAATTGAAAATACGGTATAATCGAAAAGCCATCAAAAATCGATGAAACCATATTTCTGTTGTATATTACGACGTGAGTAGTTACGTAATTTTTATTACGTTCTTGTCCGTTCAACCACCGGCCGCCTCGATAAATTATTAAATGAAATTATTTCCGTTTGCCGCTGCCGGTTGTTCCGTCGGCGGACGACGTGGCCACTTGTTGCCCGCGTCAGTCCTTAGAATAATTGTTTTTTTTTTTTTTTTTTTGCGTATAGCGTATGGCGGTATATAAATCCGAAATATAAAAATCTGGATTTTCAATTTTGGAATTTTTTAATTATATATGTTTAGAACACGTTAGTGCTAATCCGGATGACGAGACCAGAATGTGATTTTCTCCGACTTCTCGGTGCGAAAGCCTTAGCCAAAGCCCCTCCCGGAAAAACAGTCCTATTATAATTCAGTAGTAATTTTAACACGCGGTAGATTTTTTAACGAAATTCCATTTTTGCACCTTTCAGATGTGTATACCGCCCGGGGGTGGGGGCGGGGGTTTATTCGGGGTTTCGTACCGAAACCATAACTTTCGTTCGAACGATAAAAACAGTGTGTGGTTTTAATCGATCCGAGGATTTTAGACGATAGTATCCGTGGCGATAAAACAATTTTGTCTTAGACGAAAATGTCTCTGTTTTATGTTCTTGAATTGAAGTAAAAAATTTATGTTGTTTATAACGAAATTATAAACTGATCACATAAATCGAACAAACTGAAGTTTTATTTTTATATTTGGCAACTGGTCGGTAAATAATAATACTACATTAATAAAAATTTATTATGATCTTAATAATCGTGTAAACAGAATGTGATAACCATTATTTATAAACTATAATATTACACTTTAGTTAGACAATTTATACCTTTTTAACATAAAATAACATGTTAAAATGTTATCAGTGATTACGAACAATTTATCTGGTTTACATCATGGTCTTATCTGGATAGATTTTCGGTATTTTATCATTATCCTGATTTAGATACATTTTAATTATCCGTGTCTCAACACTTTATCTAGGTACAATACATTTTAGTCATATTAATTTTGTTTTTTTTCCTGCTGCTATAAACGAATCGATTACAAACTTCAATCGTTTTATTGATATATTAATGTCTCTATTGAAGTAGATTTTTTCAATAAATAATTGTTTTAAAATATATATTTTTATGAACAAAATCAACCGGTTAACGTCATTGTTGGAAACCCGGTTTTTCAAAATCGTAAAAAACATAAGAACAATAAAGAACCGGAAAATAATCACAGAAGAACGATAACGGTTAACCGAAAATGGAATCGTTACGGTTACGAAGGCCCGCGGTTCTATTACGTCGTGTCTTGTCTTCCGTCATTCGTCGTCGGCATTTCAGAGCCGATTTTAGTTCAGTTTATATTTTATAATTTTCATCTATTATCTAGATAGATTTTTGGTATTATATCTTTATCTCGATAAAGATACATTTTAATTATCCGTGTCTAAATTTTAGTTAAATTTCATTTCGTTAATTTTTTTCCTGTCACTATAAACGACGTATCGGTTACAATATTATATATTATTATATTTAAAAGCCAATATTCTCGGCCGCGAGTGGGTACACCTGGCAATAGTGATACTTGGGCGCCTCTGCGAGGCGGCGGCGGCGGCGGCGGCGGCGGTCTGTTTACGGACAACCGGGGCGGTGTGCGGACGCTTCTCATTTGCATCTTATTGCCGGCGGAGATTCGCGCGCGCGGGCGTACACCGCACTCGGGTCGAGTGTACACTACACCGGGGCAGTCGCGCGCCGTGTCGTGGGAGGCGGTTTTGCGGCGGGCACGCGGGGCGGGCGAACGTATCAAATATAATCTACTGCCGCCCGCCGCCGCCTCTTATCGAGAGAGTTTACGCGCTGCAACCGAGCGGCTTAATTACGACTCCTCGTATAACCGCTGGCGCGAACGAACGGCAAACGTACCTATATATATATTATATTATCGTTTATTCATTTAAAACGGTCTGCCGGCCTAGGTCTCGGCGTACAACAATAGTCGACCTATTATACAGGGCGATTATTCGATCGGGAACCGTCGCCGATGTCTCTCGAAAGCGGTGGTTCTCAAAAGGTTTTTAATCTACCCGCGCTACTTTAGAAGCATAATATTTTCCAACACATTCCTGGAAAAAAAAAAAAAAAAGAAAAAACCCCCCCCCCATAAAATGGGTATCCTTGAAAAGTGTATAGTCGTGAATATCGAATAGAAAACATAAAATGTATCGTTGACATTTTCCGAACAATGAACGTATAATTGAAATTAACAATAATAATCAACTATTTTGATCCTGTGGGGGAGATGGTTGTACAAATAACCATGAAAGATCACTCCACTCTCCTAAAGTGACAGTGTGGTTGTCTGTGTCCCAATTCGGGGTGATCCACAGAGAGATTTACGACCAATTGAGGAACTTCCAGGGACAAAATATCTTCAAAACGTTTTGAAAAATCCTCGTTCAAAAACTCAAAGTGTTCGCAGTAAACTTGTGTGCCATATAAGGAGATTTTACTGTTCTTATGTAGATTTGACGGGATTTGACTCGCTTACAACCCCCTGCCGCTCAAAACAAGTCCAGCCTAACCTCAGAACTTCTTCACTGTCCACCGGGGGACGATATCGTCCACGTTGAGAATCATTGCTCTAAAGTCTCGATTACACAGGGAGAATTTACCTGCTGATACAAAATTCGACAGAGTCACTTACCCGACGCATGTTGAACTAACGCTGCACGTACGCAATTAATGTTTGATGGCTACTTTTGTTGCTATTCGTTGGCTATTTTGCGCTCCAGCGAGTAAAATCGATGGAGTGTATTCGACATGGCTAGCCAAATCGCTAATGTGCTCGCGATTAGTTGTGGTTGCAAGATGTCGGAGCCTGTAGTCTGCGCAGGCGTTGTGTTTTTAATTTTCATTTATCTCTCCAGGAGTTGGAAGAAAGGAAAAGGAGAAAGAAAAAAAAAATTTTGGGCCAGAGATTGGATTGTTAGACGAGAGAAACATAGAGTACATTAATGAAATAGTTAAAAGGAGAAGACGCTCTGCAGCCTACCAAAATCTTCTAAAAACCGTGTGGCCCAGTTCGATAATATATCAAAGATGGTTTATGGTTTAACTGAGAGAGGAGATACTCAAACGATAATGGCGATCCCTCCAAAAACCAAACTAGACGTAACATTTTGTTATTTACCCTCTACCTTATCCCTTCATTGTCAAGATCTGAATAGATTTTTTTTTTTTTTTTAATATTTCATCTGTCTATTTGATGTTTAAATAGCCCTTATGTTTTACGTTCCAGAGTAACGGATACTGTTCGTGGTATTTCAATAATATCATTGCAATTCCACTTTATTATTTCAAACTTTCGCATTTAGTAGAAGAAAGAAAACAAGAACTTAATTATTAACGTAATAAATGTTATAGTTATTTACGCAATCTCTTACAACGTCTTGTCACGTGTAAAACTATGATAAATACGTGCGAGCGAATTTAATCGCTCAATGTAATCGGACACGTTCACTCGCGCGCGACTTTGGTCGCTGACGCGTGGCGAGTAAAATCGCCCTGCTTAAAATCGAAGCTTAAAACACGAAGATTTCGAGTAAATTCGATCTCGGGTGCGGGGAGGTGTTTTTCAATCTTTTTTGTATAATATCGATGGGAGGAATGGTAGGGTTCATATACAACGATCGATTGCTTTCTAATAACTCCAACGTTTTACCCCTATTCCCAGGGGCGAACGCACGAAAAAATTTTCAAAATTTCACGAGTGTGGCGGGGAGTAATGAAAAAATAGTAAAATGTTTATAAATATCATATTTTATTGCTCTTGAGGTACTCGTAAATATGCGTATATATTAATCTATTATATGGGTAAGTCTCACGGGAAACTTAGAAATCGCTATTAAATTTGTTGGTCTGGTAATTTATTTTCAAATATTTTCCTAATATTTCGAGGGGCGGAGGCGAAAACCCTAAAAACCTCTCCTTTCGTCCGCCCCTTTTCTGTTCCGTACATTATTCCAGATGATTGTAAATCATCATAAGCGCATTTTTTGTTCTCCCATTTATTCAAATAGCAATTATATCGTAATTTGACGAAGATAATATTTTCAAATAATAATTTAACGATAGTTGGTCGGTTTTTATACGTTAATGCAATCAATTTATAAATCTGATAATATATTAGCATAAACAACACGTCTCCGTGAAGCCGAAAGGTATCATGGAAATTACAAAAAAATAAAACCATGGAAATATCTTTCATATCAATTCTCTTCCAGAGTGAGTCATTAATTAATGCGGTACTATAAACGATACAATGGGAGTGAAGAAAATGTCCTAGGATGAAAAAAAAAAACACGAGAATTTTTACGGAACGAATACTTCTGTTAAATGCGATATTGTTGTTTTTCGGTGGAAAATAATCTGATTGGGCTTCTCTAGTCGTAGAAAAAATTTTTTTTAAATATATATTCTGGTTTTTTTGACATTTTTATAGTAATTTAAAATTTCCGAACAATTTAAGTTACTGACTTTGTAAAAATGCTCGAACAGATTACTGGTAGAAACGTTCCAAATAGACTCAATAAAAATTTAAACGGTACACACATCATAGTGAAACCAAAACACACGCTCAGTGTCTAAACGGTTCGAGTTTATCGAATCGAACTTTGTTCAGAATCGTATTTACCGTGGCACATTATACGAACTGAATTATCCCGACCTTCCCAAGTTGGGAATTCCGTCTACTCACCTATAACAGTGCCCTCGCGCCTTCATGAACGGTATCCTTTAAAAAAAAAAATAAAAAAAAAAATAAAAAATAATAATAATTTCTATATAGACAATAATATAATTATATGCGGTTATACGGAACGGGGTAAAAAGATCTTCGACTCCCCTTAATATCTGTTTTGACGTTCACGATAATATTATTTATTATATCGAATACGAATAGCGCGTTCCGTCAAAAGCTTTCCGACTCGGATAAGCACCTACTTCATTATTGTTATACGTATATATAAAAAAAAAAAAATAATAATAAAAAATTCCGCGGCGGAAAATAAATAATAATAATAATAATAAAATAAGGGGACGGGGTAAAGACTAAGCCGCAGAGAGGCAGGCACAGGCACTGTATTGCGGGCGTCGGCGACGGCGGTAGCGAGTTCAGTTTTTCGTAAGTAATCGGATAAAAAGTACGTCGTGATTTTATATCTATTATATTTAATCATATGTATATATGTGTATATATATAATAAAATAAAAATCGAATTATACGCGCCGCCGGAAGAGGGGGTTCTTGAGTGACAAGTTTGGCAGAGAAAAGCAAAGTAAACGTCGTTCGTTCGCCCGACGATATTATATCGGGCGGACCGGGGCCGGGGATGGGCGCGGACGCGGGGCACCCCGCGGGAGATACGACGCGCGCTACGCTATACGAGGGGGGAAAAAGAAAGAAAGAAAAAAAGAATAGGGGGAAAAAAAAAAAAAAAAAAAAGTCGCCAAAGTCAATTTATCAGTTTGCTACCGCTGCCGTCACATCGGAGGGTTTCGTCATTATACACTTGCAGAGAAACTTTTCCTCCTACACGCACGCACCGTATTACGGACGAAACGACAATGCAGCCGATTTGTCCTCTCCCGCCGCGCCGGGCGTTTACGCGACAAAAGATTTAATGAATCTCGCAAAGCCGTCTGCCGGCTCCGGGACATACGGCCAAAAAACTAAAATATAAACGGTTTCGGCGGGCCTTGTGGACGACCAGGGTCCCGGGCGTTAACGCGTTAAAATGTTAACGTTTCGGTCAATAATGCAAAAGTTTATGTTAACTTTTCACCATAACGATTTTCTATTAACTTGACCTTTTTTTTTTTTTTTTTTTTTGTTTTTGAAATATCATTATTCCGTTTTGCGTCTAATTTCCCCCGGAATTATGGGCATTTGAAGATTTGAGCGCGGGTTGAAATTTTCGTATTCCCCATTCGACTCTTTTCGTCGTCTGGCAAAACCGTCGCCATTGGATTTCGATATTTTCGATTGTTTGTTGTTAATTCTAGTTTTTGTTGGTCAACTATTCCTTTCTCGGCCTTATCTTTCTCGTTCTTGAATAAAAATTTGTATAATATTTACAAATGTTCAATCCCTTAGTCGCACGACACACATCTAAGCGATATTCAAATTCGTCGTAAACCTGTTGGAGCATGTCGACTGTAATCAAGTTGATGGCGTCTGTAATGCGACTTTTTAATTCATCAAGATTTTTTGGAAGGGAAAGTAATATAAACATTGATATTTATGTAACACCTAAGACAAAAAAAAAAAAAAAAATCACAGATTGTAAGGTGCGGGCCAAGAACAAAATGTAGCGTCATTAGTGCAACGGAAACCGATCCATCGCTGTGGTAGCTGATCGTTAAGAAATTCGCGGACTTCTAGGCACCAATGTGCCGGGCATTAACGCGTTATAAAGTTATCGTTTCGGTCAATAATGTAATAGTTTATGCTAATTTTTCACCATATTGCCCCATCTTGTTGTAAGATGAAATCTTCCGCATCGGCTTGTAGTTATGGGAATAGCCAATCTTCAATCAAACGATTAGGTATGGGGAATGCTTGTTGTATGTTCGACATTTTCATTCAGTGTTCTCGGTGGACCTGATGACTTCTCTTCGCATAAGCAATCCGTGTCATGGAAGGTTTGGTGCCATCTTAGAATACTCTGGGCTGCTGGAGGTTCGACGTTAAACTTTTGTCGAAAATCGAACGCTGTTCGGTGATAAAAGATTTGTTGTTATTCGGTCGACATTTCGATGACAACCCGTTAAATCACGCCACTCGGCTAAGGTGCAATTTCGCGCGACTTATATCGGCAATCGATTAAAACCCGATAACTTTACCATTCGGGGATGACCACGGTGCTTCGTTTAGCACAAACCACAGCAACAATATTTATCGTCTACCAAAAACGGATGAATTATATTTAAACACGCTGTATATATTTATATTGTCCGTATTAAAAAGTACGTTGCCGCCCCGAAGCATATAAATATTATGTCAACCGTAAGAAAATCACCAATACATTTTTTTTTTCAACAAATCACATGTTCTAAAACACATAGCGTGTTCATGCTCGAGTATAGAAAAAAAACAAAAAAAACCTACGTTGTAACAAAACGTAAGTAATGTCGTCATTCGTATGATGTTTAATGCCGAAATTCGTCTATCTGTATATTAAATTAAAAATGTTCCGCCCCCTGCCCCGCTAATGTCACGTAGAATTTTTCCGTCTTTGGGCAATTTCCTCCTCTCGCCCCTCCAAGATGCGGCTCTTAACCTAACCTATTGTATTTATTTATTTAATTTCCCCTGCCCCGCCAACAATAATCCCTGTCGGTATCATACGAGTGTACGACCTCGGTCACCTCTCCTCCCCCAAAGGGTGTTCGAAACAAAAAAAAAAAAGGTAATTTCGGCCGTTTAGGAATTCGGCTATAATATCGCAAAAGTCACCGCCGCCGCCGCCGCCGCCGCCGCCGCCGGAGGATACTCTCCGTCGTACGGGTAAACAACACTCGAACCCGGCACCCGCCGGTTATTTTACCAGTGTAAATATCCACCGACGCCGCCCGATGTCTGCCTATTATACCCGCGGTCCTATGCCTATATACGCGCGTACAGTTATATACTTGCTTACGGCAACAATCGTAAGTAAACACGAACCCCGAGTCAATATGTATCGGTCGTTCGGCGCGGCCGTCCGTCGCCACTTAAAACGGTTCCTCTCGGCGGCGGTCGACCGGCCGAATTTCCAAAGTCGATTGTTCCTTTGTCGCCGGGCCGGTGGTCGTCCGACCCCGCGCCTTTCTCGTTTCCCGCCGGACCGGCGACGGCCACGGCAAGACGTTTCCGTTTACACCAAACTATTTTATCGTCGGGTCAGGTCAGGGGCACGGTCAAGTATACAATATATATATATATATATACTGTACATAACATACCGGCATGTGAGTTTTATGCACTAAAAAAAACTGTAAAATGTGCATACAAACACGCATTGAAAACTTACGAAATATCCATAAAAAAAAAAGTATGCTGCTCTTAAAATATTCTTGCACTTATTAGTCAAAAATATGCAAAAAAAAAAAAAAAAAAAATAAATTACTAAAAATTTAATTTTTTTTTTTTTTTTGTTTAACCGCTATAATTATTGAAATTTCAGTTTTAATATTACAAATTTCTAAGAATCTTGGACTAGTGTCTTGGTGATTGTCGTCATGTGCGAGTCGATGTCAGTAAACTATTTTCAAGTTAATTATCAACGGTACTCGACTCGTGTAAAACGTTCAGCAAAATTAGATAGCAACTAGTTAAACGCCCGACTAGAAAATAGAATAGTTTCATCGATTTATTTTAAACAAAAGAAATTTAGATCAATTTAGACACGATAGCCGCAAAAATATGCATTAATACGAAAAAAAAAAAAAGAATAACTATGAAAACTTGCATTTTTATATGTCCTGACCAAGTTAAAAATGTAATAATATGCTAAATAAGATTTCGCATTTCAACAATAAATGAACACCAAACAAATTTCGGTCTAATCCATTTTCTTAATACGGTATTGTAAAAAAAAAAAAAAAAAAAAAAAAAAAAAAAAAAAAAAAAAAAAAAAAAAAAAAAAAAAAAAACCATGTAAATGCATTAAATTCACAGCCCTGATAATATGTAATATTATACAATATTATTTGTAATATTTTTGGTTATTTTTTCGTACGATTCACGTACTAAAAACCTACCCGGTTCGTGAATATGACAACATATCGATATTAATAAATCTCAGACGATAATCGTCTGATTGATAGGTATACCGTTGAATTATCGCATTTATTGCACGATAGTAAGTTTATTGAACAATAATACAATTCTTTATCGAAGATGATACGGCCTGATGAGCTTGATTGTACGTCATAATCGTGAAAGAACGTCGGTTAGTCACAGTGTTGTGATCCAGACATGTAACATTCATCTAGATAATGATATGAGATAATTACTCCGAAGTGGTCTAGATACAGATAAAGATAATGAAAATTTGGATTACCTCAGATAAGTGAAATTTATCTAGATAAAAGAAAAAATATGTATATATATATTTTTTTATAACTGTATATTGTTGAAAACATTATAACAGGCTGATAAAAATATAAACTGTTAAAATAATTCTGAAAATCGCTATTTAACTGCACAGCATAGCTACCGTACTCGTAGAACGTACGAGTAGTTATTTAATTTCTATGCTGTTAATTGGGTATACTCGTTAACTTTTTATATTTGTTTTAGTTATATTTATCTAGACATTTGTCGAAAGAGATTATTTATTTTTTTCTCAGACGATCTTAAAATAGATGATATGAAAATTCCCATCTAAATACGATAAAAAAAAAAAAATACACAAATATTAACTAGTCTAATAACACCGGTTATTCAATAATCGTACGATAATATAGTTTTAGGTTCAGACTGTGTAACTGTGTATAAATGGTGTTTTCGTGTAAATAATTTCACCGTGAATTTTAATGGCCAAAAAAAAAAAAAAAAATCAAACTTTGTACAACGTTATAGACCGGGGATTACGAAACGTCAGTTATCGAGGCATTCAAAGAATACCGAAATGCCATGTAAAAATACCACGGAGTTAAAATAATACAAATTTATATGCGTGACCAGTTTATGAATACAGTGCAAAGAATAATAAAAATATGCCCAGGTCATGAACTGGACAATTTCACAACTGGGGCGTAAAAAATATATTAACGAGTATATAGGTCATAATATCTTATTTAAACGACACGTGACGGCCACTCGTTTCTATTTGCTCCGTCGCATAGACTCCGAGCTAGCTATTAAAATTCATATTCTTTTAGTCGCAATTAGCAAAATAGATTTTCAAACTTTTCAGTTGGTCGTATTTTTTTTACAATTTATCAAAGGCAATCACCAGGGTTGGGATTGTATAGCATTTAAAAAATGCATATACACGTGCTATAAAATTACATTAAATAACGGTAAATATGCAACACAAATTCGTTAATTATGCAAAAAAAAAAAAAATCAAAAAATTATTGTTTATTAGTAATTTATCATTGTCATTTACCAATTTATACATTTGATTGGCAATAATAAAAAAAAAAAAAAAAAAAAACACGTCTATTAAAAAATGTTATTATATTATTAATAAAATATATGAACGATTTGATTTTTATATTTATTTATTATAAATTATGATCAATTTTGATTAAAAACCAGGATAAAATAGAGAATAATCTCTAAAAGTCTAGAAATAGCACTGAAGTAAAAAAAAAAAAAAAAAATCGAAAAATATGCAAAATTAAATTTTAAATTTTAGTTTTCTTAGCCATGAAACAAATTTTTAAGCTTACTCACTATTTCTCAACGATCTTAATAGAAATGTGCATATGCTATAAAATCGAAACCCTGTTAGTAACGACAGTAATCAACTTTCTAATAAAAAAAACGAAAAAAAGTTATTTTTAAAATATTTCGAAAATGCCATAATTATAATATTGTTGCTGGTATAGGGTGCCGATGCCAGATTTTTTAATTTGAATTTCTCTACGGGCACCCAAACTAGAATTTTTTCGGAATATTTTTGTTGATTTCTGAGTTTCCTTACACATCAAAAAAAAAAAAAAGAAACTGCATGAATTTCGAACCGGTTAACCGAGCTCAATCGTTTTTCGTTTACAATGGTTTGTTTTTTGCGTATATAAACTAAACCGCCTTTATCCTACCTTATCCAACCTTTGCACTTGCATATCCGTGCGTTGCATTTTTTTCGCACCGTCTCCGGATAAGATAAACGTTCGTTTACCATCATTTTTCACAGACATGTTTCCTTACAAATTACGAATTGATTACTGCACCGTATAGATCAACCGCGAAGACAGAGTGAATACATTTTTAAAATTCGTGTAAATATACTGTAATAGGTAAACGATTGGTCGAAATTTGGGGCGGCGGGCTCCTTATTTTTGGCCAAAACGAACTAAAACTTCTCATTTCGGCCAGTACCAAATTTTGGTCACCAATGTTCGCAGTGTCAATCAACGTGAAAATTCGAGGCATTTTGAAACTTATAGCATATAATATTACGCAACTAAAATAGTCGGCAGTTATAGACGTGAACTGGACGTTTGTAAAATAAAAAAAAAACATTAAAAAAAAATCACATTGGTGCCCGTAAATAGTGTACTGGCCGAAAACGGATAATATTACAGAACGGCCGAACAGGGATAGGTTAATTTTAGCCGAATACAGTGCCGCCCGAATAAAAGTACTCTAGAGAACAATAGAGTTACAAACTTTTCTAATAAAGAATCAAGTTGAAATTTTGTTTTAAAAAAAAAAAAAAAAAAAAAAAAAACCATCGATATAGTTAATAATATCGCCTAAAAAATTTTAACTGCCCCAACGTGTATGAGAATTGCCCGCAGGAGTAACAGAGGCAGTGAGCGGTCTCGGGGAGTCCAAATTTTTTTTGGGAGGCATTCTTGTGTGATAGAGGCGCTACTGATTGTTAATAGAATTTGATAGACAACATTTTTATAGTTAAAATCGATTAAATATAAAGGTGCATGCGAAATAGATCTAAATAGCTAGTTTTTCGCATCAATTAATTGCATGTGTCTACAGCAGCGACAAACTGAAAAAAACTGAAAAAGACATTACAATTTGATACTCGAATTCATGTTTTTGCCGAAGAATAAGCAAGAAAAAAAAAACAATTATGATTAGTTTTTTTTTTTTTTTTTTTTTATTATAATGTAATTTTTTTTTTTTTTTTTATTAATATATTGCTAATTCAATTTTTATCGTCAAGTATAGAGAAATAGTTTGGGTTTTCATTTTTTCATAATAATAATGTATTAAATGCAGATATAAATATAAAGTACAATTATATACCCATGCACTACCAGTACAATGAATATGTAAATTTATCCAATTTAAAATTAAAACGACATTTTTAATGTAATAATGAAACAATTTTTGTTTTCTCCAAAAAAACAAAAAAAACCTCGATTATTCAGTCGAAAATACGATCAATAGCGTTGATTCAATGACAGCGGTCGTCAACGAGTATAATTTCTAGTTTACATAGGGTGTCTCAAAAAGAACGCCTGATTTTAAACTGCTATAAATCAAATTTATTTCTGTAAAAAAAAAACCCATTTTCTTCAGAAGTTTAGGTGTAAACGTGAAAAATAATATCGGGCATACGACCCTCACCCTCCCTACTAGCCGTACAGACGATCGTTGGTTCCGTGAAATCGACCATCTGTCAAGTTGGTCGAGGACACGTTGAATTTCTTGTTCAATTTTTTGATTCCAAGACATTTCCGACTTTGTTCCTGGTAAACTCGTGACCCCTATAAGATATAAAACGGTCAAGTCGCAAGTCCGAGGCGGGCAGGTTTTTTAGTCTTCTCGCGTCGTGATTAGTCTGTCCGAAAACTTCTCGCGCGGCAGAGCAATTCGTTTGTTTCTCTCGAAGTGTTGTGCCGAAACCGATTTCTTCAAATTTCCCGATCGACCGACGAACAGTCGATTCGTTTGGTGCATCGCGATGCCCAGGAATTGTACAGTCAACGCGAAATGTGTTCACTATTCCGGTAGTGAGTATTCACAATAAAATATTCCACAGTGTACCATTTACATTTGCTATACTACGAAAACAATCGCCGAGAACCGCAAAACTACTTATCAATTCGAAACCACAACGGTAACAGTAAATAGATAATACCAATGCTACTAACAAAAAAAAAAAAAAAAAATGGCGGCCTTTACAAATCCGGCGTTCTTTTCGGGACAACTTATTGTTGTAGTGGCGGAGTTAAATAGGTTAGCGCCTCGGGGCGCTTTAACGTGCGATCACGTTACACGGGCTTGCCCATTCCGTAGCATTCGCGCACTTGCACACGGTGTGAAAAAAATAATTTTCTTGTTTCTGGTTTTCGTTTCCAGTGCCCCCGGACATCCTGGACTATCCGACGAGCACGGACATGAACGTCCGGGAGGGCAGCAACGTGTCGCTGAGGTGCGCGGCTTCCGGGTCGCCGGCGCCGAACATCACGTGGCGCAAAGAAGGAGCCGAACTCATACGGCTGGAACGCGGCCAACAAGGTCAGTATAAAATATGCATTTTTATACGTGCATTTACCGTGCTGTACCAGGCCTCGAGGTCGGTTCGTGTCGTAATTTTATAATAATTATCGATAGATCCGTCGACGCCCTGTTTTATGTACGATCCACGTAATCCGAAAGGGTACTGTTATAGGCCAGTGATTCTCAATCTGTACGGAGGCCGTAAAAATATTACTGAAACGGGGAGGGGCTGTGAAACATTTGTACACATTTATTTTGTTTTCAAATGCGTCTACGAAAAAAAAAAAATCATAATTATATTCGAATATCGAAATTGCGCATTTTCACAACAACATCAAATAATAAATCACAAACGTAAACGATGCTCTTCAAAACAGACTACAGAAGCAAACTTGCGCATCGCAAACATCACACCAGAATTATTGTGCAGAAATATACAAGCGGCCCCCGCCCAACACATTAATAATTTTCAAAGTGTCTACTGTGATTTCATCTAGTTACTATCAATTTTGTTTTTGATCTACGCACATATATTTATGCACATTCAAAGTTTAAAACTATTGTAAAGTTATACAAGGTGCAATCACAAAATACCGGGATTTTTTTTGCCTTTAAATAAACAAATAGTTTTTAAATATTTTAACTCCTTAAAAATGTTCACCGACCGATGTTATGCACTTATCCCAACTCTCCTGCCACTTTTTGAAGCAATGTTGGAAGTCTTCAAATTTAAGTTCTTCGAGTTGATCCACCACATTTTTTTTTTATTGTTTCGATATCATCAAACCGTTGTTCTTTGTGGTCAGTTAAAATTTTTGAAAGTAAAAAAAAATCACAAATGGCATGGTCCAGTGAGTAAGGAGGCGGGAGGTACAACTGGAATTTGTTTATCAGTTAGAAACTCGCGTATTGATAAGACAGAATGAGCAGGCGCGCTGTAGTGGTGCAACAACCACGATCGATTCTGGAACTTTTCTGAACGTTTCTTTCCGAATCTTTAGCGTAATTCAATTAAAACTTCATTGCAGTAAGTCTGATTGACCGTTTGGCTAGTTAGAACAAATTCATAATAAACAAGGCATTTAATATCGAACATTTGCCACCATTTCCACATGTATCGAAGTTGAAGATCGACCAGCGCGGGTGTTATCCGTAATGGCTTCATGACTCCCCCCCCCAATAAACCCATGTTGTGCCATTAAAATGTTTTAGTTCTGCTCGTTGCTTCATCATCAAATGCTTTTTCAATCATTTCAAAACTTTCGGTCGCTGATTAACCGAGTTACACGTAAAATTAAACGCAAACACACTGCTCGAGTCTATTCGACATGACAAAACGGCAGACACGACAAAAGTATATGACTCCAACGAATTGTCGTGCGTTACTAGAACATAATATATTAACTCGTGCGTGGCACCGGATAACGTAATTGAATGTTATCTCTATTTTAATTTGATATGTTTGTATTTCCGATGTGTTCGTAGTACGTGTCCACCAATTTCATTTTAGTGTAAGGGGTAAACGAATACCGTAATGGTATTACATTGAATTCGGGGGCCTCATAAAAATACAAAAGTTTATGATCCACTGACGTAGGCCGTTAATACGTAGTAGGATCAAAAAGTTCCCGGAATTTATTTATAGAAAAAAAACTATTTTTCTTATTAAATATCTGTTTATTGGAATTAAAAGTAGACATTATTAGCTATCTGTAGGTTTTGTCGTTAAAATTACATTAGTCTCATGTGAGTCGTAATCGTGTCCATAAAAAATCAAAAAAATCACGTGTTGTCAAATCACAATTGAAGGTCATGTTGATTGTGTTCTTCGACAATGAAGGGTTAGTTCACTGGGAATTTGTACCTAATGGACAAACAGTCAACTCAAGTTTTTATATTGAAGTTTTTAAGCGTTTAAGAGATTCAATTCGGCGAAAAAGGCAAAGAAAATGGGAAAATGGTTGGTTTTTGCATCATGACAATGCACCGTGCCACTTGTCTTTTGCAGTTCGGCAATTTTTAACGGATAAAAAAATTTCTACAATTCCACAACCCACTACAGATAGCTAATAATGTCTACTTATAATTCCAATAAACAGATATTTGATAAGAAAAATAGTTTTTTTTCTATAAATATATTCCGGGAACTTTTTGATCCTACTACGTACAACATCACCGTACCGCCGCCGCCGTGTCTATAGCCTACGACTGTGGTCCCCAAACTGTGCACCGCGAGCCCGTTCCAGGGCCACAGCGGCCCATACGCAAAGTTAAATATTTAATCACAATAACCTATACCGAACTAATCTAAGCGAAGAATATATTGGTTTTACTGTGATGTGTGCATTTTTTTTTTCTGCCCGTAATTAACTTTCCGAACAGAAAACTTGCTTCATTCGTAAACATCATCAGAGGTTGTTTCTGGCAAACGTTCGTTATCCAATTGTTGTCAAGGAGGTCAATTTTTGATTTTATTCGTACACTTGTCATTAAACGGGGAAAACCAGAAACAAACAGAGAGCGCATTAACGGTTTATATTAATTTCGGTATTTGCGTTTTAATTTATTAACGAATAATCGCGAAACGATCGCGTAATACTTATATTAGCACATTCTAGACGTGCTGAAATTTCACAATGTATTCTGAGTGGTTTTAGATTATTTAAAGATATAACGAGACTTTTTCTCGTTTTTTTTTTTTTTTTTTTTTGTAGTTTGGTGTGAGCCTAAAAATTAACTTGTCGCCGAAAAAAAAAAATGCGCAAAAATTAGACCCATCGTTACTTGTACCGAATGGTAACACACTAAAAGATAAAATAAATGTCACGGGCGTTGTGTTCGTACGGTTCCTCGTAAGCGTTTGGAGTTCGAACTATTTCTTTGGGGTTTTCACAGTAGGGCACCGCGGCTGAATACTGTTTAAAAAAAGAAAAAGGCTAAATATGTTGGGCACCACTGATTCTACGAGACCGCACGGGCGTCTCGTCGTTGTCGTTGTCGGTATTATTATTATTATTATTATTATTATTATTATTATGGTAATTATCGAACGTCGTAAATCGCTTAAGAGTGTAAACGGCGGTATTATCGTACGTTATTATCGTCGCGGCTACGGCCGTTGCCAGGATCGCGGGCCCGTCGTAACCGTTGTTTATCCGTACCGCCCCGGCGGCATTGCGCCCCGGAACGGGCTGCGCCTATAACCGTACTCCGTCGCGTTACGAGCGGATTCGATTTGTAACCTCACGTGGGGTACGCCGTCGGAATCGGTTTATTGTCGAGCAGACGCGAACGCCGTCTGGGCGTCAACGCGAAACACCGGGACTAAAACCGACGCCGGGTCGACGACAGTGGACCGCCCCGGACGTTTTAACAAACTCCTCGGCAACAAACGCACGGTGTTCGCCCGACCAAGCCACGATGATTTGCCAATAACGGCATAAATTACGCATTCCGTCGTAGTAAATTACCACAATCCGAGCCTAGAAAATACAACCTTATCAAACTAGTGGAGTTATTTCTGACGCGCATTGTATTACTCGAACGAGACGGCATACAGACCCGGGATGGCGGCGAACATTTCAGCATCAACGTAACACTGTCTCCGCTGAAAATATGCGTATCGGAAATACAAACGAATAAAAATAGAGATACCACCCAATTACGTTATTCGGCGCCACGAGTCAACAGCTAAATACTTCAGTAACGAACGACGGTTATGAGCATCGGCCAATAAATAATTAAAAACGTTATAAAATAATGACGGTTGTAGCGAGCTGTAGGACTGGCTAGTACGACTCAAAACTATAAAAAGGCGAAGTCACCGTTGACTTCTGACGGCTGCTCTGTGGATGCTGAATGGAAAAATGTTTGAAGGCAATAACGATCACTTATAAACAATAATGTTATTCTATTGACGGAGATTGGGCATCCCGTGGTTCGTACAAATGCAAGGTGTGGTACCACCGGTCTGCCCATACATCGAGTCGACACTATGTCTAAAAAATTATGGCAACCCATATCCGTATATATATATATAGCCAACTCGAAAGTAAAAGCTAGCGAAAGTAGAAATCACTTACTTAAAGTACTTAAAACTACTACTCTCCAAATAGTCGTAATTCTTAATCATAAACAATTTATATATTTAAACACGTCGTAACCATAAAAAGAGTTACCCAATATACTATGCACAAAATAGTGATTACGGTTTAACCTGATTACTACACGATTTACAAAAAAAAAAAAAAAAACCTACACAAATAAATAAATACTTGTTAAAATTATCAAACAGGTTGTAATCGTTATGTCTAGCGAGCGGCTGTTTCTATAGATAGTCATGCTTACGGTTGCAGTGAGATCGTCGGACAGTCGGCCAGCAGCCGTTGCTGGTAATTCTTTAGACGTCTGCGAAGTTGCCCGGGACACAATTTGTGAAATCGAATTGCCTTTGTACCCCAATATTACAATAATAATTATAATATTATAAAACTACACAAAAAATACAAACGATAGTGTACGCTTCTCGTATGAGGCTTTAGTGAAATATCAAATCATAAGACTGCAAATATAATCTCATCTGATACACAAAAAAAATAAAACCGTAAGGACCGGAGCTCTGTCACGCGAATCGAATTTTCCCTTCTTGGCGGTTTTTTTTTTTTTATTTCGTTGTGTTTTCAAATTGGATTTTCTTTCGGGAATGAAGACGAATACTGTATATGACATTTTGGCATACAAATATTTAAGGGCGGGGTTTGGATGTTGAAATATCCAAAATGAATGACATATACAAAATTTAATTTCTTTAGATTGATTCGGCATGTCTATATAAGATGATTAAAATATACAAACAAAAAATAATAATAATCCATACACCTAAAATATTGCTGGAATTCTGATTGAAATTTGTACCCGCTTTTATAATTTCAATTTGCATTAAACAAAAATCTCCAATTACTAATTATGAGTTCATTTTAGTCGGGGGAATCGCTACTAGTGTTCACAACTAGCGGGAAAAAACAAAATAGATTTAAAATTCACCCCTGTTCCGAAAAGTTCACATTCGATACAATGCAAAAGTCTCTATTTTTTGGGGAAAAATCCACCACGTAACATTGAAAATTGTTTAAACCAATGCGCGTTTAGTCGTGATAAAAAAAAAGAAAAAGTGCCTAAACGAAATTCTCGCAGTAATCTCGAGGGGCTGACATCTTTGGATCCGACGTCGGATCGGTTTTTCGTAATACATTTTAACGTTTATTTGTATTGTATATACGCAATAATCTTATAGTACCCGAATCTCGGTGGCGTATTTAGCCGTTTTACGCCCTGAGACGACATTTTACTGGCCCCACCTTTTTTAAAAATTTATGTTGCACTTTCATCTACGCGATGCTGAGGAAACTGCGTTCACCTGAGCAGGAATTGTCATATCTCAAATTCAACGACTCTAAATTGTATGTTTTTTTTTTTTTTTACAAGAAATAAATATATACAATTTTAAGCGACCTTATTGTAGTACTCCAACAAAAATGCATCCACGGGACGTTCTAAAATAGCAGTGGGAAAATAATTGATTTTCTATATCCTACAAGAGTGTAGCCCACCCGTGAACATTATCTTAGTACGAGTGGACTGAGCAGTGTATTCATTTTGTCAGTAGTTTTATCAGTTTTAGTCGTGTTCCCTTTAGTTTACATTTGCTAAAAAAAAAAATGTCTCATAGATCCGTAAAAGGCTCTTACTTTTTGTTTGTTTCGTAATCCGTAATCGATTTACTACACAGAGTAGTAGTTTGATTTATAAAAACCAAAAAAAAAAAACAACAAATTTTAATTTTTTCTACCTCTAAAAATTTACCGCCCGAGGTATTAGCCCAGTATTTCCTTTTCTAAATGGAACAGGGGGGGGGCACTGCCTACTCCTCTTTGTCTACGAGTGGTTTGACAATAATCGATACAATTGTAAGGTTAAATTTGTTTGTTCGAATATTAAATCTGAAAATCATACACCATCGTGAATGAAATGCTGTGGCTGTGCAAAAAACAACAGCGAAAAATCAAAATACAATTTTCCCGGGCTTTTTACAATTGCAGATATTACGAAATATATTAAGGGAGTTTTACGTTTAAAATGAAAAAAAAAAAAATACAGATAGTCCTTTTATTATTTTATACAGTTGAAAAATAATCAAGTAAAACGTAAGTATTTGAAAGAACAAAAAAAAAGGTTTATTCGGTTCACATCTGGTAATTTTTATTATGCCCAAAAGAAATAGTATAAATTTTATATTTTTTTCAGTCATGATTACGGAACGCTGATCGTCGTATTTTTACGAGAACGCATTTTTCGAAGGTTGTCGATGACAAAAAGTGACAACAAAAGATTGTCGAACCTATTTAGAAACTAGAACCCAGCCTACACAATCGTATAACATAAAAAGCCAATAGAATCTCGAAAAATGCAATCCGTACATTTATTTTTATTTTTTTGTTTACAAGAAGTATACGGTCTAAGACTATTTCTTCACTTTTATACCAGGTGACTGAAACGCACCGTTCTCATACAAAAAAAAAAAAAAAATCTATTTATTTTCTACAAATTCGAGGAGCGTCATTTTCTTTGTCTATACTTGAGTATCGATAGGGTAGTAATAAATTCGATTTGTATTTTAGAAAGAATTAAAACAATATTTAATTTCCGAAATGTTCCTTAGAAATCTCTTGGCATCAAGAAAAATATCCGTTCATTTTTTTATATTAACTGATATATCAATATTTGTTGTGATATAGTATAATTTTTTCGTGAAACAGCTACATGTGTTTTAATGAATCAAAAATTTATTTTTAGGGGGCATATATCGTCCAGTTAAGAGATACCGTGCCATTTTCGTAATGGCACACCTTATAAAAAAAATCCTGCGCACGGCTATTTAAACACTTTAATTTCAACGTTTAAAAATAATCGCATCACACACAAACACAATTGTATTTCAATTGAAGATAAATGTTGATGATTTATTACGTGGCCGTATACAAACGTACGGTTTAAAATCAAAAATGACTTTTGTCACAAATTTTTAACTGATTTTCGGATTCAAAATGTCCAAATAACGTTTCTAGAGGATAATTAAAAAAAAAACAAAAAAACGATTTTTTTAAAAATACTGTTCAAATACAATAAACGAAAAACAAAAATCAAAATGCTTATATTCGAATATTTTTGAATAATAATAAATTATTACATTCGCACTTGACGGGATGAAATACAAAGCCATATATGGGTGAGCGATTTTTTTTTTTCCTCGTTCCATCCACGGGGTGAGACCACGTCTTGCGCGTTCCGTAGACTATTTGTAAAGACGAGTTTTCGCGAATTTCTTCTTGTGGCGGAGACGGTCATTCAGTAGATATTTCAAACGCGCGGAAACGCCGTTCTGATTGATATTGACACGATGATATTTCGATATTTCAATTTTGGACATTTTATACGGTACGCTCGCCCCGCGTGGTGAAAAGATGGGGGTTTTTTTTTTTTTTTTTTAATGTTTTTTTTTGTTGTGGATTTAGCACGGTGATCGCTAATTCTATTGAACGGTATTGAATATTTCCATATGGTCGACTGAACGCAATATTAAGTACGCATAATATTACCGTGTAGCATGTTCCGGTCAATTTAATCGAGCCTGCGCATTGGCGATTCCGCGGGATGGGGGGGGGGCAAGTAGACGGAATTCCCCCTTGGCCTACGTTTATATGTTACGAATTCAGCCACTTTATTAATAAGTGCGCATTACATATTTGTACTATGAGCACTAAAGTGAGAGGACGCGTGTGTTTAATATGCGAAATATGTTCGACCGTTCCCCGTGGCCGAGGGGGGAAGGGCTCGTCAAGAACCGCTCCAGAGACTCCGCGAGGACGGAGGATGAATTAATTTATTGCTACTCGTCCACCGGATATTCCGAACGATTATTGAATACACGTACGTCTCCGCCAACGACTGTTAGGGGTATATAGACGAATATTTTCCCGATATGTTCCGGATAACTATAGAAACCGAGTGGAACGAAAACCGTACTGATTTCACGGTCCAGTGAACGTAACATCGTTAATGGGCATTTTATTATCAATACATTTTTTTAAATTTTTGTTGATCCCCACATTCCCCATAAAACCCAATTTTATAGAATAAAACTGCCCCAGAAATACAAACCACACGGTATATCTGTAGTAGGTAGACGGAGCTTAAAACCGCACAAGGAAAAAAAAAAACGTTCTGCGCGTCGTCTCTATCGTCGCGTACAGAGCGTACAAAATAAATTATCGACCTTTAAATTTTATATATACGAGGTCTATTAAAAAAAGTACCAGGAAAAATGGTATTGCGGCTAGTGTGCACACGATAAAGTTTCAAACTGTAAATAGATGTATTGCCCGCGAATAAGTTGATATTTTAAATAAAACCCGAAGTCGCTATCTCATCTCAGTTTAATATTACGCGTGGTTAAATCCGATCAGTTTTTTCTTCGTTCGCCGTTTTCGACATGTCCGAAATTAACGAACAACGCGCGTGCATCAAGTTTTGCTTGAAACTTGGTAAAAATGAACGTACGGAATTGACTGAAATCCGCTTTTGGGGATGATTAATTAAGTGACTTTTCCGTGACTTTCGAGTGTTTTAATCGTTTCAAAGACAGTCGGCAGTCAACTGAAGACGATTCACGTCTTCTGGAAGACCGTCGACGTCATCCAGAAGCGATGGTGTGGCGACAATTTGCGAAAAAATCCGTTCGCGAGTTAACAAAGCGAATCTCACTTGAGCCTTGCCATGCAATTGTAGAGGAAAATGTACAGACGAGAAGGATCGCGGTGCCAATTTCGTTCCACGATTGTTCACCACGACAATGGCACCGGCACATTTAGCGCTGTTGAATCGTAAATTTTCGACTGATAAAAATATTGCCTAACCTAACCTCACCCTATTCTCCCCGATCAGGCCCTGTGTGATTTTTTTTGTCTATTCCCAAGACTAAAATCTGCGCTTAGAGGGCGACGATTCCAAGGTGTAGAGGGAATTAAAGCGAACGCGACAACAGAACTCGTAGAATCATTAACTTTGGACCAGTTCCAATGGACTTTTGAACAATGGCCGGGATCGCCGGGATCAGTGCATATCGTCCGGAAGAGGGTATTTTGAAGGAGACATCTTAAAATAATACGTAACTTGATTTTTGTAATTTTCAAATATAAAATCCTGGTACCATTCGAACAGACGTCGTGTGTGTATATATATATATATATATATAAGGCCACAACATTGCACGGTGGCCTGCTCGCGGCGATCGCTATATTATTTGTAATAACCGGAATAATAATAATCGTTCAATTATTTAAGTTGCGAGTCGAATAAGTTCTCGGATACGCATTTATTCGTTTCGAATTCCGAACCGCGAAATATAAAATATACGGGTTACGCCCCTAAAACCCCCCGTGTAATTAAATATTATTTATGCAAATATCAGAATTATTATTATTATTGTTAAGCAACGTCAACGAAACAATATTAATTAATCTTTACTTAGTTGGTACGGATGGCGGGGGTATTCCGCGTCATAAATATTTGAAGAAGGATATTTTCCACCCCTGGCCATCCCGGTGAATTTGTCAAATATTTTACTACGTCGGCGATAAAACCTATGACGGCAATAACAATCTATACGCACGAACACTCGTATTATTATTATTATTATTATTATTGTTATTATAACTTTTTAGCACTAAATCTACCGTCTAGTAAAGGCGGACGCACGGGAACTTTTTTTTGTAGAACATACAGGGCGATTGTTTTACGGTCACACTCCTGTCCCCGTACACGTGTTACCGGGCTCGTAAACGGCAAATCCGATAACGGTGTTGTGACGTGAACAACGACGTTTTTAGGGAAAAAATATTTTTTTTTTTTTTTTTTTTTTTTATTTGTCGGACCTGCGATCGACTTGCGCCTTCGGGCGGGCGGTTGTAATTCGACAATAATAAAAATCAAAAAAATCATTTAATATATCGGGAAATACGGGTGATATAATTCGACAATAAGCGTACAAATTTTAACGTTTAAACAATTTTGCCTGTAATAAAGAAGGGGTGGGAAAAAACCCACAGAAATACGATTTTTTTTTTTTTTATTTAAATACTCCGAGAAAACCACTGGATCCCGGATAAATAAACCGCCCTGTACAGCGAAAAGTAATTAAATTCAAATTGATACACGTTTTAGTAAAACAATACACACCTACGCGTGTACGTCTACGCGAAACATGCGTGACTGGTGTGTACAAAACCGTACGTACCCAAGACGTCAAAAGTCAACGATATTTACTTAGCGTGTTAAGTCACAAGTCTCTGTCGAGTGTCTGTTTCTCGTCTTTATTTCATTATTAGTAAACTATACATTCAGGGGTTTTTTTCTGTATAATAACAGTTTGTTAAGCGACCGTTCGCGTTTTATAACAGTAAAGATTTACGAAATATTATCGGGTCGTCGTTTACGGTAAAAATATCAACGGTACAAAACAATATATCCGGTTGGCATGCCCGCCGTTATTGATATTATTATTATTATTCTTCGTGCCGTTTATTTTTAGTAAATTCATTGATGTTCAGATGTTTCTCGACCAAACGGACGAAAATAATATACGAATCTATAAAATCCGCACTAGAGTATTCGATAGGAACTGCCATACAACCAGCGTTGAGCATTGTCTAGACAAATAATAGCCAATCGTCTTTTGTCTTATCTAGATAGTACCGAAATTATCTATCCGTTAAATTATTAATCGTAGATGTGTAAATTGTATTATCTAAACTAATTTTTTTTATATAGCTGTGTTTTTTTTTCTTCTCTCGAATAATACATATAATGGCAAAACAATAGTTTATTATGTTATAGTATTTGGAAATACGAATAGGTTTATTATCAACAAATCGTATTTCTGACATAACACCGTGGAAATGCGTTTGAATTTAATTCTTTTGCGATTAGTACCTAATGTAGACGGTTGACGCTGAGCATTCCTAAAAGTCTGCAGAGATTTAGACTTCAATTTCGATTGGTGTTTTGTGTTCAGATTGTAGAAAGGAATTGTATTGGTTTTACTATGACGTCTCGTTTGTTTTTACGTCTATGAACAACTTTTCTACCAGAATTATTGCACCCAAGCTCCGTTTATCAACTTCAGGAAAAGTTTCGTGTTGACAATTGTCTATGCGAATTCGGCGCATCGGGGAATGTGTGTTTATACGATTTCCTTGTAAATTCCTCAATAATGATGAAAAACCATAAAATCCGTTGAAAAATAGTTCTTGGGACCCGGAATTTTTGCGGAATACTTATTTTGACTTATTGTACACGCTGTTCAATAGATTCTAACTTATTTTTTTTTAATTATACGCAACTATTTGAAATTTTTGATTTTTTTTTTTTTAGTTTTTATTTGGTTTACAGATTGTTTTGCTTTTCGAAAACGCCCGAAAAATTGATATAACGTTATAATATTTACGGAACAGTATACGGTGACTTAAATTGTTCTTATGACAATATTAAAACATAACGAATTCGTAAGCAAGATTTTTTTTTTTTTTTTATATATATATATATAAACCTTCGGGAGTTGAGTTGTTGAGAGAAACCGTAAACGGAATTAGGTCTGTTAATTTCGATTTTGTCAATTCGTTGTAATCTAATGAAAGACAATAATCGAAGACGTTCATTGAATACTATGTGCTAATATACAATAACATTACACTCGAATAGACGGAACGACAATAATAATATCCGGAAAAACTTCCCTAAAAAATATTATTAAACAGTAGCCGAATGCTCTAAAAAGTAATATTGCAAATGGCTAAACAAATCACACGAAAATGTGAAGAAAAAAAAAAAATACCTTAAATATATTTACAATAAAATTCACTATCCGCCATTGGGATATCGGTAATATCGAACAATAATCGATCATTCAGTATGCATACCTAAGCTATCTTAGACGTTAGAATTGCATTGCATAGTTGCGTGCGTCTTACACGAATGCGGAATCCGTTGTGAATATTTTTTTTTTAAAAAAGTACGGTATATATTTATGTTGACTCATTTTGGTCCATAAATATTTACGTTGTAGGTAAGTGATACCGAGGGGGTGGAACTTTTCGCGCGTTTAGTTAACACTCGAAATATCAAAAAAAATAAAAATAAAATTACAGAGGCAAATATCAACGGGAGAGCACTGACGAGTTAATAGGTTTAAAGTTAAATTGATTTTCACCGAGGCCTTTAAATTGTTTCTATTAAGTTCGCATTTAAATGGACCGCCGGATGTGGTTGGTATTTCTATGACGCATAGTCTTTTTACGTTTTTTTTATTTGTCTGTCTGATAACTAGCCCCTATCGTTCATTTCAAGAATAGTAGATAATATTGTGCGACTGGGTTTAACTGAGAGTAGGTTGTTTTTTTTTCTATTATTATTATTATTTTCCTTGTTGTTTTCATAATAACGCGAAAAGACCGAGGGAAAACACGTCGGAAAATGGAAATATTTATGGTTTACTGTTTTTTTTTCTTTCGATTTTGTTTGTTTGTCGTAATTCGGTTGAAACTAATCGTATAGGCCCAATAGTCCTGCCGAATACCAAGTCTTATATTATCCCGACCGGGACGCGATAAAATGTCAAAACGTTTTGGTAATTTTTTAGCTGTGTATAGTCGTTCGACGTGGTCGAATTCTGTTTTTATTTGATATTACAGTAGAACTTATCATTAATCCGATATGATCGGAGCTTTTGATCAGGGGTCACCGAACTTTTTTCTTCAAATGCCACATAAAATATCAAATGATTTTAGCGGGCAAAAAGTGTATAAATACATATCATTTTTAATTTTATATAAATATACATACTTATTAATGTTTTTGAAAATATTTTTTACAATAAACTTATATGCACTTGGTATAATTATATATAAATTGTATTTTTTTTTTTTTATTAATCAGAATTATGAAATCGATGTTTCCGATTTTCAAAATTGACTCCAAACATTTGTCAGACATGGCCGATCTAAATTTTGATTAGATGTATTTCATTTTGAACAAAGTTTGTTCGCACAAATACGTTGCAGCGTATACAGATATACGTATTCAATTGTAAATTGTTTTAAATTTGGATATTCTTTATCTGGATGCAATATATAAAAATCATGTAAGTCTCTTTGCGATATTATTTGATTTTCAGTGCATCATTACATAGCAAATCAATCGTTTCCATTTGAAGGATAGGTGACGAATTCTTAATATCATAACTAAACGGATTTTGAAAAATATTTATTTCATCATATTTTACATTATAGTCAGAAAAACGTTATTTAAATTGGATTTTAAGTTCAGAAATTATTTTATGAGCAAAGTCGACTGGAAATCGTGATTACGATTCTTTGTTATATTTATCGCTAGTAAAAAAAAAAAAAAATGACTAAAACAATTCTTTGAAATATGTGTTTCAAATAAAATATGTTATTGCCTAGATGTTTTTGCAAATGAGTAAATATCGCAAATGAGAACAACTCTGCCTTGTAATTTGAGATTGAAGGCATTCGTGTGTTTTGTGATATCCACTAAAAAAGCAAATTTTCACACCCACTCGCAATCCGTAAGAAAAGGCACCGGTGCGATTGTTTTCAATTAAAACATATTTCCAATTCATTTTGTAGCCCGGAAACTCGCGATTGGACTTTCCACAGCTAAATCATCGAACTGCTGTAAAATACGGTATATCTGGGTATTCTGTTTCTATTTCTTTCAAACGAATCATGATACTGCCGATGCCTAATTCCGCTCGAGCGAATAAAATTTACTGTTGATATAACTGGATCCATAACACACGACAAGTCTTAAGATTTTCCGCACAACGCCGGCCGATGGAATAATACAATGCTAAGTCATTGGTTACAAACCTTCTTTTTCACTCAACTCGTTAATATCTGTCCAATTGGACCTTTTTTTCTTTCTTTGTACCACGCATAGTTTTCCCGCTATCTATAGTGATACATTTCAAATTTTCCCCATTTCAAATTACACTCTGATCTAACGATTCCTTTTTGATTACTTAAAATATGTCTAATGCATGTTATGCGCAGAGAGTAGTTCATTTGAAACTTCTTAATCATTATAAACACCACGAATAATGAAAAGTAACTGCGACGTACCAGATACATCTGATGACTAGTCAAGTGTTATGCTAAACAAATTGAATTCTTGAACCTTGTTATTAACCTGAGAATTTAAATTATTACTAATATCGTTAATTCTACGGGTAACCGTGTTAGCTGAAAGGCTAAAATTTTCTTTAAAATTATCAATTTTTTCACGACGAATTTCTTCCGCTGCTTGCATTACACATTATTTTATTAAACTGCCATCCAGTAAACGCTTTTTCTTTTTAACAAATGTGAAATTCGAAGACTTACAGTATCGCAGCGGCTTTGTTAATATTATTTTGTTTTTTAAATAAAAATTGTTGTTAAGAAAAAATTATTGTGGAACGACTGCAATATATCTTGCCGTCATTACCCAGTAAATTTGGAAAAAAATCGTTGAATGTTTTGTACCCCTAATGTAATAATGTTATTTTTTTTTTTTTTTTAATTTTGTTTTTTTGCAAATTAAACATAATGTTTCGTTACCCGAATAAATGACCAAATCCGCCGAGCGCTTACCATTGAAAACACGATATTCCGAATCAAATTTTTATTTTCAGTCCTCATCCGGACGTGTCGAATTGGTGAATTTTTTAACCATTTGGCGGAGGATAATATTTTTGAATAAGTACACTGCAGACGTAGGTATCGGTAACTGAACAGACGTTGTGGATTGACACAGCTTGTCAATGTGGCTAATCTCTCTCGGTGTTGTGTTTACGATTGTAATCGTTCGACTCGTAAATTACGATACGTGCGCGCGATAACGATTTTTTAAATTGCACATAATTTTTAGATTATTTACCGTACTTTTGGGGGGTGGTGGTGAGGGGCAGTAAAAAATTGTTCGCGGACCGAAGTTCGGAGACCCCCTGCTCTCTGGACGCCCCGAATCGACGAAAGTCCGGATTAAACAAACCGACCTATTAAATCAGGTACGTATTTAAACTCTGTTTAATATATATATATAAAAAAAAAATAAAAAAACCACGCGGTTTATAGATCTGAGAATGTTATATTATACAAGCTATAATGCATTAATAATCGCGATTGCCATAGGTTTATGGGAAATTCGTCTAACTCGTTTTCGTGTTTGTTTTAGTCTGCAGCACGGACTACACATGGTTTACGTATTTTCAAACGTCTGTCCGGATTAATGGGGGTTTAACTGTACGCGGATTAAATTTATTTCGGTTTTTCATAAATGTCCGAATAAATTTCACACGAAATTCATCATATTATTATGTCGTGTTTTTGGTCCATGGAAAAATAATATCGAAAATCCATAGTCACATTCAATGTGCTCCATTGCATTTACAATTTTTTTTTTCCTGGGGAAGGTGGTCCAAATTTTTCTAAAAAAAAAAAAAAACCAGTAAGTTTATATTATTTATAATAATAAATACCTATGAATTGATAATTATATGATTGAAATTCAAAAAAAAAAAAAAAAACCAGAACATTTGTGTCTTGCTACTGTTATAATTTATATTTAAATAGAAATTAAGAGTTGGCCGTGTGTTATGTGTTTTTATTTATAATACAAAAGGAAAACGTCTGTTGTTGTTTTTTTTTCGCCGGTTTTTCTACGTTTTTTTCAGGAAGAACTGCAACAACGATAAAACACGTAAAATCTCTTTTTACCAATATCGCACTATTACAAATTACAACATACCATAAAATACAAAATGAATTAATGTTGCCTTTCTGTGCGCGCGGTACGCATCAAGTCTCTTGGAATCTTGTAAATATTATTATTATTTGATTTAAATTCGGCCGTATTTATAATTTATAATTTTTATTGGACTTCAGTGGGGTGGTCGAGACCAGACCCTCCCCGAAAATACGCCACTGGTCAGATTACATTTTTTTTATTTTTTTTTTTTTTCTATGTACGTTACACTCATGGGCGTAACTTGTAAATTTATTAGGGGGCGGGGACAAATATATATATGTATATATATATATATAGTTAAACATCAACTAGTCTAGCTAAATATTATTTTAACTATTATTGTACGTTAAGTATACGTGCACAGCCATTGGACATACAAACCTAGTTTATTTTCATATTTTAATCGTCTGGCTACTCCAGAATACGTCGAGGCAGCTCTATATCTCCCCTAGTATTGACCCCTACTCGTGTTTTAAATGCTTAAGCCCAAAGCTTGCAAAGTACATTTTATTAAATACGAAATGGTTACACCGTCCATTTTTGTAAAAAACCAATAAAATTGTCTAACACGTTTAATTGTTTACCACCAGTACCTCAGCACAATAGACACTTGCTCGTGTTTTTTTTTTTTTTTTTTTTTCTTAAGTTTTGAGTTTCGTCCATTTATAACACTGCCGCACACCCGCATTTTTAACGTTATCAATAACCTGCGATAAAACGTTTTTTTTTTTTTTTTTTGTTCTCTTTTCGTAAGTAATACAGTTATCGCCATTTCGAATTTGCGTAAGTTCAAATAAGTGCCTCGATCCGACGAACTCTTGTTTACTTTCATCATGCCCGCGTGACGCAATACACAGTAAAAAAAAAAAAAAAAAAAAATAAATAATAATCGTTTATTAAGACAGTTGCTTAGAGACATCGGCGGGGTTGTCCGCTACGACTTTGTTACGTCGAGAATCGAATTTCGTATTTATTTCCAAAAGAACAAGTGGTGTTGCGTCGTGTATCCAAGTCGGGCGGTAAAACTATTAGAAAAACGGCCGCGTCTCGCCTGCCGTTCCGGCGAGGTGCCCGGACGGACACCCGTGACCACCACCACCGCGGTCGGGGTAAACGATAAAACATTATATTTTAAACGTTTGGCATGCCGTTGAGAAACGCGACAAAACCGCGGTTTCGAATGGAACACGTGTAATATTGTTTTCACCCGGGCATTTACACTATGGTTTTTTTTTTCTTTTTCTCCAAAACCAATACTATCTGTGTCCGGGATCCGGATAGAGGGGCAATTGAAAAAAAAAAAAAAAAAAAAATCATATTTCATACCTACGCCATTCTCGGCCCTGTTCAAAACTGTACCGTTTTGCATTCGATTACAAACAACGGACCGCTGGCCATCGTCGCTGCCATTCTTAAGGGGTGCAATCGACTCGCGACCCGGACCGGTAACATTTCTTGTACGTCGCGTTATGAAATTATTTTCACGAACGGTATTATCGATTCGGGCGGGTGGTACCCGTATAATAATGACTCGTACCGCGCATACGTAACGCGGTTGTCACAGTATAATAATTTACTTTCGGAAAATTAGAAAACCGCACGGTTGGCTGTTGCAAATGACATACCGTATCGATATACGTATATATATATATTGTTTGAAAACTTAATTAAATCGAATGTATTCGTTCGCGAACTTGTATTAAGTTATATATATATGTATTCAGTTATGTATTATTTGTAGTCTGTGGGCCGCGCGGAGAATTTTCGCGAAAATCCGATACATTTCACCCGGTCGTGCGACGACGGCCGGATTGGGGGCGGGCGGGAATGGCGACTGTTCAGACTACAATCGCGCTGCGTCCCCCGCCCGCCCGCTGTGTTATTATTGGTTAGCCACTTCACAAACAACTAATTAATATCGCGATGGAAATAATCTTTTGTAAAATACCGTCTGCGTTCGTACCGAACGACTGCGAAATTCAAACGTGACCGAGTGAGCGTATACGAAATCGCACTCATTACGACATGGGTATGTCGTCGACGCGCCCGCCGGACCCGCCGGACCCGTCGGATCTTGTGCGGACCCGGGGACAGGGGCTGTGGGATGGGGTGCGATCCGGTGTACAGTGTCGTAGCCGTGTACCCTAAAACCGGGGGCCGGAACCTTAATGATTTTATCGGTTCTGGTTACGGTTGTTAAAATTATATATATATATATATATAAAAAAAAAAAAAAAATAGCATTGCCTATTGCTAATTAGGAAGTTTCTTCTTTTTTTTTTTTTTTATTATAAAACTGCCTAACGAAATAACAAAACAAATATTTAGCGACAATCATAAACTTCTTCTTATATGTTTTTCACTCGATATTATGTCAAATTTCCAAAAAAAAAAAAAAAACAACTGGAAATATCATTTTAAAGTAAACTTCGTGGCAAATTCAAGCATGCGTTCAGAAGTTTTATCGGATTACTAGGACAGCCGGTACTATTTTCATGATATAGATCTATTTCGATAGGTAATACAACCGGTATAAAATCCCTAGTCAATCCTCGACATTGGTACTATTCGTAGATGAAAATCGCCGACGGTCGTATAATATGATTATTTCGAGTCGAAAACACCATAGTTATATTTAAATTATAAATATGAAAGAAAAATATTTCTATAGAACATTGACACTCGTATTTATGTTGATTAAAACAAAATCCAATTTAAACAATACGTTCAGTTTTGTCCTATAACCGATAAGAACCTAAATGAACCGAACATTTTTCGTAACATATTTTAAAGGTTCCGGTTTTTTGAATTCAGAAGTATAGGTTCCAATAATAGTTCTGGTTCTCAATTTTTCGTCGATTCTGGTTCCAGTCTCTGGTCTGAAGCTCAATCGATCCGCAGCGGGAGATCAAACATTGTAATGCACCTAAAGATAACATTTTAAGGAAGGCTTTCCACTCAAAATCTCCTCCCGGTCGAAACGGTTAAACTAAATTTAAATTATTTTAACTCTATAATAACATACATGTTTTGAATTGTATGTGAACAAATTCGATACCCGACTATTATTTTATTTTTTTTTATTATTGAATAAAAATAAAATATTTCGACTTTTTATGCCGTTTTATGATTTGCCAAATCGTAGCTGTAAACCGTTTTAAAAACTTGACAGATATTTTTGATGAAGACATAGGACTGTGAATAAAAGATAAACGAATTTGAATTTTTTTTTTTTTTTTTTACAACAATCGAACCGGTGCGTTTTTACGTAGGTTTTCGTTTTATCTTGGATGTATACATTTTGGAGCTCCTATTAAATTCAAATCCTTTCATAAAGCGATAACATATTATTATAAACGTTACACGAATATAGCCGAGTCAATTATACCCAACATAATCATTATAAATCCTTTGGTATTTTGGTTTTCAAATGTTTTTCTTTTTTTTTTTTTTTTTTTTTTACGATAAGTCCTCTTGGCTTTCGTATATTCGATACACAGTAAATCAATCAAAGAAGACAAAGTCGCCTTGCGTTTGCTCGCGTCATTCGATTACCCATCTGTCTTGTCGTATGTATGCTTTTATTTTTATTTTTTTTCCGGCAGTAATATAAGTATTAAGAACCTATTATTTTGGCATGCCGTAATATTATAATAAATATTACTACGATAGATTTCGATTACCATAATCTACTTTATTCCTTTATTTATTTAGATTTAAAATAGTTTTGTAACGGAATATAAAATGATAATTGTTTACTTTTTCTTTTACACTGTACGGAGCAATAATAAACGGTATTATTTTCTACGTGGACGTATAATACTGCGGACCGCGAATAGAAAGAAAACTATGTGTGATAGAGACAGGACTGTAAGCGGTATTATCATGGAAGAGTCAATTATAACCTTTGTTTATCCAGTTAAATTATACTTTACGCGGGATGCCGCGCATAAACTTATATTTTATAATACTAGTGTTTAATGTAAAAACTGTGTATATATATACCGTAAAAACATTTATAAAAATATACGCGGTTACACCGTTGGAAATATTGAAATTTCTCGGAAGGAAAAACCTCAGCCGGCGGCGATTTTTATCACCCGGTTTCTGTGCTAGGTATGTGTAACTGATAAGTAGATTTACCGTCAGTGATGGCCACGACAACTGCATATCACAAAGTCGCCATCGTACCCAGTTATATCTGTATGCTTAGAAATCTCGCCGATAAATACGATAAGGTACCTGTTCAAAATAGAGCGCCATGATAATAAATGCGTACGTAATCAATGGGAACATCGTATTCAGCAAATCATGTTAATGGTGTGAACACCGTAATACATTATATTGTACCGACTGTGATAATCGAAAAGTATTGACAAAAAAAAAAAAAAAAAAACAACCAAATAAAGTAATAGCACTGTAATATTGGTCGGGAAGGTGAATTTTGATTTAAAATACAAACTGCATGCATAATGGTGATGGACTCCGTTAGAAATATTTAAAACCAAAACTGTTTATCGGTGAAATACTTACGAAAAAAAGAAAAACTGTCGACAGTCCTAAAATCCTATAAATATTTTTTTTTTTTTTTTTATAATAATATTTTACAGGAATTATAATCTAACACTGCATACATTAACCTATTTATTAAAATTTAAACAAATCCCAGTACAAAAATTACGTTTATCTAAAGAAATTATGCGAGAAAAATTATATTTTAAAACCATTTGAATATTTATATTGTTTTCATAACTATTGCGGTATTTTCAAGTATTTTCAATACGTTTCGCGATGCGACTAAATTCGCGACAGTGGAATGTTTTGGTTTAGACGACTTTGTATTTACGTATTTATAAGCCGATAAAGTCTTAAAGATAACTTCATAGGGTTTTGTAAATTTTTCAGACGTGTTCTGTTTAACACAATTATAGTTATTGTACGAAAA
Organism: Tuberolachnus salignus; assembly: GCA_956483605.1. NCBI lineage: Eukaryota > Metazoa > Arthropoda > Insecta > Hemiptera > Aphididae > Tuberolachnus > Tuberolachnus salignus. Next base: position 19,351,609 of record OY101438.1, read on the forward strand.
CATTGTTATCTTTTTTTAATGATTATTTTTATTTATTAAAAAATATCGTAAAATAAAATGCACAGTCATAAGTATTATAGGTGGTTGTCTAATGCAAATATTAACATATACATTATTTATTTTTAAACGCTGTGCTCTATTTGTATGCAATGTATATATTATAAAAAGATCGATACGAAAATGTAAATCCAGCACAATATTGTATGTACAAAAAAGACGTCACGATTTGAGCAAAACGAAATAACTGTAATTATGTACATTGAAAAATATATATATTACTGCAAGTAGGTCAGTGATTTCATCTTTATGGAAATGAAAATAACGTACGTATTTAACGTTTGTTTTTGATTTATTTTTTTTTTTTTTTACGCTTTTTCCGTACCGTAACATATAAGAAAATGGGTATTTTAATTTTGTTACTTGACGACAAATATGTATGTATGGATACCACAGCGAACGGAATACTAATATTTACATAATAATACTATCAGCTGCAGTTAAATGTACACGAGCGTTTGTGTATACTTTTCGTGATTATATTAAACTAAGTCAATTGTCTACGTTCTACCGATAAATATATTAGAGATTAGGTACAATTGTGTCAGGTCCGGGCAACTCAATGAATAATATTAACTCTGTCGAGTTAATTTAATTGAAACAAAAAAAAAAAAAAAAAAAAGGAGAATATAAGCATTTTTAAACCGTGATATTTCACTAACTCGTATCACGTCCTCGTAAACGCCAAGTGTAAAAACAATAATAGTATCCTAGTTAATAATACCCTGGCGACAACTTGATTTTTTCATTTTATTACTCCTTTAACTCGTTGATGCCGCAGTCTTGTTGTATCGTTATTATTTGGACGTGAAACCGATGTAGAGAAAAAAATAAAAAGAAAAGCGAAATCGTTTCATTTATTTTATTTCAGTATGTACAGCTCGTGCTGGATTCGTAAATAAGTAAATAAGTTCCTGAGTATTCAAACATTTACAAAAATGTTTCCTGTGTTAAACAAAATAATAAAGAGCGATCAGATTTTAGTTTTGTGACCACTAACCACAGTCCCGACGATCGAATATAAAATTGTATCAGTAATTTAAATAGCGTGTTATATTTTGAACCCCACTGTAAAAATCTAAATAATACGGTTTTTTTTTTTTTTATCAAAAATGAATAATTTCATTTTTAGGAAATTAATTATTCGCGATTGGAAAGGTATAACTGTGTGTTGCTTGTTTGGTCCTACAGAGCTGGTGATTTCCTACTAGACTGTACAGTCAATTAATTTTTTTTTTTTTAGGATTCAAGACGAAATTATCGAATTTGTCTTTATTTTTATTACTAACGTATTTGTAATTATAGACGAGGCGTCGGTCAATAACAATTACAGTGTTAAGGGTTTTATTTTTTTATTTTAACAATTTAATTCTCTATTTTCTACACCGATTTTCAGATCTATAATATATTTTTGGAACGTTGCCCGACAAATGCGAAACGTTCCTCGTTTGTTTATTTCAGATGGTAATCTAACATTATTCGTTCTTCGAGTACGGTTTAGTATATATCCCGATTTACATTTAAATAAGCTTAAATAATAAAAATACAAATAACAAAAAACACCAAAACCGTTTTAAGTATTCCCAAGTTTCTAAGACCTGATACACGCATCAATGATTTGAAATAATAATGAAAAATAATAATAAAACATATCACATTGTTCAAAACTATCATATGGGCGGGTGAAAAAAGGAGCAAGGCCGTTATGGTTTTTATGGCGTTGAACTGAGAAATTTGAATAAGTAGTAGGTGCCACTATAATTTATTTTGTCACGACGCGTTCAATTATTATCAAATAATAAGATTTATTCAGTCTTTTACATTATTTTTTCGTCAGTCAAAAAAAAAAAAAAAAAAAAACATTATTGCAAAATTACTTTTCTATCACACTGTATTATTCATATAAGAATCTAAAAATGTTTAGACGATAAACCATAGAAAAAACGAAATGTTTGTAAAAATTACGAGAGAAAATAATTGTGTAAATATTGGATCCCTTTTTGTGCCTCACCCCCCCCCCCATCATGCATATAATTAGAATTTTTACATTTCGATTGGGCCAAATATTTCTGTATCGTTTGTGTACGAATGTGTACGAAAACTTGGTCATTTGTGCAAAAAAATTAGTTTCAGAGTTGTTCGAGAAACAAATTAGCGAGGCCCTAGAGATGCCTGAAACCGTGTTTCAATGTTTACTTTATGTAATTATAATTGAACAGTACGTGGTTTTTTTATTCACATTAAAGAAACGTGACAAATCAAGAAGATCCCACGAGAAAATCGGATCCAGGACATAAGATCTCTCCATAACGGGTCCATTAGTTGGCCCGCACTATATAGCAAGAGAAAACTATCCCGGAGGATTGGCCCTCGTATATTATTTTTTTTCTATATAAAAAAAGTGAGGGGCAGATATGCGAAAAATATCGCGGAATAATCGTAGATAATCGCATCTCAGGACAGGATTAAGCCATGTCGAGAAACCCTTGGAGATTACCAAGACGGTTTTAGATCGAAAATAAGTACACATTGTAGGATCGAATTTTCGTCTTTCGCGGCAGTTTTTACAGAAAACCTAACCAAACTGACATGTCACGGGTCCAGTCTTTAGGTCTAGGACGTGCTCCAAGCAGCCCTAATTGTATACTTAAATATATCTTTTGCAAAATGATTTTATAAACTTCCGCGTTTTTCCATAATAAAATAAGGGAAATACGTAATAACCGCAATTCAAATACACAACGGAAATAAAGTTGGGATTCGCGTGAGAAGGATAAACGTGATTTTTCGTCGTAGGCAATTATTGTGGACAAATGCTGCGGGCAATCGCATCTGGTTTATTCGCCGGTGTTACAATGGCATGGCTCGTGTACGTACTTGTGTGTTATTAGTTATTGTTCATTATTACTTTGTATTATTGTCAATCGCATTATCGCGACAACGTTGACAATGACGACCGGACAAAGTTCGATATTTTTTACGAAATGTCGCCAATAGGCGGAACAACTGTAGACAATTTTTTCATTTCATTTGGCTAGGCATTCATTTCAATACACTAAATAAACGAGAAACTAGTTGTCCGCCAATTCCGTTAAAAATTGGACAGTAGATGTTTAATGTGTTTCGGAACACGCAAACCGAATTTAATAAAATATTGCACGGTTTTATTCGGCATTATCAACTCACCTACGCCCGATAATTTCCGTACTCTCGTGCAAATCTCTCTCCGGCAATCAAACGCGTCGTCTGAAACGCCAACGGGTGCAGAGACTTACTCTAATTAGTACATTAAAAAAAAAAAAAAAAAATAATAAAAAAATTCACGTTCGGTTCCATCACCGGCTCTATAGCTAGCTTGCTACGTCGTACAAATGTAATTAATGAATTCTTTATCATCGCAATTACTTGGTTGTGCATTTTTCTTTGAATACGTTCGAAATAAAACATAACCGTCAGTGGGATATAATAATACAAATAAATGTTCAAACACACTGAAAACCGACGAACAAATCATATTGTCGGACGTTTAAATCGTCGCGTAGCATTGAAAGAACCCCCCCCCCAAAAAAAAAAAAAAAAAATAAAAAAACTCTTATAAAAATCGTTTCGTAGCCGGACGGTGTGTGTTGATTTGCATTTTTACGATAAACCTGGGCGACGTCTATACGTTGCACAACGTCCGTTCGGCGAGCAAATATTATTGTATTATTATTATATTGTATATTACTACGGTATATCGCAAAAGAGCGGGTGGCGGCACTCTTCCAAAAAAAAAAAAAACAAAAAAAAGACTAAAAAACCAACAACAAAAAAAAAAAAAAATAGTAAAAGTTAATGCTTTCCCCCCGCAGAGATTTAAGTATTAATATGTCCGCGCGCGCGATCCAAAGCCCGCGTCGGCATATTAAATATACATCGAGAGCCCGGGCCCGACCGGACGAGGGATTATCCCGGCGGTGGTTTATTTTTTTATTTTTTTTTTTTTTGTAATCCCTACATTAAAAAAACAAAAAAAAAAAATGTATACATTTTAACCGCGCGGGATTTTTCTTTTCCGGGCGCTGATTACACCCGTTTCGGTCCAAGTGTACGGGTAGTGAAAAATGATACGTATATACGTATAATTATATATATTAAAAAAATGTATATAAACGGAATTCCCGTAACGGCCGACCCTAGGCGATATTTCGGTAAACGGCTTATATGTATATATATATATAAAAAAATAAAAACCTAAAAAACCTAAAAAAAAAAAAAATAAAAACCCCCAACACGGTATGCGCTATACCGACGGGCCGCTCATTAGGGCGTAGTTATTAATGTAATTTCGGACCGTTACACCTGTCTATACGGCAGCCGGTTACCGCCGTTTATACCCGGTGTATACCGTAAACCCGGTAATCTCGTCGTCCGGGGTAATCCCGTCGATAACGCTATACCGGGGTGGGGGGGGGGCTATACTATTTAATAATACGTTTTGTCGAACGTTGGCGAAAACCGAAAGGTTTTTCCGGCGGTGTTGCCGACGCACCGCGTTTTATTCCCCGGGTCACTTTTTTTTTTTTTTCCGCCAAGAACGCGAACGGCGGCCAGCGGTGCGGCGTCCGGTACCCGGGTACCATCCGGCCGGGTGTACCGCCCCGGGACGGATCCTCCGATGTCCGGTTCGTGTGCGGCTCGTTATTCGGACGGTGTTCAACAAAAAAAAAAAAAAAAAAAAAAAAAAAAAAAAACGGACGCGGTAACGTTATTTTATTATTATTATTTATTAATTTATTTTTTTTATATATATATACATATTTAAAAAGCACTCCCGACGGCGAGTCGAAATCGAAACCCGCAACAGCAAAAAACAAAACACTCTCCTTCCCACCACCCCTATCAACGATACTCCGACGTGCAGTTATTCGCACGACCCCGTTGCTATTTATACCCCGGAATTATACTGGACGGAACGATCACAACTTAATGACCAAACGCGAAAATATTAAACGTAACGCCGTCGTCATGTACTTAAATCCAAATCAAACCACACGAAATCGATTTTATACGAATCTCTACCAAGACGTATCCGGGGGCTTATGGCGCAAAATCGTCTAGAACCCTCGCGTAAATTACGATACAACAGTTCTTGGCCCGCCGCGGGGATGGATGGGCAGTGGTCAGGCCGAAGCCCGCTTGCTGCCCTCGCAGGTCGTAGGGGTGGAGCTTCTTGCCGGCCTCCCGGCCGTCGGTCTAGCGACTACGGGGCCGCTATCAACGCCGGCGACGTCGAGGGCTTGGCGCTGTCGTCGTGCCGACTCCTTCTCCGCGAAGACGGCCTCGGCGGAGTCGACCACGGCTTCCCAGTGGTCGGGGGACTCCAGCGTGAGCGACACCGAGTCGCCCGGTTCATACGGACCGATCTTCCGGACCGGGCGCTCCCTGTACCCGTCAAACGCCTCGTGGCGCATCGGGGTATGGAGACCGTCGTCATCCACTTCGTTCCCCTCGCTGGGAAATCCGCAGTGAGAACACCCGGGGGGACGGAGCTCGCCCGATCCGGTGAAGGAACGATTTGAAGGATCCCCGTGAATAGCCGAGCGAGGCGGTACGTCATGGACCGTCCAAGCTCCTTGCGTCTCGTAGCATCAGCCCCGTGATATTTAACAAAAAAAACCACTACACAGAGATTCCAAAATCGATACAGTTGACCGTCGACCAGTCGAATTATACTATACCGAATTCCGTGCTAAATTACATCATCAAATTACATCACCGAAATCCCCTCATTTCAAACTTATACTCGACGAACCTCCCTGAAAACCCCACCGAGTCGTCTCAAAAGACGATAGTGTCGACAGAGACGCTCACTTAAACGTACATGTTTATCACGTTCTAAAGGATTCTGGATGGTCTCCCTCGTCGAGCCATCGTGTTATTGTTATATTTTCCGATTCTATGTAGAAAACAATCGTATTTGCTTATTGTGTTTACTCGTATGTTGGTTGTGAGATTTTCTAAAAACTATAATATTTCGAAAATTCTGGGGCGGGAAATAAAACTAACAATAAAAAAAAAAAAAAAAAAAAAAACCGTTATGACGCCGGGTACGGGAATATTTCGTATTACCGCCGCCATTCGTTAATGCCGGTGTCTAAAGGGCCGGGTGTCTATGAATATTTTACACAACCGTACGGCTGGAGGTTGGTTTTATTTTAATTTTTTTTTTTTTTTCACTTTTTCCATCCCATCCCACCCCGCCGTTTTATAATTTATAAACGCAATATTTTAATATTAGTTTTAACGGGTAACCGGTAACGGTGGACTTTTCAGCCGCTATAATCGCCGAGTCTACTCCTCTCCGTAAACGCGTTTTCGTAATATCATTCGATTTCAATACTTTATTAATATTTATTTTTTGTAATTGAATAATATTTGGTAAATACTTTCCAAACAAAAAAAAAAAAAAAAAAACGTATTATTGTATTCGCTTAGACAAAAGAAAAAAGAAAAAAATAAAAAAATTTACTGTTTCTTCGACCTGAATATAGTTTTGAATTTGCGACAGAGGAAATTGTTCAATTTTTAATCGTACATTTTATCTGGCCGCATAATAAAAAAAAATATTATTTATCTTCGATCCAATAATTATGATTGGCCTGGGGAAATTGTCGTGTTTGTTTAACTAGCAGGAAACACACATTATGTTCTTTATGTATTCGAATACTTTTTCCAATATTCCAATATGAATTTTGTATATATTTTTTTGAAAAGTATTCGAACACATGTACCCGTTCTGAATATCTTTTTTTTTTTCTGATTCATTCGAATACGCGTTCCCAGTACAAAAAATAGTAATTTTAACATGTAAGGAAAAACATTGTTTTAACGTACTGTGTAATTATTAGCCCCGTATAATTCTAAATCGGACAAACAAATAAAACGAAGACGATTTTTGATTCTAAACGTATTGAGAATTAAGAAAATTTGACGAATATAAACTATCGGGTACGTGAAGTAAAAATGGTAAAAAAACGAATAAGACCACATCAGATAAAGAATTGTTTTTTTTTTTTATTATTATGTTTATCGGGTAAGATTTAAATTCGGGTTTTGGAAAACGGATAGGAAATATACACATTTTAGGATAAATTTCAAATATAAAAACATTTTGGCTAGCGCATGAGCAATAAAACTAATGTTTTTTTTTTTTTTTTTTTATAAAGACACATTTTAAAATACTGAGCAAATCAAAGAACGTATTGGTTTTACTAGGACGTGGATTTATTTCTGCCAGTAAAAAAAAAAAATCTTTACGAGAAATCTTGCTCCGAGTAGCATATTTTCTAAAATAATTTTGGATCTAGTCGGCGCGTTAAAGAAGTAATTTTTTGATTTTTGTTGAAGATTTCTTAAAAAAAAATGGAAAAAGTAGAAGATAACAGGAATATAACGGTTTCTTTATTTTAGATTTCGTTTCTTTGTTGTTAGTCGGTTTAATATAATCAAAAAGGCCTGCAATTTTCACAAAACAATAAAATATTAGCCCTTCCAGGCAATTTTCTGTTTATATACATTTGAAGGATTCGAGTTTTATTAGTTAAAAACAAAAAAAAAAAACAATCGTATCGTGTAAGATATCGAAAAATACGAACTCATTATATTTTGTAACGCGTATCATATTATTATAATTCTTTTACCGAGTTTTCCGTTGGGTAATAAGATTTTAAAAATATTATTGAATTAATAGAGAAGTTTCGTACGAAGGCGGTGTCTACGGCGGAATATTGTTATTATTGTCGTAGATTTATTTCGTTTATAATCCGGTCGGGAACGATTTCAACGCACAACCGTACCGTTACAATAGCAATCGAATTTGCGCTCTTTACGGGAAACGTTTACATAAAACGTCTGCGGCGGAGTAGTCCCCGAAGACGAAAATGTCGCGGTTAGGGCTCACGCCCGTGCCCGAGAATATCGAGTATTTTACACCGTGAAACTCCGGGGTCCGAGGTTTTTTTTTTTTTTTTTTTGTTTATAATTTTTTACTATAATAATATTTACTACAATTAAGGCCAGTGGCACTGCGCCGCGCAGATGCGGTGTACGGTTCATTTGTTAGGTACACATCCCCGTCCCACCCGTATAGTAAGTATTTTACGCGCTATCTTTGCGAAAGTCACCCGGGATTGATGTTTTACCCGCTTATCATTTAATTGATCATAATACTTCACCGGGTTTGTGTTATAGATAATACAGTTGTATTGCACAACGAGCGCGGTATTGTTTTTACTGTTTCGAGGCTTTTACGGCCCGGTCCGACGACAAAATGTTTACGTACATTATACGAAATGAACGGTGCGCAACAAAAAAAAAAAAAAAAAAATCACTACTATAACAACACAACATATACATATTTATATATATTTTGAATTCCGACCGGAGGGCGAGGGTTCTTGTGGTTTTACAATGATGTTTATTGTATTATTATATATTTCCTTCACCACACCGCCCACACCGCATAAACACATTTTCTACCAGAAGACTTCGTCCGATCGCGTACACGCTGCTGTACTGTTTCCGGTGGCGAATTTTGTCCGGTCGGTACCATTTAGTTAGGTCAGTTTTCGATATAACTGTTATTATTTTCAACGCGACAGAAAAAAACTACCGGAAAACGACGGAAAAGACAGCGAAAAAAAAAAAAAACTCGAGTTATATCGCATCTCTGTAATTCCGAAAATGATTATTCAATAATCAAACTTCGCTCAGAATCGTTTTTCGTTTGCAATGATTCATATCGTCGCCTACAGATAAAAAAGAAAAAAATGAAATGACTATAAAAATAAATATTGACTTGCCACTGACCACTAACAGCATATGGCCTAACCGTGAGCAATATCCTATACTTTTTCTTTGCCTTATACAGGGTGCACCAGAGCCGACTGACGAGATTTGATGGGCTATAAATAACGAACAGTAAAACTTAGAGGAAAAGTTTTTTTTTTAAATTTAAATCAGTATTCAATCCCATTCTTAAAAAATATTTTTTGAAAATTATATCTCCAAGATGGCGGCCGTCAGCATTGATACACTGTTGTAAACGATCTCTGGAGCTCTCAAATGATTTTCGGCACATTTCGACAGAATGGCGCCACGGGTCACACGACAAGAAGGTCAATGAATATCTTGCGTGAACACTTCCCCGAACGGCTTCATCTCTCTTAGAGGCGATCTTCAGTGGCCAGCACGATCACCAGATTTAGCCGTATGTGATTTTTTCCTGTGGGGCTACCTTAAATCGCTGGTACACGCGGACCGTACAAAGATCCTTGGTCATCTCAAAAACAATATTTGTGCTGCTATTGTGCCGACATAAGCACACTTATGCTGGAAATTTCATATTCCGACTATCTCAGTGCATTGACGAGAACGGTGGCCACGTCCGAGATGTAGTATTTAAAACCAAATGAAATAAAACTTTAAATGTACCCCGCTATACACAGAGAAAAGAATTACATCAATATTGCCAATAATTTTTGTGTTATGATTTTTTAAAATAATGAAGTTACCACACCCCACCCTGTAACCTCACCGAAAACGACTGTACAGTAAAGTTGTATAATAATTATTTTATTGCTACGCGTTTAATTAATGCGCATATTTATACAGTTATAAATCACGACAAAACATCATGTTCATGCGTAGCTTACGTTTTATATATTAATAATAATATTATATCGTATAGAAAAACGAATCGTAACAACTCAAACGTAAAAACTTTCAGTTTTTATTATTATTTTTAATATATATATAGTTTTTTTTTTATATACATACAACGAATGACATTAAACAAAATATACCCCGTTGAGTTATACTGTGCGTTTTTATATTTATCGTGTGCTTAGAAAATTACCACTCAGCTTAAATATTCCAAATATCTAGTTTTGCTTATTTATTATAAAATAAACGTGCCAGAATATATAAAAAAAAAAATTAATCGCAATATTATATCACGGTTATTGATTACGACGATAGTATATATTAAAGGTTTAGTGCGGGGGGGGGGGTTGTGTACACTGCGGCAATTCACTAAATTACGAGTGAATTATGTTTCGTTTTTGTACTTTCAAAGATTTTTTAAATTCTATCATACAATAAGTTCCGCCCAATGTGATCGCATTTGTTCGGGTCATTTTGATTCAATTCACCCCGGTTGATTCCATAAAACATTTGTATTTGTATTTTTTTTTTTTTTTTTTAACGATTCTATGTTTATAAAGACGCCATACAATAAATACATTGGTAAATACATTTAAAACAACATAAAGAAACTCTATATTTTCGATCGTACTCGAAAATCTACTAATTTCATTTTCATATTAGCCTGAAATTAAAATCCATAAATGTATGTACATTGTACCCGTACATTTTGGAACAACTGAAAAGAATCATTATCGCCGTATTTTCGCTCCTTTTAAACTTTTCCAAAACAATTTTCGTTTCTTTTTTTAGTGATTTCCACTTTGGTCTCCTTCGTCGTCGTCGTCGTCATCATCATCATCAATATTTTCTTCTTGTTCTTTTTTATTTGCATACCAGTTATATTTTTACCAGACAATGTTCCAAATGCAGGTAAATCTTGATCAATTAAAATCCAATTTTCAAAGTTTGTGTTTGAGGGTTATAGCTCCTGAAATTCATTTCTCTGAGGACATTACTGTAATTTATCAAATCGAAAGAGTAATGAGTATTTTTCTTTTATTGTTTTAATCTTTACGTTCGGTCGATATTTAAGAACATTTTTTTTGATCACGAACTACGAACTAAACGACACGAGTACACGACGTACGATACATTGACACACACTGATAAGTTCAAAAATAAAATTGGTTCTATAAATTGATCGGTTTGAAATGCCATAAAAACAATGTTCATAAAAATGATAGCAATTATCCGGCACTTGGCGATTTTAATAAAAAGTTAATTTAACATTAGTAACATGAGATTTAGTGCGGGATTTTAATTTTTGAATCCAATAAACGGTTGATTCTATAAAAAGTGATCACACTATAAGCGGAACACATTATATTTCGCGTCCATTAGAAAAACAAATTGTTTTTCTTTTACGGATTAACGTGATCACTTTGCACTTTTTTCACATTATAAGCGGTTATTACAACTTAGTTTTATTTATAAAAAAAATAATAATAAAACGTTATTTCGTTAAAGTAGGTCCTATATTATATTCCTGTCAACGTAGATATTTTCACATAGAAGTGCTGTATAATATTTTTTTTATTTTTTACTAGGCTGCGTGCGGTTGATATACTCTGTACACGATAATATAATACCGTGACCTTGGCAACTGTTTCATCCGAGCAATCCCTAAGTTCGTTTTTTTTTTTAAATTTTTAAATTTTTAAAGCTCCCTAGTGTGTGCGTTACACGATAATATGTAATGATACGAAATACGACTTTTGGAACCTATACGAGTGTTAATAATGTTGGTATCAGCCGATATTCAAGGCTGGGTAAATTAATAGATAATATTAACCCAGTCGAAATATGATAATTTAAGATACGTTAACGGGTTGGCATCTTCAAGAGTTAATAGAGTTAAATTAAAAGTTAATTCGATAATGTAATGAATAACTAACAACTAACTTTGGTTATGTTTTTTTTTTATACGATTAGTTTGTGATCTATTTAAACATTATTATTTATACGATGGTACCTATTAAGTGTATAAATTGTAAATTTAATATTGTGTTAACCTTTAAAAAAAAATCGCAGTATCGGCACGCAAAACTTGTGGGCGAACCAAGTTTAACATAAGTTTAACCACCAACTATATGTAAAAAAATGAGCAGCCCTCCCCCCAAAAAAAAAAAATAAATAAAAATCCTGACTGCGCCACTGGTAAGAATTTAATGAACTTTCAAATTAACTTGATACGATATAAAATGTATAATTAAGAGGACGCCACGCCGCGGATTTGTCGTCTCTGCCCGTCTTACGGCTAGTATAGCAAAAACGTGTTCATTCGTGCATTCAAAAGTACCGAGGCTTCAGTAGTCCTAACGTTTACTTAAAACTTAAAAAAAAAAAAAAAAACATGTTAAACATAAACGGCGTAATTTTTAATTCGGTGAAACAATTGTCGGTGCACGTCCGATAGAGATTCGGAGTACCGTTGGATGGTACGAAAACACTTTTTTGCCAGTTATGGATAAGACGGAGAAGGCTAATGTTGTTAAGTTGTTGGTGATAAAAAAAAAAAAAAAAAAAAAAAAATCGAAGGTCAGAAAAGCTATGCCAGAAGTGTGATTACTTATGTAACTTGATTTTTTTTTTTTTTTTACTCGTTAATGTCAATATCATAACAAACCTACACTGCGTATAAATCGGTGTGAACCGACGTAGTGATAACGATAATATTTCTCGCTCGGCCAGAATATTTAAACGGTTAAAGACCAAACTAGACCAAGGGCTAGTTTCATATACACGGTACGATTTCAAAGTGAAAAATGTAATTTTTACAATGGACCTTACCGTGCACAACACGAGCGTATTATAATCGCGCAGCACAAACGACGACGACGACGACGACGACAATAATATTTTTTTTTTTTTTTTTTTATTATTTAAACATAAGACATTCCTAGCCAGAGGCTATCTATATCTAGGGATATATTACAGTATTATATTTTATCAGATTAACGTGATAAATAAAAAATATTTTTATAAGTACTATAAGGATAATTACAATTGGTTATTAAGAATTACAGAAGTAACAATGTGATTACAATAATTCTAATATTTACATATTTACAATAATATTTAATAACTATAGGTAACAGAGGGGTCGTAGATTGATCTGGAAGAATCTCTTGTGTATAGTGAAGATTTGGATGTTGATAAAGGTGGCTTAGTGTAGGAGCTCGTGTGGACGACCTCGTTTTAATCGACGATGGGTTGGGTGAGTGAGGAGGTTATAGTGAATTGCACCTAATGAGATTGAAAGAGAGCAGTGGAAATTTATTGCTAATGTTTTGATATGATCTTCGATTTCTTGAATTTGAAAGTCTTTGCGGAGATTTGCATTTCTGACAAACCATGGGGCATTTGCAATTATTCTGAGGACTTTGTTTTGGACAATTTGCATTTTTTTGATGTGCGAGGATGCACAATTACCCCATATCGGGCAAGCGTAGGTAAGAATTGGGCGTATAATTTGCTTAAAAATTAGGAGAGAGCATTTTTTTTGTATTGTTGAATTTTTGTTCAGGATAGGATAAAGCATTGGTATGCTTGGACAATAATATTAATTATACCCGAGTCAATGTCTCGGACGTTACGATTCGTTTTGTGCGATTTATTTTTTATACAGTCAGTGTAACCAGCGACGTAATTATAATGGGGGACGGGGGACGGGAAATTGACCACTCTGCGATTTTTTCGGAGGGGAAGAGGTATAATTTCCCTCATCCCACGGTGTACGACAACAGTACGAATATTCGATAATTCCAAAATAAAGATCGAACACAAAAATGCATTGATTACTTTTTACGTCCATTAAAAAAAAAATACAAATATTTGTTTCGTAAAATTATGCATTTCAATTGTCTCGTGTTTTATAATACGTTGGCGTATTGTATTTTTTTATTATTAATTTTCGTTCAATCGAATGATTCGGCAATGGATAGTTTTGTACACACCGAACACAGAAATATACCTTACGCCGCCCCTCGTGGTCATGATTTTGGCGAATAAATTGTTTTGCCACCGTCTGCCCTCGTCTAGTTTTTTTTTTTTTTTTTTTTTTTTTTTTTTTTTTATTATCCGGTTACGCCGCCGAGTGTTAAACGCGTACCCGTGCCGGGCGAAAGACGGAGGGGAAAATAAAAAGAAAAAAAGAACGTTGACGTCCGGGCGGAGGACTTTGAAGTGGCGTTTTTAACCACACCGGCCGACGCGGACGGAAGCGTAGGGTGGTTTCGAGCAACACGTTACGGGCGATAATAAAAATATTATTTTTTTTTTATTTTCGACGAGAGGCAATAATGCGGCGGGCGCGGCTTTTGCTTGTCAATCAAACGGACATAAATAATAAATAAAAAAAAAATAATAAAAAATTTAAAATAAAAAAAAAAAAACCTCCCGTCGGCCAAACAGGGGGAAACGTTTGGAAATTATATATAAAAAAAAAAAAAAAAAAAAATTACCGGAAAGAGATTGTCGGGTTTTTCGGCGAAGTCCCGCCGCGTACTACACGCGGGTCAAGTTCTTCTCTCCCGCCGAGGGCCAGTCCGCCGGCGTCGCGTTTGCGATCGTCCGGTACCCCGCCCGACTCGTCGTCGTACCCGTCGGTTTGATCGATTCGGCGGCGGTCGTTTTAAAAGTCGTAGTCCGGCACTCGATTCGGTTAAAAATCGTTTCTTCCGCTTTAGAAAATAATCGGACACGAATAACCGGCGATTAAAATTCGGACGGTGTTGGTGGAAGGGGGTGGGGGGGTCCGACGTTTTTCGAGAATCGGTTTAAAGATTTTTTTTTTTTTTTTTTTTTCGTACCGTTTCGCGAAAAACGTGTTCGTGACAAATATCGGTTTGAAAATCAGACACCGGAGGAACATACAACTAACAAGTGTTACGTTGAGTTCCCGTTAAAATACGAAATCGAGTTTTTATCGACACGCGATTTATGAATTTATTACCGTCGTTCCGCAAGACAACAATAAATTGAGCAGTTAGATTTTAGAGGTGAAAAAATGGTCGATTTCGTTTTTTAAACTTGCTATGTTCGTATTTTCCATTTCTTTTTTTTTTTTTTTTTAACAATGAACTACCGGTGTCCAGTGGTCGGGGTCTCTAATAATTATTATCGTATAGCGTTTGTGAAATTTCGAAATATTTCAATTTAATTTTTAACGAACCATATGGAAAATAATATCTTATAATATTCTATATAAAAAAAAAAAAACAATAAATAAAATGTTTCTAATAATTTGAAAATTTTAATCGCTTTTAAAAAGTGTAGCACATTGGAACACGCGATGAAATTATCCTGTACATTTCAATAAATACTCGTTTTTTAAACGTACGTATATGTGCGCAACGTGTTTCTTTAGTTCAAAAATAAAACGCACATTTTTCGAAACGGATTTACGTACATTAATGACATTTAGAATCGTATTTATTACTCGGTATAGCTCTAGTAAAGAATTTGATTTGGCATAGTTTGCCTTGTTTATTATTATTATGTGGGCATATGGCTTATAGCATATTCCTGTATAGTTTCCTATTCTGAATCCCGTATAAAATAACAATTGTATTTGTTTTATTTTTTAGTTTATAACACCACAATTGTATAATCAATAATAACATATTCATTTCCTGTATGTAAATACATTAGTATTTTAATGGTATCTATGGTCTATAGCAGTGGTTGCACTTATTTTTGGATAGAATTCAGCCGCGGCGTCCTCCTGTGAAAACCCCGAAGAAGTTTGAAATTTATGGGTGTTTAAGAATAAATACTAACATTTTTTTTTTTTTTTTTTTTGTTACCATTTGGTAAAAATGACGATGAATCTCGGGTCAAATTGTCGTGCATTTTTATGGGGCCGAAATAATTTCTATTCACACCGAACCACAATAAATTTGAAAATGTCAAATATTTATAAATAACTTCCTAAAAATATCCAGAATATATAGAAAATTGCACCACGTCTAGGAAGTTCTAATATAAGTATTAAGTGAACATCACACGATTATTTATTAACACGATTATGTAAGAAATAAAAAAAAAAAAAAAAATCATAAATTGAACTGTTATTCAACAAATGAATAAAACCTATGATGATAACGTTTTATCCATTTGTTGAATAACAGTTCAATTTATGATTTTTTTTTTTCTTTTTATTTCTTACTTCTTACCTTTTTTTCACTTAATACTTACATTAGTACACTTTCTAGACGTGGTAACTGCCTATGACGGATATTGACGATTTAAGCAAGACTTCTGGTCGTAAAGTTAACTACGGACAGGAAAACAAATGCACACGTTATTGTAAAACCAATACATTCTTCGCTCAGGGTATGTCGGTTTAGGTTGTTGTGATTATGTGTTTAATTTTTCGTATGCGCCGTCGTGGCTCAGGAATGGGCTAGTCTACATAATCACGATGGTTTACACTTGTCTCTACGCACCAACGAGCAACGATTTTGCGAAATATTCCATAACGGAATAAATCAGACTTCGAACACTAGACGTGTACCAATTGTCCACGTGTTCCCGTAATCTATTTATCAATATGAAACGACAGATTACAAAGCATTCATGTAATGACGTTATTTTTTTCCGATCTACGATTGCACAGGAATCTATTGTATTTATAAACACTGTTGGTGTTGAGCAAGGGGTTCTTTGTTCATACGGAAGTTAAAGTGACTCGTAGTAAATAATTAGAAATCCGCGGAGGTGTGTCGGATAGTAATTTATAGGAAATCGAAACGGTCATAGAAAGTGTGCTGTACACAATTATCGTAATAGATATATTTTCGTAGTTTTTAATCGTTAAACATATCGATTAACTACCAGTGAACGGATATTCGCTCGCGTTTTAAATCCAATGCCGCACGGATGCGACGTATTATTATTAGCCGATCAATTTTCGTTTGAGGAATAAACGCGAACCTAGGGCGTTCGACCGTATAGAAATTTCAGCGAAGAAATTTTACCGCAATTCACGAGCCGCACGACGTGCAATTACAACTTGTTAACACGTACGTATTATTAATTTTGACGGATTTCGAGCGCGCATTTTAGGCGATATGCCGTCCACCGCGTCCGCCGTGACCGAAACGGATTTTGGATTTCGGGTATTTCGGGGCTGTGGCCATCACAGACGTTTGTTTAACGATGACAATAACGATAACCGACCAGGCCGTTTTATAATAATTACGATGTATTGTTTTTGTGTGTTGCAGTGCACAGCGTCGAGGGTCCGATCCTGAATCTGACGCGGATCAGCCGCTTTCACATGGGAGCGTATCTGTGCATAGCGTCCAACGGGGTTCCGCCGTCGGTCAGCAAGCGCATAATGCTGGTGGTCAACTGTGAGTCGACGATTATCTATACCTACCCCTTTTATATATATATATATATATATATATATATGTGTGTGTGTACCGCCTCCGTGATAACGTTAAATTACAATAAACGTACGGTGCGTCCTTATCTGACAGTAATACACAGCCCACTGATGAGTTCAGAGAAGCTATACACTGTTAGGCAATCACGTTTTTTCGCAATTACGTTTTGAGGTCATGACATCTTCAAGACGGCGCCCTGTCGAAAACAGTACATTGCTGCGGCCGATCCCTGAAGTTTCAGTGTAACTCTGGGCACGTTTCCATTGGTACGGCCGCGATTTTTTCAGCCGTCCGGGTCGTCGACGGTACGAAGGCGATGTTTGAAAACCGTATCCTTCAGGAGGATATCCCGGAGGAAAAAAAAATCGCACACGCTTAAGTCGGGGGGTGGCCGGGGAGGGAGGAAGCGCGCCGGCCGGCCTACGGAACTCCTCAGAGAGACCGACCGCCCAAGGGACGTTTGTCGCAAAACGGCGAGCGAAACTCGAGCTGTAGCCCCGTATCGTAAAAATTTTACGGTTTCCCAAGTCACGTCCTTCAGCTATTTCCTCCGACCTTTGATGCGGGTAAGTTCCCAACATCACAACACTCCCAAAGCAACCGCGCGCTGCCCGGGCAGAGCGGCTTGGCGACCGCTCAATTAACGCCTCCCTAACCAACAGCACATTTTCCGTGGTACTCACCATTCCGGGTGCTCCGTGTCCACGTCCACTTAGGGTACTTCCAGTATTTTCCAGCTGTCGAATCCAAAATCTAATAGTGTTAACATAAGGGACAGATCCGTTGCGTGGAACGCCAACATGCAGACGGAAAACCCTTTTGCGTAGCAATCACAGCAGCGTTTGTTTTCGAAATACGAAACCCCGACGCTGACAGGTTGTCCAGGCCATGATTATGAATAAAACCAGCATGACCGTATAATTCGAAATAGACCACTAATTTAGGCGTTCGCTTATCTTATCTTAAACAAATGGCCTCATTAAACTCGTCAGTCGGCTCCGCCGCACCCTGTAGTTTATCGTTACGGTACGCGCAATCCCCGAGACCTTTACGCCGCCGTCCCGGCAGACGATACGTCCGACCGGCAAAGTCGCCGTCTCGGCGGTTAAATATTATACGTACGAGGGCGGGTCCGTTAGTAATGCGCCTCTAATGCGTATGACTATAAAATTATCAAAACAAAAACGCACGTGAAGTAAATTAAATTGTCTCTGTTTACGTATTATTGTTTTCAAACATAACTTCCCCCCCTCCCCCGAGTCTTCTGCCAACGTTAAACAGGCTTTGTAATGCCGTCCAATGAAAATTGTTCATCTCTGCATGACTTCAGCTTTGATTTTCCCATCAGAATCGAACATTTCCCATTTAAGGTGTTCTTTAGGTTTAGGGGGAAAAAAAAAACTCACACCGTGCCAAATACAAACTGTAATGGAGATGCGAGGCAATCCCAGCTTGCATCAATCGCTTGCCTTGCCGTGCTCAAGCAGAACCGATTGACATTTGGTCGGACACGTTTTATACTTTTTTTGAGTCTACTTCAAGTCTTAAATACAGCGTAAACAATTGATTGTGGTTTCTTCCTCTAAATATTCAGTACGAATCACACCACTCGAATCTCAAAAAAAACAGTAAACATGCGTCTTTTAACGCTGTTGCTTGGTTTTCGAATTATTTTTGGGCACTGTGAATGTTTCTGACGGAATTCCATTGACTGGCTATTTATTGGCTGAACTCATATCTAGATTTTTGTTACCAAAGGTCGAGAGCAAACGTCTATGCATAGGGACAGGTTAAACTTTTTCTGCGACAAGAATTTCAATTGCAACACGCTGTTTTCAAATTAAAAACATTACACTACCCGTGACTTGGCACACACTAAACTAATAACAGTATCTATAAAATGCTCCACAAACGACAATCTTATCGGAAATTTAAAAAAAAAAAATAGTTACTTATCAGCCCACCTTCGTACAATCCCTGTTAAATGCGATTTTCGTGAAAGACTAAATTCCGAAATCGATACGAATTAAAAATATCGCAACGCGAAATACGCGCACAATAAACTCCTGAATATTGCAATAGACTAGAGAGATTGTTTTCAGTTTTTTAATATTTTAATCAATTTCGATATTAAATATTATAATAATTAATACTTACGCGGTGTGTATCGTAGGCCTTAATGGTTTAATCTTTGAGTACTAATACTTGTTCTCACACCGTTTAAATCTCAAGCTTTGCGGGTAAATATTGGTGTTGATTTTTTTTTTTAGCAATAATTACCGAATTAGAGCCGGGATCGCTATCATCATCGAATTCAGACGAATTATCTGATGACCGAAGTGCTCGTCAATAATGTCGTCATTGTTCATTTAATAATTACGGTCCGCTAACGACATACACGGAAACTACCGTAAAACTATTACGATACAATTATAAATGGTATTCAATCGGAATCGGTTTATTTGTCTTTGAACAAACCAGAAAGTACATCAATAAGCCATTAAGTTAAGACAATTATAAGAAATACAAAAAAACAAAAACCCAATAAACCCCTCCCCCCCGTGTTGTAATCCGTTCAAAATTACATCAGCGTACGTGACAAAATCAGTGAGTGACTACTAATCTGGTATTCAAGGCGTTTTAGGACAGCCCAATTAAAATACTGTGGCAGTCGTCTTGATATCTTTTATGGACCGAAAACCAATACTAGACGCATAGTGTTATTATTTTTTTTTGTGCGTAAAACGTACAAAAATAACAATTGCATATTTTAGACCAAATCCGTCATCCCTACGAACGAAAATAATCTTTAGATTTCCAACGGGCTAATAATTAAACGTTAGTTGTGTACATTACCGGAATCGTTTAATTTTCGGTCCGTATTCCAAATCCGAAATATTTTTTTATTTATATTAACGATAGTTTTTTATCACAATTCTATGAACATACACAAAAAAAAAAAAAAAAACGCCCGGTTTGAATACTTTGTAAATTACAGAATATTTATACGTATTTTCCAATTACTTGAGACTCAATTCAAATACAAAATACAAAATGTATTTCAAACAAAAGTTAAACTGTAGTCTAGGGCTCGGATTTTGTAGCGAAATAAATCCTTAATAAAGCATTTTAAGTAGCCAAAAAAAAAAAAAAAAAGAAGAAAACCAAAGCATTTATTAAATTCTAAAAAACAAATTTAAATTAAATATTGAAAAAGGAATATACGACCTTATATATTTGGTCGAGTTACTCTCGTTAAAACATATCTTATTGGTTGTGAATATATTTATTTACATAACAACCGAAGTAATCGGTGCATATAAACTACGTAATTTAAATCATACTGTTTTTACATTGAGGTCCGGTGCAGTGCCCATTATGAACGCTATTAATATTTCGAAATACTGCCCGTCCATTATTTTGTGGAAAAAACACGATTGCACTTTTCTAAAATCAATTTCGCAACTCCACCCATTAGCTTCATCTAACTTGTGTTTTGCTTCTATCGCAGTAGCAACATTTTCACAGTCATCTATTTATTACTGGTTTTATAATTTCTGGCAGTAATACTATACGTATAGGATATGTTGAATTTTCATGAAAATTATGTAAAAAAAAAAAAAAAATTAATGAAAACGAACCGAATGGGGGGGGGGGGAAAGCAACATAAAATTTACTATCATTGGATTCGAAACGTATTTGTATATATATATATATAAGAATTATCTCTCTCTAATGGGGGCACTCGCATCAAACGAAAAATCTGCTACGAAATCCGATCCCCGTCCAAAACACATCAAACCGGCGCCGTTGTGATATCTTTTATCGCGCGGGCTCCACAAATTGCTGTAGAATAAGACCTAACCAATACGGACGAAATCGTTCGTTCAAATAATTGTTCGGGTCCGCGCGATTATTGGCAATAGCTTTAGCGGCGGCGTCTTTAATTCGGACGCGCCCACCGCGACGGTTCGTAACAGAGTGTACATATATTTCGTTTTTTTTTTTTATTTTGTTTAATGTGTTTTTTTTTTTATTTTTTTATTTGTTGTTTAATGTGTTTAATTTTTTTTTTTTGTTTTTTTTATTGTTCGTTCGGCCCGTCGCAGTCCCGCCGATGATATGGATCCCGAATCAGCTGATCGGAGCCTACGTCGGCCAAATGCTGACGCTCGAGTGTTTGTCCGAGGCGCATCCCCAGTCGATCAACTATTGGACCCGGGAGGCCGGCGAGATCATTGCTCACGGTAAGCAGAACACGTCCGTAGAATAAACGCCTCCGCCGCGCCACCGTCCGCCCGGCTCACCGCGCTGTTAACGGTCTGAAAATTCAGCAGGATTTTTTTACGATCCGAGCGGCGGTACAAACGGGCCGGCGGTTTTATTAGCGACACCCTCCGAACGCCGGGCCCGGCCGCGTGCACGCGTTGTAAATACCCGTTTCGGCACCCGAGATGACGTGAAAAGTTTTTCGTTCAAATTAAATATTCGTCTGTATTCGTTTTCTATCGGTATTTAAATCCGGTATTACTACCCCCGGATTAGTACCGCCGGTGGCTTTATACAATTTCTAAAACAACGTATATCAACGACGAAATTCAATCGATTTTGATTTTTACATTAAAGCTTTACCGGGAAATCTTTCGCGATTTATCCGATTTCTTTTTTTTTTTTTTATTAATAACACAAGTAGTAAACAGTAAACAATAGTTAAACAAACAAAAAAAATATTAATAAATCCAAACGGGACCTTCGCTACGTCTACAACGCTCGGAGGTCTCAAATATTTTATAACGGATTTCATCGGGCCTTTATTGTTTAGCCCGTTTACTTTTATTCGACAATTCGGAATGTTAGTTTGTTTTAAAATATGAAATTAAACCGTTTGACGCGCTTGGTATTGTACTCGAACATTGCCGATAACGCGATTTGACTAACCAACAGAACATTTGCGCTTTTTACAAAAAACTCGATTCGTATTTAATATACGAGTAATTCCCATTTCGTTTATTCCAAAACTAAAATGTTGCCATATATCACCCCTAGCACGGAGTCAACGGTATCGATTTAATGTTTTCGCTCATTTTGTTTTCAACACAAATATGAATTCAACAACGAAATAAAACGATTACGACGTCTCACCGCGAGCGTACAATCGGATCCGAATGATTTAGACCAAATCGTTTGGTGTGGTGAACTATTTCTATGGAATTAATCGCAATACGCCAAATTTTTATTATCCAGTAGATAAAAGTAATAATAGCGTATATAAAAAAAAAAACCGTCGACGGTTTATTGTTCCGAGCCCCGATCAATCATCTCGACATCGCGATATTTTCGATAATTATTTTTAGATATGGCTACCGTATCGAATTATCGATATCGTTGTGCAACACTAGTTATCGTCGCTATTAGGTCTTTTTTTATTATTATTAGATAGACGAGTTGATATTGTATTTATGTACAATTAAATTAACTTGAATAAAACTAGATGAACAAAATCATTAACGGTTCAATATAAGTGAGTTGATAAGTAAGTGAATATAGTGCATACATATTGTGACATAATGTGACCGTAGATTTTATTTCTTTGATGGAAACGGGACATAGAAAAAAAAAAAAATTATACACGATTTGTATTATTTACAAACGAACCTGTACGCTATTATATTTGTACGGGACAAACGATTAATTAGAATTCTAAATAAGTTATTCATTTTTATAATAGACATTTTTTTTTTTTTCTATTTAAAATTATAAAAAAAATTACATACTAGTATATTTATCGTTGAACCGGTACTCAAAGCTGTGTTTATCTGTGTTTTCACTAATGAAACATTGTCGAACGTTGTTGTCTCGAAAGTGCTGAAACACATGTACACCAGCGATGCTCTCTGCGATGCTCGAGAAATCTGAATTCCAATCTTGCATTTTTTTCAGATGCATATAATAGTATAATCGTAAATTCGTCAAATACCCGCCTTGGAGTTTATTAAACCTTTTTTCGTTTCACACATCCATTGACATCTTGTACTTCTTCCCAAGTTGGGACACGTTTAAAACGAGTTTAACTATAAACCCGACGTATGGTCACCTTAAGAATATATGACTAGAAGGTCGGTTACAGTTGGGCAGCGTCCAGTATCATTAGCGTAGGCGTGCGTACGGGTTGGTTTGTTGAGCGATTGCCACACCTGACAATTTTTTTTTTTTTTAGGTACCTACCACAAAATTCCTTTTCCCTGAAAAATGGATGAAAAAAATTGTAATATTTTGTATAATTTTTAATGATCAGTAGAATGATTAAAAACGATTTACGTTGGCACTTTTTGTATAAAATACAATTGATGGTAAAACGATAATAAATAATTATTTGTAATTAGTAGTAATAAAAGGAATAAAAAAAAACTTAAAAAAATATACTGTACATGGATGGGACACGGATGGATGTTGTACGTATGCTAATAGTCATATAGAGGGCAATTTAATTTAAAAACGATAAATCATTGCTGACGAAAAACGACTCTGATTAGAGTTCGATTAATCGTGTTTTGAAATACTGTGATTTATACGATTTTCATCAAAATTTGAACTTTAAACGGTTATAAAAAAAAAAAAAAAAATGTTCCAGTGCCCTCAATTTTTTTTCCTTTTTCGCCATTAAGTATAATTCACGATGAAACATACGGCAAACTTCCGTGCGTTTCTGCCGGGTAAAAAATATGTTATTCAGAGTAATCGGAAAACACAGTACGCGAAATTCCGTGATTTTTACGATTTTCGTTAAAATATTAACTTTAAACGGTTATAAAATACAATATTCCGTGTATGTAGGTTAGGTTATTTATTTTGAAAATAAAAAAAAAATGACAAAAAATAATAATAGTGGAATAAGTATGTGCAAAGGGACAAAAAAAAAAATTGATTCGAAAGCAATATTATATTAGATTTATTCCTGATAAAAGTGCGAGTAAAATAATAAAACGTATAATTCGACTATTTTGGAATTTGAATATAGCGACGAATAATGTATTGGTTTTTTACTATTAAGCGTATATTATGCATGGCCCGTGAACAACACACGGCGTAGTTATAATCAATGGTTGGGGAATTAAATCGTGGTAAAGTTATAATGCAATTTAAAAGTTAGTTTGCTTTTAAACATTTTAATCAAATTAGTTTAAGTTTCCGTCGTATAAACTTAACTTTATACAGTTTATTTTTATAAACGACCAGTTAAGTTAACGGGACATTTTCTGTCCGATATTTAATTTTAATTGTACCGTATACAATTTCTAATATTATATTATAACGCGGTATATATAATTGTACGGCAATATATAAATACAAAAAAAGTAAATGTTAAAACTTTTAAGTATTATTTACCTACTTTATATAGAATCTTTTTAGTAGCAAATTTTTTAATCGATTTAAATAATTTGTTTGCCTTTAGACTTGTTCCGTTTATTTAACCGTAACTCGATCGAGTTAACTTTCCTATTTCCATTAACTTGTCCGACTTTGGTTGTGACTAGGTCCTGGATTTCAATGCAAAGTACATTTTTTTTTAGGGGTAATCATAGACAATGCTTTGCAAGTATACAATTCGCTTTATATAACAAACACATCAAATGCGAAATTGTCATTTTGCATTTTCCGGTAATTTTGTTAGTTTCAGCGCACATTTGTAGTACGATTTCGGCATTCTAAACCTACTCTAAACATTGTCTAAAGATTTTTATTTTTTTTTTTTTGTTATTTCGGTGTTACATTTAATTCGGGTATTCGGGTTTGTTCCGTGTAGTAAGTCACTCGTTCTGTGATTTCGAAAACGTTATTATCTCGTCTTTATATAAACATATTGGTCGCGTTCGTTTCGTTTATTTTGCAAAAAACGTATTCTGGTATTTCCGCCATCTAAACGTTTCGTTTTAGATCATTTTCTAAAAGATCGTGTCGGCGACTATTTACTTAAAAAAAAAAAAAAAAAAAATTCAGGAGTGCGGTAAACTATATGAACTAGTGATGGGCGATTCAAATCGATCTTTTTCATGCGATTAATCGATTTTTTGAATCGATCTCTATGGTCCGATATTTTATGTGAATGGATTCAATTATGTGAATATCGAATCGAATCGTTGGACAACGGATGTTGTCCCATATCCGATATTTTATGTGAATCGATTCATTATTCATTTTTGATTCGATTTTTTTACAGTGTTGACAGTCTCGTTCGCACTTTACCGTACCTAATACCTATTATTATAATTACCTATTATGTTGTAATAATCACCGCACTCCCCTCCGCGCGGATCTCAGTCTTATCTCAGTCAACTCAAACTTCAATCTCAAAATTATTTATATATATATATATATATATATAATGTATTCATTGTATTGTTTAAATTTAATTATTTAAAGTCGCCAAAACACGCCATCTATTGATTAAAAAATTTCGATTTTTAAGAATCGATCTTTTGCAACCGATCTTTTTTTGAATCGCACTTTTCTTTTCGATTTAAATCGATTCAAAAAATCGATTCACTTTCAAGAATCGCCCATCACTAATATGAACCGACCGGAGGTGCCGAAACGGATCCCGGAACGCCGATACGCCGCCCGGTGCCGTGCGTTTTTTTTTAAACCCCACAAGAACACATCGCTTCGACGACTTGTTTTCGTTTTGCCGTGCGTTCAAGTTGTTATTTTATTTATTTATTATTATTTTTTTTTTTTTTTTTCCCCCGGTCATTTTTGCCGACAGTAGAGACGCGGCGAACACGTGCCGGACGCGTGTCCATTGAACGACGGCCGCGCGGGTAAATATTCGGAAATCGTCGCGAACACGCAGTCTCGAGGCGTCATCAGTCGCCCGTCGAAATCCGCCCCCCCCCCGTCGTCGTCGTCGTCGCCGCCTGCGGCTTAACTTGTAATAATTGACGCGGGGCCGCCGTTCTCCGGTTACGCGATAATCTCGTGCGAGTTCTAATGCCGACAAAATTGAAAATATCCTATTTTAATAAGGCGTCCGTCCATAACGATATATATACCCGGCACTCGGGGTTTCTTTTTTTCTTTAATTTTTTTTCCCCTTATTTTCTCCTCGTCCGGTCTATTCGGTTTTTGCCCGGCGTTTATTTCGTCGCACTGTCGAACGACAGCAAAAACTCTCGGATCCAATACGCCATCGCCGGAAATACGATAATACAGTGACGTAAATACATAAGTACCATTCAGTGGCCTACCCTACCTCCTTTCCTAACGCTGATTTTTGTTTTTCGTTTATTTACGTTAATATACTACCGTACAATTCGATATTATATATTTTATTTGAAATTCGAAACGCCACTCACTATACGAATGATCATAATAGTTTACGAGACAATATCTAATTTTCTCGATAGATCGTCGATTACTTCTTGGGCGTCGGGTGTTGGATTTTGATGGGCCTTTTGTTGATTTGTATTATTGAATTATGACGGCAAACATTTATAGACAACGTAAAGTACGTTTGCGGTTTATCTTTCCCGATTTGATTGCTATTTTTTTTTTTTGAAATATGTCATGACTATTTCTAGACCAGAGTGCATTCACTCAGACACGAGGCGGTCGAGGCAGTTAGTGTACATGCAATTTTAAATAATATGGCAGGAAATCCGAATTTGAGCATCGCATTCGGCGAGAGCTTCAAGAACTTTATCAGTTCTTTTCAGTTTGCGCCTCTAACGGCTGAAAGCTCTACAAGTATAGTAATAAAGTTTTCTACTCTCGTGGAATACATTTTAACGAATGTTTTAAATGAACTTTCTTTGTTCTCTGAATTGCGACCGCCATTACATAATTATAAATACATTTGCACATAGGAATACCAAGTAAAGGTAATGTACCTACTTTGTGTAACATAAAAAAAAAAAAAAAAAAAAACGTTCTTGGGAAATCCATTCATCACTCCCATCTATAACTACGTCACTGATTATATTGATATGATTATACCACCGTACGTTTTTGAAAAAATTATCACTAATCGTTGGATAACCCATCACGGTGTGGTAGCCTCTGTTTACAATTGTTACGAATCTCGACGGTTTTCCAATTGCGAAATGCAAAAACAAAAAAACTATTATACCCAAATCATTCATTATTATTGTTATTTTTTCCACACGAATTCATATTTTACACATATCACTCCGAATGAATAAATAAAACCACTCCGAAAAGCTAATTCATACCGGCAGCAATACCGCTGGAACGATAGGTACCTAATATTTTATGAATTTCAGAAATGGCAGGTATTCCAATAATGCAAATGTATTTTATAAAATACACAGTCCACGCTGAATCCGTTATTATAATTTTATCACGGGCAATTATACGTCATTATTCCTTATAAATAATATTTGTTTAATCCCCAATGTGCATATTTGATAATATTCGTATATGTAAGTTGGTTCATGTGGTTATTAAGTTAGGATAACTGCACGGAACTCGCGAGGTTTTTTTATATAGCAACGTAACCAACGACGTCCCTTCAATAGAATAAAGGTACCTAAACCATTAGTAAAATATGAATTAATTAGGTCACCGATATCTTGCCAATCAAATTCATTACTATGCTCGTGTGGTTAAAAAAAAAAAAATAAAAAAAAAAAAAACCACTTTTATAAACGACATAAGACTGAGCACGTTAATGAATGATATTAACTTGGCCAACTTTATTTCAAACAAGTTAACGATTTAATACGTTTAAAATTAATTGTATTATTAATTTATTAGGTGCAAAACTAAAAGAAAAATTGTTAATTCGATTTAATTTATCAACTAAGGTTCAGTTTATTTATTATTTTTTTGATTTTCAGCAATAAAAGGTTAACCTAAACCAACGGTTTACTATAGTTTGTACTTATTTTTTTTTTTTTTGTCTGTAGTCTGTACACAATTTTTCTACCATAAATCTTCCTTTGACCGTCAACTTCAGGGGTAGTTTCCAAAAGAACATTTCGTCCACATGGTGTGTTGAGGAGATCATTTTTTTTTTATTTTCTTTATATTAACATTAGATGAAAGACCAGAAATAAACGGGAATATTTATGCAATAAAGGTAATTTTTATATTTGATTTTGTTATATTGTTGTGATTCGGTAAAAAATAATCGTAGAGATACGACAGTTTTTCCGAATACTGTTATTAGCACTTTCCAAACGTGGTACAGTTTTTAAAAATTATTCTGACTTTTTTTTTTTTAGCTATATTAGACTTAATGGATTAGGCTAACGTGGTGTATGTTTTTTTTTTTTTTTTTAAGATAAACAGACACATTTTTCTATTTGTTTTCTTGGGACAAAAATAATGGAATTTATTTTTATCGCCGTCTTAAACTCAAATTTATGATCAAATTCGGTAAAAACATCACGAACAATTATATAATTTTTAGCGCAGTTACAAATGAATACGGTTTTTAATTTCAATCGATCAAAACAACGTTTAACCGGACTTTGCTCAGAATCTGTATTCGCTGGCAACGGTTTTTGCCGTTGCGCTCACATTTAATTTAAATTACCCTTACCATCTCGACGTCCTACTTACAACAGTGGCCCGCCCACGGTGCGAAATATATCCGAAATATTTTATTTTTTTTTAAATTTTTAGTTTTTTTGTTATATTCATTGTGCTTAGGTATATAATAATCGCCATAATAATGATCCAACACAGCTGCGTGACACAAACGATTACCCACCTATACATACATGATAACAAAGTGCGATATCGTACACGATACACGACAGTCAAATATTAGTTAGTTAGGTATTTTTCATATTTTTCGAATCGACGTATTATTTTGGAAATTCGATTATCATTACTATATCTGATCCGATTTAACCGATACGCCGGGGCACTGCGTTGTCCAAAAAAAATTTTCATAATTTTCGTGTCGACGGTATAAGCGTTAATCCGGTAAAATCACGCCAAAACTTAGGGCAGTATACAAACAAATTATATATTTTTTTTTAAATAACATAATTCTGTTAATTATATTATGTATTTCGAAATTAATTTCCTTAGTAAACGTTTTGACTATTAAGGCAATTGCCGTTAACAAAATGTTTGGAAATCGTACCTGCTACCATTGCCGTTAAAGTACCAAATTATTTATCCAATCGAGTCAGTATATGCGATTTAAAAAAATAATAATATTTATAATTTTAGCTAGTTAAATTTTTGTGTTCCGTTGTTTATTATATTTTTTCTATGATATCTAAAACAGTCTCTCTCTCTCTCTCTCTCTCTCTCTCTCTCTCTCTCTCTCTCTCTTAACTTTAATAAATGTCAAGTTATTTCACTTTCAAAAAAAAAAAAAAAATCATACTCCAATAGTTTTATTTAGGTCTATCACTTGTTCCGTTCTTTTACGGTTTAGCAATAATCGCGGTTGCTGAACTCTATTCATTATTCTTCACATTTCTTTTTATTCAGTTAAAAATAAATGCTCGTTGATCATTCGGTATGAATGCACGTGTATGTTCACCCTCGTGGAATTCAACGATCCGTTTATTTTCTAAATGGTTCCCATTGTTCGTCTTCAGTTAGAAAATGCATCAATAGTCTGAGAAATCAACAGTATTGGCCGTACTCATTTAACAGAACAGATTTCATGTTTGATGAAAACTGATAAATTTGGGAGCTCCTCACTCTGGCCACTCTGGTTATTCATAGTTTTCGAAATTTACATTTTAATAAACGGTTGAAGACAAAATGCATAATGTTTCGTTACTTACCGAATTACTGAACAATGCAATTATTGACGATTTCTTTATTTCTTTATAGTAGTAAGCCTTATTGATTTCCAAGTCAACCGTCACCGTATTTGTAACACAGATTCGATTTTACATTTCAAGTTCCGTTCAAAATTACAAGTCGAAAAATTATTTAATGGCTGTTTGCGGTTCAGTGAATATAGAAATTTATTTAAATTTATATTATCGTTTTTACTCTAAATTACCTTTATAACGTATTAATACTGTGGAACAAAGATAATTTTTTTTTTTTTTTTGTTTTTCCAATTATGTATTTTGCGTTTATCTCTATTTTCTCATTTTGAATTCGCCCACGAGTGATGATTACCGTTTGCCCATTTATGTATTCGTTTTGTGATAATTATTATTTATTGTGTGCAAATATACAATACACAAATGTACCTATTCTGAGTTTGAATACAATGCGGTTCTGCCATCATCGTTTTGGTACACGTACTTGTCAACGAGTCGCTGTACGACTTCGGATGTGTTCGACGAATGTTTGGTGGTATCGACTAATATCAATGGAGTGTTTAATTTGGGCCTCATTTTGTCTTCCTGATCCGTAACAATATTTTTTTTGGATTTTGTTATCGGGCCACAAATAAAATATATATTTCTATAGGGGTGGGGTACACGGATATTGGGCCACAAATGAATATGAACACAAAAAAATACGAATGTATAACATTTATTAATAACCGTATTTTAACATTTTAACATTTTTTTTTTTTTTTTTTGAAATACATATAAAATATTAAATTTGTCAAATAAATTATTAATTTTTTTTTTTTTAATAGACCATTACACAATTTTATTTCCTAAAATTAAATATAAAACTATACGTATACAATTATTCGTTTAAACAATATAATACAGATGTCCAGAGTTTAAAACCAGGTTTTATTTCCTTCGTCGTTTCTTTTTTTTTTTTTTTTGTTTCATTAAGAATTTAATACTTTCGATCTTATGTCCCTTTTCCTGGCTTCTAACGTACCTACAATTCTAATTTTAATATACGATTCTGCCTGAATAACGCATTAAAAAAAAATTATTTATATTTGATGTGACGCATAAAAATTATATCCGTAATGTGAAAGCCTTGACGGCGTGTAGTTCGAGGTATTTACAATTTAAAGACTATGATTACGACTGTGATTTAATAACACAAACATCGTATCGAAAATAGTGGACTCAGTCACCGGGTCTACGTGTTATAAATGTAAAATGTCAATTAGTACCGATTATCGTTTGTTTTTTGTTGAAAAAAAAATAAAAAAAATGTTTTCTTGTGGGCCCAATTCCCGGGTGTCCGTTTATTTGCTAGCCGGTAATCATTGGGTGTTTTTTTTTTTTATTTTTTTTTTTTTTTATGAACATTATATGTTATCTACAAGTCGAACGCCGCCCGTTGCCTTCTCCTTAGGAAACACATTTAGTGTTTGTCGCATCACGGAATAATTCTGTAAATACTCCCTGACCTGTCTAACCGTTAATTTTATATGAACTTCTTTGGCCTGGCGACAGATTAAATCTGCGATACACGAGTGTGGTGCGTAAAATAAGATATTTCGTGTTGCTGTTGGCTCTAGTCGTTAAATATGTCCCGGCGGAATGTAGTGGCGACAACGCAAAACTATACCTCATACGCCTACGTATAATTCAAACTACAGCGTCTACAATATAAATTAAAATTACTATAATTACTCGGTTATTCTTGGATTTTTTTTGTCCCCGCGCCAGTCCGCTGCGTTTAATATATATGTTTCCGACTGCACTTCTAACAACACGTCTGTAAATCGACAAATATGTTGGTGCCCGTTCTAAAAAAACAACTATTGATTTTCGAATGATGACTATTCGTCGCTGTGTTTATAGCAGTGCAGAATTGAGCACATACGCTTGGCGGTACACATATGCCATAAACTGTACGATTCATTCGTCATCTGTTGGCCGATAATAAAACAATCGATAAACTCTGTTGGATTCAACGAGGCTAGGGCGCAAAAATAAAATAAAATTACCGGCGCTCGTCCGACATTGTCGGCCATTAACGACGTCACACGTGACCGGTGTTTTTTTTTTTTTTGCCCGAGATTCCGACAAAAACAAATTAAAAATCGAGGGGCATGGACGGTCCATTGGGCGGCGCGATAAAATAACCGTGTTTCGTTGCTTCGTTACATGTAATGAAATTATCTAAAAAAATTCGATTGCTCATTTAGCCGTTGTAAGATATCGGAACAAATTGCTCTTCCGTTGTCTTTTTGTTCTTGAGCGAGGTATTCGGGTACGATTTTGCGCAAACTTTTTTCATAATCGATTTATCGTGTAAAATTTGTCGAAATGTTTCTTAATTGATATTTACTACACTCGCGATCGTTCGTATACTAAGGCTGTCGGTCATTTCGAACAATTCCGTTAACTTTATCGACGTGTTCGTCGGTTTTTGATGCGCTCGAATGCGACCCGGATGTCCGTCATCGTCTACCGTTTCCCGTCCCTCGCTTAAACCTTTTTAAGCCACTCAACAACTCTTAGGTGCGTGACATGGTTACTTCCCCGTACACAACAGTTTAAAACATTCCGTCGGAAATTTTTTTAATTTAACAAGCAATTTTACCATTAAGGGTTGTTCGATTTTTACACTCGGCAATATCGTAATATAGCATTTAATTCAAATAACCCGTGAACGCAGACTAAACGACCGAAACAGTTAAAAACGATATAATCTAATGCACAAACATTTATATATATATATATATATATATATATCTGTCTCGTTACAAACAATCGAATTTTGTCTCAAGAACTTATGGGCCAGTAATACCGTTTTTAAATAGCCACACCTCGTATATAAATAGTAAATACATACATAAGATAATATAATAATAAATACGTACTTTTATTTCTTTTTAAAAAAAAAAAATTTGTCTAACCTAATAATATTGGTTTTTGGTTTTTTTCTTTTCTTTTCGGATTACTCGAATTGTCGGTTAAACCGAACCTTTTTCTTTGGTCGGTCCCTTCGACTTCGACCGTATTATAATAGTAATCTAGACCCAAATAATAATGTTATAACTGCAGTCGGCGATAGTTATTGTAATATTAATTAGCGATCGGGGCCGATAATTGACAGCGGTTTGCGGGCGGGCCGGGTGTCGCGAATACGCGGCGACGAGAAGTGTTGCGCTTCCCGCGCCCGGCCGACCCGCACTGTCACCGGTACGCGGCGCCCGGCATTCGGTCGGCCCGTCCGTCGGTCGGTCACGCCGCGTAACGACGGCGCTCGCAGCCGTACCTATACGAAGTCTATTCGGAATGTATTGAGGACAAATATTATTGCGGCTAATCTACACGCAGTAACGTTTCGAATTGTAAATAGATGTATTCCCCGTGGATATTTTAAACAAAACCCCAAGTCGTCATCTTATCGCAGTTCAATACTACACGTGGTCAAATCCGGTCGGTTTGTTTCGTTTCGACATGTCCGAAATAAACGAACAACGCGCGTGCATTGAGTTTTGCTTGAAACTTGGTGAAAACGATGCGACGGAAACGTACGGAAATGACTAAATGGGGACGATTCCATTAAGTGACATTTCCATGACTTTCGAGTGTTTTAAACGTTTCCAGGACAGTCGGCGGTCAACTGAAATCTTCTGGAAGACCGTCGACGTCGTCCAGAAACGACGGTGTGGCGACAATTCGCGAAAAAAAAAAAATGCGAAATGGCCGCCCATTTAGCTAACCAAACGAATCTCGATTGAGTTTTGTCGTGCAATTTTACAGGAAAATGTACAGGTGAAAAGGGTCGCGCAGCGAAATTCGTTCCGCGATTGTTCACCGCGACAATGGCACCGGCACATTTAGCGCTGTCGATTCGTGAATTTTCGAGTGATAAAAAAAAATAATAAAATGGCTGTGGTCCCGAGGACTCTCCCTGTTCTCCAGATCAGGCCCCGTGTGTTTGTTTTTTTTTTCTATTCCCGAGACAAAAATCTGCTCCTTAATGGACAACGATTTCAAGGTGTAGGGGAAATCATAAGCGGCATAACCGATAGCTTTAACTTGGGAACGGACTTTTGAATAACGGCAAGATCACCGGAGCAATGTATTTCGAAGGTGACATCTTCGAATAAATATGTAACTTTACGTTTTGTAATTATTAATAATAAAATCCCGGCGCTTTCAGAACGGACCTCGTGTAACAATAATAATAATAAAAAAAAAAAAAAATAAATAATAATAATACTCGTAAAGTTTACAAATTACTTTGTCCCGCGAACCGCGTAAAGTAAACGGGGTACCCGACCCGGTCTGTGTGTACGGGCACCTACACGATATTCGTGGTTTTCCGAATATTTATTTTACTTTAGTTTACTTTACCGGCGGGCGGGTGTTTTTTTTCCATATATATATATATATATTATTTCGATTAGATTTACAAATAAGGGTAAATCTAATCGTACCTATATAATATCGGCGAAACGACGGGGAATCTGCACCGCTGCGCCCCGGCGCCGTCGCGCTGAGGCGCAGAGTGTAATTGGCTCGCGTGATTTCGGCTGTTACACGCCGACTGTGCGTGACTGGCGCGCGCGCGGTAGTAAACAGGATTGTAAAAAAAAAAAAAAAAAAAAAAAATCTATACGTATATACCCGAATAAACTGGTAGAAACATTTTCACGGTGTAAATTTTTCGAGATATTTCGATATGCCGAAATAGTATTGTTTGTGCTGGGATGCCGGCGTGTGTGTGTGTATATAATATACGGTGGAAACGAGGGAGAAAAAAAAAATGACTATATTCCTACGACGACGATTTTCGTTCGGCCCTTTTTAGCAAAAAAAAAACACCCCAAAAATAATAATAATAATAATAATAATAATAATAATAATATAAGAAAGGGCGTATTTTTATTATTATTATTTTGGTTCTTTATTTTTTTTTATTTTTTTTTTTTTTTAAATTTCCTATATTTTTTTTTTCTTTTTTTATTTCCGTTTTATGTTTCTATTGCGCCCGTTCGTTTTTCGCGATTAGATTTCGTATTCCGTACCGTATTATTATTATTATTATTATTATTTATACCCTTATCATTATAATACTGTACGCGTATAATAGAGGTATGGGGCCAGGGACTTTGAATATTTTTCCCCGGCCTTATAACCGTACTGCGTCTTATATTTTATTTTAAACTTATATTACTCGGCCCGCCCTTTGATGTCCCCCGCCGCAGTAGTTAAAATCTATCTGATGAATAGTTGAAAATTATTTTTTTTTTTTTTTAAAATTGTAAGTCTTCATCGTATACTTTGGCGTATACAAAAAAAAAATATATATATATATATAAAAACTAATTACTCCGTCCATCGGTTTAATTAAAGAAGATATATTTATATATATATATATATATATATATATTTTATTTATTTATTTTGCAACTTCTCTCTAAATAAACACCGCGTCGACTTTTTTTTTTTTCATTTTTTTTTTTTTACAAATCAGCGTATTCGCGTTTTCTTTTTCAGATAAATATTAATAATAATCTTTCAATGTTGATCTAAGCAGCTCGCTTTGGCCGGTATATTACCCGGGTAACCGTTAGACAATTGTGTTTTTGTTTTGCCCGACCAAAGATATATATATATATATATATGTATATAAAATAAATAAAATACGTTGATGTTTATACATTGATTAAAAAAAGTGCAAAAACCAAAAGACGCATTTTCGTTGATTACGCGATTAATCACTGTTAAACGCACTGATTATTGAATTACACATATCGAAACCCTTTAGGATTTAACGAATTCGACAATTTTTGAAAATCCGAACATACGTCAGTGCACCGTGACGAATCCAAGGGGGTCGGAGCCCCCTACCCACCAGGAAAATAAAATGATTACAAATATTATACGGCATTATAAAGACTTTTTTAAACAACAAATTGTACGGAAATATAAATGATAAAATTGTAAATCATTTTTCTTCAAACAAATAATACTAGGAGTTTGCTGTACGACAGACGTTGTTTTACATTGAAATCATTAAATATAATAGTAATTACGTACAAAGAAATTAAATGATTCCTAATCCAACCGTAATAAAATTAATATCGTTTCCTTGAATAATCAATCGTTAAACGAATAAATCGAACGAGATCGATATTATATTATAACAATGAATGTAACTCCACGCAGAACACTAAAAAAAAATAGGTTTTTCGTGTACCTTTTTTTCCGACTAGTATTTTTGGTTATGCTCGGTATAGTATTTTTTTTTTTTTTTTTTTTTTGGTCTCCCCTACCTCCAGAACTGGATCGTGGGTCGATCACTGACAAACATAGGTAAACGATATGAGTAAGATGAACTGTAAACTAAGGAAATTGTGACGTTTACCGAAATACATTATAATTTAAACAAGTAGTTAGTCTACGAAAAAATTCTCATAATTGAATTTGAAAGGAAAAAAAAAAACGTATCCGTTCGTCAATAAGTTAAAATCGGGGTTTTTTTTTTTCCGAGAGCGTGCGTGAGTACAACTATTTTCTATCTGTAACGTTTGTTATTTGGAAAAACCAATTAAAACCGTACACCTCAAGGGCGTCGTGTACGCGACGCGGTAATTGTTGTCGCAAAATTGTTTTTTTTTTTTCTTTTTTTTTTTTACACTAGCATTGTCGGTCACAAAACCGACTGCGAAATGTTAAAAAAGGGGTTCTAATAAAGAAGGGTTAACCGTATTCGAGACAACGCATTTGATACGATGTAATTCACAAACCTGGCAGCGGTTTTTACCTACCTACCCAGCCGATGGGTGCTTGGCTGAAGTGGTCTGCTATAATACGACCCGAAAATATCCTTTGTCGTAAACGTACCTATATATTATAATACGTATAAAACGCCACTGCTCTCCGCGAGTGGGGCGATTAAGTGCTGCCGGTTCAGAGTCGCACACTTCAAAATGTCCGTCTTATCCTTTGATCGCAATTTCGTTATGTCATTATCCGCGTAGGAGGGCGACCAAATCGCTACCGTCGTTTCGCTGACATCGTCGGACGCATAATAATATTCAATAGGTAATTGAGTTTTCACCGCGGATAACGCTGATCAAAAACGAGACCGACCGCCGGAGTCGGTATTAATTCGTTTCGTTTACTTTATTATTTATACGGTAGTTGAAAAAAAAAATAATAAAAAAACATAAATTTACGATAATATACAAGTAGGTGTAGGTGTGTCTTCTCGGTCCGCGGCACGTCACAAACGAACACAATTTCAACTAACCAAACAGTTTTTTCGATTATTAAAAACCGCATAGACATACGATTTCTGAGTTTCTATTCGATACCGAATTACTCGTCGTCGGTCGGCGAGTGTACGGGATTTTTACTGAAAATAATAATAAAAACGTTCTCGTTTTGCTACAGCCATTACCCTTCCGTCAATGGATATTTATGATTTCCGTATATTTATATGGAAATAGCCTAAAAATAATCTTGATCAGAGGTTCTCAACCCGTGGTACGCGAAGAAATTTTTTTATTACTACATGCATTCAATATGATTTAGTTTCGTTTAGTTTATTTGATATTAGCTAATTTTATAAAATTATTATTTTATCAAAATAATATTTAATGTCGATGACATGGGGTTTGTAATCGTAGCAATTTAGAATTTTTGATAATGATAAACTCTATAGTTCGTTATAGTTTTTATCGATAAATTCTTATTTGAAAAATAAGTACAGAAGTAGGCTCGATATTCAAAGTGACGTAAGAGTGAAAATTAGTTCCATTCAGCCTGATATTGATGTCCTTGTACAAAATTAACAACAACAAATATTACATTAATTTTATTTATTTAATTTTATTATTATTTATATTTATTATTATTTTTTTTTTTTTTATTAATTTGAAAATTGTAATTTAAAATTTAAATATTTAGATTTAACTAAAAATTAAGATCTTTTTACATTTATAAATATCAAATAATAAAAATGTATAGAAATGAATGAATAATAATAATATACGCTAAACAATTTGACTCATGATTTAGTTTTAGAATTGAGGTGGTACGCGTATTGATTATAAAAATGTCTGGTGGTACTCCATGATAAAAAGGTTGGGATCCCCTGATCTAGATAATTCAACAGATAATGCGCTGAAAGTTTGTCTGGATAAGATAACAAACAACACTAAATAACACTGATGCAGATACAATCCTCATTATTGTCTAGATATCGAGCAGATAATTGTATGATTTTAGATATTTAATGACTTTCACGTAATGAAAAGAACCTGTGAAATAGTAAAATAGTGATTTGTTCACTATATTATCTATCTGATTATGAATTATGATTTAAGGATTTATGTCTCGCGGAATCATCGTGATCTATTTATTTACCGAGCATTGAAAACTAGTAATGAACATTACGTTACACCATGGACCATAATGAATACACATATTTATGGTACAGACGATTCATTATATTATATGATATACACCATATAGATTAAATCAATGAAATTTTAACGAAAAACGATAAAAATCAAGTGACATTATTATCTGTAGATAATAAGATAACAGTTTTATCTTATAAGATAATAAGATAAACGTTTTCATCTAGATATCGCACAACACTGGGACGTGTGTTCGTGGCGTTTTAGTTGTGTATTATCATTTTAAAAGTGAACAATTGCCGTTACAAGTGGCAAAGTAAATCGGATTAGGACGTACTTAATATTAGGCATACGAACGAAAGCCGTATGAAATATTTTTCGAAATGTTGACATATTATCCGGAGACCCAAAAGCTTAAGATCGACGAAAATGTCGACTTAAGACAAGGCTAAAAGTTAAACTGGGTCCACCAAGGTGTTCCTCCGCCAGACTACGGCACTGTTATCATGCGATACCCATGGCTTTTGGCGCAGACCTGCCGTGTACCAAAAGAGATCAAGTAACAAACACAGCAAAAAAAAAAATAAATAAATAAATACAATTTGTAAAAAATACCGGAAGAAATAATAAACGATGACAATATTATATTATACTTAAATATAAAACAGTTCTCGAACGTTGCGTCGTAGTATAATTGACGGGATTTGGAATATGATTATAAAGTTACCGTCTCGGGAACAAAAAGTCACCACTCACCTTATATATTATACCGTGAAGTTTACGCTTATTTCCTAACAGCTAGGTAAAATACTCGTCTATAAAGACGTGGAAATTATCGGTATGACATAATTTATTAACGCAAACGTTATACCGTATCGGCGAGATTAAATTTTATTTGATCAAAAACTGCAACGCAAACTGCGACTTTCAAACAGTCCGTTTAACTTTGGTAATTTATGTTAAACATTTTTTTTTTTTTTTAATTTTTAAACATTTCCGGATCTCAATGTGCAGCGTAGAATGACGCGAACAAAGTTTATTAATAATATATAACTACGTCAATAATATCTGTCACATCCGCAGGAATCTCTTTCGGGGTCCACCTGAATTGAACAAAAAGTAAATAAAGAAAGAAAGTAACATCAAAAAAAATATTACTGTACGCGACGTTTGAAAATATTTTAACACATGTCAGTATCATACTTTTGTACAGAATATTAAAAAAAAACTTGTTTAAATAAATTGTGTTATGTTAGATCACAGTAGAACGTTAATAAATATATAATAACAGCGAAAAAAAAAAAAAAACCTGAAGAATAAGTAACACTGAAACAAAAAAAAATAAAATCAAATATTAAACATTTTTTCCCCTGATATCCGCAGTTATAAGCTATTAAATTAAAAAAAAAAAACTGTTGCAAAAGTATATTAAAAATATATTCCATTTTTTATTATTTTTTTTTTTTTTTTTAGAAAACTTCCTGTCCGTACAGCCGGACGTAGGTACCTAAGTAAATAATGACCGACATGTCAATTAATTTTCATTTTTTTTTTTTTTTTTTTTTACATGTACAAATATCATAATTTATGTAATGTTTTTCCGCCTTGGTCGAAATAATCGTATATTTGCACATAAACGCAGTAAGTTAAAATACAGCTTTGACGAGACATTTTATTTACTATCGACACATACGTAGAAAAAAAAAATATATATATATATATAGAACTGCATTAGGTACGTTTCTATTTTTATTATTTTTTAATTTTTTCTTTTTTTTTTTTTTTATGAATTCAGATATACACACATATAGGCACTTTTTGCATCTTATGCCGATCGATTTCTACTCCAACGCCGCCCGTTTAATGAGTTACATTTTCGAAAGTGTAATATCGTTTTTCGTACGAGCGGTTTTATTTTTTGTTTTTTTTTTTAATAACTCGTAATATTATTATATTTGGTCGGTGTACCCACCGAAGAAGCAGCATTGAGAATTTACCACTAATCCAATTTGCTTTGGTCCGTATTGAAAAATCAGCGATAAATGTTTTCTTTTTCATTTTTTTCTACCCGTTAATATAAGAAAAACGCGCTAGCCAAGTAATAATATACATGTTTATTTCGCCGTTAAATGTTTAAAAATAATAATAAAAAAAAAAAAGGATTTTAGAATCCGTTGATAACGTCGTTATGTTTCGATATTTACGTGTGAGTAGTCGTCCCGATGCATCATGATGCGTTCAGTGATAACCGATACGTTTGTTTGCGGTGCAGTAAAAAAAAAAAAAAAACGAGATACATATCGTGATGTGTGTGTGTGTGTGTGTGGGCTTATGTCGCAGGTGGGAATTTGGGAAAGAAGGATGTAGAGTGGGATTTAAATTAAATCGTAAATCGCAAAACGATTTCCGAGCGAAGTTTGGTTAAAAATGTTTTGATGCATTCAAATCGAAAACCGTAATTATTTGTAACTACATAAGTCACAATTATCCGTGTGTTTTCGTCTTGAATTGTTGAGCATATTTTTTTTAAAAGCCAAACATAAATCCAAAAAAAAAAAAAAAAATCAACAAATACTCGAGAATTTAAAATAGCTATAACAATAGCATTAGTAATAAGTATTCGGTGAATTTTTCAAGTCCCTACGATTAAGCATAAAAATTGTGCCACCCTTCCTATTATTTAGAAAACCACATGACAAATAAAAAAAGAACCCTCCCCCCCAAACGCAACAACAAGACAAATTGTTTTTTACCAGAAATTGTAATAATAATAAAAAGTGCACACATAGTAAAACTGTCATTATCACGTAACCGCTAATTTTGAAATTATTCAGGAGGAACAAAAAACTGAATTATAATACGATTCACACTCTATGAGCTGACAATTTTTTTTATGGCTAAAACTCATTTAACAATGTCAATAATTGACCGAATACACATATTACATTTAAATTACAGTAATTACGTGTTAACGGTCAATTTTTCATGGGGATTGTCGGTTTACAATAAAATATTCTAACTTCAAACTGTTTATAATTTTTGAAATATTTTTAAATTAAATGCGGTAAAAATTTGAAAAATTGTCAGCAACAATAGTGTCCTTCTTGGGTACTTAATTGCCGGATTTTTTATTACTATATTATCTATTTGGTTTAGACATTGTTTAATAATGGATTTATACGAACGGCGGAAAAAATAATAAAACATCAACGGCAGAATTATTATTTTGTCATTGGAATTATTCGTCAGACATTTCGGTTTGGTTTTGAAAAATGTTCAACACGAGAAATAGTTGCGATATTTAGGAGCGGGGTCACCTTATTGTTTTTGAGTTGAAATTCATTTGTTTTAATACCAACAGCGCGATTACAGATTTTTCGTTTTAATGGATTTGTATTGATTACGCGAACAAATTCCGGTGTTATTATTTAAAGGTTCGTCATAACAATTAATCTGTTAAATTATTTAACGGTGTCTACGCTGACGGAAAATGAGATTTCGTTTCAATTTAATCATTGCCCAAAGACAATCATTTCCAATAGCGTGACCAATAAAGCTACTCGACTGTTCACGAACAGAACGCGCGACACGCACGGCGGTCGAATAACGGGAGGGGTGAAGAAAAAAAAAAAAAAAAAAGTTAAATTTCGGTAGTCAAGTAGTGGACCCCGTGAAAATTCGAAAAGTTTTTTTTTTTTTTTTAAACGGATTTCGGTCGATACCCGCGGACTGCAAATCGAATGTACCCGCGTACGGATTTGTCGCGGCAAATCGTCGAACAACTCCCGCGGTACACCGTTGCCCGGAATCGATATTGTCGACCGAAACAAATTCGCCGATTTATTAGTATTTTTACTATTACTTACGGGGGAATAGGAGGGACAAGAAAAAAAAAAAAAAAAAAAAAAATTGTATTCCGTGTTGGGTTAGACCCGAGCCGGGCGCTGTTTTTTTTTTTTTTTTTTCGTTTCCCTTGTAATCGCCCCGTGTCCGTAAAAAATAGGACCGTCGCGTCGGCGTAATAGTAAATCGAACGATTTATCCGGTAAGACAATTTTTTTTTTTTTAACTTTTCGCCATAACCCGTCTTTTCCATGTGTGCATATATGTTGTTATATATTTTTTATATTTATATATAACCGTAGATAACCGTAGCCATTATAATAATATGGACACGCGGTAACGATGGAAACGTGACAAGTGACGTGCGTCTGAATAATAAGGTCGCTATTAAAATATGTGACCGTAATCAATTTTTTTCGTATATATATATAAAAAAAAAAAAAAAAAAACCAAATATCGGTTTTCATCGGGGATAAGAGAGAGAGAGAGAGAGAGAGAAAATTCCATTTCGAACATCAAAAATTTCACGAACTATAACAAAACCTCCGCGTTCTGTGTTCGAAATGATATTCTTCACAAAGACTGTAAAATACACACCCGCTGTAATCGAATCTGATAAAACAGCCTACGAAAAATACTTATTCACCGAAGTAATCCGCTTTTATCAGCCCATTCATCCAATGAGATGTCCCCAACATCCGAATCCGTGTCGTGACCTAATCGATTAATGGCAAAGTCCCTACGAGGAACTTAAATAAATATGAAAGAAAAATAATTGTCATTTTCATAGAGTTGGCGTCACTAGGTGTCAATTCATTCAAGTTTCACAATATTTCCAAAACATGTATAAAATATGCCCTCAGTTTTACTTATTGCACCTAGCAGTGCAGATTGTACGCATTTAATTCGTTTGTAAATAAAATTAAAATAAATAAATATGATTTCTAACGATTTGCGTAAATTGTATTTCATTGTTACGGACACAGCATCGAAACGGCGTTCAAATTAAAATATTAAAAAATAATAATAAAATACCTACGGGATTGTACGTTTTACATATTTCAATGGTTATTGAGAAATTAACTTTGCTGATGACAAATCGGTATTATGAGTATTT
Source organism: Tuberolachnus salignus (assembly GCA_956483605.1). NCBI lineage: Eukaryota > Metazoa > Arthropoda > Insecta > Hemiptera > Aphididae > Tuberolachnus > Tuberolachnus salignus. The sequence goes on from OY101438.1 coordinate 19,394,966, forward strand.
GTGACGATGTAAACGGAATAAAAAATGAAATTTCAGTTTAGAACGAGTTTAGACGACACGATCGAATTAAAATTAATGCCTGTAAATTGAGCGTCGGTATTCGTATTTGTCAGTATGTTTTTTTTTTTTTTTTGTAAGTCGTGTATTCCTTTTATGTGTGTGTGTTTTTTGATTTTGACCGTTGCGAAGATGTGTTTTTTTTTTTTTTTTTTTTTAATCTGCAAACACAGTAAAATAGCACCGAATTTTTCACGCCGTACCATAACTCTTTGCGGCTAGGATGAACTATAACCGCCGGTTTTTTTTTTCATTTTCAGTAATGTTATGAAAAACCGCTTTTCAATTGTTATATTAACCACTAAATACCGCGGAGATGTTTCCTAAATGTAAAAATTATGATTTTCAACGAGTCGACGAATTATCGAATTTTTTAAAACAAAAAAAAAAAAAACCAAAGAGACGAACTTTATTGCACACAGTGGTCTGTTTCACGTGTCAGCCTGTGCTGTGGATTTTCCGTCCGATGGAAAATTCATTTGATAAATTTATTGAAATTTCCGAAAAACCTGCCTTTTTCTTTTTTTAATATTTTTTTTTTTAAAAAAAACTAGTTTTGCCGAGTAACATTTCCAAAGGGAACAAAAACTACGGCTAAAACTATATCCATTACCACTTTACCGATCTCCGCTCAGGATTTTTTTTTTCGGTTGCAGTACACAACTCAATCATCCCATATCGTTAAACACCTTCCCAATTTCCCGCCTGAAACAATTGCCGGCATACGGGCAGTCGGTGTCGACCCACGGTGCGATGTATTTTTGCGGGTTTTTTTTTTTTTTAGATTACGAGCGTAATTTTCACAACTTTCTTGCACCGATCGCGTTTATTGGTTCTATACATTATACGAGTATATTATGACCGATGGCGTAAAACAAAACTAAATTCGATAAATAAATCAATGAATATGATAGACTAAACGACGTGTTAACGGTTGTACAATAAAATACGCTTCTTTTTTTTTCTTTTTCTTTATGTTTACCTGGTTTTTTTTTTTTTTTTTTTTTAGAAATAAAATCTTTAACTGTATAGGCATTATGACTTGCAACTTTTATAAGTGCGAACTCTTATATAATGTATTCCAAATGCAAAAATGTGTTACAGAAATCTCGTAAGTATATCTTATAAGAATATTTCAGTCGTTTTTACGACATTTTTACGGTTCACTTTTAGATTTTCCGGTTTATATATTGAATTTCCGTTTTTTTTTTTTATTTATTTATTTATTTTTTTTTTTTTAAACTTTTGAACAATTTATAATTTATAATATTATGAATTCCTGGTTATGGCATTTTATATCTGTGACTACACAACCGCTGGCTGTACTAAAAAATGACACTCGGGTTCGAGTGCAAAACGTCACTATAAATATAATATTATGTGCGGAGAATTCGGATGTTTCGGATCCGTCAACGACGAAAAAAAAAAAATTATTTTCGATCAGAGGGGAACATTTGTGGCTCAATAATTGTAAAGCGGTATAATACATTTTTTTTTTTTTTTTTTTTTTTTTATGTTTATTACTCTATACTCTATACCTCCACACACACAAAATAATATTGTGATTACGCCGTATTGATAAATTTCAAAATCATTCCGTTCATCTGTAATTATATCGTCGTGCATACTAAAAATAATATTTACACGCGATGCTCGCGTACGGATCGAGAAACCACGAATCAAAATCAAAAAAAGTCGGTTTTGTTTTTATCACAAAAAAAAAAAAAAAAAAATAAATAAATAAAAAATCGAAGAATAAATAATTTATAATTTAAAACGGACATTTTATACAACTAAAACCCAGTGATGAGGAGGAGGGCGGAACTAAAAGCTCGTGGCCGCCGGAAATCTATTGGATAGGTTTTTTTGACGTTTTCGGCAAACGCAAACGACCGTCCATTGTCCGACCAAGTCGAACGGCCGGGACAGTCATCGTTGAAGGTTTTTTTTTTCGTGAAGTTTGTGTAAACTTCGATGGCGCTATCGCATATGGCCACGTGTCGTTATCATCGAATACGAGTTAGCTGTTGGGATAGTTATACGGGAAACACGTGTACGGGTCCCCGGGATAATCTCGATACGTGCGTGGGTTTAACATCGATGAAAAAGCATAAAACTCGCGTCCGTATAAAATGTATAACAACCAGTACGGATTACGAAGTAATGGCTCTTTACGTATAACTTAAAAACCGGCGAACTAATAAATTAACGATATAAACACCACACTGAATTATCTCGTGTTCGCGCGCATTATTTTTCTTCGACATTACATACCGCCAAGACTTTTGATTGGAAAATTTGCATTTTATTTGTATTGGACATTTTAGCAGAGCCCCCATAACTGGATGCCATAAGTCCAGATGGGTTTTAAAAAGGAGATTGTAGATGGAAATTTTCGTTTTTAGGTTGAGTTTAGAGGATTTATTAAGGATATTTTTAAGTAGGGAAAGTCTATGGTTGAGGGTAGTTTTTGTTTTTTTGTATGTGTTTAGACAAGTTTAGCTTTTTGTCAAGTGATAAGCCTAGGGTATTTGACTATATCTGAGGAAGGTATTTGTATATTGTTTAACAATATTGGAGGAGACAGACCTTGTCTAAGTGTAAAAAATACAGTGTGTGTGTCGATTTTGATTCATTGATTTTTACCCGCCAACGGGAGTACCGAGTAGACAGTAGGTTAAGATGATTTTGCACGTACGACGAGGCTATTATTGGGTCAGAGTGAGAATCATAAATGACTTTAAAATAATATTAATTTTTTAAAAAAAAGATCTGTTAAAATGTATATACATAATAACTTCATTTACAATATATATTTGTTTTGTTTAAAAATTATTAGTATTATGATATCGTAAAATAATTAATTAATTGAAAAACCTAATGATTTTCGCAAAAAAATATATACATATTAAATTTAGCATTTAACATTTTTTTTCAAAATTATTTCGGTATTATAAAATTGGTCGTTTGTTTTATAAACAGTATTCAATTGTCGGTATTTTAGGATACTAAATGGTTTTCTACCGAAAAGTACATGTTTGATACACGTATAATTGAATATTTTTTTTATATAAAATATACAATCTATACAAATTAAGCACAATAAAAATATGTGAGAAGAGGAGAAAAAACAAATAACAATAGTAACGTAATTGTGGTTGCGTGAGTAAGGAGCCGCCCGTTAGTTGCACTTGACTTGAAATTTTCGTTATTTTTGGATTAAGTTAAATGATCTCTACACCATTTTGTTAAGAGTCTGCGACGGGGATTCCCAGGATTATCGGAGGCTTTTCGTGGTTTTCTAATCCAGTATAAAAACGTTAATAATAGAAAACACCAGCTACTTTTCCTACTGTTTTGATGCCTAGGTCATTGTGAATGATCAAGTTAGAGACAAATGGTGGAGAGAAACTAGTGTGTTTAGAGGGCTGACCAGAAGCATAAATATTAAACAATATAGGTGAAAGGTTTGACACCTTCTCGAGGAACTCCCAGTATTAATTAATGCTATATTTGAAGTGGAGCGACGAGTTATTTTGCCAATATTATAGTGTGCATATTATCAACATGAATACAAAATGTATTTAATGGAACATTGTTGTATTTTAATAAAATGGATTGTTTCGTATTTCAACAAGCTATCTTCTTTATTTTCTTCAAAGCTGGATTCGGTAAAACTTATATTTCTATCAAATGGGTAATTTATTTATCCAATCATAATTCGAAATATCTAAATCAGGGAAAATTCTTATCTAAACCCTCTTCTATGGTAGTTAAATCTCCAATATGAAAGGCATATTTTCAGAACATTCTTGTGTCACAGATAACGAAGGAAACATTTCTAATTGATTTTTTCGCACACATTTTTTCCAGATATTTAATTTATCTTTAAGAGTAAATAACTAACTACACGAGGTTAATATATTCTGATTTGATCATTGCATACTTGAATTTATGCGAATTAAGTGTGAAGATATGTCTGATAGTATGATAATTTCCCCAGCCATTTTTCGAACGTTTAATTACTCAAAAAATTAGGGTACATTTTCAAGAGTAAACAATATGATGAGTGTACCTTTTAACACATGTACTCTGGATAAATCGAGCCATAAAAAGTGGTAGAGTGGTAACTTTATAACACAGTCCACCATCGAAGCGATAGCAATCAAACCGTTATAAAAATTAAAATATATTGAACATCGCAGAATTATTAAAAATTATGTGAAACTTGTGATAATACTCACAGCGCTGTATTTTTCATAAAACAAAAAAAAATATTTCAAATAATTTCACAGCAATTTCACTTTAGGTTCGCGGCAACCTAGAGTGCCGCGTAGCAGTGGGCAAAAATCATTGATGTTTAGTCTTCGATATATCGAATAAAATACGATTTTTTACAATTTTTTGTGTTAGTATTTTTTAAAATCCTTTGTATAACAATTGTATGAATATATATATGTATTCTGTTCAAGCCGGAAATGGGCAGGTGATTTGCTTGTGCAGTTCTTATCGCGATTCTTATCGTCTGTCCCTAGTGAACGTTTATTTTCTAAAGCGGGATTGACTTTGAATAAACAAAGATATTGGATAACGTCTAAGCGTTTAAACTAACTTATTTTTTTACAATACTTAGACGATACACTATGGTAATGTATTCAGTATACGACATATTTTTAAAAATTACTTACGTTTAAGTATAATAAAATTTAATATATCTTGAATTAAATTGGTTTTTTATTTGGTAATTTAGTATTGAGCTTTTTTTTTTTTTTTTTTTTTTTTTTTTTTTTTTTTTTTTTTTTTTTTTTTTTTTTTATCAAAAATTCAAATGTTTGATAACTCGACCCCTCAGGCTTATGATAATGGGCGATTACCTATCATCATCGAATGACATTTTTTCCTACTTGTTTATAGCTATGAAAAAATTTTATGTTAAAACATCGAAGAGCATCGATGTTTTCCTCGAGAATCCGATGTATCGACACAGTATCAATGTTTAAAATTCCGATGTATCGATTGATAGGAATATCGATGTTCTTAAACAATCGGCGACGCCGTACGGTGTGTAAATGGTATATTAATGTTCAATGTTATAATTTGTTTTATGAAATATAATACGTGTAATATACCTACTGCTTTTGACTATATTCAGGCACTAAGCTTAAGAAAACCGAAGTTAAAAAATATACGAGGTATAATTAAAAAATACCCGGACTGTGTTAATAATATTTATTAAAACTAACGGAACCCCGACAATGTCATTCGATAAAGTAACTTTCAATGAGAATTTGAGCGTTGGTTTGAAATCGATAACAATATTTATTTTTATTTTATGGCATTTCTACGAAAACATATTTTAGTCATGCGGTGATTTTCGTAATGGAAGCAGTAGAAGAACAACGCGTGTGCGTACAATTTTGTTTTAAATCAGAGAAAATAGGGTATTTCAACATCATGCCCGTAAATTCAAGTTTCAGCACCTGTTATAATAGTCTTTTTTTTAAAGTCTAGGTCAGTTTATGCTCTTTCAAAACGTTCCTGAGAGACGGTCATTCGATTTTGTTTTTGTTCATCGGTTAAGAGACGAGGAACAAATTTGGCTGCGATTCGGCTCATGCCCGATTCATTGGTTTATATTTCTCGGTAAGAACCATACGATATTCCGACGTCTTCTACAACTTGTCTGCTGGTCAACCGACGATTATTTTGATTAGTTTCACGAACACGAGCAACGGTTTCATTTGTTTTACCGGCCGAGGGTCTACCGGGTCGTTCGTTATCCTTAACGGACGTTCCATCTTCCTTAAACCGTTTGTACCACTCAAAACACGTTGTCCGAGACAGAACATCATCTCCAAAAGCTTGCTGAAAAAGTTCAAAAGTTCCACTAGAACTTTTCCTGAATTTAAAACAACATTTTACGCGCACGCCTTGTTGCTTCCATTACGAAAATCGCCGCGTGACCGAAACATGTTTTCGTAAAAATGCCATAAAATAAAAATAAATATTGTTATCGATTTCGAACCAACGCACAAACTCGTAAATATAAATACACGGTATACGATTATTATTGAGCATAGGGTCTAGGGTGCGTCCGGATATTTAAAAAAAAAACTAAGGACACCGTGAATCGGAAAAATGATAGGTACCCTTTGATAAAATTGATAGATTTAACCCAGAGGAATCCGAGCGGACGTGCGCCGCGTCAACGGACTCGCGGACAATAATAATCGGCTTGTGTTTCGGCGTGCCGAATTACTACAACGGTCGTAGTGTTATTTTATCCTTTTTTTTTTTTTTTTCTTATTCAAATATTTAATATTGAACGCACCGAACGGTTTTCGGACCGTACAATAACGCTAAACGATAATTCCGTAGCTCGTATTCCCGACCAGAATTACCGTACGCGTATCCAATATTGTTATTATAGATTTCCCATGAATTTATTTCGTACGGAATATTGCGCCGAACGCCGTGCATAATTCGAATTGTGCCCGCCACTGTCGATCCAGTCGATTCGCGAGTCTTTCGTTCGTGTGTGTACACACACGTGTGGCCCGGCCGGTACATCCGACACGCAGCTGCGGTGCACCGAAACTTTCTCCTCCGGACGGAAACTTGCGTAATAGTAATTATTATAACTATGATTATACACCGCGGCCACCGGTAATAATAACGTATACGACCAACCCTGCTCCCCTACCACTCGCCCCGTTTTACCTATTTATGTAAATTTATCGATTTTTTTTTTTTTTTTTTTTATTCCCGACGGCCCAGAAAGAATAGAAACGGGCAAATATTGGTCGCGCGTCGTGTACAACACGTATACGAGGTAACATGACACGAGGTCTGTTCAAAAAGTACCACGACAAACGCTATTGCGTATCTAATCTACGTTTCGAATTGTAAACGGACGTATTCCCCGCGAATCGATGGATGTTTTAAACCAGTGATGGGCAAAGTACCGGCCCGCCGAGGGTCCGTCGACATGGATAGTATATGGCCCGTATAGTATAAAAAAATTCCCGAAATATTCTGAAAATTATCGAAGAAAATAGTTTTAAACATATAAATGGATTGCCTCGGACTGTGCGCGGTCTTACCCTCATAGCGTGATGTAGGTAGATCGTACTATAGTGGGTATATAATTTCTATTTTTGTTCATATTAATATTATATTTCCCGGATCTCGGTTTGGCGGGTCCTTATCTTAGTTTTCGTATAATAATATCTATGATGTACTGATATATATATATATATATATATATAAGTAAATTGATATAATTGTATTGTGTTATGCTAACAGTCTTTGCACTGTCGTCATATCTAACCATTATTCCTTGTGCTATAGTACGTATTGTACGTATTCCGATAATAATGATTAAACACAAAATGCATTTTTTCCATAATTCTGGCCCTCCTCTAGAATTTCTTAAACTTTGTGGCCCCCCCCCCCATTAAAAAAGTTTGCCCATCACCGTTTTAAACGAAACCCCGAGTCGCCATCTTGTTCTCAGTTTAATATCACAAAGCGGTCCCGTGACTTTCGAGTGTTTTAAACGTTTCGAGGACGGCCGTGCGGTTAACTGAAGACGATCCGCGTCTTCCGGAAGACCGTCGACGTCGTCCAGAAACGGTGGTGTGGCGACAATTTGCGAAAAAAATCCGTTCGCCAGTTAACAAAGCGAAACTCGATTGATTATTGGCATGCAATTTCACGGGAATATGTACAGACGGGAAGGGTCGCGTTGCCAAATTCGTTCCGCGATTGTTCACCACGACAATGGCACCGGCACGTTTAGCGCTGTCGATTCGTGGCATTTTTGACTGATTTAAAAAAACTGCTATGGTCCCGCGGACTCTCACTGTTCTCCCGATCAGCACCCCTGTGATTTTTTTTTTTTTCTATTCCCAAGACGTAAAATCTGCTCCTCAAAAGACAACGATTTCATGGTGTAGACGAAATTAAAGCGAACGCGACAACATAACCGATAGCTTTGACTTTGGAACAGTTCCAAAGGACTTTTGAAAAATGGCGAGATCGTCGGCTTCACTGTATATCGTCCGAAGGCGAGTATTTTGTAGGAGATATCTTTAAATAATATGTAACTACAAAAAATATAAAGTCCTGGTACTTTTTGAACAGACCTCGTATATTTAATTATGTTTGTATACGGTGGCGATTAGAATATAAGTGCAAGGGAGGGGTGGCAAAATGAGTTCGAATATCAAATTTCTCTCTCCCCCCCCCAAAAAAAAATAAAATAAAAAATAAGTAAATAAATAAACCGTTGCCTTTATTGTCACTCTTTTGGATATGCACATATTTATCAGTGACACCGCAATCACAAAAAAAAAAAAAAAAATATATTCATATACTTATCAAAATTACTTATTTTTTTAAAAAATTAAGAAAATAATCGAAAACAAATTCAAAAATCACGATCTAATTGTGGAGGAGCGATCCACCTGTCACCACTGTATATATTTATATTATATATGTTACAGTTAAAGCTCGAAACCCGTCAAAACTAATTTTCACAAACTCCTTAATAAAACAAAACCAATCAAATATGCATTAAAACACGCTCTAAATAACAATCAACTGCATGGACTAAAATTACTTAAAATATTAAAATTCATCATAGTTTCGGTGGAATCCCTTAAATTGCTATTATCTCCAACCCCGCTGACATTAACTTTTTAAACGTCTTTAATTTGTCTGTTCCCCCTGCAATTTTCGATCCGTGATTTCTAGGGTTTATAATTAAAAAAAAAAAAAAGTAAGGTATAAAAATACAATAAAAAAAAAATAAAATAAATGGCGATCAACAATGTCACGTTTATAAAAAATTACGCAATAGTGTTTATGACTAAAAAAAAAAAAAAAAAATATGATTTAAATTTTTTTTTGGCGAGCTGGAACGAAATGACACACAAATCACTTCGATCAATGCCAGCCTAATAAAATTATTATGAGTTTTTCAACCTGCAGCCGAGTGCAGACACAACGGGAAGGGTATTTAAATAATTATTTCACCGTGTCCGCAATGTTTTTTTTATAGGAAATTTTTTCTTTTTTTTTTTTACTACGTGCGTGTATTGAATAAAATATGTGTGTACCTATACGGCGCACGTAATATTATTATACAGTGTCGTCGTCCTAACACGAAACAACCCGGGACGACCTACGGACGTCGTCGTATTGGTTAAAAATTTAAATAACGTGTAATGATTAAAAAAAAAAAAAAAAAAAAAAAAACCTAACCGTAATTATACGTGCACGAGTGTATTAGGCCCGTTCGGCGATCGCGGTTACTTTTCAAACAATCCGCGTGTGAATTTTTTATGTTTTTTTATTTTTTTTTTTCTACCGTGCGTTATCGAAAACGGGGACTTTTACCGCATAACAAGTAACGAAGTTACGGCCGCTGCCGTTGAAATATAATATTAATTCGTCGCTCGCGTCAAATCGGTAAACCAATTTTTTTTACGATTTTTCGATACCCATTCCGTCGAGCGTACGACGTGCCCGTTTTAACTGGTATTTGTTTTGTTTCTACCGACAATTTTATTCCAATCAAAAAAAAAAAAAAATAATAAAAACGAAAGGAGAGTTTTTTTGTAGCAATTTGGAGCACATCCGATGGTTCATCGATGAGGTCGTTCTTTGATTATCCTAGGAGTTTTTTTACCTAAAATTATTTGCAAATACACGCCATTTACTCATATAGTACATGTACAAGTAGCAAAACGTGCTAGCGGTGGTTTTCGGTAGAGAATTGTGTCCGGCTATTAAGTAGTTTTTTTTTTGTTTTAATTTTCCTTGTCACGTCTTTTAATAATGGGTTGGTGGGGGGGGGGGGGTGGAAACAAATAATTATTTAGGTAAATTTTTTAACGCGTACTAACACGCATACGCGCGTACGTACGGTTCGGATTTTTCGGCAAATTTAAAAGAAAAAAAAAGACACCGGCCTGTGGCCGGCATATGGAGAGGAGATGGGTATGAGGGTGAACGATTGCTTTCACGAGGAATTTCCCGAGGAGGGCAAAATTCGTTTGGTACAACCCAACAGTTACAGTTTCGACACAATGCAACACGGATATTTAATTTGTAAAAAAAAAAAACATGAACATCACTAATTTCGCTGTAGCAGTTGGGTTAGGTCATTTGTTATATTTATTGTTAATCGGTGATATTTTACGTGGCAAACCTCAACATATCCGTGAATCATAATATATTTCCGCACGCTCGTCAGTTGTTACCGAGTGCCGATTACGGTGTTTGTTATGTGCCGGCCTATACTACGTATATCGTAAAAAATTATACTGCAAAAACACTGTCGTACTTAGCGGTATCTAAAATGAACAAAATGTATTTTAAACAAGAATACAAGTGTACGAGGGCGCGTGTTCAAAACGAGTTCGACTGCTGCACCGATCCAGCAACAAGTGCGTGATCGTAAGAGTTAAAAAAAAAAACAAAAAAAACGCGTTTCACCGGCAAAGACGTGTCTTTGTCGATAAACTAATATGAGCGCATTAGCGTTTGCGTTGAAATCGGATTCTATAGACGAATAACACAGTTTTCACGAGAACAATATTAATATCTAGGGGGCGAGCGGGACGCCGTCGTTTTCCTAAAAAACATTGTCGAACAAAAAAAAAAAAAAAAACACGGGGCAAAAACCAACACGGCCCGTAACTCAGTCGTATGACGACGGCCTACGGAAATCGATTGTCGGCGATTTCGCCCTAAACCCCGCAATTTACGTGCCACGCTGACGGCAGTGTTACCGTATATTTTCATATGTCGTTATATGTGTGTGGTAACGGTAACAGAAAAAAAAAATAAATAAATAATAATAATGCGGTTCTTAATCGTAAATTACACGGCGCGGCGCGCGCGTTCGTAATAATAATACGCGTGTCGGCGAAATAAAAATCGAAATTTAGTCGGTCGGAAAAAATCAGAAATTAAATTCAGAATCAAATCGACCGCGGTTTTGTCGGCGTGTAATTACGGCGTCGGCGGCGAGGCCATTACCGCGGTAAACGTCGCGGGGTCGTTCCGGTTAACTGATCCGGCCGCCGCGCGGAAAAATTATGCCGCGGATTAGATATGATTAAAAATACGAACAAAAGAACGAAAAAAAAAAATATAATAATAATAAAAGATGAAAAAAAACACACACAATATCCGTACGATTATATTAAATCGGTCGGTTTAATAAAATATGTATATATTCATCAGCCGAACGGTTGGTCAGCTTATCACCTGTGGGGGAGAGCCCCCACACCGTACCACCACGCCGTAACGCGGACATAATAGTAAAAAACGAAAATTATAAAAAAAAAAAAAAAAATTGTACATGGGATTTTAAACTCATATCCGTACGCGACGATCGCAATTCGAAAAGCGATGTTGTTCCGTTCGAAATCATCATAATCTGTCACTACTGAATTTAATGACAACTTCGTCTGTGTTTGATCGTCTCGACTCATTAGTGTTTTTTAGAGGGCCAAATCAATTTAATCGGCATAAAATCGGAACGTAGTATCGTGAATTTACGATTTTCATCACAAATTATACTTTAAACGTTTATTAAAACAAAAACAAAAATCCTATATACTCGACTTCGTTTTTTACCATTAAATACAGTTTCTGGTTAACAATTTTAAAAACTCGTCCAGTATTTATGCTGAGCCAAAAAAAATGATGTTCACGTATAACACAACGTTTTCCAGTTGCCTAAAGTTATTTAAAATTAGGAAATTTTAAATTGCATTCATTTGTAACTACGACATACAAATAAATGCTTAACATTTTATCCACATAGAACTTAAAAGGTCTGGGAAATTTCAAAAGGCTTAAAAACCGCTCACAAACCTTTGGAATATTTTAAAAAATCGACCGCTTCTAGATAAAAAAGGTAAAACAGTTATTTTACTCTATCGGTGAAAAATTCAAGTCTTTACATTTTTTTTCCCACACAAATAAATCACAAATACTGTGTTTAATCAGTTTCACTGTGAAAATAGAATAAATTATTTAGTTATTGAATTAATAAAATTAACCTACCAATAAACGAATAGATTAATTTTCAACTAAACCCGGTAAAACCAATTAGCTCCGAACATTTGAATCCGTTACCAATTGGCTCAACTAAACAAAGTCAAACACATCATTCGTTTACTAGCCCAGCTTTGAAATTTTCTACCGGATATCGGCCCCGATGTTAACGATCAGAGCGAAAAACCACTATAAATCACCGTAAACCCAATTATATCCGTCGCTACTCTCAGAAACCAAAAAAAAAAAAATAATAGCAAAGCCCTCGCACCAGTATTCTACGCACCCGTACCACGAGCCGGTGTTACGTCGATTTCGCCCCTTCTCGTACTTCCGCCAATGTCCCCGGGGTAAACTCACCACCCCGTCGGGTTCCCTTTTTTTTTTTTTTTTTTTTTTTTTTTTGGCATTTTATTGTCCCGTCTACCGTTCCCGGGAACTAAACACGACAATAACCGTAGTAACGTACGAGGTTATAACGCGGCGCGGCAGCACCACCCGGCCCCCGATGTCAATACGGGCGCGGAGGAAATCAAAACGGACCCGCAATTATCGCACGCGCAGACACGGGCTCCCCCGCAGACGGCGGTGGTAAAATGGGGTGAGAGATACCCTATTAATTTGCTAATGGAACAGATTGATATTGTTATAAGCTCGCTGGGGGAACGATTGGAAACTAGTGAAATCTGCCGCTGTAAGTATATAATAAAGTGATAATGGTATAGGCGGAATAATCGATACCGACACAATAATAATGATAATAATTCGGTGCGTGTTCATATGATACGTATTACCGCCAAGGGCAGATTCGATCGAAAAGACAAAACTCCACGCACAGGGGTATTACGATCAGGGTTAGGGCTGGTTAACCTTAATGATTTTATCCGTTCTGGTTCCGGGTATTAAAACGGTTAGATTGAAAACGAACGGTTTCAAATAGCGTTGCCTATTGCTGATTAAGAATTGGTTTTTTTTAAAAAAAATTTTTTTTAGAATAACAAAACTACCGACACGTTAAACAATAATATACATTTTTTTATTAAAACTTCTTCTTATTATTCACTCGATATTATGTTGAATTTCCAAAAAACAACCGAGAAAGTCATTTAAATGTAAACTTCATTATCAAATTCAATCGCGCATTTAGAAGTTTTATCACATTACTGGGATTGACGTAATACAGATCTATTTTGTTAGAGAACACAACCGGTATCGAATCCTGTTCAATCTGTACTATTCACAAATGGAAATCGACCGGCAGGTCGTATAATATGATTATTTCTCGTCATAAAAATACCATAGAAATAAATATATTTAAATTATAAATACAAAAGGAAAATATTTCTTTGGGAATGAGACGCTTGTATTTATTTCAATTTAAATGAAATGTTCAGTTATTTCGTATAACCGATAAGGACCTAAATGACCCGAACATATTCGTATTTTATTTTAATGGCGTTCCACATAGGTTTTCATACGGGGCAATTGAGTTTAGTTTCTTTGCGAAGCGAGGATTATATTCCACTTTTGGTTCCGTATCGATAAATAGTGATATCAATTGATAGCGTGACAATAGAAAGCACCGAGACGAAATGTAATCACCAATAATTATAATCAGCCGAATAAATTATAAATTAACTCAAATTCTAACCAGTCGGTAAATAATCTAAAACAATTTTTACATTGGAAATTATATGCCGTGTCATGCATCGTAAATAATCTCCTTTGCTCATTTTATTGAATCTTCATATATTTATTGAGGTTTTTTCCTCGATATTTGAATACTTCAACTCTATCGTAAAATTAAATTATAAATCATTTTAAATTATCACTGTTCAAATTTGGTTCACTGTCGACGGTCGTGTACTATAAATTTTCGTGTTATTAACTAATTTTCATGTAATTCGTGATGGACAAAAAAAAAAAAAAAATTTTCGCAGGCATAGCGTATTATATTTTTAGAAGTGTAACAATATCATCGATTATTCTTTCAAGATGAAAAAATTGTCCGGTTCCCGATCAGGGTTTTTAGGTGCATAACGCGATTTGTATGTATTTTATTTTTTATGCGGTTTAAATGATCTCTGAACCAAAATTACATTAAGGATGAGATAAATAATACATATGGTGCTATAATCGATAAGAAAATAAATATATATTGATAGAGTTATAAGGCACAAAACGTAAAAGTTTACATAATTTTGATGAATCGTCGCCGGGAACTTCTTCAATAAAAATGTAATACTTTTACGTTTCGTGGCTAATAACATTGTCAATATTGATTTTCTTCTAATCAACTACAGGACCATATTTATTTGTTTTTTTTCATCCTGATAACTTAGTTTTATTTGTGCGGTTTTGTTCACCTACAACCATTTGAACCGTAAATAAAAAAAAGAAAAAAAAGTGGGACATTTTACAGCAATAAAGGTTTTATTATTTTCATATATTACATTTTTGTTGTAGCACTCGTAACTCTATACTGTATAGGGTAAGTGGGTTTATATATACTAAGAGCAACGATTTGATTAATCATTGCAATTAAAAAACGATTCTGACCGGAGCTCGGTAAACTGGTCTAGTTATGAATATTATTGTGGTTTCTCACTCGTAGACAAAATGTTGGTTGCCCAAAATTCAACGAAAATCATTATTTTTTTTTTTATATTTTTTATTTTTTTTATATACATTTTGAAACTAAGAATTGGGAATTTTGAAAAAAATATTTCAATCAAAATACCGTCGGGATCGTTATTTTATAATGTTAACGAACGGGTGGATTTATTAGTTTGGTCGATATGTGGTTAATAACGTGAACATATGCAATCGATGTGTTGTTTTATACATATTCGTAATTAATTAAAAAATGAATATTCGTATTGCGGCCGAATAATATCGTATGCATTTTGCAGCTAACAACCGCGACGAAAAATGCATTAAGGACGGTGGTTTGTTTAATTAATGCGTGTTGTGTTTGCTGTGTCAACGGTACATTTTTTAAAGGTCGAATTTACGCGAATAACGGAATTATGTTCGTGTTATTTTCGATGTTTATCGTATATTAATACTTTTTTTAGCGAAGAATAATCAGTAATAATTATCCGATTGAGTAAATTAAGTCGTTACCATGAAATGAATGAGAAAATTAAAAAAAAAAAAATCGAATTTTAATTTCAAAACGAGTTTTACGAGTCGTCCAAAAATGTTGGACTTTTGTTAATAATTAATTACGCCTTTCAATCTACTATTTTTATTTTTTTTTTTAAAGCTTTTTTAGACATTTATTGCATTATATTTATTTATTTATTTTTTTGTATGTGTGCTTCGAGTTCGTACTCTGCAATGCAGAGTCTGATCAATTCATAAGGTCGAACTACGCTATGTTAATGTCATCGGGTCAAAGTTAATCGCGCGACAATAATAATAATAATAAAAAAAAAAAAAACAAAAAAATGACCGAATAACACATTTTTCACCATGTGTAACCCACTGGTGTAGGCGGTATGCTAAAAAGATAGGATGACATACAAGGGAATTTTATTTCTATCATTACGCAACGAAAATCGATTCCGAGCGAAATTCGGTTAATCGTGTTTCGAAATGTCGTCATTTTTATGATTTTTATAAAAATTTACACTTTTTATAAAAAAAGATTTATTACGGTACCCAGAGATGTTTTGTTTTTTTTTGCCGTCGCCCAATCAATGGTGAACCTCTCGCGTCAAATTTCCGTGCGTTTTTGTTCGGCAAAAATAGTTTAATTTTAAAAATAATACGCAAATCGTAAATTTTATCTTTAATAGACTATTATAAAAAAAAACACTAATACATTGCGCTCATATTTTTTGACTATCGAATACAACTGAAGGCCTTGTATTTGTTTAGTGTCTTTCCTTACATTAGAAATCTATCTACCTATACTATTTTTTATGAAAATCGTAAAAAAACAAACAAACATTTTGCTAACTATTTGTCAATTTTTACGAATACAAATTTGTTTAGCAATATAAGTTTGCTCAACAATTCATAAGTAATAAGATATACGATTTTTTTTTTGCACTGGTCAATTATCGAATAAATTATGAAAACTAATAAATTACCCTACATAATATCCTACTCACCCAACAACCTATTGACAACGGTATCCAACATTTTATTAAGAATATTTTCACATAAATATTTTCGTGTAGGAATCCGTGGTTATAATATTACAATATTTTATGTTAATGAATTATTTTGGCGAGACACAGACAGTTAGTTCGATGACATTTCGAATCGTATTCGATTAGACACTGCACAATATCAGTCAGTGGAAATCTGCGAACTATTCGTGTGCCGGTGACACCGCAGAATATACGTATAGAACTTATTCGCATTGTTCGATTATTGCATTTTTTGAAAAAAATTGTTTTTAATAATATGAACCGCGGCTATACATTTACGAGGGATATTCGTAATAATATAAAAATAATAATAATAAAATTTGCTTAGCAATACAAGTTTGCTCACCAATTCATAAGTAATAAGATATACGATTTTTTTTTTGCACTGGTCAATTATCGAATAAATTACCCTACATAATATCCTACTCACCCAACATCGTATATCGACAACGGTACCGTACATTTTATTAAGAATATTTTCACATAAATATTTTCGTATAGGGATCCGTGGTTGTAATATTACAATATTTTATGAATTATTTTGGCGAGACGCAGACAGTCAGTTCGATGACATTTCGAATCGTATTCGATTAGACGCTGCACAATATCAGTCAGTGGAAATCCGCGAACAATTCGTGTGCCGGTGACACCGCCGTATAGAATTAATTCGCGTTGTTCGATTATTGTATTTTTTTTTTTTTTGTTTGATAATATAAAACGCGGCGAGGGGGATATGTTTGTACGAGGGACGTCCGTAACAACACAATATTCGTCGATATTTGAAAAAAACGAGCTAATAATAATCGAGCGCGTGGCGCGTTTACCGTATAAATCCAATATCAATTACGGCCGGGTGTACTACAATAATAATTCCCCATACGTATTTCGTTAGGGTTTACAACGTTATGTGTTGTATTGATAGTATCCGTTGGACGTACCGCCCGCGCGCAGTCCATAGAACACGGATAATCAATTTCGGAATTACTAATAAAACATCGTTCATCTTTCGAAGTGAATGCCCGGGGGGTGTGGGTGGGGGGCCTTGTCCGTCCGGCGGTCCGGCGATATGAAATCATAATCGACGTAAACCGATACGATTCCGTATTATTGTTACAAGACGGATCGCCGTCTGGGCTAGTCGGCGGTCTGGCCGGAACCGAACTTTTCACAAATACAATCAAATACCACACCCGGGGTACCGATCGGACATTACAAGCCGGTTAAATAATGAAGTGGTATATCCGACGGTATCGTTTCGCCGGAACAATATGTGAAATATTTACAAACGGACGTTAAATTACGATAATTCAATTGTGCCGGGAACGAATTTTGACCGATTGGAAATATATCTACAAAAAAAAAAAAAAAACATTATATTGTATTACGATCGAAGGCGTCGAGAAACACCGTCCAGCACAAAGCACGTGACGGGACGGAAAAGTGACCGGGAAATATACATTTTTTATAATTTTTACCCCGTAATAATATTATAAAAAAATATTATCGCGGTATTATAATGACAGTTGAGCGCTCGCTCAACGATGACGGATTACTTTGTTACGTAGTTATCGACTTACCGTAATACAATAAAACCGTTTTTTCGTTGATAAATTCTACGCTCGTATACGTAAATATAATTTTTTTTTTTTATACGGTTGGGTCACTGTTGTCGTAGACGGGAAGTCCGGGATACGGTGACACGGGCGATAATTGTCAAGACATATCCGCTGGTGTAGCACAACCGTTCGACAGATCAGTTTTTGATCTGGAAAACGGGCGGCCATTTTGGATTAGCGCCCCCAATAATATTTTCAACAAGTGGTTCCCAATATTTATTCGCCGCACATTGCAAATATTTACAATTTCTTAGATGGTTCGGATAAACAAATCGTTCGATAATAAAATACAATTTATAGATAATCAAATTCAAAAACACGACAACGGTGTAATGGTATATATATATATATATATATCCAGATTTCAATATATACCAGTACTAGCTAACACATTTAAGCCTAATAAATAATTTTTATTCATATACTTTATTAAACGTTTAAATTGTTCGTATTATTTGTGTTCGACTTAATATTTTATTTGAAATAATATATGAATACATCGATGTACGAATAAATTATTATTTTTAATAATTTCCATAGCCAATGTGTTTATGAAATAAATGTCGAGCAAGACAATTTAATACCTAAATCTATGGAGCTCGTCCAATATCCTGTACACCGCCGGAATCGAGCCACACTATATTTTATATTAAAAAAACGAATTTCCATACTCAGTCCCGCGGTTGAATATTTACGTTTTGGTTCAAACGTCACGTCGAATAGCGCAATTTTTATCGTCATCACTAATAATACCGCGTAAAAATGTGTTTTTTTTTTTAGATATTACGGATATCGATTACAGATCAGAATGCATTAGTACCTAACTTGGTTTTCTTGAGGTTTTTTTTTAACAATATTACCTACAGTTGTTATATCCAAATGATATCGCGACATATTTGTTTTACGGATATCCATAAAACGTACATATTTTGTAATTGCATATACTATGATATTTTTGAAACGATATTGTAACAATATCGCGTCATGTATATTTTATATATATATATATATATATATATATATATGTGTATAGTACATTATAATTACAATTTTGACATTACAAAAATATCATTAAAAGAATTCGATTTCGATATCAGAACGATATTATGTTAATAATGTCTTATAATAAATAATTATACACAATATCCGTACGCATGTATTCAAACTTAGACGTTCTACAACATATTTACGATATTTATCAATTTTAATCTAAAGATAATATTTGGATATTTATATCAATTGAAAACTAGGAACAACTGCAATTACAAACGAAACAGGCCGCAGTACATCTGCATCTATTCGATGTTGAATGCCGACTGTTTCGCATATGAGACACGGGTCGGCTGAGGCGGGAGAGTGGAATTTGAATCTTAAAATTAAAATGTATAATTACAATTCGAATATATAGTACACAAAAAGAAAAAAAAAAAAAAAAAACACATATTCAATCTATGCCCTAGTTAAACCGCAATTAAAAATCTCCGCAAACCAATGACTGTGCCGTCGCGACGATCACGGCAAAACGTATTCACGTAAATATCTGCGGTTGTACAACTCAGTGACTACAGTGACTTACGTAGGTTTTTGTAATTTCGCAAAGTGGATTGAAAGTTATATTGTAAAAAAAGGGGAAAAAAAAAATAATAAAAAAAAAAAATTACATAACGACAAATATCATTATACTACTGTCCGTTCCATGAACACTCTAACCTAACTGTAAACAACAATGGTTTTCATTTGTATAATGAAATTGATATTTTTGCACGATGTTCGAACGACTCCGCCGAGTTATAATATATATATATATATGCATTTAACGCGAATATTGATAGGTATTTTTTTTTTTCAATAATAACATTATTATTTCGACTTTTATTCGAAATATCTGTAATTATTATTATAGGTTACTCGATAAAACAATAATAATGTTTACCGTGTTTTATTTGTCTAGGTACGGGAAATTAACAATGAAAGTTATCAGACTTTCCATAAATATTTAGTAGTAATATAAAAACAACAGGGGGAAAAAAATCAAAAAAAAACTGCTTTCACAGCAGACTCTCTCGTGATGGGCATAAATATTATTATATTTAAAATCCGCGGTACATAATATAGTTACTGTTCATTCTACTTTGAGAAATCCGACTCGTTGCCGTTATTACGGAAATAATAATAATAATATTAGTAATGTTTGTTGCGCGAGAGAAATCCACGGAAACGGATTAACAACGGGACTCGCAATGTCTTGGTGGTATTCACGGTTTTTTTTTTTTTTCTTTTGCGAAATATTATTATAATACGCCGTATCTGTTCGGCACCGTACGATCGTGCTTTCGATGCTGTTTTTAACGTATACTCACCCTAAAAAAAAAAATGCAGTAAATTCTAGTAAACAAATTCAAATATAAATTATACCGGGGCGTCACGAGTAGGCGCGGGCGCACGCGAATGATAGGACACATCACCGAAACCAAAAAAAAAAAAAACCAACCTAACTGCATCGCAATTATTAAGACCGATGACCAGACCGTCTAGTTATTAGCCGACAGTTATTACATGTTTTGCACATTGTTCCCGTCGTCTCGTATAAATTTTAATTCCGCCAAACGCCTAATTGTCAAAGGGCCGATGGGGGTAACTATAATGAATATGCTGAACAATTCAAATTGAATAAAAATATCGATTATAGACCGATTTTTCGTTCCGGTTTTATAAACCGCTCAACGGTATAATACGCCAACGCGCTAATATCAATTGACGGGCGAACAACACCCGTATAATAGTAGAAAAAAAAAAAAAAAATTACAATTATATTTCATAATCCAATAGGGTACATTTTTATCTGCCCGTTTAAATAATATTATACTGTGCTGTCGTCTAAAACGTTATTAAAACGAATGAAATACAGTTTTAATTACAAATATAATTTATTTACTAGAAAGCCTGTTAAGTTTGAAAAATTAGCGACGTTTCAAAATTAAAAATTTACATCACTACGCAGGTCGCATACAGATGACAAACTGCCTATTAAAATAATAATAATAAAATGATGTGTTGTATTTTTTATTTTTTTTCCGTTGTTTTTAAATCGTAGCTACTCGATCGTTTTTTGTTTGCCGGTACTCGTCGACGATATTTTACATTTTTTTTTTTTCCCGGGGTAACGCCGAACACAACCGATCCCCAAAAAAAAAAAAAAAAACCGAGTCGACGAAACCATCTCTCAAGGGACGAATAATTTCAAAAGGTCCACGGTACACACGAATCATACAACTGACCACTCAAAAACATGTATACATACATAATATAATATAAAATATATTATAGAATATAGGTAAAAGAGTATAGCCGTAGTATAGTGTAGTACATCAACCACTTGTAGAAAACCTTCACATTTTCAAATCGTTATTCTTTTTTTTTATTTTTTTTTTTTTTTTACAACACTCATCTCTGCGGGCGTATATGATTCGCGTCGACCGTACTACAAAAAGTATAATCAAAGTCCACCGTTGAATTTTCCTTACAATTCTCACAATACATATCTTGTAAATATAACACCCAGTCAACTTGTCGGCGTCTAAAAAAAAAAAAAAATATGTTGAGCGTCGTATACGGGCGATTCTAATTTCAGTGAATTTTCTAGATTCTGAACAATGTGGGCGAGTCTGTGTTGGTCTTAAACTATGAAGTGTATATATATATATATATATATATGTATATGATCTGTAATCAACTTCTCGTAGGGAAATTTTGTTCCAATTATTGTTCCAGAGGTGCCTTTTGATAGCAATTTTTTTCTTACTGGTGCATCGAGAGGGGGAAATTTGTAAAATAAATCACTAATCAAAATTAAATAGGTAATGCACAGAACAAATTATATTTTACTATTTTACAGGTATTGTATTTCGTAAAAAAAAAAAAAAAAATCATTGAAAACGTAAAAACTAAACAGTTATCTGTTTTATATCTAGATAAAAACGAAAATATCTTATAGTTTTTTACCAATATTAGATATATTAGATTCAGCGTTGTCTAGATAAATTTCCAACGCATTATTTGTTATCGTATCCGGATAGAATGCCGTACCGAGTATGATAGATATTAATTTTACAAATATGTACAAAGTTTTATCTTTAGTAAAAAAAAAAAAAAACCGAATTAATATAAAACAAAATAATAATGACAATTATAACGGGATTAATATATAATGTAAAAATGTATTAATGTCTATACATAATAATTGATAAGATACCCAATATTTAATTGATATCATTGGGATTTGGATACGGTATGTAATTTTTACTTCTAGTTGAAAATTAAAATTAAAACACTTTCCATAAAAATAAAATTGAATAAAAATCCACGAGAACTAAAATTGATAATTACGTAAAAAAAATATAAAATTTCTTTCACTATAACACACGTTAGTTTTATGAATTTACGCGGGTGAAAATGTAGACATCAAAATTGAAATGAATAAAATATCTTTGACATTAAGTCGACCTTACTCGCATAATCAATATTATCCGTTACGGTATTTTTTGTCTTTATAAAAAAAAAAAAAAAAAAAAAAAAAAAAAAAAAAAAAAAAAAAAAACAAAGTTGTACAATTTCTATTTTTTTTTATGGCTATAATGAAAGTATGCACTAACGTCAACTTCATTAATTAGAACAAATTGTTTGTTTGGCTTTGAAGAATTTTATAAATTAATTAAAAAATCATTTTTGACATACGATTTTGAACCGAAAAAACTTTTAGTATTACTAAAATGTGTTTCTTTTCACGAAAAATACACTTTTCCGGTTGGTAAAAATGCTCCAAAT
Source organism: Tuberolachnus salignus (assembly GCA_956483605.1). NCBI lineage: Eukaryota > Metazoa > Arthropoda > Insecta > Hemiptera > Aphididae > Tuberolachnus > Tuberolachnus salignus. Next base: position 19,417,701 of record OY101438.1, read on the forward strand.
TATTCACGTCATAAACTTTGAAAGATCGCGTTCTTAAAAATACGCGGATTTGTCGCCCGGTGATATTTTATTTTCACATTTTTTCCTCTTAAATTCTCTACGGTTTTTCTACAAAAAAAAAAAAAATAATAAAAATAAAAAAATGACGGATATTCCATAGGTACTAAACCTCACCAGCTTTTTTTTAAGTACAATATTTTTAAAATTTCCTATTTGATCGCGGACCCGTCGGGTAAGATAAGTATGTTGGAATATTAAATAATAAATGCAAACCGAATACGAACTAAATTTTAGTGTATAATATTCTCGTTCGAATCAAAGTTGTGTACAATTATTATGTTCAGCTATTAATAAATAACTTCCGTGTAAGTTTTCGTGAAGTTACGAGTTGCGGTGGGCAAAAACCATTGATGTTTTTGTTAAATACAACGATGTTCAGTCTTAGAAAAATACGATTTTTTACAGTTTTTGTATTAGTATTTTTCAAAATTCTTTGTATAACAATTTTTATGACTTTATATATTTATTCAGTTAGAGCCGGAAATGGGCAGGTGATTTGCTTGTGCAGTTCATATCGTCTGTCCCTAGTGAACGTTTTTTTTTTTTTTTTTTTTAAAGCGGGATTGACTTTGAATAAACAATGATATCGGTTAACATCTAAGCATTTAAACAAACTTCTATTTTTACAATCCTTAAACTAGATACACTACAGTTATGTATTCAGTATATGACATCATTTTTAAGAATTACTTACATTTAAATATAATACAATTTAATAAACTTATGCCTTGAATTAAATTGTTAATTTATTTGGTAATTTAGTAGTTACATATTTTTTTTTCTTTTTCAAAAATAAAAAGATTTGAAAACTCGACACCCCAGGCTAATAAAAATCAGCGATTGCCTATCATCGTTGGATGACATTTTTTTTCTGCTTGTTTATACTTTAAAAATATTTTATGTTAAAACGTCGAAAAACATTTATGTTTTTCTCAAAAATCCGATGTATCGATATTATCGATGTCTAAAACTTCGATGTATCGATACATTGAATAATTGATGTTCAAAATATTTTGCCCATCTCTTGTTTCGATATCGGAAGCATACTCGACGAGTGAATTTACCCGTTGAATTTAGCGCGATGTAAGTTTCTAGTTAAACAGTGTTTTTATTATGCATATAAAATAAAAATTTTAAAATAAATGAAAAAGTAAATTTAAAAATAATTCGCGGTGGGTCCGTTACGGAATTTGCAATTAGATTATTGTTTTCTTAATTAAACACGGCAGTACAATCGGTTAAAAAGTAAAACGGGTAAAACTGTTACAGTATAGGTGGAAATTCAGGACGACAGGCTATTATGAGTTTTTGGTAATTTAGTATTTTTATACTACGTGCAACCGTAAACCATTACAACGATAAACGATACGATGTCCTGTTATGCGCTTTATCGATAAATTAAAATTAAAAATTCTATTGATTTATAACTGTGGAATACATTTTAATCATTTAATCGAAACATTTGAACTTACGATATAACGCTCGACTTTTTAAAAATATCTTGTGGTGCACGTGAAATTCGTTCCTATCGACGAACCGTCTAAAAACGTGTCGTCTTTGTCGTTTTTACGGCCAGAAGAGAGACACAATAAATTTACCCGGTGATAGATATTTTTATCAACTGACTTTTATTAGCTGAGATATATATATTTTTAGAATTTATTACAATGTTTTATCGTTCAGTAATAAATTAAAAAAATATTACATATTTTCTGTATTAAACTATAGCTTCGTGTGATAATATAGTAAGTGATCACGTCATCATTATCTAAACGTCTTGGATTTTTAGTTTTTAGTATTTTTATTTTTTACAAAAAAACAAGAAAAAAATTTTATAACAAATAAAATAAACGTGCTAGCGAACACTCAGCATGCGGGAGATCGGTTGCATTTTTTTTTTTTTTTTTTATATATATAATTGATTTATGTTCGAATTTATTGTTCAAGGGCTACCCTGAGGGGATTTTCGCGAGGGCGATATCGTCGAGTTAAAAACCGTGAGGAACGTTTTTTTTTTTTTTTTTAAACCTCTTTTGTTTCTTTTCGAATTCAAACACTCAGTTCGAAAAGTCCGGGGGCCCATCGTCAAAACGCATAATATAATACATTATCATCATTATTGTAAACCGTATTGTCGTTATTGTATTTCATCGGCGAGACCGTGAGCCGTCGAGTGGCGACAACCCCCGTATTTTGATATTCGTAATATCGACGGCGTTTTTTTTCTTTTTTTTTTTTTATTAGTTTATTTTATACAAGGCGGTGTCACTGGGTTTGTATGGTTGTTTGCATAGGCGCACCGTGCGCTAGTAATGCCCATTATTGCCGTTGCAATAATACGATTTCGGAGTGATTGCGTATGCGGATTATTGAATTATTGAGCCATTTTTCTGATTATTCGTACGCCAGTGGAAATCGTAGGGGGCATTACGAACGGACGGACATCAACCGAAACCCGCAGCGGTGTTCTTGGCCGTGGCGCCGCGCCCGATGGCTGTGTTGGATTTCGAGTGAAAAGTTGACGATTAAATCCGCGAACGAATTGTGTGCACACTGTATGCGGCCGGGGCCGCCATTGAAAACCCACCGATTTCTAATAAAATTCCATTTCTGTTAGCGTTGCAGACCACTGGGAAATTCATTATTGTCGGTCGTCTAATCCATTCCCATCGACCCGGACGTTCTTAAATAATTTCTATTCATTAAATATATATATATATATATATATGTGTGTGGCGGTTTTCCGTCAGGCTCGCAGCCGAACCGCGTTTATACTTTCCCGATTAATCGTAATTATATTACGTTTTTGTATTTTTATAATAATAATTCGTTTTTGTCTGGTATGATCTTATAGAAAATATTACGCGACCGTCAGACACTATTACGGCTCGGATATTAATGCGTACGGTTCGTTTTATTTTCAATATATAGAAATGTAAGTTATTATATACATCAATTCGTACATTCTATACAAATTAATTTTCGTTTCAATTTTTTCGGTTTTATTTTTTTTTCCTTTCGTTTTTATCGTTCTTTTGCAAATTATTCCGGTTTTGGCATTTTATTATGTTTATTATACAACAACAACGTTTTAATTTTAATCCGTGAGAAATACAAATAAAAATATACGGTTTTTTACTTATGTGTATGACAGTAGTTACAGCTCACAATTTATGCCAAACACGGAATACGTATGCAAGAGCGCTCGTTTTCTACCTATGATAATATTTAATCTAATAATATATTGAGTCTAACAACAGACAATCCGATTAAATATTTTATCTTTAATTCTTTTTGTATAATTTAAATTAATTTTCGTCGTGTTTTTGAGATTCCGAGCGGAGCGAGCAGTCTTGTGGTTTTACAACGATGTTTATTTTGTTTTTGTTTTTTTATTCTCTTTAAACACTTTTTCTACCGAAAGACTTCATCCGATCTATACACTTCTATACGGTTTTGTGATGTTAGTACTTTAATAATGTAATTTTTCGATATACCTTTTAGTTTTTTAACGCGGCAGAAAATAAACTACCAAAAAAAAAAAAAAATGACGAAAAAACGTCAAAAACACGATATCGTCAAGCTCGAGTTCTATTATTTCTTTCTGTTTTTTGTTGGCTTCTGGGTTACCTACGGAAACAATTAAAAAACGCGATTTTTTCGCTCACTATCGTTTTTCGTTTTAAATTAATCTTTGCATACAGATATAAATTAAATGCTAATCTATATACTACATTACACCAACTTCCCACCATCAACAGTAACCCACCTATGGTGCAAAGTGTGTACGTCTTTTTTTTTTTTTTTTTTATATAAATTAATATGCCACTCTTTTGCATTTCTTGAGCAGTTATAAAACTATTTTTGTTAGTTGTTTTAATTAATAATCCGAGCCCTATGGATTATTTACAAAATGTACCTGATAATAGTTGTAAAGAAATATGGGTTGTATTTGTACACATGTAAATACAATTTTCCCATATTATTACTATTGTTTTAACGTCACAGCGTGATCAACGCCGTACAAAACAGCTGAGAACGTACAATTGTTATAAAAAGCCTACAGGATGCCACGGAAATCATCAAAAAAAAAAAAAAAAAAAAAAATCAAATAATAATTGTTCGTTATCGCACGTTTTATTCGTTTTACTCGTTCCGTGATATTTACCGCCATATTCCATCAGTTTTCGTACGGGATTTTCGCGTAAACATATGCGTTAACACGTCCGCCGGAGGACTAATATATTCTGAATTACCGTAATATTGTATAACTGGCAACTATACTTAAAACGACATTAAAAAAAAAAAAAAAACGAATCCTGTCCATTGATCGCCTAAGTAATATGTTCCGGTCTGACCCAGACGTAAACCTCGTGTTCGGTGCCGCCGGACGAACGTACGGCCTTTTAACGACCGCAATAATATTTACGCTTTTGTATATTGAATGGGATAATTTTTCAAATGAACAACACCGTCTAAAAATATTGTCAGTAAACAGTCAAAATTATTGCGTAATGAATGTAAATAAATGTAGGCGTATTACGATACGCGAGCCGTGTACAATAAATACCGTGACGGGAATTACGCGTCGGTTCAAAAGTATGCGGAATATGTGCGTATGCAAAACGTAGAAATCCGGAAAGATTATACGTCGAAGAGCGTACCTTTTATTCCGTTACGAAATAATCGATTTCGTTTTTTTTGAAAGTTTACGCAATACAATATTTGTTACGAAATAAAAAATAACACGTGTTATTTCATTTAAAATTGGCGATCGTATTTGAATTATTGACCGTTCGAAATTTCCCAAGCGCAATCGAATTATCACAACAGAGAACCCGATAATAGCATCTGTTATCTCAATGTAAACTAGAGATAATTTCCAGTATTATTCCGGCGCACAATTCGAGTTTTTATCTCAAATCAGTCATTCGCAGTACGCGTTCAGTCGTAGACACGTATGTATTCAACCGCAATTGTTTTAGGACAGATAATGTTCCGGAACAACGTGCGTGTGTACACGATTTTGTTCCGGAATCGGTAAACGCGGTACGGAGACTTTTTAAAAAATTAGCTTGGCGATAAATTACAAATTTTTTCTCGAACAAGACCAATATGTGACACGTACCGTAGCAGTCGCTAAATGGGCTCGTCTAGCGGGCTACTTGCGGTCCCCAATCGAACACCTCCACTTTCGAAAAATAAACGGAACTAACGTTTTTTAACGATAATTTTATTTTGCAAAACCGTAGGATTTTTACTCCTGTGACGGCCACGCGAACCTTTCGTTTGGTTCGCCATGGCGAACGAGATCGCCCAGGATGTTGGTGGGTTTTTCAACGAAATTCCGGACTTAAATGAAACGTTTAGACGAAGTAAAAACGACGACACAAAGACATTACGTTTGAAACGTAATATTTCAATTCAAAAGTCTCCGCCGTTTCATGTTTACTGTTTATGATACAAAATCTAGCGAGAAACCGCTGCTTTTTTACAATACCTCTAACTTTGGACACGTACTGCGAACGATTGATTCGATAAAAAAAACTCTCTCTAATCGTGCACTAAAATACCGGACGTTCTATAGTTTATTTTGCCGTTATAATATTGCCAATACCATAAATAGTTGTTCGTGTTATAATTAGTGATGTGAAATAAATCCGGGTTATCCGAAAATCCGACAAATCCGGATTATCGAATCCGAAATTTTGTCTTTGCAGTTTAAAAATCCGAAATTTGCATTTGACCGAATAGATTTCTGGGTTTTTTTTTTTTTTTTTAAATAAATATCTATTTGTAATGTTTTTTGAATTGTAAAAACTTATTTAATGCCATCTACAATAAGATAATAATTATTGTTTTATGAAAAACTAACTAAAGCATACGATTTCACAATTTTACAGACCGAATGTTGGATTCAGATAAAAACCTTTCCCATCACTACTTGTAATTGTTGTTGTCTAAGTGTTTATCGAACACACCTCGTGATTGTAAAAAGTATACATTTTGTGGTTGTTTTATTACGAACGATTTTTATGCTAATGCGGTAAATAATAACTTATTCTGCAGTTTGCAACGTTAAACGAACAACACTGGTAACGATAGCAGTTCTTTAGTTTAGAAACTAATAGTATACACTTGACGTTGTATAAAACACTACGTAGTCGTTATGTCCATTGTAACAATCCACTAGTACAATGCGCGTTTTAAAAATACGACTTGTTCCACTCTTGTTTTTTTTTTATTATGGTAGAATATTATTTTATGTCGTGTCGTTTACACATTAGACAATAATAATATGATCGTTCAAGACGATGCGCCGTGACGAAAATTAAAACTTCTCCGAAATATAATGCAATTTTAATTTCGGAGAGTAGCGAAAGTTATACTATGTTGTGTTTTTTTTTTTTTTTTTTGGTCTGTCGGTAAAAGACTATTTTATGACCAGTGAGTCCTGGTAAATAATTTAAAATATACATGGTGCATAAAGGAGACGGTTTTTTTTTTTTTTTTTTTTTTGATATATCATGTAGTTTTCTTAATAACGGCGAAATACGAGAATATTTGTGGAATAATTGGTCCGATTACCTTTTTTTTTTTCGGTTGTTATTCATTTAGAAATATTCGTTTAGATTTGAAAATTGCATGGAATACTTATCATTTAGAGAGGTGGTAAAATTGATAATGTCCTTGAGTTATTCATGGTGATTGGCAATTTTTGAGTATTTGTACTTTTTAAACGATTTATGGGGAAAAAAAATTTTTCGGCAACTCAAAAGTGATTGAAAAATTGACACAAGGTTCATCGTAAATTAACTAAATTTTTACATTTAAATTACCTCCCTCGCTTCCCACCGATAAACGCGGACCACTCATTTTGTGCCGAGTATATTCTTTTAATTTTTTTTTTTTTTTTAATTAACTCTATTGTATAAGTTGTAGCGTTCAATGTCGCAATTTTTCGCTCATATTCTGTACTTTTTAGTTGATAAAGATAGCTTGACGATAAATTCCAAAATTTTTCTGGAACAAGACCAATACGATATCTATCGTAGCAGTTACTAAGGTAAGGCTCATCGAGCGGGGTACTTGTGCTACCCAATCAAATTATTTCACTTTCGAAAAATAAACAATTTGTTTATTTATAAGATTATCGAACGATTTGAATTTTATCGCGGCGGTTGACCAAGCGATGTGAAGAAACGAGTCAGAGGCTCATTTTAATGCGCAAGGAATGATGGATCTTGAATGTATACCATATGTAGATTATGTAAAATACTGGTTCCAGTGAAGATTTTGGATCAATGAGGTCGATCCGAAATAGTCGGGAAGGGAAAACGATTAGAAGAAACATGAATTATCCGCCGCGAATAAAAAAAAACTTTCCAATACGCCATTTTTATGTAATTTAAATTTTATAGAAATATGAAACGTAACACACTAGTGCTTCTTACACTGCGTCTGCCTGGTAAGTATTGACTTCGACATAAAACCTTTGCATAAGTAAAAGCGTTTTCCAGACTATAAGTTAGACTATTTATAGTTAATAATTGCGCGCATTCTAACAATACGTTTTCACTTTGAAATTAAGTTTTTTTTAGGTTATAAACGTTTTGTTTTTTTTTTTTTCAATCTCGATTTTCTTGTTCGAAATAATAATTAAGTAAATACTTAACGAACACAAAGATAATTATATTATAAAACCTTTTGTCGTCCGACATTAAACGGAGATGAGTTTGTAAAATGTTTTCATGTTTTAATTTTCAGGAGAAAAATACGAACCGGAAGAGTTTGTCACCGAACAATACAAAACGCGAATGAAACTCACCATTAAGTCGGTTACAGTTGAAGATTACGGCACGTACAAATGTTTGTCCAGAAACGCTCTCGGAGACACGGACGGAACAATAAAAATATACAGTGAGCATATTTATAGTATACTACGGGTTGTAATGTTTTTGGCGTTTATTTTTTTTTTTTTTTATAATACTGATAAAATTTTACCGTGCAAATGTCCACCGATGTTTTAATATTGAACGACTGTATAGCAAAATCTACGAGGACTTCGGCAATTGTGGAACTTAGCGGGCCATATACCGAGCGGGCAAATTCTATTGATAGACCCGCAGAATATCTGTTCGCGCCACGAATTATATTTATACGAAAAATAGTGGAAATCAATCACAAATTGTTTCTATATCGTCCGTATCACATGGTTCACCGGAACAAAACTTGCCGTCTTGTGTACGGGTGGCTGACGGTAGTGTGGCGTACTTCCCAATGGGGGCGACGGGGTTTCAAATATTTTATGGGAGTTTTATATAATAATAATGACTAAAAAATGGTGTTAAACAGATGAATTCCACCGACCTAGAGGCGTGCTTGGCCAAGGTTCAACGGTATTATCAACGAAAAAAAAAAAAAAAAAAAAACCTGAATTTTCAAATTGTACATGATTTTAGTACGGAGAGTAGTGGTTTATGGTTTTGAGACATGGACTCCGGAGAAAGGTTGAAGAAACGAGACTCGCGGTGTTCGTACGAACGGACACAATGAGAAATCGAAGAGCTCGTTTCAAATTCCAGACATTATAGTAGGAAATTTCGACACGAGTGCTAATTGTGAGTGGGTCGGAGAAAAGAGGACTCGCTTTTTACGGCTGTAAACATGGAAAACCATATCGAGAAATACGTTGAAGTATTGGAACTAAAAGTTTCAGATGGTCGGGAAAGATGGTGGCGTATTCGTCTGGAGGGTTAGGAGTCCTAATGATCGATGCACACAAGAAGATGAAGACGACGCAAAAGCCCAAATGTGTCGACTTTCGTTATTTCCAGCATTTTTTATCGGGTTTTTTTGCGATGTACACGATTGTGTTGTATTACTATACGTTCTTGGTTGATTGCGTTTTATTGCAAACGTGCATTGATTGTTTTTTTTTTTATTATAGTGATTTAGATTAAATCAAAAAAAACAAAACAAAACGATATGCGCATTTTTCGCATTGTCTGTTTAAGCATATTCGATTTAACCGAATCTCGGCGAACCCGGGGAAGCGTGTTTCGCGTTCGATGTAACGCACCGACTGATCTCGTGCCAACTATTGAGGCGGCTCCACAACAGTATAGTTACGTAGACAAATAATAAAACAAATTGATCCACAAAACTGAGTTGATCGCAGAGATATTGAGTGTATAGGTTTGACGATAAGAAAAAAAAAAATGAATATTTACACCGGCGAATATATCTGCGAAAACACATGCGCCGGGCCGACGAATAGAAATTATTAATGTTTTAACGGGCGGTTTAAAAACGCCGCGACAAGTGAAAATATGAAAATAAACGGTTAAAAAAAAAAAAAAAAAAAAAATAGAATCCCCGGGTGAACGCGAACGACAATAACGTAATATAAATATTCGCGTTATACAGACTTTGTCGTTTTCGCCCGTCGTTGCCGTCGGTTCCGGGGGGGGTCACTTCTCGTACTCGGGCACCTACCGCGGGGATGCGCTTAACAACGCGGTTATTAATACGCCGCGCTTCGTACTCCGCGAACCCCGCGCGTTATCCTTTAATCTTTATTATTCAGTCGATTTATTATTTTGATTGTTGGTTTTAAAGGTTTGTTCAGGCCAAAATAATACGCTTCCCGTCGGCGTGCGTAATCGGCCGACGTTGATTGCATCCTCCGCACAATACATTATACTTACACGTTACGCTATACGAGATCCGTGCAATTTACTGGCACGAAACATAAACGTAATCGTTTTAATACGCGTAATATAACGATAGGTTACCGCCGGCGGCGGATACGCATTTTTTTTTTATTTTTTTGCAATATAACGCACGGTCCGGAAAGTCCCGGGCCCTTACACAGAAAACACGCGTCCTATCGTTAAAAATCGACTCTGTCCATCAACGTAATCCCCGTCAAGAGCAACACAATCATTCCAATACCGTTCTCGTAGAATGATTTATCATCTGCTTTGAAATAGGCCGCCGCCAGATCTGGAGAACACGGCGGACGCGGAAGCGATTCGATCTTTAATTCGTGTAGTTTTCCCATTGTTTTTTTTTTTTGTTTTGTTTCGACTGACGGAGCGGAGTCCCCGTAACACTTTTCGAGCCGTTTCTTCGCTTGAACGGTATTGTTCCCTCATCAAGAAGCAATGTTAAATTAAAACACGAAATTGTTTCCGATCCATTATTTCGTAAATAACAAAAGTAGCGTCACTCTTAGCACAATAACTCACACGCTCATGAACAGATTGTCACGAAATTTTAACAGGTTAGGTTTACAACTCTTTGCAGATTAGTACCAATTAAAAATGAGGTGAATTCTAAAAAACTAGCGCCATCTACGCGTTAGGCCCGAGACTTTTCAGCCCATGTGTAAAATACCCGAATAGCACGCCAAATAAAATACGGTATTTTATTATTGTATTGTATTATCACGGTTCCTGCACTTCAAATGCAGAATTAATTATTGCTGGAGTTCCTCGGGACGGTGTTCTTTCACCTAATCGTTTAATATTTGTGCTTCTGATCGGCCATCCAAACAAAATACCCTTGTCGCCGATTGTTCCGATGACAAAGTCATATTATCAATGCACAATTATCCGGTAATTGCCTTGATCCCGCACTTCAAATGCAGCATTAGTTAATGCTGGAGTTCCTCGGGACAGTGTTCTTTCGCCTAATCGTTTAATATTTGTGCTTCTGATCGGCCATCCAAACAAAATACCCATGTCGCCGATTATTCCGATGACATTGTTCATATAAGTCAGTGTACATTGATCCGGTAATTGCCTCGGCCGATCTACAATCCCATCCAAACCTATTTTCTGAACGGTACGCAAAACGGCCAGAATTCAATTAAACAATTACAAATCCGTTCCTAACGACATTCACCTCAAAACATGGACTAACATTACCGTAAATAATTTACCTATTCCCTTCCCTTTACACTGTTAAATACTAACGTCTAAACTTCGATAAACATGGACTAAAATCATATTAAAAAAAAAAATAATAAAAAGACATTATACTCAATGCTCGTTCCCGATCATTGAAAATATTACTTTCAAGAAAATAAATTCTCAATTTTAAAAACTAAATTATCAAATATACAAATCACTTCTGAAACCGTCATATGGACGTATGGAATCCAACTATGGGGATCGGCGAAAAAGTCATAATTTAAATAAAATACATGCACTCCGAAATTTTACACTTTGAACAAATACAAATGCTCCACGATTTTTATCCAACCTGACCCTACACAAATACCCAGGCGTTAAAACAGTTGGAGAAGTAGCTGCTGTTTTCGATAAACGTTTTTATATTAGATTAGAAAACCACGAAAATCATCTGATAAATGGTTTACATATCCTGTCGCAGATTCAAAAAAAAAAAAAAAAAATGGTGTAGAGATCTTTTAACTTAATCCAATAATAACGTACATTTCAAGTCAAGTTCTACTAATGGGGGAGGGGCCTCCTTGAGTATGTAAGGACTTGCGCAACTCCAATAACGTTATTATTGTTATTTGTTATTTTTTCCCTTCTCGCATATCCTTGTTGTGTTTAATTGTATAGATTGTATATTTCTTAAAATCAAAAAATATACATACGGGACACTGGTTGTCGTTTTTACGTTCGAAATATAAAATGACGGGATTTGATGCTCGCTATTAAAAACGAACACACAAACCGTCGTTTTGATATTGAATATACATAATAGTTAATTATTATTTATATAAATACGGTGGTGCGCGTTTTATGTTCTGCGCCAGACATTCTCATCTAATATTTTAGATTTTCAGATTATAAATATTTATATTTTTGAAATTTATTTACATAAGAAAATTATTTTGTGTGATATAAAACGTTACATTTTGCGTGGACACCAATATTAGACTTCATACATCTCGTTGTTGTTTTTTGGTGACATTGACCACACCGTGTTTGAGAGTCTTGTGCAATGAAATTTATCATATCTTAATTCCATAATAACACTTGATGGTTTCCCTCCAATTCTTCCTGGAATGGGTTCCGTTTTGTAACATGTGAGATATGGATATATGATATGCTTCTTCGAATTGATCCATTTTATTTTTACTATACATCCTTTGAAGTTGCCATGCATTTTGAACGCCTAGGTCTTTGTTTTTTTTTTAGTTATTGATTCGTGACTGTTGTCTGTGTTGAGATTTTCATTCGGTAAAATAACACGGGCTTTCAATACACTAGCAGGTAAATGGTTTATATCACCTGTATGTCGTCGTTATCGGAGTCTTCATCAGTAACGTTGTTAAATGTCTCATCCGGGGGTTCTAAGTAAATAGTATCTTCACTTAGCTCGTTTGACTCCAGCAAATTTATAATATCATTCACGCAAAGAGATCTAAATATATATATATATATGAGGCTACAGAATATCCTAGTGACCTACATGTAGGACACTAATATTTAAACGCAAATAAACGAAAATTTATATGAAATTAATGTATTTCTATTATCAAAATATAATTAATATAGAGGAATTTATATGGTTTTATATGTTTTATAAAAAAAAAAAATACATTAGAAATATATTGTACTTACTTTGATAATGAAGCCATTATTCAGTTGTGACAAGCTAATGTACGAAATACAGAACGAGTGAACAAAATAAAACTATATGAACGGGTCGGTTATTACGTTATCTAATAATCTAAATCGATTCAATGGAGGAAAATCTAAAAATACAACCGATAAGAATAATTGTTTATGGTGTCCTGTATATAGGCCACTGGGTTCAAATGGGTTAATCTGTTTTTTTTTTTTTTAACTAGATAAATTATGGTGATAATTTCACCTATCCATCTGTCTAGATAAATATTAGATATTTAGATAGTATTATATATTTTGTCTTAATCAATTTTATCTGTCCGTGTCCCAACACTGTCAATAGTCAGTATTCTCCGTTACGATTCGTCTACATTTAAACAAATTTCGGGCAGGAGGGTGAACCGACCCCGAGACTTGTCCCCCAACTAAGGCTTTGGCGAGGGGGCACGGAGACAGTCGGGGTCTCTGAGCATCTATTCTGTCGACCGAATTTCTTTAGGTTGGGCTGTCTTTGAGCAAGCCTATGCCTTGGCTGATAACAATACGTATCACATAAAAATTTAATAGCAAACCAAGAGCTCTTGCCCGAGCAATTGTTTTTCATTTTTTAAATCATATAACCCTAGAAACGTTTCAATTAAAAAATTGCGTTACGTCTTTCTCATTGGATCCAACCGCACCGCTAGACGTTCGCCCGTAACAAGGCAATTAGTAATAAAATATATTGTAATTCGATTATTCGAGTCCCGCCGAAGACGCCGAACTCAAATTTATATAAAAACCAGCTGTCCCACATGACGTTGCCCATGAAAAATTGGAATAATCCGTGGACTCAAGCCCCTATCCCTCGTCCAATTCGATCGGCCCTTTCGTGGTTTTTACGCCATTAGATTTTACATAAAATAAAAATGATCACGCAAAACGATCGTTTGTCGTTTGTCACTCTAAGCCTGTCAGATACACCTATACCGCACGGTACATACCACCAAAATTTTTAAGTCTCTAAGTCCAGTTGATTCGTCTGGGCGTTGATCAGTGAACGAGTGAGTGGTATTTATCTTTTGTATCTATAGAATAACGAGAAAAATATATGTTTTCTTTTGGTAACTTACCGACTATAGTTTCCCTAGTTACGTATTAATTATTGATTTGTGTATATATACAACCCCCCCTCTTTTTCTTCTTCTTTTTTTTATAAAAATCGTTTAATTTGCAATAAAAAAAATTATCGGAATAAAAACTACGATATATTTTAAGTTAGACCAAATCACACACATAAGCATAATCTTATCAAAATTGGTTGTGTAGTTTCGGCCGCAAACCCGTTGTACGCTTATTTTTTATATATATGTATATATTTACAAGAAAAATATTGTTGGGCCTCCCCTGCCATCGGCAAAAATAGCACCATCGTAACAAATCGTTATTTTTTATAAGCATAGTGATTCCGATAACATTTTATTTCGGGACGCGAACCATCAACGATGTATATCGTTGTTTTATTATACATTTCCTTAAGGTACCTTCCATGCCCCGCGGGGCCGTTTATAACGTTTCGACGGCCACGTACGTCTTGGATTCCGTCCTCTCCACACTGTGTTGCGCACAGATAACATAAAATTTATCTAGATAATTTTGTAGATAATGTGTATTGAATTTATCTAGATAAAAGATAAAATAACCTAGTTTTTATCTACATATTTATATATATATATATATATATATATACACTGTCAATTGTTTAGTTTCTAAGGGTTTTAATGATTTTTCACACATTGTAAAACTTGTGAAATAGAAAAATATAATTTTTTGATTATTTAACTATAAATTATGATTTAACGATTTATGTCTCATGAAGGTATCATCACAATATATTTATTTATCGAGCATCGTAAATTAATAATATCTATTGCATTGTAACGTAAATATATGCTCTAATAAATAGTAATGATTGTGTATTATATACAGTATATAGAATTAAATTAACAGATTTTAAATTTTAACAATTATAAAAAAATAAAAAAAACCAAGTGAAATTATTATCTGATTTTTTAAATACTATAAAAAAATACATAACTTATCTAGATAACGCACAAGACTGCATCTAAATAAAATTGAATTCAATGCCACCGTTCGTAATATATTCGTCAGAAACTTGTAATTTTATTTTTTTAAGAAACAACTTATTCGTCACTTCGTACAATTGTTCTGTTATTCGGTTAGATTTATTGTAATGCATTTTATACAGGACTGTTAATAATAAAATATCACGTTATGTAGGTGACGATTAGTAATTTTAATGAAAATTCGATAGACGAACATTCATTCCTATTTCTTTGAACCATGAACCGTGATTCGTGCGTACTTCAAAAACGATTACTTAGTACGTTAGGTTTGGTTAAGTAGGTTCGTCGTGGAAGTAAATATTTATATATATAAAAAAAAAAAAATCAATCTCGTTTTATGGCAAAAAAAAAAAAAAAATGAGACACCCATAAATGATTTTAAACCGTAGTTTTCTATCGTTATAAAAAAAAATAAATAATTCAATCGATTTTAAAACGTTGAGAACGCTTGCAGGTGAGTTAAAGAATTTGATTTTTTTTTTTTTTTTACATACCTCTTAAATTACAGACCGGTGGAGAAGGGGTTTATCCTCGAAAAATGATTTACGGTGAATCTGAATGGAATCAAATAAAACAAATCTTTTTGATGATACCGAAAGTGCTTGATTTGAGGTGACTGAGATGAATTTGACGAGAAATCCCAGGGTTCTGAAAGTGCAAGATTTACGTCATGAAATTATTAAATAAGATGAACGAAATCTATGATAGATTTTACTAAAATTATGTAAACAATTTTTTAATATGCATCGACATCAATATCTTATTCGTATTTATTTATTTGTATTTATTTATTCAATATTTATTTTAACAGATAGCCTATTAAATATTATTATTAGTATTTATTTTTATTTTGGCCAAACAGAAATGTTTGACAATTTTACACGTGGTTCATCCAACGTAGTAGGTTATGTAGTAGTTTATTATAATCATTAAAAAATAAAATTTTGACAAAATACAAAAGAAGAAAACCATGGAAATATTGAAACGTATGTTGTAGTTGAAAAATGATTATATTTTTTAATATTGATTTATCCACATTATATTCAGCAAATTCCGTACATGACCGTTTTCCGTTAGCAACGACTTACAGAAAAAAAAAAAAAATTAAATTCCCCTCTATATTCTACCTTTTAGATTCCGTGCGAAGCGACGAATGTATTATTTTTACTGTTTGATGTGTGTTTTTTATTTGTATTTTTTCTACCAGACATCCTGCTGTTTTGTCAGAACAGAAATGCACGGCAATTCGATACATGATTCATTATAATTTGTACGTTATGTTGAAAATGAATAAAAACTTAAGGGTCGTGTAATGATATTCTGTTTTATGAGCGTTTTAAGTGTGAATTTTGATGAAATTAGTGAAAATAACGGAATTTCAAATCAAAATTATCAGATTTTTGCTTAAAATCGTTTTTCGTTAGCAATGATTTATCGTTTCGTGCAGATATTAATTAAATTTCCCCCTCATTATCTTACCTTCCCAACTTCTTACCTATAACCACTGGCTCACCCATGAGGCGAAATACGTGCGTGTTTTTTTTTTTTTTTTAAATTAAATTTTTTCCCCATTCTCAATTGTAAACGTTAGTATTAACTTAAAACGACATAGGAAAAAAAAATGATAATTACGATTGTTCATAACAACTTTTCGAATTAAGCGACAGTCAAAATTTGAAAAATCCCCGGGGGCTATCCGATCACCCGTTCTCTATCGTCGTCCAAGCCCATAAGACATTTTTTTTTTGTCGGACCATATTCATTAAAACGGCCAGTGTACCTACATTAAAATTGTATGCGTGTTTATTATAGTTATTTTTTAACCGTATAAAGGTTTTTTTTTTTTCATGTGTACGTTTTAACTATTTGGACGAACAGCTCATAATAATATTTTTAATAATTATGAGCGTAACTTTGACTTTAATAACCGTGACAATTTTTTTGACTTCATCCCCAGAGTATGTTCAACATAAAGTTACACCTAGGCCTGCACGATAGTCGCTCGAGACGAACGACAGTGGATTGCTTGGATATTTACGACCTTGTGAATATAATCACCTGTTGACAATGGAGAATGGTCGATTAATTGATACTATCGAAACTATTGATTTGCTAGATTATTCACTACTTTCAAAAACTTTTCATATTTTACTAGTTTTTAACTGATAATATCATTAAAAAACTACTAATTACCATTAACAATAATGATTGTTTTAAATTTTAAATATCATAACGTCAATCTGTAATGTAACAATAGCTAATCTGAAGAAAAAAAAAATCTTACTCAAACAGTTCAAACACCACGGTATACTTAACGAAGGTTTCGCCTATAAAATGAAGGCCGAAAATAAATAACGATAATCGACTCGCAGAAAAAATAATGTCGTTATTGTTATCAATGTCCTACAGTCGATTGTCAATACTGTCTGTACTCCATAGTGTCGAATATCGATTATATTTATAGATGATTATTACTAGTTTTTTTTTTTTTTAAATCGGTATCGTTCATGAATAACGAACAATTTACGTATACCTATAACAGAAAATAACCTATTTAATCATTCAAACTACAAGGGAATGGAAAATTAGTCTGCCATCTACTGTCAGAAATCAAATGTTATTCAAGGCAAGTGGATCTCGTTTTTTGAAGATGTTTAAAATGAACTATGCACTTTCCTAACTTTAAAGACCGTTTTTGATGATAATAATGGTATTGGCGTCAGTCAGTTTATTAATTTTATAGAGAAGCGTAAATCTGAATTTAAAGATAGATTTACTGATTTTAAAAAAATTGAGAATGTAGTGCAGATTTTGTACAATTGTTTTTCTTTACATCACAACGGCGATTGGAGTAGTGAGAAGCCACAAGTGATTTCGGCTCTTATATAGCTGCCCTTCAGATGGAAATAATCCAGTTCCCAGGAACACTTGGATTTAAAGAAAAAATTGTATTCAAGTCCCGAACACTATATAGAGTGCGATCACAATTCTGGATGAAATACGTTTGTTCAAGTAAATATCCAGCACTAAAATGCCTGGTTACAAAACTTTCGTACGATGTTTGGTTCAACATATGTCTGTGAAGCCGCTTTTTCTAAGACTTTACTTTCTATTTAGATCACCAAAAAATTATAATAAAAATAGTTGAAAAAATAACACGGAGTCTATGATTTCGAAATAATTTCTTCTTCCATTTTATTTGAAAAAAAAAAAACGAAATTTGTCCTCTGAGGGTAGGCATAGGGTTTCAGCGTGAAAAATGACACCTTTCCATAAAGTATACTTATCCTGTGCTACATCCTAACGAGGCCGTGTATTATTATTTTGTCTATGATAATAAATAGAAGGGGTTGTGTAGGTTTTTGTTTTGTTTGCCTGTGGGCAATCCACAGCCGAAACAATCGCACGCAGATATCCGACAGTTGCCATACCGTACAATACAGGTCAACTCACGTTTAAATACCTTAGTGACACAGATAAAAACTTAAAAAAAAAAAAAAAACTAAAAATCGTTAATTTAATTTTTACAGACAAGGAAGTATATGTATGTAGTAACTGTGATAGGCGATCGGGTATGGAAACGGGGATAGAAGTAAAATTCGTTTGGAATTTCATTGATGTATTTTCCAACGACAATTAAACAATTTATTTATTTTTACCGATCGATATCTATTGGTTGTTTTTATAATAACATATAATACGTATCGATGTTGTTGTATTTTTATTAAATTATTTTAGATTTTGAGGCGAACAATGTCGTTATTAGATTTTAAAAAATGGAATTTTTATTTCCTGGCTCGATTAACCTCCCGAAATTGTTTGTTATCCGCGACGCCTTTGTAACAGATAAGTGCAGAATACGGGATGAGATACTTGAAAGTATCATTTTTTAAGATTGTGAACGTAACAAAAAATATATTGGTGTTATTATGCTGTTTGCTTTATTTTTATGTCTGTACAACTTTTTCGACCGGAAAACTTGTTCTGATCATCGTCTAGAGTGGTTTATGATGACAAATTTTGTCTAGTCGGTGCACCGAGGAGGTCATTTTTTATTTATTTTTTTTGTCTATGTAGGTTTGTTAATTATGGGGAAAACGTCGATTAACGGAAATATTTAACGAATGATTATGTATGTTAGTTTCGATTTTGCAATAACTTAGTAAAAACCAATCGTACAGACCCGAGACCTTCACCGAATACTCGTATTTGCAGTTTCTAGGCGTGATCCAATATGTATAAATCACTCGGGCGTTTTTTTTGGAGTTATATATTGAACTTTTGTGTTTTTTTTTTTTCACTATATGCACACGAAAACGTTAACAATTGATATTTAATTTAAAACGCTGATAAATGATGAACAACCGTATTGTTAACGGGACATATTGAGGTTAAAAGGTAATAATACATTTTCTAACCGGATCAAAACTACCCTATTGTTATTTGGGTCGTAGTTTTTATAGATGTATGAAATTTTAAATTTTATAATTTTAAGCAACCCGATGTTATTGGAAAAAATCAGCTTTTAACACGATTATTTTTTTTTGTTTTTTTTTTTTTTTTTGTTCCATAAACAGAAGTACCCAATAACGGCGGACACAGCACTACGCGACCTAAGCACAGATGTAAGTAACAACTTTGTGTATTTTTATTATTATTATTTTTTTTTTATACATAATATACATACAATTATTCAATATTTATGTGAAGTACGTGTACGTATGATTTTTATCGGAGGCAACGGTATAACGACCTATTGTACCTACAATAGTATTTATCACATTATTTACACACGTTAAGAGGTTAGGGGGGATACAAAAAACAGAGTTTAATTGAAAAAAAAAAAAATTTTACGGACCTATTTTTATTTGTAGATATAATTTGAACATGTTTACCGTGTGAAACGCATTCAATAATTGAATACTATTAAACGATCATTTTGTGTAAAATACAATTGGTAACTGCGTGGTATAAATAATAATCTTATAATGAGATTTATTGGTGGAATAAAAAAAAAAAAAAAATACAACAAACGGAATCTTTTAATGTTCGTTAAAAATATAACAAAAGACGTACCCTATTGACCGTACGACTGAAAACAATGGAGAAAAAGATTCAAGTGACTTAGATTGTCTCGTGTCGCGTTTCTATTATTATTATTATTATTATTTTTTTTTTTTTTTTAAGTTAAATTTGTTTGTATTTATTTTTATTTTTATTTTTTTTTATTTTAGAAGCGTATACGCCGGAATACGTGTTTGTTTTAACATACTTGTTATTGTTGAAATATGAGAAACACGATAAGATGAATAACGACGTCATTCGGCGTCAGTATTCAGGCAGGGAGGGTATAAGACGTTTGCGAGAGCGGGGGGGAGGGGTGGCAGATGTAACTCTGCGTACAGAAAATCGGGAGCGTTAGGTGGAAAAATAAAATTAATTTCTTGAACACGACTTGGCAGTCGCGTCGTGAAATTCTCGTATCGGGCGGACGGGTATTTCGGAAACAAAACGGCGACAATTCGTATGTAAAAATGATATCTAGGTTAAGTTAAAATTTGTATTAAAAAAAAAAAAAAAAAAACATGACAAACGTTCCATATAGCGCCGTTTAATTAAGATAAAAATTATCAATGAAAAGTAACACATAACATAACTTTTTACTCGTGTAACTAGTTACTGCCCCGGCTTCGCGTAACGTCGTAAAAAAATATAATGACGCATATGCATAAAATAGTCATTTCGGATTTACAGCGACCAGTCGTACCTTTACTAGCCAAATTCAACTATACGCGTCAATTCTCGGCTGGTGACATTTGCACGTTAGGGGTTAGCATTCATGGTAAATATCAGAAAAACGATAGGACATGTGACTAGACTGATGATTCCAGCGTAGAAAAGAAAGAAAAAAAAATATGATGCTGTGCTATTATAGTCGTGCGGAACGGAAGTCCTTTATCCCCGGTTTATAAGGCAAACAAATAATATTTTATATCAATGAACTATATAATCTCTTGCATCTTATCATTTTTTTTTTTTTTTTTTATTTAATCATGAACTGAGTCAATCTCGATGTCGTAGTTATGCCCTACTTGTAATACCGGGTTTGGAAATGTCGATTTGTTTTTATTCATTCGCCATCCAACGGATAGAAAACTAATTTAATTTGTTCAGTTGAAAATGATGGATTTGCAAGAGATTTGCAGGAGCTGTACAGGGTTAATATCAAGTATATATGTATATATATATATATGAAAAAAAAAAAAAATACTGACGTGCTGCGTGGACCACTGTTGTAATCGGTAGGTTGGGAATGTAGGATATGGAGGGAAATTTAATTAACATCGGTACGCAACGGTAAACCGTTAATTATATTATGAAATTCCGTCATATTTACGGTTTTTTTTTTCTTCTTTTAAACACTTATAAAAAGCGACAAATAGCGTATATTTTCGATATTTTCTTCGTTTTTTTTCTCCATTTTTACCAATTTTAATGAAAAAAAAGAAAAAGAAAAAGATGACTCCATTAGTGACACCGATAATAAACGCTTTCAGAAATGGTGCTACACTCGAAAATCGGACAAGGATATTGTCTGGTGAAAAAGTCGTTTATAGACACAAAAAAAAAAAAAAAATAATAAAATATTCAAACGCACGTCATAGTGAATACCTTTACATCCGGCGGTTCGCTGAGAATCTGAAATACGGTGTACAAAGAGACACGGTAGTATAAACTAAAATAGTGACTTTGGAGTTTTTTTTTTTTTCTATGTTGGCAGCGCTAATAACAAAATTATTGAACTCGAGTTATCATTTTTCTGACATCTATACCCTGTGCCCGAGGAATCGGCCGATCGAAAAATCGGCCCCGCGCGGTCGTAAATAATTTATACGCTTTATATATATATAAAAATATAGAGGTATATAAGAATATGAAATACGGTTAAGGTGGACTGGTGGAAGTTCGGCGTAGCAGATATTGATGGACTCGATTGTTTTGGCCGTACACGTCCGAAACAAAGCGATTCGGAAAACGACTCGAGTGGGCATTTGCAGGCGGGCTGTGCAGTGCTGCCGGGGGGGGGGGGGGTAGTCGCGGTTGAATAAAACATTTCGGCAACCACAATCGTTTCCGGCGCGACTTAATGGGGTTTTTTTTTTTTTTTTTTTCGAACGTGGCACGTGGTGTGGAAAATATGGCGATTTGTATGATTGGGATGAGGCGAAACCGCCGCAAAAAAATATTTTTTATTTTAATTTCTCCTCATAAGTCACCTTTGCGTTGGGTACTGAAAACAAAAATATACATTTTTACTCTGTAGGCTGCGATCCGAAACGTTCTTCTGCCAAATACGGTCGTTTGTGATCAATTAATCAATGCCGTTTCAATTGTTTCCCAATGATTCGATTGACATTTCGAGGGAGGGCGCGCCGATTTTCGGATTATTTTCGGTTTTACCATGACGTGCTCTTTTTTTTTCTCACAGTCCCTTGACGGTATTTTCCGGCCAGAAATTATGTTCCGGTC
Source organism: Tuberolachnus salignus (assembly GCA_956483605.1). Classification (NCBI taxonomy): domain Eukaryota; kingdom Metazoa; phylum Arthropoda; class Insecta; order Hemiptera; family Aphididae; genus Tuberolachnus; species Tuberolachnus salignus. The sequence goes on from OY101438.1 coordinate 19,440,028, forward strand.
GTGGACCTCATTGTGTGTTTGAATAGTATAGGAAATGTTGTCTAGTTGGTGCGAAATCCGGGGTTTTTTTTTCCTATACTTAAGAAAACTGTAAACGAATCAAAACATACGATCTCCCAATATAAACCAAATGCTTTAAGAAATTACCTGTTAAGTTTAAAATTTGTACGTATTTCTGCACATCGTTGTTCGTAGACAGCTGTGAAAAGAGTACACGCCAAATGTGTAACCAATACATTACTATGCTTAGAATCTAAAAATGTGATATTTTTTTCTCTCGACTTTTCGATAAATTAAAAACCATAGTTATTTAAATATCACAATACTCTATGTGCATCGTGCAGTTTTTTTTTTTTTTTATTTTTTTTTTTTTTAATTATTATAAACAAACATACTTTAATAAATTCAAACTTAAATTATTTGAATACTATATGAAATCGTGACAATTTTTTTTTTTTTTTTTTTTTTTTTCATTTCCCGGTTCTATAACGTTAATAAAATTTACTAGAATTAAAATGTTATAATATTATCATAATTCGTATGAAAAAGCTATTAACATAGAACACAATTTTAATTAAAATTATACAAATTTGAATATGCATAATATGATACACGGCGGTTTTGCGAGACACCAAGGGGTTGAAGGTGGCATTAAAATTAAATTGTAAGAAATAAATTAAAACGACGCAGAATTTTAGATCCAATATCTGTGGAATATATTTAAAAAAAAAGAAAAAAAAAACTTTAAACGTAGATTAATAACACTATCAACAGGTAGCTGCGTGGATCGCAATAAATAACACTCATTTTTTACCTGTTTTATCGTCATCATTTAGTTTCGAATTAATTTGTTACGAAAATTCATCCACGTTTCACCTATCGAGGTGAAAATGTAGCAATTTATGTAGCACTTGCGACCACGCGTTTTTATACGAGTTTACTTCAATCCGTTAATAAGTATTGGTAAACTAATAGCATACTATTAACCGGACATACGTATTATTAATATTATTAACTTCACTGTAAAATTGGCTGGTGAATAAAAGCTGATCTAGATGTTGTCCTAGAAAAATCATTATTTGTTTTAATAAAACAGTTTAGATTCAATTATTGATAATACCAAGTCGATAACGCCAATGCCGGACAATAAAAATGTTAATAAGTCAAGTTCATTTCAATTTTTTTTTTTTTTTTTTTACGTGCTCTCAATATATAACAAGTTTTAATTCTGAAACAATATCGCGTTTCGGTTTATTTTAATTTTAACACAATATTACATATAGAATTTATATACGAATATTTGAAATTGTCGGTACTACCGGCGTATATACCGGTATGTTATACTGTTTGTCCTGCACCGAAAAACGAGAGATTTGTTTCATTTGTTTACTATTTGACTAGTTTATTAATATAATAGATAAATAGTCACGGTGACTGGATAGACGTCCACGATATCCATGGCAACACCACACTTCAAATAGTACCCAAAGCATAATTAGCCTTGTAAAATATAAATGCTCGTGTAACGAGAAATCATAGTTTCTTTTTTTCTGTTTCATCAAACATTGTTTAAACTAATCTGCAGACTACAGACAAATGTTTAAAGTTTTAACTTATGAAAGTTATCATCGAGTATACCTAAAATATAAACTAATTTGACAAAACGAAAAAAAAAAAAAAAAGAGTAACAAATAAGATAATATTTTATTATTAAATGTAATAACCAGTAAGTACACTAAATTGTAATAAATTAACCATTAGCCAACGGCCATAAAGTTGAAATTAAAATGGAAAAAAAAAAAACCAAAATTAAACTCGTAAACATCGTTAAAGCAAACTTGTATGATATTCATTTTTTTTTTTTTTTTTTTTTAATCTAAATAGTATAAACTTTCTTCAATTACTCTTCTGTCGTCGAGAGTTCTGGAATTGTTTCAAAGACATATTACGTGGAAACATCCGGAGTTATGTAATTTAAAACATACTTTTCGTTTTGTACTGTCGATTATTAAGTTAAAAAAAAAAAAAACAAAAAAAAAAATTCTATCCAATGTAGATAGTAACATAATGATCCACGTTTTTTTTTTTTTTTTTTTTTGTAATTAAAATATTGCAGTCGACAGTGAAAGTTTAAAATCAGTTTTAAACCGCGGTATCGAAATATACAAAAACGCTCGTTGATATAATACAATATTTTATAGAATATGCCATTGAAAACACAATAATATTTTATATGATTTTTTTTTTTTTTTAAAAACACGGTTTTTGGCACCCGTAATTAATATTGCGGAATATGTTTTTATGTAAAATATATTCGCATATTGTCATATTTTATACACTTAAAAAAAATCGTCAATCACGCGGTCATTTACAAGTGGCCGACGACGTGCTAGTCAGTTGAAATAACTTTGACATAATTTTGAATTAGTGCGTTGTCCGGTTATGTTTGCGTCGAAACCGTCCGGCGGGGTACTCGGAGGAACGGTTACATTATTCATTTTTTGAACTGCTATTTGCCTATTTGTTTTATTATTTTGTGATATTTTTGTCATTTTAACAGCAAGCATTGCAACGTCGAGTGGAGCACATCGTTTGTGTATTTTAAACTCGGCGCAGTGGATACGTTCACTCGAAATCTCTACGATTTCCCTAGTAAAATATCGACATAATAGCTAGGGCGCGAAATTCGTAGTTGTAACTAGGCGTTTTTATTCCGAATAAGACACTGCTTAGGTCTTCGATCCGTATTGGTGTGTACAAAAATCCGTGAAAAAAAAAAAAAGTGATGAATACATTTTTCACGAATATTTGCAACCGTCGTTGGCTGATGTCTTGTAGATAATTATTATAGTTTTTATTATTATTATTTTTTTTTTTTTTTTGTAATTTTAATACGAAATTATATATTTATATTACAATGTTAGAGCGTATAGTTTATTATCGTTTTATCAAATTAAAACATAATAGATAAATATATTTTTTTAAGTAGGCAAAAATACAGTATTTTGATTCGGGAAATTTTCAATCGCAACCTTCTATCGTGTTTGACTATAGCCGTTGGCTCTACGATTCACTTGCGCATTTTCGAATACTTTCGAAGACGTGATACGTCATTATTGTTGTTTTTTTTTTCTTTCTTTTTGAAAAAATACCTAACCTAACCTATCCTGCAAAGAGTACGAATGCAGGTGAATAGTGCATACGAATAATAATAATAATAATAATAATAATAAGAGGTTCCTGAGATATATATTCGTAAAATAACGTCGTGAAAAGATTTTTCATTTCTAATAAATGTAAAAATATTATATCCGAACGGCCTTATAAAAAAACGTTTTCAACGTTACAATTATTACGAGATTATTACGAGAATAATATAAAAAAGTCATAAATAATTCCGTTTGCCGTATATTTTAATGAGTTCAAAGTATGACGTTACAGTGATCTTAATATTTGAAAAGCCATGATTTAGTATAAACATACAGATTTGTATGTAAACATTGACGAACAATAATAATTATTTACGGACTTATAATATGAGAGAAAAAAAATCGGTTTAAAAAACAAACACATTGCTCATGGGTGGGCCACTGTTGTAGGTGGAAAATGGGTAATGCGGGATTTTTCTTTATATCTCTACGCAACGGTAAATTAATGCTTACGAAATATATTAAAACTGGAGTTTGTTTAATCGTGTTTTGAAAATCTGTGATTTATACAATATTCTTAAAAAAAAAAAAATTGCACATTAATCGTCCGAAAAAATAAACTAAAAAATAGACTGTCACCCAAGGTAGTGACCTTTCTCCCGATTTATTTAATGTCTACACGGCTGATTATCCATAAAACCCCAAATACTATTATGGCCACCTATGCCGACGACACTGCAATTCTCTCACCTGGTAATGACCCTGTAGGAACTGTACATTTTTTACAAACACATTTAGATTTAATAGACAAGTGCTCATCCAACTGGGAAATCAAGAATATCCCTGACAAATCAATTTACGTCCCATTCACACAAAATATGTCCTTACCCCTCCCCCTCCATTTTCAAGGAATACCAATACCAATATCCTCAGAAGTAAAATACCTCGGCGTCTTACTTGACAGAAGATTGATCTGGGGTCCTCATATTAAATCAAAAAGAAAAACTCTCAATACTCGACTTCACCTACTTCGCCCAATTCTGACATCAAAACTACCCTTTCGCACAATAATAATCATCTACAAATCCTTATTAAGGCCAATCTGGGCTTATGCAATCCAAATCTGGGGATGCGCTAAACCATCTCAAATACGTACTCTCCAAGCCTTCCAGTCCATAACTCTTCTCATTATCTCTTCTGCACCTTGGTACGTACCAAATTCCACACTTCAAAATGACTTCATAATAGAAACAGTTAATCAACTAGCCACGAAGTATAATAAAAAATTTCACTCTAAATAACAGTCTCACTTTAACCCTTTAATCGCTAAACTTGCTTCCAAATCGCTTCCTAACAATCCCCCACGCCGTCTAAAGAAGAAACGGTGTCGGGACTTATTAAATGATTGATGACTATCAAACAATTTTATTTAATTTAAGTTAAAAATTAATAAAAAAAAAAAAGTAAACGTTGGGTGCTATCGCTGGATGGCCTCCCTCCACATGTGTTCAGGTTGTATAATTTTTATTATTGGATGCTCATATTTGCTTATTATGCCTCGTATAACATAGATTGTAAATATTCTTTTTTAATAAAAAAAAAAAAAATTAAAAAACTAAAAAATACTCAACATTTTTATTTAAACTAATCATTAAGCACAACATAATATGATGAACCTTGTGTCAAATTTCCGTTTCCCAGCCCCCCGGGGGGGCCGTAATAGTTTTTTTTGTATAAATCAGGTAATAGTACGTGACATTTTATGCTTTTACGATTTATGTAAACATCTGATTATCGAACGTTTATATATACAAAAAAATAAAAAAACCCATCGTTATTTTCAAAATTATCCCAAATTATACGAATCATTTACACTGCGCTAATAACGATTTTGCATAGAAAATTAAATTAACTTGTCTGAGTTAATATTATTCATAAGTTGCACAGCGTTGATGAAAAGATAAACGTTAAAAAAAAAAATATAAAAAATTGTTAACGACAACCGGCGTGCGGTATTAAAACGATAACCATCGCCGGAATAGAAACAAAAAAATACGAAAGAAAACTCAATCGAGTACTTCTAGGGGAATATTTTTCCGCACGGTTGTAAATAATACACATTCGCTTAATTTGGAAATCTGTCGTCGTCCGCGGGCGTTCCGGGCGTCATTTCGCCCTGGGTTTTTTTTTTTTTTTAATTTTTTTCTTTAATTATAACTGCTGGATTATACTTATCGGTTTTTTATTTTTTTTTTTTTTTTTTTTTACACGACACCCGCTCGTATTTTACGACGGCGCTACACCGTGTCTTTTTATTGTCATTATCGCGGCGCTCCGTGCGTAAATATTTGCTCACGTCGCGCGCGTATCGAACATATCGATTTTCGCACCAAAACTAACAAAAAGCCCGAGTCGGCCCCCGTTTTAGGGGTCGAATCCAGGGATTAAAAGTATCCCCGTGTCTTTTTTGGCGACATTTCCAACACGTGTGCCAAATGGGACCGGTACGTCCTGAAATTATCCCGGACAGGCAGACGACATGTATTTCTATACACGGATATTGCTCATAAAAATAAAATGAAACGTACGAATAATACACACGAGCCACTATCAGTGCTCGAACTATTTTATTTTCGTGTTTTGAGAAAAAAAAAAAAAAAAATTATATTTATACGAGTAACTCGGTGTCCCGCCGGGCGTAGCCCTGTGCCAATTTATTTCCCCGGTTCTAAAAGTAAAATATTTTTTTTTTTTTTTAATAATGATAACTGTTGTTTTATATATCATCCGGTAATGAGATCGTCGAATAACGTAGTATAATGAACATACACGTTTCTGTGTTAAAATATCAAAAATCATGCGTGAGCCACATTTTTAGAGGTGAAATTTGTTGATGAATAGTAGACAGTAGTGACGTTTACTCATGTTCGTTGATTGTTTAGCGTTTAGTTTGAAGTTAAGACATCTTTTCGAGTTATTTAAAAATAAAAAAAATATTAATTCATTTCTTTTTATAAACAATTATAATCTTTTAGAAACTATTTCATAAGTAATTAGTCGAAAGTCTGCCGTATAAAACATTTAATAAACGGCTAGAAATTCCGCTAGCCACTAACTGACCGCATTTTTCTCCGGGTTCACGTGAAATCGACTTTTTTTTAGTAGTGCGAAGGCCGACTTAAACTCGGTGGACCGGTGAATAAAAAAGAATTTCCGGTACGAGGACTAAAGCAAATCCACGAGAGACCTCTTCACGCCTCAAAAGTGACCGTATAGTGTGACCGACCAGCGGTCGATAATTTTTATTCACCTAATGTAAACGAGAGTTCTTCTAAAATGTACCTGCTAAAATACTGATAAAAACAGTAGTAATCGCGGTTTCATTCGTCATACACCATCGTATGCCAGCCTAATGATCGACATTTTATCGGTTTATGGATTTTCCCATCGAAATTATATAGGTAATTACTAGGGCTCGGATTTTGTAACAAATACTTCTTTTGATGGGATTATGATAGACAGATAATTCAAATATATACATATGTTTTGAATCGTCCCGATTTCAAAGAAGTAAACTTTATATTGCTCTTTTCACCATTTGGATCTTTACTCTTAATTTTACATCATTTTCATGAAATTTTAACATGTTTTTTTTTTATGCATCGACTATATTATTATTGACAGAAATTATAATCACCAGTAATAAATGGATGACTGACGAAAAACAGATACCGTATTAGAAGCAAAACACAAGTTAGAGAAAGCTTATGGTGAAGTAGCGAAATCGATTTTAGAAAATGGCAATCTTGGTTTTTCAAACAATATTGGAGGAGTAGAACTTCAAAAAATCAATAGCATTCATAATTTCACTCTCATGATGGATAATGCATTCAATTTTTGTTTCTGGTATTCCTAATTTTAAAGGAAAGTGTAGAAGAAAAAAAAAAAAAATCAAAAATTGATTTCCTATTTAACAAATAGATTACAAACGTTGCCCCTGAAACTACCTCCGATGACGTTGACGATTCAAGCATCATTTTTGGTCGAAAAGTTAGATATTATGGGCAGAAAAAAAAAAAAAAAAAAAAAAAATGCTCACACCGTAATAAAACCAATACATTCTGCGCTGTGATTGAGTGGGTTTAGGTTATTGTGAATAAAAATGTAATTTTTCGTACGGGTCACCGCGGAGCCACTGGAATGGGCTCATGGTGCCCGGTTCGGGGACGGCCGTACTAACGTGACGGATCGTATGTTTTATGATAATAATTACGAAAAAAAAAAAAACCACGTAAAATATTGCAAAAAAAAAAAAAAAATCGCAGACACGCGTTTAATGTTCTCCTAGGCCCTGGGTACAAGTGCCTATAGGGCCCGTCCGCTAATACGGCCCTGCGTACGGTTTTATGGGACGGAGACGAATTATGGGCACGGGTGGGAAACGATAAATAATAACAACGCAAACACACGGCGGCCCGGCCACACGTCTGACCCGAAACGGTCGCGCCCGGGTGTGTTATTATTAGGGAATCGTGTCCCCGTCACGATTCCCGAGTACGACTTTTGTATATTTTTTTTCCTTTTCATTTCTGTTTTTTTTTCTCTTTATTTCGTCGTCGTCGTCGTACACACCTACAATTCGACTGTGCGTAGGTACCGAACCGAATACTATTATTATTATTATTATTGTAGTTTAACTGATGGGATATGGGTAGGAGGGCACGGTGACAGGAGGTGCAGCAGGGCGACTAAAAAGGCACACACACACACACGTACGGGAAATCATAATTTATTGCTTTTCTTTTCCGTAAGTTTATTATAATCATTTTTTTTTTTTTTTTTTTTCGTCGTGTTCGCCCCTTTTTCTTTCCCTCTTTAACCCCGTCTCACTCGCCGTCTCTCTGCCCCTCGTCCTTTTCACATTTACCCTCGTAACCCCTGACCCCACTCCACATTACTATTTCTCTGTCGCCCCGGTTAAACGGGCGCACAATCGTTCGAGTATTTTTTTTTTTTTTATGTATTTTTTTTTTTTTTTTTTTTTTATATATTCTTTGTCGGAATAATAAAATAAATGGAAAATATTATTATCATTAATATTACACTGCGATACACAACAATACGTACCCGCCGCGTACGCGTACACAAATAATTCCCGACGTGCAATAAAACGTCGACGGCACGTGATGTGCGCATACGTCCCCGTACGGTTACACTGCGCGTACCGGTGTCACCGTCGCCCGCGGGGTTGGGGGGGAGGGCGGCAGTGGCGGACCGGCCCGCTCGGAGTGGCGGACACTGGGGTCCGTCCGGGGGCCGGCCGGTGGGATTATTAATAATTCGGGCTGCTGCCAAACATCGCGGGCGAATATTTTTAGTAGTTCCGGTCGTAAATTATAACGTATTTAGAATTTAGATAATATAATAACACCGGTCAGGGAGTATATTAACATCAAACGATGTTTACAACGCAACAGAAATGATTGGCGAGTATATTCACAATAGTTAACTAGTAGTGCTCGGATTTTGTAACAGACTAAATCCTCAAAAAAGAAAAAAAAAACCAATACAAATCATTTATTCAACGCGAATTTAAATTACACTTTAAATTAAATACAGGGTGCGGCAGAGCCGACCGACGAGTTTTGATGGGCTATAAATAACGAACAGTAAAACTTAGAGAAAAGGTTTTTTTTTATTTAAATCACTATTCAATCCCATTTTTAAAAATTATTTTTCAAAAATTATATCTCCAAGATGACGGCCGTCAGCATTGATACACTGTTGTAGACGATCTCTGAAACTCTCCTTTGATTTTCGGCACATTTTGACTGGTATGGCCTCGACTTTCATGTGGAGTGGTCTTTCACGGAGCAGCCGTGGGTTATTTATAGGCCAGCATCGAAAACTTTGTTTATTTACAGTTCCAGAAAGATGAAAATGGGCCTTATCGCTACAGAAAGAAGTTGATATCGGAGGAATTTGCAGAAGAATTTGCTGACTGAGATTTTTAATGTTGCCCGTAATCAGTAGCATTTAACTCTTGGACAAACATTAATTTATTGGGATGTAATGATAAATCTTCGTGAAGAAGATCTCCTCAAATAACGGTCTGCCATTCCCAAAGCTACAGCGTGTTTCTGGGCTGAGCGTCTTGGTCACTGCTCAATTGGCTCTCTAACCAACTGCACATTTCCGGGGGTTCTTACCGTTCTCGGTGCTCCGCGTCCATGTCTACTCAGGGTACTTGCAGTTTCTTCCAAATGCCGTGTCCGCAAGTTGATAATGTTAGCAGACCGAACAGATTCAGCACGCGGAATGCCGCCGAAGTGTATACGAAAAGCCCTTTGTGTAGCGATCACTGAATGATTATTTTCGTAATACGCACGCACGACGAAACCACGATGTACGCCTGTCCGGACCATCACTACGAATAAAAACGGCATTACCCTTACAATTCAAAATATACCACTTATTAAGGCCTGCTCTTATCTTATCACAGGCTAATGACCTCATTAAATTCGTCCGTCGGCTCTGCGGCACCCTGTATTACAATAAGATATTTACGACCATATGTTATTTGGTCGAGTCACATTCGTTAAAACCCATTCGATTGGGTTCCAATATATTTGAAAATAACCTTTTCGCATCGACTGAACTTATCGGTGCGTATTGCATAAAAAAAAAAATGAATCATTTAAATCCATACTGTCCAACGTTAATGTGTAGTGGCATTGCCATTATGAATGCTATTGATTTTTTGAACTTCTACCCGTCCATTGTACTTTGAAATAACACGATTGCACTTTTCTAAAATCAATTTCGCTACCTAACCATTAGCTTCATCTAAATTGTTTTTCGCTTCCGGCACAGTAGCTATATTTTATCAGTCGTCCATTTATTACTGGTTTTTCCACTGATTTTATCGTTTCTGGCCGCTGTATAATATACATAGAAATATATTAAATTTTCATGAAAATTATGTAAAAATCTAGAAAAAAAGAACCGAAAATGTGGGTGAAAAAACAATAAAATAGCAAAATAAATTTTTTTTTTATTTATATAAAAATGATCATTCAATCACACTCCCATTAAAATAAGTATTTGCTACAATATCTGAACCCTGTTAATAATGAATAATCTCTACGGTTAAAATTATATACGTAACGATATTACGTTATCAGCGGGCGGATTAAGATGGAATTATCGACCGATTTTTTTCACGTTACAAATGTTCGTCTATCAATTTTCGATAACACATGTGACCGGATTCGTCGATAGGTTACGAACCAAGACGATAGGTATAATTAACCGTATTTTACGCCGCTATAGCGAATTGTGGCGCCATATCCTTTTTTCTGGATTTTGGAAACTACTGTCTTATCTGACCGATAAGTTACTCGTTCGGCGTCGTGTCTATCTAAATTCTAGCTGCGTACTAAAAAATGTATTTTGATTAATTGTAGAAAAAAAAAAAAAAAAAAAAAATATTGACAAAAAGGCACCGCCTGTCTATCTTGGTATAAATGCAATTTTTTCACTGGCAACACGATTTACTGCTTCGATTACGACGTTATGAATTTTAGCGGTTTTATTGCTCGTAAAAAAAAAAAAAAAAAAAAAATCCACGGGTACATACAAAGGTATTGTTATGATGACTACTGTACGTTTTTTCACCAGTTGTATAAAAATACGTTTCGGGCCGACCCCGCACCCGGGTCCTTCTCCCGGATAATATTATTTTATTGTAATTTACCATTATGATAAATATATTTTTTTTTTTTTTTTTATAGATAAATATTTTATTATTACAATATGTTCTACGGCGGAGCCGCCGTGTTGATTGATTTACCGCGGCGTTTTTTGTTCGTCGTGTTTATCGTTTATCGGTCGATCGCAGCCATTATGTTGTCGCGTCGCATTACAATCATTATTAACAGTACAAAAAAAAAAAAAAAAAATTCAAATAACAACAATAATAATAAAAAGTCTGGTTTTTTTTTTCATTCAGAATTATTTCACTATATTATATTTTTTTTTTTATAAATACACATTTATACGTTTGCGGGAGTGATCGATTCTATTATTGTCCGACGCGTGTCACCGAGTCCGGAAAAACGACGGCGCGGGGCGTACGAAATAAAATTGCGTCCTACCGGGGGTCGTGGCTAATGCCGCGTCCCGTTTACGTTTCTCGGGGTGAGGGGTTTGAGAAATAAAAAATTAAAATAAAAATCAAAATTGGAAATATCGTCGGGAACGTTTCCACATGTTTGCCGGTATTCGAGCTGTACGTGTCCGTTAAGATTTTTTTTTTTATCGGAAACGTCGAATAAAGACGTTACATTTTCGTAACGGTTACTCGTATTTCGAACGTTTTAACGTCCGGCGATCGTGACGGCCAGAGGTGGAAAACAATACATTAAAATTCAATTTAAACATTTCAATTTGCGCATATTAAATAAAGGATTTCGTGCTGCGTTCGGAGGAAACAAATATTGCGTCGTACGAAAATAAGAACGTTCAACGCAAAACGATAGTTTTAGTTTTTTTATATCACTTTACGCCAATTCTATTATACGCGTGTTTTAATAACTCATAATTATTTTATTTCAGAATCTTATCCCACCCTCTCCCCAGTCTCGTATTTTTTTATATCGAAAATCAACGCAAGTACTCTTTTATTTTTTTTTTTTTTCTTCTCCTCTTTGTTGCGAACATTTTGGTTTAGGTGTATAGAATTTGCCCGTACAGAACCATTTTTTTACAGTAAAATTATTAACGGTACCGACGACCCGTATGAAATTATCAATTCCGTGAAGAATTTAGAGCATTTATCGTTAAAATTTCTCAAAGTTTGCCGAAATGTATTACGTGTCACATGTTGGCGCTCTGCTCCATACATTAAGAGGCAGGTCCGGAAAACGAGCAATCGAAAACAGCAGTACGACAGACCGACATATTTAAATACCAACCGATAAATTAGCATTCGCAACTTTACAAGATCGGATCCGGCATCCGATTATGGTGATTTCCGGACTGTGATTAAATGAATCGCGGAAAAATGAATCCCTCTAGTTTTTTGTTTGTATTTGTTTTCAGTCAGCGGTAGATGAAAATTGCGTAGTCATTTACTAATGGTTTTTTTTTTTTTTAACGTTTTATCGAGCCAACACAAAATTGCTAATACTAAAAATATACTCTACACACTCACCATTATTACGTGGTTTTTTTTTTTTTAATTCTTCTAAAACTATTTAGACAAACATTAACAACGGAGAGAGATCTGGTGGAATAGTGTTTTTTTTATTTTTCCCTATAGGTGCATTGCGTTCGTTTTAAATTTAAATAATTAAATGCACGTAGCGATTACGCGACGAAGGACAAAAAAAAAAAAAAAATCGCATTCCGGTATATTAATGTACAAGAAGTTATATGCTTAAAAATTATAATTCCTCAAAGGAAATACGTAATAATAAAATGAAATACAACAAATATTTACAAAAATAATTAAAAATAAATATTTGAAAGGCAGATATCAAAGATGGACGAGTAGAATATCATTTCAAAACAAACAAAAATAATATATTATTCATTAATTTAGACGCTGAGCGCAGCGAGGAATGTATGGGTTTTACTATGACGAGTGTTTTAAAAAAAAAAAAAAAAAAAAAATATAATATTTTCCGTCTGTGAACAACATTACTGTCAGGAGTCTTGATACAATTTTTATGTGTAGCACTTTTTCTGCAATTATTTTAAATCGTGTTGATGATTTGTGGATGTGATGTTATGTGATTTTCGTTGCAATAATTAAGTTTCATTATTTTCTATTTTTTTTTTTTTTTTTTTTCATTTTGTTGTTATTCGGTTAAAAATAATCGTAAATAGCTGCAAGTTAAGCAGAATTTTAATACTATTCGTTTCTAAACGTGAATACATTTTTAAAATATACTCGCAGTTTGTTACATTTTCGTAGGCCTTTGATGAGTTTTTTTTTTTTACTTTTTATACGGTTTACGTGTATTAAAATTGGTTTAGCCGAGCATAATTGCCTGATCATTTTAAATTAAGTTTACCAAAAGCTGTACCAAGTTGTAAAAAAAAAAAAAAAAAAATATATGTTGGGATTCATTTAGTACCTTTCCGACTTTCTATACGCGCGTAAAGTTAAAATTTTAACGGATATCATAGAAATTACGGTATTTGTTCTATTTTTTATTTTTTTTTTTTTGCAATTTTTGCGAATTAAATCTATTTTACCTTTATACAAATACATAACAATCGTTTATTTTATTGTTACAGTGTAGGTTTCCATTTTATTGTACGACTACATATTTTTACCGAAAATTTCTCAGAATCGTTTTTTGTCAAAGATGATTTAACGTTGCAAATAATTCATTTTTTAGTCATTATTTGTATTTTCATATTATTATTATAATCGTTGATAATTGTGTTCTCTAGCCGAACGCAATGTGCAAAATAAATAAACCAATGATAATTAAAATGCCGCTGATTCACAACAATTTTTGTATAATATTGTTTGTTCAGGGTTAAACGAATGGATTTAATTTGAATCGTTTCCGTTCAATTTTCAATTTAATTTTTTTGTTTTCCTATATTGAATCAATCCTTTTTACCATCCGATTCTCGAACGAACATAGTCAATTATCATTTTCTCTTTAATTTTATCGACGTTATTTTTAATTTTCCCCGCGTGCCAATTGTACACGAGACTCATAACCGTATCGAGAACATATATAGAACATTGGTTTTTTACTTTATTTACATCGTGTATTGTTATAATTTCCCTACCGATAATAACGTTAGTCGAATCTTATCTAATTATTACAACGCGTATTTGTCTAACTCGCTTAATACTTAACACGGAACAATGTACAATTATCTATTGTAAAATAATCGCAACGAATACGGTAGTAACTCAAATGTTATAATTTGTAAACGGTGAATTTGCATGTGCCAAGTGCGGCGTTTCAAAAATTTCATCCTAGGTTATTATATACAGGGTATATTGTTTCCCTCAATAACTCGACAGTAAGATTTTGGATTGTGCAACACGATTGTCCGCTATTAAAATTCATTATTATTCGTATAGGATTTTTTTTTTTTGCTCTGTAAATCGTATTTTGTAGATAACAACCGAAATAAACCGAGGAAAAATTGTGTGATTAATCATGATTTGCACGTGGCAAGCGTGTATCGGAAATACGAAAAAAAAAAATAAATCGCCCACGTTGTAGTGCACTAGAAATATTATACGTTTGTACAAACACGAGTAAAGCTCTTTACAATAATAATTAGCGGATATGTAAATATCAGGCGTTTTACGCGCGGATGTAGCAATATTGCATACACAGTGCGCCGTGTAAGATTTAGTTTATAACACAATCCGGTGCACGTTTGCAGACTATTTCTTCCGATTTGATATGTCCCGATTGTTTTGTCCATTATACCGACGGCACGTTGGAGGTCCACGAGTTTTTACCGTAAAATCCGAAAATGGGTATCGTAGATGCCCGCTCTCGTTCTCTTGTTAATTTTTCTTTTGATCCTCGTTGCCATTGCTGGTACCGTATTTGTTATTGTTATTATTATTATTATTTTATTTATTTTTTTTTTTTCTATGTTGCGATTAAACACTATAGGTTACAGTGCCCATCAGTGCCCGCTTGTTCGCGTTAATATTTTAACCGGTTTTTCCCGTGTCTCGTGTCACTGCTTGTAATGATTTTTCTACGACAAAATTACGAATGATTTAAATCTATCGCGTCCATAGATTTCCCGCCACTGCGTGTCCAGCACTAAATTCCGATACACATTGTTCAATGCATTTTCTAAGTCAATCAACGAGAAATGTGTTGCTATTTTTATCGTCTATTTACATTTCTATGAGCAGCGGGGTCCCAAACATGGCGTCTCGTGTTTCGTATTGCTTTCGAAATCAATATATCAATACGTCCAAGTGCAATATAAATATATAACAAAAAAAACTACAATACGGAAAGAAATCAGAAAACATTTTTTTTTTTTTTTTTTGTATACGTTACAATTTATTTTCGAGTTATATCACGAAAAGCAAGAATATTTATACACGTTTTACTTATAGGAAAAAAAAAAACTATTTCATTGTAAACGAATTACGTTTTTCTACAATAGTATATTATATTATTTAAATTCCGTATAATTTTTGTTTACCTGTGATATATAGATGAGTAGATAATAACTTTTTTTGTTTTTTTTTTTTCGACTATGGCCGTGGTTACTATGGTCGATACGTAATAATTATAAGAAACGCATACAAAATGTTTTAACTGCAGTTTAACCAAATGTCCAAAGAACATTGTGTACGATGAATAATGCAACACCAGATCGGTATAAATGCGAATATTTTTAAATAACATCGGTCGATATGTGAAGTGTAAAGTTACGGTTTTATATTAATATAACATAGTTTATAAAATAAAAACAAGAGTTCGATACTATTAATATTTTACTACGTAGAAGTTATATTTAAATATTTTTTTTTTTTTTTTTATTTCAGAACAAGTAGAAATAAAAAAATAAAAAAAACCATATTCAATACTAGTATTTAAATGTAGATTAAAATAATGCAATAGTTTTGTGTTTGATATTTATTTTGTTTAACGACTTAGATTCAGACAAACAAACAAATAGAACAATACTAAATTGGTTCAAATTACTTTGGTTACTGTTCGCATCAAACATTTTTTGTTTTTTTTTTTTAATGTATGTTTTATGATATTTTGGTTCTGGATAATAATTTTGACCATTTTTAGGAATTTTTAGTAATTTTTCAAATTGCTTGAATAAATCTGTTTTGGACGTACCGAAATGCTTATTAATTTGACACGACGTTCTTGTGTCGGACATAATGATAAAAAAAGAAAAAAAAGTTGAGCGTAATTTAATTTAACGCAATACGTTTTTTATAAGCAATTAATGTGAAAATTCCGATGAAAATTTTAAAAACTACGTCATTTCAAAACATGATTAACTGAAGTCCGCTAAGAATCGTGTTTCGTTAGCAATGATTTTTTTTTTTTTTTTAAACTGACATTTATAATACATTTTCACGTAAAAACAATAAAAATTATTGACACCGTCATTAGTTTCTTATATTTTTTTTTTTTTTTCCTATCAAACCGGTAAACACAATTGAATTACGTTAGAAATTAATTTCTTTTCTATATCCTACATTAAAAACTTACTAGCTACAACATTGGCCCGCCCATTTGTGCGAAGTACGTCTGTCTTTTTTTGAAATTGAACGGGGTTGTAGAGACGTGTAATTTTTGAAAATCCCCAACAGGAGCAAAAGAAAAAATAAAATAAAAAAATGTAACATGCATTATCCTCGTACAATACGTATAGCGCAGTAAAATGTCCCCATAAAATCAATAATAATCGTGCATTTAAATAAATATCGAGTAATAAAAAATAACGTCAACGTATTGCCCGAATCCGGTAGAGCCGTGGCAAAAATGTTTTTTTTTTTTTTTTTTTGGATTATAGTCCGCGTCGTCTATATTCAAATTGACTTGTGTTTAATTTATTTATTAATATTGTATCTATTCGTTATGTATATGTGTGTGTGTGTGTATATGTGTGTGTGTGTGTGTGTGTGTGTGTGTGTGTGTGTGTGTGTGTTTTTTATTATTTTTTTTTTTTCAGACAAGAACCGAAACCGGACCAGAATACCAATGCATCCGGATGACATTAGAGACTCGGCATTCTTATCGAAGCTCGAAAGTACGTCATAACCGTTTGCGTCGGGCCCATACAAATATAATAATATTTCATCTCCTGTGATTTCCGTATTCATCCTACACGTCCTCGGCAGTATAAGAGTACACGGGGTGCCGGCGTAAAAAAAAAAAAAAAATATATATATAAATAAATAAATAAAAATATAGTGCATTAACAACAATACGATAATGTTAGGCAAAACGTTTACCGCCTAGGGGAGGTTACGTTTTCTGATTGGATTATTGTACGAGTGCGTCAGACTGTGCATAACCAATTTAAAATGCTTACATCGAAAAGTTAATACAGATAATTTTTTTTTTATTTTTTTATAATAATACGTAGGTAGTATATAAATATAAACTTTTATATATGTATATATAATAAAAAAACATCACAACGTTTTTAATTTTTTTTTTTTTTTTTTTTGGTTACTAAAGCCAAAAAAAAAAAAAAGATTCTTATTTTGTTTATATTTCTTTTATTTCTGCCACGCGTTTATAATTTGTGATTCGCCTGGAGCGCACTATTTTTTTTTTTTTTTTTTTTTCGTACACACGCATAAAAATAATACCGTTTACATTTTTTTTTTTTTTTTTTTTTTCTCTTAAACTTCTAACGTGAGCAGCTGGTTGGATATGCACACGGCAAAGTTTTCTTTTGTAACGGGCAATTACCGTTTTCAATTCGAACCGAGTTTTATTTTTATGTTATTTGAATATATTACGAAATATAATTGGAAAACCGAATAAAAATTAAATTGACCCGTACACCGAGTTACCGAAGACACTTTCGTGTGTCTCTCGAAACCGTATAAAAATATTATGCGTTCATTGTGCGTATTAAAATTTTGTACGATAATGGTATCGTGCCACTTCGAAATATAAAAATGTGTTTCGCACGCCGAACCGCGTGAAAAAACACAATGATTTTCAAACGTTTCCGAATAAAAAAATTATTACGTATTTTAATGTTTAATGATACACCGGTGAAAAACCCTCAAAAGCAAACCGTGGTTTATTTATTTTATCAATAGCAACAATAGGAAAAACACTGCCAATACTACTCCGCCGGAATCGTTTTCGCGTTCGCGACAATTTGACGTCGAGCACAGTATATATATAAAAAAAAAAAATTAGAGTCTCGTGTATCCCACTTTTTTGACGTCCTGTCTACAACAGTTACCCGCCCACGGTGAAAATAATTGTTCGTACCTTTCGACCAATTATTGTGATATTATTGTGTAATCTGTGAAACTGTCTCGTACGAAACATTTAAAATAACGTTCGGTCAATTGGATGGAATGGAGCATCATCGACAGTTCAATTCGATCGTGTAATCTCAACCCATATCAAACCAACAACGGCCGGAGGGTGGGCACAGACAATTGCACTTGTCGAATTTGTCGGGAAATCTGCAGAAAAAAAGAAAGGAAAAAAAAAAAAAAACGTCCAATATGTCAAAGGAAAATATCGCGTTAAATATTTAAGCGTTTTCCGAACAATCGAATAGTGTCGTCGGACTCAACGCCGGGCTATTTTAAAACTCGTGTTTACCGGCCAGGGTCGGTGGTTTAGAATTTGTCCATTTAACGAAAACTTCGAGTAGGAACCCGAATAAATATTTACTCACTACTCGCCGTGCCAATAGTAATATTGTAACGTTGCATGGATAAAAAAAAAAAACAAAATAAATTATAAAACGGAAAATCGCGCGATGAGGTTTATACAAAAAAAAAAAAAAAAAAAAAACGGATCTACACTATTTTAGTGATCTTTATAAAATTTTAATGGACTACCAGAAGCGGCTACTATCGCGGCATTTATATGGATTACGTTGGTTAGCAACCAAACACCTCCAGTAACCCCAAATATTCGCCAATAATACGAAAGACATTTATGTACAAAAACAAAGAGTGAGACACATACATCGTGGACATAGGTGGGAAGTTGGGACGGTAGGAAGTAAAGGGAATTGTTTTAAATGTCTGTACGCAACAATAAATCATTGCTAACGAAATGCGATTCTGAGCGACGTTCGGTGAATCAATATTTTGATTGTCATCGAAGTGTTTTACTGAACGCTTAGAAAACTAAATTATTACATTACCATTTTCGTATTCGTCATAGACTATGATAAATGTATGATTTTCGTGCATTTCTGTTAGTCCAAAATATTTTGATTCATTTGATTCAATATTATAAATTAGAATATATATTAATAGTTGATAAATAGTAGAAATGTATTGCGAATTTGTCCACGCCTAGAAAAGCTTAATATGAGTAATCTGTGAAAATATCAAGTTTTAATGGTTACTTTTAGCTGAGTTACAACAACAATAATAAAAAAATCGAAACTAATGAAACCGTTTTAGTACGTTTTCCCATATCCCTACGTTTTCCCAAATTATTAAGAAAACTACAACCGAAACAAACTTCTTTGATTCGTTTATAGTATTAAAAGCGCTTTACCAAAAGACTTTGAGAACGTACATTTGTGAATCAGAACAGGATGTCCGGTCGAAAAGTGGTCTACGGATAGAAGAAAAATATTTAAATGGGGAAAAAAAACAGACGTTAAATGTCTGTGCCCATTCGCTTCGCTCAGAATCTAAAAAAAAAAAAAAAAAAAAACTAGTAAACCGATAAACAAACTATATCTATATTTATTAATCAGTTTCGTGAATTTTATCTTGTATACTATAATATCACCTTAAATTCAGCATATTTTATTACTTTATTCGTGTAAAAATATTAGTTGCATTTTTTAAGTGCATTTCTTATGATAAAAATATCATATTGTAAAATGGTAAACCAAAAAGTGCACATTGCTTAATAGGCACTAGGGAGCAGTACAATCAGTGCCTAACAAAGAAGTAAAACACGCACGAGATATAATTTGAAACGGCCAAACTCGATCGTATAACCTCGATTGAGTATTATTTATCTTAGAGCCTTTGCAATTTTTATGGCATATTTTTTTATCAAAATTTACAAAAAGTACGCCAAATAGATTTCACCGAATAAATGGAAAAACAATCAAATCGATTGATAAGTAGCATTAAGATTAAACCGTTCGTTATTGTGAATAGTGTAACGTGTACGACGTTTGATAATTCAATTTGTTTTTTATTCCGTTAAATACGATATCTTTATTTTATCGACAAAGTCCTCCGTATGTTGTGGCGTATATCGTTTTATCGGGGATAAAGCTTTTTTAGTGTTATCTGTGTAATCGTGACCTTATAGCTTTACAAGTTATCCGTGTCCAACATTGTCCCACACAGTTTCGTCTAGGGGCGCTCCTGTACTCTTTTCGTTCTAATTTTTAACGACACGCTACGTCCGAATTATACTGTATACGATACGTTTGCTTACGTTTAAAAAAAAAAAAAAAAAAAAAAAAAAAACAATACAAATAATCACCGTACGTTTGTTTTGCAGATAACGATTCGATGGTTTACGACGACGAAGTTGAAGAATACGATTCCGGATCGCAGTCGCACGAATCGGCACTCTACACGACAGCGGTCGTGTGCGTGGCGTTGATTTTATACGCGTACGAGTAATTCCGATTGATTCGCTTAAAAAAAAAAAAAAAAAAAAACCCTATATTTTAATAATTATATTACAATCCGTGTTTTCGGTATTTGTATTTTTTTTTTCCTTTTATTTTTTCTTTTGCAGTTTGATTTGATTTTGTATTTTTTTCCTAGTCCGGTTTCTAAAAATATTCATAATTTATTACTATATGTATTCATGAATGTATACTAAAAAAAAAAAAAAAAAAAAAAAAAAAAAAAACAATAAAACAATTGTTTTACTATAATAAATGATATGTTTGTCGACGTGCGATTATAGAATCGTCGATAGGTAATATAAGATATATTTAAAAAAAATTTAGATAATTTACTATTATTATAAATTTTAAACTGTTCGAATTTTACTATTGAATTTTAGCGTAATTAAAATCGGGCTGTATATTATAATATCATTATTATTATTATTTTTTTTTTTTTTTTTGGCACGTGTACATACTGCAAAAAACAATACGACAGAACGACAGGTTGCACTAAAATCATCATAAACCTATTGTCTACAGTAGGCGACATCCGATAAGCAATAATGGGATATCCAAGATGACAAAAAAAAAAACAAAAAAAATTGATCTCGTTTTTATTTATTTACCATAGATAATAATTACACAGGCAATAATGATGGGTCTATTACGTTACTTTATAGAATACGTTTTCATGACAAAAAAAAAATAATAATAATAAACCGGAAAGTCTAGTCCGAGTTTTCCTATTGGTTACTCTTTTTTTTTTTTTTTTTTTTGCTTATCAGATGTTGTAGGATTTTTTTCGGTCCACTACTCATAATAGATCTATATCCATAGTAATCTATTACATAATCAATACACTTAAACTTAAAACTACATCATCGTCGTTTATGGAGATGGAATTTAATTTGATTTATTTTTTTCTATTATACTTGTCGTGTCTGTATTATGTAATTTGCCTAAAAAAAAAAAAAAAAAATAAATAATAATAATTTATAAAAAAAAAAAAAAAAAAAAAAAAATGTATTGTACGCATATAACAATATCGAAATATTATAGTATAATGTATGTATAATATTATAGTTAAATATTTGTTGCATTAAATACAAGTTTGTAATATCACGATAGGTAAAAAAAAAAAGCAGAAAAAAAAAAAAGACTGAATAAATGAGTGAGCAACAAGAGTATAATAACATTTTGTAATCATATATATATATATATATATATGACTCTCCATAAAAAATAAATATAATAATATTGTAAAACTCGTAATTTGCCGCAATTATGTATATTTTACGTATATAATATGTTTAACGAACATGAACTTGTACATATCATTTTGATGCTATCTTTACGTTCTTCTTTTTTTTTTTTGTCATTTTTTTTTTTTTTTTTTTTGTCAAAACCCATATTATTAATGTTCTACTTTAACGATTATGTGTACTATTATTATTACTGTTATGATATTATTTAAGTAGGATTGCGTTCTGCTTTTGTCAGAAATCATAAAAAAAACAACAAAACATCAATAATATTAGTTATATTAAATAATAATGTTTAAAACGTTTAATATAACATTTAACGTTTTACAACTATATTACTCGATGTTAAAAGTATGAAAATTTCCGAAATAAAATATTATGCAATCTTTCAAATTATTCAATCTTAATTTATAGAAATATTTATCGGTTTTACGATACAACGCTTAGATGTATACACACCTAGAGGCTACGATTTTAGACGTGTATTTAATATTGACGTGCACAAGATGTTCGTGTATCCAATGTACACGTATAGAATAATACATAATCTCGTTTGCCGTGCCACATACAATTTTTACTATGCACTGATACAGTTTACATAAATAATAAATATATTTTATTAATTTACCATAATCGCTAATAAGTACATTGATTTCGTGTACGAAAAGGCAATTATTTTACCTTTTAAAACTACTTCGTAAGAGGTAACGACTAAAATAATAATATTTTTTTTACAATAAATCCGATAATTTTAGAGTTTTACACCTTGTAAAAAAAAAAAAAAAACTTATTATATTAAATACACGTACAACGTCAACGACACGAGATTGTATACGAAATACGCGAATAACATGTGTGACCAGGACCTCTAGTGTATATCTATTCTACATACACGTTACAAAAAAAAATCTAAACGAATTCATAAAAAGTACGTTCCGTTATAATTAGGCCAAATAAATGAATGCTCGGCACTGTATCGTCTGCTCCGTGAATGAATTGCTCGAATCGTTTTTCTAGAGTGTTCCGGCCGGGCGATGAAAAGTATAAAAAAAATCCCTCGAGCCCTTTTGATCGTTCCCACGTCGGTCTTCGATCAGTCATCTAGACAATTAGTTCGCGATTTAAGTAGAAACTACTAGAGTTCGTCGACGAATTTTAATATGTTTTTAACAATGACAATTGTCTACCGTTCACGATTCTACAATCTAAGACGCATATTATTTATTTCCGTATAGAAAAAAAAAAAAAAAGGGGCAAAGAAATATTATTATTCCCGAAAATTCACAAATGATCGTTCGATGTTTTTTCTCTGCCGGAAAAGTATCAATACATATGTATAGAAATACGTTTGAATTTTTTAAAGAAAAATAAAAATAAAATAATTGTATCGGGTTTCATGTCTGGAACTAGTATACTAGCCCGTCGTAGTTTGTCATTAAAAAAAGTGAATCGAGCATAACGATACGACTACGAACGGTCACCGACAGTAGGGTGTTTAACCTACGCATTTTTTTTTTACAATTATAAATTGCGTCGGGCGTTTTTACGTTTTATTTAAATGTATAAATTTGATCCGAAACGTCGTAGTAGACAGCTGTTGTTTCCGTGTAGTCACGTCCGCAAGTTTTCAAGTTTTTAACCAAATACAGTTATTTACGAGTCTACAGGAAAAAAAGCGAATTTCGTACATTACGTACTTCTCTGTTTGGCGCCGAGAAAAAATATTTGTGTAGCCGTTCAACGAAAGCCGACCGAATGTTTTCTTTCGCCGCCCATCCTCCGCCCTCTCGGTCCCCTGGTTATAGACTTACTTTTGTTTCGCCTTTTTTTTTATTCTCGGCACACTCGCCTTTCGTATTTGCGAACATATAAAATCGTATTCACAACTTTCATCGAAAACTGTAGTGGACATTTACTTTGAACAATTATTCATGATCTTCATATATAACCGTATAGGTAGTTAAAATTTAAATAAATCGTTCAGTTATATGTATTTGTCCTATAAATATACCTACTTAAAATAATTCAACGATAGACAAAATCGTACGTATTATCGTACTGAAAACCTATTTTAGACGTAAACGCGTTAACATAAAATTAAAACGTAAAGTTAATATTTGTTCGGTTAATTTACAAGGAACTTTCGTTTACGAATAACTATAAACATAATCTGTAAATGTGTCGTGTAATTAACGTGTTGATTTCAATTTTTTTTGTTTAAATATTATACACATATCGATAATTATAACGACGGTGTAAATAAAAAAAAAGAAAATCAATTGAAAGTCAAGCGAAGTAAAAAAAAATCCAAACGAATGTAAAATTGACTTAATTTTTAACTTTTTAACACGCTACGCTCCCAGCACTAGGTGCAATATAAATCGTTTTCAATAGCAATCGCACATGTTTGACACTATTATAATAATGATTTTTAATATTTAAAAACGTGTAATATATCACTGTATAATATAAAAAAATATTATATTGACATAGTACATGTGCATTATCATAATATATATATATATAATGGCTAGGGTTCGGGACTTGTTGCACTAAAATGTATGCGCATATACACGCACAATGCACGTTCGTATGCAGCTAGAACAACTGAAACGCCTAGGCATTCCACGAAATATGTTATATTTGTTATTATATCATTGCAAATAGCAAATAATAATAATAAAAAATAAAAATAAAACAATTACTTAATTCGATAAAATTTATTTATACGCCTTTATATACTTCGTCTGACTTTTACTTATTTATACATATTATTAAAATTAATTTTTCTTTTATTTCGATTTCTGCCAGGTTTACTTTTTATTATGACATTTACTTCTGCAATGAAATGAGTCGCTCGTAATATTGGCTTACCGTTATTCTAATCTAAAACGGCGCAACGGCCGCGACAAGGAAATGATTCACCGACACGTAACAAAAAAATAACGTAAACCTTCGTATAATGTCTTTATTCGGTGAAATTACGCGAAAATGCGTAAAAATACGCTTAAAAAAAAAAAAAAAAAATTATCATATATGCGTTTAGCTCGAAATTTTGAATATTCTTATTGAAGTAAATTTCGTAATGTTCCAAAACAAATTTATATCTTACGTTAAACATTCTCTTCAGCCTACGGTCATTATTAAAAAAAAAAACACGGAAACGCTACAAGTCCCGAACGCTAATTATTATGACAATTGATATTATTAAGTAAATCATATGGAAAAAAAAAAAAAAAAAACAGCCACTATTAGGTAGTAACGCTAGTAGAAAATCGATAATTTCATTATTGTAAAACTATTGTATAGATTTGATTTTTTATTTTTTTTTTTTTTTGTGATGTCTTTAATTTATGTATCCATATCTTAATTGTATTGTATATTAATGTATTATAGCAATACAAATTCGTAATTACATTATATTTTTTGTCGTAGTAAAATAAGAAATACTGTTGAATATACAAATTACAAGAGATTATTATAAGACAGATTCATTAAGCTATTTTTACGAAATTATAAATTGTCCATAATTATTGTAATAATATTATTGTGTTCCATAGTAAATGATAATGATGATTGCGTTATACATTTGTAACGTTTATCGGAAATTAAAAAAAAAAAAAATACAATATCATCTTTTATGGTATTATAAAAATAAAAAAAAATATATATATATTTACATAAATATCAAATTCTCCGTGTATTTACATAATTGTTATTTGAATACCAAATTATACTTCTATGTCATATAATACCTGTCATAAGAAATTTAAATTTTTAAGAGGCCGAAATGTTTATTTAATCACATATGCACGTGTGTTTTAGAAAAAAAAAAAAAAAAGAAGGCAGTTATGATGTATTATTTTGTATCAGTTTTATATTTTGAGCTAAGCCAGACGTATATCGCTGAACTAAACATCCCTAGTAATACTAACGTCCAGAAATATGAAATTATCATTTTTTTTTTTTTTTTTTAATAAACATTAAACGTTTTATTATTTTCACCGGCATAATGTTACATTAATATTCGTACGTTTTACGAAATAATCAAGCGATTAATTATTGACTTGGAGTTGTAAAACGACCACACACTGTATTACTCGTATTTCGATAATAGTATTGTAATTAGACTAAGAAATACAATTTATCTAGACACAGATAAAATATAGAGAAAACCTAAATTATCTAAATAAAGAAAAAACACGATTTATCTGGATAAAAAGCAATGGTATAAAGTTTGATTTAAATTATTTACTTAATTATATACATAATATATAAGGTATTCGATAAAATAAATTAAATATTTAATAAGAAAATTTCAATCTTCAACCGCTCGAGTTCGCTATCACACGACCGAAAGCTACCATCATATTCGTGTATAACCTAACTATAAGTGTAATTTTAGGTTTTTTTTTACGGGTAAAACAAAATTTCCATCGGCCTAATATACATTTACTTCAAAAAGTGGATATATTACAAAGCGTGTCGCAGATATTTCAACAAAACAAATAATTTTTTAAAACACTTAGATACTAAACGGCAACAACACGAATATTATAAAACTTTATGTTCGGTAGTCGGTTTAATTTCAATTGTTGAATAAAAAATTTGAGCAATGATTTCGTAAGATTTTATGAGAGGAAAAATGTTGATAAATGGGAACAATTCATATAGGTATTAAAAAAAAAAATATAATTTATGTATTAATATAACAGCAAATAATACTAAGCTGTAAGCTGCCCTTAGTGTTCGCAAACTTGTTTGCCTGACGGCACCCTTTTGGAAATGGGGTTGTCTCATAGCGCCGTTGATAAGACAGATGACTTTTTTTTTTATAAATATATATAAAATAAATTAAAACGGATAATTTGGAAATATTTATTTTATTATAATCATATATTCGGCGCCTCTGCGCACACACCGCTGACCTAAGCCAATAAAATATATTGTTATAGTCACCTATCAAAAATAAAAAAAAAAAATACAACTATTAATTGTTTACAATTCGATAAAAAAAAAAACCCAAAGAGCAATCAGAAAACCGGGAAAAAGTTACCAGAAGACCAGACGGCGTGTGTTAACAACGATCGACCTTCGTCTGGTGCCGGCAACAGGTGTCCTCCCGAACGAGATTATTAACGTCAGTTTATGATCGCCTTGCACACAATTCCATCGACCGTTCTTTAAAATTAGAAAATCTGTAATTTTATAAAACGGCATTAAAAAAGTAACCGTCACTCGGTTATTTTTCAACGTACGCGGGTGTATTTATTGGTATATTTAGTTCAATTATGCACACCGCGTAAAAAACGTACCAATTCCCAGTTTTGGATACGTGGCCCAGATATATCTCGGTGGCATTTGGTGAATGAAATGTGGCTCGGACACCCACACAAGTCTCTTACACAAATGGATTTCATAAAATCATTTCCAATGGACAGTTTTTGATATGATCATCGTCGTAATAGCCCGGGGAACGATTTCCCGATACCTAACAACGGGCAGGACAAGGTTGTGCCGGGTTCTGGGATTCTTTTAACACCCGTAAAAAACCACTCGGCTATCATCGAATCCCGCCGAGATATACTTGATCCAAATATCGGAAGGGGTAGTGGTCATTTTGTGTGTAGTGCCCGTGACAATCCTATACTTACTGGTAAAATCCAATCCGTTTACGTTAAACAATAACAGAGTTGCGACGGTATTTCATTAAAATTTCTGAAAATGTTCCAAATTATTAGGATTCGTTGAAAATTCACTATCAGGAAACCAGAAGTTGACGTCGATAATTTGCGCTCGGGCGGGGACACCTGTTGCAATGCAGATAACGGTGGAAAAATTATACCCCCAGGATAACCCCCCCCCCCCGGTACATATATATCCTCTAAATTCAAATGTCAAGAGGAATTTTATACTAAGATCATGATACCCATGATACCCAATAATAGGAAAACCATACCTCCCGGGGATATTTGAAATTCCTATTCCAATAATCATATGTTTCTGGAGCAGAGTTATCCGGTAGGCGGCGTGGCGCCCCTGTAAAGACACCGCAGCGTTTAGCGGATATCTACGAAATTTTATGTCTGCAATTATTTCAACAGCTTTTTGTAGATAGAATTTAACAAGCATCATCGCCTCTAACAGCTATCACATCGCTGTTTGACCGGTCTAGTAGTTGTACTAAAATTGGCCGGAAATGAAAATTTGACCAACACATACAAATCTATGCCCCCTCCACAACAAAGACGAGATATTATAAATATTATCAGGTTGTCGATTTTACTGACTACCTATCTAGATACGATAAAAAATTATTTATTTTCTATTTAGATAATGCTCAACAGTGATTATCAGTACGAACAACTCGAATTGCAACCGACAATCGAATGATGTTTGGTTAGCCATCGGGTGTAAGCATTGAAAAAATGATTATTTTTGTTTTATCCAAATTGCGCACTGTTTGTTTACCGTTTCGATTTATTAATAACACGAAAACGTGATCGTTTGAATAATTTAATATTTATTAGCCTTGTCTGTTTTGATTTTCCAAAACAAAAAAAAAACGTATTTTACATAGTATTATTATTGTTGTGGAATTGTTAAAATACACAATCCTGTTGTATGGGTTTTACTGGCGCACTCTAGTCGATTGTTCGTGACACGAAGCGGTGTCGAAATTATTCGCTCGAGGGCGACTATAGTATTACAGATGAGCGTACGCGTCAAACACACTTTAACCAAAAACTATAATGTTATTTTGATAGTGTAATAAATGCTATAATTTAACTAGTTGTATACAATTTCTTGTTCGTATTTCATATTTCAATTGATGTAAACGTGGCAATATCCCTGTCGGTTTTCATCTAATTATTGTCGAAGTCATTTGGATTGAAAATATCAGCTCGAGATTGATGTTAATGTCAAATTTGAACAGACAATATTGCGCGTTGTCGACAATCAAATCGGTTTTTAACGAAGCCCGAATTAACCGGCATAGTAAAATCGCAATCTTCATAGAACAGCCGAAAGACGAGAGGATTTATAATTTCAACGCGAAGAAAAAAAATTAGTCGACAATTTGTGGCTGTATTATTGCACTGTACGATATTTCTACGATTTTTGCACCTACACAACTATTCAACCCTAGTTAAAGGTTGATAATAACTAGGTTCATCCATTTTTTTTATATTTTGGCCGAGGTTCCAACAAATTGTCATGTAAATTATCTCTTTCGATTTGCAAGTCTTCTTCTCTTTTTCGTTTTTTAAATCCAAAATCTCTTTGAGTCATTTCCAAGATACCTTCTCCTCCGTTATTACAATCCCATGTTTCTTCAGATTTCTTTAGTGCCTTGATGTTTATCAACTCCGCTAAATATGAATAACTTATCGAGTTGTTAATAAGCTTATTTGAACAAACATTTACAGTAATACTAAATTCAGTTTGTTCAAATGACCCTTTAAATAGATCCAAACTTTCTCGCTTATAATCTTGACTTAACGATAATTGACGCCAGTTTTGACCGGTTTTATCAAAAAGCAAAGACTAAATTGCTGGAGTTTGTATATATTCAGCGAATGAGACGATGGTAATCGTAGAGTATTCCTGAAGTGTAAAGCCTCGAGGCGAGAACTCACGGCCAAACCCAGTAAAACATTAATCGACGATCTCTAAAAGAATCTAAGGAATCTGGAAATAAAAGACCGAAGTGAAAAAGTTTTGGCTTATTAAATCAGAAATATTGTATTCATTCTCGGTGTTTAGGCATATTTAATGATAATAATTTTATTTTTTATTTCACTCACAAAATCACTTTGCAGTCGTTCGTATAGCAAATAACTATTGGTCATTTACCCGAGTTATACATGCAAGTGTCCAAGACGTTATTTCAGTAGTAAAACAAATTGTTATAATGTTAATGTGTACGTTAAGCGGTACCAAATTGTGTAGATTTTACATTTTTGACGTAAACAAAAACGTACAATATTGGCTTACTATTATAAATTTCATACGAATTTTACGTTAAGATCTGGACAAACAATTTTAGTAGTTCGTGCGCTTAATATTACGTAATAATTATGCGGTAGGAATCGATGTGTTTTCGCACGGAAAATCCGTATCTGGCATCAAAAAAAAAAAAAAAAAGAACAAAAATTGAAATAGAAAAAAAATATAAAAAAACTCATAGTAAAGAATGGTTTTAGGACGGTTCGTAAACAATCCACGCGGGTGTGAACAAACGCAGGACTGAAATCTAAACACATATAATAATACGTGTATCAGTTACGTAATCGTATAATTAAAAAAAGGAAAAAAAACCGCTACAATATCGTATTCGATAATCAATATAGACGCACAATAATTAATTATATATCATATATTCAAATTACGATTAATTCAGAAACTATTTATGATTATTACGTTCGTAGTACAATTAATATTCATCGCGTATGATTATAGTTATTGTTACAATGTTTGTTGATTAAATTTCTACACGCTAAACATTTATGTAGATTATAGGCTCTTGTCCGTATACAAACTAATATCGAAAGCTTATTAGTAAATTATTGATTATAAATAACTAGAATGATACAAATTAATATATATATATTTTTTTTTTTTTTATATATTCATAAATATATAACTACTTTGTTACGCGTTTTACATGCATTAAATACGAGTATATTTTTCGGTATTTAATAAACATTCCATCGATTGTAATAATAAATTATAGATAATATCAATAAGTAATAGATAATAGTATTAAGAGGTAGGCGTACATATCTAATCTGGAACGCAAAGCTGAGCGCTAAATATTTAGAAACGTAGAATCGAGTTGAAAAGTTACTTGTGTTAATTTAACCTTTAACTCAATCGGTTTGTATAAAATTCCTTATGGCATTCATACTGATCGCTTAGGTATTGGCAACCAGAATTATTATTTTCTTCTGACGCGTTAAAAAGGAAAAGTTACCATATGGTTATTTTTCGATTTTCGGTGGATATTTTTTTTTCTTCAAAATTTTCATTTCGACTGTCGTAATAATATCGACGCCAATTGCAACGTGATTGCGAAATACTCGATAAGGTAAAACAAACAAAAAAGTAGGCAAGCTGCAAAATATAATAAAATCTTTTTGCACAAGAAATCTAGTTGTATTATATACAAGTTGATTTATTTTAAATGATTTGATTTAATTTAGTTAAATGGACGGGTTTTTTGGTTAGCGGCATAAAAAAAAAAAATGGCTCAACATTTGTTGAATTTCGTCCAACTTGAGTCGTTAATTTCATCGAGTAACTCCGAACCGAACTGTGATGTAAATATATTATATCTAAAAAGTAAACATTCAAAAAAAATAGTACAGATCTTTTCGATATTTTTTTTTCTACAATAAATACATTTATTATTAATATTAACATTAATTAGAA
This sequence comes from Tuberolachnus salignus, assembly GCA_956483605.1. Taxonomy (NCBI): domain Eukaryota; kingdom Metazoa; phylum Arthropoda; class Insecta; order Hemiptera; family Aphididae; genus Tuberolachnus; species Tuberolachnus salignus. The sequence goes on from OY101438.1 coordinate 19,471,220, forward strand.
TGTTTGGGTAACGCGCCCAGCTTTGCTAAAATGTTTTTTTTTTTAAAAAAAAAAACGTATCAGTATATACAGTAACAGGATTACAATATTATTAGGACGCCACCGACACGCGGCGTTTCCCATCTCCCATCAAACAGATTTCGGTTTCGAATCGAAAATTATTCTGTCTACGCGCAGCCAACACACGATAAAATATATGAAATCAAGTAAATATCAATAATCGTACACGAAAACCAAATACATATCCATAGTGAGTTTACACAATTTTCGAAACGTAAACCGTTGCTAGCAATATTGTTGTTTATATCGATACAAAATTTAAAAAAAAAAAAAATTAATAATTTAATTTTGTTCAATTAATTTGAGCAAAATTGGTACGCATATTCATGTGAATTGTAGGCGCACAATAATTATAGGCGATATATTGTGCCGATAAAAGGCCGGGTTCACGCGGGTTTTGCACTCGGCCAAGTCACGAAACCGAATTGCTGAATCCAGTGCTAAGGTTTAGCGTTTACCGACTGTCTGTAAAAATCAGTCCAGTAAAATTGATCTATAATGATCAATTTTATTCGTGTGCGAGTAGACGAAATTCGTCCGTTGAAAGCCCCGTGACATGCGGTTTAAGCTAATGCGTTTCTATTGAGTGTATATTTTCGAATTTTTGCCAATGACAATGTGTCTGAGTGTTATCATTATCATTTTTTTTCTTTTCTACGGAGCATAAAATGTTATTTAAGAGGAAAACTAAAAAAAAAAAAAAATTGCGAACTAGATGATACACATTATTGTCGAAATGACGTGCAACATTGATCAGGTTAGTTTATCACGGTAAATAGACACGTAGATAACGTATTACACTGGCGGTTTTGCTAAATGTAGAGTAGAGTACATCTGTTGAGTACAGTGCTTCTCAAACTTTCTCGTCTCCCGGTTTTACTGTAAATTTGTTACGGCCTCCTTAAGCCCAAGGTTTAGAATTAACTAATTTCCCAAACCGTACACTGAAATATAACTGTTGGACACGTAATAACAACACCGATTAAATAAATAGTAAATACATATCACTTTGAAAGATTGTCTATAAATGCTTAACTTTAAATATTTATAAACAAAAAAATTGGTAACGGTTCGGTTAAAAATGACGTTATACATTTAAAAAAACTAATGTTCGTTCGCGTAATAAATCAATGTCCGGTGTGATGTTCGAAACGGCGATGCTTTTTCAAGTTCGTTTCTTAAATCTGTTCCGAAAGGCGTGATCTACGTTTGTTTTTGTTGTTTTATTATTCCAAGTCGTGAAAATGTAATATATGTAAAATATAATGATTTTTTGTTGTGTTCGTTTTTGAAAAAAAAAAAAAAAAACGGCGAAATATAAGAAATATTACATTGTCTTCCGCTCCCTGGTGGTGTACAGTTTGAGAAGCCGTTTTAGTAGACAATCGACAGTGCAAGTAGGAAGTCAAAGTCTCGGGAAGGTAAAAAATACAACCGTGTTTTTTTTTTTTTTTTTTACTAAAATAAGTATTGGAATTAGTAATAAAAAATATTTTCTCCGCATTTTTCCAAAAGATAGAAAAAAAAATTACTAATTAACTGCACGTTAAGTGTCTCGGAAAAAAATACTAAAAACCCGTTGTGACCCGGCATTGACTGATTACGAAATTAAATGCCGATGTATCCAAAATGTCTACCAATGAATAAATAATATGATCGAGGAAGCACGCGGTTATGTCAAATTTCGGGGTAACGCGAATACACTTGAAAAAGTATAATCAAAATATTAAACTTCGTTTGATTGCGTTGTTTCGTAAATACGAAAATTGTTTTCTCATTTCCTCAAGGGAACATTTGTATACACATTTATAAGAATGATACAGCATTAGATAAGTAACGAGTAACACACACACACAAAAAAAAAAAAAACAAAAAAATACGAAAAAGATAGCGGAACAAAATCCCTACGAAAATCAGCTTTTGTCTATTGTAGATCCGGATACGCCAAACGAGAAATGCGACTTCAGAGTTCGGGGGTGGTCGAATATGTTTGAAAACAGCCTTTGAGTCAATATTTTCCACTATCGCGTCGTCGTCGTCGTCGTCGTCGTCGTATGCTAACAACGTTTTGACACGGATCGGAGAGGGTTGAAAAAAAAAAAATAAAATAAAAAAAAGAACGTATACTCGTAAAAGACGGGGTTCTTAACAGCGGGCCGAGCGCGTGTGTACGAGAACGCAAAGGGTGCAGAAAAGGAGAAAAAAAAAAAATGCGTAACGATTGCCATTTCTGGTTCTTCCATCCTTTACCTTTTTTTTTTTTTTTTTTTATTTTTTATTTATTTATTTTTTTTATCTCTATCTCACTGTAACCCTACCCCCGCAACACACTCTTTCCACGTAAAAAAACTGCGCAGTCCTCTGTTATTCCCGGAGGACACCTTTGGCAACCGTGTGTTCGTCGACACGCCCGCGTCACCAATGATCGCAAACGATCCGCCGCAAATCTCCGGCCGGATATCATAAAATTTATTCCGACGTGAGCCATTATAGACGAATGTTTCGCCAGCCTTTCCCGGCCGGGAAAATGCCGAAAATTCCGAATGCTTTGTACTGGAAAGACCGAACTCGCACTGTAAATCTACAGACGGTTCTGATTTACTCGCATGGCCACTAAAATATATTTAGTAGCACAAAACGCATAGACCGCATAACCCCGAAAAGGCGCCCCTTCAGTGGCGGTGTTGGCTGTGTTTGTTTTTTTTTTTTTTTTTTTACTTTAAAATTCCGAGCCGAGCGCGAAATTTATATCGAAACCGCGTGTGGTTTTTTTTTCCCCCGCCGTACACATTTTTCCCGATTTTCAAAATTTTCATTTTTTCTCCAAGGGGCTTTTGTTTGTGATTTCTGGTTTCTATTGGTAAAACAAAAAAAAAAAAAACTGTTGTGTTGTCTAACCCGACCAATAGACCAAGCTCTATTCGGAGTAACTTTTTATTTAGTTTACAAAGATTTACCGTTGTAATTCGGTACCTGTTTGTCAGACTAAATTGCACCCAATTGCATCCTACGTACACGTTCTCGGCGATTTCCCAACTACCCCTGGGCGCGGAATATTTTCCGTCCGGATTTTTTATTCCTTTTTTGTTTATGTTTTTTTTTTTTTTTTTTGTGTGTCATTTCACTTGTTCGACTATTTCCGTACTAGTGCTAGGGTGGCGGGGAGCGAGTTTTTAGTGTATATAAACGAACGGTTTTTAACCCACGCGATTCCGAGGGGTATCGTTGAGTCCTAAATCATCGGATATCCAATAAATATACGGCATTTTATTGGCAATCCAACCCATCCGCGTCCCATTAAATCCTACCTCCGACAACGGTATAATAACAAAATGAAAAAGTATACAAAATTAACAAAAAAAGTGAATATAATAAAAACGATATTGGTTAGACGGAACGAAACGCGCACGCGATACCCGCCTGATAACAATAATGATAACGATCATAACAATAATAATAATAATAATATTAATAATAATTATTGATAAAATATTATATAAAACATTAAAATACATTTTTTTGTCCATCGCAACAACGGCCGGGACATCGTTTTTATATGTACAAAACACATATAAACTATTTTTTATTATTATTTTTTTTTTTTATTGTTTTTTGTTTTTTTTTTTTCATATTATTATTCTAATATTATTTCCTTTCCGGCCGGTTCTTCTTTCGCGCAGTCCCGTCTTTAGTGGCGGCGGACGAATATTCACGACAGAAAAATCCTTTGTGCTGCCGTCGTCGTTATTATCGTCGCCCAGACCGCCGCCACGGTGCTGGGCGTGGGACGGACGACGCTGCCGGTGGATCCTTTTTTGTGATGTTTGCCCAAAGTCAGCCGCTCATTGTTGTCGTCTCCTGCAAAACATTACGGACTACGTGTATTGTTTGATATTTTTAGTAAAAAAAAAAAATAAAAAAAAACACTTGTGTTTATATGTGCGTATGTGTATTGATGTACATTTCCACGTACAATCTTATGAAAATGTTAAAGCGATTGTTAAGAGAACGCCTACGGACCAGGTCCTTCTGTCTACCGGGTTATATAGCATAGAGATAAATACGCAGACCACACAGAACCTGCTCGGTTTTAATTTTAGACAAATATCGCCTATTTTTAATATAAAACACGACAATATTCGAGAGGGCAGACCGACTTCTAGTGCGTCGAATATAACGTGCGATACACGTCGTTTATTATAAAGAACGATTAATTTTTAAATTAATTTTGTAGCTATTCAAAATACGAATAAAAATTTAAAAGAAAAAAACGTCTGGCATACTCTTAAACGTTATTATTATTTATTTTTCAATTCACCGGCTATCGAATCATTAATATTTTATTAAACGCTCAAATACGAAATAATAAGGGAAACGTTAAAAAAAAAAAAAATAAATAAATAGCGTTCCTTCAATGATTGAACTAAAACTTAATCGTGAGATGGTTATTTAAAAAAAAAAAAAAAATTCGATAATTAGACATTTTCAAAACATACCCAAACGATTGTACTTTTTGCTTTAATATTTATTAATTTTTTTTTTTATTATATTATCATTTAAATTAGGTTTTTTTTCTTTTTTTTTTTTATAATTGTTTCTTTATTATTTCGTAAAAAATAATGGTAATTATTAATTTTATCCATTATAAGTATTAATTATTACTGAACGGTAAACTAAAAAAAAAAAAAAATAATAATAATTTATAGACATGGGTTTCTTTTGAAAAAGAAACGTACCTTGGGCTGTATTGAATTTATTAGTTTGAAGACGCTATAAGAAATTAAAAAAATATTAGATGAGCATCATCTCCTTTCCCCCTAGCCCCGAATTGACTGATATTTTAATACAAGTGTATGTTCGAGTATTACATACGGTTACGTATCTGTGAAGGGAGGGACGAGTTGATTGTGTGATGACAATAAGAACGGGAACGGTGGATTAGACCTACGATGACCTCAGCAGTCTTGATTCACCTAAGTCTTATTTCGTAGAAACAATATGAAAAAAAAAAAATTTAATAAACGTAAAAAGGACTGTCTGTGCAGAGATAATAATATTATATACCGAGGTATGATATTAAGTAAAGGGGTCTGCCGTTTGACGGCATGCTGAAAAAAGGGGCAAGAGTGAAATATTGAAAATGCAAAAAATGCGATTAAATTATATCCGAACATTCTCCCGTATTACCCTGCATTTTTAATACGATTTTAGATGACTAGAGTAGGAATAATAAATAAATATTTGGTGAGATTATTGGTATAGTATATAATGGTACTCTTACCTACGTATTCGTATTTTGACCACGACGAATTGAACACTTTTAACCGTAAACGTGAATTTCAAATATCGTGTATGCGGAGAAATGCCCGTAGAACGCGGCTGGGAATTCTAGCCGTTTCGAATGCAGTACAAATCCGGGGAATCCGTTCGAAATAAAAAAATTATTTATATTATTTTTTGTTGGTGATTAGTAATCCAGCGAAGATTATTTCGTTTTTTCGCTTCTGTGCCTCCTATCACCCTACCCCCTACCCACCACTAAACCAATAAGGGTAACGTTATTTTAAAAATTGTATTCCTCTTTTTGGATGTGCATCGCAACATTATTGTCCGATATCTGGGAAACCAACCACTTGTTATATTTTGCCGAGACGTCTGATAAGACCGACACAGAACAATAACGAAATAAATAATATTGGCGTTTTGTTATTTGACGGATTCAGATTATATCGGCACGCCGACGATGATAGTTGAACAATGGTTGAATAATCATTTAACTTCCAGATAAAAATGTCTAAAATGGACAATATATCGAAAGAACTTGGCGGTGTTCACGCCATAGTTGGGCCACTGTAGGCAGAAAAAAAAACATTGTAAAATCAAAATGTTTTTTTCAATTAATATGTACCGCCGGACAATTATCTCCCGTCATTTAAGATACGATGCAAACAATTGTTTTCTAACCAAAAATGTGTTATTCGGGAAAAATCCATAACAACGATCAGTAGGGTGAACCGTTGAGAATCTCGATATATCTTTCGAGTAAACCACCGTCGGCTAGAAACGTAACATCGTTAAAAGTGCTGTATGAAAAAATCTCAGTATTTGCCTTAGCACAAAATTATTTTAATGGAAAATATAAAACGCAACTTTTCAGGAAAAAATTTGGTAATTTTGTACGAAAATTCGTAAAAAATACTATCAGACAAAATATACTTATCATCACAGTTATAAATGACATGAAACAATGTAACATTTTTGTAATCGAAAATGTATTTTCTGTTTAAAAAAACACTTCTTACAGTGTTGCGCAAGCCTGAAAAATTACTGGGAACTAGATTGATATGAAGCAGCATTAAGTATGGAATAAACTGGCATAAATATATTTACTGTCAATAGGATTAATTCCAAATATATTATGAGAAGCCCACTATAATAATATCCATACACAATAGCAAAACGGGCGATTTCCATAAGAAATCGTCTATATGACTTTAATATTATTTGAATGGTGACTCCGATACATTACGTTATGAACTTTTTTTTTTTTAGAAACGCGTAAAACCCAGGATGTTATTAGTGATTTCATAGAATGCAATCATATATTTCTAACCACTTGTACTGTTAACTAATAATTCGTTTTTATATATTGGTATTTGTGTAATCATTTCCTCGCAAATTTTTGTCTACGGTGTACATTTAATTTGATTTTTTCTAATCCAACTAATACACCTGAAATACCTACAAAATGCCGTGATATTGTGCAATTTTTGAAAATAAACCATTCCCCCCCTTACCAAAAAAAAAAAAAAAAAAAAAAAAAAAAAAAAAAAAAAAAAAAAAAAAAAAAAACGAAATCCTAGACTCAACTCCACCGTATGGGTGGGTGTTGGATATTACACCGGGATAATTTCTGGTTACTACAAGAGAGAGTTAGTTGGGACAATTGGTGTTATATGATAAATTGTAAGTTTGCGGACATAAGACCACGGCATTTCGGCCGGGTCCGATAAGGGATATCCGATTATAATATGAAGCGAAACATTTCCGCCCAGCAATTTATTTATTCATAAACGAATGTTCAGTCAGATAATGCGAATATTGTCAACACTCTGCGACGGCCGGCGGTCGTGGTAACACGTGGAAGGAGTAAGAAATCGCGAGGAAGGAAACAATAATGCTTAGCACTTTTGACAGCCACCGTCCTTGATGCTGACTTGACAAATCGTTACTAAAACGCATAAACGGTCGCCGTCTTGCACGATGAACTCTGCGCGTGATAAATGATATTATGATCGAAAATTAAAGATTGCAACGTGCCACTGTTTATAGTGAAACATCGAGGACAAAACAAAAACAAAAAAAAAAAAAAGTTTACTGACGGAATACATACGAGTAAATATATATTATCGGGATACTGGATGTCGCATATACTAGTCCCGATGCGATCGTCTCAACAACACAATCACGTCATTATATTGTATTTATTACGATACCTTCCGGACACATGCGAAAAAACTTCCATCGCCGTATATATTGATAGACGGATAAAAAAAAAAAAAAATGTTGTCTATTCGACTGTGTCGAGTATTCCGTTGTAGCATAACACTGTAACGACATACCAAACAGTCAATTGTATATACTAATAATATGATATTGAGAATTGTAACACGCATAGAATTATATTTAAATGTTCGAATATTTCAATATGAAAGCCTTCAGAGATTTTTTTTTGTTTTTTTCTTTAGCCTACGGCCCTCAGCATCTGTCTACCTCCAATTATAACAACCCTCTGCCAGATCGTGCTAACGAATATATGGCTGTACATCTGGCCACATATTTCCTACGCTTCGTCGGTTTTTCTATTTAAACTCAATATTCCCAGTGAAAAAACCAGTCTTACCCGTGGGTATTTCGCCATTTGGATTCTCTGGCGTAACATTATCCTTACCAAATACGCTTGTTCTCTCTATACATTTCTTATAAATTGTAATCTTCTCTTTTGATACCATCTGATATGCCTTATCTACTTCATAGATATTTTAGTTCTGCGTAAAAAACACTTTCACCATTCGCCTGTTTGTTCCTCGCAGCACGAACAATTATTATTGACCGTGTTCACATTTTTCTTCTAAAAATGTTCCTATTAAAAACCCTTTGTCGTGACACTGACATTCTCGAAGTCCTGTATTGCGATCCGTATGTCAATACCGATATTACAAATGTCGCGAAAAGTTGATCTTTGCCATGGCCTTAATATGTAATCATGAGCAAAATAGTACATTCTAACTACTTTATTTAATTTGAATCTCTTCATTTATTTATTTTGCAAAAGACTTCTATCTTGTCCAGGTAATAACCGTGTATAGATCTTTAAATTATGTAACGTAGTTTTAGATTCATAGTTTTATAAACGAGTAAATTTTATCAACAGTATTATAAAAATGCAATTATATTAATAATTACATCGCTGTGATAAAACAGTAAAAATATAAAATTAAATCATTATAAAAGGAAATTGTTCGGTTTTAAGTCATAATTGAAACGAGACAGAAATTATTGATAATTTCTACATTTTTTTATAACAGAACAATTATTATTATCTCAGAGTGTATTATTTTTTATCGACATTTTCGTTTTGAATAATTTAAAAAAAATAATTCATAAAGAACAATGACTATTTATATATTTTTATATTTTTACCAAAACCTAATAATAATATAATAATAATAATAAAATAAATATAATAATCAGAAGAAAGAGTACTTTTAAAATAATTATCTTTCAAAAAAAAAAAAACTCGTACAATTATGATGAAAGTTGATAGGTGTGGTAAATGCCATTGGGGTTTCGTTTGCGTTTCCTGGTAAAGTACTGAGGTGAAATTAAAAAAAAAAAAAAAAAGAAACTTACATTTTTACATAAATTAAAAAGCAACAAAAAATTATCGAGAATGTTTACCGGCCCAACAAATTTTTACGAATAAAAACAAAGCCTAAGCTATCACCTATAATTAATTGAGTTTTTTATATTTTTGTTTGTCTTGATTCTAAAAATATTTTTAAAAAACTACTGGGATGTTTTACATAGCTTAATTCAGTGGCGTACACGGGATTTTTTTCAATGACGTAGCTAAACGCGGTAAATGCAAATTATATATAATAATCCTAACACAACGTACGGCCACGGTGGTCGACTATTTAGGTCCGGATTAGTGTCCGTTATGAAGCATTCCGACCTTCTCGTGACCGACTGTTTGAGTCCAATTATTGTGTGCCTAAAGCTTCTCCGGAACGTCCGATTTCGGTTCTTAAACGTACGACCTATGTATCATTTCTTCCAACACCACGACCATATGGTAAACCCCTCGACAATACTTCCGATACTCACCACGATTGAATAATAGAGATATTTTACCGCTGAATTATTTGAAATGGCGTTGTTCAGAAGGAGTGAATAATATTGAAGTTTGAAGTTTTAGAAGCACCGTCCCCAAAACAAAGTCCTCTAAAATATTTTCGGGAAACGAGCAGAGGGGAGACTGAGAGTATGGTTGTAGCGTTTGGGTGAGGCACGCGGTGATAATATTACAATTTAAACGGTTTACGAACACAATTTGATCCCCCCCAAATAATCCTAATTCATTGTGTCACGGTGTATATAAATATATTTAAAAATTTCCGAAATTTATTTGATAACTTGTATATATCCGTGAAACGGTCATGGTTTCCAATAGTTACGCAGCGTTTGGTATTTAAAGTCACGTTAGATTAGAACCGTCGGCTCAATTCCAAGTGGCGCATTCCTAACAATGCAGCCCATTTTTTTTCTCTTTTTTTTTTTTTTGTATTGTCTGGACCAAAATGAGACGTTTTTATGATTATTTATAGAAACTTCCCATATGAATCTTCAGCGGCTGAAGACCGAAGTCATACCTTGGACATTTGATCGGCCCGCCACCTCGAGCGCCGCGTTATTTCCTCAACTTTGCATATGGTCGCCTCAAGACCGTCGTAGTAAAATCACGTTCTAGTAATCGAGTCCGTATAGACCGTTCTAAGACCTGCCCGGGCTGTTAGGAAATACATTTCAAATATGTATTGTACAAATACAAGACATTTTTATCTAGGTATTTTTGCCACGTCCATAATTGTATAAATCTAGTCCTGTCATGGTAAAGTTGCAGTCGATCATTAAAAGATTCAAGACGTATCAAAAGTTAGACAATACGACCCACAAGAATACCACGGACTCTATGACGAAATCTTGAACAAGACAACTTTGAATGGAGCCACTAGTGATCATCAGATGATGGTCGAAATAAAAAAAGGTAATAATTATTGAAATATTTTAAAAATGAATATTATACAATCTAAAATGAAAAAGTTCTTTATATCAGTATATTGAACGAATGCTTATTCTTATAAAATTAATATTTAAATTCTATTATTACAGAGAGTGGGAAAAGGATAACATTAAAGCTCATTAAATGTTTTATATTTAAAAAAAAAAAAAAATGATTGATTATAATGATACCAAATTTAAAGAGGTTTACGTTTGGGTACTAGGTAGTGTATTTTGTACAGACGAGTTTATTTCATTCAAATATAAATTAAGGAAATAAACAGTTTTTTGTTTTGTTTTATATATATATATAATTTGTCGATAATTGAACGTACAGGAACATTATCCTTTAACCATTCAGCAATTTAATTGGTTTGTTATCCTATTAATAATGAGTGCCGAATAATGCCGAATAATTTACGGTATTCCGTCGTGTTTTAACATTGGACGTCGAGCGGCGCGTACCGCGCACGCCGTTGGCGTTATTGATACGTTTTTTTAAGTTTTAATTTTTTTTTTTTTTCGTTCCCGGTGCAATTCAATGCGGTCATATAAATAAAATCGTATTTGGACGCGGTCCGTTTACGTTTACACGGACGTTGTGTATAAAATAATACAAGAAAAACGGCGTGGCGTACGCGTACAACGGCCGTGATAATTGATGTTCATTGATATATAATACGTTATATTATTGTTGCCGCGCGGCAGACTAATACAATTGTTATTTTTAAATACGAAAGAAAAAAAAAAGCGTAACGTTTTATTTCGCGCCGTCGCGAAATATAATACAATTTACAATTTGCGGTGGACGCGTTCGTATTACTCCGGGAATGAAAAACGAAAACTCTGAGCTTTGTATTATAGGTTAGACCGTCTGATATTGTACACGCGCGTGACTCCGCCGGTCGTACTCGGAGTTTTTTTTTTTTTTTTTTTTTTTTATATACAAACCGCCGTCATCGTCGCCGCGTATAAGATTAAGTTTTTTTTTTTTTTTTTTTTTTTTTTTTATGCCGCGAGCTCGCGCGCGCGCGCCCGTTCGTTCACAATCAAAGCCCCGGCGATTTGAAAAGAAAGAAGAAAAAAAAAAACGCCATCGTCGGGACCCCGTGAAGAAAACAAAAGGGATCTGTAAAGGATTCCGTGGTCAATTTACCGCGAGAAAACCGCATAAAAACGAATATTGGTTCGCGCGGTTTTCCCGCTCGAATCTATTGCGTGTGTCGGCGCACGTATTTATTTATTTATTTTTTTTTTTTCATTTTTTTTTATATAATTTTTTTCCCCCAACGACATTTCCACGTTAACCGTAACGCACACCCGTCATTTAACAGTAACGTGTCCAAACAAAATGAACACACTACACTGTTAATAAATGGAACCGTATTAGACGTTATTTCCATATTCGCGCGTATTATTATGAGGACGGGCCCGGTAGAGTTTTTCGAACGCTCAAACAATAATCCTATTATATATTTCCAATGCGATCCGAATTACGTTTACCGACATTATTTACGCGTTCACTATAACATTATTATTATTATAATAATAATAATATCTGCGTTCAATTCAATTTAGATTCTGAGTGCAGCGAAACGTAAGCTATACACACTGCGAGTGAGCTAAGTTAGTTTTAATAAGAAGAGGTTTTTTTTATTTTTTTTTTATATATATTCTCGAAAAGACCTTTGGTCTTCAGCTTTGGGACAATGCCGAGCAATCCAACACAAATAAAATTCGAACCTTCCAGAATAATTTCCTTCGTAATTCCACAAATTCTCCACCGTACATCTCAAACCTGACTTTACATACCGATCTAAAAATCAAAACAGTCCACGGAGAAGCAACTAATTTTTACAAACGATTCCATTAAAAACTTCCTGCTCGTGCCAACCTCCTCAGGAGGCTCAAAAGAAAATGTTGTCGTGGTCTCTTCACTATTTAATCTAAAGTAATAGTATACAAAAATTAAAATTAAAATCTCAAGTAAGGGTATTGTTACCACTGGGTGGCTCCTCCCATTAAATTATCATGTACCTATTTTCTATTGGCAAATATTCTTATTGTTCCTAAAGGAACAGATTGTATATACCAAATAAAAAAATTAAAAAAAAATATTGTCGAAAACAATTTCGGGTTGGTAAAAATGCACCGATTTTTTTTTTGTTATATTCCTTATGTCGGGAAACGTGGATTTTCACCTCGATATTACTTCATATGGAACAGTTTTCAAAATTATCCATTATTTTTTTCCATCAAATTGATTGATGGTTTTTTTTTTTTTCAAATATACTTTTTCAGTTTGTAAAACTGTTCTAAATTGTTCATTTTGTCTTATAAAAGTTGCGAATTATCGAAATGCCTACCAGCGATACCACCTGGTATTTGATTTTTGTCGGTTTTTAAATTGCCTTCTGGCTACACGTGGTAAAAAAACCGGGCCAATACCCATTAAACGTTACCGGTTTGCCGGTCTCGAATCGGAATCGTTTTTTTTATCGGAATTCTTTAACGTTGCTTTCGGAATAAAAACTATATGATCCGACACCCGGTTTAACGTTTATTTGTTAATTTCGTGGGCGAGTCGCTTTAAGGAATAGTAACATTACAATTATTATTTACAAATGATACTCTGCGCCGCCGTCCGAGTAGAGGTACTCTGTGAAATTAATTACTTTATTCGCAGAGTCGCCCTTATAGAAGACTGCTATTTTGTCTGATTAGTATTCTAGCACTATATACAGCTTAACGACCCCGCACTAATATATTATTATAATGGGGTAGTTCGTGTATAATCGCCTCTGATTCAAAACCCGGATATTTATCTTTTTAACGCGCGATACTGTCCGGTATTTACAAACATTAAAATGTGGGTTAAAATATTATGTTTGTATTATTATTATTATTGTATATCGCAATAAACAATAGCAATTACAATCGGGAATACGTAACACGATGATAACCTATACCGAACCTCCCGAGACAAATACAAAAGTGTTGAAGCGGACGCGAATTTGTTGGTCTGGACTCACACTTTGCACCGCAAAAAATGAAATTGAGTCGAGACTACGAGAACGGCGGAACGAACGATGTTTCGGTTTGACAAAAAAATTACAATTATCTTCAAAAGCACTATCGGTAAACTCTACAATTGTGCAATTGTCTTGCGCGCTCATCGGACCGCTCATAGATACAATAAATAAAGAAAAAAAAAAAAACAACAACAATGGGCAGAAGGTACTTGCTGAACAAGCAGGTTACCGACAAAGTGGATTAATATGGTGCTCGTGTAGAAGACTATACTACACAAGACCATTAGGACGTGCACGTGTAAAAAGAAAGACCGGACAAAGAATTAAGTAAAAATAAAAGAGCTAGGGGTGATGTATCTGAGAGAGGAAGCATAGAAAACGGTGGGATAATATTTGTTTGTCAGCGTAGTCGTCATGGCTGTATACAAGAATAAGACGAAGGGAAATAATAGCAGTGTTTATAGAAATCGGCAATGGATTTAGGGTTTATGCTGGACGGAATTCAAGCTTCACAATATTCCACGAGTAGTATCCATTTAGAACGAATTAGAATCCGTTGCGATATAAAAACCGAAATAACTTTACGTGAAAAAGATACATTTAATTTTACAATTGAAACAATTAAAGTAACGAATAAAAAAAGAAAAAAAATGAAATAAATTGTACACTCTTAAGAAACCCCACATTTTCAATATGTTTTTTATAAATGGGTTTTCTGGAAAACAATTGATCCGTAAATAAATGTTCAATTTTTTTACGAATTTGATTTCTTGGATATAGGTACTTTAGTACTTTTATATCCTATGCACGTTCGATTTAATAAATCAATTGTTAATGTGAGCTAATAAATACAAAACGTATATAAACCGAAGAATATTTTTTTATGGTCTAACTATTTATAAACTTTGTCCATTTATTTAAACGAAAAATAAATGTTGTTAAGAGTTCAATAACTTAAAACTTTTCTATCGGAAACAGTAGATAATATGATACTTGTCTTGTCATTGACACACGTAAATATATTAAAATATATTTACATTTTTATACGCAATGAAAAGTTGTATAACTTGTATGTTTTATTTGTTCAACAATATTACTTGTGGTCGATTCCATGTTAGCCACCTAGTAAACCTATTACCCATCTAACTAGAATATTTAATTATTCTCTTTAAATCATCTTATGAACTTGAATTGTCAATTCACGTTTTTTTTTTTTCGTGTAGATAATTATTAAGTGAAAAAACAATTGATAATTACATGCCGACTAAACATTCAAACGTTACACGAGACGCCGGGGCACCTCGGGTTAAAAAATAATAGTAGAAAACGAAAATTAGTTATTTAAACAAATAGGGTTTTATGATAGAAATTAAACGTGCACGTAATTTCGTTCGCATAGAATTTAAGTTTCTAATATGAAAACATCTCTAGCGCGATAATACTGGTTGGTAATCGTCTCTAAAACATATTATTATAAAATAACTAAAGTAATTACTATTATTAGATCTAAAGATATAATAATAAGACCAAGTTCTAACGAACGTTGAACGTATATTTCAAAACTTTTAAACAACTTTAGTAGTAAGTAGACACCTCTATTAAATGTTATTAATATTAATTTAATACTACGAGTGTCTACAGGGCGATCGATCGAGCGTATAGACTCGAAAAGTATTTCAACATTTTTTTTTTTTTTTTAATGGAAAATTTAAGAAACAATCCGGTCTAAATCGTATCTTTGGCCTTATTGGGACACTCGTTCTCGCATTATTGGTTGGTGTGTGATTGTGCGAAACCCCTACCGGGGGATTGATATTTAAACGGCATCGTATGTGTTCAACAAGAAAATATCCAGAAAAATCGAATAGGCCTAAATAAAACTAATGTATTTATAAATTTTAATTTTCATCTACGTGTTCGTCAATTCGTCAACGTCGATGTTTCATTCATTTTGATAGTCGATACGGTTTTATCGGAAGCTATTGATAGCTAATGACGAGTACATTTAATAGTATTTTTTTTATGTGAACTGTGTATACCGTAATAGAGTGCTATTTTATTAACAACTTATTTAGGTTTTCGTAAATAATATTGACCAGATATTAACGTCGACGATTTAGCTGGTACACCAGCTTAGAAATTACTATCTAGAGTTGATTTTTTACTAATATCGGCGTACAACTTGCCTCCACCTTTTCCTTAATATAAGCCTCTTATAATATTACGTAATCGTTTATTTGACAGATCTATATCTTGCAAACGGATCGTAGGAATTTAAATTGTCTATCGCTAAAATCATTTTTAGAAATGGTTTTATTAATAATTATTGTTAACGACGTAATAATGCTATTTGAAAAACGAAATGTGGCGACGATGGTCTCACTCCCGCACACAAAAGTGAGAAATATAAAGGAATGTAAAATTGTTTCTTATGTTTTCCAAAAAGCGAATTCGGAAAAAAGTTAAAACTGTTCCATATAATACAATTAATGTCTGACAATCGCCCTGTATATAGTTGATTAATTAGGTACTCTTGACGTATAACCCGGATTTTTTTTTAAATTTCGTATTGGATACGCTATAATATATAAGCCGAAAATGTATTCAAAAGCATACAATAATAAAGCACTACTGTAAGGACTTGTGTTTTATTAGCATTCAGAGTACATTTTCGGTTTCGGTTCTCAAATAAATACCTACGTAATTCTTACAGTGCTTCGTGTTTTAATTATATTGATGTCAAGTACGCGTAAATTTATGTTTTTATATATATATATACTTAATACAGTGATTGTTATCTTTTATGTTAATTTCCTTTTATTTTTTTTTTATTTTTTTATTTTTTTTTTTTGCGCGCGAGAGAGCCTAAAGTCATAACTCACAATACGAAGTACATAAACGTATTTGAGGAGGCTTACCTACTGGACCGTATAAGCAATACAATTTTTTAATCTGGACGAATATTATATTTTATTGTAAATTGTATATATATTTTTTTTATGGTATAAAAACGAAAATGTATACATATATATATATATATATATATATATATATATATATATATATATATATATATATATATATATATATATATATATGAAAATTAAATCTATAATGAAAATAATTATTTTTCAACTATTTATATTAGAATAAATTAAGTGCCCGCACATTTAATGCCATTTTCGAATTTTTAATCAAATTATTGTTAAAAAAAAAAAAAATTATGTTTCCTTTTACAGAAACATTTGACAATAGAATCGTCGACACGTAAAACACTATTTTCTCATATATTAAGAAAAAAAACGTGAACAACTCAATATTAAAAATAAGTCGTAATGAAAAAAAAAAAAAACACTATTTTGTTAAATTGAAAATGTTTATTTATCGAAATGTGTTGTCGAGAAAGCGCAAAGTTTTATGTTTGAGAACGGAAATTAATTACGGCCAAAATATGTTGTTTTTGCCTATTAAACGATAAATTTCATGTTCCGTCCATGTATATTTTCCGGTAGAATCATTCAATTCTGACACCTATTTCAAGCCCTGTGCTCTAATACTGATTTATTCAGTGATAATTTTAGATGTCTGTTCTTTGGATTACGGCTTAACATAGTTATAATGATCTTATAGTGAGCTTTGTGATTGAGATATAAAGAAATTTGGTAAATGATTATTTGTGTGGCAGCACGGCACAAGGCGTTCGAATAGTCGGAACCGGCAGACCTTTAGGAAAAATAATCTTTTGAAAAATAAATTAAAGGGTCTCCGATTACTAGTGGCCGGGGTTAGATGCGGTTTTAACAAAGCTTACAGAAATGAAAACGATAGGTGTATTGACGAAATTCCAGTAGAAATTCTTCAAAATATGAGATATAATGCGTGCAATTAACTAATAAAAAAAAAACCCTTAGACCGTTACATCAGCGGGCTCTTTGCTATAGACCTCATTAAAAGTAAAACAATTACTATACCCACAACATGAAATTTAAATTATTGCAGAAACTATAGTACGATAGCCCTACACACGTCCAAAATACTAATCGATATCACTAATAATTATATGACCGAAACGTTAGTTAGGTCCAATTTGGTTTTAAGAAAAGGAAAAGTGACAAAAAAATTCATTTTAGCATTAAAAATTGTATAAGAACGTATACTGGATACAAATAAAAGAACGTTTTCAACGTTCATTGACTTTGAAAAGGCCTCCCATAGAATTGATTGGAATCTATTTGCAGCAATGCAAAGAACGCAGATTGACTGGACGAATAAAAAGCTCATTTTAAACCTTGATAAATCGAAAAGCACACGGATTACCATAAATGGACACAAACAAAATGGCTAAATAAAAAGAAGGGTAAGACATGGCAGCCCGCCATCACCATGTCTCTTTAACCTCTTCATAGAAGAAGTCAAACAACTGACGAAAATCAATGGTAAAGGCGTAATAGTATACGGACAATAACATTCATTGTAGTCGTTTCGCGGACGATATTGTAATGTTAGAAAACTCCGAGAAATAAATTAGCTATATTATAGGGCAGTCCTAAAACATGTGCTTAGCAGGGTTTGCCTGAAAAACAACATTAAAAATACTAAATCGATTGTCGTGAATAAGAACCGACACAGCAATAATAACTAACATTAAAATAAAAAAAACCATCGCGAAGTATTAGAATAGTATAGAATTTAACAGTCCTAAACTAATAATTGCGTTAGTCAAATGAAAAATGACTACAAAATTATTTAAAACGCTATGAAAATAATATCACTTGCTAAACTGGCCTTTCGAAAGAAACGGAACCTACCAGTCAATCAAAACCTGGAAATAACCAGGATAAAAATTTTCTTATGGACATAAATACGTAGCGTCTTGACCAATGCGTGTGAAGCGTGAACTCTAAGGAAACAGGATGATAACAGACAACATGCAGCAGAAATGTGGTTTTAGAGAAGATTTATGAAAACAAGCGGGACGGTGTGAAAGAAAAAAAAAATGAGCGGATACTAACTGTAGTAAATAAAAGAACGGGAGATCATACAAATCGAAAATTCCAGAAAAACAAAATTATTTGCAAACCTCATACGACATAACAAATTTCTTTACGTCTATAATGACGTGGAAAGTTTTAGGCAATAGAACAAGAGGAATACCTAAAACACCTATCCTGCAAAGCATTATGGCCCACACTATTTGTACGAATAACAAGACACTAAATGAAACTGTTAAAGACCGGTACATTTGGCTTCAACGACAGTGACAAGGCACGGCCGTTAGAGAAAGAATATAAGTGTTCTTTAATAAGACAAACTATTTTTGTTTTTATGAAATCCGGTGAAACAATTCAATGCGAATGTTCAATTATTTAAGTTGTACAATCTGCAGTGTATTTGTATTAGGACCACAAAGTATCGTTTAGATTTGGGGTGTGCAATGGAATGTATTTACACATATGACAATACTGAATCTTTCGGCGTTATATTGAAACACAATAATATTCGGGATGAAATCCTAGTAAAAATTCCATATGATACTTAATAGAAAAGATTTGTTTATTTGTATACGTGTACGACTTTGTACACAATATTATTTACCTCAATTTAAAATTGTAATTTGTGCATATATTAATATTTGTCTTGATTCATTCGCAGTAAAGAGGTTAGTGAAATATTTAAATTGTTAAGACGCAGATAGATAAACATAATTACATATAATTTCTCCAAATATATCTAGATAAAGAAAAAGTTGACAAGTATTTAAATTATCTCGGGTAAGATAATACAAAGGTGCAAATTGTCTGGTTTAAAAAAATATTAAAATATTAATTTTGTATTCAATTGTATATTGTAGATAACATTGCAACCGGGAGGTACAAAATGTTAACGAAACCTGCGGACGTTTGATTTAAAAGTAAAACAATACAATTGGGTATATAACGTTCTCTACTGCCGGGTAAAACATTGGATCGTTGATATTTTTTAAGGTATTTAATATGTTGATCAAGATTATTGCTATGAAAGATAATGTGATATATACCTATGATAAACCTAGGGTAGATATTAGTATTGTCGACTTGACAAGATAAAAGATAGCCACTAAAGGGAAATGTCTCAAAGGCCGGGGGTATAATATTTTTATTATTTTTTTTTCGAACCTTGAGCGTTATTTGAATAATGGAGTATGATATTTCCATGTACCTACAACGTGACGGATATGGTCTGGGATAAAAAAAGAATCATCGTCGTGATATTTTTTTTTTTTACACTCTAACCCGTGCGTTATAACCTGCGCATAGTAGCACTAGAAAAAAAAAAAACCAACCAGATAAAATATAAATCACGGCAATCTACTGGCACCGCGGACAACGGTTGTCGCTCGGTATGCGGAGGAAAACCGTCGGCCGGAGACAATCCGGCACCGTCCCGAGGCGGAGTTATCAAATTTCCATTAATGTCCACAAGTGCTCCCGTACCGATAATCGTAATTCGCCATAATGATAATAATACAGTGTAAGTCCCGGAATCCGCAGTGTTATTACCGGAGGCGGTGTATTTACGCGGGTTTTATTTGAGGGGAAATCGGTTTCGCCTGACCGGGTTATAATAAATACAGATCGCCGCCGTCGTTATACTAAATAAATATATCGGCAAAATAAAATTCCGGTCAAGAGCCGTAGGTACCCCGAATATATTACGGGCCGCGGCGAAGAAAACCCGAAAAAAAAAAAAAAAAAAAAAAAAACGAGATAAAAGAAAAATGGAAAGTAACGGAAAAAAAAAAAAAAAACAAAACGGTTCGCCCGTCCGTGTGATTTATACAGTGTACACACGGACAAACGTCGGGACGTCCGATTTTATTTCGGCGCTGCCCGGCGACAAAACGCCGCCCCGGACGTCGGTCCGCGGGGTCTGCGAATCGACCGGAACCGTTTGTTTTGCGCGGCGCGTACCGCTTATACGAGTGATACGAGTGTATGCAAATATACGAGCACGATTATAATATTAACGGGACGCTATACTTTCCGTCTCCCGGACGACCCCATTTCGTCGGCCAATCGTTTAGAATTTATGTACCGAACAGTCTTACCGGTGGCCGTGGCTTCCGCCTCCCGCAAGAATGTCCGTTGGCCTTTTTCCGGGTTCCCGGTCTTGTCGGCGGTCGCGGCTGCCGCGGCGTCTCGGTGTTTTCCGGTCTTGCTCTTGGACGACGGTCTCCGGTCCGCCACTTCGTTGACGGGCGCTGCGCGGACGTGCACCGAAAACGCCAAAGAAAAACAAATAATACAAAAAAAAGCACATAAAATCGCACGCATAAATCCCGTCGGGTTCGAGACGAAAAATAAAATAAAAAAACAAAAAAAAGGTCATCGTATAATAAAATATAAATAGAAACTTTTTTTTTGGGACAGACCACGAGCGCGCGCGTGTGTATATTTGATATTAACGTCGCGCGCTTTCGACGAGAAAAAGTTTTCTTGGGCGTCCGGCCGAAGAACGCACGACGACGTGGCGTGTATGTAAAAAAAAAATAAAAAAATAACTAACAATACTTATACGAATTATTATTGTATTATGACTAGGGGCCTGTGAATCAGCGGGCGAGTGTATTTTCATTTCTTTTTTGGCCGATTGTGAAATGTAGCGTTCTTAACGCAATGTTTGATTCGTGTCTAACGCCGAATCGAACGTTGAAACTTTTATTTTGCAATCTTTTTCCGTTTTAAGTTTGTCATCATATTCCGTCAATTAACGTCTTTACACGCATAACTGATTAATTTTACACAGACTGTGTAAACAGGGTTCGGCGAAGCCTACTGATGAGTTTAATAAAGACTGGGAGAACCCTAAGTGGACGTGGGCACGGAGCGCCCAGAAAAGTCAGAACCACTGAAAATGTCCATTTGGTTAGAGAGGCAATTGGGCGGTCACTAAGACGCTCTGCCCGGAAGCACGGAGTTGCTTTGGGAATATTGCGATATTGGAAACTTATCTACAGCACAGTTTGGAGAAATGGCTGAAGGACAAGACTTGGAAGATGTATGATTATTTTCAAATCCGGGGCTAGAGCGCTCACAGTTCGAATTTCGCTTGCTACTCTGCGACAAACGTTCCCTGGGCGGTTGGTCTCCCTGAGGGGTGACGTAGACCGGCCGGCACACTCCCCTGATTTTAAAAATTTGCCATTTTTCGTCTAAGGGGTTCCTCAAGGATATGGTTTCCAAACATCGTCCCATACTATAGACGGCCCGAAGAAGAGAAACACTGAAGAAATCGTGGCCATACCTATCGGAACGTGCCAAAAATCGTACCAAAACTAAAAAAAATATTTAAAATGACTACGAACATTTAAATACGAATTTTTCTCACCAATGAGACGATAATAATTTGATTTTTGAAAAATTGCGCGATTTTCAGCACATTTAAAAAAACAACTTTATGCATTTTAAGTACATTTTTAGTGGTTTTAAATATATTTTATAAGGATATTTCACTGCGTTATATTCACAGCCCTAATTATAACTGCTGTGGATATCGGTTATTTTTATTTTATTTTTTTTTTTTTTATCTGTTTTATTCGGTTTACCCCTTTCTCCGTGTTTCGACGATTTCTTGGCGGAAACGGTTGTTCCCCGTTTGTCCGCCGTAGTGGCCTCCGCGGTCGTAGTGCTCGCCGTCATAGTAGTCGTGGTGGTCGTGGTAGTCGTTGTGGTCGTCGTGGTCGGTTTGGGTATCTCTTTGGAAAGCAAAAAAAAAACATAAAAAATCGCATTATTATTTATACATTTCGCCGATTGTCCACCATATATTATCCTAACTTACAGAGTCAGTCAACAACAAACGAATACAACGAAATAAATATACGGATAACCGATTTTTTAATGGATAAAGTACAATATATCATTTTAAATAATTTGTAATATTAAACATAACAAACATTGCTAATAGTTTTATCTGTGAACGGACAAACTGTTCTGAATAAATTAATTCGACAAATTGTGAATAATGTTCGATTTTCGTAAGTGTTTGACTTTGATCTTCCGATAAATGCCTTTTTTGAGATGAACACGACCCGCTTCCATCACTACGAACCCTTGGCGGTTAGAACTATTTTGTGTTGCTGGCAACTTAATTCAAAGCCCTCAGAAAATTACCGATCGCATTCTGTTTTACATTTACACTATCGACTACCGTCTATCGTATTAATTAACAAATATTTGATCAACGTAACAATTTACAATCTAGTGGAATAGAAAAAGTACTTTATTGGATGTTATATTTTATAGTAAATGTATATCTTGTGTATGAAAAAAAAATAATAATAATTATTCGAATAATAAATGCATTAATTTAATCCGAACACTCCACCTTATCAATAACATCGTTCGGGTTAATTTCTTTAACAATTACTTTTCAACATTGGTTTGTTTTATATATGTTCTCGTGCCATTCAATCTCTCAAATAATTCTTAACGTGTGTTAAGCTTTGAAAAAAAAAACGTTGTTTATTTCAACGTGAGTGATTGTATACATAAACAACAATTTCTTATGTAAAAAAAAAAAAAAAGAAAAAAAAAATACGATAAATATTAAAATGATTTACGACTACAATGAACAACAGTGCTTATTACAGTAGAAAGGAATTTTAAATTATCAAATATTCGGTAAATAATCGCACGTTCGCATTATACGGAATACCAAAAGTTATTGGACGATATTGGGGATTGGGGTTTTGTGTTATTTTCGCAATATTTTCCAATATACAGGGTGGGGCACTGAAACGGCCGGTTTTCAACAAAACAATTTTCTCAGTCATGATTGCAATAAAAAATCTCATTAAATTTTTTTTAGTTCAAAGACGACATACCATTGACTAAACACGGAACAGTGGAATGGTAAACAACGTGCTTATGCAATACAATGACGGTTATGTGGCCGCACAGCGTACATTTCGTCTGGATTTTAACATTGAAACGCCATGATTCGGTACCCATAAGCCAAGACCATTAAAATATGCCAACGTTTAAAAAAAAAAAAACGTGTTTAGCATTAAAATATACGCCTGTACGAATAAAAACCAATCGTACACCCGAAAACGTCACTACCCTATCAAGCCCCCACCTCCTCATAACAAGTCCAACACGTCCTTGGACGGAAACATGTGTTATCCTTAAGTTTATCTGGTAGAAGCCTACGTCTGATCTGAACTTTCACCCATTGAATGAAACAGTGAAGTTTATGCACAAAAACCTCGACAAATTGATAAACTAAAAAATAAATTTCAAGAAGAAATTGCCAATTTAACTTTGATAGTGTTACACCGGGTAGTGGAATAAATACGAAATAGGCTAGAAGAGTTGCTCAAGAATAGATGACCGTAATCTTAAGGATAAAATGTTTAGAAAATAAATGTCGAGTTATGTGCTCCATTAATATATAAATATATATTTATAATTCGATTTTTTTTTTATTTTACGATTGAACTTTAAATATCGGCCGTTTCGGTGTCCCACACTCTGTATTATTACATTCGTTATAGAATTTTTGTAATATGATTGAGAATAAAAGATATAAAAAAAAAAAAAAAAAATGAAAAAAGTACGAGTTTTACTTGGCTACTAGTTATATTTTCATTATTAATAA
This sequence comes from Tuberolachnus salignus, assembly GCA_956483605.1. Taxonomy (NCBI): domain Eukaryota; kingdom Metazoa; phylum Arthropoda; class Insecta; order Hemiptera; family Aphididae; genus Tuberolachnus; species Tuberolachnus salignus. Next base: position 19,495,297 of record OY101438.1, read on the forward strand.
TATACCTTTTAGTTTGTACCTTTTTTTTTTATATATATATTTTATTTATTTTTTTGTATCCATGACAAGCGGACCGGTGTCAACATTGTCCGTTTAATCTTAATAGTAATAATTTATATACGTGTTTTTAACCGGTAACCGGGATTCTCTATTCACCAAAGTGTACGCGAACAGTATTTTAGATATTCGCATCCCGGCGTCCGTATATCCTGTTCAAATTTAATAGCGCACGGACACTTGCACGGGCGTTATTTATTACGGGTTTGGATTTTTAGAATTTATTAACTGGCATAATGTTGTCAGTAGAATATATATATGTAAAATACTTTTTCGTGTTGTTTCTATTTAACGTAAAAAAAAAAATTTAAAAAAAAAATAACCCCTCGTTTATACCTGCCCCGGGTTTTATTGAAATATTTCAAAAGTATATCGGGACGCGTCCCCGTGCAGGTGAACGGATTACGAAACGTAAAACCCGCCGTACAAACTCGTAATTATATTTTTATTTTTTTTTTTTAATATATATATATCATTTTTTTTTCTTCGTTCTGTCCCGTTAGCGGAATTTTCAGTAAACTTATTAATTAATATCGTTAGCCGGCGGCGGTAAAACGAGCGATCAACCGAAACTTTTTGGGGTTTTTTACTGTGTGGACTACCGCTAGTTACAGTTGCATACCGAACGATATTCATATTTGTATATACAATTTGCGGTATACGCCGAAGTTATTTTAATATCATAAGCAGGTGAGTAGGACGGAAATGTAATTTTTCTAATATTAGCATACGGTCCGATTAAAAAAATTCGTGTCTAGAAATCGTCCGAAGCGGATGACGAGAAGCCGGACTCATAGTTTTGCGCAGTAATTCAAAAAGCACACGGCCAATAACATACGCATGACAATACCATACGTATTTATTTAAAATAAAATTGTGAAAATTATTTGAAAATTCGGAACACAAATAGGGCTGGGATTTTAAAGCGCGATTAATAACAATACAAACTTACGTGTTCTTGAAAAAAAAAAAATACAAATTTATTTATAATAAAAAAAAAGAGCGCCACCTATGAATCGTTGTAAAAATGGTTGAACTGATAATGCACACTTTTTATATTCGTTTCTTTTAACAGCTTGCACATGTTTTTCTCTCCGTATATGCTGATGGAGATTATATATTTTTTTTTCACACGACACATTAATTTCACAATGTTAACAATATAAAACCGGTTGAAAAGAACTCTTCTCAAAATTCTTACACTAATTGTTTTAATGATCAACTAGTTTTCACTTTAGGCATTTTACATGCGAGTGGCGTTAAATATACTCTGACTTTTGAGAATGCACTTGTTCGTTATTAATTAAGTATGTTGATTTGTAAGGTCCGATGACTTATTATGGTAATTTTCATTGTCTTTTTAGTTTGAACGCCGCGGGCCGTTCGTAATCGGTTCATTTCCAAAAATAACGCTCTTTATACTGTACAAATAGGTGAAACAACATAACGGGAGAAAGGAAATCGATAACCCATGTGTGTTATATTATTTGAAACGTTTAAATATAAAAATTAAAAAAAGTCTATTCCTTATTGTGGTCTAGCTCAATTTTTAACATTTAATATTTCAATATACATTCATTATTACATGATATTGTGCATTTTTATATATCGAATTTAGCATATAGGTAATACGAATTTTCTACTGAGTACATGTATATTTTTTAAGTACAAGTGGTTTAATTTGTAAACGATATACAATTATTAAAAACTAAAAGTGGCTGCAAACCGCATTTATGTAATAATTTTTTTGTAAAAACGTACCGTAAAGCTTGACGGTTCCGTCGGTTTCACCCAGCAAGTTTTTCGAAACACACTGGTAAGTGCCGAAGTCCATAGATGTAACCGATACTATGGTCAACTTCATTTTCGTTTTGTACGTGCTCTCCATAAGAGCCGTGCGGTATTTGGTGCCTGAAAAAAGGAATTTTAACTTAATATCCCGATTGGACGTTGGCAGAAGAATCGGAGAATTTGAGCCACCGGAGGTCTGCTCGAATAGGAGTCAAACCGAAAGACACGACTCGGAACCGTTATTTTCCGTCCATATTTTTAATGTAAGTTTGATTTATATTAGTAATCGATTGAGAAAACTTTAATTATAAGTATATCTTTGTATTATTATTTTTTTTTTTAGTTTCACTCAACACGGATAACGATATCGACACCCGAAGACTTTTTAAATGCTAAGTTAGCCTTAAAAAAAAAAAACTGGACACACTTTCATTAGAAATTCCTGAAAATTTCTATTTATTGAAATTTAATTTTCGATCATTTTTCCCCTCTTTTTTTTTTAATACATTTTATAACAGTTTTTTTTTTTTTTTTTGTATACAATCATAAGAAACATTTTATTTCAATAGAACTACACCATTCGCGGAAAACCAATACGGTAAAATAACAATCGTTTGAATTATTTATTTTTTACTTTTAAATATGAAAAAAAAAATAATAATAATAATATAATCGATTGTGTTTTACTTTATTGCTTTGTTGAGAATTTTAAGAGCAATTTAAGCCGCATTCTTGGGCAGGGGGACGGGGCAGGATTTAAATGGTTTCCGACAGCGGTTTTTTTTTTTTTTTTTTTTTTTAACGCTACAGACCTACAACACATATAATACGTTTCAAATAATAATAATAAAAAACAAACCGAGAACTTGTTTTTGTTTTCATATAGACACCCGAATCTATATCGCACAGTCGACGGGCGGCGTATATTATGGCGTCGAGTAAATACAATAAGACAAAATCCGATCGGTCGGACAGAACGCAACCCGTGCCTATATCGTACACAAAGCCTTGTGTTGTGCCCAGAAACAGTCAGCGGACGTAGCGGGGCCGAACAGCCGTCACCGGTGAAAAAAATTCTTGTCGGGCGCCAATGACACGATGATCAATGTCCCGCGGTGTACCGTTTTCTTCCGGCGAAATCATTTCCGGGGCGACGGATTCGCGTGCGAACGGATGTAACGAGGCGGAAAACAATCGGACCGATCGCGCAGCCGGGGGCACAGCGGACCGTAAACTGTCGCCGGTAAAGGAAACGTGAGCGGGCGAAGAGTAGTAAGGGGAGAGCAACACCGACGTGACAACGAGCGTCGTAATTAATATTGAGATGTTTTTAACCTTCCGTCACTTCCGTCTTACCGTCTTTTTTCGTGTGGTATATATATATATATATATTTTTTTTTTCGTTAATACCAGTATGAGCTATACTTGCCATGCCCACAACTCACCGTTTGGATCCGTGCCGACCTATCCGAATCAACCGTAAACTATTAAAAAAAAAAAAAAATTATCGTCTGCATTTGACTTGCAAGACAACGTGCCCTATGTAGACGGCAGATGGTATCCCTATCATAGTCACGACGGTACGGATTAGAGAAAAATTTAATTTGTTAATCCGGTATTCGCGGAATCATTGCCAATCAAAAACGATTCTTAGCGAAATTCGGTGAAACGCGTTTTGGAATCCGGTGATTTTTATGATTTCTGATAAAATTTACACTATAAACTGTTATAAGTAGAAAAAAATGTTTCTACGGACTTTCATGCATTTTTCGAATGCCATAAAATTAATTCACATAAAACCAAATATGTACTAAAAAACTCAAAAATCTCAAATGGCTATAAATAGCTAGCTGGAGATTGGCTAGATTATTTGGAAAATTTTACAATTTGAAAACCGTACGGTGGTCTAAAAAAAATGGGGTAATATACAGTTGAAAATTTCAGGGCTACGCGATTATTTTTGACCAAATACAAAAGTAAATCGAAAATAACAGAAAACCATCAAAGCGTAAATATTACATTTTTTTCTCTCATTATTAAGGAAACAACAAGAAATATTAAATTAAAAAAACGACCTCCGGTATGCTCCAACTATAAATCACTAACTAGACGAGGAAACAAACCATATAGTGAAACCAATACATTTCTCGGTACGCTCAGAATCTGAAGAAAAATTGTAATTTCGAAAATACCGTCTTTGTTTTTCGTAAATAACTTACAAATATATTGGTAAAACAAAATAATAATTTTTTATTTATTATTTTTCATAAAACGTTATCCAAAGAAACGTTTCGTCTGAAATACAGGTACCTAATTTACTAAGTGAAACAATAACTATTAACAAAATGTACCAATGAAAGGTTATGGAAAAAATGATTATTCGTGCTGATAAGTTGAATATTCGGAAAACCGTACAACTCCGACGAGTTTTTTTTTTTTTCAAAACGATGTTATCAACAACAGGTAGTTCTACAGGCTTTTAAGTTCTTTTTATTTACGTGAACACATTTTTGTCATATTGCCCGTTAGGATGACATAGACCGCAGCAAATGGACAAATGCGTGAGAACGGTTATACTATTCTTGTTGTTGGGCGAGTACACTTGTACTACATAAAAAACAAATTTTAAATTTTCTTAAAAAAGGCAAAATGTTTTCAAAGAAATTTGCACGCCTATATAACACCACTCAAACACATAATTGGCATGAAAAAAAAAAATAAAAAAATGTTTTATTTGTATATGTCTAACAAATTAATATTTAAGAATGTCTTCTTAGTATTTTAAAATTAATTTTCAAAAATACACAGCTGAAAAACTGCGTTTGAATTTTATAACTTTTATAACTGTTAGAAATTTAATTTTAAAAAAAAACCTCCGAATGAATATTTATTCAGCAAAATAATATCGACACTCCGGAGGCCGTCAAAGGTACACATTCGTCCATTTTCGGTCTGTGTCAACGTAACGGGCAATATAACAAAAATGTGTTCACGTAAATAAAAATGACGAAAAAGCCTTTAAAAACTACCTGTTGTTGATAACATCGTTATGAAAAAAAAAAAAAAAAAACACGTCGGAGTTGTACGGTTTCCCGAATAAAAACTCATATTTCCTCATTACCGAAGGTACGAATAATCGTATTTTACATAACCTATCACGGGTACATTTTTTTAATAGTTAATATTTCAAATTATATTCGAAATGTTTTCATCTACAAACGTTTAAAATTGGCGATTTGTCCGGTATATTCGTGTTTTTACTAGGCCTTTTCGTTTGCGTGTAGAACACGTTGCCGATAAATTTCCCGTTGGTAAAACATAGTCTGCAACCGCTTACTATCACATTATTGTCCGTGAAATGAAAACGTATTAAAAAAAAAAAAAAAAAAAAAAAAAAAAAAAAAAAAAAAAAAATATGATCATAATTTACACGGCTATACGTGCGTAAATGTTAACGCGTTATGATTTCGTAAAATACGTTTCGCTTTGAATTTTTTTTTTTTTTTGAACTCGTGTACGCAGAACAAATATTTTTATCTTTACCTTATAATACGCCTATTACGATATTGTTGTGATAGCGTAACAAACGATTTATGCGCAGTGGGTATGGGCTGTTTAGGTGTTCATATATTTTATTAATATGGGTACGGGGAACGGTTCCGGATGACATAATATATGCGTAAATGTGTTGGCGTAGTGCGGTGGATACGATAAATCACGGAACTTTTGCACCCAATTTAAAATCCGGCGGAAATCAAACCGTATTGCGTTTTATACCTATGGCCACTGAATAATATACAACGCAAAGTGATTCGGTCGATAAAAAATTTTTAAAAAAATACCTGAAATATTGTTTCCCCCCCACCCTAAGAGCGTATTACGAAATTTCCGTAGATCGATATTAATTTTAATCGTCTAAAAACCCGGTAAACATTTCCGCTTCCGGAATTCTTCGTTCGGTAATGATAACCCCCCTTTCGACTTTGCGGCCCAAGTTCTAAAACGGTATTACTCGTTGAATGGCAAAACCAATATTATGCGCTACGAAATGCATGATAAATATATTCGATACCCGTCTAAAAATATGCGGACGAAATAATGGAGAAACAATCGGACAAGTGGACGGGCGATTTTCGTCTCTTATCAATTACCGGCGCGGTAATTACGTATCCTCCAATCAGAAATCATATTAATAACAAAACACAACCCTATCGTTGTTATCACTACGGGTTACCACCTGTAGTCAATTGTTGTTATTCGATTGAAAACAACCGTAGAGACTTGATACTTACATATATATATATATACGTATATTAGTACTTTCCAAACGTGGTACATTTTGAAAATAGTCAGGCGATTTTCCGTGTAGTATAGGTTGAATACAATTTTCAAAATAATTTTTTAACAACCGACATTTTCGCTCGGAATCGTTATTCGTCCGCAATGATTCGTCGTTGGGTAAAGATTAAGATCGAATTAATTACGATGTTTTCACTAAAAACAGTGACCCCGCCCACATGCTGCGAAGTAGTATTTTTTATTTTTTTTTTTTTTCTTCTTACCATTTGTTACGATGTTGGTTTTATTTCTGGTCCAGTAATCGATAGATTTCGGAAACGCTTCCGACATGCATTCCAAAGTGACCGACTGATCGATTTGTGCGCCGACTAGCTGATTTTCCATCAATATCGTGGGAGGAACTGTTTGGGGGAAAAAAAAAAAAAATACACCAGTACAGAGCGATTCGTAATTAAAAATCACGACAATGGGTATTGGTGAAACAATAATATTTGCCACGATATTTCACAATACGCACGCGTAATATAACAAACGTATTATAGTACGTTATATATAATTCGTGTTGCGTGTGTTTTTTTTTTTATATTGTTTTAGACGTAATGCTGAAGACAGTAACGATATTTAGGTAACTGTCGGTTTCACTCACACTGTGTGATGAGCATGATACGTTTACTGACTGTCGGTGGAATTCCGTTTGATGCTATGCATAGATACGCACCCATTTGTATACGGTCCACTTTTGATATGTTTAACCACGGTCCGTTTACGGTGATCACTGAAAAAAAAATAAAAAAAAAAAACAGAAATTATTATATTCGTATACCTAGCATTGTTTTCTTTTTATATTTTATTTGAATACAGAGCCAAAATTCAATACAATTGCGGAGAAAATGAATGCATACAACGTTTTAGAAACGATAGAACTAAAACCATACCTATCCGATGGTTTAAAAATTAAACCTGATACTGCTCCGTGGATGTTTCACATTATGTGGAAAACTAAATTCTAGACGACGAAAAACTATCGTCAATTTGCTATGCGTACGCGTAGCGAACTTTTTACAATTATTGTAAATACCCGATTATATACTACGCGTCATTCATTCTCTTGGTGGATCTAAGTGTATCTAAGTGAAAAAGTAATTTAGGCAGTCTAGTATTTAAGAGCACGGAGTGGCTGAAATTATAAAAAAAAACTTGAATTATCAACGCAAAATAAAATTCATTACAAAACAAATTTATTTGATAAACTAATAAATTTATTTATTTATTTGTATAATTAATTTCTATGGCCGGAAATTATAATTGTATACAAGAAAATCAAATAAATGGTTGATTTTTATGTTATAACGATAAGTTGGGCGGTAAAAACATTTTGTTTTTTTGTTGGTGAAAATGATCATAACTAAAAAGTAACACTTGCATTACATAGTTTTTTTCAGCATTCGGTCATACAAAACAATTGATTCCAATATCCTTAATTTGCCAGGTAGCTGTAGGTAATAATGAACGAATGGACAGTTACGTCTGTTTAATTTGTTCCGCGGAACAGATATTTGAAAACTTCAATGGTATTAAACTATGGAAACTCGTATCTATAACGGTGTCTGTATGATTTTATGTTTAATAACAGATTTTAGAATAAAAATACCGAATTTCGAAATTTATATAGTGGATTTAATTCAAAAATGGACATGCTCAGGCAACAGCACAACTAAATTATGTACCCAGAAGCATTCCGAATGGTTATAACAAGAATTTATTTTACCAAAGTTTAGTTATCAAGTATATGAAATACTAAGTATGCACGCATGATGTTCTATGGATTTAGGAGTGAATATCAATTGTAAAAATAGCGTACGCACGATGGAGTACGAACGAGGAAAATTTTTGCCAATAGGGCACACACCACAGAATGCAAAACAATTGTTTTCAGAATGATATCGTGAAAAACGAATGAAAAAATATATACGTACCAATCTCAGACCGATTGGCACGTGTGCCTGTAATCTGTGGTCATCGACAAAGAGAGGATGAATATAATGTCAAAGAAAATAATTAAATAGTACACTTTGTCCAAATAATATTGTTCGAGCTTACTGCCCGTACCGTCAATTAGCATTTATTTTCCTCAAGACTCGTAAACACATTTTTTTCATTTTTTAATGGTAATGAAAATAATAAAAAACATTTTTAACGTGGGTAGAATTACGTACTGAATTTACAACATCGACGGTTTAGATTCTGAGATAAATGAGGGTAATAATCTAATTGACGACACCAGCAATAATTTCTGGTAGCAAAGTTATTTAGTTGAGGAAGTCGTTTATGAAAAATTCCTTATACTCGTCTGAACAATGAGGACAGCCCATAGAAAAACACGAATAAATACGCAACGCAGGTTTTAATCAAAATAGTCGACGAATTTTCGTTGTAATTCGCCAGTCGGAAATAATCGTAAAAGTTAATTCAACTCGTTGGTAATGTTTACTTATTTTAGCATTTTCTAAGCCCAATATAATTTTTTCTTTTTTTTTTTTCGGTTTTTTTAAATTGTATTTACTTTTGGCTAGGCTATAAAGATCTTGTCAACTTGTTTCTTTCTAAACATGTTCGATGTTAAAGTTGTACGCGACTATTAAAAACCACGAACAACGGTGTATTAGTTTTAAGATAGTTAAAAAAGGAATACAATTTTAATTTTAAATTTAGCATACAGATTGAGTAACCGAACTTCCTCCGGATTTGTATTCCATGATCTCCCTATATAATAGCATAATCCTACACATTCAATTTTCACTTATTGCATGTATTAGCATCAGTAGTACCTGTTTCATTTTTTTTTTTTTTTTAATGTTTTAAAACAATAACAAACTTAAACAAATTTTGATAGTCTACGACGAGTCAATAATTACAATGAATAAATTATAAAAATTCTATATGATTTCGTAAAAAAAAAAGGCAGATACTGCTTACTGTTGTCGATAGGAAGTCGGAATGGTAAGATATAAAGAAAAATTTAGCTCATACGGTTGCTTGATATATTGATAAACAAATATATTATTTTAAATTAACGGAGAATATTGAAATAATTACAGTAGAGTTTCGTCTTTTTTTTTCGTGTTGATCTCCGTGTTATTTCTAGATTATTATGTAATTAAAGAATAATTTAATTTATATCTCCAGCCACTGATAAAACAATTCGTTTGATTACGAAAGCTAACGAAATACGATTCTAAGCGAGGTTCGGTTTACCAATTGTTTTCCGTGAAATGCCGTGATTTTTACTCTTGCCATTTGTTTTTAACCGCTAAGTACAATTTAAAAACTTTTTTAAAATTGGCAGATATTTATTGTCGGCTAAAACTATATCATCCAATCGAAACAGAAGGAAAATTTAGACAATGTCATGAACATATTTGTTCACGTCTAGAAAGAGCTGATGTCAGAAGAGAATTAATATTCGGGGTAAAATTCAGTTATCTACGATTATCGTTAAGCGATTTACAACAATACGAAAAAACCGAATAATAATGAAACCATTATATTGCCGTAAATTGATTTGCCGGTTTCTCCGATTGTTACTGGAACTACAAAGAAAATAAATAAAAAAAAAAAAATTGCGTATGGACGATAATATTGTTCATTGACTTCCCGGCCTCGAATCTCAGTAATTATCTTTTTAATGTATTCGACCATTTTGTTGTTTGGTTTTCGAAAAAAATTCAGATGTGCAATGTGCAGTCGCGATTGTATTGTTGTATACTTTAAACGGTATTATCGATTTTTAGACAATAATAATTTATTACTGTCGCACAACTATGGTTAGCCACCAAACGTCCCAGTATAGAGTATACGTTTTTATTTTTTTAATTAAACCTCGAACGAGAGCGCTCACGAAGTCACGCGGGACATTATTTGTTCTTGAAATAAAAAAATTACACATTTTTTGTCGAATATCGGTATCCACCGGTTGTCAATCGGACATTAAATTTTGATTTTTTTTTTTTTTTTTTTGATCAACGACCAGTTTACGGTCGGCCATCGTCACACGCGCACACCGATATCCACGCCGCGATTAACAATTCAACATTCGTTTTAATTTACCATAAAAAAATTTACAGTAAATCGCTTATTGTTTCGACAATGTTTAAAGTGGATACAATCCTCGGTTTTCAATGTTGATAATAAATTTGAATTGAACGGGAAAATGTCTACGCGTGTAAATCACTCATATGTTGTAATGGAAATGTAACGATACGATTTTATTAACAATATTATTTTCTAAAGGAATAAATAAAAAATAAAAAAATATAGTATGATTTTTTTCCGTTTTATTACTTTGATAATATTACGAGTGTATTATAATTATAACGTTACTATATGATTAAAAAAATAAAAATATTGTTGTAAATACAATGCAATTAAAACGACACTACGTTTTTTCAATGAAAACAATATGAACGTAAAAAATTAATAATATTTTAGCATTATTATCGTTAAGAATTAACCGTCTGGGCACTTGTCGGCTTAACAAATGAAGACAAAATTGCCCGGGTTCCTTTTAACAGCAGGGCCCACTGAGCAGCTATTTACTAAAATTAAATTGTACGTTTTAAAATTGAAAATTTTTTACATTTTTTAGATTAACATATTTGTGCGAAGCGCAAAATATCATAATCACTCGTAGACATAATTAAAAAATAATTTAAAAAAAAAAAAAACAGAGAGGTACCTATGATATCGTCCAGTCATATCGAATCGACATTAAATAAAAATAAAATCAAAATCAATTTAATAATATTACGAGTAAACTGTCCTAGTAAATGTTATAATTTTTATGAATTGTTTGCAACATTATATAATATATAACACTATATAATTAGTTATAATTTTTTAATAATTGTTATTAAAAATGAACGCGACCCGCAAGTAATATTGAAAATTATCATTCACGCCATTCCGTAGTCCTGGTGAGGACCGCTGATCTATAGCATACGCATAAGTCACTCAGGCCTAACAAAAACGTATTGGGTTAGGCAAATTAGATTTAAAAAAAAAAAAACTACAAATATTATATTTATAATTGCGAGATATTTACAACTACGATTTTTGCATTCAATTTAAACGCATTAAATTTAAGCACAATGAGCTGATTTATTTTTAAACGAAATATCAGCGTATACGTATTGCGTACGTTATAACGAGAGATATCTAAATTCGCACGTGTATATGATAAAGTTTAAACATAATATGAATGTTTCTATGATATTTAATACCACTTAATCGCGTTCGTTTTCGTCAACGGAGAATGCAAAAAAAATAACAACAAAAATTGGTGTACAGAACGACTCGAGCGGTATTCTTGAAGGATTTTAAGTATTAAAATTTAGCGTTTTTTTTTTTTTTTTTTGTTTTCAATCATTTACGATCTGCGAAGGGCGAAGGGCGTATTGGGTTAGGCAAATTAGATTAAAAAAAAAAATAAAAAAAAACATAAAAAAAACTCTACAAATATTATATTTATAATTTGTAAGATATTTACAATTACGATTTTTGCATTCAATTTAAACGCCATTGCTCAACCAGCGTGCGTATAATTGTTCGCAATTACCCATGGGATATTATTATAATATAGTGTGGTGCTCGTCATAAAATACTCTGACAATAACTAATTAAGCAAATCCGGGCGAATGTAAGCGGCTCCCCTCGGATTTCGAATCATCGTTACTCGACTATAGTAATTTAATTACGTACATAAATTAAAATGTTTAATTAATGAGCGGTACATTCATTTAACGTGCGTAGGTACGTCTATTTGCATTCAAAGTTTTCATCGTATTACGAAATTTTCTGGTAGCGCGGTCGGAGTTTGCGGTCATTTAATAAAACAGAGACGTAGTGTCTAAAATATACGAGCGAAATCGGTTTGCGGAAATGATTTCGAGTTTGCATGTGGGACATAATGTATTATCGTTACGATTATGTACGAAATGTTTGTACGAGAACTCTGAAATCCCGTCCGCAGTTCACAAGGCAAACGACAAGTTGGCGTACTAAACGGATGTTTAATTGTATTGCGATACAATATAATACTCTAGACAAATCAGCGGCGACGGCACTTTGTATTGTGCGGTATAACGTAAACCGTCGAATCGACTCGGCCGGAGAGCAGGTGACTCTTAGCGGTTAAGTTGCCGCGTGCAGGATTAAGACGAGAAAAGGCATTCGGAAACGGAAACCGTTTCAATTTTAACCGAATTATCAATGTATACGTATGGCGTACGTTATAACGAGTGGTCTCTAAATCCGTACGTGTATGCGAAAAGGTTTAAACATAATCTTTATTGTTTCTGTGATATTTAATACCACTTGATCGCGTTCGTTATCGTCAACGGAGAACGCAAAAAAAAAACAAAACAAAAAAAAATTGGTGTACACAACGACCCGGGCGGTATTCTTGAAGGATTTTACGAATTAAAATTTAGCGTTTTTTTTTTGTTATCAATCGTTTATGAACTGCGAAAGGCGAATGGCGTATTGGGTTAGGCAAATTAGATAAAAAAAAAAAAAAAACAAAACAAAATATACTCTACAAATATTATATTTATAATTGCGATTTTTTTTTTCATTCAATTTAAACGCCGTTGCTCAATGAGCTGATTTAATTTAAAACGAATTATCAGTGTATACGTATTGCGTACGTTATAACGAGAGGTCTTTAAACTCGTACGTGTATGTGAAAAAGTTTAAACATAATAAAAATATTTCTGTGATATTTAATACCACTTGATCGCGTTCGTTTTCGTCAACGGAGAACGCAAAAAAAAACAAAACAAAAAAAAAATTGGTGTACAGAACGACCCGGCCGGAATCCTTCTTGAAAGATTTTAAGTATTAAAATTTAGCGTTTTTTTTTTCTCAATCGTTTACAAGCTGCCGGTTGACGAAGGGTAATAAATTGCATATGCATTTTTAAATGATAACCCCCCTTTACGACTTTCGCGGTCTACGTTTTAAAACGATATAACTCGTTGAATGCCAAAGCCGATATTAGTGTTATGCGTGACAAAATTTACGATAAATATATACGAAACCAGTCTAAAAAGAGGTGGTTTTGAGCGTGAAAAACGTATTTATGTAAAAATATGTATTCGATATGAGGCTGTAATGATGATTATATTGTAAATGCAATCAATATTCCACGGTCACCGATTAAAATTGTATAAAGTCAATGTTACACGAAATTTCCGTTGATTACCGCTGAAACGTGATAAAGTGATCGCTATGTCACCATCTATATTTGATTATACAATACAAATGTGCAACACGGAATAATAAACCATGTTCGAGAGAAGAGAAGAGTTGTTTAAATATAATGTACGCTCATCGAAAAAATGAATATATTCGTTAATGCTCCAAATTCAACTCGAAAACGAAAATCTCTATACACAATCTCCTCCTAAAATCCATCTAGACATATGAAATCTAACTCTGTGGTGCTGCCAGAAAATCCAATATAAACAAAATTCAAAAATGCCTACCTAAAATACTCCGTCTAATCACCGACGCTCCTTCGTATATTTCAAATCACCCTCTTCATATTCGACTTATCAAATTTGTAGCGAAGCTTGACTACAACGAATTTCACTCCCGACTCCTTCAACATACCAACCCTCTCGTTTTAAACAACCGTAAATGTAATTCTAAACTGGTTGTCGAAAAACTACCCTGTACATGTAGTGACGCAGTCGATTTAGTTCTTCTATAGCAGGGATGGTAAATCAATGGCAACCCTGCCAGAGGTGGCACGCGAATTTTATTATTTATACACAAAAATATATATTATGTTTTTAGATTTCACCTAGCATTTAAATTAATTGAATATTATACTACGAGGCGATTAAAATAATAATCACTAGTATGTTCGATATAATCCAAACGTTTAAAGTGAAATTAGGAATATTGAACCGTAACATGATAAACTAAAATTTCAAATATTTTCCTAACCTTAAATAGTTTATTTCCGAATTGTAAATTTTCGAAAATCCTGTTATTAATCATCTTATCCAAGAAGTATTGTTAAGACAGCTATGAATGTGTTCTCTACGCGCTTTACTCAGTTCAAATAATTTTAAGAAACCGTGAAAATTTGTATTTATCCAGATACGTTGTCATTTGTAACACTCAACTTGAATGTGTTTAACTGGTTGAATTTTGATGATTTTGAAATGCAGCTTTTAGATATTCTGTTGAGTACCATACGGAAACAAAAATTCGTTATGCTGAGAAATGAATCGGAAGAAATTCAGCGTGATTGGGAAATAGGCAGATTGATCGTAAACACAGGCAACAAGATTTTTAAAATGTGGAATGCAATTCCACAAGATTATTCTACTTTAAAAAATAGTAGCATTAGCTATTCCGTCTATTTTTACTTCAACTTATTCACGCGAGTTTTTATTTTCAGACATTAATCGTATAAAATCTGTTTTAAGAAACCGACCGACTGGCGAATGCGGTGACCGTGAACTTTACTAAAAATTTCTAATTATGAGCCAAATATTAACGAAATTATTCAAAAAAAAAAAAAATCACATTAAAAAATTAAACAATTACCGAAGTAATGTTATTACGGTATGCACCTAAACTAACATTTGTTTATATTAATACATTAACTGTCCATTAAAATGGCAATATTAAATATAATTTGTATAAAATATTTTTAATAATTTAATGGCATACTCGGAAAAAAAACACAATTGTAATTTTTTAATTTTTGGCACGTTAACGTACAAATAATTAGCCACCCGTGGGGCACCCTATACCCGGTACCGGTGCCACCGATGACAAATACTCGAGGCAAACATATCATTCGCTCACCGTACAAGAAATCGTCATTATTCCACAGGAATTATAATAGTTTCTTAAACGGTCGACAATACCGGAAAACATACATAACGTTACATAAAACGAATTTTTTACTTTTTAATCCTCATAGTGTGTTACGACGTATAAAACGGGTTTCATGCACTCGACTGTAATACAAATGCATGTAATAATACCCGTGGTATACCTACCGTTTAATTTATTATTATTATTGCGTGCTGCTTTTCGGTGTGTATTTATTTTAAAACGAACATTAATAATAATCCATTTTTTTAAACGCAGATTAATAATAAACAAGAGGTGAGTGCGTATTATCACGATTAATACTAACGCGGTAGTACACAAACATAAACGAAAAAATAAAAAATAAATGATTTTTTTTTTTTTTTTTTTTCCAGCCCGGTAGACTTTAAAAGCATAAATTATCAACATTGGAACGATGTTATTTATTCAATTTTAAATCTATCCAAACCATATCAGTTAACTCATTGGTCTATAATTGTATACTCAAACGAATTCCTCTTTATTCTCCCATTTTTTAATCACGCTCGACTAAATTTGAATATACTCATGATACTACTGTGACAATATTAAATGATTAATATACAATACTTATAAAAATTCATGCATTCTCTGAGGGTAATATATTGTAAAAATACAATGTTTTTATTAATACAATACGATGTCAACCCTGAGCAATTTTACGTGATGATATATTTTGATTATTTCGAATACGCACGATATAGCTACAGTATTTTTGGCTTAAGTTATAAACGTCGAACAAAAAATATTTTACACGAGTATACAAATCGTTGCAAAACGTTACTTCGCAGGCTTGAGAACAGAAATGTAATATTTTTCAAACGCTTAATTCGATAATGAACTTGTAATGATAATACATTTGTATTATTAGTTGGAAATCAATTAAGTAACGGATTGTTATTATATATCGCCTCGAAATTGTACACTAGTAAATTTTTTTTTTGGGGGGGCGATACACAGGATATTTTTTTTTTTTTTTTGCGCACAGGTCAAAATTCAATACACGCAACGATACATAGTCGTTTAATTGTTACGAAAGAGTTACATTCCCGAACAATGAAACAAACCGCTGGAATTATAATACACTGTGTTATTTACTGTATTTTGTGACGTCACAAAAAAGACATCTGCGTATGTCGTGACTTTACCAAGATTATTCAAAATTATACCAAAAAACAGAAACTTTTTAAACATTAGTTACGATTGAATTCGGTCCCGCCCCATTTGCCTACTTACTAGAATGGCCACCGCGCCACCATATTCGAACGAGAAATTTTATCGAATCCATATGATATTTAAACACTTTCGTCTTTCGTGTTGTTTCAGAAACTAAACTTCTTCTCAGTGGGGGGTAGCCTAGTGTTCATATTACGGTATCAAAAGCTATGGAATGGCACCTCCCCGTTGTGTACCCTTACCCCGTGATCCACTATAATACTACAGTCTTTCACTTCCACCTGCCATTATTTACCGTTATTTACTATACTGACGACGGATTCGAGAGCCACAAAATTACAACACCCCCATAGAGTATACTTACCCCGTGTCTACGAGAAATCCTGATCCATGTTAAGGTTAAAAAAAAAACCCGGCCGTGGCTGTGACGATAAGTTATAGGTGTTAAAAACTGAATTTATAATACCCGCGTAGCTATAAGTTCGCTATGATATCGCATCGATATCTGCTTTCATTGTCGCCTAAATGGCGACACTGCGTATCTATCATTATTGTCAGAACATTTTCTGAGTTCATGTAAACCACTGGATTGCGAAATTATAAAAATGCAACAATATAATAATTTTCACCCCGATACCTATATTCAACAGCACGTAGATTTTACTTTACTCCGTTGCTATTGAGATTATTACAGATAATTGCATATAGATATCAACATCACGTTTTTGCACACTAGGATAAGTAATTTAATAATGCGAATTTCCCTTTGCCAGTCCAACTTTACTTAAAATACGCTAATTTAATTTGATGTTAACATGTTAAGTACACAGTAAAAAACGAACCTATACAATTACAAGTCAATCATGTAAATCCGGATTATTTATCCGGATAAATTCACAAGAAAGTCGAATAAAACGTGTTTGAATACGGATAAAAGTGTAAATTATCAGATCATATTAAATTAAGATAAAAGAATATCTGGATAAAAAAGATAAAAGTTTTATTATTGTATTATACCTATGACTATTTTTTATCAATGTGTTTATATTAAAAAAAAAAGCTAAATATTTATCTAGATAACGTTAAACACTGATATGACGCACGATTATAGGTATAATACTTAATTATATAATACATTTTATACGTAACGAAAAAAAAAAAAAAACGTTGGAAAAATGATTACACTATGACGACAGTGCTGTAAAACTGCATTGCCTGTAGCAGGCCGTCGAAACGTTAATTATTTGTTTGTTGTGTACGTACAAAGTTGCAGTTCTAGTTGACCCGCGTTTGTTTCGAGACGACAAAACGAACAATAATAATAATAAAAATACACTTGAAAATAAAACAAACGGGGGGGGAAAAAAAAAAAAAAACGTAATGAGACGTGTAATCAGAGTAGTATAGTCGGACGAGGGAAAGTTTTCGTCCGACAATGGTACTATTTTCTCGCCGTCAGCTTGCGTCTGAAATATTTAACTAGGTGCCCACTACGTGTAGGTGCCCGCCGTTTCTGGTACACAATGCGTGCGCTACACGTCTAATTGGATAGCAATTAGGGCTTGATGGCTCGACTGCAAAATAAAACGGAAACCAAATAAACCGGGACAAAAAAAAAAAAAAAAAAAAAAACATCAACAAATGTTTGAACGTATACTCGTCACTTTACTCGGCACTACCGATTAATGAGTGTCTATGGTACAGGCATGCCAAACACGCGGCCCGCAGCTACCAACATTAATGGGCAACAAAAAAAAAAAAAACCAATATAAATTTCTGATTAATATGTTGAACCTAAGATTATTATACGAGTTTGATAATTATAATCTCTTCTTTTGAACGGTTTATTTGAAAATTGATTTTGGTCTATTTTTTTTTTTTTTTTTAGTGAGATTCCACACGTCATTGAGATTTTATTGATTGAACAGTTTTTATAGCATTGGGTTGTGCCATGCCTTGGTCGATCTGACAATTTAAAACCATAGTTACCGCCGAAACACCGAGTTGAATTTGTCGGGCTGTTACAAATTTTGTGTTAGTCTATTGAATCAATCTACTTTAACAACTTGAAAATTCAGTGGCGTATTGTCGGTGCGTGCAGGGCAAGTGGTCCGCTCAATTTTTTTTTGTTATTTAAACCCGTTACATAAGACAATTTAAGTTTTTTAAAGTTCAAAAAATGAATGCGTTGACAAGTAATAATACGTGTTGGACATCTAATACTTTTTCCCCCCACTAATAAGAAGTTGTAAAACCGCCACTGTAATACTCGGTAGTTTATTATCGTCTTATCCAGTACAACAATCGATTATGGGTGGAGAGCGGGTGCGGGGCGAAGACCAAGAACCAAAACTCTGGCTACGCCTGTGATTGTCAGATTAATAAGCACATAAAGTGCTTAAACGGCTATAAAAATACGTATTTTATTTTATTCAAATTGTCCCCGGAAAAGAAAATATTTCGCAAACAAATGTCTTTAATTAGTATGCTCGTATACATTAATATTTTGGTGCCCTCCAACCGAGGCGCCTGTGAGCACGTTCCTATATACGTCTCGTAGTTAATCCGACACAACGGACTCATACCTACCAGAATTTCAATTGGAAAAATCTCCGGTTTGTTATGCACAACCACGTCGGGCGGAACGTCACGGGGTCAATATCAAAAACCACAATACAATCTTCAACTGCGAATGCGAATTAATCGTTTTCGGAACATACTGTTGGGCAGGGCAAACGGTCTCGGTGTATTTTGACGTTTGAATTCCCGATTCGGGTGAACTGTTCGCCGGACATTACAAATAGTCACGTAACGATATATTTCGTTTCACGCCGACCGTCGGCGGTACGAGAATATGATTGCGTCCAATAGTGAATAATTGTGTTGGATTTGTTTTTACGCCGACAGTACTAAACACGCGCGGTGGCAGCTAAGGTCGACGGCTGGGAGTATCTGCCGTCTAAACGAACTCCGAGACATTTGTTCGCTCGTGTACCGGCCAAAGTTCGAAATTAATTGTAACGCAACGCACAAACGGGCTGTTATTACACGGGCATGTACACGGAAGTCCAAAGTCGATAATATACCTACCGAATACCTACCGTGGAGTTTTGTTATGATTTGTCGCCGGTAACCGGCGTGCTGTTATTATTATTATCGTGGTGCTGGCAAGAGCAAGAAGTAAAATAACAACCGTGTTGTTGTTTTTGTTGAGACGAAATACGTTTGACAAGGGCGTGAACTACTAATCCGAAATATAATTGAATGAACGTCCTACAAAATACAATAGATATACAACTAGTGGCCAACCGACGAAAAAAAAAAAAAAAAAAAAAAAAAGAAGAGAAATAGACGAGGGTAAACTAACGGACTAGATAGACTTTTCCGCAAACAGAACGTATTGGATACGATAAAAAGTATATCGGTAGGCTCGGCACGCCTGGCAATGTCAGAATGTTCAGAATCCACTTTTACGCACGGTAGCGGAACAATACCCGAAACGAAAGAAATCTCCCGGGAGATCCCGTTTTGAGATAAGAAGATTTGGCGAGGAACGACGCGGAGGGTTCGACTGGAAATAATGAGCACCTGATAGAGAGAATTGCAGTATTGGGTGTGTATAGGATGAAGACGAACACCGGTAATGCTTAGGTTTATTGATCTCAATACTGTTTGAAAAACAAATAGAAACACGTACTGTTTTAAGACTATCATAAAAAATTAATCCCCGCATACTTAATACCGTGTGTAGTCTATTGTTATATAGGCGTTGTGTATAATATTTGTATCTGTATCTCCATTGTTTTTGAAGCAATAATCTTTTATCTATTTTAAAAATAAATTTGACTTGTTTACGTCTCAACACTGGCCATAAGTGGATTTTTTTTTTTTAATACCTGTAATACTGATATATTGACATTTGTAATTAAGTTTGTTAATTTTTCAGAATAAAGTTTTAAAAATCTATATATATATATATATATATATGAATTATATACTAGGCTTATATACAAGTACGACGCGGTCAATTTAGGGAGGCTTTACTGCAAATAAAAAGTGATTTAAAAAAAAAAAAAAAAACACAAAATAAAATTGAGAATAACAATACAATGTTTCAAATACAGTAACACTGGCTGAAAATCCTGCATAATTTAAGAAACTGTTTCGTTAAAATTGGTCCATTTTACTAACTTATATATTTTTCGCTTTTCGCTACTTAAATGTAAAATTATAAATCTCACTGCGACTTACGAGTTATGATTGTTAGTCGAATTTCAATTAAACGATTACAAAAGTGAATGAAAAAATGAAGAGCCTTTTTTCATCGTACATCAAAGATAGTTCAACTTTACATTACGACAAATTTAAGGTATAATGAATTACTGGTGTAACTACACGTTTTATTCTTGGACGATAACATTTTGCTGAGTGGAATACGATTTTTACATATTTTAAATATATACTATTATATACAGTTTATCGGGGCTGGTGACAAACAATAGTCATTAAAAATGATTTTATATTATTTTCGGGAAATTGTATTTTTTTTTTTTAATACTCAATTTAACTCAAAATATATTTATTTATTTTTTTTTTTTACAGACGAAACTATATAACAAAACGGTTTAATTTAACCATAATACATACACGTTTTCAATATTATTTTCAAATAAATCAACAGTCTAATACTTCGAAAGAACATCGCGATGTTCATATTTAATTTATAAAACTGCTAAATTGATTATTAAAAAAATATAAATAAAAACGAAGAAACAAAAGAGGCGTTCGAATACCGTTATAATATTGTCGTGTTTCTAAATAAAAGACAAAGTTGAATAATCGAATTCGCCGAACAGTAAAATAGACCTTATAAAATGTGACGGCGCGTTTTAGTGTTTTTTTTTTTATCTTTTTCTTTTATGACATTCGACCGTAATAATTTATCGGTATTAAAATAGGAATTAAATATAAAATATTTTTAAAAAAAAAATTTGTTTGAATTTGTAGTAGGTTATTGGATGGCATTTAATTTAATCAATTTAAATTTGCATAATTATATATGTACGATACTTTTGCTATATTTGTCTTTCAATTTTTCACAAAACGTCATGGTTTTGCAGTACTTACGAATGGATTCGTGGACTTAATAGTTAAAAGAAAAGTTACCAGCAACAATTTACTTTGTAATATTAATCAGCATAACTGTCCGTCTATACCATAACATTCAATCACATTTTCGTAATTACGGGAAATTTATTTTCAGTCATCATTAGAAATAAAGGTCATTCCTTTATAGAATACGCGCTTGATCCATTTCATATATAGTTTTATGCTTGGTTTTGATTAATTTGGCTTTTGCTCGCGAGTTTTAAATTACAAGTGGAACTTAACATAAGTAGTCTATCTCACAACAATATTGGCTTTTATTATCGAAACATACATGCGACCCGTGTGGCTACGTCGTTCCGGGTCAGGAATATTATTAAACCTCGATAATTTATTTGTTTTATTACTAAATCTCTGACCTGTTGCCTGCAACGTAAATAAAATTACACGTTTACACGAATAGATTTTCGAGAATTTTAAGTTTTTAATTTTGTATTTATAACTCGTCGACAGTGTACCAATCGGGTGGTCGGTTTAATACACGTTTAGTCCGTGTAGTTCGTACACACGTGTATTGATTCACGAAATTAAAAAAGCCCGTGTACTAAATACGCGTACAGAATAATATATGTGGCATTCATCGTTAGCACTCTAAGAACAATTCAATTTAAGTGTGTATAGCTATTTGAAAATTTACCTTTGTGATATACTCGTAACAATAATATAAATTTATCTACACGTGTATATTTTTATTACACGAATCAATACACGCGAATGGGAACAACACGAACACACACATATTTTTAGTAAAATTTCAAATATTAGCTATTATAATCTGCAACCGCGCTGAAATTGACGAGTATCGAATTTTTGTGCGTATAACGAGAAAATCGCATCGAAGATGATATTTTCCAATATCAGGAAGACACTAAATACAACGTATGTTTTGGCTCATAGGAACCACGGTCATACGCATAGTATGGTTACCCGACGAACCTTGATAAAGTGACGACCGAAACGAATCGCTATCTGGAAACTCCAACACTGGCTCTTGTATATTATATTGACTATAAATGCGGTTACCACTCGAATATATTATGTGTACCACAGATATAGATACTATCGTAGTCCACAGCACGATTAAAAATATTCCGCTTCGTCTTGCCATAGATCAATACGCCTACTAAGAATTTAATCTACGGTATTGCGTAGTAAATAGTAGTCGCGTCTATAGTCACTATCAAGTATAAGCGCTGGAGTAAGAATTACTGGCTTCTAAGAAAATATTCAATTCGATCGGCATATTATTATATTGAAATCACGAGTCTGACGAGCAACAGTATTGTCTGTAGAAACGTGGTGGAAACATAATGGATACACGGGTCATAAATAATAACAAAATTAAAACATTAGAAGGTATTAAAATGTAATGCTGTACGCGTATGGAAAAGATAAGTTGGACGGTGAGGAAAACGAATTAAGAGGTATTAGGGATATTGTAAAAGCGAATCGTAGTCTACGTTAGTGGATGCGATTAAAGTATATTTAAGCTGATTAGAGCTGTAGAGTGTAACCGTAGAGCCCTTGGGGAACGGAAGATAACTGTAGGGCGACCCGGCAACTCTTCTGTATATAGGACAAATTAAAAATGATAAGAGTCAAAACTATTGAGGAACTAAAAAATACGAGCAATCCATTAAAATAGAGAATAGGACTAGGACTTCGTGATAAAAAAAAAAATAAAATGAGAGAGTGCGGTAGGGTTAGCGGTGAGGTTGGGTATACGACGATTACTCGCGAAAACGTCATCACAATTTCACGGGCATACGACAGTAGAAAAAAAAAAAAAAAAAATCAAAATCAAAATGCCGACCCTCTTTTCGTCACGTCTAGCGCATATACGGGCTTTATCGAACGCGGATATTTTATGTCCACGGTGTGTGAAGGAAAGGGGATAAGTGATGTTCGTTTGGCGCTCACTTCTGGTCATTTCGCGACGAAATACCCACCGTGCAAAAGAGGTCACGTGTAGTGTGCGATCTATAATAAACCGCAGCGAACGTATATAATACGGATACTATTTTGTTAAAAAAAAAAAAAAAAAAAAAACGTCTCCACTAGGTACGAAAAATGAACGTAAAAATGAAAAGAAAAAAAAATAATCATAATAATAACAACGTAGGCGTTGTCGTTTCTACTGTATATTATAGTCTACGGGTAAGATTTTTATATATTTTCATCCAGACATCTTCGGGTCGAACGGTGTTTTGTAAAGCGGTAATGTGACGACGGTTAGTAGACAATAGTATAGTCGCAGTACATGTAGTTGGTACGCTATACACCCGCGTGTGTATGAAAAATAAAAGAATTTATTTAATATGTAAATATTATACGCGTTCGCGAAACGGTATCGGTATAACGACTTTTGTACGAATGCCAATTACCTATACATTGGCGCACGTGACGCGATCGCACCCGGTCAGAATTTCTAAAAGAGTTCGATCGACGGGAATTTATTTTGACAATGGGAACCGGTGATGGGGCCGGGATCCGTTAATTCCTCTACAGCAGCTGCACGAACTGCATAAACTACCTCCAATGTTTAACGATACTGCCCTCATAACGGGCAAAGAGCAGTAGGCGACTGCCGAACATTGACGAATACCGTAGCACCTATTTAATTATAGGTCTTATACGAGTACTAAATAATCAGGCGAAATATAGTAAAAAAAGTCTCGTATTGTACACATCTTAAAAACGGATTTTCACAAGTCGTATTTACGATTGTGATATTGTTATACGGATAATTAAACCATTTTAACATTGTTATAACGATTAAATCAAGACGGAATGAACGGATTATAACCATCCCGCCTTACAAACAATTCTTCAGTTACTTTTATCCATCGTCAACATCGTCCATTGCGTTCCGCGTCCTCACGATCGGCCTTTCATATAGGTATTATTCTTATTGGGTTCTGTTCGAGCACTGCCAATTTGGTAGTTTGCCTTTGTATTCGTGTCTAGCTCATCGCAGTCTTCATATTTTCGATCAACACTAAAATATTGTTTTCTCTAAACATACTCTCTAACTCTCTTTCTTTTCGTCACCGCTCTTCAGTTATACTTGACAGTGAAATAGTAAACATAATGACTTCATAAATCCATAGTATCACAGAATCCCATCTGAATTCATACGGTTACATTTATTGGCACGACATCATTTTCCCAGTAATTATTGCGCCAAGATATCGATTATGCGGTGTCCACATTAATTTAATGGATATTCATATGCTGTCCATTGCCCGATTTCTTATCGTTAACCTGTTTTCATACGTTCAATGCATTACCAATAAATCCGTTGTATAACAGTTTTAATTCGTTCAGAGATCCGTCGGTATCTTCTAAGTAAAACATTATCTGTATAGCGCACAGATACGCCAAAATATCGATAATATGTCAAAAAATCAAAATATGTACAACGTAATATTAAGGTATATCGAGGCTGTGCGCCCCGTCGTTGTGATGACAGTCTAGTAGTAACGGTTTCAACCACCGGGAGCACTAGTTTCTTCGTCTCGACCAATCGTACGCGCGCGTGAGGATCTAGTTGGTCTAACGCGTCATGGTGAACGGCACCTTACTTTGGCGCGATTGGCCATTTCGAATTCATCACACATTCGGTACCGACAAAAGTTTTATTTTTTTAATTTTTTTATGCGCTTTCGGTGTTTTAGGGCGGCTATTTTACTGTGGTGTCATCGTCACCGACGCCGCTGGACAGATCGTTTAGAATATAACGCGATAATTGTTTGTACATATCATATATAAACGTCAACGAAACGCACGATACGCATATTACTATAATAACAGGGTGTGATAATACCGTGTACGTACAACACATTCCTGGCCGTTGTGCAGATCGAAATAATAATAATGCATTTCACTACAGCAACGCTTTATTGACTGTACACACATTTGATGATGTCAACACTATATTAAAATATTATTATATAGCCGGTGCCAACATTTTCTGCATTCGATATCGTTTAGGAATCACATTGATAAAACAACAATTATGCTGATTAATAAATGATTATTTCCTGATTAGAGCTTATCAGAGTAGACACTAGACTAACGCAGTACCAATATTAAAAATTATGTTCACGTGGTATTTTTTTTTTTTTTGTTTTTGAGTTATTTGTAACCGTTTGAAACGTTCGAGGTTCATTGACTTTATCATAAAACAATATTTTTTAGCCTCGTACAGCTGAACGAAAATTGTATTCAAGGTTTTTTTCTGAGTGGTACATGGTGGTAAAGTAATTTTTTTTATAAAGTTAAAATTTCAATTTTTTTTTTTTTTGTGAACAACTTTTATACTGGCAATATTGCTCCGATTTTCAAATGTAGCACCTTTTTTGAAAGAAGTTTTGATGTATTTGGTGCAATGAACAATTCATCTTTTGATTTTTGTTGTAGTTTTCTAAAAAAAATTTGGAAAACATGGTTTCATTATTTTCAATATTGTTTTTTTGATATAATTTGGTCAAACATAATTGTAGAGTCTTGACATTTCGATATTGATGTAAATGAAGTTGTATCGGTCGAATAGAAATTATTGAAAATTGTACGCGAAAATCATCATAGTTTGTACTTTGTAGTTGAGATAAAATTTAAAGTAATTTAGTATTTTTTTTTTTAAATTACAACGAAAATCGGAACAGCGTTGTATATAAATTGAATTACTCTATTCTTTGTTTTTATTGTGATATAATATCTACTTACAATAATTATAATAATAAGCCAGGTCCGTATTATCTTGTTATATTAGAAAATGTAAATTATGGTTGGAAAATTATTGTTTGTCGAGTATTTGTTTGGTGAAATTCGCCTTACAACTGTGTTTTTAACAAAATACGCTATTACATAAAGACAAAAACATTATTAATATATCTGTTTCGTCTTGCCAGCGGTTTATTTTTAATCTCGATGCTGAACTTTAATTTAAACGTTTATTCCAATGGTAGGTAAGCTTCTCAATGATCACAAGGTATATGCTTAATACTTATACTATACTTATACTTGTGAAAATATATTTTATTGTTCATGTTAATGGAATTAATTGTATTGTTTTAATGGTCAAACGTTAAAATTCGTAACTTATTTTTCATTTATTGTCTGAAGAACGTTTCTTAGGGCCGGTTTTTACAATTGCATTTATTCATCGAATTACATGAGTTTTATTGTTGGCCAATTAGGAAATGTAGGTGGATAGTTATCGATTTTTCAATGTCGGATTAAGCCTTTTTTGACGATTAAAACGACAAATAGTCGGTAATTTATCGACCAAATAAGAATTCGTCTGCCGAATGAGTACCAGCAAATAGATATAATATTAACGACATTGTTTGTCGATGTTCATTATTTTAAATATTTATTTGCATAATATTGTGGCGATATTGTGTTAACCGTTCTATAGTTTTTTTTTTTATTAAGCACACCAACCTAATGGATTCGCCGGAAATAGTAATATTTTATTGTAATCGAATTAAAATATCACTCTGCTACATAGTATTAAATTAATGCAAATATAATGCCATAATAAAACAATATTAATGTAATTGGGTAGTAGATGATACTTTGATAAATTAAAATGTGCAGTCAAATATTGTAACCAATAGATAATTATCTATTGGTTACAATATTTGATTGTATCCTGTCGTTTTTACACAATCTAATTGTAAAATATTATCGGTATATTTTCATAAATATTTTTTTATTTAACATTAGGTTATTTTAAGAAATTCGCACCGAGTTTTATTCTCAGTAAAAATATCTACACAATTTTCAAAATACTCTCGTAAACTTTCAAATACCGTTAACTTAATAATATTAAAATAAAAAAATTAAGAATATTCTAGTCTATATTTAAAAAGGAAAGTTAGCGAAATAAAAAATACGAATAATACAATGAGAGATTATTTTTTAAGTTTGTACATGAAAAAAATAAAAATTGTGGTGACTAATAATTAATATAAAATAATTTTAATGCGATTAATGCAATATTATTTTTTTATAAATATTTTGTTCATATTATTACCAGCAACTAGGCTTAACAAATATGTTTGTATAATTATTTTTTTTTTTTCGTTGAGGTGTTTTAATTTCTTTTGAAAACTTTTTTCATAAAAAATGACACAGATGCACGGAATCTCTAAATAATAATATTGCTTTTGACGAATTGTAATTTTATGACACCTATTGCAATAATATCACGATATTTAACGTGCGTCATCCTATTATTTTAACGAAAATATAAAAAAACGTTCGTTGTTTAATTAATCATTTAACCAAAATGTATTTTTAAAACAATGGTTTTCGGAAAACCAAGGCGAGTTTGTGAAATTGAGGTCCTTAAATATTAAATCCAAAGATAAATAAGTAAATTTTATATACAGATTCACATCTCACGTTCGTTATAAAACAAAAACTAAGTTTGAACATTTGTTTGTTAAAAACTCGTTAAATTAACGACGAATTTTAATCAAATCGAAATTTCATTGTCATTACGTTAGGCCAGTGGTTTTCAACCTTTTTGGATTCGTGTCACCCTTATCCACAAGAATCCAATACCACGTCTCCCTAACATCAAAGTAATAAATAATTTAAACTATATATTTTAGAAGAAATATATAAGCTTTTTTAAAAAAATACAGCACGCAGAATAATTAAAATTTAACATTTTTTTTTTTTTAGCATTAGTGACGAATAAACATTGATTTTTTTAAATTGAAAAAAAAAAATTATAAGCTTTTTGGTACCATTAGCACCAATGTGCCTTATTTGTCAAAAAAACATTTCCAAATAAAGCGATGAAGCCTTTTGGACTACACGAAAATTTTAATAAAATGCACTCGGATAAGAAAGACTAAGGTGTGGCATATTTTCAAGACATGAAAAAGAAATACGTAGCTCAGTCAAAAATATCAAAACTTTTTTTCGCGGCATCTAAGCAAGACGATGACGAACATTTTGCTTCGTACAATATTTCATTATTAATTGCTAAAACCACACAATATTAGGGAAGATTTAATTTTACCGGCATTAATAAAAGTTATAACCACTGTGCTCCATATTATATGATATAATATCTGGCAGAAACGATATGAAAAATTCCATTGAGCAATATCTCTGCACAAAGACGAATTGATGAGATGGCTGAAAATATCGAAGGTTAGGATAATATTTGCAATTATCTGAAGACTTGTTAATTTGACCGCAGATACTTACGGCTGCTTTTATGTAAATTCGAGTCTGATATTGGCAAACTCGTTAAAGAGCATCAGGATTATCTCTCACATTAGATAAGATTTAATTTAATTTTAATAAAAATATTTTAAAATATGATCATGTATGCGTTTTAGTTATATTTGTATTGCTCTCATTTAAAATATGAGTTTGAACTCAAATATAAGATATGGAATGTATAAATATATATTTGCAATAACTACTCTGCTTAAAATACACTGCATATGGTGGTAAGCTTAAGGTGTAGGGGCTCTGGACAATTGTTGATTCTCAAAATGGGCGGTAGATGAAATGAGTTTGTGGACTTGACTCTGTAAACTATTTTTAACGTTGATCTGACGGTGGTGGCAATTACATGATGGCAGCATCATTAAAACGATTTTATTCGAATAAAATGCTCATATTTTTAATGATTTCCCCGAGGATTTAGCGCCACTCTTACACCCCATCCATGTCACTCTTGGGTGACATGTCACCCCGGTCGAGAACCACTGCGTTGGGCTGTGCTGACGTTTGTCACCGCGTGTTTTAATCGATACGCAATTATCCGGACTATTAGCGTTGTAAAAATGCGAGAAAAAAAAAAAAAAAACGTAAACTTTTAACAGTATAACATTACGGTATAGTTCAACTCGAGAAAACAACAGCGCAATACGTACGGGTGAACAAACAGCCGTTGTTAAGTTTCATTTTCATACTTACGCTGTTGTGCATCACTTAAATAACACTATTTCAGAGATAACGATTTGCCAGCTATTTGACAGGTTCGTTGGAGTGTGCGTGTGTCTTATTATAAGTATCTCGTGCCACGTGCATCTGATGTGCTGTTCGCTGAACCCTTTACATAAACGGCAAGCGCTACCTATATGGCTTTTTAGAGAGTATAAACGAAATAATATTTTAAAAACGAGTGAGCAACTCGAGATCGCAGGCGAACCGACGATCGTTCGTGTATAATAACCCTCGGTGCTCGTAAGTTCGTGCACTAAAAAAAAAAAAAAAAAACACATAAACAATCGCACGAACATGTGCACTAAAATTATTTTGTATGCGCGAAAATATCCGTGTAAGCGTCCCTTCGGGCTTGTAAACGATACTTTTTTAAAATGTTTTTAGTACAAGTATTGTTTTTGTTTTCTCTTTTAAAGTGTTTTTCGATTATTTGACTACTTCGCTGAACAAATATTTGAACATCAATACGGATACCATTACAAAGTATTTATAAATACTTTCAAATCTTAGTTTTTGTATAAACAAAAATTAAACTGATATAGTACGAGTCCTATCGTAATAGCAGTGTAAAAGTAGATAAGTTAAATTTTTGGAATATCATCGTTGGTTGTAATTAATTAAAGCCGAGCTGTTCATTTTGAAAATAATTCACTCATGGATACTGCGCGGTTCATTGGAAATGTTAAAAAAAAAAAAAAAAACTGATTTCATTATTAAGAATTATTGTAAGTAGGTGTATCATACACGATAATGTAGTTTATGACACTTTATCCAAAGAATAATACTGTAACTTAAGAGGCATAACGATCCAAGTCCGTTTTCATACTATTTAGGAGAATCAAAAAAACAATTATACCGTTGCTTTTGTTTGATATCAAATTATATGTACAGATAAATTATATGACTTGAATAATTTAGTATTTTTCCTATAACTCCTGAAATATTGCCGATAGAATTTAGATCACTACAGAAATTTAGATATTAAAAAAAAAAAAATACGCGCCGCAAAATTTTGATAAAGAAAGAATCAAAAACTCATTTTAATAAAATGTGGATTTGGATTCTTATGCTTCGCTAGTACACAATAAATATCTAAATTATAGAGTAAACTTAACTTTGATATTTCGGAATCTGGTTTATACAAATAATCTTTAAAACCATTAAAACTATTATCGTTATCGCATATTTTTTTTTATTCGAATTGATCGAACAACATTTTTACGGCCGCACAGAAATTCACGGAATCCTGCCACAAGGTTTACCATAATCCGTACATAATAATGGTAACAAAGAAAAACGTAATGGAACAATTTTGAACAATTTAAAACATAATAAATAAACCGAACTTTCTCAGAATCGTTTTTCGTTAGCAATTGATTATCGTTGCGTACGGATATAAATTAGATCTCCCTCGATATTCTACTTTCTTAATTTTACCCCGCATCAGCGGCCCGCCCGTGGTCCACGGTATGTCTGACTGTTTTTTTGTTTAAATTATATTATTTACACAGCGAGAATTTCTGAACCTACAGTTTGTGATTTCGTAAAAACAAGAATTATTGAATTTATTTATCAAATATATTAATCGCTTGTCGGATTTTCCCCATAAATTTTATTAAAGCACAAACAATTTATGATACATAAATTATATAAATGAACGCAAGGCACAGTCCTGTTGAATAGTGTATTGATTGAAAATTGTGTTAAAATTAAAAGATATTGAAATCAATTTTACATGGTAACTTGAAATTAACACAATATTTATCAAGATAATGTAAAAAAAAAAAAAAAAAAAAAATGAAACGTTTCAAGCTAATAATATAGTTAAAATTAACCTATATTTTTAACGAACCTAAAGTTTTTCACGCCGAAATGCCTAGCGTGGAGTTTTATTCGTGAATTATCACGTTTGTTTCCAACACGTAATAATATCCTGGAATTCCGACATAATCGTAAAACAATACGTTTAAAACGACGAAATCGTCAGAAAAATATATCCAAATTTTTAGCGGGTTTTCGCAATGATAAACACAAAATACGGCGTTCCGGTTATAAAAGCCAAACTATCTTTAAAATCCAAAGTTTTCGCATAAAACCCGACGATCGGATTAGTAATGTTTGCGGTCCCGATGAAAACGGATTTGGCGGCAAACCAACTCGTTTAAACGCCCGCCGTTGCTATTTGTTTAGGCATTCGAAACGTTTTACGGCGGTCGTACCGCGCGACTAATCACTTATCCGCGCCCTCAATGGTCCGTATTGTACACCGAAATACACGTATTTATTGTATACGGGGTGATATGTTTATCACGAATCGGTTTTTGGAGATTTTCGGTAATTCCGTTACTAGTTCTACTGTACACAGAACCGTTTACCGGGTTACATTTTTTTTTTTTTTTTAGAATATTTTAACATTTCCCACCCGTCATTGACATACCGTATTGTTTTCGATTTCGCGTTTCAAATCTCCGGTATCCATTTGGACACGCCGACGGATAATATTACGGGGTTTGTCGTACCGGCTTGAACGGCATACGGGTTTAAGACGGAAAAAAAAAAAAAAATTTACCCGGTAAACGATATTGGCCGTTGTGTAGGCGTGACGAAACAATCGCCCTGTACACGAAATCGCCGTTTTGATACGGCCGGGATCGTACGCCGACGTTTCCGACCGGACCACGGCGGTGCTGTCTTTAAATATCGTTTTCGAAACGAGTCGGTTGGGGTTAGGTGCGTACAATATAACGTGCCCCATAAGTGCGCACCGCGCCGCTGAAAATTTAATAATACACGCGAAAATCCATTAATCTCGTGTAATCTCGTCTGTACGACGATGACACCCGCCCAGAAAAAAATCTAAGACGAGTAGAAGAGATACAGTCAAGAGGCCCGGCCGATTTGTTATGTCCTTACGGAAATCCGCGGCCACGCCCAATTCCCGCGGGCGACCGCGTATTGTTTTCATTTGTTTTCTACAATTATATGGCCGGCGATAATTTTTGATTAAACCAAATGAAACGGAATACAATCGGTATACGACGGACGGGTGTGAAAATCGTAAAACCGTTGTGATTTCGATAACTCAATTTTTGCCGTGCGATTACGCGCCTACAACAACAACAACAACGAAAAAAGTGTAATTTTTATAACGGTTTTTCATTTGACATTTTCGATTAACTGCGAAATATCTGGGCATAGCGTATGTTTTAGAATTCGGCGAAAATCCAATATAAACTTGTTCGGGTTTTTTAACAAATATATAATGACTAGGGCTGGGATTTCGATGCACTTTGCATTGTTTTTCAAAGCTTACTGTGCAATGCTCGTCTTGTCACAAATTTGTTTTATGTACATTTGCATGAGAATAAGAAAGTTTATTTTGCATTTTTTAGTTTTTAGGTCATTTTCTTAGTGTTTTAGGGCATTTTAGAGTTTTCGGAAACCAGGTGTATGAATTTGAAATTTTATTTTAAGATTTTTACACCAACATGGTTTTATAAATAAATATAACAGATTATAAGTAGGTACTCGTAATTCGTATTATATTATCGGACAAGGTTTGAGTAACCTCTACCCGCATTTCCTGTTAAATAATCTTAAATCGGTAAAATCCACGTCCGATGATGTTATCGTTCGACGTTCAGTACGAGTTTTGTCGTCGTTAACACCGTTTTATTATTCTAGTTAATTTTTTTTGATAATTTAATATAAAAATGCCAAAAGTAAAATGTTCGACAGTGAGTCGACTGCGTGCGTTTGTACAAGAATTTGGACATAATATTTTTTCTACCGACAGATCGGTGTTATTCTGTAAAATGAGATTAAGTCTATCTAGCTTTGTGTACAACTTTTTTTTTAGATTTATACTAAAACTATGTATTTACAGTTTACACTTGTAATAGATTTTTATAATGCATTTTTTAAAACTTATTATTGTAATTTATACTAAAATTATTAAAAATAAAAAAATTTGTAGATCATAAAAGCATTTTTTTTTTGGGCATTAAAATCCCAGCCCTAATAATGACTTATGATACAATTAATAGTGCTGATAATATTTGAAAAAAAAAAAACAAATAAAATTATTGTTGATAATATTTGACGTACGTTTTGCCGACTCCCTTTTTTTCAATTTTTAATCGTACATTTTCTGACTACCCGAAACATTTCAAATTGTATGCTTTGTTTGGCCTCGGTCGGTGCAAATAATTCGCTTTTTAAAGTTCTAATACTGCATCAATAATGTTCGATGTCTGAGGACTCAGTTATCGACCAAATATATTTTAATGAACGTGGTAAATATATGTAAAACACTATTTAAAGTTAAATCACAATGGTATCAATTTAACAACGGCAGTATGCGTACATATAGACACGAGTGAATTATAAATAGTACAGACCTATCCAACTTACGTATAGTTGAATTATATTTCGAATGTTCTAAAATATTTCTTCTTCGATATTTCGAATTTTACTCGTTCTTTTATATAGACACGTTCAAAACTGAAATTGAAGTTTCCATTTGTTAAGTATATTATAGCAAATGGTACGAACGATAGGTACATTTAGAGATGTCCTCGTATTGTTAAAAATATTAATCACAACGCCCCCCCCCTCCCCTATGACCATTTCTGAAGCGGAAAGATGTTCTTCGACACTCGGACGAATAAAATCGTGTTTGCGAAGCACAATGTGAGAGGAAAGTGTTTTGCGCTACGTATTGCAAATTAAACGATTTCCAAAGTCGTCGAATTTAACAAAAAAATATTATTGATATCAACAAAAGAGATACGCTTAGATTTTATGTACAAAAACATTTGTGTTTTATTTGTTTTGGTAATCTTTTGTTTTTTCTATAATCAATATTATGGTAATACCGTTACATATTAATTTTGAATTTATAAATATCTTTTAAATGGGTACATGGTTTTATTCTAAGCTTTTCAAAAATGAATATTTATTTAATCGCTCTCCCACTTTCATAGCCCGCGGGCCGCCACCACTGGTAAATTATAACTTCTAACATAGTACGGCGATGGGTTTGACTTAAAAACACATTCGGCTACCCGTACGAAAATCAATAGAGTAAATAAAATCGTATTAGCCTGTGTATACCGAGTAAAAACACCGCGGGTGTCATTTCGATCGGCAAACCGTCACGCCTCCGCGCCGTTACATTTCCGGGACGTTTTTATTTTCCGACCCGGTTGGGAAAAACAATAATAATACGGAGCTTCTATGCGAAAGGAAAATATTATGATCGCCTACTTATATATTATTATCATAACTCAACAATCACGAAAAATCACGTTCACCACTCTCTGTGCTTGGCTGTGGAAAATAAAAAAAATTGTCGCAGACTTTGGCGCCCGCGAGTACGGCGTTATTTAAAGACGCACGCAAACAATATCGCCGTCTTTTTATTCCGTATTTCGGTAAGTTCTGGTTAAATTTTCAACATTTCCCCATTTGCATTGTTGTGGCGCGTTACAATTGCGGTGTTTCAATTGATTCGAACCTATTCGATTTTACCGTGAAATTACTTTTTTCAAACAAAAATAAATAAAAGGCTTTTTAATCGTTATACTCGAATTATACGTATTTATATGAGCACATGGCAATCAATAACAGTTGCAGACAATTGAAAACCGTCCACACGGAAATGCGGACAGACCAGATGTAAAACAAAAAAATCTACTATCTACGGTCTCCGTGGTTATATAGATTTATGCGAACGGCCACCTGTCAACTAGATCCTCGAGAACTAAACCACACGAAACCGATTTAGTTTCTCGTATGGGAATTTTCGTAAACCTATGCGAATCTAGATGATGGCTCACGGTGAGCCGTGTGACGGTTCTGTTTTAATATCGACAACAACAATTTATCGTTGTTTGTGTGTCGTATTTATTTACACTCTTAGCGCTAATATATTTGATCCGACTACGTACATATGTACACGATAGTGTCGTAAACGTTGACGGAAAAGACACGGGTGAGTTATATTAGGTAATAGCGTTGTCTATAGCTGGAAGTGAAACCTAGGCGAGGTATCGGTAGATGAACAAACGACCGATTAAATGCGTTTGAAACGTGGTGTTGGACATAAAATCAGACACGGAGGTCAGTTGAAACTGTTGGAAGCTACGGATGGAGCGTTTATGGGAAATTCGGCGTAGGAATACCATTCATTATTTATGGCTAAACAACCGGCGGTGATGACCGTGTCCAATGTTTTTGCATGTGTTACAACACTGAACAGTAGCAAGATTGAGTCTGCAAGACCAAAACCAAAACTAGAACGATATATAGTCTCGCGAATTATTTTTCTCCAAAAAACTACATTCATAACAAGGATAATTATTAAAGCCGGACTTAGTTTCGGTGACCTTATTAACAGCCTTTAATATCCTTGATCTTAAACCTCACGTTTGTGCCATCTGACAAATAATAAAGTTTAGTTGGTGCTCTACATGGGTAATATCCTATTATCTACCCGTAATGCTCTATAGACACAAACAACGTATTATGTCTTACGCGCGTTATTTTTACCACGGTTTAAAAGGTATCGTTATCATTTTATGATAATATCTCAAGCCACGACTTGCATCGTATCTATATGTATGTATGTTCGTCGCGGATAAAATTACTTTTTTTTTTTTTACGATACTCAATTCGTCTAGTGTTTATCAATTATCCTAGAGAAGTTCACACGCCGTGTGCATTGTTCTATTTTAAAATTCTAGTGTTAGTATACGATTATATACACGATTAACGATATTGACGATTGAATTGTATAGTGCCAAGGCTGAACCTTATGTGTTAGACACCTGTCTACTGTCTGTATTATTGTATTGTTCATTTTAAATAACCTTTAAAAAAAACCTATTTGTCACCCTGTGAAAAATAATTCCTACGATTCTTACTTACTTGTTTACTGCGAATCCAAATAAATTGTCTATCGTTGTGATACACTTTGAAGACAAAAAAAATATTTTAAAAAAAAAAAGGGGGAAAAAAGACTACACGAATCCTGTAAATTGTGTACTAATTTTAGGGCCCCGGAAGTGCATTTTCATCGAGGCCCCAAAATCCTAGTGGCGCTACTGACTACTAGATGGAATGTATAAAGCGGATCGTGATGGATCAATGATGCGACTCGTATTTATTATAGGTACAGAAAAACAACCGGGAGTGCAGCTGCAAACCAATCGAAAGATCGATAACAACAAAACTACTTATCGTCCTTCAGACGAAAATTTATATACGCAAAAGTGCACAAACGTCCTTTTGTCAAAGTTCGCCTGAACTCGGAAAACTGTTACGAAATGTATAATTTAATTTATCTTAATATTTCTGTCGAGTAGATAATGTATGTTTCGATTAAAATGAAATTAGAATATGTGAGGACTAAAATATGAAGAATATAGATGGGAATTCAATTTGGTTCTGTACACAAAGTTAAATCATTGATAACGAAAAACGATTTAGCGTGGAGTTTGGTAAAAATGTTTTGATATATTAAAAATGCGTTAATTTTTATATAAATATAAATTACAACCGGCCGTGTTTTTCCGTCTTGAATTTGTATGCAATTTTAAAGAGCCAAACCATATAACAAAGTACTGTATCGATTTGCATCAAAATTTGCACTTTTCAAGTTTCCCCCGAGTTTTTTCTATCCAACTTTTAAGAAAACTATAATACAAACATCGCCTAAATTCATCATTTCTGGTAGGAAAGTTGTTTGCGGCCAGGAAAAAAATAATATAAAAAATAAAATAAAAATACTAACATGGAAAAGCCAATAAGTTTCTCGCTTCACTCAGAATCTAAAACATCACTTATAGTTACCTTAGTTTATATCAGATAACCAAGCTCAGCCGAGAATTGTTTTTTATTGAAAATATATATCGCTGATTTCGGTAAATAAACTAAATTCTTAAACCTTTTTAATTGCCCTATAATTTAATAAAATAATTTTTTTCCCTCGGCTGATAGTATCGGTATTTTTTTACGATAAACGTAGTATTATTATAGTTTAGTTATTTATTGTCTGACAAGGAGTTCAAAAAAAAAAAACTCGTAATTATTTCGGTGTTCAAACATTTCAAACTTAGGTTATCTCGACCTAGAGACACTCGAACGTAATATGCGTTATGTATAAATACAAGGTTTTTTTTTTTTTTTTTTACAAAATATTCAGTTTATCGAGTATGTGGTGACAGGGGGTGACTAAAAAATTATTTTTTCAGCAATTACTCGAGAAATATAGTAATTTTCAGCTCATTTGAAATATATTATTGGATCCCTCGCATGAATATGGTAAAAAAAAAAGATAAGACTTACGTTGCACCACGGGTCGGTCACTAATGTAGGCTGGTAGTTTCGAAAGTATAAAGGGATGCGATTTTTTTATCGGCATTGCCAATAGAAACCAGTGATTAACGAAAATAAAACGCACGATATTTCGATAAAAATATTACGAATTTGGAATAATAATTGAAATAAAGCGCCGTCGAATGAAAAATTCGCAATATTTTACAGGTAAATCCAGTGCGATTTTAATAATCGAAAATGTGTTTTCTGAGATGATAAAAAAGAAGAAAACCCGTCTTTGTAAAACTAATAGATTCGCCGCTACACTCGGAAACGGAAAAAACCGAAGGAATATGTTTTTTTTTTTTTTTATAACTCACGGGTACGGATCGTGTATTATTTTAATATTATCCAATATTTTTTTTTTTTACGACGTATTCAACGCGTTGGTATATTATTATGATTAATTATGACTTACCATCCGATTTCGGTCTTACAGATATCAGAGCTCCACCCTCCCTCCGCCAAGTGATGTTCGGGGTCGGGAAACCGGACGCGGCGCACTGCATCGAGACATTACCGCCTTCCCTTACGACCATGTCCGTACTGGTTGGATAGTCCAAAATATTCGGAGGCACTGTAAATTAAAAAAATAAATAATTCAAATTCGTATTAATTTGGTGTTTTTTTTTTTTTTTTTTTTTACATATTTTTTTTAACGACTTTTTGGCGGTGAAGTTTTAATTTCGTGCGATTTTTATACTTGTTGCTCTGTTACTATACGAATAATATTTTAGTACCATTTATTTTAAAGGTGAAAAAAAAAAGAAAAAAGTAATAACAAAAATAATAGCCCCCGAGAAAAACATTAACGTAATAGCTCGTCCGCGCGTTTATTTATTAATTAAAAAAATAATAATAATAATAAACGTTTACATAACCATATCGTCATTTTTTCACTTTGAAAAACATAAATATATAAATATTTTTTTTTTTTTGCTCAACTTTTGATAGTAAAATTACCTTTTTTATTTTTTTTTATTCAAAATTGATATTGATTGACAGTAGTTAGCATATTCGAACAAGTAAGCACTCAGTTATTATGTTAGAAAATAAATTGTCCGTTGCACACTAGGAGATTATGATTAAGTTCGCGATAATATTGACCAATCGTGATGCATTGTGATATGAAGCTAAAGTATGATAAGTGTACAACGTTAAATTCGTTTATTTTATTTTATCTACCAAACTCTTTTTTTTTTTTTTGAAAAGTATATATTAATATAAATATTATATGACTAATAATATTTATATCGTGCATTTTGTTTTAATATAATCATAATAATACAAAAATTAATATCATTTTCAGTTTCTACAAAATAAAAACAAATAACAGTGTACGTACGTCGCTGCAGTGGGGATTAACTAATTTAAACTTATCGAGCTCTCGACCCCTCGTGGATAATTTTAAACTCCGACTTTGGTACACAAAAGCTCGGTTCTAGGGAAACAAACTTTTCCTTACGCTCTGTTTGCTTTTTCTTCTGCTTACTATATTTAATTTTTCAGCGATCGGGTACCCTCCTACAATGCTATAAATGTATAACCGATTCAATTTAATTTATAAATAATTTAAATATTATCTTAGAACTAATGCGTACTATTTTATGGTCGGATATATTAAATTTGGTTAGGTACAGTTTAGTTATGCAAACAAAAATTATACGAGCCAACTTGAATTTCCTAGCACTGCACAGAAAATCTAAAAATTATACTTATTCGGGAGTATATTACATTATAACTTTATTATCTTCAATCCTCGATGTGAAAATAATCGAGTTAATTTTGTTTTACTGCGAGGTTTCAAAATGTCGTAATCAGTCATCGGTTGATCACATAGTATAAATCCCAGCCTAATCAATTCGCCGGGTATTATTGTACGTTTTTAGTATGTTAATTCGAGTTCTGAAAATCAAATAAATTTGAAAAAAATAAATAGTTTTTCTTGCCTTTGTTATATATATTTGAGTATTTTCCATGAAAGTATATTTTGACTGTACGATCCATCGAAAATGTATAGGAATATGAACAATTATGTGTTACATATCATTTGTTTTTTTATTATTTCTAAAAAGACACAAAGATCTTTTTTGAGCATTCGAAATAAAATATGTACATATTATATACGGTTACACAAAAATTAAATTGTTTTTTGATTAAGGCCAAATATTATGTCCTACAAGAAAAATAACATCAATGGTAAAGCACTTTTTGCAACTTGTGTAAATGTTAAATATGAATCGTTTGTACGAGTATTTTATGTTTGCAATGATTTTAATGATATTGAAATAGACGTAAAATCGTTTTAAAAAAATAGTCCGGAAATGCCAAAGTAATATAAAATGAATGAACGTAGACAGTATATATACATATATATATATAACATAAAAGCACTTTTGAAGACACATTTAGTGAACGAAAAAAAAATGTCTAATGAATATAATATTTAGAATTATTAGAAGTAGCTAAGCTCCTATCACAACCAATAGAAATTCTAGCCAATAAATGAACATACGTGTGAACTTTGTCGGCCTTTTTTCTTGTACACATACCAATCTACTAGACATTAAATTGTTTTTATAAGCTTATTAGTTACAGGTCCTTATGCCGTAACAACCCACCGCCACCGATTATTCCAATTGTTCGTAGTTTCTTCCGCATTCTTGACTCCCGGTAACTTTTGGTCTTCTTGTACTCCGGCCATCCACTTTCTTGGTCTTGGCCGTCCTATGAGCATCTTAATGTTTGGTCTTCATCTTGTTCTAATCACTCTGTCAGATTTCCAAACACCTATCTTAATGTAATGTCCTTTAAGATTCCAATTATACTAACATATATTTCCTATTTTTTTTTTTTTATTTCTTCATGCTTCATACTCGCCGTCGTGATTTCTTGTTGAATTGAACATTTGTACCAATATCTATATTTCAAATGTTTCTAGCTCGCTTGAAATTATACTGGAATATAATGTAATTTAATTATAAATGGTGTCTCTGAAAGAACGCGGGATTTTAAAAGGGCACCATTTTAATTTTGCTGTTGTTGGCAGCACTGTCTATGCTTTTTTTTTAATCTGTTATCATTGAGGTCTTGTGTTAATAAGGGTTTTTGTTATCTATAGTCATTGTTTATGTTGTATCACCATAGAAATGTACAGTTGGAAATAACGCGTTTTGATCGTGAAAACTCATTACCAGAATGGTGAAAGTTTCGCGGTGACTGTTCACAAACTCCGTACAATTTTCGGACATCGCAATTCGCCGAACAAATCAACTGTTCGTCGGTTGATTAAAAAAAATATAAATAACATTGTTCGGTACAAGACATCAAAATCCCGGGACGTTTTCGAAGTGGCCGGAGTTGCGGCAATTATTACTGTTGTGCGCGATTCGGTTACTATGCGTCCAGGAAAATCATGTCGCCGTCGTGCAAAAGAAATGCACATGTCAACAGCACTATTGTAAAGAATATTAACAAAAGATCTGCACTCATATCCTTACAAAGTGCTGTTAACATAGCTGACACACTAATCTCGTTGCGTGGCGACCAATCTTACCCACATACTCCCGATCTTGCGATTTGACACCGTGTGATTTTTTCCTTTGCGGATACACTGAGTTACGAGATTACCGGAACAAACCACGAAATTTGTTGGATCTTAATGAAGAAATACAACGTGTTCTCTAGGAACTTGATGTGATAATATGTGATCGGGTGATGATGAATTCCATGGACCGAGTGACCGCGATAGAGCTAGTAGGGCGTGAATATGCCCAATATTATTCTTCATGTTTAAACCTTAACCTCTTCCGCAGAGAATCATATGTTTTTATTTGTTGGTATTTTTACATAAATAAATTTGATCTAGAGCAGTTTTAAATCTGTCGTTATTTGTTGATACACCCTATATAATACGAGGCACATCCAGAAATTGAGTGCGGCCGTAGACAATTTTGTTTGCTATGTTAGTCACACTACAGATATGCTTGATTCTTCAGCTTTAATATAAGATATGAACGAGTTTGGTACGTTGAACACTTTTGTCACAGTTATTTTTAATTCGATAAACTATGCGTAAGAAGGGTCCTTAAACAGCTAACTGAATAGCACAGGTTGAATATCACACGGCCAACGTCACGAAGCCACTGTTGGACTCCTTCGGATGGGATGTTTTGAACCACGCATCACATTCCCCCGACCTGACGCCTTCAGATTGCAATTTGTTCACTTCCCTGAAGATGCACACGGACGGAAACAAATTTACAACAGCCGATGAGGTAAAGGGGGCGGTCGACAAGAGGTTGAAGGAGGTAACGGCAGAGTTTTACGAGGCAGGCATCAAAATATTAATCTCCCGCCTCACCGCCTGTATTGACAGCGATGGCGACTATGTGGACAAATAACATACTAAAGTAACCACAAAATTTTTTAGTTTTAATACAATTTTTTTTTTTAAAGCCTACACAATTCGAGTATACTTACATTCTGAACGTGCCTCGTACTCGTATATATTGACCTTTAGGTCGGGGGGGGGGGCGTTAGAAGTGAAACTCTTTCCGTTACTATTGACTTAAAAAATATAATAACGACGGGTGTTCGTTTAGTAATTCAATCTTGAAACGTACATATATTTCGGCCGGATCACAGGGAAAAGCCGGATAAATTGTATATGAATTAGCAGGTGTAATATGTATAACTTGAATTCTACGGTATTATTTCGTGATTATTATTTAGGTATTACGTCCATTGAAAATTCCTGTTCGCCCAACTTCTCATTAATATAGTGTGCATTACATATATTTACACGTTCTGCCGATTTGCCGACCCCCGCGAGAAATCCAAAACTACAATATGTGGCGGTTCCCACCAATGCTATTATATGACTGCGAAAAGTCGAGTAACCGACCAAAAACAAACGATTTATAATTTATTAACATGTTTTATTTAATCGTGTTCGGTCTTTATTTCGTGTACGTAACAAATCCCGGAAATAGTAAATTGTACATAACATCTGCTCATACTTAAACGAAAATTACGTGTTTTTTTTATATATTTTTCAAAAGTATTTGCATTAAAAATCTACAACAAATTTTAAGATCTTAGAAATTGTATAATTATTTAAATGGTTTTACAAATTAATTTGTCTAGTTCTAGTGATTAAATAATCAGTTATTCGAAAGATTTCACGCCTGGACGACTGTTTCTGTCTGACTGACTAGTGACACAGCGAAATAATGCTAGTTAGAATTTTAATTCAACTATGGCGTTAGGGTTGAAATTAGAATTTAAACACATGCGGCAAAATCAAAAGAGACTAATATTTTCGAAGGCATCGCGTTACTTCTTTTCTAAAACATTGTTAAAAAAAAAAATAAAACACTCTCATGTTAGTTTATTTTTTAATAACTGAAACTATTTCGTTTGCCAAGATTGTAGAAAAAAATCAACATTGTGCCTGATAAAGTAAATAGTTATTTGACAATATACTATAGCATCACGTCATAATTATACATAATACTATATTTTAAATCAGTGAAGGCAATTTAGGGGGAGGGGCAGGCAGAGGCATATGCCCACAAGATTTATATAGACTGGAAAAATGTTTAGTACCGTAAAATTTTAGTACAACTTAGGCCGCTGAAACAGTGAAACTTATGCGATTGCTGTTAGAGATGGGCAAAATTTTTTGAACATCGATGTTTCAGTGTATCGATAAATCGAAATTTTTAACATTAATAGTTTCGATACATCGGATTTTCGAGGATAACAACGATGTTTTTTAAATGTATTTACATCAAATATTTACATATCATAAACAAGCAGAAAAAAAAGTCATCTGTCGATGACAGGAAATCATCCACTTTTATAAGCCCGAGGGGTCGAGTGATCAAACCATTTTAGTTTCAAAAAAAAAAAATAGGTGAATACTAAATAACCAAATAAAAAAAAAAAAATTAATTCAAGGCATAGGTATATTAAATTGTATTATATTTAAATGTAAGCAATTCTTAAAAATATTTAATTTATTGAATACATTACCGTAGTGTATTATCTAAGGGTTGTAAAAATAGAAGTTTGTTATTGTTTGTTTATTTAATGCTTAGATGTCAAGCGATTTCTTTGTTTATTCAAAGTCAATCCCGCTTTAGAAAATAAACGGTCACTAAGACAGACGATAAGAATCGCAATAAGAACTGTGCAAGCAAATCACCTGCCCATTTCCGGATCGAACCGAATAAATAGAAAATTTTTGTAAAATTGTTATACAAATAATTTTTAACAATACTAATACGAAAATTGTGCAACATCGAAATAAAACGTCAATGTTTTCTTCGGTATATCGATGGTCTATAATGCCAAACATTTATTGTAAAATATCGATGTATTTAACAAAAACGTCGAAGGTTTTTGCATACCGCAAATTGATGTCAAAGGCGATGAAACTTCAAAAATCGATTTACAGAAAGCTTTTGATATATTTGCAGACATTATAAAGTTGTAGATATCCTCTAAGCACCGTGGTGTCTATACGGGCCGCCACGCTGTCGACCAGATAATTCCGGTATAAAAATGTTTAAGATTAAGCGAATAGGAATTTCATCTTTATCGACAGTTTTCTTCTTATAAAATTTTACTAATGCGTTGCTCAGATTGTTTATACAACTTCTAATACAAAACCGACAACCATGTATAAGAGGTAAAAGTTTATAATATTTGTGTTGTTAGTTTGTTACTGTTTTGTATCGCAGTGTTTTAAAAAATGATTAGTTTTGTTATAATTTCCACAAGCC
Source organism: Tuberolachnus salignus (assembly GCA_956483605.1). Classification (NCBI taxonomy): domain Eukaryota; kingdom Metazoa; phylum Arthropoda; class Insecta; order Hemiptera; family Aphididae; genus Tuberolachnus; species Tuberolachnus salignus. Next base: position 19,539,870 of record OY101438.1, read on the forward strand.
GCTTTGAAATATATCTATTATTTTAACCAAATAAACCGTTGGGCAGTTGGAAATGTTGCTCTACTTTTAGACAAACTAATATGATGCCGTCGTTTTAAATGTTCTGCAGGAGGTGCAGAATGTGTTTTATCGTTGTTTGTAACTTGTCAATAAAACACTGACCCGGGAAAATTGCATCCTAATGGTTTTTTACGAGGATTTAAAATGTCGTAACGACTCACAGATTTCAGTATTGCTGAATATAACCGTTTCTATAACTCCGTTACCAAAACGATGTTAGCAATTGTTTGTACAGGTTTTTTTACAGGTTTGTCCCAACCGTTTGTTGCCACATATTTTAATTTGTTCACCCGCTACCCGGCAACCCTTATAAAAACGTTATTATCACGTATTGCAGCACTCGATTTTGTGTAATTTGACGGTTAAATGTTAACCTGAAAAACTTTATCGGAGATTGTCGAATCATTTGTACATAAAACTTTTATTTTTAAACCCCCCCCCTCACTCCTCTCAAAAAACCACATTACATTTTCAACATTCTGCTGCCAGCGTCAAGTATTCCAATGTTCCTTTATTTTTTCTATATTTAACTTACCGACATAAACCTCTAGCCGTCATGCTTCGAGCGACACCATTTAAGAATAATACAATAAAACACTTAGTTCAAACATTTTATTTGTAACATAAAGAGTGAGGTTATTTTATAAATGTTATTTTTTAAACTCAAAGCGTAGCAGGGAACGTATTAGTTTTACAAAGATGTGTTGTTCTTTTTTCTATTTTTTTTTTTCTTTTTCTGTTAGTAAAAATTCTCAGATTTGTTCACTCAGTACTCTAAAAGGTGCGAAGTTTCTCGACATTCATTTCTCAAGAGTTTTTTTTTTTTTTTTAAACTAAAAGGACTGACAAGAATCGACGGTACACCGGTATTCGTTTTGTTTATTTTTGGATAAGCTCAGGGAATAAACACGACTAATATATTTTCGCTCAGAATCATTTTTCGTTTGCAATGATTTATCGTATATATACTAAATAACCCTACACATATGCCCTGTAATCTGTTGGTTTTTTTTGTATGTATAATACAAAAGATTTTTTATTACCGTTCGCCAAATACATAATAATGCAATGTATTTTTTTATTCTATTCATTTTATCCTATCCGTTTTGACTATTTTTTATTATTTCAAATCAATTTCCATACGAAATTCATTTATTTTACTCGGAACATTTTAAACCTATTTCGTATGTTTTAGTTTATATAGATTGCGTGACTGTATTGCCCATTCCTTTCCCGTAGCGAGGAGTTAAAAATGCATAAATTATTCTTTCGGAACAACAGAACTTGATCGTTTGTTTAAGCATACAAATTGGGTAGTGCTATCACACTGTATACGTTTACCTATTTTGATTGAATAATATTATTCCTAATTAAAATCATCATTATTAACAACACGAATTCAATTTCGATTTTTCGATCGATTATTATTTAAAAATTTACTTTAGGGCGTTGCCCGTAAAAAATTGCAATAACCCGTGGATTTAACCGCCGACCCCTCGCCCACCTTTATCGGTCCCATCGCGGTTTTTACGGGGTTGGATTTTTTTCGCGGTATTTTACGTAAAATGAAAATTAATACGCTTAACGATGGTTTATCGTTTGTTGCTTTTAGGCTGTTCGGTACACCGACCACCTCGCCCAATTCCTATCAGGTCACGGCTGCTACGGCCAGTACCCGCGTAGGATAGGGAGGCCGGGCACCCCGGAGTGCCACGACTGCCAGGTCCCCGTGAACGACGCGGACCACGCCTTCTCCCACCGCGACCGCTGGTGGCGGCAAAGAAAGGAGCCGGAGACGGCAGTGGGCAGAGGCCTTCACCCCGGAAACGGCAGCGGGGAGAATGATGGAAGACAGGACAGCTGAGGGGAGAAAACAAGCGACTTCAACAAGGAGGTCCTGTCGACGGGGGTGGAAGAGGATCGTCAACGCCAGAGGGCCGCCCAGAACCCCAGACTAGTGCTAGCCTAGCTATCATTATTACATTGTATAAGGGCCCAAATGCTGCCCAAAACGCTATTGACGCAATCACTGTGAGCCCGCCCCGCCCGCAGGGGTAAACGGGACTTATTTACATATCATACAATTGTAGTTTTGCTGAATAAACCATGCGCCAACGGGGGAAGGATTACCCTGACGGGTAGAATTAGACCACCCCCGTAGGTCGCGATACCACCAGAAAAAAAAAAATTAAAAAAAAAAATGGGTACACCTACACCGTACGATATATATATATACCACCAAAATATCAAGTCTCCAGGTGCAGCGGATTTGTCTGGGCGCTGATCAGTGAGCTTGTGAGTGGTATTCGGCTTATATGTCTATAGAATAGCGAAAATAAAAATTATATTTTTTTTTGGTAACTTAGCAACGATATTTCTCTAGTAACGTATTAATTATTGATTTGTGCATATGTTCGTATAAAAAAAAAAAAAAAAAACCCTTTAAATTCGCAATAAATAAAATTGACGGTCACTTATCGAGATAAAAACTATGCTATATTTTAAGTTGGACCAAATCACGAGTATCAGCATAATCCTATCAAAATCGGTTGTGTAGTTTTGCAGCGCGTTGCACGCAATCCCGTTGTACGCTTAATTATTTTTTTTTATATACGATTTAAAAAACGAAGCGGTCATATTTATTTGTAGACACAATCTATGTAAAAATAACCTAAACTAGCGAAATTATTTTACATTTGGAAAATAACTTTTATATTGGTTTTTTTTTTTTTGGTGGTGGTGGGGGGGGGGGGTGAACAGGAGTGTACAAGTGATAATTTTATAGTTTCTACATGTAAAAAACGATATGAAATTCTCCGACATCGTTTTTTTGATGGTCGAATTTCCGATATTCCGGTGCCCAGCGTAACGGAAATCGGACGGATAAACTATAGTTATTGTATTGAATCCGGACGACGTACCGATATTTGTATGCGTTTGTGTTGAAACAAAATGCGTTATAATGTCACGCCGCACGACTGCGCTAAACGCATTATCTGCATTCAGAGTGTATTTTTTTTTTATATATATATATTTTTGAAAAATAACACGAAAACGCGTAAAAAAAAAAAAAAAAATAAAAAATGTGTGTGGGACGCCTTTGAGGCGTTTATCACGTCGGGCGTATTATACGCCGGTATTCCCGGTTCGTTGTTCAAACACAAAGTCGTTGGCGGCCGACAATCATATTGTTCGTGTACGTTTTATATATGAAACGAATACCCACCACAATAGAGGAATATCCGTTTCGGTGTTGTCGGTTGGTGGTGGGTAGAGTACATAATACGATAGAAATGTAAAAGATGAAAAAAAAATCGCCAAATATTATCGCGCTGGCCGCGCGTCGGCCGCGGTAAAACGCCGGACAACGTCAACACGATATTTCGGCGAGGCGGCGGGCGGCGGTGCCGGTGTCGACCAGGCCCGCATACAGCAACGGGACGGGTCGGTTTAGGTCCTAACTCTCGTCTTCTCGGAATGAATAATTCGAACGCATTTTTAGTTGAGTGACCAGTATTTCTACAATATTCGAAGCCACAGTACCGATTCTTCTCTGAACGGAATTGTTCGATAGTGGAATTTTATCCGATTCTTTAACCGCGTTTTCTCCTAAAACCGTTTGCGCCATATCTTTAGCTGCAGGTAATAATATCAGCGTTTCACCAACTGTACGAGCCTTTCCATCTTTGACAATCCTAAGGCCGGCTTAATATGATGCTCTTAAATATTTCCTGTCAATGTTAGTGATACGAGTCACACAATTGGATACTTCTTTATAACATTCAGTTTTTCTTTATATAAAACTCAATTGGTTTATATTCCGTTTCAGGGTGTTTAGCTTGTTGGTGACGTTTCAATAGTGAAGGTTTCATAATTTCGTTTGAAAGTGTCTCGTTACATATACCGCATAGGGCAATAGGGTTTTCACTATTTTCTGTTTCCGGTTTAATCGCAAAGCCGAATTTGAAATAATCTAAATCGTACTTTACGATTTGGCTGTGTTTTTTTGATTTTTTTTTTACTTGGGTTTCCAATGGAAACCCTAGTATCGTCACCACACTTCAGAAATCTCTTCTTAATCAAATTTTACGTACAAATTAAATTTAAAATAAAAGTTTTACTAAAATACAGATCATTTCATACGACATACAAGACGTATAGCGACACACTAAAATAACTCATTGACATTTTGTTCGTATATTTTCCAATAATCGTTATCGCCAATTTAGTGGCCATAACCATATTATAAAAAAATATAGTATAAATAACACCAACGTTAAAACTACAAGAATGCGCTTCATCGATACGAACCATAATAAACTATAGAGTCATTATCATTATCTAAAATTCTAAATTGTTACGATTGCAAACCCCATGCCATCGACGTTAAATATTATTTTGATAAAATAATAATTTTATAAAATTAGCTAACATCGAATAGACTAAACTAAACTAAATAACATCGAATGCAAATAGTAATAAAACAAATTTCTTCGCGTACCACGGGTTGGGAACCTCTGGTTTAGGAGTTCAAACCCCTGCGGAATTTTTTTAAAATACGTATAATATTACAACGACTAACTACAAACTTTATGCATAATTGTACAATCGCGGTTGATTTTAAGTATTTGTACATTTCCCAGTTTCCCACTACCGGCCATTACACATTATCATAAATTTTAAAAAACGACAAGCGTATATGTTGTCGCGATTTTCAAGATTGAATCTTGTCGAACGACGAACTTAATCGGTTTATAATTGCAATTGTTCGCTAGTCATGAGTTTAGTCTGTTTTTCAGAAGTATTGAACAATAATACGTATAAACGTATAACGTGTATTTCATTTGTTTTATAAAACACAATTACATTATTTCTGGTTTGCGAAACTTGCGTCCGCGTTGTCTAATTAAATTAAATTCAAGTAGCAACGACATTAAAAAAATGCATTAATTTGTACAAAAGCTTTTCACCAACTAACGACACTTTTGAATCAGAATTAAAGGCGCGGACGGCAAAATGGAAATCTGCACCCGGAAAAAAGAACATCGACACTATAGGACCTTTATCCAAACATTCGGTGTTTAATATCCATGCTTGCAACACTCCCAGCGTAGACTTCGTCAGCAGAACGGTTTGTTTTTTTTTCAACTTTAAAACGATTAAAAACCTATTTGAGAAATAGCTGCAGTGAATATCGTCTCTAACAGGTTTTGCTATATTGTCAGTCCGCTGAAGTATCTCAATAAGTAGATTGAAGAAATTATCAACACATTTTCCAAAACGATGCCACGCAAGGTTGAGTTGGTTTTATGATTTAAAATTGTATTCAACCATTTTTTTTTTTTTTTCATTTTTTTATAGTTTGTATACATTATCATATTATATTTTGTACTGTATAATATTATCATTCAAATAATAATATAATTATATGTTATCAGTGGTCCTATAAACAACGTGGTAATAATGTAACCGATCCGGGCCTGTTTTGAACTTGGTATTGCATATGTCAAGTCTTCGGAAGGATCGTTTGGAAATTTAAACATCGGCAAAATATAACCTACGGGCAAATTTATGGGTAACTATCACTAACGGCCGCCTATACAATGTGTGACGAAAGTTCAATGAGATGTACTGGCGGTTATTTTACGTATTTGCCGAGCAAACAAGTTCGAACGAATATGACAGATTTTTTTTTTTTTTTTAAATAATTGTTACGCCTATATGGTAAAATATAATTTAAAAAAAAAATATTTAATGTAAAATAATATTATACATAAATGATAAAAAAAAAAAAAAAAATCGTGTTCTTTTTTAAAACCAATTCTACTACGAAAACTTTGTGAAACGAAAGAAATCTTTTGGTCCCTTAAGATTCATTATAAAGAGTTTTCACCGTACTGCTATCCCACGCCGGAACGCAGTAGGTAACGAAACGCGGAAAACGGCATTATTTTATATGAAAAAAAAAATATTCGTTATATAAACGCACATTTTTTTTTTTCTGTCCGTAGCGAAAATATCGTAACCCCATATTGGATTTCATAAAAAAAAAAACGTGGTTGGTTAAGCAACGACGTTTAACGTATTTTTAAAATACACGAATGTTACTAAGCAAAACAAAAAAAAAAAAAAAACAGCTAAAAATGTTACACAAAGGATCGTTAACTTGATTCGTTTTAATACTGCGATAAATATAAAAAATCTATTTTCAATGTCACTTTTGGCTTTGGAGGGCGGTATGCGACGAGTCGATTGTTTCATCGCTAATCGACGGTTTTCATTATGGAATCTTTTAGGATTGATTTTAAGACAATTTTCAAATTTTCGTCCTGCTCCTTATTCCTCAAACGTGTATACACTTTGGATTTTCAATTATCAATCCGCCCTATTAGACGCGGATAACAATATTGAAATGTTGATACGCAAAACACAAATATCGGATGAACCATTTACGAGAACGATTTGTGTTCAAAAAAGTATAGATGGGGCAGGGTTGGTGATATTTAAAAAGTGATAAAATCCAAAGTGCATACACATTTAATATAAAAAGAACTAGAGGCGAACGGTTGAAAATACTCTTAAAACAAAGTTCGACCGATCGAAGAGAAAATACGATATTAAATACGTTTGAAATCCTCCGAGAAAGCTTCTCTAATGATCTCGTGACAAACGGATCGCCCTGTATAATATTACGCGGATTGCCGGCTGTCCGTGCCGGTGCCGATGTCAGGCAGGCAAAAAAAAAAAAAAAAATATATCGACGGTTAAAGTCGTGAAGAATAATAGTGGGAAAGAAACGCGACATATAATCCGGACGACGTTTCTTGTGTCCGTGCAGCGTAATAGTTCGAAGGCGCAAAGGGAATGAAAACTTTTTGCGCGACGTGGTCCGTTTGGAGCGCGGCAAACTTCAATAATAATAAGAGACTCACCGAAACCACGCGATTGTATAACGAGCGAATCTTTTTCTTCTTTTTAGTGCCTATCGATTTAGAGTTGTTACACGATTTCGTCGTCTAGATTGGTTTACAATTATTAACGTTAAACGAAAAAGTCTTAAAATGTTTTACAAAAGAAAAAAAAAACGTAACACGAAATTTTTTTTCTTCAAATTCAAATTCCGGATAAAACCTCGTGTTTCAATTGTGATAAATTCCATAACCGTATCCAATGTTGTACATTGCCTAGATAAACATATCTCTTAACTTTTCTAGATATACGAGAAACAAATTCACCGAACAGATATTCAAAATACGAATTTTCATAATCCAGATACGGTTTAACGTTTTCGATATTCAATTTATAACACAGACAATAAGAATAATAATTATTGTCCAATAAATTTGTATAGGAGAAATTATACGAACCGGAAATCGTTAATAAAAATAAATACATTTTACACGGGAACATGAAAGTTTTAAGTGAATCGATAAAATTCCATACAATTTTATCGCCGAACCATTATAGAATCGAACAACAGGTCGAACAACTACTCGTATAAAATATTATTAAATTATTATTCTGATGCGGGTGGTTTTTTTTATTTTTTTTATTTTATGTTTTGACGTTCAGTTAATCCCTCCCGTCCCCTGACGACTTTGACGATTTCGCGAGGACGGGGATTCGCTTGGACGATTTTCCATGAACAATATTATATTATTGGAAATCGTTGTACTCGGTGCTTTTTTATGTTTCGATTGTGTATGATTATTATTATTATTATTATTTGGTTTTCGGTTCCTTTCGAGAACGTTCCGAGTTGCCCGAGATCTAATACAGAAATAATAATCTCAACTGATGTTATTCGAGGCGAAACGGTTTGCGAATCGTGAACCGTAGGTCGGTACAACAATATAACCGCGGTAGCGAGACCGGCGAATATAATTTTACAACCGTATGTATTTCCAGATGAATTACACCAGATTCGTCCGAGCTCAGTTTTGAACGTCAATGTACCGAGTGTATTTTAATTGAATAATAAACACGGTTTTTATGTAAAAAAAAAAAAAATAAATAAAACATCCCGATCTGTCACGTAACTATAATTTAGAGGGCGGAGAGACCTAAGAAAGAGAATATTTTATTTTCTACACACAGAACAATTACATTTTTAAAACAAATACATGGTTATGAATAAAACGATCACTATACCCTCCCCCCATACAATCGCATCGTTTCTCGATCTAATATTTTTGGCAAAATATGTAATAATCGTTATTTGGAATTACTATAAATCCAATAAACACGTAATATTAAAAACAAAAATTAAAAAGTTTAACTACTATCAGAATTTTTGTAAATGCAGATATTATACAATACTATGTTTGCCGTTTAAACGTTTATATCGTTCTCGTCAATCGTAATATAGGTTAAGCGAACCTCTTTTTTTTTTTTTTTTTTTTATCTAGATCTGCAACTGGACGGTTTAAGAGCAATTATCTTTTATCTTTATCCGGATAATTATCAATTATCGGTGTCGTTCAACCGCTTATAATAAAGTAATCGAAATTACTCGTATATCTCATTCATTCGCAGACTTTCGCAGGTGAACCGGGTAAGCATAAACAGGTACAATCGGTGGCGGACCCAGACCGGCTTCGGCCTCGAAATTAGCCGTGTTGAATTCCGAAAAAAAAAAAAAAATACCACAAACCGTTCAATTACCGAATAAATAATAATAACCGTTGTACATTTTTCACTATGCAATTACGTTTCTTGCGAAATAATACCACGCGGTAAAGGCTTTATACAATAAACGTAGACATAGTTTGTCTTGTGTAATGTATCTATGTATATAATTATGTTTATGTTGAAAGCCACGATGAAAAATCGCGGACACAGTCCATAAAATTCTAAACATAAAGACGGATTATTATTAGCCTTTTGATAAAACTGCTGGACCGTCTAATAAAACCACAGTTGTTGAAGTATCGAATAGCAGGTTGTGTACGGCCCCACACGATTGCGATGAATCGGACACCCGGTGGGGTATTCGGAATAACCTTACGAGAAAAAAAAAATAATCGTAAAAACATTCAACGGCGTAGTCAGAAACTTGGCACATAAAAAAACTATACATACCCATACAAGTTATACGTTTTTTTTTTTTTTTCATTTTACAAATAAAACCACTTTTACGGGCATAATATTTATCGAAAGGGGGGGGGGAATCTGATGAAATTGAAATAAATTTTACTACTGTTTATTATATATAATAATATAATATCGAGTTACTACGGTATTATAACGATCGCCGGTAACTGGTATGCCTATCTAATAAGTCTGTACGGGACACGGAACAGAACAGTAAACCAATCCAGCATTAAACCTAAACAAATATCGAGCACCTCTAGCAAAACGGTTATGGCAAATTTGTATTTTATTAAAGAAAAGTAATACCGAAAAGCTTTCAGACCCCGAATAGGATATAACGGACTGTTTTTCTTTGAAACACTCGAAAACGTTTATATAAACCTGCGTCCATTCAGTAGTCAAATATTTTAAATTTAAATTCCGAGCGATATTGCCTTTTGTGATGTACATTATTTTCTGCTTAAAAAAAAAAAAAAAAAAATACTCGTTTTGTAATCGATCACCTGAAATTATGAAAATCGTCGTATCGTAACTGTCATTGTATTGCGGCTACGGTATTCTAAATAAAAATTTATTTATCGTCTTGTCTATACTAATGAAAATTATAGAATTAAAATGTATAGACGTTATAAAGTAAAAATCATTTACCCGAACCTATACACAAAAAACAACAACCGCTTTTCGGTCAGTCCCTATCTGACGTGTAGTTAAAAACACGGATACACGTGTTCTTAACAAAACAGTGTTGAAATCCGTGTAAAAAAAAAATAAATGAACCGAGTAAATGAACGTTGATTACCTATCCGCGTATCCGTGTGATTACGTTTATATTTGTAAAAAAACACCTATATTTGTCACTTTGGTATTTTTTTAAATCTCAAAATATCCAACTAACACTTCCGTCTAATCTAAATTCTAATTCCGATAAATTCATTTTCTATATATTCTCCTTCATTCTCGAGACCGTTCTTCCTATTTAAATCGAACTGTTATTCAACTAGTTACGAATATGTATTTTTCTTTTAAAAACTTTTTTATTTATCGCGCTATTTTATTGTGTAATTGTAGAATAAATTGCTATGTAAAATTTCGATAAATATTTCTTTTTTTTTTTTTTTTATTTCCGGTCAATTTGATTCGTTAAAGCGAAAATTAAATACACTGATTCACCAGTTATTGCATTTTTACCAGGATTTTAACTACGCCGGGTATTATTACGTTTAAGATCCGTGCACATGTGTGTTGGTTAACACTTGGTTAAAATCGCGAGCTCTACTCTGAATACTGTGTTTTTTTTCGATTCGAGTAGTATTTTGTTATTTTATTCAAAAGCCAATAACCAACTCTACTCCTTATTTTAATATAGTTACAATATTTTAATTATTACTATTATTATTATTTTTCTTTTTTTAACGAACATCGACTATATAAACCTGTTTATTAATCTTTTAATATTAGTTTATTACAATCTGTATGACGAATGACCATATTTGCGCACATAATAACTTCGCACCATGGCCATGGTTGTAATCGGGAAATCGGGAAGGTAAACGGTGCAGGCTAATTTAGTTGATACGCTGAACGCGGCGTTGCTGATCGCGGGTCTTCCTCCGATCGACCTGCTCGCGTTAGAGAGACGCAAAGCCTACTGGAGCCGGCGCGGTGGCGACGGCGGCGACATTCGCGTCGAAACCGCTGCGCAAAGAAGGTCTGCGACCCTCGTGCAGTGGCAGGGGCGGCATAGCACGGGTACCAGGGGTGAGTGGACCCGTAAGGTGATCGGTCCTGTTGCGCCTTGGGTCACAAGGTCACGGGGCGAGCTTGACTATCCACCTTACCCAGCTCCTCACCGGACACGGGTGCTTTGCTAGCTCCTTGCATAGGATCGGCAAGCGCGACGCCCCCCACTGCGCCCATTGCACATCGGAGGTGGACGATGCGGCCCACACCCTGCTAGACTGCCCGGCTTGGAATACCGAACGTGCAGCGCTAGTCGCGGTGTTGGGCAGCATCTCTCCGGAAGAGCTTGGACCGGCCATGCTGAGTAGTACCGAAGCGTGGTCAGCCGTTAGGGCCTTCGCAATCTCCGTCATGGGGGCGAAGGGGGAGGAGGAGCGTCGGTGGAAGGCGGCCAGAGCGGCGGCGGCAGCGGCAGCAGCAGCAGAGGCAGTAGCAGGAGCAGCGCCGGAGCGTCGGCGTCGGCGACGGCAGTAGCATTTGCTGTCCATATTGTAAATTTTGTAAAGAGTTTGAGAAATGTATATTTTAGTTCCGTAAGTTTTTGTAGTTTTTTTTTCTAGGTTAAGTGTTTGTTTATATTTTTCTTTAATTTTAAAAAAAAAAAAACTTAAAAATTAAAAAAAGAATGTACATACTGTAGTTGGTAAGATTGCATATACCTTGTAGTAGTAAGTACTAATGTGAGCCCGCCCCGCGAAGGGGAAAACGGGATTTTATATCGTGTATGTATTTATTATGTGTTTTCATTTTAATAAATGATGGTGGCGGGCCGGTAGCATTTCCGCAAGGCCAGTTCCCGGCCCGTCATCGATGCCACACAAAAAAAAAAAAAAAAAAAAGTTGATACGCTGAAAGTATCGGAATCGGAAAACGATTCCGGACTCGGTAGTACTCGGTTTTAACCGGTACGGTTTAAGTTGTAGCTAATGTAACCCGGAAATCGGTAAATGTCATTTGTTTACATTTTGTAGAAAAACTGTTGGAAATCTCGAAAAATGTTGCGAATAAAAATGCGCATTTTTTAAGGTACTCGGTGATACTTCGCCAGGATCATTTTCACAAACCGAAATAATGTTTTTTGAGAAAAAAAAATATTAAAGAAAAAAGTATCTGCGAGGTAAACTGTTGAAATGTTAAAAATATTTCCAGTTCAGTTTCACGGGGCGGAAAGGTCTCCGCGTCTTATAAGGTAACGCACAGCATATTAACAAATCATTTCCCGAGAAAATAACTTATCTTAACAAAACTAATAGTCTCTCCGCAACACTGGAACACCATGAATAATAATAATAAAAAAGAAAAATGTAGATCTTTTAAATTATATTAAATAACCAAAGTTTCTATTGGACGATTTACGCGTATTGGATATTCGATTCGTTTATTATCGCGTTGGTGCCATTAAAAACGAGAAACAAAAATGTAATTTTAATTTTGAGCACAATAAAAATCAATATTAGATATAATTTATACATAAAAGTAATAATTATTGTATATATATATATATATAAATTTTTAACGTATATATATAATATGTTAAAAACAGAAATAACCATTTTTTTTTTTTTTTTTTTTTGGTAATATTGTAAATAAAAATTAATACATTAATGTAAAATAAATATAATATCCCGGGGGGTGCGTTGAAAACAGTACAATAATTTAAACATTTAACGCGATTGGTATTTGAATAAATATAAGACTTTTTTTTTTACGAATTAAATATTAACTAACCACTGCAATTGCTGCGGGACACTGCTAGGCTGTTAATCTCGACCCAATTTATTTAATATATTCTTAACGTTTTATTTGAGCTGTTTACAGTAATTGTCATTTGATATTCACTCTCGTTTTCGGTTAAGAGGGGTTACACCAGCCGCGGGGGCGTCATTACGGGTTTTTTTTTTCTCGAAAAATCCGCCAAATCGATTACAGGCCAAAATAATAAAACATCAATCGGGCCAATATGTACAGATTACAGCAGTATAGGTGTACCTATAGGACCTAGAGGGGAGAGAGACATAAATATTGTAACATTCGTGTAATTCACTAAATTCAATGGACCAATAATAATTGTTATAACGAATAACAAGCGTCTTCTTTGTTAATACGTTTATGAAAAACGCGTTCACGTAAAACAATACAAAAAAAGTACCCTTCGAATGTTCAAAGGGGTTATAGAATTTTTACTCATTATGGAAATTAATGATAAGAACATAAGGCATTTTTTAATAATAATAATAATAAAAAGCCTTTACGTTATTGGTGAGTACCTGATGTTTAAGTAAATTGATATAACGGTATGGTATACCTTAGATAAAGTTGTGTGCGTTTGAAGTTAAATCGGAAAGATCACGGGATTTCGGGTGTTGGCGTTCCGATTTACGTGAATACAGCTCGTAAAGTCCGGCTAAAAGCTATCGGCTATATTACAAAATGTTCAACATCAAATGTACTTGACGGTGAAAAAACCGTGTTTGTAGTGAAATTTCGATAACAAATTATAAAAAAATCGTGGTATTTACGTGTACATAATTTTCCGAACCGCGTGTATAGAATTTAATTTTGTTCCCGCTCGACGATTTCAAACGAAAACGCACAGTAATTTATTTTGTAATTGCAAATTGATACGATATTCATTTTAAACGTATCAAAACGTATTTTTACCGAGATATAAACTGAATTCCCCCACTCAATACCGTCTCGAGTTCCCGCCTACATACACTAAAACCCAATTTTTATTTTGCATAAATTACCGATATATATTTTTGTTTTTATTTTCATTTTCTTTAACCCTCGTCTTCGCCGTTCGGTCCGACCGGGTAGAAAAAGGTAATCCGTTAAGGAGTTTGCATACCATACACGAGTACCACCCTGTGGACTCTGACACGAACAATATCGCGAACTGACATGTCGAGTGATTGATGTTAACGGACGGGGGTGGCCGAGCGCGTTTTTATTACAAGTGCCCGCGGAGAAAATCGTTTTTAATTATTTCCATTGTAACGACCGTGTATTGTTTTCGGATAATAAAAGAGAACGGGGAGGGGAAAAAAAAAAGTAATAATATTATTATTCAATGCGATTGTTTAAATAAAAAAAAAAATAAAAAACCTATTATTTTGGATCCTAAATAATCACTATGTTTATATACGCGCGCGCGCAAACGGTATAGTCGCCTGTACTAAAAAAAAAAAAAAAAATAATAATAAAAAAAAAAACAGTAAATACCATTTAACATCACTGAGATGACCAATACGATTGTTCCGTAAAAATAATATTTTTAAGTATTAACGCGACGACAATCTAGTAAACGTTTATTATTTATCACCGAGACGTAATGTCACGTAATATCATCGATACGACACATCCGATACACGTTCCTAAAAAATAAAAAAAATTATATTTATACGAATATTTATTTAGAGTGATACCGCTGGGTTTCATTTACGTTTCACAATATTTTCAAAACATGTATAAACGTCCTTAGGTTGTGCTTAATTGCGCCTAGCAGTGCAGATTGTACGAATCTATTGTAAATAAAACATTTTTTTTTTTTTTTTTTTTTAATCATTTTTAATGGCCTGAAACAATATTGCATAATCATAAATGTTCGAGTTGTTGGAGGAGGGGTGTGTATGCATACATTAGAATAAATAATAATTGCGAAAATTATATTTTAGCGGTAAAAAAATAAAATAATACATATTATAATCTTAAGAAGCGATTTTGTTCATTTTATTGTTATAAACGATTATAGAAAGAAAAAAAAAAAAGACTATTTAACCGACAATTACAGAGTTTCGTAAATAAAAAAGTAGCGACTTCTTCGGCATTCGCTGGTTGGCAAAAAATTATCGAAATATAAAGGTGCAAATTATATATATATATATATATAGAGATGTAGATTTAAATTAATATGATGTCAAAAATGCATATTTATTCGGAAGTAGCAAGCGTTGGAAAACAGATGAATACGGTGTATATTTTTCCTACACTTAGCAACTGTTCGAGCCGGTAACAAAAACGACATTCCGAAGACAACCGAAGAAACTTTTTTTTATTTACATACGAAATATACTCACTCCAATAAAACCGGTAAAATGTGCGTATGCGAGTATCTTAGTTTTTAATATTTCAATTTGTATTTTTTGCCGAAATAATTTTTGTTTGATGTGTATTTAAGAGTCACTTTCTCGATACATTTAAGTTATTTGAAATCATACGGTTACAGAAACTCGGGAAACATAGAAGTTTAAGGGGCACGTAATTATCACCGACTCATATGTCGCGAGACGTTTAAACCGGGCAAAAAAATCACTAAAAAGCTTTACCGCATATTTAAAGAGACTTTTCCAATGATATTTCACATTCACACGGTGGTGTGTGCGATAAATATAATTTTGAGCTCTCGGTTTTGTTATTCGGTACAACAATTTTCCAAGGGTAGTTATTAATTGTATATTGTCTAGACCAGAGCTATTAAACCGTAGGTCGCCCCTCTAAGGTGAGTCGCGTTTAATTTTGAAATACTTTTTTTTATTATTATTATTTATACAGAGGAAAATTAGAACCAAATTACACAGTAATTTCTTATCATATTAAATATTTAAATACAGGTGTATAAGATATCAATAAATTTATTTTTGATAAGAATTCCGTAAATTTATAAATATTGTTGATAAAAATGCTGATCATTAATACGGGCTAGGTCGTCAAAATTAAAAAAAAAAATATATTCGAAAATGAATCGTATCGTGAACAGTTTGGGAACCTTTGGTCTAGATAACAGTAAAGGCGGTTCACGAAAGACACCTGTCTGGGAAATTTCATAAAAATCTATTGAAAAATTCAAGAAGTTTTATGACAGCCAGACGACGTAAGTTTATGTATTAGACTTAAAGAAGAATATAGGTATCCACCAACGACATAAGACAATACATTTTATATAATTGGCCCAGTGTTCGTTCACTTTCATCGTCCCTTTGATAGTTAAGTCGGACTAGTTTTCTGGTAGGAACAGATACGTTATATAGATAAAAAAAAAAAAATGATAAATGGATCGCAACTTTCAGTGGCGATAAATTTATGAATTTTTATAAAAAAAATCGTTTACGTGTTTCGTCTAATAATCTGCGGGTACGATGTTTTAAGATGACAATTGAACTATTTTGAGGAAACAGCAATATTAAATATGTTTCGTACGTGCCAAAAAAAAACAAAAAAAAAAAACGGTAATCAATTGTTTTAGGAGTGTTTTTATGCAACTCGCACTGTAACGTTATACGATCTAACAAAACATCGCTGAAACGATTTATTGTCTTGGATCCAAATTCGAAAGCAAAAAATAAAAACAGAATATTGTACGAGTACTACTCTTCGTGATATTTTCGAAGATCTGTAGATAAATTTTAGAATCGTCAAAACTTTAATAAAAAAAAAAAAAAAAACTTAAACACATAGTGTTTGCACATAAAACGATTGACTTTTGGAAAGAGTTTTAAACAATAATAATTTTTAAAAAAAAAAAAAAAGTACGTATAAAAGTCGTAAAAAAATTATATTCGTAACCATTTCTAATACAATATATTATTACGAACGTAATATCGCAATAACGTTTATCTACTAGGAAACGGAAATGTTTATGAGAAAACCGGCAAAATTACTGTGATGTTATTGGTTTCGGACGGTCGAATCGAACATATTCGTTTCATATTCTCGTACTTTAGAAAAAAAAAAAAAAAAAAAAAAATTGATCATGGAAATAGAATCGGTTTATATGGACAGAACGTTCTAAATTTTATTCACTGTTTCGGCATGGATCATTATTGGCCGTTGATTATTTATTTGTTGTTCGGTGACAATTTATTAAACTTGATTTACATTTTCGGCGAAACTTTCGGGAAAATTATTCGTATTGTTAACCAGATCGAGAATACG
This sequence comes from Tuberolachnus salignus, assembly GCA_956483605.1. Lineage (NCBI taxonomy): Eukaryota > Metazoa > Arthropoda > Insecta > Hemiptera > Aphididae > Tuberolachnus > Tuberolachnus salignus. Next base: position 19,556,697 of record OY101438.1, read on the forward strand.
GAATAGAATTCACACACGTCCATGTAAAGTAACGTCTATTGTAACGAAATAACAATGTTTGTCAAATACTTATTGATACCTACTTTATATGACATCAGGTACGTCATATTAAGTCTATGTATTGAACATGAAGTCTTGTACGTGCTAAACTACGTGTTTCCCGATAAATTTAATCGGGATAGTTGTGTGTGACGACGAACAAGAACAGCAAAACGCGTTGTAAACCTAACAAAACGGAAAATAATGATCACTTACTATTTTTTTTTACACTTTATACAAACGAATAATCTAATCCAACATTTTCTTATAGTAAAAAGAACGAAAACTAACAGAAAAATATACAGTTCACCTCGTAAGAATAAAACACATTTGGTATTGTCAGTAGGAAATTTCCACTATTTTCTAAAAAAAAAATTAGCGACACTGGAAATTTCTTATCTATAATCACGAATTTTTAACAACGTTCGATTTAATCCCATCATTTTTTTCTGACCATTTATAAGAACATTTTTAGAAAATTCAATTCAAAAGCCGAAATTAAAAAAAAGTTCTATTCAATTTAACTTTAATTCCCGTATCCACACACACACACTCTTATCACGGTGAACCGTTGTTGGTACTTCTTTGCCCGTGGAAACTAAATTTTTTTTTTCTTCATCCTAGTCACTAAAGTAACGAATAAATCAATAATTTCAACGGTAAAATTATTAATACTGTCAATTCAGCATTTCGAACGATACGATAACATTGATAACCGGTGAGTGATAAGTGATAAAATGTTTAAAAATGTTCGTGTTATACGAGTGTACTCGTAAGCATAATATCGCCCCACCAGTTGAACAGACGACCGCGGTACGACTATTTCACTTTTTACAAGTCGTGTAATTTAACATTTTAAAAATAATAATAAAAAAAGAAAACATTGTTAACGGTGACCCCTTTATGTCTAGGCTGCAGCCTGTTCTACTTACGCTTCTTAATCTGGGCCTGAGTTACGTCGTAATTGGTAGTGCGACGTGACTTATTGATGCGCCTGCGATCGATCGCGGAGTCAGACAGATAATAATAATAATGCCGGCGGTGCGCGGAGATAAAAAAAAAAAATCGCTGATATTGCTCGAAAATAAAAATGAATAAATATGACTTCAAAATGACAGTCTGGGACGGTGTGAAAAAAAAAAAAAAAAAAAATCATCCCCAACTTGTCGAACAGGCGTAATATGTCGAATGTGCGGACGGTGACGTGATTTCAAAAGCTTCGAAATTAATTGTTTCGGTATTGCATTCTCGGCATGAGAACATTACGATTTTTCGGTAAAAAACACACGGCCGTTATAATATATTTTCGCTCTACAACGATAAACGAATTGCCACGGTGACGTTGGGCAACTCGACCGATAATCGATAAAATCGTATCGAGAGGACCATTTCGAATATTTCTCGAACAAAGACAATCGCCGCATCCAGATAATTATCTTTTACTACGTCACAGAGAATTATTACGTTAAAAAAATATCCCATCACCAATGATTTTTTTTGAACCACCACAACAGGTCATTGTTCTACACAGACTATCTAGATACATTTTCAATTATTATTTATCTTATCTTGGAAAATATTGACGAGTTGTTTAAAAATTCATTTCGCATAAATAGCTATAAATGATGTTCTTGAAGTTGAGTAAAAAAAATTAAGTAATCAATAGCCAAATAATGTAATGATGCCGGGGACATATTTGAGGGGGGGGGGAGGGAATTTGCCAGTGTACAGACGCCACCCACCACTAATGTTATTTTATTCACATAAACCGAACAATTTTGATATTTATTTTTATATTTATAGTGACTTTAGTAGATAAATAATAATACTACTATTTATGATAATCTCAATAAACGTATAAACAGAAATTTGTTTCTTAACATCATTGAAAAATATAAAAAAATAAAAGTTTATTATTACACTCAAGTTTAATTCTAATACAATTTTAAAACGTAATCATTGTTTACGAAAAATGTATCTGTTTTTTTTTTTCAAGATAAATAACGGTTATTTTTTATATATATATATATATATATATATATTATCATTGATTGCAAATACTAGTATTTGTAGGCAACGCTATTATCTAGATAATTTCAGTTGAGTTTATCATTATTAAAATAGATTTTTGGTATTTTATCTTTATCTCAATCATGGTAAATTTTAATTTTTCGCGTCTCAATAGCGATCACGACTTGCATTAGTAATAATAATTGTTTGACTTTTAACTAGCTTTTGCCGATCATGAATTTACAACAATCAGAATAATAATTTATTAATGTAATACAAATCTCCGTAAAATTATATTTCTTAACCCGAGGAGGAGATTTTTATTTTTTATTTTTTTTTTTGTTGAAACGTTTTATTGTAATTCTAATCGAATTACGCAATCTGAAAGACCGACAGATTTCCCTTTCAAATGAGATTTTTTTTTTTCTTCATATTATTTCCACCTTTTTTTTTTTTTTTTTTTTTTGTCATTTGGCGATACCACTTCGAAACTTTTAAAGAACTTTCATACAAACCTAAATAGAAATTTAAATGTTTATACAGAAGTATGTATATATTTATTTTGTTACTTAAGAAAATATATCTATTACCGTGAGTAAAATATTCAACGTTCAACAGTCCACTTTCACGTTACATTGCATTATACAAATAACCAAGATCAATAGAGATTTTTTTCGTTATTTCATGATATCGTCCATTGATAGCGGTAAAAAATTGACAGTTTCCAATCTAAATCTTATTCAATTTACACGTTGCATATTTATCATTATAAATTCTAATTTATCTACTCGACGCGTATCGATGATTTTAAAGAATATTTATTGATATAAACCAATAAAAATGATACTCTTATCAATTAGCATTAGTTTTTTTCTTAAATCAATATAAATAATAATGATAATAATAAAAATAAAAAAAAAGTATTGTTAAATAATTGTTTTGAACGATAACTAGTTTGTTGGCAATAAGTTCCTAGATGTAGGTCATCTCTACCAATATATAAGTCATAAAAATATTGTCTAAACTAAAGTGTTCTGAGCTCCAGACGAATTATAATTGATGGAATATTAAGGTAACGTACACAATAATATCAATTTGCATAGGTTAAAATTTTAAATCGCACATAGTTTTTATGTTTTACTAATCGCGTAACCCCAAACAAAATTCTAAAAAAAAAAAAATAAACCACACCGGTTGCACTAGGTGCTGGAGAAACGTTTTTTAAGCGCCGCTCGCGATTTTCTGATTGTGAAACAAAAACTGATTATAAATGACCTATGATATGCAGTAATAGTAAATAGACGATTATTTTACTATTGAAACAATAGAGCAATAAATCAGTGACGCGAAATAACAAAGTAAAGTAATTCATATCGATTGCAAAGTCTACAGGAAATGAAACGAAAAAAAAAAAAAAAGAAGATTCGTTAATAAACCGAACTCGGCGAATTCATAATTAAAGCCACATTGTTCTGAATGTTATTCCGAAAAAAAAAAATATTATAATTGTATAAACTTTTATTTTGTTCGAAATAATTTTGGGACTCCGTGTAATTTGGCATATAACATAGTTGTTCGGGAATTCGCGGTGTTTAATTCCACAAACAAATTTCAATATTTTTCGTTGTTTTCGTCTTTGGAACGCCTCTTGTTAGATTCTGAGCATAGCGAAAAACCGACAATAACGTCTTAATAAATGAAATTGTTTACGCAATAATGGTTTTGTTATTTCTTTTTTTTTATTATTATTATTATTGTTGTAGTACAGTTGTAACCAATTGCGAGTGACTTTACGTATTCACCGAATACTTATACTTTTCCCATACTACATATACATAATTATACGTTTCTAGAAGTGACGTAGTTTTCAATATATTCTGACGGTTTTTTAGTTAATTTAAGTCAGTTCAAATGTGTCGACTATTTTCAGTTATCATTTGGCACGTGGATTAAATTGTATATACGTCATGTGTATCTATGAATACATTCTAATACTGTGTTTACCACCACCCCCCCACCCTATTGTTGGGTATCTTTTTTTTTTTTTAAATAGAAATCCTTATGGCATAATATCCAATTTTAATTTCAATCTCAATTGTATCACACTACACTGATTTATTTTTTTTTTTTTTTATGAAATTCAAGTACACAAATTACTCTACAAATACTGTGCATATAATTTCAACGAAAATATATTATTCGTATTTTTAAATAATGAATAAAAAAAAAAGTAGTAGTTTGAACTACGTATTAATAGTCAAAAAAAAAAAAAAGAAAAAGAAAAAAGGGGAACGAGTCGTTTGTTTATGTAACGAGTTCCTCGTCCCGGGAACGAATTCCTTTATGAAAAGAAACCATTCCGACGCTGCTTTTTACAGTAGACATGTTAATTTTGGTACCAATATTTCGTTGAATGATACGGAATAAAAAAAATTAAAAAACAACTGTGATGAATGTTTACATAGAACCATACGTGTTTATATGCGTATAGTATGCATTTAATAATACCCGTTTTATCTATACAAATCGAAAATTAAATACGGTACTTTTGAAGTCAAATAGTACAATTTGTGTAATCGTCAAGAAAATTATACAATCACATCATTGGTATGCCAATTAAAAATAAAAGTAAAAAAAAAAATTATTGTTCTCTCCGTATCGGTTGTTCTAGTAATGACTGGGTCGAGCTCGATACACAGAACAATTTGGAATTTCGTAAAAAAAAAAAAAAAAGAAAAGTTTTTTGGAACGTTAACAAGGGGGCAATACTGATGATTTAACATTTTTAATGATGTGTATTATTTTTGTTCCTGAAAATATTTACACGGGGATATGTTCTCCACACCGTTACGTAATATTATCGCAAGTCGGTCGACGGTAAAATTGAGAAGTGCATACATAATTTTTTTTTTACGAACCATTGAAGTCCGTCGAATTCACCACGATTCAAATGTTTTTAAATTGCATTCAGTGATATTCTGTACAACTGCGATATACATAATAATAATAATAATAATAATAATAATAATAAAAAAAACATTCAAATATTGAACTTGTGCGTTTTTAATGTAACAATTAAACCTAACCTAACCTTCTTAAAATAATTTTGTGACGGCCTAACTGATCATATCCGCCCTATCCCTCTACCGCCCCAAAATTGGTGGATACGTTCGTTTGAACAGTAAAGTAAAAAAATACAATTCGCCCGGGCAAAAGGGCAGAAAGCAAACTGACCCAGTATAAAAATAATGATCACAATACATCAATCGATCACTCTGTTTTAGGTTATGTTATTATATTACCGTAAATCTGGTAGTCCGATTTTGATGGTTTTTTTTTTTTTTTTTTATTTGTTGTCTTACTATTAAATACTTGAAAATATCATTAAAATTACTGTCTTACGAACGAATAACACCCCGACGGGAGTTTTGCCAACTGTTCGTCCGAATCTGGCCCTTTTGCCTGCTTCGTAAAAATGTAATTTTGCTCCCCCCCCGGTTTGAACACAACGATAATAATTCACAATATTATTGTGTTAAAAAAAAACAGCCGGTGCATATAAAAATACTGTTATCACATCGTATTTACCCGTTATCAACAATGCGTATTTACTATCTCATACGCTCAATTCTGTGTTCGTCGAGAATATTTAACTGTTGTATCACGTCGTCTACTTTAGTACCTTCCTATCTAGTTAAAATCCGTTCAAACAATTGATTTCGTGTACTTTTCGATACGATAATAATAATTATAATCGATATTTTTTAATTAAGCTCTTAACTTAATGTTTTCAATTGTCTTATAATTATAACAATTGTTATTTTAAAATATTTTAACGCTTGTACGCTTAACTTTAGGCGGGTTTAGTGTTGAGTAACTAAATTTCAGTAACTTGTGTACGTTATTATTTTTTAATAATACGGTTGTTACAGGTGTTTCAATCTCGACGCGAGTTTCTAACAATTTAAATAGCATAATACATTGTCAATATAATAACGCAGATCAATTTTTATTTTATAATAATTCCGAGGGGAATGTTACAATTGAAATCGCGCGTAATTGTTAAAAGAGGACTTAGTATTGACGTGAAAAAAAAAAAAAAATACAAAATACAAAACGCAAAGCGTTTAAACTTTAGTGCGTTTCGAATTTTCAAGTTCCACTGGGAAGAATATTATTTTTCCTACACAATGATTGTGATTGAATGCATATACAAATAATACGATACTGAATAGATAGCACAACACGATGCCGAGACGTGAGGGTTTTTTCTGTTTGAAAGTCGAATATTGGTATAAGTATAGAGCACGTTCCAATGATTGCAGGCTGGTCTGTCAGTTTTAGGGAAATATAACTAAACGTATACCTAGATAAAGATAGAACAACAAAAAAAATATTTATCTGGATAGAAAAAAGATACTAATTTTGAATTTTAATAACTCGCGTATGTATTTTTAACACGAATTAATTTATATACTAATATATTTACAACTATTATAATATTATTTGATGTTTATCTTCAAGAATTTAGCGAATTTTAACGCTTATGAATGAAAACTAATAAGCTACGCTCAACTTTATTCTCATTGTCTACCAAGTATAAATTAGCGAATGAACCTCGTGTACAATTTTCCAGTATTTGAACCAAAACAATTTTATCAAATTAAAACCGAATTAAAATTTTGTCCGCGTCTAGAAATGCCTAATATTAATATTCTGTGGACAATTTATACGATCAATACGATTGTTAAAAATCCGAATTACAACAAAATCGAGCTCGTAAATTGTTCGGTTTTTTCCCAATTATTAGGTAAAATATAAGAATGTAAAAAACGACCTCCGAAATGCACCAATTGGTAAGGCTGGGCATTAATGAGATACAAATGTAGCGTTTAGTTAAAACCTTTGGTTAATTTACATTTTTTAATTCAATACGCATTCATTTTTGTTATTATTCATTTAATTGTCTACTTAAAAAGTAGAAATAATTAGCCATTTGAATTAACTAGAGTTGATTTCACATTAAAACAAATTCAATTGATTTCAATTTTTATAAATTTTTTTTGATTTGCATATAAATATTTTATGGCAATTTTAAATTACGGAAATTATCAATGCCCTGTAATTTTTTGTATGACGTCGCGGCGTGCTGCGTACAGTGTTTTTCAATACATCATATAACTTATCAATTAACACGGTTATTTCCTGGATTACAATTGCTATTGGCAATTCAATCATAACAAATATAATCACCGTCAACTCCGTAATGTATATAAAATATTTGACGTGTGGCCTATACGCAAACAGGCACCGCGTTTTTATATATATATTTTTTTTAATCGACAATACTCGAGTACAAAAATTAATTTTAATATTTGGTTAACTCAGTCGGATTTAATGATAATGAGCTTTTAAATGTTAACTCAACTTAAATTTCTAATTTAACATAACTTAACTGAGTTCAAAAAAATATTATTTACTTGCCCTGCCGTGCCGGTCGGATCCAAATTGCTGTCAGATAAGATGCTACACTTGAATATTGGATCAAGATTTCTAATAGAAAAGTTGTTTGCAAACACAAAACGAAACTAGATAAATTGGCTTAGGCAATTAAATTATTTATCACGATAAGATATCCAATACTGTTAGTTATCCAGATAAAATAAAAGATAATTAATTATCTATCTAGATAAGGCCGGATACTGATGTCAATGTAATATCACTAAGACTTTAGAATATAACCAAATTTTTCGAAGCCGGTCTCGATATCCTGTGAACAATTATGTCGATCGTTCGTAAGTAGTTAATTTACCCGTAGTGGTTATAAAATATCATTTAACCTATTACAGTATACGCGTACATTTTTATCCCCATCGAATTATCGAATTATAAGTTCGACGGTTTTAAAGAGTTTGTTTTTCAAGCTGGTAAATCCGGACGATAGCCGATTTCAAGTAGGTAATTTTTTTTTTCGCACGCAAATCTAAATCTTCTCCAGTTGATAATATATTAGTATTGCAATAATGTTCCGGTTGAATGATTTAAAAAAAAGTTTTAATTTAAAATTAAAAGTTTTTTGATTACGTTTGTACCGTAAAAACTTTCACGAGTCCTATTTGCTTCGATTAGCACGTCCGGATAAAACCCTTCAAAACTTCTTATAACAAGTTATAATTATATACGTATAATACGTTTTAAACAGTTTAATCGATTTTTTTTTTTCCCCCCCATATTTTTTATTGTAACGTAATATAATTACTCATTAGGTACTCACCGACAACTTGCAAGTAACTTTGTTGACTCTTCATCGGATCCGTATTTATTTGGCACATGTACCAGCCCCTGTCGGCTTCTTTTACTTCCCGGATATGAAGAAACCATATCCGGTGATCGGTGTGGGTTACCGCGATCCGGTGGTTTTTCGTTATCACGTGACTATGAATGGTCAAAATAGTTTGTGTGTCCACCCGTAGCCAAGCAACCTACGATTAAAATACAGTTATAAACTCTATGCGGGGTAAGTTTTTTTTTTTTTTTTGCACCACGATCCAGTGATCATCCGCTAAGATTTCGAACAAAATTGATTTTAATTCTTTTCAAACCGTTAATACAATTTTTTAATAATCACAACTACAATATTTGATCTTTTTCCGATAATAAAATAGCGATCCTCCTCTTTTAAACACAGATTCAAATAAATTTAATTTTATAGAAACAAGATCAACTTTTTTTTTACTATTTGTACGAAATGTTAATTTATATATATATATATATATATATAAAACGCGTTTTAAATACTTTTTAGTCGCGAATCGTTTAAATTATCGGTGGGGTGATTTCATTTTCATCTGACTCACGTCGATATACTAAGTTTATAAACGGCTCGAGATCTGGAAATAAATTTAAGTTAATAGGTTGCAAGATTTGAAGAACGGACACTAACGGTTTTGGATAAAACAATACCATATAAAAATATTAATAATATTGTAAAATATGGCGTAATAAGCGTTCGTTTGAAAAAAGTTCTAACGTCTTTAATTTCCAATATTTTATGGCAATCTACAATTGTCATAAATGTCTAGAATTTTATTTATATAAATCACTAATTTAGATTGACCGTCGGACATTTGGAAAACTGATATATTTTTAATGTATTTCCACAGTAAAATTGAATATTATATTCAAATTTGAGTAATTGAGTCAAGTTACATCGCCCGCGTTGACGCAACCACTTATTGAAACGAGCCATTTTTACTATGTGGATATGTCGATATCCACTAAAAAGTGACACCTAATAAGCCGACATCGCCTCAATAATGGACAGAATGTCTCTTAATTAAATATCACTTGTTTGCACACGCCCGCCTTTGAGTCAGAAATTACCCGAGAGGCCAAAGCGAGGTTTGGAGAGGGCGGCGGATAGAAGTGGTTGAAGTGGTCAAGGGGTAAGGTGGAGTTGTGGTCAAAATGCTTCCCGACGAGACCTAAACAGTTGGTTTCCGGAACGGTTTACGTAGTTATATTTTGGTAAAATTGTTTTATAATACTCACTTTGTAAGTGGCCAGTCCTTCGACATTACATATGAATACTGCTTCCCGGCCAACCGATACTGTTACGTTGTTCAGGTCTTCGCCAAACTTTGGCGTTCCTATAATCAATTTGTCAAATTATTCATAATATATTCGACACCGGTAAAACAATACAAGTAACAACAGTTTGTACCTTAGTATAACTATAATTTATAATAGTAAAGTAATTTTTTAACTAATGAATTTATACAAATTTATTAGTAAATATCACGATTTAACGTAATGGATAACTAAAATCGATAATCGTATTATACATTTTAAAATGACAACAAAAGAATTTTTACACACGAAGTAGATACTGTAAAATTCAATTCGTACATTTTTTATAAAAAAAAATCCGAATAATTTACGGGAAATAAATACCGAAACAATTTTATTTTAATAATAATTAACTCGGCGGTACCGAAATCAATTTCAAGTTAAATTTCGGTATTATAAAATCGTATTCAACGCCTTACTACCATATTCTCACGCCGGGAATGCCATTGCCCAATATAGAGACAACTACACGGAATCTCAACAAAAAAAAAAGACCTCCCAATGCACCATTTAGACAAAATACGCTACCAGATTTACCACTTTTGATATTGACGATCGGAAAAAAATTTCTAATAGAAAAGATGTTTAGAGACAGCGGAAAAAAACTTTAATAAAATTCGTTTTTTTTTTTTTTTTTTTTTTATCACTTCATCACCACCAAGCACTCACACATATTTCTGTCTATATTTAAAATATACGAACACTTTAAGGTCACTGAATAGAATTGTATTATGAACCAACATCAATTTTATAAATACCTAAACATATTATTATGTGTAATGATAAATAGATAAATCCGTATAATGAATCAACACGTTTAAAACACCAGATCTTTCAATATATAATTCCATTGATATAATTTAAATAATTTGTTGAAAACTGTCCACAACCATAAATCGTGTCTAAAACTAAGGTCCTTTTGTTTGTTTACAGTGCAAGTCAATTGCAATTAGGTGTAAACGAGTTAACAAATATTATAACACGTATGTAAACCATCGTAATCCATACGTGATTTACATTTGTTCATTTTATTATTATTAATTATAATGTGTGCAATGCCCATTCACAACCAGATTTTTTATAAATCCTTACTCGACTAATTATTCCTAGCTACGCCGCCGATTGTAGTTGCCAACTAAAAACCCGAAGAACGATTTTCATACTGTTAAACGCTGACGAAAATTCCAAAGACAAGCAGTATCGGTGGTTTTATGTGTATTCAAATTTGTCGGAGATATTTTTGCATCCAAATTGGTTTTCGATCAACCGTGTTCGAATTCTTCAGAGGGTTATTTTTTTTTTTTTTTTATTACATTTTTATTACTATTGTTACTATACCAGCTCGAAAGAATGGGTTTACTTCAATTTTCCCGATGAACAAGTCGTTATTATTGTTTTTTTTTTCTCCTCGCCCTAACGCTTTTCTCACACAAAAAAACTCCGTGCTTCGTTACATTTGATATTCCTATGGTTTTTTCTCTTTACGTTTACGATCGAAACGAACTTTATACTATCCGTACGAATCGAATTTAAATTTGCGTTAGCAGCGCACCAATTTATAGTGAAATCACAATGTATTACATTGTAAGACTTTAGAGTTTGACTTTTACTTTTTTATATATATCAAGAGAGAATGTTGAAACAAAGAAAATTAAAAAAATAAACTATTCGTCTATATTCAATCGTAACGTGTTTTGTTTTAAAAAGATGACGAAATTGAATTATGTCGACCAATAATCAGCATCAATCGGAAAACAGTACGCGAAATACCAAACGATTATTACGATTATCATGACGATTTTAACTATAACGCCTACAGAAAAAATCGTGGCCAAGGACATTTGATATTTTTATAGTTCCATGTGTGCCATAAGTTCCAATAGAAGATTTTTGTATAAGTTTTTTCGGGTATTTATTGAGAAGCCGTCAAATTTGTTTCTACATATAAAACGATATTTTAACTAGAAATACTCGTAATATTCGAATGGCTATACATAGTTCAAATAACGCCTGAATATTCTGAAAACGAAGTCGAAAAAAAAATAAAAAAATAAAACCAAAAAACCGTTATTCGCGTGAATATTCCCGTATTTCCGACGTTTTTTTCCCCGGGAACTAAGTAAGAGAATTACAAAAAGAAATCAAAGAATTCGAATCTACCACTATATTAAGATCAAAACATAGGCGGTTCTTAATACGATCCAAGCCCCTCTACCAATGAGGGCGAACATATTTTGAACACTATAAGTACATTTCCTTAATCCACATCACAAATTATTCGAATGATTACATTCAAGGGGAAAAAATGCGGGGTGCGGAGGATTTCTACTGCCCCCCCCCAAGGCCACTGAAATATCAGGGAAAATATTAACAGTTAATAACGTGATCTACAAATATAATAGTTATATCAAAGTTTCCCGTGAGATTTACAAATAAAAAAGATCAATGTATATACACGAGTGCCTAAAGATTAATAATATATGATATTTTTGAACATGTTTTAACATGTTTTTTGTCCTTCGTTCGTCCCTGATTACACGTAAACACATATGACCACAGACCGTGGATAAAGGAGGGTGGGGGGGGGTAATCCTCATATCGTTCCACCACTGGAATCATCAACGGATCTTGGAGTTGTTCACAGACGGGAGAAAAAAAGAGCCTGCGACGTATTATAAGCCGAAATATAAAGCCGGTATTGGCTTAGCTATTCGTATGCATCACCAATAGAAGAATTAAAAAAAAAAAAAAACATATTATGTAATACACCGGCAAATACATATCCGGACGAGTACTGACGGAATAACTCTCTGGAAATAATTCGATCTAATTTTGAAATACGATATGATATTTTATATTTTTATTGTTATAATAGTTCGTAAAACAAAACCGCCACAGTTGAAAAAGTACGGATTTTCCGTTATTCGATTATAAACTAAATCACATACAACCCCCCCCCCCACACCCCCCCGGGGGGCCCGTATACGATAAATATAATATGATATTTTATAGTAACTCTGTTTTATATTATTTCATTTTTTTTTTTTTTTTTGTTTCGTATTCGAACAAAGGCATTACAGTGTTATAGTAAGAGCAAAAGCGAAAAATCGTAGATATACCGGCATAAAAACATCAATAAAAAAAAAAAATATATACAACTCCTCCGAAGGTGGATATAGTGTTTATTTTTTTTTTTTTGTCTCGATATTTTTATACGCGTTTTCTCCGGGATTTTTTTTCCTTTTCTTTTCTTTTTTTTTTTTTTACCTCCGGGTCAATAATTTCACGCGCGTTGCCGTTATACGAGTCTCACTCCGCGCATATAATTCAATTTCGAGACACTGAATTTCAAATCGGTATAATCATTTTATACGTGCTTATTATTTTCTAGGAGTCGCAGGGCCCGTGTGCGCCGGGAGGGCAAGGGGGAAATCGACGACGACGTTGGTTTTCGATTTGACCGTCTTCGAATAAATACGGCATTATAGAGGGCACGGCGGAATATTATGACGATAAAAGGGACCGAAAACGGAATAGGTATAATAACTTTCTTCTTCTTTTTTTTTTTTTTTTGTTTCGGTCGTAGTATCGAATTATCGCGGATCCCGCCGCACGGATCTTCCTACGCGGATAAAAGTAACAAAAAAAAAAAAAAAAAAAAAAATAAAAAATAATAATAACACAAAAAAAAAAAAAACTCGACAGTTATTTCAAAGCGTTTCCCTAAAGAGTCGGCGGTTTGCAATCGATTTCCAACGTGCCCAATACGCGGCTGTATTACGATTTCAATAACATTGACATTAAAATATGTTTAATATAATTTTTTTTTTTGTTTTTTTTCTATCGTACAATTACGAAATACACTAAACGGTTTTTTTTAATCAAAATATAACTAAAACAGAAATACGGTTAACAATAAAGAATTCCGCGATGCTGGTATTCTGGATATTATTATTTCCACTTATTCGCATACTTTGATGAAAATATCTTACGTTCCGAGTTCTGTAAAATCCCGTAGACTCTATTCTCCAAACAATGCTTTAAGGCCCTCGATATCAATGTGCTCTGATCAAATGTCTGCTATGAATGTTTTTATCTAGTAAACGGAACGTACGCAAACATCCATTATAGGTTTGGTAAAATTTAAAATTTAAAATTTCAATAGTTATAGCCGGTGTTCTTTAATTAGATACCATACGAAATGTACGTTTTTCAGTCGTTCATATTAACGCACCGACGTCAAAAAATATCCGACTAGACTTTTCGGTTGTTTTTCGTTAGATATTTCATATATTTTTTTTTTTTTTTTTTTTGGTTTGAATCGATGGCCGTATATCTACGGGTGCGTTCATAAAATATTCGTCGGTGAAACGAACGGTCTGGATTCGGCCGGGATTCGTTGCGCCATAAGTTATTATAACTTTGGCACTTGATTATAATTCAAAATTATTTATTTATTTTTTTAATATAAAAAAGTGTATATATTTCACGGCGGAAACCAATTCGGTCGCGGATACACGTAAAATGAGTACGCGGGTGAAAGTTTAAGGGCCCGGGATAAAAGTTCGGTATTATTGTTATTGATACTGCGTAATATTGCCGTCATCCAATACGGACGCGGGTTATTACCTATGGTCTCCGTTCGTATTATTGCGAAAACTCGTACAATCGACGAGACTTTGAAACCGACGAAAAAAAAAAAAAAAAAAAAAGAAGAAAATGTTTTTATTACAATTTTTATCCTAAATATAGTTTTCGTATTAGTTAGACTGCCGAATAATACGGTTACGGTTTTCGTATGGACACGAGGCTTTTATTTTTTTTATATATATATATGCATGGTTTCGAATACAAAAAATATACTACAGCAGTTTTTCTCGATTTAACACAAGCCTTTGATAAGGTCTGGCATCATGGGCTTGAAATAAAACTGAAAGCACTTAATCTTCCCATGTACCTGCTAAAAACCATCACATCTTTCATAACAGACAGAACATTCCGAGTAAGAATAGACACAGACCTATCTCTACGACACAAAATCAAATCTGGAGTCACACAAGGATCAGTATTGGGACCAACGCTATTTAACATTTACTGCCATGACATCTCCAATCCCCCTAACTCTCAACTGGCAATGTTCGCGGACGACACAACGATACTCACGCAAGATAGCGTATTAAACTTACCAATCGAAAAACTACAATCTTCATTAAACGAAATTACCTCCTGGTTCAACAAATGGAAGCTGAAACTAAATCCGACTAAAAGCGAGGCTAAAATATTCACATTAAAAAGATATAACAAACCAATAAATATAAGCATAAACAACCAGATCATAAAATGGAACAGAAAAGATGACTCAGTGAAATACCTTGGAGTTTTTCTCGATGAAAAACTGACATGGAATATCCACATAAACAGAAAACTTACTCAGGGATATGCCAGGATGAGAATCCTCTACCCCTTAGTGAACTACAAATCAACTCTCCAAATGAAATCTTCTCTCCTTCTCTACACCGCAATAATCAGACCACTGATAACTTATGCCTGTCCTGTATGATCCGCTGCCTCTATATCTAAAATAAATAAAATACAAATCTTACAAAATAAATTTTTAAGGATATGTCTCAAAGCACCGTGGTTCACGAGAAATCGCCAGATCCATAATGACACGAAAATACCCCTGATAAATACACGGATTAAAACCCAATTTAAAAATTTCCACGCCAAACTAAAAAACTTGGACAGTGCTCGTCATTACAATATAGGAAAAAAAACACTCAATAGACGTCTGCGGCCTCGACTTCCCCAGGACATTCTTTTAACAGACACAGATGACTCATCATCAGAAAATGAAGATCATTATTAATATACTAGACCTCATCGTTATTATTATATTCATGTATGTAACACATTATTATATCACTCTCACTATTAATAATTATGTCATTAATAAATTGATAATCATTTAAATTTGTAACAAATAAAATTGTAAAAATTAAAAAGTTGTAATAGCACTTGGTGTGCTGAAATATATTATAATTATAATAAATATATAAAAAAAATATATATATATATATATTTTATTCGTTTTGTTGGCAACAGTTTCGATTTTTGGACATTTACATAGATACGCCAATATAAACGGATTTATTTTCGTAAACGGATTTCAAATTATCGATTAGGATTTTTGTTTAAATTATCGATATACGAAACGTAACGGGAATTCCCGTATCTTTATGACCTAAATTAACTCAGCTTTGCGGGCCCCGGGCACACTAAATCGTCCGGGCTCGATTTCCAAAGGAAAAATTGGTCGGATCATACGTGAAAACTAATAATTAAATAATGGTTTCGACATCAAATTGTATTGCAACCGCGCTGTTTCAATATGTTTTATACGGTTTTGATAATTGCATTCATTTTACTGTATTTTTTTTTGCATTTTGTAGTACGCTGTTGAAATATTTTTCAGAGAAAATGAAATTACTTTATGACATAACTTATAGTAATAAACAAATATAAATTTAAGTGTTCAGGCTACGCATCACATCGGATGTAAACAGTCAGTCTTTATTGCGATAATGACTTCGGATGAAGTAATTAAGATAAATTAATAAATGTTACTCGGGGCCCGTCAGGATTTATAATTTTTTTTTTTTTTTTCTAATAGCCCCGGGCCCTAGAAAAATAACCCGAGAAAATCAGTCTGAGTACGACCCTGCTAACACGTATACGCAGCAAAGCAATTTGGACCGATTGTTCGTCCGTCAGTCCGGTCGATATACCGAAGTGATAAACGGATTTGAATACAGATGGTGATGGCCAGGTCGAATTTGTTTACTATTCATTTTTATAAAATTTCAAATAAAAATGATTGTAAATTATGAATTTAAATTCGAAATGTCTTTATTTTCCGACACAAGTGTGAGGATCGGCGTGAACGTTACTACCCCACCGCTGGCCATCGTTTATTGAAGAACACAGTACAGACGAACACGTGTCCTGGCCGATCTTGTGTACACTTCACGCTGAATTCAAATTTGTTTTCAGAACTCTTGACATGGTCTAAAAAATTAATTTAAATCGCTACATTATATTGCATCGGGGGCCTCCCAAAAAGAAGTACGATGCGTTTCGATAATATTTCAAAATATTACTCATAATCTAGTTCAATCGACTAGATAAATAACATGTTTAAACAGCACAATTAAAAATAGTTTCCTATCAAGGACGAGTGTCCGATATATGCGGGTGTTTTATTGAAAACATATGTTGAGTAACATCTTTTTGATTTAAAAAAAAAAAAAAAAAAAAAAACCTTAAAAACACTTAATATAATACTTTCAACGAACTTGGCCGGTTACACAATTCGATCTGTTATCAATATCTGATGGATCAAATGCGAACGGGCTGTATACCAGTAAGTGGCGCAACCACGAGGGGTGTTTCGGGTGTCCGGGCACCCGTCCTCCCCACTCGAATCGTATTTATGGAAACTTTATATTTTATTTAAACTTATGCTATACAAAAATATTAATTGACATTTGACAATTACATAAATTATAAGCGATTTGTATGTATACACTGATGCGGGCACCGGTAGCGTATTCAGAAATAAGTAATTGAGCGGGGGGGGAGTTGTGTTAGGCGGACTCCCCCGTCGAGAAATCCTAGATGCGTCACCGAAATGATCATTTGTAATTCGTCGTTTTTTTTTTTTTTTTTTTTTTTTTTTTTTTTTTTTTTTTTTTTTTTTTTTTTTTTTATTTAATCGAAACCGAAAATCCCATTCGATTTGTACGACTCGGCCCACCTGCCGTGAATAGTTACCAAAACATTTACTTTCATCCGATTCTCCTCTATTGTTATTTGTTATATCTGTATAGCCAGTGATAAAAATCGTCTAGTGCACCTGCACGGGGTTAGTGGGAAATGTTAACGCGCTACTACCGTATACTATGTTTTAATTATTTATAGTAAAAGGCCGCTATTCCTGCGAAATGCCACATAATAATGTCTGCTTGTAGTTGTGGATCGTTTACATTCAACGGGTGTATTCGCAAAAGAACATAATATTTTATTCGAAAACTTTTGCACATCCACCGGATAAAAATAGTTTACGCCCGTGAATAAATTGTTTATGATTTTATTTGCACGAGTATATTACAAGTATATTTATATATATAAAAAAAAAAAAAACACACAGCTTTTAGTGTAATTCAGGCTAATTTACTTAGAGACTATATAGATCGTACCACCTATCCATACGTTTATATGGGGACAAAAAAAAATCTATAAAATATAAATTGTTTCCTAAATTTGTAATACTGTGTACACTGTAAATTCTCCAAAATCGACATCGCAAATATTGTAATAATTCAATATTTTATAGCAGCTATTTGAATAATAAGCACCGACACACCGTAATAATACATTTATATATATATATATAAATTATAATATATTATATTATTTTAAACTGTTTTCCCAGATATTGTGGAAAACTAAAACACACAAAAAAAAAAAAAAAAAAAAACAGTTAAGAGAGAATATTATAAACAAGCGTTTGAATTTGAATATTATGCACGTCGCTCGTGGTTTTTATTCGAATTAAAAACTGATCCGGTTTAAATTTATTTGAAATAAATTACCAAAGCCCGAAACGAACAAGTGGAAATAATAAAAGGCTTCACTCCTAATGTTTTTGTTTTTTTTTTTTTTAAATATCATTCAATAAAATCCTATTGTAATTGTCAAAATTGCACGCGTTTGGAGTTATGACGATTATTAATATTCTCAATCTAACACAGTTTGGTATTAAAATATTAATAAGAACATATATTTAAAACAGGGCTTGTATATTAGAAAAATAAATCGTTTAACGTTATATTAAGTTTAAGCCATAGACTTTTTTTTTTTTTTTTTTTTATGACTAACATTATTATATTCGTTATTATTTATCTGTTACGTTTTGTTTAATATTTTCACAACTTTTTCCTTTAATTATATACATATTTTTAATTTTAAATTGAATAAGACTCTAGAAAATTAAACTTTAGTATCGAAACTTCAATTTCTTGCACAATAATAATGTTCAATCGTCAATATAATCATAATCTTTACCATAATATAACATTGACAGTATAGAAATAATAGATTTTAAGCATTTTTTACAAGAAATTGTAAAAATATGCCAACAATGTCCGACAAATGGCCGACGAAATTGTGCCATAGGTTTAATTGAATTCTGTTACGTGCCACAATGTTCGTAGACTCCGCCATAAATTTTCCTGTTTTTCCTACGTTTTTACCCATTTATAAGAAAAATGACAAAGAAAATTAAAAAAAAAAAAAAAAAAAAAGTAAAAGAAAATAAAACATTTTATCTTTATTTTGTAGTCGTACTGTAAGGAAGGAGGTCCAGGAGCCTTTTTCCCGAATATTTCTAAAAGGCTTTCCGAAATAGATTTGGCCATATTTCGCTCGCTATGACATTTTCATTTACTATTATAACACCCCTCCCCCTTTTGAATAATCCTGGGTGGCCATCGTGGCGATCGCGAAGTTAAATTGTGGACCAGAGGACTCAAGGATCGCCCGATAGTTTAGAACACACACTCTTGCGTAATTCACCAATTGTGTGATTTCGGTATAATAGATCATATTATATTATCAAAACTCCGGGCACAAATGAGGGCCAGGAATATCGAGCACACAATCTCGAGATATATCGATACGTATTAATATATAAATATAAATACATTATGTATAGCCGTAAAAGTATTTTTTTTTTTTTTTTTATATATTATATAATATATAATAATCGAATTATATAATATATAATGAATCGCTAAATGCAGAAGGGACACATGTCCAATATTTTACAAAAATCACTTTATTGCATAATCGAATTTAATATTGATAAATACATGGTTTTATGCAGACAAGGCACATGTTACCAATTCTTGAAAGCAAAATAATAGTTTTGAAGCAACTAGCGAATTATATTCCAGAGCCAGCATTGCAATCATTTTGGAATTATATATTTTCGTTACAAACTGAGACACCTCAAGCAAGGCAAAATAGAACATAAGATATTTATATAATTAAATTTCTAATTATTAAAAAGATATCAAATATTTGTGACTCGATATTAGTATATAATCTACTGTATATTATTTAATCATGTCATTTTAATTTTTATGCATATTAAAGCTACTTATTTATAAGAAAACGGTTATTTCTGAAATATAAATGGTAATTTGAAGCATAAACGGCACATGTCTACAACCTTAAAGTCCTTCAGATACCTACAGTTTAATTATATGTCTTTAAGTGATTGTAGAAACATGTATACCATGTTTTAAACTATATTATTCTATAACATAAAAGTTATAATTCAATTTTTTTCAAATAAATTAAGTTTTTTGTGTTTCCTGAAAAATTTTAATACTTGGAAATGTGTCCTTTCTGCATTTAGCGATAAATATTATTTATGTTAAGTAAATATTTGTTTTAACCCGCACGGTAATTAGTAATGTTATATTTCTTTTGTCAAGTGAGAAGATTTCTGTGAAAAAAAAAATATATATATATATATATTTTAAGACTTTCGGAACTGTGGGGAATCGTCCGCAATGGAAAAAAAAAAAATAATAAAATTAAACTCGAAAAATAATTAGGATAAATTTACGAATCGCAACAGGATTAAAACTCGTCTCGCGTTCATCTTCGAGTTATTTAATTATTTTGAATATAATATAGAATCAAGAAGTCAACGCGATGTTAGCGTGTCGTCACCGTAGCTACGGGCCATTGTATTGTGCGCACCCCGGAAACATTACCGTCCGCTATATCTGGTCGACATTGAGGAGCCCTGGAGGCGCATTTGCAGACCGTAGCGGAGTTCGTAAATATTTCCCCCACGACCTGCCCGAGTACTATAACACGAGTTCCCGCCAATCGAGGAATTATTTTAAATAAAAAAACCAAAACCAAAATCGTACGCGAGTGGGAAACCGAGAAAATGATAAACGTATCAGCTACGATAAGTGTGTGCGATATGTATGTGTGCAGCCTAATCATAGCGCGGTCTGAACTGCTCGGGCCGAACTCGGTTATGGTCTGCAAATATACGCAGCCCAGAGGCGTGCTGCTAGTGGTGAACTGATTTTACCTACAAGGCCAACAGGATTTGGAATACTCGCCTTCTATAAATCAAAAAACCGCATCTTTTAAGGCCCATTGAAAGTCTATAGTCCACTCTAAAGTTTATGGGTTACCTAAAAAACAATTTTAATTTCCAAGTGATTCGACTAAGGCCTTTGAATCGCCGTTTCAGTGTATGCCATCACGAGAAACGACTTTAGGAACCGCGATATCGGTGGGCTTGTAGAAGGATGAAAAAGAAACCTCCTGTGTATGTACAGGACGATTTTTTTTTTTATTATCACGATCCAGCGTTTATCCACGAAGACAGAACACAATTAATTTTAGTTTTTTTCTAATCGGAGTCGTTATTTTAACAACAACGTTCAAATGTTTATAACCACTTCTTAACAGTGTTGTGCACATATAAATACAAATTCTAGGCAGCAAATAAGACTAATCAAATATGTCTAGATAAAAAATAAGGTAACCTCATTTTGATCTTTTTCTTATCTCGATGAATTATTTAAATAACGTACAATACTGTTCCTTAAATGAGATTTAACTTCTGATTTTGCAGGGTTCTATCACTGGATAGCCTCTCTCATCAAGCAACCACGTTATTGTCATTTTATTTTTTTTTCTCTATGTACAAAGTTATTCTATTTGCTTATTGTGTTTTTTTTTTTTTTTTTTGTAAATACAGATTGTAAGGTTTTCTAATAAAAAAAAAAAAAAAACTTCTGATTTTAAACATGCGGTGGGAGGGTTTCCGTTTTGAAAATCGATAGATGATACGTATTCATGGTGTACGGGAATAATAATACAATATTGTGAACATTGCGGTAAACATGACTATTACACGATTCTGTAATAAACTTTGTAAATAATCGCTGGAACGTTATGAAAAAAAAAAAAAAACCACCTTGTATTATTGGAGTTTTTATTGTCCGACCGCAAACGGGATATTTTGTTAGTTTACACATTGAACGAAAACGGAGTTTTACAGAATTTTTCTTAACTTGCCGTGGACGATTTTGGATGGTGCGCGAAACACGCGCGAGAAATTAATATCAATACTGCCGCCTCTGGTGTCGTGTCCGGTGAAATGAAAATACAAAAAAAAACAAATCAAAATACGCACGGTCCGACATATAACCATTCCGCACACGCAATAAAACCCGTCGTTTGTTTTACTACGCCCAGGCACGTATAAAAAGGAGGTTTTGAAAGTCGCTAACCCCCCCCCCCCACCCACCGAAATATCAGGAAAATATATAAATATGTGTTCATATAGATCAACTAAACGTAGATAAGTATAAAAGTCGAAACCTAAAGCCCCCCGCTCCTCCTGAAATACGTGTCTGCATTATTGATGTGACGCAGATTAACCGAAATCGAATAACTTCCCAGGTTGTCAAAAAAAAAAAAAAAAACCGTTAGCAGGACTTTGACGTTTGATCTGACCTGACGAGCAATTTTCGGTCTTTGAGAAAATGTACAAACCCACCGTGATGATTGGACTTTTGTCTCAATATCATAGCCATAGACCCACGTCTCATCAACCGTTATAATTTGCTCCATGAACACACTCGTATCATCATCGGCGCGATCTAACAATTCTTGACAGATGGTTGTCTTTTTGGTCTTGCGACATCAACCGAGGGACAAATTTTGCTGCAACGCGGCGCATTCCACGTTTTTCTACCGGGATTTCATGACATGAACCAACCGATATGTTACAATCTTCCGCAATTTCTCGAACAGTTAAACGTCTATTAGACGTGCACAATTTCATTGACTTTTGTCACATGAACATCGTCTGACGATGTGGACGGACGTCCTGAACGTGGGTCGTCATCAACTGATTCCCGGCCGTCTTTAAAACGGTTAAACCAGTCGTAACACCGAGAAAGTCCTAAACATTGATCACCATAAGCATATGGCAACATTTTATGAGACTCAGTAAAAGATTTACAAAGTTTAACACAAAATTGGATATTAGTACATTGTTCGTGAATGTTATTCATCTTAAAAATCGCACAATACACAAGACTCGTCTAATTTGAACGCGCACAGTTAATGGTTAGATAGCAATAAACATTTGAGAATTAATTTAAAAGATAGCTGCTTATCTATATTTTATTTTAATCTAATAACATTTACGATATTGCAAATTTTCTTTTTTTAGGAATTATAGTTCGGGAACCTTTTGAACAGACCTCGTATGCGGTACGGAAGAACCCTCATGCCATAATCGAACACGAGCGTGACTCACCTAAAGTCAACGTGTTCTGTGCCATATCAACGACACTGGTTTATGGCACCACTCCCTTTTTTTATTGAAAACACAGTAAATGTTAGGTCTTATTTAGAAATGCATCAAACTTGACTACTTCCACGATTAAACAATGATTATGACTACTACAATTAATTAAACTTTACACATTTTTCTTTTATTCAATGTGTAACGTATTGTTCTAAACCAAAAAAAAAAAAAAATAATAAAAATACGTAAGCATTTTAAATCGGACGAATCATTTTGAACAACCCGGTATATAGATTTTAATGCAATAGAATAGTATAAATATAGTAATAATAGTTATTAAATGTATGGAATAATGTTATAATTATAATGATGAAATAAAAGTAAAATAATTGTATTCATTCCCGTGAC
Organism: Tuberolachnus salignus; assembly: GCA_956483605.1. Classification (NCBI taxonomy): domain Eukaryota; kingdom Metazoa; phylum Arthropoda; class Insecta; order Hemiptera; family Aphididae; genus Tuberolachnus; species Tuberolachnus salignus. The sequence goes on from OY101438.1 coordinate 19,580,203, forward strand.
GTTTTGCACGTACTCGTATAATGTATGTAAATATTTAATATTAAGTGACTATTAACTAAATAGTGGTTGTAAATAACGTACAGCCCTGTATATTATTATGTTTTATTTAACATAATAATATTCACGTTTTATTACACGCGTGACCATAAAACATAATTTTAATAAATCGTTTTTATATTTAATATTTGTCGCGTTACTAAGCTAAAACCCATTTCAGATAGGGTCGGTGAAAATGTATCCGAGTCAAACATATTCTCCGACCACCGTGCTGCGCCGAGACCTGCTAGGGTCGACAAAAAAACCCGGAGTACCGGAGATCACGAAAATAAATTCCTATCGGATGAGTGTCATATTATGGATGAAAATAGCGGACTATAAGGAAAAAAAAAAAAAAAAAGGACTGACAATAGGTCCTGGGTTTGGCATTTATTTATTTTGTCGGAAAAAAATATTAGAATAAGCATATTTTGCGGAATTATAGTATCAATTTTTGTCAGATGATGGATCCATATTATCCGACTACAAAATAATACGAATAATAGACCAGGGATAATGATAAAGAGCTTCTCAAAATTGTATTGAACATTTCGATACACGGTTCGCCATTTGTTGTTCTAATGCGATAATAAAATATGTCGAAAGTCCGCAGTCACGATTCTTTTTACCGAGCATTTAAAGTTCACATTTTGATGAAATGGTAAAAATCACGAAATTTACCGTCCTGCGTTCCTTTTTACATGGATAAAACTGTGTTAGTTCTATTCTCATGACGAAAAGTCCGTGGATATTTGTAATGTAATTTGTTGTTACAAATTATTCAATGTTACATTTAAATTTATCAATATAATTTTAAATTAGGATATTTGTTTTTTTTTTTTAAACCATTTATCTTATATAGACAGCAGTATTAAAATTTATCTGAGTGATAATAAATAATAAATAATCACTCTGTAAGCATCACACGCTGTAAAAATGTCTGAGTTTAGACTAACCTCGATGTTTTGGGGAAATAAACGTTTGTTTTAAAAGTAGACCTAAATTAAAAGACACTTAAAGGCACTTCACTCTCGTGTAGTTAAACAAATACGCCATTATTGGCAAGATGGTCATGTAAGTGTTGTCATTAAACAATTGTAATAATTTGTTGACACGTGTTTAAGATAGTTGACCAAACAAGATAATAGTAATCAATGGCTTATTAAAAATATTGGCATCCTTATGCATTTTTTATTTGGTGCCCCTTATACCGAAAACTCCAGAGAAAACTCACCAGATAAAGTATCAAAAACGTATTTAGAGGATTTATTAATATTTTATTGATTTCACGTTATAACACAATATACAAGTAATTTATCACTTTAGTCGTTTTATAGTTGCTTGTTTTGTAGCTATTAATTCATTATAGTCAATGTGTTTAACTAATTCCTCTTCAGCGTTTAGGATGGAATAGGTGTTTGAGGTTCATCAGTTACTGTGAATTTTAAATATCGTGTCTATATTTGTTTGGAATGCAGAGAAAGGCTGTTGCTACAACTACTTTATTTCCCATAAGTTGTAAAGGGTTGGGTAAGGTGACTTTTTTAATATGCTAAGACAACATTGTTAATATTTTGTTCGTAATGTTCCGGCGTCCTCGAAATCCCAGAACCCTGGGGCAGTTGCCTATAATTGTCCTGTATATAAACACGCCACTGACAGTAATTATCAGTTAAACATATTACTTTTACTATAGTAGAAAATATAAGGTACTTTTTACGTTTAATTGAATATTAAAAATAACCATCTTTTAACAAAACGATTTTTGCAATTAACATATACTTTGCGTACACAAAACTATTTTAACCGTTGAAATATTCATATTGTCTAAAATGTAATTTTATTTTTTTTTTTTTATCTAGAAAAAATCCACTTATCCGTTAACTTAGATAAGATAATTTCGAATATTTGCTATCTTTATCCGTATCTCGTAGAGGAATAATAATTTATCTAAATACATTCGAATTCTCTTAGCCTCAACACCGGTATGTACGGTGGCTATTTATTCCATATAATTTCCAATCGGCTTTTAAACAAAGTGTACAGTTGAACATCAAACATTATCGGATAGGCAAGCGCCTCCCGACTACTATATTAGATAATTACTATAACAATACGTTTTGGTGTTGATAAACGGATTATATATTAAAATATCTACAGGGCAGGATTCGGGGTTGTGTGGGCACCGCGAATGCCCCCCATTGGGAATATTTTAATAGTACACGTTCTCGACGAAACTTTACTACTAAATAATAGTGAACGTTCACCCGTTTCGTTTGATCTGTTCGTAAATCGAATTTCGTCGAGCCTCTTGGCCTGCCCCTACCTCGAAATCCGTTCCAATTTAGAGACGTACGTACGTACGTACGGTGGTCTCTGTTTAACTAACATCACTGCCAATGGTTTTAACGTAGTAATACGTACGGGGGCGGTGTATTATGATAATAACGATAATGATAATATCTCGGTACCTATTTCGTAGACACTCGAAATAATAATAATAATGACTTACGAGAGAAACATACACGTGTTATAATATTATTTTAATAATAATTATCCACTACAGCAGTCTGCATCCAAATCCGCGTGCAAATATTGTACGCGCACGTGCGCGTTATACTAATGTACGAGGTGTGGGGCTATTAAATAACGTGTAAAAACTTTTCATTAACAATTTATAATAATTTAGCATCGTTCGTCCCCATTCCGCATACGCCCGTCCGCGTTCACGGTATCGCTCCGTTCGTATTTCCCGTCGGTTGCAACGGTGTTGGAAATCCTTTTATTGTAATCGCTTTAATACCGCACAAGTCGATTTTGTTTCCGCGGCTTCGACCTATTCGGAACGCGGTTTTTTTTAATTATGTAAAGATCCGAAAAACGAGAGATCTGGAGATCTGGTGAATATGCGGGGTGTTGTAGCACCGGCGTACGGTTTTCGGCCAGAAACCGCTTTGTTCAGTATGAGCCATCACGAACAATGTTGATTAACAATCAAATTTATCCCCGGGTTCAGTAAGAATCGTTACACCATTAATATGAAAAAATACGATCGACGTGGACTTTAGTTTCGGCCCGCGCGTTGTTCGTCTTCGACTTCATTGCGGTTTTCACTAAATCGTCTGTACCGCTAACAAAACACGCGATTGTGACATAACACCATCACCTCTAACCTACACATCTGTCGACAAATGCGAAAACTTTCTGTGGCAGGATTCCGACAAAGAGTTAACGAATCGTAAGATGAAGTTTTTGAAACGGACCGGAACGAGGAACAAGATGAAGGGGACAAGCTCCAAAAGCGAGCGAGCCTTGAGACGCAGCTCCGGCACGTATCTACAGACTTATTCGGCACGGACGAAGATGACACGAAACAAATTGACGATATTTCGGTGGCGAGAGTAAGTGTATTGACACGGATGACCCGAAAGACCAACTAAACGGATTATTTTGTAAAAAAAAAAAAATCAAAATAAAAATGTATAACGATTGAAATAAATGTTGATAAATCGCGTGTAAATCATTTTTGTGTTAATTTTCGGCCTGTTTCGTCTTGTTCCGGAATACCGGCGGGTTCGGTTGTCCGCACCGCCCGCAGAATAGTAGTCATCACAAGCCCATTGTTGCTGCGATTCCGCCAAAAGTGTAACCCGCGAACGCGAGTCGAATATCGAATAATACAACGACGTACATACGGTATTATTGTGGCGAATACGTTTGCTTACGCCCGTAGTCTATTGCCGGGGGTTTTATTTTATTTATTTATTTATTTTTTATTATTTTTTTATTATGCCGCCGTCAAGCCGAAAATATGTGTACCCGAAATCGTCTTGCTATGGCGTCGCGATGATACTATTTTATTCGTGTTGGCCCCCGCGCACCGTATATTGGTCGAAACGGATTTTTTTTTTTTCTTTACTTTTTTTTTTTCTTGCTTTTTCTTTCTACTACATACTCGGGATAATTTATCGTATAATATATTTTCCTCCGGCGGCACAGTAACGTCGTACAACGGAATAAGTCTGATACAATCAATATGCAGACGTCGAACACGTAAAAATAATACTATTTACACACGTCGGGGAAATCGGCCGACGGAAGTCGGTTTGGTTACTGTCGGCGGCGTGCCCGGATAACTTTTTAAATTATCTATTTGAAAGATAATAGATTTTTGATATATTTTGATTAAAAAATAAATAAATAAATAAAAAAACCACAAACAGATAATCGTTTAGGAAACGTAACGGTCTGGAAATATAATTATCTTTCGACGTATACCTATACCTATTTGACTGCGAACTATCAACTATGTGAGAACAAGGTCGTCCAAATTATTTATCTATTTATTGAGCGTTGGCGACTAATAGTAATCTAATACATTGCACCACAAATCATAATGAATACACATATTCGTGAATATTTATTATACTATATTACACACAATATGATATAGATAAAACTAATACATTCGAATAAAAGAATTTTAAATTTGAACAGTTCTAGAAAAACGAAATTGACTATCCGATTTTCTGGATGATAAGAAGATAACGGTTTTATATATCCAGATACGATAAAAAAAAAAAAAAAAAAACACACAATACATTTATTTTATTTAGATAAGATATAAATATGAACATTCGAATTAGGATAGTTTTAGGTGAAATTTGTATTCGTGCCCAAACGACTTGCGCCCTGATCAAATAACCGAAGCCACCCGAGAGGATGTCAATAACGTGAGCATTTTTTAACAAAAAAAAAAAAAAACGAACGTGAAAAAATCGTTTCGTCTCGACGCGATAACGATTCGGGGTAAAACAGCTTGCGATGAAAATAATATCTAACATAAAAACCCCGTGTTATACCGTTTATGACGTTAAATATTAATTAATGAAAAAAAAAAAAAAGTTACGGGTTTTTTTTTTGTTTTTTTTTTTTTTACTGCAATAGAGGTTTTTTAAATTGAATTACATTTTCGGCTCGTCCCAGTAATCATAACGTATAGACGATATTTTTGTCTTAAATTTCATTAGCCCAACCGAATTTCACGGAAATTTAACACAAGGTTCATCGCGAGTTGTGTGCTTAATGTTGAGAAAGAAAACAGTCGAACGCAACGCAATGCCGATTTTATTATGTTCGTTTAAAGTTCGAATAATCCGCGGCGTTTCGCTATTTTCTAATTTACGCGTATACAATTGTTTTTGACGAAAAAGGAAAAAAAAAAAAAGTACAATCGTAATTTACTTCGTAGTTACAAACGAATGCAATCGTTCCGTATCGTTTTTCGTCACCGGCGATTCGCCATCGTCGCGCCCTCGCCTACCTACCTAATTTCCCACCTAGCCACGTGTGTTTTTTTTGTATTTTATGTTTTTTTTTTTTTTTCTTCAAATATTTATATTTTCATACACCGCATTACGGTCGTAATTGTTTTTTTTTTTTTTTTTTTTATAACGTTTTACGCAAGCGTGTAGATTACATTTTAATTGTACTGGCCCAGTGACGTTGTTATTATACCGTATATGTATGTCGCAATGCAAACATATTCGCTCGGATAATATTAATACGAAACAGTCATAATAATCGTCGGCTTGTTTGCGTAGCGACAAATAATAGGAATAGTATATCAACACGCGTCCGGCGCAAATTCGAGCAGCGAACCCTTCCAGATCAATCGAACCGGCGGTGGTTTGAAAAATGCAAAAAAAAAAAAATAATAATCGCAACTACGAGAATACGTAAGACGCGATATTTACAACACTTGGGATTTTTCGAAATCCAAATAAATATCCAATATCGGGGGGGGGGAGCGGCACGCGTAATAATAGAATCGATCGGACCGAAAAATAAAATTGAATGAGTCGATATGAACCTGATACGAGTATATATATTAATTATTATACCTATGATGTATTTTTTTTTTTTTTTTTTTCACAATATAATAAATTCTCCGACGAGCCCGAGTGCCGAGGACGACGGATTCTCGCCGAAAAATAATTACAATGAAATATAATTTTCACACGATAACAAGTCGAATCCCGTCGAGGCTCGCGTATTAATTATAACAATAATTGTTGTCGAGGACAAGAGATCGATCTCCGCGTAAACGCCCCCGGTTCGTCACCCCATATAGGTATAATAATAATAATAATATATTGTGCTCTTTACTATATTTGTTTCTAAATTTTTTTTTTTTTTTTTTCCCCCATAATTCGTTTGGGAATTACATTTGGGATTTTTCGAAATCCAAATAAATATCCAATATCGAGGGGGGGGGGCGGCACGCGTAATAATAGAATCGATCGGAACGAAAAATAAAATTTAATGAGTAACGAACACTACAAAAGCGGTTGAATACAGTTTTTGCGATGCAATTAGCAAGAGCAGTCGGCTATCCAAAAGTGCTAAATGAATAAAAAAAAAAAAAAAAAATGATTGATATGGCAATTAAACCGTTCTGAGGTATTGTATGTAAATAAATATTAATAACTACTGTAGACGTACAAATAAACACTCGATCATTGCTCAAATCGACATCAAAGGGCGACCACGACGCTCGGCTCTGTATTGAAAATAAATTATTAAATACGTAATTTAATATACCAATTAAAACGAGGCCACCGCACGCTGCCGATACACGATTCGCGTATTGGCGATTTTAACGCAATTGTTTACGGAATAAAAACTGTTCGGCTCAGCGATTATACAAAAATCACGTTCACGTCAAATTCAAACACGAACCCGTGTAATAATGACCTCATTATCGCGTGTATGTAGTGCGCGGTCGTGAAATTTCGTTTAAAATTATGTTCCCGTCACAATATATATATATATATATAGAGAGAGAGAGAGAGAAAAAATCAACGAGTACACTTTCTAAGCGATTTTGGAAATTTCACCCGTTATGAAAATCAACGACGCCAACCTAACCCCCCAAGTCGATACCCCGGGCTTCCGTCCGCGCTGCTCAATTCGTACCGATTTGCCCTGCGAACCCGTTCGTTTGTGCTCTGAAGAAGTGGTTATTCGCATTTACCTCGGGCGCATGTAAAGTCGAAATATCGAATATCCGATCCGGACAAATGCCGGAGTACAAACGATAGCCCGCGGGTTCGAATTAAAAATTTAAATTGGCCGGTGCCCAGCAACACGTCCGCAACACCGCCCCGTGTCAATTGCGAATAACTTCGAAACGGATTGAGCGCAAATGAAGGGATTTGCAGCAACAAAAAAAAAATAAAAAAAAAACAGTACGAAACATTTTGAACGTGCTAACACGGACCTTATACGGTCCTATGACATATCGATTTTCAATTTATTTAAACGGTAGAGATCCATGATGGAAATGTGACAATTTTTTTTTTACAGTTAACGAATATCAAGGCTGGTGACGCTGTTGTAAATCAATATTTAACTAAATGTATTCCGGCTGGATAATGTTGTGTCCGTTGAATTTCATCGCGCGCTGTTTTACGTTAAATTATGCTTATTTCGAAATAAAAACCATTTGTTTGGACCGCACGTATGTTTATATCTTTAAACGCCGCTCACGCTGGCGTCCTGTTATCACGGTAAAAGTATACTGTAAATTATTACGGCGGTTATTACTTTTTTTTTTTTTTTTGTTGGTTTATAGTACACGTGTTGTCTATAGGATCTACGACGCATCTAAACGGCGATTGGTGTACTAAAGTGACTTATAGTTTTATGATTCGTTATACGTTTAATAATTTCCCGGCACCCGTTCGTTGAAAACACCGTATTGTTGTTTATTTATCGTCCCCGCTAAACGATATCGTCGGTAATATAAATTATATCGGTAACGTCTTTGAATTTATGTACGCAAATGACTGTTGGTGTTTGCGCTTCTGTGTCTTGCAATCATCATACAGTACAATAAGTCGCTATGCCGCCAATAAGACGGGCCGATTCGAGTTGCCGAGCGCGTCTTAAGAAAACGATCGAGGTTACATCCGGGCAACGCCACGTGCAAAATAATATTTAACGAATACCACGTGTTGCGTTCAATACGTATCAATCTGTATTACATTAAAATGTGGCAATTGATTACGGTGCACATACATCTGTAATCATGTTTGATCGACGAACATTGTGTGTCCACATTTTAAAGCGTTTAAAGACAATAACAAAACACGTAGATTGTGTTGCACCAGTGGCAACCACCACCACGACCACTGCGTTCCTTGGGTTCCGGAACAGAAAAAGTTTCCGTACATTTGTATGGAGAACATGTAGAAGAGATGTGTTGGCTTTGTATGCAAAAAAAAAAAAAAAAATTAAACATGTTAGTCTAGATAATTGTAGATGTAGATCTAATTCATAATTCCTGAAATGCGTTTATTATAGATTTGTCTGGTATGTATAATTTGGTATACGTTTGAGAGTATTATTCTTTCAGATGAGTTGATTTAATTGCGTGCAGAGATTTCCTTGTCATCAATAACTATTCTATTGTGATTCAAATGTATGCGTTTTTCAACGCATATCCAGCAATTCGACAATTTCTCCTAAATTACATAATTTGGTGCATGGATTTTGGTTGTTAGGTATAATTTTATGTCCATTTTCAAAGGAATTAAAACAAACAATAATCGTTTACATCATTCAATTATTTAACACATAATAGACAATTGACTGTTAGGTTAGGTTATTTGCCTTTACAGTTTCGAGGTCAAATATACCATCGAACAGGTTCGCTATTGCTACCACCAGTAGACGATGTAGACTACATATTTCTGCAGATTTATTTCCTTGGGCGATTCAGAACGACAAGTTAATCAGCGTTGTGAACACAACAGTTTGGTGAAAAGACCAATTGTGTGACAACTGCAACATCTTTTTTCCATCAGCATAATTCTATACCGCACTGGACCACATGCCATCTGACGATCACACAATTGTAATCAGAGCCTATTAGACACCTGCAGGACGACACACAAGACGTTTTAATGTGCCACCAATTGATGAAGTCGCCATTTTCATGGTGGTTGAAAATTTACAAAACCGTTATATTGTTCCTCGTCGTCGGAACGATAAGCTGCAGCGTGTGTCCGAAACGTATCGATCGTATGATGAGATACAATATCCTATTTTATTCTGGCAAGAAGAATATGGGTATCATTTTCACAATCAATATGATTAACCCACTTACAGGTCAAAAACTAATCTATTGTCTTTACTAAACACCACGTAACAATCATTTATTTTATTGAAACAAACATTTGTTTACTGGCGCCAAAACAAACGCAATAGTTTGTCCGATGAATTACAATTCATACTGACTGCTAGTGCGGAAAAATGTAGACAATCAAATCTTAAAATTTCGGGGACTATTTCACCAATACGCTGTCGATGTGTACGTAAAAGCTGAAACCGAGTGATTTATATTTATCAGGTTGAACCGGACAAACTTCCGTTCTGAGGATTAAATTCATCTTCGGGATGCCATAAATTCTGACGGGAACGCATAGAATGTCGGCCGAATGATTATTCTCCCATCAACGTACATCGAAAGTCTGCGATATATTCACGAATACGCTCAGGATTCCCATGTCTTGTGTTCGTCATTACCGCTCACCAGATTTGTCACACGCATTCCGACGATTCCGACCGACGTACCGTTTGACTTTAAACGGTTGCGATTTCCTGTGCGGCTTGCATTCGAAATGTCGATAAACAAATCGCCATGGCAATCGTTGAATGTTTGCGGCATTAATCTAGAAAATCCGTGCTCTTCGCACGGTCAATTATGCGTCGTCTGTTCCCGTATCGGAAACCCGTCGAACTTATTTGTTTTCGCAACCAGACAACGCAATAAAAAATGATGTGTACCATCAAAAAGCACTGCACAACAGACAAAACGGTAACTGCCAAGATGTAAATTAAATATTTTCGTAGTTAATTGTAGTTTCAAATATAAATTAATGAATTATATTATTTTGTTTACACGAAAATATCTAGCAATATAATATATTTATATTACAGTAAATTTCCGAATTTCGGCATTTACCTATCCTAGTTCGGTAAAAAAAAAAAAAAAAAATAATACTACAAAATAATAGGAAATAGTAGGTAATATCAATCCCCGAATGACATTTGTAGATCGGACTTTTACAAATGGGATTTGATAAATTTCAGGATAAACAATACTTAAGTGATTGTAAAAGTCCGATTATTCATATGTTTTCACCAATAGTGTGATATTTTTTCCCTAGCTTTATATTCGTTTATTATAACAATACTATAAGCGTTTATTAAATACAATAATCAAAATATATAAGTTACTACAAAAATGTATAATATATGATTATACACAAATATAATTTATGTATAAATATGTATTACATGTTATTGCGATGGTATTTGTGAAGTTTGTTTAAACTTTAATATAATAAATCGTGATAAAATACAATTTTTCGTACAATTTTGTTTTTTTTTTTTTATTTACGATATGCAACAGGATTGATTTATTAAATTGATATCCAAACTTATTGGACATAATTTTACGAGCCGGGTTCGTTTAGTCGCGGGCAGTACAATACTGTGTACAATATGCCGATTAAAATACGGTTTTACAAACTTTTTAATGGTCTGTCAAAACGAAAAATGATAATACTTAACGTATAACTACCGCGAAAAGTACTATTAAATAATGTTAAAGCATCAAAAGCTGTTAATGTTAAAACGTCAATTCACTATCGGCACTATATTGCTCCGGCGGGCAAATGATAATTAGGGTTGTATGAAATTATTCACGAAATTCACATTGCGACAAATAAATAAAATATAAACGCGTGTCATAATATACATTTTTCTAGTACTTAAAACATAAATATTTTATTATTGGTAAACATAAAAAATGTTAAAAAAAGAATAAGAAATGTAATTTCGGGTTTTTATTACACTGACATTTAGACTTATCGAATCTCGTTTGTAAAAGCCCGAACTATTTCGTCGGTGAAATCTAAGATTTTCCGGTAAATTCTTTGTTTCGCCGGTGTGCGTAATTTTACATTACTAATACATAAATACGATGGTGAAATGTTTAAATTGGCCAGCTCGTACACAGGGAAAAGTGACTGAAATGACGCCACTGGATATATATGGCGAAGAAGTGAGACTGACCTGGGAAAATGTGCGCGAGGAACGAGGGTAGACAATAACATTGGTGTTTACAGTAGTCCAATTTTATAAACTTAAATATGACTGAATTCATAAATAAGATACCTTTTCATCGGTTGGATCATTTTTTTTTATTCAATTTTATCAAATTATTTACGCGAATTAATAACGTTTGACATTTTTGTATTGATTTGTCAATTTTCAAATTGTAAATAATTAAATAACAAATATGCTTCCACCGATGCAAAGTGATAATACCATATATTTTTTTATTTTTTAAAATCAAATTTAGGTAATTTTGATGGAAATTGTATGGAGTTTGCAAGGGCCTAAAATCAAAAATAAGATTAAAATAAACTTTTTGCAAAAGACTGACAAATAAAATTGGAAAAATAATTAAAAAAAAAAAAAAAATGTAATATCATATCATTGGAGCTGTTTTGATATATATAGTTTAATATAGGTATTTAATTTAGTAAAGAAAAAAAAAAACAAAAAAATAGAAAACAATTTTAAAATAATTTTTACATTTAATAATCGTTATTTTTCTCGAGCGTTTAAAAAATGGTTTTGTTTCGCCCTCCCATACCCGCACGGTGCGTCTCAAAAATCGTTACGGCGGCACCGCGATACACCCGAGGAGCATATGAAGAACGACGATAATTCACGATAATAATAATAAGAATATGGAACGGCCGCGAGTCTAAAACCGCGTAAAACCCGCGGTTTTAGACAATATTTTCATTTGGGAGGAGACGAGCCTTGTGTACGCGAATCATTAGTGACACGTCGCCCGGGTCCAGTGAAACGGTTCTCCGGGAAACGCCTCGCGACGACGAGCCATCTCGGGCGCAAAGACGCCGACGCCAAATTAGGAGGACGTGACGACGGCCGCGTGTGCCGTATCCGTCTTAAGATGACATTATTTTGTACTGTCGGCTTTAATAAACTACCAAAGTCACGGCTAGATCTTAGACCAGGGTGACGTCCCCCGATGGTCGCGTCGTTCACCTCCTCGCGGTGCTGGATGCTAAGTAGGTGTGTCGAGTTTCTTCTCGGGTAATCGAAAGCCGAGAAACGAAAATTCTGGTATTGCGATCCAGTAACCCTGGCCTTCCCGCCGAGATTTTCGGGGTGTGGATGATGGATTACGAGCTTACTCCTCCGCCCGGATTACCGGAGGAGGTATTCGTGCACTCGAGCAATCGACCGCGAGATGCAATTTAAAATTTATATTTTCTATTAATATAAATTATGACAGTGAATCAATGTCGAAGAACGACCAACACTAACGATAAGGCCCCTACAATAAACGTATATAGCCGTGACAGTTGGATTTTTACAATTAGTCTCGTTTATTCCGTCGTCTGCGTCGAATTTTTCTCTGATATTCATTATTTATTATTTATTATTTAGTGTCTATCTTTCTGTCGTTTAAGTCGAATAGTTAATCGATAAACACCAATAGCAAAAAAAAATACGATATCTTATAGCCGATAGTGACGATGGAAATTAACTACTTATACATTAAAGTATGACAGATAAAATAAGTCATAATCAAAATCCATTATTATGGTATTAATACAACCAGAAAAAAATACCCTGTAGTTTCACAGATGGCAAACAAATATTTTAGTGTTATAGCAACAAGTGTACCTTGCGAACGATTATATAGCGAAGCTGGTCAATTCGTTACCAAAAGAAGTAATCGCTCGTCGCCAGACAGAGTCAATCAACTACGTTTTTTTAATTCATATATAAAATAAAAAGATAACGTAATAATATGAAAATAATATTATATTTTAGCAAAACACTTATTAATTTATACATATATTCAGGAAGCAGTTATACAAAACTCGGAGGTATCTATAGTAGATGAAAAGTAAATAATGTACCTGTAATTTTTTTTTCGTTTATAATAATATAATATGAAAACATTTTTTTTAATGTAATAAATATCAATTTCAAAAAAAAAAAAAAAAAACCGTCAATAAATTTTGTATTTAATGTATTCATCATTAATTTTTAGTTTCATAAATTATATCGATATATATATATCGTTTTTCATTATCGATATCGCTTTATGATTTCGATAATTGAAAATATATCGTTGTGCATCATTAATTTGAGGTATCCGTTCGCGGTGCGTCAAACCAAAAGAACCTCTGTCGGCTTTAATATTACAATGAATCCAGTGGCTTGAGCAACGGGGATTTGTTTTAGGGCTGAAGCCCCCACTCGCCCCCCTATTGACCATATTTTTATAAAAAAAATACTGACAGGTTCTCGTACCTTTTCCATCTGGCTCGCGATGCATTTTTAAACTACTTCGATAAATATTATGGATTTTTACAATTTTAAGAAATTCGCTAACATTTAGTGTGTCTTATCAAGATAGTTATTATTTCATATTTTATCTTATCTAGATAAACGAGAAACAAATTATCTAAACGATTTTTGAGATAGATAATTTCATCATCTAGATAAATTTATCTATTGCATTGTTAATTATTTCATTTTTATGTCATAATTATGATCATATATATATATTTGTTCTAGTAAAATTTATCGTAATGAATAATTTTATTATTCAGCTAGTTAATAATTTTAGCAATTATCTATTATCTTTGTCTAGATATTTCAAAATGTAATTTCTTAATGCAACACTGCGGTCGTATTTCGCTTAAAAATAATCAACAGCCGCGTGCGCACGGCGAGGGGAGTTTAGATGAATGTATCCCCTTCCCCTATGGGCTTTAAAAAAACAACGTCTTTTTTTTTTTTTTTTTTTTAGCATTATAATCATGAAATTTATATATATCGTCATGGTTCGAGGAAAATCTGGGATTCGTTCAACGAAGTTCGACAATTTTTTTAATCCGGTTATTAAATTCCCGTTGTCGGGTTGGTTACGGGAGAAAGTACTACAGCCCATTGACGATTACAATTTACCAGTTGAAAATGTATGGGCACGCTACTGGGACGGTCAATACGATTTTGCGATGTCGTTCGCCATATCCAATACGAGTTAACAACAAGCGATCCTACAAAATAATTTTTTTAATTTGTCCGTGTACGCGTTAACCGGATTGTTTTTTTTTTTTGTAAATAATTTTTGACAAAACCTAGTACGTGTAAAAAGCGATGCGGCTGACGCGAATCGAACGACGGTATCCATACAAATGTAATTAAAAAAAAAAATACACCGGCCGAAAGATAACTCATTGTCTGACCTGTGTTATTCTGGTCGGAATGGAAGACTCGCCGAAAAGGGAACGGCTCCCCCACATGACAGAAAACGGTTACGCCCACACATTACAATGTTGCCCAATAAATTTGGGATTTTATTCGGTTGATATTTATTTTTTTATTTTTTTTGCTATTTCTATAGAGCAGTGGTTCCCAATAGTTATAGATGGTGATGCCTTTTTTTTTTTTTTAGATAGAATTCAACCGCGATGCCCTCTTGTGAAAATCCCGAAGAAGTTTTGGATTTCTAACGCGAACAAGAAAAAATACCAACACAACTTCAAAAATAATTTTTTGTATTTTTTTTTTTTTGTTACCATTCGGTACAACTTATGATGAACCCTAATGTAAAATTTTTGTGCATTGTTATTGGACCAAAACAATTGTTATTCACATCAAACCACAATAAACTAGAAAATGGAAAATATCTATAAATTACCAAAAAAATCCAAAATACATTGATAATTGCACCACGTCCAAAAAGGTTAGCCAGAAACTACCACTGATGATGTTATCTCCGAAGCGAAATTTCAGATGGAAAAGCGATAATAACGGACAGAAAAAAAAAATGCACACATCACAGTAAAACCAAAACATTCTTCGCTTAGGCTAGGTCGGTTTAGGTTATTGTGAATATTTCCCGGGGCACGGATGCGCTAATTCGTTCCATCACCGGGTCGGGCGAGTTCCGTCCCCCGGGTGTTTTCACTGCGGATTTCCCTGTGATGAAAACGAGGTGGATGACGACGCACTCCGTAACCCTGATGCGCTGCGAGGAGTTTGACGGGGGGGGATAGGGAGCGCCTGGTCCGGAGAGTCGGTCCGTTCGAACCGGGCGACTTGGTGTCGCTCATGCCGGAGTCCCCCGACCACTGGGAAGCCGTGGTCGAATCCGCCGAGGCCGTTATCGCGGAGAAGGAGTCGGCACAACGGCAGCGCCGAGCCCTCGACGTCGCCGGCGTGCGCCTTCCGCCATCGGCCGGGTGACCGGCAGAAAGTTCCCTTCCCTACAACCTATGAGGGCAACAAGCGAGCTTCGGCTACTGGCTACTGCCCATCTCCACCGTAGGGCAAGAACTGCTGTATCGTAATTTATGTGAGCCGCCCCGCCTTAGGGGAAAACGGGATTTACTTATAATTTTAATTGTAATTTCATTTTATTATAAATAAATAATGGCGACCGCCTCCAAAAAAAAAAAAAAAAGGATATATATTTAATTTATCTTATGGGCCGCTGTGCCCCTGGAATGAGCTCGTGGTGCCCCTAGGGAACCGCGGTGCACAGTTTGGGAACCGCCGCCTAAGACCTTTACATATATATATATATTGATGCATTTTTGTACGTTTTTTACGCATATAAACACAATAAATTATACCTTTAAACCTCCTATATTATACGGGGCGATCGTTTTTTTTTTTTTTTTTTTTTTTTTTTTTTTTATAGGTAACGTTAAATATTTCGACCTTTCGGTTTTCGGAAGGCGACGTACACGGCGAAAGGGTTAACAATTTTGTGTACAACGATGTGTGTTTCGGTACTGCCCGACACCTTCGGAAAATCGAATTAAAACACAATGCAATTCGGTCGAAATATTTTACGTACCCGAAACCCGGGAGAAAAATGTTTGAAACCGCGTGTCGATTATAATATTTCAACACCGCTGCGGGATAGTTTCTATTAAGACTGGAATTATAAAATTTTTAAATTCTAAAAAAGTATTACTGTAAAACATTGATTACATTGATTTTATTGATCGTAGTTAATAATATTAGAGATCAAAACGGAAAATGCCGTTCGAAACGAGTACCCCATACTTTTAATACACGCGATCCTTTCCCGAACCGAATCGTTGGTTTGTTACTGGCGCGTTGCATATGAAAAATATTTAAATTTTTTCATTAAAACGTATATTTTTTTTTTTTTTTTTTTTTTTAAGTTAGTAGGTTTTATTGAAATGCCCCTATTGCGCGGCGGATTTGTTTTATGCAAAAAAAAAAAAAAAAATATTATTGGATGCGTCTGACTACGCGGATCAAATATGCGTTATTTTTAAAAAAAAAAAAAATACTGTGCGTATTTCAATGTTAAGAGAATATATTCATAAAAATATAATAAACATATTTACGCACATTTCATTTAATATTTCGCCGAGATAATATTACGCGTATTTTTCGATTTTTTATTTTTTTTTTGAAAATATTAGAATCGTATATTTATATTCTCGAAACTGTGTACAAAACACTGGAAGTAAAAATGAATGAATCCAAATCTATCCACTGTACCTTTACCCTTAGACGCGGAGTATGTCCAACACTTTATCACAATAACCAACCGCTTCCTCCTGGCCAATGTGTACGATCTCTGGGTCGGACCTCATCGATCGTCGACTCACCTGGCAATCGCACGTAAAACCCGGTCGCTAAATGATCGAATCCGACTCCTTCGATCGCGTATAGCTGCCCGTCAATCACCTGCTTTACAAACATCTACCAACACCCATAAAGACATGTGGAGTTCAGCAATGGGGGGCGCGGTCAAAATGTCAAACATCAACATGCATCTGGAGATTTCAATCTAAAACTCCACGTACAATTTCTAAATTCACATTTTACAGTCTCAAACCGCACTCTTCGCACTGACCCCGATATACCACACGTCTCTGGTAGAGCCGAAAACCACTACAAACGATTTAACAGTCGCTTAGCTCGACACGAAAATCCCCTATGTCCGATTTGCCTTCTGATAGTTATACCGCTGTCCCAGGCGATCCAACCGAAAGACCCAAAAGGCGGCGTCGAGTCGCGACCTGTTATCGATAACTGACGGTTATTGTATCACTGCTCTGTAGTGGCCTCTGTTCTCCGTCATCTCTTGTTTATATCGTTAAATTTCATCGGTCGTCCTTATTGTCCTTATTGCGTAGCAGAGGATTGAATAAAAGCTATTCGAAATGTATAGAAAATATTTACATTGTACCGTGCCGGGTGAATATTATTATAAATCCGCTATGCGTACAGATAAACATATCGGAATGCCTTGGTAATCGTCGGTTACCTCGTGCCTGGTACCCACCCAGCCCACTCGGTATAACTTAAAACCGACGTGTAATCAATCATCGGAAACGTGCAGTCGGCGCCCCCCCCCCAACCCCCGAAACATATACCGAATATATTATATTGTTCCGGTAATATTATTACGATAATATAACCCGCGGAGCGGTTGTTTTTTCGCGGACGCGGCCGGTTACAATACGAGCGGCGCCGGGGCTGAGATTGATCCCGGCGACCGTTCCCCCCCCCGGGTGCTCGGCCGCACGCGCGCGGGACGCTGACACAATGACGGATCATTTGCGCGGGTCGATCGAGACGGCGGAAAAAGAAATAAAGGAGGCCCGGCCGGCGGCACACTCGCGGGCGCCCGCGGTTGAGACGACGACGCGAGCAAAGACAATGGGCCCCGTCCCGGGCCACCGGGCTACGCGTAATTGTACGTGCGTGTGCGCGCGGCGCGTGGGATTGATGCGGAACAACAATACGCCCCGGAGGCGACGACGCGGCCAAATATTAAGCGGTGCCGCGCGTCGATTACCATAATCGGATGCACGGCTGAATTTGAATTCGCGCCACCGAGTGTCGTTTGTCTCGGCGGCCCGTGCCCGCGTACACCGCGCCCGGGAGTAGTCGCGTAATAATTGAATGTGTGCGCGCGTTTTTTTTTTTCGTCCCCGGCCGAGACGTTTGCACGTTTTTCCGCGGTAAAATTCAATCCTATAAGACTCCGGGCGGAGCCACGAATGTAAAACTTCATGATTTACTCTACGATACGACTTTTTTTTCTTCTTCTGTTTGTATGCAAATTTCCCACCGGAGACATAGGCGCGAATAGTCCCGAATTTCACTGTGTGCTAAAAGTGTTAACAGTCCGCAGGCCCGTTAGGTGACGGATTCCTAACGATTACTCGACCGATATCGATATACCTAAGCGTAATGTTACGAGGTGCGACAATAAAATAACGAGACTTTCTAAATATAACCTAAACTATTTACGTTATCTATAAAACGATTATTGAAATATGATTAGAAAACACTTATCTAAAAGTACTATGAACACTGATGGCATCGATTCATTTTCTTATACGTTAGTAGCCTTGTTATTAGTGCGAGTTCGACTATACTGCCGAAAAATGTTAGATATAAAAATCGAACAACATGTGTTAATATTAAATTTCTTGTTAAATTAAAATAAAACTGCCGCGGAATCGTTTCGTATGTTATGTGAAGTTTATGGTGAAGAATGTTTATCAAGAGCTCGTGTTTTTGAATGGCACAAACGGTTTTGTAGTGGAAGGGAGGACGTCGAAGACGATGATCGTTCTGGACGTCCTACCACGTCTTCAACAAACGAAAACGTTGAAAAAATCGACAAAATTAATTAATCAATATTATTATAAAGAGGTATTAATTAAATTAAGAGAACGTGTCAGAAAGAAGCGACCAGATCTATGGAAAAATGGCTGGGTTCTTCACCAAGACAATGCTCCAGCTCACAGTGCATTTTCAATTCAACGTTTTTTAACTGAAAAAAAAATTTCTGTACTTCAACATCCCCCGTACTCGCCAGACCTTGCTCCTTGTGACTTCTTCTTATTTCTTTTCCCATTTTCAAACAGTTGATGACGTAAAAATGAAAACGGCAGAACTTCTAAAAGGGCTGAATGAAAGCAATTGGCAACACTGTTTTCAAGAATGGCAGCGACGTATTCAACAGTGTATTGATGCTGAGGGAAGGTACTTTGAAGGTGATAATCATTAAATTATAACATTTTTAAAATAAACAACTTTTATTCAAAAAGTCTCGTTATTTTATTGTCGCACCTCGTATTTTTTTTTTTAGCCATAAGCATTTTTATTTAGACGACCAATCGGTCTTTATAAAGACAGTGCACAACGGGTGTTAACCCCATTATAATGCCATTGATAATATTTATTGTGGTCGTTTTATTACTACCAATCGAACCCGAAACCGTAATTGTCGACAAATCTAAAACGAAATATTTCACAACATAAATGCTAAGTGCATAAGTGCTAATAATGATTTTGAACGATAATTGTTCGAATGTGAAAATTTAAAACGATGACCGGGACTCTTGGACAACCACTTGTACAAGAAGTTGTCCGGAAGACTTACCGCAATCGTCAACGACGCGGACGGTGTCTGGTAGCAAATTTTGTCTAGTAAAAGTGCATAGTGGAAAGTGGTCAAGTCAATTAATTTTCATTTACCTTAACAATTTTGTGGGAGGAGGGGGTGTAATCGCGCAATAATTTTTTCTGCAGTCATTTTCGGCTTTATTTCTTTTTTTCTATATCGTAATTCGGTGAAACATAATCAGTAGACACTTGAAATTATCACCCGAATACCGACTGAGCGTTTACCGATTTTCAAACTATTTTGGCATTTTTTGAGTTATTAATGAAATATATTTTTTCGTTTGTTGGTTTTATTTGCGTTCAAATGTACGATTAAATTCGTTAAATACACGAACAATTACAATTTATTTCGTAGCTAAAACTAGTACAATTTAAAATTTTAATTTATCCGTAAATGTTTAACCGGTATATTATCATTGCGTACAGGTGACGACTAAACTACCAAATATATCCTACACAGACCTCGGAATCAACGAGTTAAGATGATGTCGTTTACACGTACAAAATTCAATGTGTACGACGAAACTTGAATTGACATCATATTTTATTTGAATCGAATTTTTTTTTAATAGTTATGTAAAATTTCCAAAATTCGATTCTATAAAAACTATAATAAACCATCCGGATTTGTTGATTTGAAACGAAACCGCAGGAAACCGTATACACCTGCACCTATAAAGGCACGGGCCGACAAATTAAACAGCGGTCAGCTTTTCGAAGGTGATGACTTTGTACAGAAAATGACAATGTTGATGAAAAACAAGTTTTTTTTTTACCCCGGTGTGTTAATTTTTGCGTTCCATAATGCCGGGTATACAAAATAAATAACGGATTACAATATATGTGTACATATTTTTTTTTTTTTTTTACACACGTCACGCGTTTTTTTTTATATCCTATACGAAATATTATTTACGTAGCAAATTAGTTCAACAAAATACAAGTTTAAAGTTGCAACACTGGTAATAATAGGCGTACCATTCGGTATAATAACAGTGGAGGAAAAAAATAATCTTAAGCGCTGCTGTCATCTCGTCTCCATCATATTGACTAACAAGTTTCTAACTATAGTGACTACTAAAAATAATAATTGGTCTTGTTGTCATAAAACTTGAATTCCATTTTATTTTTATTTACAGTACTGTGTTCAGATAACTATAAACTCATCTAGATATGATAACAGGTTATGCGTTGAAAGTGTATCTAGAAAATAAGATAACCTCGTTTTTTATCTAGATGAAATAAGAAAAATGTTTAGTTTTTAAGGTTTTGTATGTCTATAACAAAACGCTAAACCTGTGAAATAGTAAAATCAAATTGTTTCTGTGTATCGCCCATTTGATTCAGGAATACCGATTTATTGATTTATGTTTCATAAAAGTCATTTTATTTTTATTTTTTATTTATTGAGCAATGGAAATTAACAATAAACATTACATTACACGATAAATTCGAATACACACACACGTATTACTAGTATACGTTGCGTATTATATTAAATTATAAAATGATGATATAAAATTAATAAACTCAAACAGACAATTTGGATTTTCAACAGTTATAGAAACACGTAAAACACCAAGTGAATTCAATTATCTGATTATATATGGATCTAGATAAGAAGATATTATAAAGTTTATTTTATATAGATAAAATAAAATGATAAACCATGTAATCTAGATAACGCACAACATTGTTAATAACAATATCAGTAAATGTTATCGATGCGGTCGACAGAAAAATATCACAAAAATCATATTTCACAATAAACTATTGTGTTTTATCAAATAGAAATATTACTAGACTAATAGTACTGGTGATATTCCGAAGACAATTGTTTTGTCCGAAATATAATTTTAGCCGGAGAAATATTTTACCGCAGTAATATGACTTATATGATATTACTGACCGTCACTGATATTTCTAAGGCACCGGAACTCCCATAGACTTGATGGCGTACGCCTACCTAATAATGATATTATTTTAGCGGACCGTCTTTGTCAGGTCTCCGATGGTATTGCATTTCATGCACGCACAAGCCGAAACCGCAGGACAGTAACTAAATCTCGCGGTTTCATATATATATATATATATATATATATACGTGTATCGTTCAAAACTGTATAACAATTATTTTTGGCCTTATCGTTTTTCCACAAATTATTGCTGATTAATTCGGTGCGGTGACGTGTACCCGTACACGCGGTCGCTATACGTCGACGAATATCGTATACGAGTAATAATATTTTATCACAATATCACACTATGACACTGTGAGTCGAGAGCAATACGATTTAGTTGATAAAACTAAATCAATTATATGGACGAAACTCGGTTCGATGATGACGACGACGACGTGCCGAAACCTAAGTGAATCATTTCTGTCACCATATAGTATATATATATATGCCTGCGTTATATGCTCACGATGGCAGTTTTGCGTGCCGTTTGTTTAATATTATTTTCAAGCCTGAACGAAGAAATGTATTGGTTTTACTAGAGTGTATTTTTTTTTTTGTTTTTTTTTTTTTTTTTTTTTTGTTTCATAAACAACTTTTCTACCAGACATCTAGCTCCGGTTTCCAAGCGCGGCATCTTTTCTAAACGAATTCCGGATCTGGTTGGTGCGTTATAGAAGTCAATTTTTTTTTTCGTCGTAGTATTCTTAATAATTGGGGAAAATCGTAGGAAAAACGTAAAAATTTACGGTTATTATTGATTTTTTTTTCGTGTTTTAACTTGGTCACAAATAATTTTAAAGATTAGAAAATTTTGAAAGAATATTGTTAAACCTTTTATACTTATTTTAACATACTTTCAAAAAATTCGGGCTATTTTTTTAAACAACTTTTCATTGGTATCTTAATTTTTTTTTCTCGAATTAATTGAACATAACTGTTTTGGCCCGAAATAAATGAGGGGAAATTTAATTCAAAGTTCATCATAAGTTGTACTTAACGATAAAAAGAAAAAAAAGTGAGCATATTTAAATAATTATTTTTTATATAAGAGTTTTAAGTGCAAATGTTGATAAAAATAACCGTAAAAATGTCGGTATTTCTCGTACTAGCGTAATATTTCCGAATAATGTGAATAACATTATTTTTTGGCCAAACAGAAATGAACGATTATTTGACACAAAGTTCATCATGAATTTGTATACTTAACAATGAAAAAAAAATACAATTTGAGGGTAATGAAACAATTGCGTTTTATAATCATTAAATGTAAATTTTGATGAATATCTTAAAAATTACGGTATTTCAAAACATGATTAACTGAACTTCGCCCAGAAACGTTTTTCGTTTGCAATGATTTATCGATGAATACAGATATAAATAATATCCCCCTTTATTTCCTATTTCCCTAACTTCCCACCTACAAATGTGATCTAGATTTGTTCGTATACGCCTATGTATGTTAGTCAGAAACTAATAATGTTTAAACAAACATGACTATTGTGTGATTGAAAATTAAATCTATAATTAAAAAAAACCCAGACATTACTTCACACCGCTATACCCACTATTAAAACTGGGAAGTTTTAAAGTTAGGGAGTTTAGGTTATTTAATTTATATACTAAAATCAACGAGAAATCACTGCAAACGACAAACGATTCTTCGTGAAGTTCAGTAAAATTTCTGGTTAAACTAGTCAAGTGTAAGTCATGTTTTTCCCTTGAAAGTAAGATCTCCAAAAAAACAAAAATAAAACCAATGTATCATCATTAAATTATTGTCAGGTTTTTTTAATTCTTTTAGAACTGCTGTTGAGAATTTAGACATTTTGTTTAATTTCATTCAAGCACCACCGAGTGAAAAATCCGCATTTAAAAGGGTACGATGTAAATAATTTTTAGCATTTTTGCAAACCATAAAAATGTATCCAAAGGAAAAACCCCTCAAAATAATCTAAGAGATGACGTTTTGGGAATTTCAAAAAGTGTTTCAAATAATAAATAAACCATCACGAGGAAGTTGTGGGTCGTATTAGTAGGGTCGTATTATAGTAACAACTAGGTAAATTCAGAAAATTTTACTTATAAAAAAACGTGTTTTAGAAAAAAAAAAAAAAGCGTTAATTATTTGAATAAAGTGTTAGGAATTTCGAGAAAAAAGTTCAAATAATAGAATCTTAAGGGCGAAAATCCGCATTTTTTTTTTTTTTTTTATACGATATGAACAAAATCGAAGCATTATTATTAACCAAAAAATGCTTTTCCGAGGTGAAAAAAAAAACCAAATTTTTATTAATCCTATAGCTTTTTGACGGTACTCTCAGAATCTACAAACCGTAGGTGAGTATTTATGGAAATCAAAAATAAAAATGAAAAAGTATCAAACAAATCTGTGTTATTGATTATTATTTATTGAACATAATATTATAAAACAAATTATTTTATAAACGATTAAAACATTGATTTTAATTTGACGTTGGCAATTAGCAATACCTAACAATTGCAGTTTTAAAATAGATGATTATTTTATAACAAACAAACAAACAAATAACAAATACAAACATACCAATTAAAATACTCCAGGCTATGTTTTTACATCGTATTTGTTTTATATGTGTTTTTTTGGCATGTTTTTGAGTGTTTACCTCTAAAACCACTTTTTTTTTTTATGATTGTTTCGTTATCCTAATTAAAATTCGTCTGTTTTTTCTATGTAATAAATTTAAATTTAAACTTTTGATAGCGTTATAAAATTATTATTTTTTAGACTGTTTGTATGTGCGACGAATCATAAAAAGTACGCTATAAACAAATAAATTTCAGCAGTCTTACTAAAAAGTTATAAAAAAAAAAATACCTATTCAAATGTAAAAATAGTTGCGTAATAATCATTTGAACACAAATATAATTATTGTTTTTCATTTATGATATAATCAGATTATTTAGTTTTAACCACGACAATCATCTTGAATATTTTAAAACCGTTTACTACAGTGCATGTTTGTCTATGCTTTTAAAACGTTTAAACTTTAACAGTGCTATTTAATCAGATATATTTAGTTGATTAGTAAACACGCCTCGTGCCGGATCAAATAAAACGTTTGATAATAATAATATTATTTAATGTTGTTTTTCTATTGGACAAAATGTTTTATTTTAACATTTAAGACCAATAAATCCAGACATACTTCACACCATGGGTAGACCACTATTTTAGATGGGAAGGTTGGAGAGATTTAAGACATATAGGGTGCAGTGTCGAATTGTCATGCTGGCTATTTACAACACTGTTAGTGTAATTTAATTCTGAAACTGAAACTAAAGATAAATCCAAATTAAACATTTTTCCTAGCTAGTTAAAGTTAAGTTATCCTTTAAAAATAAATAACTAAGCCAAGTTAAATTTAAAATTAGAAATTAATTTGAGTAACTGAGTTAAGGTACAAATTTCCAAGAAAACTGACACAATTTTTATTGAAAACTATATACGAAATCATAAATTCACATATTTTTTTTAAAAACATATTCATAAATAACTTTTTACAATTGACTTAAATTTTAAGATAATAACTATGTTGAGTTTAATTTATTTTTTGTAAAAAAAAATAAGTTATTTTCCAACATTCTATATTTTTTTTTAACTAGTAAAGTTATCAAAAAAATATTATCTATAACCAAACTTTAAACTTTTTAACTAGTTAGTGTCCAGCATTGGAAAAACCATTGCAATAAAAATAACGTTCAGAGTGGAGCTCGGTAAACTAGTAAAGTAATGTAAGTTGTGTTTTTTTCTCTTAACCCAGAAATCAACAAAATGAAATCTGTGTATTCACATTTGTTTTATGTTATTTACTTTTATGTTATAGAAAAAGTATTGAAAATGTCGAAATATTCAAATTATATTCAATCGAGCAAAATGTCTTTGCATTTTGAGGTATGAAAAAAACGAAGCACTTTCGCAGACCGAAAAAATGTTTCGAGAAAATAAAACACATACATCGTTGTAAGTCTAATAGGTATTTTCGCTATGTTCACAATCAAAAATTAACAATAATTATACGTACGTATACTCATTTAATAGCAACTATAGTTTTTTTTTTAATAATATATATGAGAAGGCATTTCCCAGCCGTTCTACATTTTTTATAATTATGAAATCCACTGTTGAATACTTTCAAATTGTACACATGTAATCATTCAGTTTCCTTAATTTAAGATTCCTGTTATACACCGACTCCGTATTCGTATAGAGTAAGGAGATCACAGCAAATTGTTCATTGTGAAGTATGTGAATTAAGAAAAAATTGAGACGTTTTAAATGATATTGTATGTATAGTTTCGGTTCGTCTTGAGTGATTAGGTACATCATTGCGTACTCTCATCGTACTATATTCTATTAAGTAATGATTGTGTATATCTACATCAATAATATAAAACAAAACAAAATATATCAACGAATCATAAAATTACGGTAAACGTGTAGTTAAATTCGTACGGGTTGGTATCGAACCCGCAAAAAGTGTATCATCACTCATACCCGTCTAACGAGTAAATATTTATTAATGAATATTCCATTTTAAATTGTTAACAATTCAAAATAAATATGCGTATATCATTGTTTGCAAATCCTTTCGTAATTATTTACATTAATAATAATGTACAATGCGTATTGCACTTAACATTCATTTATTTACTGGAGCCAAGTGAAGTGACAGCGATTTACCTATATTTCGTATATCGTAACACTGTGTATCTTTCAACTTGTATCATTAGTCAGTTTAACTAATTGCAATAATATATTAGATCAGAGACAGTACTGTTGTACATAAACTTTGTCTCGGTTAAGTCGTAGAGAACGAAACAAATGTTAATAATTTGTGTACATTTCATAAAAATCATTATGAATGTGAACATTATTTATTTTACGAACTAATCCAATAAAAAATTATGTATTATTGTTATTTATAAATGCACGCGTGTGTAAGACAAACAGAGACAATCGCTGATTTCAATCCCCCTCGTGAAAATATAAACGTTAATATTTACCATTAAAATTGTACTGCTATTGAAAAATGTAGGCAGGGGGTCCGGGTGTCACATGAGTTACATAACGAATATCCGTATATCAGAATAATTTAGTTGCAATAAATATTGTTTAAGTATATATTTTTGCCGGTAAAAACTAAATATAAAACAATCATATTTTAACTAATCGTTTAATAGGAAATTAATAACGACAAACTTAATATAAAACTTAATACAATACGGAAAATGTATTCGCTATGATCGAATTTGTAGGATTGTATTTGAAAGTGTAATATTTACTTAGTTTTCATCCTGGTAAAATTAAATCGCATACGATATATAAATCTGGTTGAAAACCGCGTCCAATTATTGTGGCAAGTTTTACTGTCCTAGTGGCTGGGCTATAACATTATTTGAACCCAATAACATCAACTGTGGTTGATGTCCTCCGGGACGTTTGCCGATTTTCTGGGATTTACGTCAAGTCGTAATAATATGCGGTGGACGCGGAATGCGGTTTTATATGTCGGATGTTCGCGACACCGCGAAGAACACTAAAACTTTCGTTTCCCCCAGAGATGAATTTACAATATTTCGTAGAGAGATTTCTATTTTCTCCGTCCCGTGTCTTTGATCCCGGTGTCTAATTGTGGAACTCTACCTGTAACTACATACGTATTATTATGCCGGACACCGACGAGTAGCTGTTGCGCGCCTAAAACCGAGTAAATGAAACCGAGTAAACGAAAATAACACAACGTTGACATTGACGTTTTTTGTAGATCTGCCCGTCTACCGAGGTTCGCCGGAGGGATAATATAAAAATGTAAAGGGGGAATAAAAAGAAGAAGAAGAAAAAAAGGAAACAAAACAATCACGGTTGTTTCGGTATCGAGTGTATATATACTGACGCCGCAGTGGTCGTTGAATATACGGTTTAAACGTCGTTACCGCGCAGTCGATTGATGTTTGCAAACGTACTCGAAATCGCTGTACGACCCGAAATATTTCCCGTTCAATTTCGGGACCAATGGAAATTGTTTTGATTTCATCGACGAACGAAGATTACGAGTACGTGGGACACGGATAGATTTCGACAAGATATTATATATATATATATATATATACAGTCGATTCCGTTTAATAGAGAGACACCGGTTAATCGGGACAATTCTATAATTACGAAAACGAATGTATACTTGTAATGTAAAAGTACGCCGCTTATCTGAGCCGCGAATCCGGAAAATTGGAACATTTTTATCGAGTATTATATGTTAAATATTAATAGATCAATAGTCCGACAATCGCGACTGACTCGCGTAATCGATTATTAGACAGAATTGTATACATTTTATCTTATCGTATGTTCAATTGTGATACGTGTGTTAAATGTTATTTAGTGCATTTGTCGCGTGCAGTAACGATGTCTCGTATACGTAATGATTTATCGCTTGCGCGAAAATTAGAAATTCTAGACGAAATTAAAATTACAGCCACCAGGCCGTAGTACCCGTCGTCGTATTTCGGAAATTTCAGAAGTATCGGAATCAACAATCGCGCGAATTCAACTACAAGAACGGTTTTTGCGAGAACAAGCTCTTAGCCAAGTGACAACCCGGAAAAGCAAACGAGAGGATAATATGGATGCACATGTAGACGAGGCACTGACTCCTAACCTAACCTAACCTAACACAAGCCCGATAAGTGCTTTGGATACTTGTTCGGACTCGTACATTCGTCAACAAACAATAATATGTAAAAAAAAAAAAAAAACAAAGTAATATTCATAATTTTTTTAAATAAGATAAAATAAAATATATACATACATATGTGTATGTACTTTTATAAATATTTAGGTTATAATACTATGTTTTCCTTTTTGTATAATTAAATAATTTCTATAATCGTGTTATTGCAATATGTGTTTGTAATAATGAAAACATAAAAAATCAGTTTTTCAATAAATTTATATGTTTTTTTTTTTTTTTTTAAAGCGGAATCGACTGAGTATAACTGAGTCAGAGGCGGTACATACAAGAGGTGCACTTCACTCACATAAAATATGATAAATATAATAATTTCTTGGAAAATATACGTAAACCATAGCATGTGGACTATGATAATATTATACAACTAACTGAATATTATTACAGCCGTGGTTATAACCACGATTATATACTACTGCATTGTGTGTCTATTACCCAGTATAGATAACGATATTCGATAAAATCTCAGTTTATTTTGTTGCGTGCAAATCGATTGTACAAAACGAATGTTTTAATGTTTTCGTGTATTATATTACGAAACACATACTTATTAATATTATATTATTTTTCTATCCGGAATTCAGTTGGAAATAATCGTAGAGACCTACAATTTTCACCCAACACATATCGTAGCATTTTATAAATGTGAAACAATTTTTAAAATATCCTGACATTTTTTTTTAAGTTATAACTTATCGTTATGTTGAATATTCAAGTTTTTTCCGTTTTATGAGAATACAATTTTCTCGGGTCATAAAATTCTCAACAATTTGAGACCAAAAAAAAAAAAAAAATATGGAAAACCGTAATTTACTTTTCAGTGATAAAATAAAACAATTATCGTTTTTAATTTATCAAATCATATTAATCAAACTGTGCTCAGAATCGTTTTTTCCGTTTGCAATAATTTATCGGCACGTACAGATATGAATTAAATTCTATTCAATATCCTCCTTTCCTAAGTTTCCACTTACAGCGGTTTTTTATTCTTCCCCCAGCGTTTTTAAAATACATATTAAAATAAAACAATTCATCAATAACAAATAAAAACATACCTACAAAGAGAAACCGAGAATTTAGCAAACTCGCAGACTGGGATTTCACTGTTTTGTCTTTTTTCTTTTTTTTCTACTCGTGCAATGTATTTTTTTTTTTAATTCAATTACGCTACGCGTTCTTCACTTGAGTGTAAATTAATATTATAATATGTTATTGCTGTGTGAAAAGGTTTCATTTAAATGTAAATATAGCCACTTGCACGTGCCAATTATCCATAAATTATTATCTATACAAAAATAATTGGTATATAAAAAAAAACCCGACATACTTCGCTCCACGGGACCAGCCGCTGTTATTTAGGTGGGAAATTGAGAAAATAACATGTATAGAATAATTTAATTTATATCTGTACACAACGATAAATCATTGTCAATAAAAAAAAAAAAATTCTGAGGCAATGTTCGGGTAAACATATTTTAATCAATTTAAATTGAAAATTGTATTTTATTGTGACTAAAAAATAAATTACATCTGTTCGTGTTTTTTTTAGACAAATTTTAACATAAATTTCAATCTAAAACGCCAATAAAAATGAATTACAAAATTTGTTTACCATGTAAATAAAAAAAATAAAAACTAGATAATTTAAAATCCATTTTCATTTTGTCTTTTAATTATATATTTATTTTAAAACTCTTTCCAAATCGTTTTCGTTAGTGATTCCATTGGTCCAATTGGTTGCACTACCTTCTGTAGTATCACATTTTTAACGCCTCTGTTCTCATTACAAAAGCCCATTTTTCACATCATTATGACATAATGTTCCGGGTGTACGTTTTTAGTAAGTTTTTCCTGATGTGTAAAGAGACTTTGTGTTAATTTTAATTGATAATAAAATTCGGTAAAAACGAGAAAAAATCCAGTTTTTCAGTTATAGTTTTCAATTAAATTCCATCAACAAATGGAATAAACCGATTCGGTTCATAATCGTTTTTAGTTTTGCAAAGGTAATCTGTATCGTTGCACGGACATTTATATAACCTAACCAATTTCCCGTCTACCACATGGCAAAGTGATATGTCCGGCTTTTGGTTTTTTTTTTTTTTTTTTTAAAGGATTCATTCGCGAAATAATTGTAACAATACACGCGACCGGAGTTTAAATTACGCGTAGGTCGTGCATTATCGTGGCCTATCCGACGTAATAATATAATAAAATATATAGCGATTGTCGCCAGGACGGTGACGAGCTATTACAATTTCAACGTCGGGTCGGTTTGCGTTATTATATGCGAAAACAATTCGCAATTACAATGTCAATTTTATATTAACCTGACCTGCCGAATATAGAAATTACCGCGGCCGCGCACTTACATCTGGCACGCATGTGCACACTGTGGCGTTCGCTTAGCCACTTATGGGCACGCATACATGTACGGAATATGCCGGATTATTATTCGGGACCCGATATAAGGTAATTGTGCATCCTCGCACATCAAAAAAATGCAAATTGTCCAAAACAAAGTCCTCAGAATAATTGCAAATGCCCCATGGTTTGTCAGAAATGCAAATCTCCGCAAAGACTTTCAAATCCAAGAAATCGAAGATCATATAAAATCATTAGCAAAAAATTTCCACTGCTCTCTTTCAAACTCATCAGGTGCAATTCACTATAACCTCCTCACTCACCCAACCCATCGTCGATTAAAACGAGGTCGTCCACACGACCTCCTACACTAAGCCACCTTTATCAACATCCAAATCTTCACTATACACAAGAGACTCTTCCAGATTAATCTACGACCCTTCTGTTACCTATAGTTATTAAATATTATTGTAAATATGTAAATATTAGAATTATTGTAATCACATTGTTACTTCTGTAATTCTTAATAACCAATTGTAATTATCCTTATAGTACTTATAAAAATATTTTTTAATTATCACGTTATTCTGATAAAATATAATATTGTAATATATCCCTAGATATAGATAGCCTCTGGCTAGGAATGTCTTATGTTTAAATAAAAAAAAAAAAAAAAAATTATTCGGGACCGAAGAGCCGGGGAACACGCCTGGACCGTAGACTCTCGCCGGTCGGTAAATGTGTAAACGCGCCGTGAAAACGCCGCCGATGTTCGGTAACGACGTTGAAACCCTCTCCGATTTCTTCGTCGGCGGGCCGCGGTCGGTCGGTTTAATAATTCACGTGGCCGACATCCCACCTCCCTCCCCCCCCCCAGTACGAAAGCTCTTCGTTCGACGCCGGTCCGAGGGGTAATTCCGCGGACGACGGTACCCGTCTAGGTCTCAATACCACAGAACACGGGCGCCTCCTAGTTCTTTAGCATCCGGCTGTGTTTCGCGCCGGTTTGGGACAGAACCGAGACGGGTAGAAAATGCGAATCGAGACTCAACTCAACGGTTTGATTTTTTTTTTAATACATTTTAACGTAAATTTCAATCTAAAACGATAATAAAAATGAATTACAAAATTTGTTTACCACGTAAAAACAAAACAAAAAAAAAAACTAGATAATTTAAAATCCATTTTCGTTTTGTCCTTTCAAAATATGTTTTTATCAAAATTCTTTCCAAATCGTCTCCGTTTGTGATTCCACCGGTCCAATTAATCTTTTGCGTCTTTCTGTAGTATCACATTTTTAACGCCTCTGTTCTATTACATTATACCACTTTTCACATCATTATAACATAACGTTCCAAGTGTACGTTTTTAGTAGGTTTTCCTTAATGCGTAGGTTTAATTTATGATGATATTCGGTAAAAACAAGAAAAAATGTATATATTTAAGTTATAATTTTCAATTCAATTCCATCAACAAATGTTTAACACGACTCGGCTCTTAAGCTAAAATTGTACAATTTAAGTGAATGAGCTACCAAACCCAAGTCAATTCAAAAGCTTTATAAGCGTTTCGAGATGACACAACGGGTTGGTCCGATGTTGACACGTCGCTCTTTAGACTTGACTCCGGCCATCTGGCCGATTGACTGAATCCGAGCACCGAATCCTGCTCTCGGCCGGGGCTCTTGTACGAGGTCTAATCATAAAGTATCGAGGCTAATAAGATTAATCCGGTTTGAGTATGAACATTCACGTGCTATATTTATATACCTTTATATGTTGGGAAAATGTATTAGATATAGATCAGATTAAAATTGACTCAGTCGGCTGCTAGGTGCGATTATGTAAAGTGTGTCATTACGTCCTGCCGGATTTCTCTACGAGCGAAAATATAGAAAAACAAGTTTGCAATAGTCTTGGAAAACAACTACAGCAACCTACCGAATATTATTGTTAGACTACAGAAATTAAACCATGTTTCGTGCTCGCGTTTTCAAATGGTTAAAATGGTCTAAAAAGGGCGAAACAACTGTTGAAAGGGATAAACGTGAAGGGCGTCCGTTAACAAGCCGCAATGAGTTTTTTTTTTTTTTGACGACCAAGGTATTGTCCATTTATAAGTATGCTCCAAAAGGACAAACCATAACAAAGAAGTATTAAGATTGATGTTCTTCGCCGTTTACGAGACAATGTACGAAGAAAAATACCCGAGTTTAAAGAATCAGGCAGTTGGAAATTGCATCACAATAATGCTCCAGTCCATTTACCCCATGTTGTGCAGCAGTATTTAGCCAAACACGAAATACCAATTGTTTCTCAAGCCCTCTACTCGCCAAACTTAGCTCCATGTGATTTTTTTTTTTTTATTATTATTATTTCCAATGATAAAAATGGCGCTTGAGTATACGTTTTCAAGATGTCACTCGAAAAATCGCAAATTGTAAATTTAAAAACCTTTCACTAAGAACACATATCACATTTAGAGGTGGGCAAAAACCATCGATTTTTTTGTTAAATTTATCGATGTTTAGTTTTCGATAGATCAAAGAATACATCGAAGTTTTATTTCGATATTTTAACATTTTTGTATTAGTATTTTTTTAAATAACTTGTATAACAATTTTTTACATTGACTTTGAATAAACGAAGAAATCGGTTAACATTCAAACTTCTATTTTTACAATCTTTAGATAATATACTATGGTAATAAATTCAGTATATGATATATTTTTAAGCATTACTTATATTTAAATATAATAAAATTTAATATGCCTATGCCACGAATTAAATTGTTTATTATTTAGTCATTTATTTAGTTTCAAAAATAATAAGGTTTAAAAACTCAACCACCCAGGCTAATAAAATTGGGTGATTGCCTGTCATCAACGGATAACTTTTTTTTTCTGTTTGTATATGCGATGAAAATAATTTATGATAAAACATCGAAAAATCATCGATATTTTCCTCAAAAATCCGATGTATCGACACTATCGATGTTTAAAATGTCGATGTATCGATACATTGTTGTACAAACAAATTTTACCCATCTGTATTCACAATTTACATTTACCGATTTGATTTCATTGGTTTTTTTTACATATTATTGTCAAATGTGAAAGAACCACTGGGTTGCTTATTTGCACTGGACACATCAGCGGCAGTCATTGTTCTTTCAAAACCGTACTCTATAGAGATACGTTGTTGATAAAATATAACAATAATTAAACTGAAATAATTTTTCCGACAAATTACAGTATAAATATATTTATTCTTTTTCTAGTTACGTCAATTACGTCATATATTGATATACATTTGCTTAATTGATTAAAAACATTCCTTCTCCTCATCCCCCCAAATCTGTATATGTTTATATTTCGGTTATCGGGCCTGCACCTAAACGGAACCAGAGTGCCGACTCGATTATTATGTAATTTTTATCGCACAGTTCGCAATCTGTTTTATGCGTACTTGCGTTTGACGATGTCACGCGGGGAAATCAATCACCAGGAGAGAAAAAAAATTTCCGTACGTAAAAAAAAAAAAAAAAAAAAAAAAAAATGTAAATCATCATATGTGATAGATGCGTCTCGAAAGAAAATAAAACGTTATTGATACAGAAGGAGTATCGTCACTACAGATATTATTCTAAACAGGGAAGTATTGCGTTTAGCTTGTCGTTCACGTGACACGTTGATGCCCGTTATTAAATTCAAGTCAACGGTGCATAATATTATATTAGACGCCTCCGAAAATAAACTAGTCGCATCCCGCGGTTCGATAGTCGTAAAATACGAGTCGTCTCCCAAACATAATAAGATAGGTCATCAAAAAGAACACAACAACAATTTTTTTTTTTTTTTTTTTAAGGCGAGGGGCTGTAGTATATTATGTTCGAAAATTAAGCGTTTGAAAAAATGTACGTGTCCGAACGAACAATTGTAAGTAAATCGACCCATTATACATCGAATTTAAACTTAAGGCGCTCAATGGGTAGTTTTCAGGCGACGGGACAAATGAAACTATATTACAAAAAAAGTACACTCTTTTTATTTTTTATAAATTTACTGGTCAGTTAACACTGAGATAATTACAAATATGAACCAATAAAAAATTTAGCGCATATCTATATACAATTATATCGTCTATAGTCTTGAAAACTCGATACTAGAATTGTGTATTGTTTTACAGGGGGCCCTCACTTGCCCTCCCCAAATAAATGCTTATAGTTTTATCAACACATCAAACCTAAACTAACCTAATCGTGCTAAATTGTTTGTTTATCACAATATCAAACCAAACATTTAGATTTATAAAATATTTAAAAAAAAAAAAATAATAATAAGAATCATTCAGAATTTATAATTTTCATTGTTTCTAATTTAAATTTTTACCTCACTATTTTCTAATTGAATAATAACTTGAATAACAAAATAATTACAATTCAACACAATTCAATACAATTTCCTATGTAAATTTTCGTATATTTCTATATCCTATATTAATAAAATTTCTTTATGTACACACTTTTTGTTTGACTATTATAAGAAGTTGCAGAGTATCCGTGTTACAGATTTCAACGTGACAATTATTGGGATGCATCACACAAATTAGTGTGAAGACAACATTCTTTTTTTTTTTTTATTTTTTACAAACCAAATCAATCAATATTCGACAACTTGTGCGGTTTTATTTGTAAAGTTTAAAATTTAAATTAATTACGGAATGCAGCGGAAACGTCGCAAAAAAATAAATGCGCTAAGGTGTACGCCTAATTTCGATGCAAACCCTATGCCGGTGTATTTTGCTCTCGTACATATTTTCGAATAATTTGTTTGTTATTAAATATGTATCGTTTAAATAATACATAATCATTAACTATAGTATATTATTCATAATAATCGTAGTCGGTTAGTTTATTTGGCGGGCACGAAAGTCGAATACGTCGAATAATAGAGCTAATAATAATAATAATAATACGTGTGTCGCTGTTGTTTTTTTTCGGAGTTATAATATGGGTTGAACACTCCGCCGTTTAGCGAAAACAAACATTTACGCCTGTAATTTTATTATAAAAATCGATAAAATAGCTCTCACCGATAGGTTTGAATGATCTAATATGAACCCGATGAAAACGACGCGCACAATACCTAATGTTATAAAATACGTATAACAGTTTTTCACGTTAGGTAAAAAAAAAAAAATCATAGTTTTACAATTAACCATTAAACATTTAATATCGTTATTATAATGAACACTATTGTTTATTTGCTTACAATAATATTGCGTAGAAAATCATTTAATTTATAAAAAAAAAAATACGTAAAATGTCTACACTTTTGACAACTACAATAAAGTTCGGGTTGAGGCGGTCTTTGTAAAAGTGAACTAAAATTGAACACACGGGCGATATCTGGTGTACAGACCTTATCTAAAACCATGAGTAGTCGTCAGAAAAACGTTTAGAGTCATAATATTATTTTTTTTTTTTATCAGCTGTGCTGCCAACATAAAAGTCCATACTCGACCTCGACCAGGATATTAGAGCCCGTTTTTTTTTTTTTTTTTTTTTTTATTGTAAATCATTAAAAAGTTTTATACGCGGAATGCCATAATTACAGTCTTATCCGGGTATTTAAATACATTAACACAGTTATAGTAACGTTAATTTAAAAATAAGAACAATATTACGTGAAATAAAATAACGTCATAAAATGTCTGAATAAAATATAATTTGTTTTCCTTATCACCTGGGGAGAACTGTATTTTGCACAATTATACTGCCGTATACTTATTCTCTTTTCGACGTTGCGACCATTACGCCCACCTGGTCTTAAAAAATAATTGCTTGACATTTTTCTGGCAACTACTGATCACGTCCCTGATAATATTACTCTCGTATTATTCAGAAATGAGCATTAACGAATTTCTCGAAATTTCGATACACATAGAAAAAAAAAACATTTTGTTAATAATCATATTCATTTTACTTATATTCTTAAGTTTTTATGCCAAGCCGTGACTTTGTTTATTAAAACAATAAACTTCAAATGCAAAAGAAGACAGATATACTTCGTACCGTAGATGGGCCACTGGTGTAGGTGAGAAATCGGACGGTAGCTTATGGTGACCATATATTAAATTTTCGAGAATAATTCCTGGTCCGAAAAAAAATTTAATCCACGTTAAACCGAATAAACACTAAACTAAAATAGTAAGTCTCCACGGAAATTTTGAAGAACTGAATTACAGAAAGAAAAGAACAACTAGTTTCGAGTAGTCAAAACAAGAATTCATCGAAGGTTTTAAGGAATCAGTTGAATCTACTTATAACTGAAATTTTAAACGAATATACACGTCTGTAGTCGAACTTGTACTTTATCTACCAATACGTAAGTAATGATCAGGCACTAGACATTTTTTGCTGACCTTTGGTGCTCCGGTTCTTCTCGATTCATCACTTTCGGGAGAGATGTTTCCAAATAGCGTGATCACTGAGCTGAAAAATCTACGGACAGTGTAAAAAATCGTGCACGGAAAGCCGACGGTGTTAACGTTTTAATTCGCATTCCAGATGTTGGACAATGGCAAAACGGATCTTTCCAATCTAACCGGAGTAGTGTTAGAATGACCCGAGTACAATCTACAAGCATAATCGGGACTTGATATGGAATTCCGTACCAATTGTATTAAATAAATATAATTAAATATTAGTAATTATAGGTAGTAGTAATCAGTAAAAGTTGCACCGAATGACAATGTTAGATTATTCAAACTGTCGCTAACATTAATAAATTCCCGTGCTTATTATAATACGTGATTATATCTGTTGTTCGGTGGTTTAATCTCAAAGAGTTACTTCTGAAAATCAGTTTTCACCAGATAATACTACTAGTTTTTACCGGAATATATTCCGGACGCAACTAGCCCTAACTAAAAAAAAAAAAATCAACTGTTAAAACAACTTCGGACGTTGAGGGGCCTGGTTAATTCTAGTCGTAACCAGTGAAATCGACGAAAACCGAAATGGATTTGTGGAACTAGTTTCGACCGTAACGTATACACGTAATATGCTGTAATACAATTTTGCGCGTGTGCCCATTCTGCGCCGTATCTTATGGCCCGCCCGTAATGGATACAATCCGGCAGCGTGATACGAAAAA
Organism: Tuberolachnus salignus; assembly: GCA_956483605.1. Lineage (NCBI taxonomy): Eukaryota > Metazoa > Arthropoda > Insecta > Hemiptera > Aphididae > Tuberolachnus > Tuberolachnus salignus. Next base: position 19,618,113 of record OY101438.1, read on the forward strand.
AAAAAAAAAAAAAAAAAAAAAAAATACAGATAAAGACGATCGCAATCTTTAAGGTCGCCGCGTTACGGATTTCAGAGACGCGCGTAGGCCGGTGATATCGCGAGTATACATACCCCCGTAACTGCGGTCGTCTTCGTCGTGGTCGTCATCGTCGAATTTCACGAGTCCAAACGCGCACGAGGACGGCGATGATAACGATGTCGACGACGACGATGATGGACACGCAGAATGAATGAAAGAATGAAAAAAAATATATATTGTATATCCCTTTAATTTTAATAGCGGCGACCGCGGTTCGCGCGATTTCGTTTTCGCACGATCGCTCAACTTTGACCGGCGAAAACCCCCGGGGCCGGGACCCGGCTAATAATACACCCGGGGTACATTATAATATAATACGCGTTTCCGGGCGTATTAATCATAGTGCCGACAAGGATATCTACTTATTTTAAAAGAACAACGACGTGTGTTTTACGCGCACACACACACACGATATATGTATAAAAACATAATACAACACGGGCCGCAAGCCTTGACCGACCGGCGGTAATAAGTGCCGCGGCGGTCATACGTTACGGGTACCCCAACGGCTATTCCGGGGCGCCCGTCGTATACATCAATTGCGTGTCGCTACGGCGAACGGCGGTGGAAAAGCAAATCCGGCCGCCTCATATCCGCACAATATATCCCCGAACACCGTACTCGATCGTAATCCATCTATATGTATATGGAAAAAAAAAAAAAAATGGATGTCTGTCTGTCCTCTACAAGGACATTAATAGACTCGAATACTACCGGAGCGGGTTTTTTTTTTTTTTTTTTTGTGCGAAATGTTCCGCGTTTCGGGTGTTTTTAGTACGAAAATCGAATTATTTCCGTTTGTTTATGGGTCACCAATGGTTATCGTAAAAAACTGTTTGTAATTGTCGTAGTTGCAGTCCCTTTGCCCGTATACGTGTATCTATGGTAATAAGTGAATCGGCGTGTCGCAGTAAAAAAAAAAAAAAAAAAAATAATAAAATTTGTTCGACACGATAATCCGACTTAGTTCAATCGTGAGCGAAATTATTTTTGTCGATTGACGGTCGGAACGGCCACAAAGTAGAACACTTTCGGTCTGCCGAAGGTGGACTACCCACTTTCCACCTACTTTTTTTTCTTCTTTTTTTAAACAGTGACACGGGCAGCACAATAATACATAATGACCCAGCAACAGCAATGTTCAACAATAGCAATGCATTATTTCCGGGTCAGCCCGGTATCATTATATAAATAAATATTACACAGGGTATTTCGATTTTTATATTATATACCGCCAGTGTCGTCGTATAACTCGGATAACTTACAAATTATCCAGACAACATAACAGACAAACCGTTGAAAATTTGTCCAGATAAGATACAACTGATAAGGCTCATCAAAAATAAGTCCGGATAAAACAATCTAGATTAAATTGTTCCTATATCAAGATGAAATAAAGTTTTGTTTTTAACGACTTTCACGAAATGTAAAACCTGTGAATTAATAAAATATAATAATTTGTTTTATATATTTTCCATGCATTTTTTTTTTTTTCGATTATGAATTATCGATTTAACTGTATTTATACGTCTGGTAACGGTCGTAATAAAACATTTTTACAGTGTTTGAAAAACGTCAAAATATCAGGTGAAATTAACTGACCGGGACTAAACCCTAACCTAACCCGACCTGACCTGTAGATAAACAGATAAATATTTTCATGTAAACCACGCACAACACTATATATCATAGAATACCATGAAAATATTTGGTATTTTTTTAAACATACCTACGCGGACGCTTTTACGAAAGCGTATCGACGCGTAGATACTTACCGATTGAGTGGCCGAAGTAAAGAAATTTGAGGAGGAGTTTCATTTAAATACAAAAACAAAAACAGAAATGTATCCGAGTGAAATCTAATGTCACGTAAAATTGTACTCTGTATATTTGTATGGATATACTCGCACCAGTATCAAGCTCATACGCAAAGGATTAACGATGTTTCCCCGCTGACGACGGATCTGCACATGTCATTGCTCAATGCCGTTACGCCTCATTCGGCTATCGTATAGCACACTATTTTTTTTTTTATTTTTATTTTTTTTTCTTTACCGAAAGCTGATTTATCCGCAATATCGGTGGTTTTCTAACAGTTTCGCGGGCTATATCAATAAGCGCACGCTTTTACGTTCATTGCGACGACAACTATACGGATGCAAAAATATAGCCGGGTCGGACATAACTTTGTTCGTATCGCCAGTAGTAGACCACTGTTGTGGATGCGGATCGTTCGCAAATAAGGTTTATAGGATCTATAGGGTAAATTATTTTAAATCGTTTCAAACGGAGAACAATCTGAAGGGAATTCACTATTTACCGGCAATGTCGACAATGATCTTGTCGTTGTTTTCCACTGTGTGACCGTGAACCACCCAAGGGAAAATAACAGTTTCAAATTCTTGCAGAGTCTCCTTATACAAATTTAAAATTCCGGCATCGAGATATCGTTGGACACTTTTATAATCTGTTCGCCTATGTTTAGCGGCAAATTAGCTTATCGGGAAATCGAGAATTGTCAGGTAGGTTCGATTTATATTTCTCGGGTCGAAAAAAATAGCCAATCTGCCTCCGTCTATGTTCAAATAGTTTTAAATCACTGCGTGGTGTATCTTTATATGAATTCGCAGTTTTTTATTATTTTTTTTTTCAAGTAATACAAATTATCTATATATATATATATATATATATATATATATATATATATATATATATATATATATATATATATATATATATTTATGTAATCCAATTGCGATCGTTTTACAAAAGGTACCGTTATACTATAAAAAACCGATTTACGTATAATAATAACAACACATTTTTTTATAAATCATTGGAACAGATATGTTCTACGAAATCAAAATGAATATGCACAGTGCACGAGGCACTTGTCACGAGTTAACTGAACTCTGAGATTATTAATTATTGTCTGTAAAACAATACGGCGATGTTATTGTCGTTGGGATTGTTATAGAGTTCGCGTTTTATTATGGACATTGAAAATAAAAGTTTATTGTATGCGTACAGAACCAATAGATGTACACCTGGTGTATTCGTAGAGGTTTTCCGAGACTATCTCTCTCTCTCTCTCTCTCTCTCTCTCTCTCTCTCTCTCTCTCAGTCTCCCTCCCTTTCTCTCTTCTTCGCCAACCGTGACTATCAACTTTTACCCTAAGGGTGTATATTATACGCCGCACTAATTAAACTCAAATCTGGAAATGTCATCCGTTTTGTTCGGTTTGACACATTTCTACTCAGTTTTGAACTGCCTCGGCGACGGCGGCAGTGTCGTTAGTTGAGATATATTATATTATAATAATACACGGCGGTGGTCCGTGATTTATTTGTAAATATGATATTATTATGAACGGTATTGCAGTGGCCAAAGTTTCCGTATCCCGACGACTCTTACAAAACCGTCAAGTCTTTAGCGACGGTTGGTTTATTTCTTTTCGAACAGTAACTACCAGGAGCAGATACGAGACGGCGGTACCGAAACGATTGACGAGCGATTAATGGACCTCGCGGGAGATGTTTACACATCGCGCCGGATTTTGTCAAACAAACAGTTTTAGAATCGTCGAATGCAATCCATATTCGTCTTACTGTTCGGGAGGTACCTGATTTATTAATTATTTGCTTGCTGCCCTAGACAGCGTTTTCGAAATCGCTTTCTTAAATTGATTGTTCGTGAAGTATCTACAGTGCCGTACAACCCACTCCCCCCCTCCGATGATGAAGGATATATTCCTTCCCATGGACTTTTTTTTTTTTTTTTTTTACACTTAAACACGACGTCATCAACATAATAAGTAGTTTGTACGTACCCGTTAACAACAAAATTCGTTGTCAGAAATATGCGCTGTGGTGATAACTGATAAATGAAAAATGATTAAGTGTCATTTTTTATTGATAAATTAAAATATAGAAATTATTGTTGTTCCGGTACATTACACACACACACACCCCCCCGGTACCAAATTTTTGCGCACGCCACTGCGTACCTTTATCTATAACATAACATTAATATCCTATAAAATATAAAAATATATTTGTATTAAATTCATAAAGATTAAAATTGATTCCCGATTCGTTAATAATATTAATTTTAGATTAATTAGTAATGCAATACAACTGATTGGTCATATTTTAAATATTTGTTGTCTTTTCACTATAGGTTATTAATTATTGAAATCGATTGAAATTAACACAAATATTGCTCGTTGATATAATTGCACGATAATTCATTAATTTCCTATTCATTTATCTATATATCTATATTATTATAAATACCCATCGACAATTTTAGAGGAATATTTGATTATTTTATTTTTTTTTTTCTGACTTCGTGTAAACGTATGTTATTCTGTTACTAAGTAATAGTAATACTATACCGTTTGTGTTTTCCGTATCAATATTTTTAGAAACACATTTATATTTTTTTTTTTTTTTTTTTTTTTATACGAGTTTAAAAATTTGGATTTCTGTATTGGAAAATCAAAAGTTGATTATATTTTAATAGGAACACAGAAAACAAAATACGTTTTTTTTTTAAAAATGTTCGAAGTAGTTCATTACACGATTTTATAATAACTATAAAAATCAAATTTGTTTTAATTATTTTACTATGATCGTTGGTTCGCGTGTTTTTTTTTTTTTTTTTAACACTTCATATAAATATTGTAAATTTTAAACATAATTTAAAAACAAGTAGTTTTTCAATCGATAAATAGTTAAAAAATAAAATAAAATAAATCTTTAATAAAATCGTTCAAAAATATACATAATATCAAAGTGCATTATATAAATATACTATAATATGCTAAAAAAACTCGAATAAATGTAATCTGTATTTAATTACACGGATTCGTAAAAAAAGATTGATTTTAAAATAAAGATTAACATAGTCATTTTTAAAGTTAACTTTCGTTATTTTGATTCAAAACGTTAAAAAACTCGTTATTTGAATTATGAATTGTATACGCTGTAAAGTGGTTCGGATGTGAAGTTTTTTTTTCTGGAAATATAGTCCATTAATTAATAAATTAATAAAAAAACAAATTGTCGATAATATAACGTTCGGCTATACCAGATAGAGCGCTTGGATTTTGATCATGTTCTAAGACAGAATAAATATTTCGATTTAAACAAATATTTTCACAAAACCCTAATTCAAATAAACAGGACGGCACAATGCTAATTTATATTAACTTTTGTCTATTTTCACGATATAAAATGATTTTAAATCAATCATACCTTCTATACGCTCGGTTTTTAATATTCCCTATGCCTATTTCGTTTCGGCGATATGTTTCGTGTTGATTTATTTGTTCATTTTCCGTTTTCCGTCCATAATTAATTAAAACGTTCCCAGATTCCAATGGTTTTTCGTACCGTATAACGTTATTACAACATTTATAACGTTTACAAGCGCCCTGCTTTATAATATACGGCACAGGTTCCGTTGTAAATCTTTTTTTTATCAAGCGAACAGCAAGAGCACGCCGACGGTAGTTATTATAAATTAATATTTGTAATTTATACTAGTGCGTACATCCGAATTCTCGTCGGCGTTAATTCCTAACCACTTTTTCGTCGCTGTCAAATGTCGTTTTTTTTTTTTTTTTTTTTTTTTTTTTTTATCCAATACCGCGTAACAATCGGAATTGATTAAAATATGACTGACAGTATAAACTATACAGTACGATGTAGCGACGATTCCCGTCGTTCGAAATAGCCCGTAATCAACGAGGCCGCGTCGATATTATTACAGGGTCGTATACGAAAAATTACAATATATTAAGCATTAAACCCCGTATATTATTATCGTTAACAGTTCAACCGGAAATGAAATAACATTTTTATCGAGACAAAGAAATTTGTGTTACTTGTTGTAAACAATTTTTTTTTTTTTTTTTTTTTTTTTCCCCACCCAATGTCGTATAAGAGAACTTTATGAACGATTATTTTGGCTTCGTAAAAATGGTCGACAAACAACAACACGGACAATTGTAATTTATTTCGTGATTACAAATCGATATAATTTTGAAATTATAATCGTTGATACGCGTCCCGGAATGAATCTTCGCTCAGAATCTTTTTTCGTAGGCATGCAACAATAAATCGATAATATTGAACTACATTACTCTATTCACACATTAACCATACTCAAATATGTATTTATTGCATTTTATTTATTATTACGTGTGCCTACTATTTTTATAACACTTTCATTTTAGCGATATTCGTTTCAAATATAATGGCAGGCCGTTCGTATTTCTACTACGATACGATTTTGAAGACTGTGAAGATTAGTGTGGTCTTTGTTTTTGTACTTTGAAATTTTTGATGTCTCGCCCCTTCATTTTATTTAATTCCTCGCGAAAGTAATTGCATTAAAATTTGTTAATGATTACACACCTCCTTTAGTAGCCCTAAGAGGGTTACAAAAACTTGTTAAAAGAATAGTTTTTATTAGTTTTTTTTTTTTTTTTATTAAATTTAAAAACTAATGCACTTACCATATAAATGTGTGGAACCTTAATTATAAAAAATAATATTTTACATAAAAAAAAAAAAAAAAAACACTTTTATATAATTTCTCATAAATCCATTATTTTGCAAGAAAAATAATAAAACGCAGTTTTTCGTGTATCTGGCAAAATTGATTTTGTATTGTTTTTTATATTATTATCGTTTATTTTTGAATAAATATTTTTAAGATATGAAATAATTTTTAAAATTAACATTTACATTAGCGTAATAAAATACAAATATATATATATATACATTTCATTGATAAACACTAAACCGCTTTAATAATATAATGAATAGGAAATTATGAGTTCTTTGAAAAAGTGCTCTTTTTACAATCTGGGAATCCGTTACGATAATCGCAAACTACTTGTAGTAAATATTGTTTTTGTATTTAGTTTTCGGTAATCAGCTTGTTGTATGTCTTCCATTGACGTTATTCCTCTCTCCGCGACGTCATTTACTACACGTAAACTATTTACTAATTCGATTCCTTTTTTTATATTGTTCATTTTGGTACCATTATTTAGGGTCTAAATCTAAAAAGCCAAACAATATTTTTATTAGTCTACTCCTAAATTTCATTTCGTTGTAAAATTATTCGTTTGTTTTTTTCTGATTCGTTCACACAAAACTGCATGGCTTTTACCATTATCGTTATTTTATTTGAGATGATAAATTCTCATCAGAAAATTCGAATGATGCTGTATTTGGTGTTAAATACCATAGATGACCGCAAATTTTTTTTAATGCTTACTTAGAAATATGGCTATCAAAAGCCTCATAAGATATAATTTTTTTTTTTTTATAAAATTAAAGTCCGGGTTTGAGCTAATGCAGCAATAAGAATACAAAACCTCTGTTTTATGTATAACTTAACTCTAAAAATACACAAGCCATGAAAAGCATTATATTCTTTTAGAGAACGAATTTACGAAATAAAAATATTTTCAGAGAATAAATTGGCTTATGCTATCCATTTAGTGTGATGTATAATCCCAGGAAATAAGAATAATATTCCATTAGGAGACGTGTTTCACCGAAAAATATAATAGTAAGTTTTAAGAAAGTATTAGTACTTCCTTATAATCATCTCGAGGTTGGTATTATTATAAGTGATTTATACAAAATAATAATAGTACTTATTTTACATACTCTATTGATTAAAAATATAATGATCTTCTAATTCACAATGAAAGTTTTCAGCATTAATATTAGATCAAGATTTTTAAGAACATTTAAAAATTTGTACATCTGGGGCATGTCCAATATCAATCTTTATTTCAAAGCACTTCTCAATACAACTCCAAAGATATGGTGTCTGCATGGTAAATATAGAATATAACGTTATAATGTTTGCTCCAGGAATATACAAGCACTTTTTAATCGACCAGTATTTAAAGCAGTGTTATCTTATATAAAAAAATTGAAATAAAATTTAAGATTTATTTTCTTAAATATATATTCTTCAGTAATAAATTAATGGTTGAATAAATGAGATTTTTACTAAATATTTGTATTTTAGAAAATTGAATGTTCTACAATTTATTTAAAATTAACTTTATGATATCATTAACTATTCTTCAAATATATTTAAATAACCGTTAAAACATCAAATTTGCCAAATATATAAAAAAAAAAAAAAACTATGCGATTTATTATTTTTCGAGCATACTAATGGATTTATGAGAAATTATGTGAAATTGTATTTCATATAAAATATTATTTTTTTAAATTATGGTTCCGTACATTTTTATGGTAACTGATTTAGTTTTTAAATTAAATTTACAAAACTACTCTATAAACACTTTTTTTTTTTTTTTTTTTTTTGTAACCCTCTTAGGACTCCTGAAGAAGGTGAGTAAACCAAATTGCCAAATTTTAATACATTTACTTTCTTAAGATATTAGGCAAAATGAGATTTTAGTAAAATGACATTTTTTTTTTCATCTGTTATAATTATGGTCCGCCCTAGTGAATAAATACGCGTATGACATTGGTGTGCGTTGACAATATTCAAATAGAGGACGGATAATAAAACTAGGCGATTTATATTTTACATAATAATCGCATAAATAGCTCGTAAAACGGATTATCGGCAAATGATTTATATATATATATATATATATATATATATTATAAATTTAAACTAGTTGATACGACATCTACCAGTTTAACAATAATTATTGTATTATACTGACGCCGCCCGCGGTAACATAATTATTATGTCATTCGATTCCGGCCATCTATAAGTTCGTGAACGCGTGATTGCAAAATGTTTGGCACCGGTTCAGTGATATTAATACCGATCGTCGTTCAAATTTTACGCGCACATAATATCGTACAAAATAATATATATTTAACTCTATATACGTTTAATTCGATATATGACCGTTCGACGCCAAAAGTCAAAAGGAATATATTAAATCATTTCATCGCCAGACGGCCGGATCGCCCGCAATATTATGCCGGGATACAGGAAGTTCGGTTGTTGGTCGGTTCGGTCAGAAATGTCACCACAAAACTTATTTGACTGAAAGGTCACGTCGAGAATACCCACAATGACTACCCTGCACTTCTCTCGTTGTCAGAAAAAAATAAAAATAAAAATATTAAATCCCCATTGATTTTAAACTGGAAATAATAAAAGTACAGCACTATATACAGCCATACACGGTTTATTATCGTTTAACTCACGCAAAATACAATTAAAAATACCCGAATATTGCTTAGGCCAATTTTCAATGAAGGTTGTATGCGTAAGGCAATCGATTGCCGATTGGTATTGGTCAATATCGTTCGTCCAAATGGAGTGTACAACATTGGATATCCGGGTGAAAATCATTAAAAATCGCTCGAATTTCCGTACGTAATCACCGCTAAATTCGGATATAGGTACAAATTAGACGGGCTGCTGAAAGAATTGTCCGTAAATCTACTGCTTCAAAAAAATTCTCTCGAAATTAAAATGCTAACGAAAAAAAAGAAATTGTATTAAATAATGTTTATACGGAAAAATAGAGATTTAAAAGGTCGTTATAAAAGATCAATTTTATATATGTGTATACGTATTATATTTTATAGATAAACTCACACTATAAACAAGAAATGACCGTACGTAAATTAGACGGAACGTGCGAGAAATGTAATTCGCGAAGAAATGTGTTCGTTTTTCTGTCCAAGAAAAGTAGATCGTATATCTTGCGGAGACACATGACCAAATAAATAAAATATATACGTATATATATATATATATTTTTTTTTTCCAGCAATACTGTGTAGAGCGCCCGGGTAAATAAGCTTTCGCCAATCCTACATTTTTATGCATTAGTCTATAGCTTGCTTTGACTTGGTCTGTTTCCCTGAGGAAATGAAAAGCTCGAAACCTGTTATCCTGGTACCTGCCTGATTAATTTACAAACATTTCCTTCAGCATAACCCCTTTTGTCGTTGAACCGCAACTGGAAATTCGCAAAACTGATGGAAACATATAATAATGCGAAATATGAAAAATACGTATTTCCCGTCGTCGAAACTTCGCAGTTTTTTTACTACGATTGCTGTCGCGTTAAATTTATTTATATCGTTGTCTTAACATTTTGAAGTCGAATACAACGCACGAAATCATTATGATTTTTCTTAAAAAAAAAAAAACAAGTTCATGATGAGATTCTAGTGATATCGAATCACAAATTAAATACAGATTTTAAATATTTCTTCTTTTTTTTTTAAAAAAAAAAATAAAATAAATTAATAACAAGTTATTGAAAATACCCGAGTATTTAAAAACACTATAGTGTATTTATAGTGAATTTTCTATTCGGTTTTTTTTTTATTGTGCATCGCACATGTCTACGGTTATAATTTTTCTGCCTATCCTGTATATTACTTTGTTTTTCAACTGCTGAAACATTTGGTTAGGTAAATAAACTTTTTCAAAAAAAAAAAAAAACCGTTTGTCTAATTGGCAATATATCGACGAGCTGTGTAAAACTTTTCGTGTAGCTTTTTAACACAACAATAAAAACCGTTATTACATTGCGCACCCGGTCATAGAGAAATTTCCGGGTATAACTAATCAAAGGTGAATTGGAGCAAAAATTTAACCTAGTACAAGAAAGTGCGAACCAATTACTGTTGTCGCTTGTCTAGGCCGGGCCCGTGCGCAGGATATCTTCGCGGGAAGTGTGTGTGTGTGTGGGGGTGGGAGGTGTACGAAAAAAATATAAAATCAAGATTAATGTTCGGTAAATATCGTTAAATTAATTTTTCAAAAACAGCAGAACCCCGTCTGAGACGCTCTCGCTAAAGACGATTACCCGCCTAATACGCTCGTTTTTACGAGTCCCTTGACTCTGACAACGTTCAACGTGTAATTAACTCTAGACAATACGCTCTACTCGGGGCATCGATGTTTATATAATAATATAAAATTTACAGAAATACCACTCGCTAATAATAACGGTACCGAACAACGTGTACGTGTACTTGTACTGTTTTACCGGACGATAATATTCACGATATTTTTCACGTTATCGGAATCATTGTCGAGGAATCAAAGCTAAGAAGATTCTTAATGAGCTAAGAAGATTAATTGCACGTTTAGACAATGCTGACGAAACGTTACATCATCTTAATAAAATCGAGAACTTCCTCTATTCTAAATACATGTGAAACAAACAAAAATCGATGATTTCTTTGAAGTAGACAATGTAAGACAATATGTAATATGAATGTAATAATTCACACTGCAATATGCAATTTTTTTTTTTTTTTTTTGGTCACAATTTGTTTTTACCGCGTAATACGATTTCCCATTTAATACGCTATTTTTAACTGGTCCCTAGGAGAGCGTCTTAAACGGGCTATAGAAAATAAAACGGTTTGTTTAAATCGAATTCACAAATTATAATATGCGGTCGACAATATTATACTTCGGGAGTCGTGCAGATATAAACTATACATTTCAATGCGATAAAAACAAATAACTTATCAATGACCTAGATGCAAAAAATTTTTTTTAAAAAAGGCATTGGCGAGGGGGATTGAACTGATATTAAATTAAAACCAGAATATAGTTTGATAACGGATATTTTTAGCTATAATCGTTTGTTATTTATTTTTTCAAAACGCTACGTTACATTTATGACGGACGAATTCTTTTGAAACTTTTTTTATAATGCAACATTATTTTATAATATCATCGTCTTTGACTATACAGTCAGTAGCTTTGTGAAAATTGGAATTTGTATCACCGACAGACTCTATAACGACTTATGATCATAAAATGTTAGAAAACGAACTCGGTCATCTATAATACCCAACCGTACACTACGCCAGAAAGATACGATTTAATAGTTTAGGTGCATTTTAGTACTCTACAAATTCAGTACGAAATAAAATAATAAATATTTATTATATATTATGTTTGGGTTTTTTTTTTTTTTTTTTTTTTTCATATCAAACAAACGAAATACACTATTAATTTCGTTAATGTTTCGTCGAAACGTTGAAATGCGAAATATTATTCGAAAAACAGGCGAGACGCTTTTATCAATTTATGGAAATGGTTAACGATAATTATAACGTTGTTTTATTAAAAAAAAAAAAAAATAAAAAAATATTAATAATTATAATACGAAGGACGCGTCGGAAAGTAAAGATACAAGACTTCCCGAGAAAAACCGAAAACGTTTATTTTATTACGAAAATTGCACGTTATAGTGTAGGCAAATCATTTCTCATCACATAATCGCCGCCAAGTTCTATGATACCTTGGGATGAGTGTTTGTGTACCCCGGCCTCAGAGACATCTCCCGCAGGCGAAAAGCTAATACACCAAAAAAAATAAAAAATTTAAACCCCAATCTAACAGTGTAAAATTGAAATATTAATAGGCATATTGTAATTTGAATGTAAAATTACACAATTTTGTGTAATATTTCAATACGAATAATAATAATAATAAAAAAAAAAAAATTAAGATATAACTAAATTACAAAACTACATCGTTAAAAAACTGTTCTTCTTGATTTCAATAAAAAGTCAATTAAATTTGATAATGTTTACATACGAAATTTTAGACGAGGATTAATTTTTTTTTATAAAGCATATTTTATTTTCACTGCGTTTGTAAAACAATCGTAAAGGTTTTGTATAACCTAACCAATCGGTGGGAAATTGAACACAAAGTACAATTTAGGCACGTAAGAAAAATTGGATTATTGAAATGTCCCAGCGAGATATTCAATTATATATTTTAGATTACGGTTGTTTTATCAATTGAAAATTGTTCGATTGTGCACTTTAGATTTGTGTCTGATAATTATTTTTTTTTTTTTTTTTTTACGTTTTTGTGACAATATGTAAGGGCGAACCAAAGTTCGCTCATTGTAGTTTTTATAGTTGTTCGAGTTTCATTTAAATTTAATTTAGTAATAATCGAATAACTATTATAGCAATTTAATGTAGCCGCCGTTGTCTGTTGATCTTGCACTGTTTATATTTAATGGATTTAATTAAAAACGTCATATTGTTTTAACGAATAAAATGAATAAATAAATAATTTGAAAAATCTTTAAATGTCAATAAAAAAAAAAGAAAAAAAAAGGCAAACAATACTTCACTGACAGGTCACTGTTGTAGGCGGGAAGTTGGGAAGGCAGTGAAGATAGATAGGAATTCGATTTATATCTGTATGCAACGATGAGTTGCAGACGAAAAACGATTCTAGGCGAAGTAGTATTGGTCGTGTTTTTATCATTGTTGCCATCACAGTAACCCAGAGATCCACATTTCATAAAAAAAAAAAAAAAAAAACCAAAATAATACACAACTCGAGTTTGACGAAATCGCGTTATCGCCGTTTTATTCGTCATCGTGGTCTCCGTTACTCCCCGGCAATATGAATAATTGTTCTTTCGGGAACACTGTGCGGGGATATGAGCCGATTATTATGAACCGTCGATAATTGATCGCGTCTCCGCCGACGACGGACTTCGTCTTGTTCTTGCTGCCGAATATGTCCGGCTAAACGCTGACTTCGTTACCCGGTGCAACCGAAACGGCACACGCGGACCGCCTCGCGCACAGGTAACATACGTTCCACGTTTCATATACTTTGGCCGGTATCCCCGGTATCGATCGTACAATACACGATTTATGTTCAGTTTGTCTTTCTATCCACATTCATTTGGATGCAGTTTTTATGGCTCGTGGCTTTTCTCCGTCGTTAACCCGAGCCTTTGATAGGGTTCGGCACGATGGCCTCCTATACATGTTAAAATGATTCCTCCCACCTCCCTGCTATCGAACAATTCAGCCTGACCTCTACGGTCGTACATTCGCAGTCCGACAGGGCGACTCGATATCCGCTTATTTCTCAATCTCTGCCGGTGTTCCTCCACAAGGAAGTGACCTATCACCCGATTTATTTAATATATATATATATATATATATACATCAGATATTCCAAAAACAGCAAACACGACGATAGCAACTTATGCAGATGATACAGCTATACTCTCCTTCAATTCATACCCCATTCTATCATCAAACTATCTCCAAAATCACCTCAATTTAATAAACACCTGGGCAGCCAACTGAAGAATTTCAATAAATCCCGATAAATCGTTCTATGTGCCATTTACACTACGAAAAGACAACCTCCCCTCGCTTCAACTTCGAGGAGTTGGGATTCCTACATCGAATCATGTAAAATATTTGGAAATTTTACTAGACAAAAGTTTGACATGAGGACCGCGTTTAAAGTCCAAACTTAAAATACTTAACAACCGCCTTCATCTACTTAGGCCGATTCTCAAATCCAAACTATCAATACACACAAAGATCTAAGAATTCCAACAGTTGACCAATTAGCTAAATTGTACTATAACAGATTTTACTCCAAACTACAAAACCATCGCGATCCTTTGGTCTCTCATCTTGCATCACGTACTCTTCCCGACAACCCACCGCGCTGACTCAAAAGAATTTGGTGCAGTAACCTATTAAATTAATGAATAAAAATAAATTACTGGAGGGTACCATCGCTGGATTATTTCCCTCGTATTGTGCTTGATGTGTTATTTTATTACGTATGTAGTGTTATGTCAGTTCTCTTTTTTACTTATTGTGTTATGAAATACAGATTGTAAATTTTCTAATAATAAAAAAAAAAAAAAACTTAACTTTATATTTATTAAATGACCGCAATTGAATTCCTCTTTCGTATATCCTAAATCCAATGGTTGTTTTTTATTTCCATATTCACTAATTGTTTCCCGATGTATCACTTTCATCGGTATACAATACAAAAACCTACGTACTCCGTCCGGACCGACACATATTTCCCCTATGTGAAAAGGCGCGAGACGTCACAATTTGTTTGATAGTTTTTTCTGCCGTGTTAAAAAACCAATAGGTATATCGAAAAATGACCTCTTTTATAGTACCGACTAGACAAAATTTGCAACTGGGAACGGTATATGAGTGTATAGTCCGGATAAATTCTTCTGGTAGAAAATTGTTCACAGAATAATAAAACAAAATTATTTATGTAAATTAGAATTGTGCTTTAGAAAAAAAATAAAATATATTCACGAATTTTTTTAGAGCGGCATAAAAAAATAGTAATATTTTTTTTTTTTTTTGTCTTTTTTGTTACCGACACTCGAACACAACGGAAGAAAGTACTGATAACTAGTGTTCGGATTTTGTAGCAAATGTTTCATTTGATGGGAGTGTGATAGAAATATAATACTTATATATAAATACGTTTTTAATCGTTCTTATTTTAATGAAGTAAACATTATATTGCTTTTTTCCACAAAACGTGCTTTTTTTTTTTTTGCTTTTTTTCCCGCATTTGGTTCTTTTTTCAAAAGTTTTATTTAATTTTCATGAAGATTTAACATGTTTCCATGCAATATTATACTTCGACTGTATTGTTATTGCTACAAGTTATAAAATCCGTAATAAACGAATGACCGATAAAATAACTATCGTTATTGAGCCGTAATTAAATGTTTTATTTATGACTAAAAGAAGGGGAAAATTATCTGAATTATATCTGCGTATTTGTATAGCACGGTCAAGTACTTTAGTTTATCGGTAAATATCAATAATCAGTGAGGTATAGTGCGCTTATAAATATTAATCGTCAAAATGCACAATTGATTTTAGAAAAGCGCAATCGTGTTTTTTCAAAGGACGGTTGGGACTTACAATAAAATCAATAGCATTCACAATGGCACTGTACGGAACATTAACGCGGAACAGGTATGATTTAAATGATCTGGTTTATACGAAATACTCGCCAATTACTTCAGTTGATGCGGGGAAAGATCATTGTCTATGACTAGGGCTGGGATTTCGATGCACTTTGCATTGTTTTTCAAAGCTTACTGTGCAATGCTCGTCTTGTCACAAATTTGTTTTATGTACATTTGCATGAGAACGAGAAATTTTATTTTGCATTTTAGGGCATTTTAGAGTTTTTGGAGCATTTTTTGAGGTTTTGGAAACCAAGTGTATGATTTTGAAATTTTATTTTAAGATTTTAAGATTTTTACACCAACGTGGTTTTTAAATAAATATAACAGATTATAAGTAGATACTCGTAATTCGTATTATATTACCGGACAAAGTTAGAGTAACCTCTACCCGCATTTCCTGTTAAATAATCTTAAATCGGTAAAATCGACGTCCGATGATATTATCGTTAGACGTTCAGTACGAGTTTTGTCGTCGTTAACACCGTTTTATTACTCTAGTTAATTTTTTTTGATAATTTAATATAAAAATGCCAAATGTAAAAATGTTCGACAGCGAGTCGACTGCGTGCGTTTGTAGAAGAATTTGGACATAATATTTTTTTCTACCGACGGATCGGTGTTATTCTGTAAAATATGCAACGTGAAAGTTACTGCTGAAAAACGATTGGCCGTACAACAACATTTGTCAAGAGATAAACACATCAATGGAGTAGAACGGAGTAAATTACAAAACGAAATAAATAATACACAAAGTTAAAAAAATTTGTAGATCATAAAAGCATTTTTTTTAGGGCATTATTCGGGGTTTTTTAGGGCATTAAAATCCCAGGCCTATCTATGACTATTGAAGTATATTAGCACCCGATAGGGTGGTGGAGGTTACAACGAAAGTAACTGGACCAAATTTACGGTCCGTTATTCCTTTTTTTTTTTTTAATATTTAATTCATAATGTGTAATTTAAATTTGTTTTTTTTTTTTTTTTTTTTATTAGAATTAAATTCGATAAATGCTTTTTTTGAGGATTCGCTTGGCTATCGAAAATTCGATCATTACCGATGACGTGTTTGATCGCTATAAAATTATAGAGGGGTATAGCGTCTGCCGTTTCGGCGTTTCGGCAAAATCATTTTTTGCGACGCGCAAACCGAAACAGGTAGCCCCGTGGTATACGTGTAGGGAGACCATTGCACTGTAAAAACTTACCGCAGTAATAATATTCGAGGATGCACAATGTTTTCGGATGTACAATATGATTTTTTTTTTATTTTATTTTATTTTCTATTTCTTTCTGTTGTATTCAATCATCTGCGAGAATCGATTTCCGGTATTCGTTCGGTCGCACGACCAAGTGAAACGGGTCCCATTGTTGTACGGGCGCGTTACCAGATGTATACAATAAACTTTATTTCCCAGCCGCGCCGACACGACGAAAAGTGTAATATGGATTGGAAGAGGTGAATTTCTTTTTTCGCCTATATAGTCAAATAGCATTTTTTTTTTTTTAAATTTTTTTTCTTTTATTTTTTTTTTTTTATTTTTTGCTGTTCACGGGCGAACGGACGAGAATCGATTAAGTTTTCTCAGATTAAATCTCTGACAAGTCTACTACCGTACTCGCGGATACCGACCCGCCCGCACCCGGGTGCTCACCTCTCGCCCCGTCGAATAATTCTCTTCGCCGGGGGAAAAACACACGCCGCCGCGAATCGGACGACACCGCCGCGGTTTCCGGAGCCCGGAAAATTAATTCCCCGCCCGTTTCACTACCCGCCGACGACGTTGCAAACTGTGATTTTTTTTTTTTTTTTTTTCATCTATCGGTTCTTTCGACCGAAACGCAATTTTTAATGAGTGGCCGAAAAAATATATATATATAATTTCGTAATGATGACTTATTTCCAATATAAATAGGTACCGAGTCGGGCGTGTAACCCCCGCCAACTTTATACAATATATTTATCCATTTACTTTAAACGTTTTCTTCTTTTTTTTTTTTTTTATATTTATATATATATATATATATATTATATTTTTCACTTAAACTTCGAACATTAACGAATTACGATATAATTTATTATTTATCGAAGTTTATTTCAATATATGTATATATATATATACATATACAAATTATTATAACTTACCTATACAAGTTAATGTATTACTAAGTGCTCGTAAAATTGAAAGTACAGTTTATACATATTAAAACTGAATATAATACATTATTCGGGTTCACTGCGTCTTAGCAAAATAATTATATTCTAAAAAAAAAGTTTTCGATTTTCAAATGAACATTAGTTAAAATCCGTATACATTTTTTTTGTGAAAAAGCTACAGAAAATAATATTATATACGGCATAAATGTTACGGTTTAAATATTTTATCCAAACGGGTTTTGCTAAATTGAAAAAAGTATTTGTCTGTAAGTCAAATTTAGATTCAAGCTATTTAATCATTACCTGCTGTCAGTCATGTTTTTTTTTTTTTTTTTTTTTTTTTTTTTTTTTTTTTTTTTTTTTAAAATTCATTGTTGAGATTATCTATTAAAAATTGTTACCGTCGGCGTTTTCGAACTTAAGAATTCTCGTGTCGAAAAATAGTTTTTTCGCGAAATGATGAAGCATTCTATTCTCGTGAGCGTAATTAGTGTAATAATACTGGGGTAGCATAAAAAAGAATAATTTATAAACAATTTTAATTATGTTTATTTTCGAAAATTAAAATTAAAAAGTTTCTCTCGGTAATATATCCGTTATGACCATAATATATTTACTACATACTAACACGTCACCACTTAAAACTACGGAAACGAATCGTTTTCGTTAAGACTCGAATCGTAAATATCGACTATAATCAATTAATACATTTTCGAAATTCAAATATTTATATTGCGGGTAACAAAATCGGCTGTGGCGTGAACTTTATTTTTTTTTCAATGAAACAATTACATTAAATAAGTACACCCACCGGTTCATTTTGCTCGTGTTAATGTGGATGGAGGGCCATCGGCAAACGCAGGTTCACTACCCTCCTCACCGTAATGCACTGTACATTAGCGGTAGGCAAAAACCATCGATGGCCTTGTTAAATCCATCGATGAGTAATCTTATTAATATATGGAAGAAAACATCGACGTTGTATTCCGAAGTTTTATAATGTTTGTATTAGTACTCCTTTAAATAATTTTATAACATTTTTATATTTATTCTGTTCGATTCGGAAATGGGCTGGGGATTTGCTTGCGCAGTTCTTGTCGCTATTCTTATCGTCTGTCCCTAGTGAACGTATATTTTCTAAAGCGGGATTGAAATAAATCGGTTAAACATCGAAGGATTTAGACAAACATCTATTTTTACAATCCTTAGATTATTATACACTATGGTAATGTATTTAGTATATAACATATTTTTAAGAATTACTTACATTTTAATATAATACAATTTAATATGCCTATGCCTTGAATTAAATTGTTTTTTTGTTTGGTAATTTTAGTATTCACCTACTTTTTTTTTTCAAAAATAAAAATGTTTGATAACTCGACCCCCCCCCCATAGGCTTATAAAAATGGGTGATTGCCTATCATCATAGGACGACCTTTTTTTTCTGGTTATTTATTCCATGAAAATATTTTATGTTAAAAATAGAAAAAAACCATCGAAAAACATTGATATTTTCCTGGAAAATCCGATGTATCCACACTAACAATGTTTAAAATTTCGATATATCGATACATCGATGTTAAAAACATTTTGACCATCTCGACTGTACATTTTATACAGTGATCCAAAGATACGAGTAAAAAGATGACACAAAAAAAAAATGTTGATTAAAATTGGTTTATTATTTCGTTTTAATAATGCAATAAAAAAATAACAAAACACAATTCAAACAAATTATTTTTTTACACGGGAAACATGTCAACGTGTTGTTTTATACGTAAATCAAAAACACGTATTTATGTAATGAATATGTTAACAGTTATTATGTTAATGGTAACCACATAAAACTTTTTAACTAATATTAGTGTTTTTAATAATCTTATTGATATTACGCAGTACAAGCCGTTAAATATTCTCACAATTTCTCGATAATATAACTAACAATTTACTTATATACGTGAAAATAATTCGTAAATTATAAACTGGCCTGGGATCGTAAACTGAGATCGTCAGGATGCAAGACCTAGAGATGACTTAAAGTTATGTGAGGCCTCGGGCCCGACATATTTCGGGGGCCTTTAAATACCTATATTATGAATATATTTATATATATAAATTAATCCGTTATCTTTAATATATATATATATATAGGACAAAATTCCGCAAATGTTTTACAACGGACTTGAATTTGTTTTGCTTCTAAACTATTCGTATTTGATAAAATATCCACACAGTATTTATAGATTTGTATGATCTGCCACGATTTTTTAACTGAGTTTTTAATGTATCCAGAATTTAGAAGTAATTTTCTATTTTGAATTTCTCTCGGCCAGACCTATAGAATACTCTCATTAGCATAAAATTTAAAATCCAATTTTCATTGATCAAATTGTATTATTATTATACGAGGCCAATTTTAATATTTTTCGTTCGAGATTAGTTTGAAATAATTTTAAGGATAAAAAATGTAAATTAATTGTAGGTATTTTGTAAATCGTGTAATTTGTGTACATTTGGGGCCCTTCAAATTCTGCACAAAGTGGTTGCTACATAAAATATCTATTCACGCAGCCACTTAAAGTTTTGAATAGTGGTAAAAATTTATCTGAAGTAATTCCTACTGATTGGCAAAAATACAAATCACCAGAAATCAAATGTACTTAAAATCCTATGAGAAACTCGCTAAATCAGGAACCACCCTATATAGATTTTTAAGATTATCATTATTAGAGATATTTCAGATTTTGGGTTAAATATTCTATTAGTTAATTCCGAATCAAATGCAATTTATCGACTATATTTTTACAAAATTAGTTATCACATCGGTTACATAATATATAAAATAAAAAGAAAGCATTTTTAAAAAAAAAAAAATTCTTATTAACTCAAAATTATATAATAATAATTTGAATTTAATATTATGTTATGTATATTATATAATGTAATTATTTTTTTTTTTTTTTAAATATAACCTATATTCGTTTTTTTTTTTTTTTTTTTTTTTAAATTGGTTCATTTATTTTGAAAATAAAAATAAAAAGAACAATTAAAAGAAAAGCAATTTAGTACGTTAGGTCAACATAGTTTATTCAAGAGACAATTTCGAAATCCTTGTAATTTAACCCAATTTCACATTAACCAACATTTACCTCGGATTATAAGAACGTTTCATTATTGAATTAAAAAAAGTTTTAAATTAATAATTAAATTTGTCGATTATATTTAACTGTAAATCACATTCGATGTTCGTTAAGCTTACATAAAATCCTATTGCAGGTTTATAAATTGTATTGATTTTAATGTAAACAATGCAAACGATTACAATTTCACTGTAATTTAAAAAAAAAAAAATGTTTAATATTTCAATGGAAACAATATTAAGTACGTATTTGTATACACTACATGATAAATCCAAATTTGTTGCGAAACCATACTTCTATAGATTATATTTATATCTGATTGTTACATCCAATGATAGTGAATTTTTTTTTTTTAACCATAAAAATCCGTTTTCAATATATTATGTTGGCCGCAGCGGTGCATTTTCTATTATTATAAACAAACAAAGTGTTACTAGTTGATAAAAAAAATATTTGAAATAAACACATTGAACCGCAAACCGATTCGGTTTATTGTTCGGCGATATCTTTGGTAATTTCCCGTTGTTATCTATTTAACGAAGGCTGGACATGTCGTAAAAAGATAAATAAATGAACTATTACTAAATAATATTAAATATTTTTAAACGTTTTAACGGCCATCGCCCATTCACGTTATTATAAATAATTGGCCTCCCTTGCCACCGGATTGCGGTTTGTTCAGACTTTTGCTCCGCACATAATAGACACAGGTGATTGAGGGGACGAGGAACTTGTTGATACTGATGCTGGTCATTTATAAGTTTCTGTTTTTTATTTGTATTATCACTATTGGGGAATTCTCGAGTACTACGTATTAATGATTCAGAGCTGTCGGGTATAATAATATTTTTATCATTTTGTACATTTGTGTTTCGTTGGGAGTTTATGTGATTCGGAGTGATAATTGATTGAGTAAGATTATTTGAATGTGTATTGCATTCGGATTTGTATTGACATATGGAAGAGTTCGCTTTGTTACAAAAAAAAAAAAAAAACATGTAAGTCTAAAAAATTGTAGATGTATATCTAATTCCTAATTCCTGAAATGCGTTAATTATAGATTGGTCTGGTATGTATAATAAGGTAAATGTTTGAGTGTAAAATTTTTTTAGATCAGTAAATTAAATTCCGTAGAGGGATTTCCTTGTCGTCAATAAATATTCTATTGTGATTTTTAACTAATTTGTCGGCAGAGTTTTGATTGTTAAGGAATATACAAAATTGGTGGTTGGAGATACGCGAAGCGGCAACAATGTTAGTTAATGCGGCAAATTGGTTTATGTCTGTTAACTAAAGGATTTGTTTTAATCCTTCAACTGCAGTGAGTACTAATGGCGCGGTTCATTTTAGGATTGGTTTTGTAGTTGCAGTAGGTTCGAGTGTGACCGTATGTTTGGCAGTTTTGGCATTGCGCTAGTTCGCGACTCTTATGAGGTTCTTTCACCTTTTATCTTGGTGTGGAGTATAGATTTGTTGTCGAAGGTTATTTGCGATTTTTGTCTTTTGCCAAATTTACGATGAAAAGGGGAAGTGTTATTTTTGTACGCTTTTGCAGGACGTTTAGAGTACTGTGAGTTTAAAATTTTCCAGGACTAATTTTATATCGTCGTATGTCGTATAAGTGTGGAGATTGCGTGTTACAACTCAAAAAGGTTTTTCACTTTCATGTTAAAACGTATCGAACTGCGCGCTGTTTGGGAATCAAGCAAACGAATAATTAGTCGATAGTCGTTAGAGGTGTTGGCTTGAAGCTTAGCGTTTTATTGAGAGGTTGTACGGTAAAAACTGTTTTCTCCGGCAATGTCTACGAGTGATTCGCAAAAAAGTTTGTAGTCAAGATGTAATGATATGTCGTTTAAAATTCTTAAATACCGGCGATTGGGACGAAGAATGGGTTTGTATTGATTAAAACTCCTTTCCACGTTACACGGTTTTATCGGAGCATATTTAAATTACGCGATTTGTCCCGGAGTTAAAGTAATATTGACACGGTAAAACATCAAATGGTTCTATAATATCAAGAATAAGCCTTACCGTGGTCATATCTGAAAACCGATTGAATTGGACTAATGGAAAAAAAAACATGCAAATGCATAGGAATCCTAGCCCTAGTCATCTATCCAACTATAGGTAGTGTGCGTATACGATAACGTATCAGACGTGCCGGCAATCGATTGCGTAATTTTGGGATCTGTTATATACGTATGTTTACTTACCGGTTAGTTAAAAAAAAATTATTAATTTTTGCGGTGATCCGAAAAGAACCGGGTAATAAACTATCCATTTACGATTAAGTGGAAGTTAACTAGGTTATTTAAGTAAGCATATTAACGGGTGACAAATAATACGAAAAGCGAATAGAAAAAATAAATGTGCCCGCGAACGCACAGTGCAATGTATGCGAGTGTATTATTATTATTCTTGTATTTTATTTATAGCATCGCATTTTTTATACTGATTTATCTCGGTTTAGCCCCGAATGGGCTAAATTAATAATAATCAAGGGTATTATATTGTTGTATTTTTGGTTTTTTTTTTTTTTTTTTTTAAATTTTGTTTGATTTTTATTTGTCGCGTACATCAACAATACGACCGTAATTAACGTGTTTTGTAATAAAGTTATTTTGTTTTAGCTTCATGTCACATATACACATGCACATATCCGCGCCACACGCATAACTAGTCTACACTAGCGGTTGGCTAAAACCATCGATGTTTAGTATTCGATATATCGATGGAAACGTCGACGTTTTATTTCGATGTTTTCAACATGTTTATATTTAATATATTCGAGCCGAAAATAGGCAGGTGATATGCTTGCGCAGTTCTTACCGCGAAATTCGGGATATTATCGTCTCTAATACCGATGCCTTGAACTTAATTGCTTTTTTTTTTTACTTCGTAATTCAGTATTCACCTATTTTTATTTTCTCCAAAAACTCCACCCCACAGGATTATAAAAATGGATTGCCCGTCATTGTCGGATGATTTTTATTTCCCACATTTATGCTATGAAAATATTTTATTTTAAAACATCGATGTTATCCGCAAAAATCCGATTTATCGAAATTATCAATATTTAAAATTTCGATATATCGGTACATCGAAACATCGTTGTTCAAAAAATCTTGCCCATCTCTAGTGTCCACTGGTTTTGCCCGGCGAACCCGACCACCTAACTGTTGGACACTATACAGCGTACACGCCTAATCAGGTAGACGAAAAAGTGGGGCCCGGGTTTCGCGAGATTCTTATTTTCTAGCCTTCGAACCGCGTACAATCACCGTCAACGCCAATAGTATTGTTAGTTTCTTCTATTTTTCCGCGATATCTCTTTGTATTCAGACATATTTTCGAAATCCGATACCTCCATTGGTGAATTTGGATTCCTTTAACGCGGATCATTTATAGAATCATCAATAGAGTCTATGTCACTAATATCACTCATTTTCAATTTGATTTATAATTTACAAAATTGTAATCTTACAATATATTTGTTGGTATATTTGATAACACGCGAATCGTGCGTGATTACGGTGTAACTAGTGCACTTATGACATCTCCGGAGATGTCTTGTTGTAGCACTAAAATAAAAACTAGTTATCTCTTTTTATATGATATCTCTGTATTTACCACTTGGATATGTGCTGTTGTTGCACCAAATGACAAAGTTTGGTTAAAAATAATAGTAGAGACCTGAAATTTGCACAGACTATTAATATTAGTCCTTCAATATAGGCGTACAAAACATTCCGGTAATTTTGAGATATTTATGGGTATTTTAAATGTCCAATCATTTTAGGTTTTTTTGTGGATTGTATCCACGTACAATTGTTTGGACCGTATAGGAATGCTTGACATTTTTTTACGAGAATTATGTACCTAGTAATTAAATTAAAAAAAATTGAGTGTTACGCAGTAGGTTTATTTAATGATTACTTTTTTGGTCTAGTGGAAACATACGAGACAAATGAAAAATCCAATTGAAGACGATTAAAAAATGTTTGGAAACATCCTTGATATGTTTGCTAAATCAAAAATATCACTTTCTTTAGATACCCGTACCCGGGGGAATATTATCGAGGAAATAAAACAGAAGATGAATGAACCTCGAAAATCCAATAATCGGTTTTAAACAATCGACATAATCGAGTGATTTTAAAATGGAATTATTTATTATTTATTATTTTAATTATTTCAATAATCATTCAATATAAAGAGGAGACTTTTATTTTTTTTTATTGAGTTGTTATGGGAATAAATAATAAAATCATTTGTTAAAAGATAGATAGATACGAACATATTACGTACACAAATACACGAATATTGTATATTACGTATTTGCGTTTGTATACGAACAAATAAGATAATTTCATTATTCGAATTTGTCGCTGTATATTCATTATTTATATTTATATATAGATTTATTGCGCTATTTACTTCAAATATGAAAAAAATTATTATGAAATAAAAACGGATAATACCGTAAGTAATAAGGAACGAGGTATATAGCAATGAAAAGCGAATAGCTTTGAGTAAAAAAAAGAAAAAAAAAAAGAAACTAACCTAAACATCCGATAATCCTAGTGATGGTTAGGCATAGACATTTCGAATAATGACTAATTGTAACACTAATTTTCTATGGCGTTTAAATAGAGTGGGTATCGCGATCACGACACATTTCAATGTTATCATCGCGATAATTATGTATGTTTTCTCGTTTTAGGTTCGAAACTATTTCGGTCGGAAGCCTCAATTTTGACGAAGGTTATTAAACACTGTTAGGGTTATCTTAAAAGGAAAATGTAACTTGACGTTTAGATCAATTTCGCGAAAGCCTACAACTAGCGTTTACGCTAGAAGTACACGGATTCGCTAATTACAAGGTATAATGAAGTGGTTTTAAACGTCTCGTCCGAGATTCCCCTTGACTTATTTCTAAGGTTCTGAATTTACATGAAACTTAATTATGCGAATTATTTCACGAGAGATCAATAAAATAGAAACCTATTGACGAACGAAAAAAAAAAAAAAAAAAACTATACAAATTCGGTATTTCATTTTTATTCTATACGTTGTTTTTTTATTATTTGCCGTTACAATCATCTATCGAAAAAAACCTACCAATATAGAATTTTTAAATTTATTAATATTTACGTTAGATATAGATATTTATTACGGCACAAGGCCAATTTGATTGATGGACACAATTTAATGTTTAAAATGAGTCCAATATTAAAATTGATCAGTTATAACGTTATGATTGACAAAATACAAAACCAACAATAAACAAATATATTGATAAATAGTGATTTTTTTTTTTTTCTGAATTTTTTCAATTTTATAAATTTCAAGTCAAATACTTCACGCCCCCATAACCCTATTATTTTATGATACTTATTCTCAGGATAGTTTTATGACTTCTAAAAATGGCACTCGTCCAGACAAATATTATTACTATCGTTTTGGGAAATATTGAAATTCAAATATTTTTTTTTTTCTTAAGTTCCTATTCCATTTCGTAAAAAACAAAAATAATAATAAAAAACAACAATTGGGCCGTTCCGATCATTCGGCGTTTCGCATAATTGGATCACATGGGCACAACCAGTGGCGTACCCAGGGGCGCGGTAAAAATACCTTCAGCCCCACTCGCCCGCCACCATTGGCCGTGTAAAAATTAAAAAAAAAAAAAAACTTTTATACTCAAACTATTCAATGAAAACGTATTCGTTATTAGCTGCTAATCAAGTAACACGACCGTTGCAGATTTGCACTACTTGGCGCACCTTAAGTAAATACAAATAATCATCGCACTATTACAATTATGCATTTTGCAAAATAACATCGCGTAAAGAACTATATTTAATAGATTTCGTTTGCATTATTTAAATATACTGGCCATTTACCATATTTAGTCGCCCCGCCCCCATTGAAAAATCCAGGGTACGTCATACGGCATTACCAAACAAAGTCATTTTATCACACGAATAAAATACATAAACTAATAAATAATATGGAACAACAGTAATCGTTTATTCGTAATTATAAGAAATTAACCGAAATTACTCCGTTTCAAGTTCAAGTTTTTCATTTTTTTTTTTTCTGCTTCTTCTCCATTTTAATGTCTACTAATTTAAATTTAAATTATATATATACATATATTATTAATTTAAATAAACTAAAATAAGTTGGAGTAAATTTTTACTTCAAAAGAACGAACTTCTTCACGTCTCGGATGAACAGTTGACGTGTTTATTTTACCATGGTAATCTTGAAAGTAATTACAAGAACGGTAGTCGCAATTTATTCGGTTGTTTAAACAGTTTACAATTTAAAACCTATATATATATAAAAATGTTAAAAAAAAAAAAAAATTATTTTCTAGCTTTTTAACGTAACTATTAGATTTAACGTTTTGGTATCCGATTGCGATATTTAATTAGTTTTAGTGGCCGACAACATGTGTTGGCGTATTAACTAATTACTATATTTTGTATGAAAACACACTAGAAATGTTTCGCCATTAAAGCGACATTAGAGAAATTGGATAGCTGATTATGCACGGGCTATCTGGTGACACGTTATAGTTTAATGTGGTTATTTCTTAACATTTTGATAATGGTTTCTTATAAATAGTTTATATATATTAAAAAAAAAAAAAAAAAAAATTAAAAAACAAGTTATTATTTAAAATATTTTATTTTACGTGTTTCGTTTGAAAATATTATATACAAACGCAACGATTAAATATCACTCTAGTTCATTTAAGATTCGTATTACGTCTTAAATGTAAGCAGTACTATATGCTTGGGCCGTTGTGCTTCGCCACGTACAAAAAAAAAAAGCGTTTAATTCGACAAACAGATTGTGTTTCAAAAGTCCTTTTTTTTTCAATTCAATTTTCAATTATCTATGATTACCAGTGGATTATTAATGTAGTTTGCCAAAAAAAAAAAAAATAAATAAATTTGTGGTAAATGACGAATTCGACTCATTGAAGTCGTATTCATATATTCAATTCGATTCTATTCAATCTTATAGCAAACGCATATTTAGGTATTTATCGAAATAATAACCAAATGTTTGGCTATTCCAACAAACTTTTTGTAATCAACAGCAACAATTACCAAGACGAATTATATTTTTTTGAAATTTCTTTAGGATTTTTATCCCCGGCATTGTTTTATAATTAACAAAACTGGAAAGAACTTTTCATAGCATTTTAATATCGGATCGTTAAATTTGAGATTATATAAACGTTATTTAATAAATACTAATTTCACAATAGGTTTTTATTGTTTGTTTTATATATTCAATAAACAAATAGATAAATTTAGAGTGAATTTAAATCAATTTGTCTGTTTTTGATTTTGATCGAAAACAGACAAATGTATTGGTTTAACTATGAAGTGTGCTTTATTTATATATATTTTCAATCTGTAAACAACATTTCTACCGGAAATAGCGATCCGATAATCGATTTCAAAAACGGTGTCAGACATTTTCGTTCTGTTTATCCATTGATGGCGGGGGGTAGGAGATCAATTTTTTATTGTCCTTGTATGTTACATAAAAATCGGGAAAATCCGCGAGAAAAATTCGAGAAACGGTCAAATTTACGCGGTTTCTGTTATTTTCGATTTTGTTGCGATACGGCGAAATCGTAGAGTGACCTGAAACCGTTCACCAAATACTTATAAACTAAACTATGTTTAGACGCGATATAAGAATACTATTCTGTCGATGCTTTTTTTTTTTCTTTTTAATTATTTAAAGCCATTTGTCATTTTCTAGTTTTTATTTGATTTTCTGCGAATATAATCGGTTTGGCCCAGCGGAAATACACACAAATTTGACACATGGATCACCTTAAGATGTACTCAATGATAGAAAAAAAAATTGTATTTATGAGAAGATACGTAATGTTATTATTTCGTTTATACCCAAGCGATTGATGTGTACATTTCGACGGAAATGTTGAAAATCACGGCATTTCACCACATAATTAAACGAACATCGCTCATAATCGATTTCAATATCAATGATTTATTATCGCGTACAGACAAAAATTGAATTCCTCACTACATCTTATCCTATCGGAGGCCCAATTATTTACTCTATCCTGTAAGCGACGGTATATAAAACACCCGCAATGGATTGGCTATTATATTTTTGTGTATCAATAGTTTTTCTATTTTGTATTATATTCGTTTTGTTAAAATATAAACGTGGAAGGTAAGTATCATAGAATTTTGACGTTAAATTTATACGGAATATTCGTGTTTCGTTCGATCGGCATTTGCGCAGCGGAGAACATTAGTCATAATATAACTTTTCTGTTTATTCGGTTATTTTCCGAAAAATATTCAAAAAAAAAAAAACAATATTCGTATTGTGTTACAAGTGCAATTATTTCCTACGGGAATACCGAAACTCTCTCTCTCTAATATAATAACTATGTTCAACAATATGCAGTTAATTATAAGTCTAACTCAATTTTATGCTAAAAAAAAAAAAAAAAAAAAAAAAAAAAAAAAAACGTTCCTGGTAAAGCGGCTATTTAACAATATTTAATAACCGACTATGGTAAATTTCACGGCGTAAATATTATCTACAGTCATTGTAATGCAATTATATTGTTTCCATTAACGCGAGCAGACGCGGCGTATAAAATAAATTGCAAATCCAACTTCTATACAGAACTATTTTTTTATTGCGAAAATTGAATTTTCCCGTTGGAGTTACAATACTTTGCAAATAGTGACGGCCGTGCCGTTGGACAATGTCACGAACAATGTTGTAATTTATTATGGTAAAATTTCGATATCGGTATTCGTATTATTATTATACTATTATTCAACTACCGAATAATTTATTATTTTATTATTTAATTTAGAAAACGTACATGCATGCCGTGTGTTCGAATTAGATAACTAAAATATTATACAGATATGGATAAATGATAATTACCTAAAGATAAATGCAATTTTATGGACATAAAAAAAAAAAAAAGTTAAATTTATTATACAACTGGACAAATTTGTGGATTTTCTAAATACAACCAAGGACAATGAACTTAATGTTAATGGTTAATTGTAAACATTTTATCCAATTTTTTTTTTTTTTCCATTTTATCTCGTCAACGTTAAATTCACTTTAATGTAACCCAGATTAACGAAATGCTCATGTTCGGTTTTGTCCATGTTCGGTGGAATGTAAATTAAACTTGGCTATTGTAAAGAAATATACTACTAATAAATTTAGTTAACAACAAGTCATCAAAGAATAAACCGCAGACTACCAATATTAAACGCATCAAGCAACTTAATTAACGACATACCGTAATTATGAGCTCGCCAATACCCAGTATTCCGAATAGACGACTGTTTTATCTGTTAATAGATTGCAAAATATCTCTGCATGTGATTAACAGAACATTGAATTAAACGAGTAAAGAATACATTTAGAGAAAACCTGTAACGTTCCCTTGTGGTAGTTTTCCAATATTCAAAAATAATATTTTGAAAAACTATAGTATTATGTTGCCCTGGATCGTTAAATACTCAAGTATGGATCTAAAATGATGACTAGTAGAAATTTAATATAAAATATTTAAAAAATAAATTCTTGTTATGCTTAATACGACTCTTATAATATTAAATAAATTTTCATTTTTTTTTTTTGTGTATTTGCAATCTCGTTGATACTGTGTGTGGATCGACCACAATCTCAGTATGCAAATTTAATGCAGTCCTTCCATTCAAATCGTAATCAATATTATTCGCCGTCGTCAAATTCTACCATACGGTTGAATATCACGGTTTAAGATTCTGAGTTTCTACAAGGCAGCGGCGTATTTGGGGGAGAAGTTGTATGAGGGTTAGATCACCCCCCCCCCTATAACATTTCGTTTTTTTAAAAACTATTTTTGCATTCCAAGGAAATATATTATATTCAGTAACGTACACAAGATTTCTTTTGGCGGGGGAATTGTGCTTGTAATAATATCAGATAAATGTCAGTAACGTACTCTGTATTTACGATGTTGATAAGTCGACATTATAATTTAAGAAAATTTGGAGTGGGCGAGGAGATTGGAGTCAGTGAATCGGAACCTAACCTATCTTTGCCCCCCCCCCCCCGCGACCAAGACAAAATCATAAATACGTCACTGCTACACGAGGCCAACCTGATTACATTTTTAACTTACATTATAAAAAACCGTGATTATAGATTGTGGCGTTTTGTATTTGTGAAATTTAGAAGATAACATTGACTGTGATTTTATTTGATAACAAACATTAACCGAAACATAGTAATTGTACTTAAACATTTTCGAAAGAGGTCTCACCTTTTTTTTTACGCCACTGAAGGCGGGGATTACACGCCTATGGAAAATACCACAGACTATCGTTAGGACAGATTAAACTTTAATTAAATAAATGTATAATTATGTAAAATCAAATCAAAAACAAAAAGTTAAAATACCTACAAATTATAAGATATTTGATAAAATGCTCTCTGAACGCGGGCCATTGCGTGCAATATGAAAGCCTACATAATTTACAATGCTTTTCTTGGTTTTCGGTTCCTTTGTATATTACTTTCCCGTGAATTAAAACAACGGTTTTAAACCATTAATAATGAATATTTATTACTATTAAAAAAAAAAAAAAAATTATCAAAACTATTTAACTAGACAAGTGAAACATTTATTGGAACACTGTATGTAAGCATGTGACATATTTTAAATGTTACGTAAAACTTAGAATAGATCCGAAGAGGTATTATTGATTTTTAACCATGCGTGTTTTACCCGGTGAACCAATAACACATCCGGTAAATCAAAAATATCCTCCGGCCATTCTTAGATGGTTAGGTATCTAATTGGGCATCAATTTTACCTACTTAAAAGATTATTTTTTTTTTTTTTTTTTAAATTCCAGTAGTATTCGCCGTAATAAATAAACGAACAAAATTGAAAAAATAGAAAAGGAACCAAATATTATATATATATATAAAAAAAAAAAACACGTTAAAATTTTGATTCTGTCTTCACTGAGAATATTTTTGGCAAGCAATCGCTATTGATAATCGTGTTAAAATTTAAAACAAAATTTGCGTATTTATTCGGATTATATTAAATTATACACAAGTTTTGGATTATATTTATTTTTTAAATAACAGTATATTAGGTAGATATTATTATTTAAATACATATTCATAAAAAAAAATTAAATACGTAGGTACACGGGGATAAAAAAATCAAACAAAGTTGTTATTTTTCGCCGAGAACGCAAATAATATATAAATATAACGTCAGAATATACGAAATATACAATAGATTTTTTTTTCTCCTTGGAATGTTGTCATTTATTCTCGTTCTATACGCTGGCTTTTTTCCGGTTTTTTATTTTTTTTTTTTTTTCATAGTATTCTTATTATTAACAAACCCATTGATATTGCTCTCGGACTTGAATAAATTATTTATAATATACGGCTTATACTTCTGTAGGAATAACGAAATAGATAATATTCTTGAATATTATTGTTTTGTTCAGTTTAACGTTACGACTTACCCAGGTAAGTACCAGCGTACGTATTTCCGGTGTATGAAAATTAATAATCATTCAACTTCACTCTTTTTAACTCTATTGTTTCGAATACACGGATATCAAATACCCGGGGAATCAACCGATTGGCTTATAATGTACAGTAAATATTTTATTACATTTAATTTTGAAATCTTCAAGAATAAAAAATTAAAAGGCGAACGTCCACGCGATGACGTCATCGTGACCGACGGAAACTGTAAAACATAGTGAACTAAACGAAATTAATGCCTGTGTTAATCACAGAGAGAGACTTGAACCCAACGTTTCCGGTGTATTTTTTTATTACCACGGTAATCAAAATTCTGTGACTTTTACGATTTCCGCTAACTTCTGAACTACGCACTCAACACGGTTGCCTATGAAAAAATGTGACTACAGATTATTGATAGTTTCATATGGTCAAACGAACATTTTATAAAACACCTAAGATTTTTGTGTGGATGATTTCAATAATGAATAATGTTTGATTTTAGACGCATAAAACCAAATTAAAAAAAAAAAAACCCTAAAATGTCGAATAAATACATATAACTCCTGAAATGGTTGAAAAAAGTATCACATCTATTTGAAATTCTAATATTAGTATTTAGTGAAAATTTCAGGGCTCTAAAATTAATTTTAATGGAATTACGACAAAAAAAACAAAAATCTAAATTAAGCGTAAATATTCCTGTACATCTAATGTATTTCCCGGTTTCCCACCATCGTTTAGAAAACCATCAAAAAAATGATTTTCCCAAAACACCAACTAGATCAATAATTCCACAATAGAGTTCTCTTGTCGTTTTTTGATTGGAGCAAAGTATCCGGTGGGAGAATTGTTGAGACATATAAATAAAATACGACTCGTAACTAGTTTACCTAGTTCCATTCAAAATCGTTTTTTTTTTTTTTTTAATTTCAATGATTCGTTGCTCACAGTATATAAACTAAATTGCCCATAGGTGTTATATCACTATTATGTCAAATAAGGTACCACGATATAATAATATTCCCAATGCCTATAAAATATTTGAAGTCAAGCTCAGTCTATGATCTTACCTAAGTCGTGTATTTTTTTTTCTTATTTTCTACGGAAAACACTTAAATTATTCGAATCGTATCCAAATTATTTGTCTGGTTTAATTTGAAAAAAAAAAAATATATCTAGATTCCCAATAGTTTTACTATGCAATCGCAATAATATATAACAATATTATAATATTGTCGATAAATTGTTTTTTTTTATTTATTTCTGTGTTACCCCAACTACGAGGGTAAAACACGACTTGTACTACTCCGCTCACAGTAGTTAAACTATTGACTCTATCACTGAAATCTAAAACTGGCGGAAACATATTTTATAGTATTTTTATCCAAAATATATTGATGGGGATTTCGGGCAAAACGGATTGCCAAGCGTCACTTAGCGGCCACTAAAATATTGGCTTATTATTCGTGGCTCGTATATAACCAGAAATCCCATCAACACCAACTAAGGATTTAATTATGCTCCGTCTCGCTAGCCAATCATGCCATCCGCAGTCGGCCAAAACGACCGTTATTAGGGTCAGCGTTGACTATGATGACCCTCGAAGTCGAGGGACTTGCACGTCAAAACGAAGAGATCATAGCTGAGATAGTAAGAGAGCGAGATCGCGAAATACTTATCTTGAGGAAACACGCAGAGGACAAAAACACGGAAATACTGTTTTCGTCAGAAATAACATACAGTCGATATATTCCATTTGAGATCCTAACTGTTGAACTGAGAAAATGTTTAAATTGCGTCATATATATATATATATATATATATATGTACCCCGAAATATGAGATTCATTTCTGAAGAACCGAACAATTTTAGGGACAACGTCGCGAGGCCAGTCTCCGGGGATTTTAACAGATAGCTTCCAATTATATCCATATTTGTAAAACCTTAAAACATTATCGATTTTTCAACTATAAAGTAATTTCCATTAGATTAACAGTAGGTGAGTACCAATACCCGAAAATCGGTGCTCGTTAAAAAAAAAAAAAAAAAAGAATCGAATTAAATTGAATTAAATTTAACATATTGCAATTGGCATGTGTTTACTAAATTTAAAAGTATTTGCACGAATTCCAAATTAAACATACACCTGCCGGCGGTATTAAACCGTTATATTATAAAATACAACGTAACATAATGCAACGGTGAATTTAAAACGATGTGTTTTCCATAGTTATAAAATTTAAATCAGATATGACAAAACTGATGTTTTGGTCACGTCGATTAATTTAGAAAATATCCATAAACTTGAACATTGTAACGCGAATAAATAGTGAAATAAAATGTCTACATCCAGCATCATATATTATGTTTGACGTCAGATCAAGTGACATTAAATGTTATGCATACGAACTTTAAATCAAAATGTATTTATGTATAAATTTTCTATTTATAAAATTGTATGCAGATTTTCTACCGCAAAACAAAACGTATTACGTTAAGATAGAAAATTGCATTTTAATAGTTTAATTGACGATAAAAACACTACAATATACAACTCATGATGCGATTTTCGAACAGAATAAACGATAGCAAACGATATTTATCGTCGAGATTTAGGTATGCTAAATATGTGATGATTTTATTTTTTTATAAGGCTACTATTGATTATATAAAAATGAATTAATCGATTGTAGCAAAGGTCATAAACTGACGTATTCAAACCTAAAGAGATATTAAAAATATTATAATATTTCGTCGACATTATTCAGAAACCCGTATATAAATATATATATATATCTACTTGTATTAAACATTTCAAATTATTACTCAAAATTGTGAATTTTAATTTAGATTTAATTTCAATTGTGACTTGTAAGTTTCTAATGATTTTCATAAAATCGAACACAACTGATTTCGTGGGTGTTAGGTAATAACGAA
This sequence comes from Tuberolachnus salignus, assembly GCA_956483605.1. Lineage (NCBI taxonomy): Eukaryota > Metazoa > Arthropoda > Insecta > Hemiptera > Aphididae > Tuberolachnus > Tuberolachnus salignus. The sequence continues at coordinate 19,653,831 of OY101438.1, forward strand.
ATGATAGTATTTATATACAATCACACCGCCTGAACAAAACACTATTCCATTGAAACAATTCTAAATCAATCTAATCCATTTCACAAACCTAGCCGCGAATTTTCCCGAACGTTCGTATAGTGTGTGATACCGCATCGCGTTTTTTTTTTTTTTTTTTTTTTTTTACAATAGTAACAAACAATACGTATGGATTCTATTCGGACGGGCATTTAATCATTTTCCATTGCGAATTACAACGTGTCGAGACACAACGCTAAAGGCGCCAGGACGGAATTTTACGGCTGGAAGTGACCGGTTCACTTGGCAAACAAAATTGCAAATATTGTCGTAATTGTTCCCTTTGCAACAGAACCGTAAAATGTGGGCGACGATAAAATCGCGTAGGTACACTTACGAATACCGCGATCTCAACTAGTAATTCATGTACACCATTGTTATTGTATTGAAATCGTGAGCTCACACGTTGGTAAAAATGTTTCGGTAGTTTCCAGAAGATCGGGAAAAATAATATAACGTGCGAGGTTTATTCGTATGGTTTAACGCGATTAACGGTTTTTTATAACACGCGTGCGATTTCCAAAACATTCGCAACTAAATTGACCACTCGTCTGTCTCGAAATAATACAATAATTTTAATAAAAACCGTGGAAATACGAAATAAATACGGATTGGCAATGGATTGATTAGAATAATAATATTCGATTAAACTGGATTTGGAAGCCCGGTTTCGGTCCCTGCTCATAACGCGTTTTATGCAATTAAAAATAAAATTATTCAATTCGAGATGACGAAATATGACGGGGCGTTAAAGCGTCCGATCCGCTGTTGATGTTCGTGTTCGGGTGAATACTATTTAAAAAAAAATAATTTATCAAAACATTTGAAACTTCGATTGAAAGTATTTCCTCTAAATAATACGATTTTATGAAGACTACGTATTTTAAATACGGCGTAGATATTTTTTTTTTTTTTTTTTTTGTGCATTTCAATAATTACAATAATGAGTTCTCCTATTGAAATTGTTACCTAAAAAAAAATAAATGTATCATTGGTAAATTAGCATAAAAAAAAAAAAATCTTTACGTGTAAAATAATAAAAGTTCGATACATTGAATGTGCCTTTAAAGAAACGCACTTGGATATTATGTTTTTTCGAGTAATTCGCTCTTTTTTTAATTTAAATTTATAAACGATTTCAGTATTACAATTGCCGTGGCTCGTATAATCAAAATAATATAATATATATAATCAATCGATTGAAACACTGATGGATTACCGGCACGAACGCATGCCGAATTTTACAATAATATTTACCTCAAACACATTCGATGATAACGGTCTGTAAATATTTCAACCGTGGTTATCTAGATAAACGGATTATCAACGAACTCTGGACAGAAAACCGGAGTTATGATCAGTGGCGCATTTTGGGAGGGGAGGTGGCACTGGAGCTAATTAAAATGTCATGTTTTTTTATGAAAAAAAATGACGACTTAATCAATCGGTTACAATCTACAAAAGAAAATAAAAACGCCAAGCCTATGAGGTATTTTTTTTAGCGAATGTGCTAGTAAACTAAAAATAGGTCTTGCAATTGATAAAACCACTGACAAAAAAAATACCCTGTTCGGTCTACTCGTAATAAGATATTGCTCACGGGTGGCCCATAATGTTGTGGGCAGGGAGTTGGCAACGTAGGTTATAGAAAGTACATTTTTTGCCCACTGCTTCTTTAGAATATCCCGTTAATTTTGGGGTTTTTTTTTTTTTTTTTTTTTGTCGGAATACTACATAAGGTCGCTAACACGTTTATTTATCCATTTTTTACAAAAAGCAAAACATTTATACTCGTTGAATTTTAGATATAACATTTTCTGCTCAGGTGACCGCAGTTCCCTCGGTCTCGCGTTGATAGAAGTGCTACACCTATTTCTTAAGAGGGGCAGTAAAATGTCGCCTCAGGGTTCAAAACGCCTAAAAGCGTCACTGGCATAATCAATACTCTTAATAGCCTGTAATCAACGTACCCGGACAATCTAGAATCCGAAACAAAACTCCTAAATGCATTTAGTGATGTTTCATGACTCCTTGTAGACCATCCGACGCTACGGACCGCCCAATGGTTAGATTGATCGCAACATTTGAACCGTATTAACATTTTCGTCAAGTTTCGTCATAAAGTTCTAACGACACATTTGCATAGGCACAACTAGACATTTGGACGAGGTGTAGGTGGACTTACGCTCCAGGTTTTTTTTGTAACTCGTCAGTGGACCCTCACTGTCTCACACCATTATTTGTATGGGGGGGTGCTCGTTTCGACTTAGAGGGTGAAGAGGACCCAAAGCATCCCCTCCCTCTTGTTGCGCCAATGATTTTCTGGTCATTCCAGTCACATGTTGTTATCGTGAAAAAACTTTTCCAAAGTGTTACATTGTAAAGTCAAAACTTTGTGCTACTACGGCGCGAAATAGACTCAAAGCTTTATTACTCATGTCTGTTGAACCAGAACTATACTGTCTCATAAATTAACTAAAGTTGACTAAATTATGATCGATAACATTGTAAATTGTAATATATATTAAGTTTAATTATGGTATTCATAATTTATTATATAATTTTATACAATACATGCGCTCGTGTATAGCCAAATGAAAAATAAAAATTGTTCAGGTATAATTTGTATTTTAATATTTCATATAGTAAAGTGACAACACAATGAAATCGGTAAGTCAGACTATTCGGACAAAGGCACATTTGGATAGCTCAGTCGGCAGTACCAGCCATGATAATATAGTAAAAACCTATATGGGTATCCCTGGACCGTAATTTGGAGGGAGGCGATTTGAAAAACACACGTAACAATTGTTGTGTATAAAAACAAGTTAATCAATTAAAATTCAACTATGTTCTATCGTACAATTTATTATGCTAATCGTTTATAAGTAAAACAAAAAAAATAATAAAATGGGGAGGTACGATTGTCTTTTTAACCCTCCCGTCCACTCCTGAAATACTCCGATAGGCTCGGAATAGCGTACTATTTTTATTGTTTTACTATCGAAACCGTGTACGTCCATGGGAAACGGATTTCAAACTATATTGCTGAGCACTTAATCCGGACCAATCCACTGTCATCCCAAGCTCGGATTATAACCCCAATCGGACAAATGGTAATAATCCGTATAAACCGCATATCCAGATTGCCGGATTAATGTTATTGATCCGGATTTTCAGATTTGCTATTTAAACAATTTTCGATTTTTCAATGAAAACGAAATTCGCGAATCGCGCATAACGATCAACAAAATGAATGGCACATTCGTCGTTAAATTCGCCGTTCTGTGTGGTTTTGTATACGATCCGGTCAACACTACTATGTCGATTTTAAAATCGGAAATCCGGAATCGGTCGATCATTCTGCTCGGCGCTATTTCGAACCGACAAATTGGAAAATACAATTGTATTGTCGAAATAGTATTCGCGAGCCGGTCTTTCGTGACGAACGCATTTTGTTGTCGTGCTGTTAAAATAGTAATTGGCACTAAGGATAAGTTTGTAATTCGGAAAACGATCGATACGATTGGACACGGTAGGACCGCCCGGCGTTTGTTTGGGGGGGGGTTTTTTTTTTTTTTTATGAATTCGATAATCTTGTATATTTTTATCGTACACGTGTAGTATCGCTATATGACGGGCCTATAGATTTCGTATGACGGTTTGTACAATACAATACCTACCGCGTAGGTGTACAATATAAGTGTGTGCGGGAGGGAGGGGGGGGGGGGTGTCCGCGTGGGATTCGCATTGAATGGGCAGTGATTTTTCGCGGCAATGGCGGACGTGGGGTGGGGGGGAGCAGGATAATCGCAAAAAAAAAAAAAAAAAAAAAAAACGAAAATAAAAAATAAAACAACGGAATGATCGGCCGTAACTTTTCCCCCCGGCCGCTTCGCGCCCGGCATCCGCTCTACCGGTACACCACCACGCACGTACGCGTAATCATTCAGGTGTTAAGCCCTTTCGCCTCTGCCCCTACCCCTGAACCCGGCCGGTGGCGGAGGCGGTTTAGTTATCGACCGGCGGCGGCGCCGCCGTTTTGACCGAATAATTGAATTAAACCCGGACAATGTCGGCGGCGGCGGCCGGCGAAAAGATTTATTACGCGGTGTTATTATTATCTATCCGTGAATGAGAGAGCCCTATTGTTTTTTTTTTTTGTTTTTTTACGGTTACGATTTTCGGATTTACTATTTACCGCGCGGAACACGCGGACGGATCCACCGATCCCGGGGTCCCGGATCCGCGACGACCGCCCGCCGTACGCGTTTAAACGATACGGTAATTTTCGATTATATAAACCGGCCGGCTGCCGGACGACACGGGAACGCCGGCGTGTCGAACGCCGGGGACAAACGTTTTTGCCGGCCGTACACGACGCGGATAGAAATTTCAAATTTCATTTCTACAAGTGTTCCAGGAGTATTTAATATAAATTTCGACTGCGGCCCAAACGATTCGGCGTGTACAAGTCGTGTTAATTTCCCCTCGCAGCCGCAGAGAGTAAACCGAGAGATATCGACGACGACAACGACCGAAAATCCCGTGTATCGACTTTATTTGTCGGTATTTTTTTTTTTTTTTTTTTTTGAAATCTGTCAAGAATCGTCAAGAATCGTCGGTTTTTTCAAATAAAGTTCCAACCGGCGGAAATTTCGCAAATTTCGATACACCACGTGAGAAAATCGGAGCATTTTTATCGTGCGAAAAAAGGGTTTACAAAGAAAATTTAATAGTAATTATTTTTTTTTTTGGAAAAATGTTTCAAATAAAATACCATTTGGCGGAAAATTCGCGTTTTAGAAACAAAACGTAGGCGAATTCACTAACCGAAAATGTTTAAAATATATTTAAAACGTGTATAATATACTTTTTTCCCCCCCTCATATTACAATCAACTATAATTAAATAATTAAAATATAATTTTTATTTATTCGTATAGCAATTAAAACAGGTAAAAAAAAAAAAAAAAAAAACTACTGAATATCTATCCTAAATTTGTCGTCCCATAGAATTGAGACGACCAAGGGCAGTTACCCGCTACCCACCTTTATCACGGTTCCGGTTGAATGATGATTGTGATAACGATATATTGTATTGTTTTACAACGAGAAATATTTGATGGATTTTTTTCAAACTCTCTCTCGCTCTGTCTCTCTGTTTCTCTATTTATCTGTATGTTTTTCCGTCTCTTGTAGGACATTGAAATTACTCTCCGGGGACTATAATTTTGACTTTGTCAGCGCCTATCGCTACTTGTTTTCATAATTTTCAATTATCAAATAGCGAATAATATACTTTGAATACAAGCGAATATAATAATAGATGATTGTTTTTTTTTTTTTCACGCGGAAAATTCAATAAGCTTTACGGCCAAAACATTACAAACGGTACTACAACTGACACGGTTTACATAATGGGCGACCGTTGCAGGTGGAAAGTCGAGAAGGTAAAGTAACAAGGTAATAGAATAGGACAATTGTATTTAAACCTGCACGCAATGGTAAATCATCGTAAATAAAAAACTATTCCGAGTTAAATTATTCTGTTAAATATGTTTTAATCAAATTACAGTTGGAAAATTGTGATTACATAAAAATTACAATTGTTTGTGTTATCGACGAATCTTAACATACATTTTAAACTTACAACGTTGACAAATATAAATTATAACATTTTTTTTTTCACAAAAAATCTCGACAATTTTTATTAGCTGTTAATAACTTAAAAATGGCATTTTTTTTTTTTTTTGATTTAATGATGTTATTCGAATGGTATTTTAGTCCCGAGACAGTGGTTTATGAAAAACAATTTGGTAAGGCGATTGTCGATAATGATAGAGAAATTAATTGAATTCGGTTGAATAGAAACGGATAGATTTTCTTCAATTTTCTTTATTAGACCAAACGGTTTTTTTTTTTTTTTTTTTGTTTTAAGAATATACATATTATATTGGTATTCGGTACTTATCTACATTTTATTTCGATATTTCAAATATTGTGTTAACATATTAAAACTTTTCTCATATTTTACTGTGTACCTACTAAAAGCTGGCAAAAAAAAGAAAAAAGAAAGTAAATTATGATATGCAATAAAAGTTCCAATAGTATTTTTTGAGAGGTCGTTTGAAAAATTTGCCTCCTGGGCCCTTTAGGTCCGAGGGCGACAGCGGTACTATAGTTCCGTACACGGTACGCTTAGGTATTCGTATCCACCGTATACTGTCCGTAATGAGTTTAAAAACTTTTTTTTATTATTTTCTATCGATCGTTCACTTAATAAAACAAGTACCTATCTATATATCATTTCTAGTTGAAATCATAATTCAACTCGAATTATTAATAATGCCATGTATTTTTTTTTTTTTATTTTTTTTCGGAATATATACACGTTGACAAGAATAAAGTTTAAAGTCATTTATCCAATGTTTATGTATCGAACAAAATTTACAAAACTAAAAATTTCCAAAAACAATATTACCGTCAAAAATATAATATCTTCGTGATAGACGATAATAAAAGTTTTCGTTTAAAAAAAAAAAAAAAAAAATATGACAGGATTAAAGTTTATTTTGATTAAAATATATATATGAACTCTAAGTGTATTTTGTATTTTTTTTTTTTCAAGTATGACGTATACGATATATAGAAAACCATATGATTTATAAATCACCAACCTAATATAAACAATATCAAAAATTAAGTTTGAGTGTGTTGTTTCACTAGTTTAACTTAATCGACAAGATCAAAAATATGAGTGTTATATATTATTGTACGCAAAGACTTATTGAAATAATATTACGGACAAAAAAATAATGGGATTGTGGACCATGGTGGTTTGGGAAAAAATAGGATTTAGAGGGTAATTTCACCTAAATCTTTACGTAACAATAAATCATTACTTTTGAAAAACAATTCCGAGGGAAAAACGATTGAAAATGTTTTGATAAATTAAAAATGAAAATTGTAATTATTTGTAACTACAAAAATTGCCCGTTTTTAAAAACACTAGGGATCTAAAACGAAAGTGACAAAAAGTATATTTTTGAAGTAATAAAATACTTTTTTTTTAAGTATTCGGAATACTGGATGAGAAATAATTCTAAATGAGAATGTTGAAAATATTCAGATACTTGTCAGTTGCCATAACTACCGCGTGTCGATTTTCACGCTAGTCTGATTTAGAAACTTTTTAATCAAACAAACTAATTTCCAATGCGCTTTATTCACCATTTTTTGACACGATTTTACGGTACACATATATGTAACGTTTGCTTTCATAACTTAATCTATTCAATGTATACTCTTCTTTTTTTTTTCATTTCGATAAAATACTCCTAAAAAATGTTCAGAATTCTATTTAGACGGTCGGTAATATCCCCGATTTAAATTTTTACAAATTTAAAATAACCTAGTGAAAAAAAAAAAAAATGTTTCCAAAATACTTGTATTTATTAACGTTATTATTATTTATTTTTTTTTTTTTTTTGTAAAAAATTAAAATTATAATATAACGCGATACGGATTCGATCGTAATTATAATATACTATAGAATAGTGTTCGGCGTGGTATCAGGATATTCGCAGTAACCGAAGAGTTAAAAAATTCAGATAACTCAAAAAATATTCCGAGTATGGTATTCAATAATACTTTATTCGGAATACTGCTGACGGTCTGTTACTTTTGTGTACTGTACCGCAGCCTAGAGCGGGGTCTCTCAATCTTTGGGTGGTGAACAATTTATTATAAAACCCAAAAACTATACGGATACCTAGTTGGCTTGAGATATTATTTCAGTAATAGTAGTTGTATATACATAAAATAGTAATTCAAAACTATACCCAACTTTTAAACCAGAAGACAAAATAATGAAAAAAAAAAAAAAAGGTTTTTTATTTGGCGTCACCGGTAAACCCGTTGTGAGTTGTGATAGATTTTCCAGGGGAAATTTGGATCGCAGTGCTAAAAACGATTGAGAAGCACTGGCCACGTGTCTAGTAGTAAGTGTAAATGTAAGTATATTATGTATTTATAATTTGTCACTCGAATGAAAAAAATTGAATTACAATTATTTCTTCATGGGAACGTCTCGATTATAAAATGTCAGAAATTACACATCGCCGTTCACTATTCAACATTAGTTTTAATCAACTCGTATATATATGTATTATGAGTAAAACACAATAAGTACCAGAATACAGAAATACAGTGAAATATGCGGAACACAAATTCAAATTCAATCATACTGGGGATATTATCATTACCGAAGTTTAACGAACACTGAAGGCTGGCCGACATTCTTATGTAGAAGTACTATTAACCAAGTTTTGCAATTTAATACTCGCACACAAATACAAGAAACACGGATAATATGTAAATATGACTAGGTACGACTGAGTAACCTGTGAATGACAGAGCATTTTTATAACAGCATAATTAACTACGGGAATTTTTATAATTTTTAAATCAAATAAATAACACGAGCTAGTGAATTGTTTTGGTGGTGTGACGTTGAGTGTTGATTTCCATCGATCGGTTAAATGAACACGAAATAAAAAAAAACAGGGTTACTGTTGTGGGTGGGAAGTGGGGAAACTAGTATATAGATAGGAATTTTATTTATACCGCTATTCAACGATAAATTGCAAACGAAAAGCGATTCTGAGTAAAATAAGTATTAGTCGTATTTGTTTCATTGTTGCCGTAGTATTCCAGAAATAAACATAAATGAAAAAAAGAACTCAAGTTTGACAAAATCGTGCTTTTTGCCGTTTTTTTCGTCATTTTTTGGTAGTTTTTTTTTTTTTTTTGACACGTTCAAAAACCAATAGGTAAAACGAAAAATGACTTCTTTAAAGTAGCAACTAGACAAAATCTGCTACCGGAAACGGTAAATAAGTGTATTGATCGGATGATGTCTTCTGGTAGAAAAAGTGTTTACAGAAAAATAAAAAAATAAAAATCACTGTAAAACCACAAGACCACTCCTCCGCTCAGAGTTTAAAATAATAATAAAAACTGTAAATACTTTTATCAAAGCATTCGAAAAGTAAATTATTATATCGAAACAAAACAAAATGTCAATTAGTAACTATTATAATATATACGTTGGAGTATCCCGCAAGGATTAACTAATTGCATTAAAATGGGTTAACCAAACTTTTCGTTTTTCTTTTTATTAAAAATACTTCTTTTCATGCCGATCGATCTAATAATAAAATATAAAAGCGAATCTAAAACGTACCTTTATAAACTATAATCGTGATATGTTATCTGTTTATAATTCATTTCTTCTAAAATCGATTTAATAAAACATACGGAAAATCGCTTTTTTAGATTTACATGAATAATAAAAATAAAAAAAAAAAAAAAAAGGAAAAAAGCCAATCTTAATTTGCAGTACACTAAGCGGATCGATACATTGATTGGTACGTTAAAACAAAAATAAATTGTTGGCTCTTTGTATATTCTAATTGTATAAAACGTCTGGGCGATTTAAATTTAATATTAACTAAAAAAAAAGAACAGAAAACAATACGGAAAACCCTTGCGATTGTTATAGGCACCGAAATTCGCTGAGAGTTATTGGAAATGTCATTTAATTTCGGACAGTACGCGAAAACGATGTTTTTTGATGTATTTGTTTTATTTAATTCAACGCATTATTAAGGAAAATAGTTTTTTGCCTCCTCGGGCCCGTTTAAAATTGAATAAATAATACCTATTGCGGGCCTGGTGTATATGTTTAATGAGTCTGATTAATCATTTTCCGTACCGATTCCGTTTGTAAAAATATTATACTTTAACGCGAATTCGTATATTTTTCACTGCCGAAATCGCCGTTGGACAATATTGGGCAATTATTGTTCTGTACGGGATATGATATTTTGCGGCTTTGATAAAATGTCGCACTCTGTTTCGTATTCCGAGTGCAACAATAGGAATTTCGTAAAGAAAGACAATACCACGGACGCGTAAAAGAAGAAGAAGAAGAAAAAGAAGATGAAGATGAAGACAAAAAATCGGAAACTGGAAAGGTTAATGATATTTTAGTCGGTAAAACCGTGGCGATAAAATAAATTCAGCGTAATCGCCGGGCAAAAAATAAACGTTCCACTGAACGTGACGCGTCGCCGTTATGCCCGAGTTTAAATTAATTAAATACGTACGTACCTATATGCGATTTTTTGTTGGCATCTCTAATATAATTGCATTATTATAGGTATATCATATATAATAACGTATAATAATGCGTTACCTGACATATGTAAATGCCGTGTCATTTCGTTTACGGGCCTGCTTAGAATTATTGGAATGGTGTTTTGTGAAATCGCGTGCAGTTTTAGGACAAACCGCATAATAATGTGTATCGATTGCTATCGATTGGAAATATTGACAAAGAATTATTATCGCGATGGCAGTGAAGTTATCGCATTAAAAAAAATAAATAAATAAATAAAAATTCGCTAATTCGGATCGCGTTAGTGCATTAAAATACATAATAAAACTTGTTATTTAGGTAATTGCATTGAAAACATTAAAGATTTTACGTAATTTTTTCAATAATAACTGCAGCGTTAACTTAATTTGTATTTTATAATATCATGTCAAGTTAAACGGTCTTAATATTATACGAAAATTATAAAAAAAAAAAATTAAAAATACATTAAAAATAATTGCCAAAATTGCAATAAAATAAAAATTGCATTTAAATTTGTTTAAACGACAAACATTTAGGGCCGCTTAGCAATGCGTCTACAAAAAAATATGCGAATGTATCTTTATGATTTAATGTATTAACACTGCCTTAATTATTATTTCTGTTTTTTTTTTTTTTTTTATTAGGATTTATAGTTTACTTTAAATTGTTGTAATCGTCCATTTGATGTCGTAAAACTATAAAGATAATACGAAGACAATAATTATTATTACTTAACGAACAGTATCGCACGGATATATTAAATAGTTGTCTTTTATTATATAAATTTTATTGCAAACAACTCAATATATATAATTCAAAATTAAATTCTGGCGGTCGAGTACGCACGGCCGAATAAAAACGATAAAGGAATGCAATTCGAAAATAATAATCCCGTCCGCGAAAAAATGGGTGCCTAATTTACAGAATAAGCAGCTGGAACAGTGGCATAGCAACTGCAGGGGCAACAGAGGCAATTGCCTAGGGGCGTCAATATTTTTTGGGGCGCGTATACAGAGTTTGTCCGAAAAGTAATGACAATGATTTAATTTTAAATAACTATTCATCGTTGCGCGATTAGATTATGTTGGAATTGATAACGGGAGAAGTCGGAAGGTATACGATCACACAGTCGCCAGTGGTCTCCGACTATCCGGCGAGTGTTTTTCCGTCGTACTAGTTTTCGTCTTCCGCGCCTAGCCACAGTACAGCGTTCGGTAGAGCAAATATCTGCCATCAAGTTTTGTGTGAAACTTGGCAAGTACCCAGTGAAAACTTTTCGTACGATATTGACGGCATTTGTTGTTGATTCTTTATCGGAACGTCAAGTCTTCCGGTGGTACAAGGCCTTTTTAGAAGGCCGTGAAGAGGCCAGCGATGAAGTCAGCGTCGGACGGCCGTTAACGACTACCAAAGACGAAAATGTGGTGCGTGTGAGAGAACTTTTGAAAACAGACCGTCAGTTGGGTGTTCATTTAGTGTCACAGACATTAAATATCCCAATAAGTACCCTTTACGAGATTGTGATGAACAATTTGCAGATGCGAAAAGTGTGCGCGAAACTGGTGCCCAAAGTGTTGACGGACGACCAAAGATCGCGCAGACTCGAAACGTGCCAGGAACATTGGAATTTGTGTGAAAGTGAACCTCACTTTTTAGATGACGTTATCATAGGTGACAAGTATTTGGTATTTTATGACCCCGAAACAAAAAGGCAGAGTTCAGAATGGCACGTCTTGGCCTCTCCTCGCCCAATGAAAGCCAGAACGAGCAAGTCAAAGATCAAGACCATTGTCAACGTGTTCATTGAAATCAGAGGATTTGTTCACTATGAGTTTGTATCACATACTACAACAATCAAGGCCGTGTTTTACATACAAGTTCTAATGAGATCAAAAAGAGGAGTTCATTGCATCCGGCCCGAAAACACGGACAATTGGAATTTGAGCCAGCCCACACCGCTATCCTCGCGACACAATTTCTGGCTGATTCAAATTGTATGTGTAATCGGGGTGCTAGTGATTGTTAAGAATTTAGTAGACAAATTATGATTAAAATTTAGTCAATATAAACGTGCACGTGAAACAGGTCTTATAGCTAGTTGTCCAATTTAATCGACTGCGGTCCTAACCTAAAATGTAATTTATATATTTATATTTAACTTTTATTGTTAAGTACAAAGAAAGAATAGGTTCTCGTATAAATTTATTAGATACAGATATAAATATTAAGTACAAATATATACCTATGTTTTCGGATGATGGAAATGAAAAATGTATCCAATTCGATATTAAGAGGACATCTATAATGTAATAATGTAACTATTTTTTTCCGAATAAAAAAAAAAAAAAAAAAACATGAAAACTCAGTGAAAAAAAATACGATTACAGCATTGATGTTTTAGTGGCATAGGCGAAAGAGTAAAATATTTTATATTTTATATTGCAGGGGCGAACAAATTTTTTGCCCCGGGGAAATTAAATGTGCAGCTACGCCACTGAACTGGAACCAAGATCCTTAGCAGGGAAAATGGAAACTACCGCCGAAACAAGAAAAACTCCGTATAATAAAAATATATTAATAATTATATTGTAATCCATAAATAAATTAAAAAATAAATTCGTATTGTCTCCTCCAATTGCCTAACCTAATCTTATCATATATATATATATATATATATATATATATATATATATATATATACGCGTTATAAATATTATTTTCATTACTAACATAGATAAAAGATTACGTGTCGGGAAAATCCATATATTCCAGACAAGGCCGTGATTATATCTATTCAACTGCATCCCAATGCGATTATGCTGCGAAATTTCTGTTTTCGTACCAAGTCATAAGGTTATAACCGTTATCACGGACACACGCGTTCGTGTCACAAGTGTTCTTTTCCCGGTATCCGGTGTCTCAAATTCCAATAAGCGCAAAAGAAAGTTCAAGATTAACGTTAAAATAAAAAAAAAACAGAACAAATTTGAAGTAAACTCAATTACGTTTAATTCCCTATAATGTGCAAATTTTAAATAAATTATCAATAAAAGTAACACTTAAAAGTTTTAATTTAAAAAAATAAACCACCGACTGTGCACGATACGAATATGTGAGGGAGGAATTTACAATAGGCGTGAAGAGGCTTGAATATGAAGAAGCCACCTATTTACGCTTCAGTGGTTCGCGATTGAATTATAGGAACGTAACAGGATTGAAGAAAATCACGACACCACGTTCTCTTAAACCTATGACGGAGATTGCCAGGAAGTATTGCAATGTTTTGCATTTTTTATGAGCTGGTTGTGGTGAGCGGCAAGTTTGGAGTAGAATATATTGTAAAAAAAAATTGGCTTGTTCGTTAATTGTTTTGTTATAGTCGTCGGTGTTGAGATTGTAATTTGAAACGAAACAATAAACGTTAGTGGTTTTGCGAAGTGAAATACACAGAAAAGCTTGAATTTTGTTGGTTTTGGATTTATATTCTTCCTCCCCCCCCTCTCCCAAAGTTAACAGTTAAAAATTAAATATATTTTTTAATGTTAAATTTAGTAAAGAGTTCAGTGATTTTTCTTTTTTTACTTGCGATATCATAATATTAAATTGTAATTGTAAATATACTATTGGGGTTGATTGACAAAAAAAAAAAAAACCAACAAAAATCAAAACTTAAAAACTTTGCAAAAAAAATATTTACTGCCAAAAAAGGCGAGCGAACAACGAGAATTTGTCTTTATCACTTCATCCTCTCCCTTCAAAAATCACCTATACTGATGCTGGTGAGTAGGTCACTGTTATAGGGGCAAATATGGACGGATAGGTGTAGGATGTAAAAGGTAATTTAATTTAAATCGGTACACAACGTTAAACCGTTGCAAACGAAAAACTTTTCCGCCCGGTGTTTGGGCGAATATTTTTTTAATAAATTTAAAATGAATGTTTCTATTAGTTTTTAATTAATATAAAATGTAAATTTGTAGCTATATAAAATAAATTAAAACATTATTGTTCGTGTTTTAACGGTTCGTATCATGAAGCATTTGAGCGTAAACGTTTGTAAAAAAAATATTAAAATAAGACTCGACTTTACGCAACAATTTGTACGTAACGACATAATATGCTGAACCGTTTATCACAGGGCATTTCGATAATTTATACGAAGCTAAAAAAAAATGCGTTATCCGCATTCCACATACAATAATAAAACATTGTAAAAACTCAAAATATACCCCGAATATTTAATACCACGTGTCGGAAATGCTAGTATTCAGGTCTCTGTGATTATTGTCGTCGCGGAGTTCGGAAACAAAAATCGATTTTCGACAGCAACCGGCTGTAATTACACGTAAATATTCCGGTGTTGCGACGGTTTTATATCGATTTCGCCCGTTATCGGGAAATGCACACGGGAAATCAAAAGACCCGCCGCTGCAGTCAGAAACCACTCGTCGTGTTGATGATCGGAGCGAGGAGTCGTCGTAACGTAGAATAAATTGAAATTTAATCGGGCCGTCGGCCGAGTGTTGTTCGACTCCGTCCGCGTCCGTTCGCCCGGCTCCTCGAACCGATCTATTGGGACACGACTCGATTTCAGTAAAGAAAAAAAAAAAAAAAAAACCCCCCCTAATGCGAATAATAAAAATCCGGCTACGCGGTCTTGTCGCCGGAATAATCCGTCCGGCGGTCGCGTGCCGCGTGCGTACAACCGGCAGCGTTTCGCGCCGATTAGCCCACCGATTCGCCGGAGACCGCATACACAGCTCTTATCGCATATTCTCTAAGATGATTAATTTAGTCTCCCCGAGATCAAACGCGCCCGGGAGTCCCGTGCGGAGACGATATCCGTTTAATTGAAGTCCGCCGCCGCCGCCGCCCCGGGCAAACGCATCTCCCGCGTTCCCCGTCGATTGTGTAAATCCGTATTTTTGAATAAATACACTTCACCGGGCGGCCTTCAGTCGAAACGGAGCTAAGACGACGGATAACACGAGTCCCGTCATCACTTACGGTACCGTCGAGTAGCCACACACACGCTAAGACTCGCGACACACTCGAATACCCGCACCAAAATCGTTTTAAAATATATTTCGAGGAGGCAAATGATCAGGGATATATCCTGCCCCCCCCCCTCGTATACGAGCATCCCCGCATCCGTTATACTCAAAAAAAAAAAAAAAATGGAGTTTCTGAGCTAATGTAATTTGAATTACATTTATTTTTCAAAGCAACATTGACTCGTAATGTTGTTGTTATTCTACCTTAAAAGTTGATCAATTGAATACGAGTTAAAATTTCGAAATTTATCGTTATTTTTAACAGAACTTCATCTACAATTGTATGAAATTCCGTGCAATAATCGATACTCGCTTTCAATTAGTCAATATTTAAGGTAGAAAAGACCGTTAAAAATGAAAAGTTGTTTAAAAAGAATCCGAATTCGCACAAAGTCAATAACCACTACTAAGACCTATCTGGGCTTATGATTTACAAATCTAGGGTAGGGTCAAACCATCTCAAACTCGCACCATTCGACCTCTTCGATCGATAGATCTCATAGAATCAGCCCCGTGGTATGTAACAAATAAAGATTTAAAAATTGATACAGATGATCAACTAGGTAAAATATACTATACCAAATCCCATACTAAATTACAGCATCATCAAAAGCCCCTCATTTTAAACTAATCCTCAATCGCCCCTCCTTGAAAACCACCCACGTCGTCTCAAAATACGATGGTGTCGAGATCTCATAAACTAAATTAATATTACGTTCTATAGGGTTCAATCACTGGATAGCCTCTCCTCTCATCAAGCCATCATGTTATTGTTATATTTTTATATTCTATGCACAAAGTTATCATATATTCTTATTGTATGTACTCATACACAGATTGTAAGTTTTTCTAATATAATTCGTCTTCGAACTCAACAGGGGGGGGGGGTTGGGGGTTGCAATTAAAAAAAAAAAAAATTAATTTTGCACAAAAAAAATAAGTGAAATAAATATTGAAGGGACAAATGGGATCAGTTTGGGGATATATTCCCGTGATTTCCTTAAGCGTTTAGATTCGGAATTGACTAGAGAGAGTAAAGGTATTTTTTCGTCCGCCCAGATTGCTCGAAAATTCCACGGCGTGCCGCACATCGTCGCGCTAAAAGATATAATAATAATAATAATAATACAAATGTTATAATATAATTTTGTCGATTTCCAAACGTATTATTTCCCAAACGTCTCTATATTTCTTGCGTTCCGTATTATATTAAACGTACGTACGGTGGCGTTTAATAAAAAGCACCTGTCTATCCGGCGGCGGTTACGGTCGTGCGTTGTTCCGCTACCGCCGGTTATTTTTTATTTATTTATTTATTTTTTTTTTTTTTTTTTTGTATCCTGCGCCCCGAAACGGACCGAGTCGCGTATCGGAAAACAATTTTTCCCTCCGCGCGGCACGCCGACTTTGGATACGCGTCGATACCGCCAAGGTAATGCGGTTTTTTTTTTTTACTTATATATATATATATACGAGGACACGAATATAAATATATATGTATGCATTATATTTCACGTGTGTGTACAGATATATTATAATAAAGCAGTGAAACCCAGTCGAATAAAAAAAAAAATATATATATATATATATTCATAGACACAAGAGCGGATTCAGACGAAACATTGAATATCGTGACGTTCGGTTCTACTATTGCGTATACACACGAGTGTGTTCGATGATAAAGAAATCATTTAAACGCACGACCTTAAATTTCTTTGGGGGATTATTTTTATTTTATTTTTTTTTTTATTATTTTTTTTTTTTACGGCATAAACGACTTAATATTACACGCGTTATTGTAGAATTTAAATTTGTATAAAACAAATTGTCCGCGCATGCGCAGTAAAATAAACTGTCTTGAGTTCGAATTCGAACTACATTAGTTTTTTATAACGACTTTGATCATTAAGTTCTTATTCTACCTTAAAATATGACTCAATGAAAGAGAATGAAAGTTTCGATATTTAAACGGTCCATCAACAATAGTATAAAGTTCCGTCCAAAAATCGAAACTCTAACTCATATTCAATTGGTCAATTTTTAATGTAGATAAGAACTTTGTAAGTCAATATTATTAAAAAATAAAAATAAAAAATTGCACTCCCCATTTAAACATATATAAAAACGTGGCAAAAATAAATGTAATATTAAGTCCTTTATGCAATAAAAAAAATCCCAAATGAATTTCAAGCTTAGGTTAGGTTAGGATACGAACTATTTCATATTACCTTTATCGTTGAACATACTGTATATATGTTTTTTATATAAATAATATTATTAGTATTACGGTAAGTTTAGTTCTATGACCGCATAACGGTGAATGTTGACAGTCACTGGTGGTTTTTGAAACTAACCTACGTAAATCTATCTAGATATATTTTATCTTATATAGATAAATATCCCCGAGCTATGTAAATCTTTGTTATCTCAGATGAAAATGTAACTTACCTAGATCAATTGCTCCGTATAATGTTCTTAAGTAAAAATAAAATTAGGTTATCAATAACTAAATAATTCCGAGGTCAAATTTAGCCAGGTGTTTCCCGTGTCCTATACGTTAAATTATATTTCTTTAAATTCTACAGACTGTAATCTACAATAATCGCTTACATTTTTAAAAACAATTTGGAGGGGGGCCTCATACTACTCTTTGAATACGGGATTGGGTACATACACAGACAGATCAAATGATAACGTTAATACTATACAAATATTTCAGCTACATTAAATTAAAAGTATTCTGTTAATGTAAAAAATAGTTTTTTTTTTTTTTTAATTTATTAAAGCTTCAACTACAAATATTATTACCCTATTTTAATTTATATTTAAATATAGGTCATGATGACATAATGTTTGTGCGTTTTGCAAAAGTTGGCTTAAGTTTATTTTATATACAAATTTGTAGATTGCTGTTATATTTTTTTCGTTGAGGGCTCGTTGTAATGATATTGGATTGTTGAAAATTTAGCGGACTTGCGTGTATTTTGGGCAGTTCATTACTATATGTTTGATTGAGAGTGTTACGTTACATTTTATTTTATTTGTCACAAATTGGGGCAGGATTGTTACTGATAAGGTATACGTGAATTAGGTGTAAGTGTCCTATTCTTGCTCGATAAATGATATCTTCTTTGAAAAACTTAGGGATATTTCCGTTTTTAAATGTTTAGTTTTATATTTCTTAATTTGTTTGAGAGTGGTAAATTGGTACAATATTTCTGCAATTCTCCGTTAATCTTGTTTTGAATAATATTAATAGACTTGGATAGTGTTATAGGTTTAATTTGTGTGGTGGACAGAGAAGAAATTATCAGATTGGCTAATGAATCTGCATTTGTGTTTTTGGATATCCCGACGTGGGAGGGGACCCACATGAATGCTAAATGTTAATGTTATACTTAGTTATTTTCTAACATTTAAAACATTTTATTTCAACAGAATGTCAAAGAAATAATGATTTCTCAACTTCAATTAACATTATATCTAAAATATGTTGACAATATTTTATTTCCTAGGAATACGCAATATTTTTGTTTAAACTTGTTAAAAATTGATTTCGAAAATATTAATATATTTTTACCTAAAGTAAAATTTTGATTATTATGTCGAACGTAAATATTTTTATTTTGGAACATATTATATGATGTATTATACCATTATATATATAATTTATATATAAAAACAAAATATGTTATAACTATATTGTTGGTCGTATCTGGAGGGGAAGTCAACATGGGATAAACGCTCCATTCCGAAATTGTTCCAAAAGTACAAAAACACTAACGTACTTCCACAATCTATCTTGAGTATTTAACTTTTTCGGCAACCGCAGGGGAGGAACCCTTATTCGAATCATATGCCTACCCTCGGAGAAAAAGTTTCATTTCTAAAATAAAATGAAAGAGAACGTGTTTAAATATCACAGATTCGATTACAGTTCTCATCTAACATATTTATGGCGCAGTGGTTAGGTCATATGGGGTGTCGAGTAAGTATATAATATGTAAGCGGCAGGCAGGGACAGATAGTTAGGGCCAAGTTCAAATCACACAGGTGTTCACGAAAAATGTACCCATTTTTTTCACTGGATTTTTCCCATTTTGTTTGCGATTTTTAATAAAAATCAAGGCTCGGAACATTATACACTAAAAAAAAAAAAACAATGGAATATGTTCATACATTTGCACTAAACAAAAAGCTTAAATATGCAATTATATTTTTATAAAATATACATTTATATGGTAATAAACATCAAAAGTGCATTATTATTAAACCAAATTTATTTGCACACCGCGGTGGTGTGCAACGGGCAACAACGTTTTTTTTTTTTTTTATTAATTAGAAATAAACAATATATACAAATAATGCACAATATGCTTATGTGCTAAAAGAGGACAGAACGTGAAAAATTGAATAAGAAGCCGCCCACTGGCAACACTTAACATGAATATATATATATATAGATGTATATTTTAAATTGGAACTTGTGTGAGGTCACGACACCATTTCCTCATTAGCCTGTGCCTAGGATTTCCTGGGGGAGTTAGAGAGGAGAGGTTTTTAATAAGTGGATTATAGTGGGATAGAAGTCGCATACGGAAGCGCACATAAAAGAATTGTGCTTCTTCAATGATGGTTTTCATGTGGAAATCGTTGTGAAATGTTAGGTTTGATACGTACGGTGGTGCATTGGAGAGTCGACGAAAAGCTAGGTTCTGGAACACTTGGATTTTTTTTGCTGAACCCCAGAGCTGAATGCCATAAGTCCAAATAGGTTTCAGGAGGGTCTTATAAATTAAAAGTTTGACTTTTAAATTAGTATTATTATTTCTCAACTAGTTAAAACTAGAAATAATACGTTAGTAAAGACTGGACCGCCCATAAAACATATAAAATTAATACTCGGCGTTGTTATTGAAAATGTAGACAAGGCGACGATAATGTGCAGCGGCTCTTTATTTTCAAATTATTTGAATTAAAATTTGCAATTATCGAACATTAGTTTGTTGTTGATTTGAAAACATAACATTACGCATTAATATGTTAAAAACCATTCGAATACGCGTAAATTTAGTAAAATACACAACACTAATTCTTGTATGTCGATTGAACGTATTTGTATCGAATCGGATTTCTAATATGCAGCTTCATAACAAATATGCAATTGCATAAAGTTCCGAGCCCTGATAGTGATAAACAATAATCAATATTCTGGTAACATCCTATGACACGGTGTCACGACATTATTATAACATTATCATTTCAATTTGAATATTATTTAAATATTGTGGTATCTCAATACTGTTGTTTGGGACACGTATAGAAACCGATTTATTTACGTAAGGCGTCGACGGCATATCTATTATATTGGAAACCAACATTCTCTATTGTATTCTTCGATAAATTAAAATTATTATTATAACGAACCAATTAATTTCTACAAAACATCGACCAGACCATCCGGTGTATCACCAGATAAAGAAAAAATATACAAAGGTATTAATTAAAATCACTATTTAACATTCAACTTTGGTTTCACGAAATTATAATGATGCAAGTAGTGCCACACTTATGACATATCTAAATTGAAAAAAAATGTTTCTATAATTGTCGTCATTTATATTGATTTCGCGTTGATAAAATAGCAACACTGATAACGCCTTAACAGACAATCATGGACTTTAAAAATACCCGATAGTGTATGATATCTTGATTGCGCAGCAGGGGTTGACTGTAGCAATTTAAATTCCATTTTTTTTTTTTTTTTTTTAACCAACAAAAGTTTCGAATCGATTGAACTTGTATCTCTTTTTTCAACCCGACCCCTATCACAGTTAACCATCGGTATACTTTCTCGCCATCTATGGAATCTACATCAACTAATAATAACTTTATTTTAATTACATGTATGTCGCCAAGATAATTTAAAAAACCAAAAATTGAATTCAATTTTTGTACCGAAAAACCAAAACCCGTATATGTGAGCATCCCCACCCTGCTTTGCTACAGTACGGTTATTGTCGGACATATGCGCACGATAGATTCGGCTGTGGATTATGCGCAGACAAACAAACAAATACACAATGCCTTCCTTTTATTATTACAGATAAATAAATCATAATCAACTTAAAAGGCATTCGGAAAAATTCCCATCCCGTAGAACACGAACTAAAGCCGTCACTGGATAAGGCATTAGCTGTTATAGTTTAGCTCTTTCGATGTACTGCTCGTGTCCATTTCTCTCTCACCGGGACATTATGTGGTTCACATGGAAAACGAAACAATATATATAACATATTTTTTGTTATTATATGTATTTTTACAATCGGCTACGCAACATCCATAACTCGTTTCGATATCGGTATTATATTTTATATTCCAATAGATCATTTTCTATTAGGTGTACTAAAAATGTGAAAAATCATTACACTGTTCAACAGCGGAATTGTCTTTGGCGACATAACCGAAACTAATAAAAACTGAAAAGTACTAGAACCGGAACCTGTTAAATAATTGAGGGTCCAGTCTCTGACTGGAGTGTGAGACTAGGATATTTTTTTTTTTTTTGGGAGAAGCTAAATAAAACTTTTTTTTTAAATATGTAATAGAAAACACAATTCATACAAAACACACGAGCATTCATTGAGTTTTGTGTGAAATAAACCACAATAAATGTAGTTTGCTGGATGATCTCCGGAAAATAGGGCGCATTTAAATGGACCGTCACGCGGGTCAGGATAAACTGAGGTTGTAGATGAGCTCTGCAGCATACTCATCGAGACATCAACCACAGTAAGATGTCTCCATACTCTTGGCAATTCGTAAATTGTCCTTGGACTTGTACAGCTCCTCTTTTTAAATCGTTATGTTGAGGAGGGATGTAAGTTTGACTGCACAGTAGGTTCTAAGTCTACGGAAAAAGAGTGGAAGTGGATTTTCGTAAACCTTATGTAGAACGATTGACACTTGCCTAACTTCAAAAAGGCGGAAATCTAACTCAGATTTAATTAAATCTGTTGACGTAGATTGGTGAAGATTGTGTGGATGACCACACGCATAGGTTTCTCATCATCAGTTGGAAGGTATGATAATCAGCTGTTTGGTCTTTAAGAAAGTGAATTAGAGTTCTATATGAATCTGAGTTGGTAGTCATGATTTTCAGTAAAAGTTGTCTACACCGATTTGTTCGATAAGTCTTTGACAGATATCAGAGAAGTTGATAATATCTCCAACAAAAATTGGATGTGTAGTTGCTTTTTTGTTTCCAATGTAGATAGACTATCCAGGATAAATGTTATCCTCCGTCGGATTATGATTCATTGGAGACATGGGTACAGGAAAGTACTTCATAACGATTTGTGGAGAAATATAGTTTTTAATTTTGATGCCACTATATTAGGCAAGTTTTGTTCAGAAGAACTAGAATGGTTTCTTTTTCCATTTGTTAGAACACTCAACCAACTGGATTGTAGACTGCCCATGGCTGCTTGGTCGGATTTGTGGTTAGTATTATTGTTATTGCTATACAAGGTTGATGACGTATTGATTAATGCAGGCTTTGATATGCTGGAATCATTATGATTTTTCTTTTTTCTTTTTTTTTGTACTAAAATTGGCTTGTGTATTTGTGGACATAGAATGAGATTGTTGCATAGTTCGATAGCAGTTGAAGGTCGTGGCGCGATATCAAAACACGGATATGATGAACGCGACGTGGTAAGCTTATAGGATTGATTTGAGATTTGAATTTTTAATTTTTAAGTTTACATATAGATTGAAACTGCTTTTAATAATAAAATACAGGTTCCCATTAAGAACAGTCGCGCTGCAGAATAAATTTAACGCATTTATACCTATTTTAAGACAACAGTATGCCGGAGCACATACACTGATACGGATGGGTCAGCTGTCGCACGCCAACTATATAATTAAATGAAAAAAAAAATTGTTAAGTACTACACATGTACTCGAAAAACGATAAAACTTTACCAATTGATGAATAGCCTAGTAGATCAGGCGTTCGGTTGGTTTATTTAAGGTTTGGTGGTTCGAATTCTGACAAATGCGGTAAAATAGCCGTAATGGTTTTTTTTTTTTTTTTTTTAATATAATTTGTATAATATATATATTACGTCATATATCATTATTAATATTTAAATAATATTATTTTCATAATGATAAAATATAAACGGTAAATCTCGCGGCCAAATTACATTTTGTAAATATTTGTATAATGAAAAACACGGAAAATAAAAACATTTATTAAACCATTTCAATACAAAAATAATATTTAATAAACCTTTTTGCTATCCGGTTGGTATTTGTTATCCTCGTAAAAAAAAAAAAAAAAATTAAAACTCCGACATAATTAAATTTCTTATAATACAAATATTTATTATATTTATTGCAACAAGGTGAACTCGTGGCGTTTTGTGTTTCTCGCTGCATTTAAAACATTTGGTTAACGTCATTCTCAACACTTGGTTCAATGATAACAATTTCGCTTTGTACACTATAATTTGATTACGGGTGTACAGTGTTGATGTACGAAATACGTACTCGAGCAACCGGAAATAATTGTTTTTAGGATCAGCATTATACCTAACCTGCTTGACGGACTATAATATATCCGAAAAGTGTTTAATCAGAAAAATATTCGAACGGAAACGTATTTTGTCTGAAAAATACATTAAATAGTGCACGCCAGTAGTATTTAATCCGAAAAATATTTGTCCTGAACTATGGTTCACGTATGATCCGAAAAGTATTTTCTCAGATCCGTTACGGATCGACAGAATCGTCGGCCGGATACCAATTACGTCGAAAGTCAAATATCAAATCATTTATCAGGTGCAACTTGCAAATGTGCGAGTCGTTTTTTGGAAAAATAATGCCGACAATGGGATGTGCAAACTGGCAATGACGGAAAAAAAAACCACGGGGAGAAGGCCTAGAGACCGTTACAGACAAATTTGAATGGTCACACCGACCTTGACAAATATACACAGGGAACATTGATAAAAGTGAGTGAGAAAGATGTCGTGAAATAGAGAAATCAGTGACAAGGCTCTAAACGGACTACAATATCCCCACACGGAAGAATCTTGCTAAATTATTTAAATGCCAAGAAATTATATGAATAATGTTGAATTTCACAAATCCGAAAGTCCATCGCACGTATGTCGAGTCGTCCTCGTGGAAAACTAGTGCAATTTGTTTAATTGGATGGTTTATCGTTTTTTGAAATAATTCTTATTAAATCAAAAACATTTTGATAATATTTATTATTTGATAAAAAAAAAAATGATTGTTATGAACAATAAAGTTGGATAAATAGTTAAACAATATTTCAATGAGTTATTTTTTAGTATTAAATATTATCAATTTATATAGAAAATACTTGACGAAATCAGCTGATTATCAATTTTTAGAAATTGCATAAAAATTAAAATTAAAAAAAACCAACGTTCGACCGGTAACGGTTATACTCGACGTTCAATCCGGGAATGGTGACGAAAATAGTGTGAAATACCCACACCCCTGACCATGTTAAAATAACTTAAAGTAGTATAAAGGCATTTCTGTTAAATGTATTAAAAAAAAAATAATCGGAATCGTTCATTTGTGCGTTTAACAATAAGGGATGGATTGAAAAAAGTTAAAAACTAGAAGTTTGAATATATTGTTCTTCGACCTAGAAAAATTAATAACGGACACGCGGATTGAAAAGTGCGAGTATAATCGATTTTTCATTAAAAAATCTATAATACTATATTATTATATTTGAAATCAACGATAATAATCCCAATATACGCGCGAGTGTTACGATATTTTAATATGCAGTTTCATTCGGGATTTGTCATTGGTATAGATGCGGAAAATAAAAAATTTACATATGCGTACCGTATGTAATATACACGGTATAAATGGGAGGTTTTGGAAGGAATGTTTTGGTTTTTCTATGATATGAGATATCATATTTTTTTTATTTCTGTCTCTTAGCACATTTTCTACCTCAATAATGGAGAAAACCCGGTAACATCAACGTTACAACACCGGTCTGTTAGTCATTTCGTTCGATTTTGTGATTTTGTGACTTTTACCGAACACGTCTCTCTAGAACAATACATTTTTCCGAAATAATAAAACTCGAGTTTTTCACGAAATCGTGTTTTTGCCGTCATTTTTTTTTTTTTTTTTTGGTAGTTATTTTTGTCGCGTTTAGATAACTTTAATAGGTATATCGACAAATTGCATCGTTAAAGTTACCGACCAGACCAGATTCGTTACCGGAAACAGCGTAAGGGGTGTACGGATCGGACGGAGACTTCCAGTAGAAAAAAAAAACGATTACGGGTGTGAATAGGTTGGTGGGGGGGGGGGGGTGAGAGAGAAAGAGAATAAAACGAAAAAAATTAACGTTGTTGTAAAACCGCAAAGACCCGCAAGTACACTCCGTTCGGAATCTAAAAAAAAAAAAAAAAACCCGTATACAATTATTTTAATGGAAAACGCGCGAGGCGTAGAATCGTCTAATCGTATCATCGGGCCGTACCATTGGCGGTAATCCGTCGAATTCGCGTACCGGATGTATCGCCTTACTCTTGACATTGTAATAACAATAATAATAATAATAATATTAATAATAATATATATTTTGCGCGTCTCATAATATTGTATTGTCGTAAATGTCACGAGTCGCGAGAACCGCCAATGAAATAAACCGGCAAATCTAATTACGCGCGTTACTGTATTCCAACGTTTGACATTGATACCCGCCGCTAAACATATAAAACACCGGGGCCCGGCTGTTCGTATTCTATTCGCCGCGCGGCACTCGAATATTTAAAATGCAAACCGACGTACGCGTACGGCACTCACGACAGCGTACGTATTTTAAATACAACGTCCCAAACGTAAGGGCTCCGCATTTATAATAATCGAAACGAGCTAAATATGTTTTAGAATTTTATTTTTCCACATAATCGCCATTTGCTTGGACGCGTTTTTCAAGGCGCACTGCAAGTTTTTGTATGCCAGCCTCATAGAAACTCGCCGCCAGCTCCTTTTTATTCGGATATCGGGTGACTTCTGACCCGGCTTCTTCATCTGCCTCTAAACGTTTCCCTCCCAAATGTCTCTTGAAAGTTCATGAACGAATGGTATTCCATTATCATCACCCGTTACTATGGAGTCTAAAAAAACCTCTCCTTGTTCGTCGGCATAACCAGACAAAAATTCTCGAAAAGTCTCAATGCGTTGGCGCTTAATGGTCCTCGGTCAACATTTTAGGCACCCACCGAGCACAACATTTGCAAAAGCCCATATCATTAAAAAAAACTGTTGAACGGTGCTTTTTGACAACTCAAATCTTTGTTCGAGATCTCGAACCGTCACTCGTCGATCTTCACGAAGCTCTCTTCGCAATTTGTTCTTTCGACCCGTCTGAAATCGAAGGTCTCCCACTTCTTTGTTCATCATAAACTTCCGTCCGACCTCCAGAAAATTCTCTACACCACTTTCTAACATTTTTTTAAAGACGTGCAACCCGTACCATATGTTTGACAAAGTTTTCGATTAATGGATATTGGTGTTTCACCCGTTGAATGCAAAAGACGAATAACGGTGCGAAGTTCGCATTGAGCATACACGGGAATATAGAGTTGGCGGCGGCCGACATAGAAACGCGTGTCAGACGCAAACTAAACATCGGATCTAGTTGAACCGCCTCTCGTTGGAAAGCGTACCACCGACACTATACAACAGTGTTATCAAATTTTGAAAAATTTATTTATTTCTTGTTCTAGGAGCATGCAGATCTTACTTTTGGGACACGCCACGTACATTAAATTATTTTCGTGCATTGTTATTTATTCCCGATCGATATTTTACGACGGGCTCGTCCACATCGAAAGACTGCGGCAGAAAGGCGGACCAAACGCGAGAAAGTGCAAAACAACTGACCTAAACTAACGCAGCTGACGCAAATAGAGATGGGGGTGGAGATTTTGGTCTTTAGCGCCTTCCCCCTAAGTCGAAATCACCGCCCGATATACGAATAATGGTAAGAGGTTAGGGTCCAACGACGGGATACGAAAAAATCCTCGGGGCTTGAGCACCCTTTGGACCAAACGACTAGTCGTGCCTATGCCTAACGTATTGACAATATTCGTTAAGAGTTCTAAAAATCCGCGGGCATATATTTCCCAATACTATGAACGGTTTTAGAAATATATGATTCCGTAACATTTCGTGTAAAAAGAAAAGTCGAGAAATAATATTGTTTTGCGTATACAAAAACATGGTCATGACCCGACGATTCTCACGGGTTATTTTAAACAAATTCGATGTCTACTATTTATTTTCAATCGTAACGCAACGGTTTAAGCTATTCATTTCAACACTAATTTCAAATAGAAACCGCCCCTTATCAACACAGACTTGAAACAATATTTTTTTCTCTTTTTTTACAATATGCATTTTATTAGACTAGATATACTGTTTTCGAGTTTATAATAGTTTAAAATTTAGACCGAATGAGTAAAAAAGGTGATAAATTTCATATCAATTTATAGATGTTTATCCTACTTTGTTTCGCCGGTCGTTTTAATATTAAAAAATAAACCATTTATAATTCACAAACACTAAATCCAACGGGAGTCGGTCATCTGAACCTGTTACGATTTATTCCCTCATTTGGTCCGCCATTTGATCGCGATTTCGGTGGCCCATGTGGGCGTGCCATGACAGGAAGTTATTTTTAAACGGGTAGATAAATTGCACAGCCTAAATGAGCGCTGTTGCGAAATTGCGTACGGACAAGAGAATAATAAAATAAATTATTATTCTATATCTGTGACCTGTCCAACGTTGTTTTTTTCATAATTCTACGATTAGTCTAAACCCGACGCGGTTTTTCAACGACTAGATAATAGGTTTTCTTTTTTAAACAATAATTACGTTTTTCAAAAAAATATAATGTATTATTACGTTCGTCGACTGTATTATTGATTATTCCCGATAAATTCGGTTGAAATATTTTATTAAGGGCTTGTCAATATCGAAAGACTGGGGCGAAAAGGTACCAAACGCGAGCATGTACGAAAATCTATGGCATTTATTTATAGCACGTAATGGAATAAGTCATAAATGTTACTTAAACTCGTTAGATTTATAATTTAAAAAAAGTAATTGCTCGTGGATGGGCCACTGTTGCAGGTGGAAAGTGTGGGTTACGCAATGATAAATCTTTGACAACGACGAGTTCGGATATGTTGAATTGCACGTGGCTTTTACGATTTCCGTCAAAATTTGCACTTTGAACGCATTAAAAAAACCGAAATAAAATGTCCTTATGGATTTTCAATATTTTTTTTATGGCCTAAATAACGACTTTTGGGGTGAAACTTGTGTCGTTTTCCCGAGCGCTTTCGAGTAGCCCAAAACATAAAACCAAATAGAATTTAAAAAACAAATTTGAAAATTTTCAATGGCTATAAAAAGCTATAAAAAACTGCCAAGTCGTTTTGAATATCACATCACGTTTAGATAGATATATTAGTATATGTATTGCGTGAAAATTCCAAGCCTCTATGATTGTCTTTAACGGAATTACAACGACAATTCAAAATCGGAAAACCGTTATTACGTAAATATTCCAGTTTTTTTTTTTTTATGCACGATGATAATATTATAACTGCACTGATTACACGGATTAATGATATCGAATCATTAGTTATTTTATTCAAAGCAATGAGCATGTTTTATCACAAATATATAAAACGACTAGACAACTAGTGTTATTTTATTTATGCCGGTCTTATCTTGTTCTAGTAAAAATTGTGTTCATTGATATTAACCTATTAGGTTAGGTTAAATAAATGTGAAATATGACCGTAAATGTAAATTTCGCTGACTTGAAGTCGTTTTACAATATTTCTGTGGTTATTTTATAAACCAATATTTTAAGTAGAACAAAAAAACCAACTGCGCTGTAGATTGACGTGCAGTATATTATTATGTTCTTGGTGTATATCATTTATTATAATATACTTTATTGTAATATTTTTTTTTTTTTTTTTTTTATTATAATTTGTATTATTTTTAAATTTTGACTAAAGGGAATATTAATATTAGTTTTACAATATTGTAAGAAAAAAAAAAAAAAAAATTATTTTGTCGGATAACCCCACGGTAGGCAATAATTATAGTCAATGTGGTAATTGTTCGTATATTACCGTGCGCGGAACGTTAAAAAAGAGAATTTATAAAAACGAAACGAGTAGTAGGTACACGGCGATATCGATAAAATTAAAATAATTCCGAACATAACAATACAAATATTCGTTATTGGATTTTTATACAACTATTTTAATACAACCGGGTATACCAAGCAATAATAAAATATTAATCCTGCGTGGTCCACACAAGGTAATTGTCTACCCACTGGCGCGAGCCAATTTGTATATGTATTCATAGAATAAAACTGTAGAGTAATAATATTATATAAAAAAAAAAAAAATAATAAAAAAAAAACCACAAACGATTTCAGAAATTAATACTCGATGTCAATAAAATATAACTGTAAAATACGTATAAGAAAACTCGGTCTATAGTATTGAAAAGGTCGTGTGTATTTACAATCGTTTTCGATTTGAAAAAAACATCATCGGCTAATAGAACGACATAGGCGAACAATATAACACGTGACCGGATATGAAAACAAAACGAGGTGTAATAGAAAATATTACTATATTTTTTTTTTTATATAGAGTGAGTAAGTTAATTTTATTAGAAGAGATTAAAAAATAGATGAGATTTGTGACATAATAATCGACTATCTAAAATATATTCAATATTATTTTAAGTATCTGTCTGTATTCTTAAGACGTTTGTAAAATTACTTCCCCTAGTATTATAATAATTTGTACGCAACTCTTCCAATTCCGAGATAATATCAAAACGTTATTTTAGTTATTTAAAATTGCCAAGACATCGTTCATGTCGAAATCGACGTTATGATTATTTTCTAACAAAACGCCAATAGCGAAATTAAAATTAGGAGAAGCATTCGTTAATTTTATTCAGTGCGCATGACTTCTGTATCTAGATTTAATGTTTCCATTTGATTTATAAACCAATATAAAATTCAATACAATTACATATTAGATTATATAACGCCAGTGTTATCAAAATTATGAGACATTTTCGCGATGTCCTCAGCGCTATAATTTATCCGTTTCTTTAAATTATTATTATTATTAGTCGTCTTGATAGCCACTCTTACAATACTATTATTATTGTCGTTTAAAATTTTTGAGAATTTATTAGTAATTTTATTACGATATTTCATACTACAAAATACAACGATATTGTTGGTAGGACGGGTGGTTCTGCAATATTTTAACTTTTACAAGATCGTGGATTTTTTTCCTAATGGTGTTCAAATCGAAATTATCGTTACAAGCAATATCGTAGATAACGTCGAGTTCAACAGTTTGTTAATAATGTTTTATTAATTATTATGGTGGTATTATTTTGTCGTTGATTTTTTTTTTTTTTAGCGTTTTATAATATAAGATTAGCGAGTTTTAAATGAAATCAAATTGTTTTTCTTCTTCTTTATTCGCCAACTAGGGTTATTTAGTTATTATTTTTAATAATACCGTGAAATATACCTTTAATAAAATATTTCGAAAAAAAAAAAAAACCCTCCCGTATAAAATGACTATTAAAACATTCTTATAGGAAAGAAATCACTTTTTTTTTAGTTACTGGCCCTCTAGCTCTCTTTGTTATTTAACCGCCTCCTAAATCCTAACGTTAAATACCGAGCTTTGTTTACTTCATTTATTTTTTTTTTCACTGCGCCCACATCAATATTAAGTCCGGTTGCTCTGCCGGCAACATATTTTAATACGGACGTGATATGCCACACAAATAGCCAACATTTACACCCCGGACGTGTATTAAAGTTAGTTGTTTTTTTTTTTTTTTTTTAAGGGTTTAAGTGCTGCTACAAAAAAATAAAAATAAAAATAAAAAAGGACGTCATGACCGAGTCATATGATAAGCAAATAGTATACTGAAAAGAAAAAAGACGGTTCCTGGCTTATGTGTGGCGTATACGTAACTTTTTCACGAATCATTTTTCATAAAGTTTTTTTTTTTTTTTTACTTCGGGACATTTTATATACATATATTTTCTATTTTCATAAATGTATATTCCTCAGTACTCTGCGGAATTGGTACCGTAGCAGTGTACGCGGAACATGGAAATAACGTAATTTAAATTTAAAAACGTCCAGTACACAGTAATATAATCGTATAGTTATCACAGGCTCCCGATAAAAAAAGGGTTTCGCTATTGTTTAGGGTGAAAATTTTCGTAAAAAAAATACTAATAAAAAAAACCGCCTATTATATTTCACTCAAATGGATCCTTATAAACGCAACCGATATATTTTATTGAAATTGACCATTACAATTTATTTTTTACGAAAAATGTATTGATAAGTAAACGAGCGCTATCTATAACAGTGTTTGGCCCCGGGAAAAAAAGTAATTTCCCACTATAGTTGGCCGTTATTGGTGCCGGAAAAAACCTCGGTGTTCGAACAATATTACAAACATTCGAAATAATACTGTTATGAAAATCTCAACCTGCAGGCTCAATCACGGAACGAGACCATTTGAAATTACTTTTTTATTTTTTTTGGAACGGAACATACCTATAGCTGTTACTCGCAGAGCCGGATTAAGCTCTGATTGAAAACATTTCCTTCCGTATCGCATGGACTTTGGAAACGAATTTTATCGAGTTTATATCACGTTATAATTGTGCACATTTATGGATGGTCTTCATTTTTAAACATTCGGATGAGGGTTGAAAATTTAGAATAAAAGGCAGTTTTATGGTTTTCCGTTTTAATTACGAAAATATAAGATTTATCACAAAATAGTATTGGGCTTTTATTGTAAAACGAAATATGTTCTATACAAAATATATATTTACATGATTTTTCACGGATATCTATTTTTTACCCCTAGTAAAACAATAAAATAGATTTACATTTTTTGTTTATTCGGCAATATTGATTCGTTCATAGTTTTTTGAATATGTGACGTGCATGTATACCGATCAGTATTTACGATTTATTCGTAAAGACTTATATATTAATGCTTATATAATTTATCACGGCATATCACAAATGTTTAACGGTACAAACTAGAAGTGTTGTATTTATACACATAACTTGTAACTCCGAATTTTATTTAACATTCAATATTCGATTTGTACGATAAAAAACACGTTTAAAATTACAATATTAGCGGGGTTGGTAATATACACGTATTTAACATATAATATGTTTCTGTTTTTTTGGAAATCCATTCATAAAAATTTAAAAACTAAAAATACTTCATGTTTGAGATATGAAGTTAGATTTTTAATTTTTATATTTAGCAAAAATATATTGGTTATAAATTGTATGTATTATATAAATTATCAACGAGTCTATTTGTTTGCGAGTTTCTTTTCTCATTATTTTAATCGCCTATCTAAATATATAAAATAATAAAATATTTTTTTTTTTTTTTATTTATATATAATTAAAATTGCGCAGAAATTGTATTTTGAAATTGTGTCGATAAAATATTTATGTGTTTTTGTGTACATCGCGCAATTGGAACAAAACACAAACTAATACAGTATAATATACTATTATTTTTCGTGTATAATTGAATAATATAAAAGTGCTATAAAGATCACTAGTACAATCACTTATATATATACGTCTTAGATAAAACAATCATAGCAACGAAATTGTCTATTTATAATTTATATTGTCAGTGAAAATTATAAATGTATTTTTGTTCATTAGGATTTTATTTTTTTTACTACACGGTTTACACGAATAGTACACATATATTATAATATACCGTATTAATGTCCGTTTCAATACAAATTATTATTATTATTATTATTATTATTATTATTAGTCAATAGTTTATTTCAAATCGTTTATTTACCAAATCTTTTTTAGTTAAGCTAAATGTCGATAATCCATTTTATATAAATAGAGTAATTTTTTTAATTTTTTTTTTTTTAGTTTTAGCCTTCTTTTTTTACGCCCAAGGCACAATGTCACTATAGTGCCTAATGATTAATACGGCCCTTGTTACTCGTATGCTAAAAGGGGTATAATCGAGTATATTAAAACCCATAAATATGTCGTAATAAATAAAATATGATTTGCGTAATGTTGAAAAAACAAAAACTAATGAATTGGACAACGTACGAAAAAATGGATTTTGAAGGAAAAATAATAAAACTGGCACTGTTTAATCGGGAAACTGCGTTTGCTTTTGCACGTAAAATATTAATACGTAATATAGAAAAGGCATGCATTACAATAGAAAAAAGAAATATATGAATTAACCGATTAAAATTTTTGTGATTATGCGATTATAATTTATATACATAATCATCGTCGTTGTCTTATGTAATATACAAGGTGTTTGGTTTTCAACAGTTTTTATTATATTAACTCGCCGAGGAGTCCATAGGAAACGCGTTTCACTATTGGTGGGGCATAATTTGTACACGAGTGATATTAATGAATGCAAAAAAAAAAAAAAAAAATTGACAATATGTCAAATGTGGTTTATTTGGCTTAGTTTACCCGCCGACCGTAACGTTACCGGTATCGGCCGTGTGAATTAGCCTATATACAGAGGTTATAGGTTTTAACTAAAACGGAAAAAACACCAACCGTAATAAAAAAAAAACAATAGCATTACTAGAATGGATAATGAAACAATACTGAATAATAAACCGAGGAAGACAATAGAACTAAACCGATAAATGGCCAAGACGAGTAGAGACAAATCGGATACGTATTCGTCGACATGCCTATACAATTATTATAATACGTTTACCGGAAACGGCAGAATTAGAATTAATATCCGGTTCGAGTACTCGACAATAGTAATTTATTATTAAATCGTACGATTTTATAGGTACACGGGGTTATTTTTTTTTTTTTTTTTTTTTTTTTTTAATCGTGTTCTAGCAATGCAGATAACGAGTAAAACGATTAATTTTGGTTTTTTCGCATTCGTTATAAAAACGTTTAACAATTATATTTATAATATTTTAAAAATTCCACCCTTATTCGGTAGGACGTGAACACGTGTTGAATTTTAATATTCACACGGCGGGTCGTTTTCAAACCAGATTAAAAAGGAATATTTGTATAAAACTTTGATACGAACAACACTTTTTATGTTGGCTTGAACATCGCCTATTTGAGTGCGTATATCTTTTTTTTTTTTTTTTTTACCATAGGCTAACCTTACCTTACCGTAGCCTTATGTTGGCTAGGCGAGTTTTATTTTTGAAAAAAAATATTTAATATTACCTTAAGAAACGTATTATCCGGACAACCGTCTCGATACGAAAGCCTGACCTACGCACACAGTCAGTCCAACTAGATACCGTTCCGCAGGAGTTGGTGTACTAAATGAAAACCTAAAATCTAGTCGTTGGAAAACCGCGTCGGGTTTTGATAAATCGGCGGTAAAATTGATCGCACTCGGATTACTTATGAGTGTGAGTAAATCTCAAACAGGTTCGGACGAACGACTCCATTGGATTTATCGTTTATGAGTTATAACGAGTTTTTTTTTTTTATATTAATAAAACGACTAGAGAAACAAAGGAGGGCACACATTTAGAAATTGATATCGAATTTATCGCCCTTTACTCGTCTGGTCTTTAATTTTAAACTATTATAAACTCGTATAACAGAGTATATCATCGAATAATATGCATATTTTAAAAGAATATTTTTTTCTTCTCCGAATCTGCGTTGCAAATGGGCGGTTACTATTTGGGATTAGTGTTGAAATAAAAAAAAACTTAAAGCATTCCGTAACGATTGAAAATAAAGCGTAGAAATCAAATTCGTTTGAAATGCTCTGAGAAAATCGCCAGACCATGACGAACATACCATATATATATTGTATACGTAAAAAAAAAAATTATTTCTCGACTTTTCTTTGTACTCGTAACACAATATATATATATATATATATAACAGACAAATTTTATTTTTAAAATCGTTAAATGTAATAAAAATGTATCCCCACGGGGTTTTAAAAACTCTTAATGTATATTGTTTATTGCCTTTAATTTCGATTTCTTTTCCCCGTAGATAATTCCTGCATAATTCCATACAATTTTGTTTTAATAATCAAATAATAATATTTTTTTTATTCGTTTGTTCCCATGCACGTACAAATTATACAATTACCGTGTGACGTTAAATCTTATTGTGGTTTTCCGGGGTGACTTAAATGTCCTGGCGCGTTTTTATCGTTTTCTAAAAATAAATCGCTAACCCAAATGATGAATGATCTCCACACCACTCCCCCGCACTATATTGTTTCAATATTTACGAGGCCTAATTATGATAGGCAATACAAAACGTTTAGCTTTCGCCATCGATCATAGTGATTCGACCCGGAAGTATCCGTTCATTGCGTTTTATCTCCTTTGAAATCTCAACAAGTGCCCTATTGTTTTACGGTACACGAGAATAATTATATAATTAAACCTTTCAAAAATTAAAAAAAAAAAAAAAAAAACAGTAACTCGACGAGTTATGAACAAAATGTCTTCGGTAAAAGTTGTTTGGAAAAATAATATCGTCTACAATGATGTGTAGAAAAAAAAAAAGTAGTCTTGTCATTTAAAAAACCGAACGCAAGTCAATAACTCGATGGTCAATATAAGGCCGGTAAACAGAGTTGAATACCGATAAAAGTGTAAATTCTTTGGATAAAGATTGAGTTTATGATGAAACACTATTTATCTGAATGAAAAAAAAAAAAAAAATTATCCATTTTAATCATTTATCTATGTATATTTTTTTATATCAATTTATAAATATTTGAAAAAAAATTATAATAATAATTAACTATTATACTATTATCTGATGTATATTATAATTTTGTTTATTCTCTCAAATGCTTTCAGAAAAGCTGTTTGCAGATAGAACAAAAAAAAAAAAAAACGCACACCATAGTGAAAACCCGTGAATACTTCGCTTCGTTCGGAATTTAAAAATTCGTCTAGAAAAATAAATTTAGATAATTCAATTATTCGTCGGATATGATCGGATAGGATAGCCGATTAACTTAGTTATCTAAACGAGATAAACGATAATTAGTTATTTATCTAGATAAATGTATGATAGATATTGCTCAACACACTGCCGGTGAGCGAGAGGTTAGGGTTCGATTCCGCGGTCCGGTCGCCCGATATTTAGCACTTTTTTTTCCGGACGAAAACGGTCGCGTTAACGGACCCCTCTCGGATATATTAAATTTTGTTATAGATAGTATATTATAAAAATGATAAAAAATATTATTTTTTTTTTTTTTTTATAAATACGTTTCGGAATTTTAATACTATATAGATTTTCAAATAAATAGAAGAAAATAAAATGTATGAACATTTCTCCAATAATATAAATCTTTAGAAATATGATAAAATATTTCTTAAAAGAGCTGACGAGGGGACCTAATGCTCATATTTTCTAATAAAGTAAAAAAAAAAAAAACCCAAAAAACAAATCCGTTTCAACAATAAAAAGTAATATACAGCGTCTATTTGGGTTTTATTTGAGTCGTTTAAAAATACACAATGTTATTTTTAGTCAAAATTGATAAATTAATCATTTCACCGAAAACACGGAGTTGCTATTTACGACTAATAACTGTAGGTAAATTAAAAATCACCGGTATAAATTATACCCAACTTTATGAATAAATAACCTTCTATTAGTATAAAAGTCCTTGCGTTAATTATATTTTGAAAATTATTTTTAAACGTATAATTATGCAATTCGTTATTATTAATAGCAAACCGGCGAGTCGTAATAAATAAAAAAATTTAAAAAAAAAAAAAAAAAAAACATTTTTTTATTATTATTTTTATTTTATTTTTATATATATATATTAAGATTTAACATTTTTATAGTACTATAGTCGGGTGAACGAAAAGTGGCCGCTGGCAAATTTTTTTTTTCGATAAGCCATGGGTTCTTAAAGTGAATCACGTAAAGCGCGATTGATAACAACATGGGCATCAGCGGCCACTTTTCATTCACCCGACTATAATCATTATCAATTACTCGAATGTTATAAAAATTATAAAAAAAAAAATTCCAATGTGGTGAGGTTATGTTATGAATTCCATCAAAATATACACTAAAGGCTTAAGAAAAGAATTATGACATAACCCTCGAATTTTATTCGATTTCATTATTGAGTACGGTTTATGATGAATCTTGTATCAAATGATCGTGCCAATGATTGTATGGCCAAAACAGTTTTATTCGATTTACTCGGATAATAACTTAAAATGCCTAGAAACAGTTTTAAAAAAATGGCCAGAACGGTTTGATGAAATATGTCCGCGCCTGGAAAAGCCTCATTTAATATTTTGTGAACATTTCGGGTCTCTGCGATTGTTTTTAACCGCGTAACTACAAAACGAAAAAAATCGAAAATAATCGAAACCATGATTGCGGTAAATTTTACCGTTTTCCCTACGTTTATATTCCCAATAATTATGACTCTACAACGAAAATCGAAAAAAAAAAAAAACAAAAAACGATCTTTCTAAGACAGTGGTTCTCAACCGGGGTGACAAGAAAATCTTGGAAAAAGTTTAAAAATATAGACATTTTTTTGAAAAAAATCGTATTATTGTAACCGTTGTATTATTGCAAAAAAATTTAATAATATAACGATTATTGATCGTTATTTAAAACCACGAGAATAAAATATATTATTTTAACAAGACTCCGTCAAATCAAATATAATTCACCGATACGTGTAGAAACATTATTAAAATATGTCCTGGCTATGTGAACATTGATTCAGCGCGCTCACGAATATTAAAACCAAAAAACGTCAAGAAAACACTAGAAGACGATATGAGACTCGCTCTTTCAACCATCAACCCTCGAATTCCACAACTATGTAAAAATCATCAGAGTCAAACTTCTCATTCATTTTTAAATTTCATAGTTTATTCAATTATTATATATTATCAATAATCTTAATTATTTTTTTTCCAATTTAAAATTTCAATGTTTATTTAACAGTAAAGCAAAAATAAAATGTGTAGTTATTATTTTTCTGCGTACTGTATTTTTTATAGGGCTTGTATTTTATGTTATTATTATTTTGATGTTAGGGAGACGTAGTGTTGGGTTATCGTAGATGAGGGTGACATGAATCCAAAAGTGTTGAGAACCACTGCTCTAAGATACCAACTAGATCCGAAAAAGCTGCTACGCTTGAAAATCGTAGCAGGACGTCTGGTAGAAGAGTTTTATATGGATAAAAAAGAAAAACACAAAGCATTATAATAAAACGCTTCTTGTATTGACGAATAACAATTGTATTGTTACTCGGCAGACATACTGGTAATCAATACAAATCACTCGTCATTTTGGCATCGTTAACAAAATATATTACAATCACAGTTCGGTTTTAAAGTATTTCCCGTAAACGCGTAAACAGAGGATTTTACATTATTATGACAATGCGACGTTTTTAAAAATATCAAATATAATATTTTTTTTATTAGATCGGGTAAAAATTCGCATTTATTGGCCATATAAGGTATATATGAGTACGATGATTTTAAAATAGCGTTATATTATATTGTACGCTGTTGTAAATTATTATTTGTAAGATGTATAACGTACGTCCTACATTATAAATTGACTTATTTAATATGAATTATAAAAGTTTTGTATTAAATTAACAATGATATACAAAGTTAGTATTAATAATTTCGCATTACTCAAAGTGAACTTTAAAATATACTCTAATGTAATTACGCGAAACGTTCACTTCGCTTAATACGTTGCAACAATTGAACATTGTCGTACGGCGGTTTAACAAAGTGTATAAAAAAATTATTTCCTCCTCTGCCGAAACACCGACACGCGCACGGGATCGTGAAACTAAAAAAAAAAAAAATAAGTTTGATTTCTTCCGTCCATCCCTCCAACCACCCCGCCCCCACCCCCGCTGCCGCCAAAAAAGCCGACCGAGAATCATATTTTAATGTCTTTATGCCTCTATAATATGTTATCGTGATGTGCATTGTGGAAAATTAAAAGAGATACGCTGAAATATATTGATACCAAAAAAAAAAAAAAAAAAAAAATGTTACTCAGCCTCCCCTTTCCAGATCAAGCATAGATATATTCATCTACATAAACCGGAAAATAATACGCGAAGTGCTGATTTTTCCGATTTTCATCAAAATTTCAACGTGTGTATAAAAAAAAAAAAAAAAAAAACCTCCGTACTTTATACAATGGATTTTCAATATTTATATAGTACCATAGATACAATTTACAGTGAATCTTAACTCGATTTTACGAGCATTCATTGAGAATACAGACCATTTGTGTCTATATATTAAGCCAAATTAAAACCGCAAATTTCTAATAAATGAAAAAATGCCGGAATATTTTGAAAACTGTTTTAAATGATTGGTAAATAATTGTTTTGGCCCAGCGGATATGTACGGCAATTCGGACACAAGGTTTGCCATAAATTGTACTTAATAGATAGTTTTTGTAACGGTTTAAAGTGCACATTTAGACGAGAGCCCTACGAATCACGGCATTTCGCTTTCTGGCGTACTATTTACCGATAAACGTTTATAAACATTTTTGGCGCTATGCAAACATGTTCGGAAATGATAGACATGGTTTGTCATGTCAAGAGAAAAATGTTAAGCGTAATGGAATAACTTTTTTTTTTTTTTTTTTATAGTCGTTTAAAGTTCAAGTTTTTATGAATATCGTATAAATAACGTAAGACATTTTGCGTACCTGATATTTTCCGATTTATGCCGAAAAAAACTTTTTTGGCTCCATAAAAATTCTCAACGAATTTAGTCGAAAAAAACACGAACCTGTATAATTTATTTTGTAGCTGCAAATTAACAAAAGTTTCAAATTTAATATTTTAATTTTTTTTTTTTTTTTTTTTCTACCACCAAGTACATTTTATGGTGAACTTAATGTCAAATTTTCAAACATTTTCGAGAAGCTTAACAAATGGAATTCACGTAAAACCAAATTTAAAAAAAAGTCGACAATTTAAAATAGCTACATATAATAGAAAAATCCACGAAAATCGCTAATATTAAAGTAGTCGGTGAAAACTGCAGGTATCTACGATTATTCCCAACGGAATTATATAATTGAAAAAAAAAATGGAAAACCAAATCGAAAATAACAGAAACCGACGAAACCGTTATTTCGTAAATATTCTCGTTTTCCCTCGCTATTATTTGCGAATAGGAACGTACGAGAAAAATCCAGAAATTACCCATCAGTCAATGCACCAACACGCGGATCCCAAACGCTACAATAAGTTCTCAATTAGTCGTTTAAAGCGAAATTTCCGGTTGAAAAATTGTTCGCAGAGGTGCAACGAAATAAAAATAAAAAAAAAAAATACGCATATTAAAACCAAATACGTATTATTCCTCGATACGGCCGGAATACAAAACACCACCACCACCCCCCTCCCCCCCGGTCTAAATAATAGTAAAAAAAAAAATAATTTTTTTAAAATATAAATTAAATTAGTAGGTTCGCGGCGTCGGGTTTCCCACTGTACGCCTTGAACAAAAGACTTTGGAAAATTGTACACGTACGAGAGCCGATGTGTACGGGCGATAGCACATGTAGATAGGGTAGACAGCAACACGGGCGCGGTAATTTCGACTTTTATTTTATTGCGATTTTAATTTACAAGCGGGTCGTATTTGTGCGTTTTTTAGAAGGGGGGGCGATAAAAAAAAACAAAAAAAAATCAAAAAAAAAAAAAACCCCGACCAAACAAGAAAACGCCGCGCCAACGGTTACGTTAACCGGGCTACTCGCGGCGTCGATCAACGCGATATTATAACCGTCGTATCGGCTAGAAATTGCCGGTAAAATTCAAATCGACACGGTCCCCGTACCGAAACGATTGCCACTGCACGAGGGATTTCGGTAGTTGTCGCGATATTATAACGATCGATGTGCGGTTTGGTGTATACGCCGTTGTATAACCGTATAAATACGTAAAAACAGCCCGCCGGTGTATAGGCGACCGGCACTCGGCACTCGGCGAAAGGTGTTCCGGGCGTATTCGGACCGTATTTTATAGAAATTTGTGTTCGATTCGATTCCAGAAAAAAAATGTTCAACCGCCGTCGTAAATTATTCGCGAGGTTTATTTTTGAAAACGCGTCATTTAGCATACAAATACTAAAACAATTATACGCGATTCGTACCATAATATATTCAGAAATAATCACGGTGGTAGGTTTGTTCACGATAACGTAATAACCGTTAACCAGTAGTCATTTTGAAATTCTATAATCGTTAATTTTTCAACAAAATTAATATTGTACCACCGCTGTATAAACCACTGGCGGACCCTCCCCGTCCTTGAAATAAATTCTGGTTGTGCCACTGACTGACACGACACAAAAAAAAAAAAATGATTTCTTTTCGAGTTTAATAAATACATTAAACCCCTCTCTTCGCTGTCTCGTAGATAACGAACAAATTTAATAAAAAAAAAAAAACACCCGCGTAAAATTTACAATTCATATTATTAAGACACTTTTAGGTTTTTTTTTTTTAATTTCGAGTATTAACCGCTAATACGGTAAATTGTTCGTTGTTAATAATCCGGGTATAGCCAAGAAGCTTTTATAGTTTTACGATGATACGGTTTCATTACCGGGAAACACTTTTCGGTTAATAAAAATGTCCCGTTGTTTTCGCGCGCTCTATCTTAAAAAATGATGCAGAATATCCGACAGGTGATACTTTACTAGAACGATTTTTCTAGATTAGATTATGACAGGGGCGAACGCGGGCGGATCAAACCCCGCCACCATAATAACATACATTTTTTTTTTTTTTTTTTTTTAAATAAATAACCTGACCTACAAGTTTAATAGTTATTTCAAAGTTTCCTATGGAACTTACAAATAAAATAGATTTATATATTTAAAATATATAAAATGAATAAAACAAATTGTTTTTTTATTGTATTTTTTTGTATATACGAGAACCTAAAGAATGATAAAATATGATATTGATGAACATTTTACATTTAT
The DNA here is from genome assembly GCA_956483605.1 of Tuberolachnus salignus. Lineage (NCBI taxonomy): Eukaryota > Metazoa > Arthropoda > Insecta > Hemiptera > Aphididae > Tuberolachnus > Tuberolachnus salignus. The sequence continues at coordinate 19,696,368 of OY101438.1, forward strand.
TCAATTCCCCACACCACCCACCGAAAATTTCCCTGTGTTAACCCCTGGATTATGTTAATATTATAAACTATTTCACCGGGTCGAAATGAATATTGTTTTTATTTTTACATTCTTAGTTTAACAAAGTAGCATTCGTTTTACTAAGACGTGTGTTTTTCTCCTCGGAAAATATCGTTTCTGTTTGTGAAAAAGCTATAAATTATTCACACCATACGTTAAAAGATCCAGATTTTTCGCAGTATTTTATTTTAATACGTTTTCTAGATTCCCAGCAATTTATCTGGAAAATAAAAAATACTAACAACGAACACCGGCCGTACGTCGGTTTTATTTTTCGTTGATTTTTATGTTGCTCCGGTTACAAGGGTATAAACACGACTAATCTTACCAAATTCCGCTCAGAATCGTTTATCGAAAATTTTCAGTTTATCGATTTTAGTACATTATAACCAGATTACCCTATAAACCTACACGTTCCCCAACTTCCCGCCTACCACGGAGACCTACGTATTATGCCCGGTTTTTTCATTATTAGAAACATATAGACACATAAATAAAATAAAAAAACAACTGTATTATCTCTACGAACTTTTACGTTGTTCTTGAACGGGCAATATTTGTAAAACGACGACGGAATTTAAACTTTTTGATCTTTGTTAAATATTATTTGGCTAAATCTAAAGTCTTTAGACTCCATTTGACGTTACCTCCTAATCGCTGCACAGTAACCCCGTCACGAGATACTTATATAGATCTCTTTATCATTCATAATCTAAGACGACCTATCAGAAAAACTTACTAATAGTTTTCTATGAATAATGTGTAATATTAACAAAAATGTCAAATCATTTTAAAAATGATGAAACTATTTTTCCAGTAACTTTTTAAAACTATTGTAAAATAAACAACTTTTATTTTAAATTAATTATTTTAAAATTCTACCGTTTCTCCGGTTTTTTTTTTTTTCAGAGACCTGGTAAAAACTACTTAAATTCTCACCCACAACAGTGGCCTACCTAGAGAATTGTATTTTGTTTCTCTTCGATTTTTGATTTGTCCGATAAACAAAATTGTTAAAACGGGTATGGAAGTTTAATTCTTAATACAATATGAATACAAACGAGTAGTCATATCAAAATTATTAATGTTATACAACGCATTTACGTCGCTTTCAATTTAAACGCAATAATAATAAATCAAACTATTGACTCATAACTGTGTAACCCTCTCTAGGTAAGGAGTATAATAAAAAATATCATAAAAACCTTTGTTTAAAAAATTAATTTGATTACCGTTATATTTTATCATCTATTTGTATGAATATACATACTTTGGCCATTGACTTCTAATCACGTTTGTTCAGCTCATTTTTTTTCTAGTGCCTAAAATACGGTCTGAAACGTCCCGGTGTTAGGATAACTCACGTTATCCGAACACAAACCCGAGTAGATAAATAAATTATACTGACGGAGACAAGTACAAGGTACAAACCAACTTAACCAATCAATTTATTTTGAATTAATTTTTTTTTTTTATGGAGTGATCTATCAGGGAAAACGTTTTTTATTAAATTTTCATAAAACAAAACAGATCTGATTGATGCGTCTGATTTTCCACGAGCGTCTGTTTGCAAATCATGCACAAAATATCGTAGCACCTGCAGTATATTGTGCATTTTATGTGCTGATAAATAATTCGATTACATTACAAGCGCACCATCAGTATCCTTTTTGTCACACGCATGACTCGACTATTATGATGTTGTACTTCGGTATTATAAAATAGCAAACGAAAACTTGAAAAAATAACCTTTTATTCGTAACCATATTTCTCGTGAGAAATTTGCTTCGTTCCAAAAGGTTTTGTCTCCTTTGAAAGTCGTATTTATAAAAATTTGATGTAAACACAAAAAATATTATAATAATATAACACCTAATATAATTAATTGCCTCTATATAAAATGTAAATCCCGTTTGTAGACGGAAAGTTTTGAAACTTTAATAAAATTGAACTTCCTTTTTTTTTTTTCTATATATATAAATAAGAATAATAATATTTAAAATGCACTTTGCATCATAAAAATATATTATACTCCTTTTTTTTAAATGGGTTCGCAATTTGATAATTAAAAGTTATGAATGTCAACAAAAAATCTCTCAAATTACCAAAATATATAGCAGAATAGTAATGTGCGAAAAATGTTCAATATTAAAATGCTATTGCGTAATATCAAATAAATAATTTGCATGTAGATACGCATAGAAGATCTTAAATGACATTATGAAAATCGCAATATTTCGAGAGTAGACATATTTCGCATCTTAACAACCGATTCTTCCTAATATGGATAATTTAGTAAATTCACATGGGATAATGTCATCTAAAGTTTGTTAAAACATATGATTTTCTTTCAAAAGATTTGAAATGCATGTTATTCAATTTAATTTTAATTTTATGATTATCTTAACTCAGTTTATAATTTTATTTCCCCATAAATCTGTAGTTTAAATTCTTCGGGTTTTTTTTTTCTTTTTAGATAATCCTAGACAAGGAATGTTTCGATTTTACAATGACGGATGCTTTAAAATGTTGAACATACCAAGGAATATATTAGTTTTACTGAAGTGTATGTTTTAGATTATGACTGATTTAACTGTGTTAAACCACTTCTGTGATTTTTTTCCCCCTTATTTGTGAACGATTTTTCTCCCAGAAATTCGGTATGCGGTTAAATTTTCCAAACACATTTTGTCAATTTGTGAGCTGTTTATAGCGGTTTCGAGATTTTTATTTTAGTTTTTATGTGGATTATATTTTTGTCCGTTTAGTAGGGACACGCGAAAATTTCACACAAGGTTATATAAAGTACTTAATGGTAAAAATTAAAACAGTTTATCGTAATGTGGTTATATCGTATTAAGCGTTCTAAGTAGACAAATTTTGATGGAAATCTTAAAAATCACGACATTACAAAAACATAGCTAACCGAATTTCGCTCAAAATTGTTCGCAGCGGTTTATTGTTGCGTACAATTATAAAACAAATTCCTCTTTGTATCCTACCTTTCCAACTTCTCGCCTCCAACAGTGAGTAGCACTCGTGTGTAACATTTTTTTTTTTTATCTAAGTAATTACATAAATTAAGAATTGAATATTTTTAAATTATTAACGCTATGGAAATATATACAATTAAAAAAAAAAAACAAAAATAAATCCCTAGTAGATTACGGGTGTTCTATCCTTAATCAGGATACGGTTAGCAAGAAGGCCACCGATAAGGTAGGCTATAAAGGAGAATTTAATTTATATCTGTACGCAACGATAATTCAGTGCTAACGAAAAATGCTTCTGACCGAAGCATGGATAAAAATGTTTCGATCAATTGTTATTGTTAATTATTGTATTTTAGTTTGTACATAAAAAAATAAATTATAATTATTGTCTATGTTTCTTCGTCTCAAATTGTTAATTGTTTTTAAAATTAATTGGAAAACAGTAACTAATGTACGTGTAAATTCATCAAAATTTGTACTTCTAACGTCTATAAAAAAAAAAAAAAATCTTATGATTAATCTTGCATAAAATTGTCGTCCTTTTCCTTGGCCAAACTCATTTTATTCGCATTAAACTAAATTAAAACTAAATAAAAATAACTCGTCTATTTCAAATAGCTATGAATCGCTCAAAAATTTGCTAATAAAAATATTCGGTGAAAAATCAGTTATCTACGTTTGTTTTTAACCGGATTGCAACAATAACACAATGACAGTAAACGTTTATTGCCTACGTGTTCCTGTTTTTCACCGTTATTAAACAAGGAAACCATACGAAATATAGAAAAATGACCCACTGGATCCGAAATGCAATAAAAAAACTCGTTTGTTGTTTTTCGATTAGAGCATAATTGCTGATAGAAAATGTGTTCAAAACACACTAAAAAACTTAAAAAAAAAAAAAAACACACACACATATCATAGTAAAACCAAATTAATAATAATCATTATTAATAATATATGTCCATGATGTAAAATAAAATACGAGTAACGCGTTGAAAAAAAAAAAAAAAAAAAAAAAAATACTTGACAGTAGTAGTTTTACCGAGCTCATTAATACTAAAACATACAAGATACACTTTCATCGCGATACAATTTGATTTAATTCATTTATTTTTTTTTTTTAACACATTAATATAAAAATACATTTAATAATACCTATAATGTTTGTCCGTCGTCGGTTTCTATTAATATTTACATATATAAAAATATACGTGACCGTATTAGTAACGAGAAAACAAATGATCCAGCGGCTACCGTTTCCATAAATAGAAAAAAAAAAATAAAAAATAAATCTAAAAACATCGAACGTGTTCGATATAATTATTTGGCGAAACCCGAAGTTTATCGGATTTGTAATTTTGTATTTATTGACGACGCGGAACGTTGCCGGGGTGTGAGTTTAAAAATATTGTACACTACGATACGTACCTGTTGAATCGGCCGCGAGAACTTTGGCCCGTAATAGGGCGGCGAGCAAGCAGCACGCCAACCACGCGGCGTGCGATTCGGCCGGCCGCCACATAACTACTGGGAGTCGGCGGTCTCTTGCGAACCCGGCGTGCCGTCAAAATGCCACCGACGACGACGACGACGACGACGACGTCGACGACCACGCCGACGCTCTTGACCTACAGCACTGGGTGTACCGCCCGCGCCCGGACGATAATTCACCGCCGTAAACGCGTTCCGATCGTTTCGAATATCGTTAAATAGCTTAAAACCAATAATACCCGTACGTAGAAGGTGAACGCTTACGAATGTTAACCACACCGTCGTTATTATTGTGCAGATGGATTATTACTCTGCTTTGGACGGATTGTCATGTCGGTTTCGTTTGACTTCGGTCTCCTATACCGTACCCGCCCGCGTCGGGTTTACGTGTCTGCACGCCGTACACAGCCGTGTATACCGTAAATTGTAATATATCCGGCGACGAGACACACATGTGTAAAATTCGTCTAGATAACGACAAAAAAAATTGCTCAGAAATCGTCTAGATTCAGACGATGATAACAAATAGTTAAACTATCTCAGATTAAATACGATTTGAGTGGAGTTTGTCTGGGCAAAAAAATTGTTTCGAGAACATAATGGAGATGACAACGAAAATGGTGTATACCGCCAAGCTACCTTGCAACTTTGAATTGTTAACAAAAAGAAAATCAATAATAACAGGTGTTTAATATTTTCTACTACAAGCAAAAACAAGTGATTTTTTTTATTTTTTATGCGTATATTTTATTTAGATAATTACTAAAAAGAAACCTATGTTTTATCTTAGATCAACTTCAGATAGATATAAACACATGCATTTAGATAGCATAATCAAAGATAAAAAAATAAGTCATTAAGAGAAAATGTTAAAACATCGAAAATCGCTTTTCTCCGTTTATCGTCTACTGTAAAATGATAATTCGTTCTCAATATTTTCCATTTTCCCGACCGCGTGTTTATGCCCTAGTTTTCGAAAATACTGAAAACACGCGTTTCTTAGTTTTTAATTGAAATCCAAGTACGATTTTTCGTTAATTTTCATCCCCCATTTTATCCCATTAGAGGGTGGATTTTCTAAAAATAATTTTTTTTTTTTTTTATTTAGTGGACGCCAACGTCATAAAAGGATCCGATATTGTGGCTGCCGCGTTAAAAGATCAGTCAGTCGGTTTAAATGTATAGGAATACATATATATATATTATTTTAATAATCGCGCCGTCAACATAGCGTGTGCGTTTTTAATTTTCGTCTAACGAACTCGGTTCGATAAATTAATCAAACCGCTCGTTTAGTAGTGTCCCGTGCCCGTGTACAAATATACACCTAAGCATACCGATCCGAAAGAATATATTCGTGTGCGGTTCTCTTTGAATACTGTTCAATGGAAGACGGCGTCGTGTGTAGGCAATTGGGCGGGCGCAACTGTCTCGAGCGTTTTGCACCTTGCATCCGTATTCCCGTCCGTTTAAATTCGGTATTGCAATACTTATGCGGCCATAAAGCGCGCGTAAAATATTTGGAAAAAAAATTTAATTTTGATTTGGATTGGATTCCTACGCCGCCGTTGTATACTCGAATTTGTATTGTATTATTGTTGTTTATTTAGACGCGTAAAAATCGTTTATATAGAAGACGATACACTCTGCGCGTATATTGTATTAGGTATTAAAATATTATCGCAGGGACTGATACCTTTTGATATTGTCGGTACTGGTTCCGGGTCCAGTTTTTGAGGAAAATTGTTACCGGCCGTGTTCTGGTTCCGGTTCGGTTGATGGACACACGAAATGCACGCATAAACTATAAATAAATACGTTCGCGTATTCATTTAGCTTACGTTTAATACGATTTTATTGGGGAAATTTGATTATTTTACATGGCCATTTTATTTTAAAATGTCAACGGTTCACCAACAATAATTCATTTTTCCCGAACCAATTGTATTGAAATCTGAACTTTTTTTCATTTTTTTTTTATCTAGTAAAAAATATCACTAGTTTTTGTGCTAAGCGGCTATCTCACTGGAGGTACAACCCCAAACATGTCCGTGTACAATATGTATTATAATTGTCATATTGTACTATATATCTATAATGTATTGTATTTATATAGATCTATTTTGATCGTTTAAATAAAGACGCCTTTGGCAGTAAAAAAAAAAAAAAAGTTTTTATGCGTGGTGGATAGAGCGTTTTACGGTACTTTTTATTTTGGAATTCAACGGCTAAACGGTTGTTGGATTGACTTTCATTGTTTCAATAAAAAAATTAAAATCCTTTAGTCCAGATGCGGAATAAAACTGTAGGCTCGCATAAAGAACAAACACTTGTACTTACTTATTTACATTCAATTGTATAATATACGATCTGCGTTGAAAACGCCTTCATTGTGTGTACCCGTAATATAATATGTTTTGTCGGTCGTCGCAGCAAAGGTCCAAAACTATTAGGATTTAATCACACGCCATTGGACGTTCTGGTAAAGACAACAGTATTGGATTAGTGCAGGCCCTTTAACCCTAAAGCTTCCAATATACATGCAAATTGACCGTCACGTGTTTCACCATTACAAACCGATTACGGCAATTAAGTTTCGATGGTTCAAAGCGAACGAAATCCCGACGACGACAGACGCAACTTGCGTTCAGAACGGAAGAGTATTGTTTTAATTCGCAATTCTTCAAAAATCCCGGGTAACGGTTAGAGTATAAAAATATGGGAAATTTATACAATGCCGTTTCAACGCCGAGACCGTAAATGTTCCGTAAATGTGTTGGAAAATAAAAAACGAATTAATAATCGTCGGGAGCGCCAACAATTTCTCGATTCTTGTTCTGCCGATTTAATTAAAACAATAAAATAGTTTTTACCGGCAGGTACATTTTCAGCATTATTATTCCACTTGCTCACGCATAAATTCGATTTTCTTTCGTTTAAAACGTGTACGACTATATTAAAATAATACGTGTACCTACCAATATTTATAAGTCTTCGCTTCTTTTTTTTTTTTTTTTTTTTTTACGCACTTATATTTTTTTAGAATAAAATAATCACAGTACAAGGAATAAAATTATGTTCGTATTATCCTAAATTGACGTTAAAACACGTTATACATTTTCAACTAAACCAATTGAATGAAAATACGAAAATCAATGTAGAAAATCCAGAATAAAATCACTATTTCGTTTACATTTTCAAATGTTAATGTTACGCTTTGATCGTATTTATTGTTACTGAATTTCTAATGGTTAAAATCATTAAGCCCGCACCGTAAGGTTGAAAAAATCAATTAACTCGTACATATATTTACACGGTTTTTCTGTAGTTCTAAATCCACGCTGTACTATTATGTACACCTTAATATTGTTTTCTTTCTTTTTTTTTTTTTTTTTCAATAAATAGATTTATTTGTTGACGTATAACGGACAGAGTCCAATTAAAAATATAACAGTTACAATTTACATAGTATAATCATACAATTAATATAATGAAAAATAAGTGTCGATATTTGCAGAATGAAAAAGACGGCCCGTGAGATAATTAAAAAAGAAATCTGTAAAAAAGATGAAGGACGTGAAAGGGAACAGAAGACCGAGTGTGGCGCGAAACAACAAGGAATAATGTTCCGCGAGTAAGGGAGGGGAATGAATTTGTTGGATAAGAGTTTTTAAGTAAGTGCAGTAGAAAGTTTCTTAGATTCTCTCAGAGAGGCCTATCGACAGGTGAATTACCGTTAGAGAAGCAAGGCCTGTTAAGTCTGAAAACGGCTATCGGGAAGAACTTCTTCGGGGTCCGGTCAATTATGTCACTAGAATCGGATGAGTGAGGGCCAGCGACGGAATGGGCTATCGGGATATTCTCGACGGGCCGCGGACTTGCCAGTCAAAGCCACTCTAGCAACGTTACTTTATTATATTTTTTTTTTTTAATGAAAATATATAACGCTGGTTGTTCCAAGGAGGAGGGGGGAAATAGGTAAATCCTCCCGGTCTTTATTTATGTGTATACATTTAGTCATCCTAATAGATAGTTGGTTGTGAATGTATAATAGACAAAATATGTTCGCTTGTACCTCCCGGAGTCGTTGCTCGTGTCAATTTAATTCCGTTTTTTTTTTTTTTTTTTGTTTTTACCGTATAAGAGCAAAGCATTAAAAAAAAAAAAAAAAAAAAAAAAAACAATTGAATAAAATCAATTAAACGTATATATTATATAGCCTTGGGCATTTTTATTTAAACGACCAAAATAGTCTTTTTAAATACAGTGCATAATGGGTGTATAAATATTAAACAATAAAAGACTAATCTAATGACTAAATCGCGTAATATTTGAACAAAACTTGAAAAATAAACGATAGAATAAACGATCGTTATTTTAATGTTAGTTTTCTTAATTTTTTAACTCAGATAATGCCATAACGTCGATATATTATAAAACACGAAAAACGTGAAATATATATATATATTAATTTATTATGAAATAATTTTAGGAAAAAATGTTTTCATCCCCGTATATGATTATAAAAATTAATTAACGTCCGGCATTCTTTCTTTATTTTAAAAGATTCTGTTCATTAGTGCTGTTGTCAAACCCGAGGGGGGGGGGGCAAAATGATACCATTGCACCCCCCCACACCAGAAATTGCGTACTGTGTATTTGTGAAAGTCAAAATTATGAAATAATTTCACAAACTTATATATAAATATTTTTTTTTTTTTTTTTTTTGGAATAGCCCTACTCCAAAAAAGCCTTTTTAATTAAACGACCAAAATTCGTAATAAAATCGATATTAGTATTTTTAAATACAATGCACAATGGGCGTATAAATATTAAAAAACACAAGAGTAGTATATATATATATATATATATGAATACATTATCATACATGTTTCGGGTTGTACTTACAACGAGGTAGTCCCGATTCAGAGCCTAAGTTACTTAAGTAACTAAATTGTACGACTTCAAGCCGTTTGAGACGCCTAATGTTTTGCGAGTTGTCAAAAAGTTGTTAAGCAGTTACATTGGGCGTGCAGCTCTAATCTATTCACATGTTTGTCAGTAAACTTTTTGATTTCGTCCAGGATGGACGGTATCATCAGATCGCGGGTGTACGATGTCGTTTCTATCGAACCGATATTGTGCTAGAATTGTACGAAGAGCGATTTTTCGACTACGTCAAAGAACTTGGACGTTGGATTCGCTGGTATAGCACTACAGTTCTGTGATGTCGTAAGTCTAAATCGGTTTCATGTTAGTCACGTAAAGGAGTCGGTTTTTAGGTGGAATGTCTGCCAATTTGCGCGTTTTTACGTTGATTTGTAATTTTTTATGTCGGACGTGATGTTTCCGATTTAGACAGGAATTAAGCCTGCACACCCGAGTATTTAGCTGAATATTTTTGTGGGATTATTGTCTGCGCCAGCAATACTTGAATATTTTTTGATTTATTATTATAAATAATTTATTCGAACATTATAAAAAAAAAAAAAAATAATGAGCTAATAATTTACATTACGTATCGTTATAGCATGTAAATTTTTTATATTTGACAGGGTTATCACAATAGACGTTTAGTGGGAAGACGTGTATGTATTAGTATATAATATTACATTTTTTAAATAACGTTTAAGAAAAATGATAGGTTTCGGGTGGGCCATTTTTATTTTGAAAGTTGACCGTCCAAATGGTTTGTTTGAAATATACAACTTTAAAATCATTTTAATATTTACAGTGGAACAATATGCTGGTAAGGAAACATTTTTCTCTGTGTTGGATATGTTCAAAGAAAGTTCCCTACTCTATCATTAAACTTTACACTAAACCTATTTTACACGAAAATGATTTCCTTGGATTCATCATGAAATACCAAAGAAACATTATAATACATCAAAGCTTGAAACACAGTACACGCAGTCGTGTGTCGATTTATTGATGAATGGCCCATTATGAAAAAGTAGGTTTATTTGTTCGGGGGTTCGAGAATATAAGAACGATGGAAAATATTTTTATTTGACCGAATAGAAAATGAATCCGATTATTAATTAGAAATAGTTAATATGTATCTTGACATTTTTTCGTGTATACAACCCCAGCCGGGGCGACGAGTATTGCGACTTCGTGTACGTTGTTATAATATATAATTTTATATAAAAAAACAATCATATTTTTAATAATAATATTATAAATTTGAATGTACGTTTTTATACCATTTCACGATAAAACTATTGAACGGATTAAGCTGAAATTTTGCATAGATGTAGTTCCATACGAGAAATAATATATATGCTACTTCTGGTGCCATAAATCAGTTCCTATGAGATGAGAATCAAGTGTCAAATTAGATCCTTTTATTCCTGTACGCATATATATATATATATCTCGAAAAGTATTGCACGGTTTTCACTAATGGTTTGTCCGAGTTTCGGGGTTGATTTTAATGTATAAAAAATTAATAGAATGACCGAAAATAATCGAAAACATATATTAAATGTTTTATCGCTATTTAAATTGGAGTTCGAAGTGACGAGTTATCACAATTATTAATAAAACTACAACGAAAATTTAAAAAATGCGTCAACAAAATCCAACATGGTCTTAGAAATAATGCTATACTTTAAAATTGGGGCAAATCTGGTGGAAAATATGTTGAATATGCAGGAAAAATCACACATAATTTTGTCAAACCAATACATTGCTCACTTCGCTCAAAATATTAAAACGCACCATATTGAAAAATCAATACTCGCCCAGAATCTAATTGCTTTATGTGCGATGAATGCATTATAATATAAAATATTCTAGTTGAAATTTTTGTGAAATTTTTCAACTAGAGTGTTTTTTTTCTAATTTAATTAAACCTACAACCGAATTTTCATATTGTTAAAACGATTCTTTTTTTTCCAATTTCATTTTTATAATATCTTGTTTGTATTAAACTCTGGAACCTCGGGGACGGTGTTATAAATGCTCATTTTCTTCAACGAACCGTAAAAATAAAACGTATATTCTCTGTCCGTATTTTCAACATCGAAGCCACAAATCCAAAACCCGAAGCGTTTCTACCCTTGTTCGTTGCACAGTCAATTATAATGTACCAAACGCACAAAATATTTGTTCCTCCCCTCTCCCCCCCCCATTTAAACGAGTATTCTTACCCTATTTATTATAATAAGCATTCACATAAATTTTCAGGTAAGTATCTGATATACATCTATATTCGAGAAATATTTATATATATACATAAATAAAACAAGGTCATTAAACATTGGCAACGCACTTACCACTCGCCATTTGAAAGATCGGGAGAATAGATATAAAAATAATTTTCAAAGGTTTAGATTTTTTTAAAGCTCGAGCGAAATAATAATTTTGAGTTTCGTTTCATGTAAATTGAATTATGCAATTTCGTTTTCCACCAGATTATACATACACATCGTCCAAACAATCCCCATAGTTCTCTTTTAACTATATATATATAAAAAAACAAAACAGATTATTCCAAAAATATACCGGGTTATTGGGTCGTTGTATTCTGACTATGCGTTTAAAACGATTACTTTCTACGTGGAGAAATTGTCCAAATGTAATTCGATCGGTTTTTACACACTTATAGTATAGGGTGTCTCATCAACAACGCCGGATTTGAAAAGACCGCCATTTTGTTTTTTTATTGTTGGCATCATTGGTTTCGAAATTTGTGTTATCTGTTATCATTGAGGTTTTTTATTAATTGGGGTTTTGTGATTTTTAATGATAGTTTGTGTTGTATCGCAATGGAAAATTATAGTAAGGAACAGCGTGTTTTTATTGTGAAAACTCGCTACTAGAATCCTGATTCTGCGTCATGGTTTTTTTTATTTTTATTTTTTTCCGTCCATATACAACTTTTATACCAGACAACGTTTTCCGATTTTCAACTGTAGCTCCTTTTCTAAAACCGTTGTGGATCTAGAATTGGTGCGTTGAGAGATCATTTTTTTAATTTTTTATTGTAGTTTTCTAAATAATTGGGGTAAATTGACGGCATTGGTTTCATTACTTTTGTTGTTTTCGTTGTAACTCAGTTAATGATAATCGTAAAGACCCGAAATGTTCATAGAATATTAATATTTGGCATTTATAGGCGTAGGCATATTTCATAAAGCCATTCTGGTTAACGATATAACTATTTATAGGCATTTTAAGGAATTTTTCGAATTAATTGTGTAAATCTGTTCTGGTCCTAGAGAAATGCACGAAATTTTGACACATATAAAATGTTCTCTGAGATAGAAAAAGAGAGAAAGAAAGAGAGAGAGAGATTGTGTGTGTGTGTGTGTGTGAGAGAGAGAAAGAGAGAGAATGAGAGAGAGAGAGTGAGAAAGAGTGTGTGAGTTGCTCCCAAATTTGTGGGAGGGTTGAAATTTTTATATTCCTCTTTAACCCTTTCGTCATTTGGTCATTTTTGTCCCATTCAATATTTTCCTGGCATGTTGGGTCTCAAAATACTCGGAAAACTTAGGGCTTTCGTAATTTTGGGGTTTTGTTGGCAAAAGGGTAGGTTGCCCTTAAAATTGAGGGGGGTTGACATTTTTATATTTAGTCATTTTTCTCCAATTAAATATTTTCCTGGCATGTTGGGTGTCAAAATACTCAGAAAGCTCAGGACTTTCGTATTTTTGGGGTTTCGATGAAAAAAGAGTAGTTAACACACTTATTTTTTAAATCCTAAAGTATTGTGGTGAGACGAATGTTTCTTATTGAAAAATAAATTAGGTCAGATTGTGCTTCGATACATGGTAATACGGTCTCTCTAAGTTGTACTCCCTAGAAATTATGAACAATCGAAAATTTTAGTGAAAGGGATAAAATGTTCGAATTCCATTTTTAACCCTTTCGTCATTTTTTCATTTCTCTCCAATTAAAAATTTCCTTGCGTGTTCGGTGCCAAAACACATATAAATTGTGTTCTTAATGGTGAAAAAGAAAACATTTAAGGGCAATGTAATTATTCTTGAGTATTAAGTATATATTTCGATCAAAATCTCTAAATTTGCGACTTTAAACTCCAAATAGAATTATTTATCATTGCGTGCGGGTATAAACTAAATTCCCTTCTTTATCTCACCTTCTCAACTTGCCATCTACAACAGTGGACCGCCTATGGTCCGAAGTATGCCGTCAATAATATTAATATTGAATAGCAGCGGCGTCGGACGGAACTTCCCGCAATAAAAAAAAATATTTTCGTGTAGAATGTGGACGGTTTATATTTGTATGTTTAATATTAATGCGTTAGGTCTATTGAATATTATATGTACAATTAATCGTGTCGAATTTCCGTGCATTTCTGTTCGGCCGAAACAGTTTTATACAATCAATTCGTATTATAGTACGCGAAATGCCGTGAATTATACGATTCCCATTCGAATTTCGACTACTATTACTATTACTTATGGAAAACCTCGTGTACAAATTTCAAGCATTTCCGGCTGGTCAAACTAATTTAGTCCACAGAAAATCAAACAAATACTAAAAAATCCGAGAAAACTTAAAATGCCTACAAATAGTTTAAAAATCGACAGAATGTTTTGAATATGTCTACATCTAGAAAGGCTTAATATCAATATTACGTGAACATTTCCGGTCTCTACAATTACCTTTAACCGAGTTACAACAACAATGAAATATCGAAAATAATGAAACAATTATAGCCGTACATTATCCCGTTTTTTCCTACGTTTTCCCCAAAATTATTCAGAAAACAACAATGAAAATAATTTTCCCGATGCACCAAATATATTTAAAATGCTATCGGGAAACGTGCTACGATCGGACCAGGATGTCTGGTAGAAGTTTGCGTTAGAATCATGAGTACGTATTTATTATCACGGTAATATTAAAAATAATAAGAACCAAGGCCCGGGGGAATGGCGATCGCTTCATCGTCCCTCCCTAACCAGAAACACGTCCTTAACGTACATGCAACGTCATCTACCGGCACGACAGTAGAATTTCTGTAAACCCTACAAATAACGACAGAGTACGCCAAAACATTAACTTTATACTATAGACTCGTAATATGTTTAAAAATAAAAGCGTTAGTTTCGTCTGTGGCGAATGGCACTTGTTCGAAAATGATAAGAGCAGAGCTCGGAAAATGACGGCGGCGAATACGTCAAACGACCTTTCTCTAACCATTTTTCCATTAATATATGGCAATAATTTATTATATAGTCATATATATAAAATATAATTGAAATTTATTTTGTATATTAGTTTAATGGAAGACGAATTAAAAAATGTAAGTAATCTATATTTGGGAAGTGAGTTTAGGAACAACACGCGTTTAGTTACTGAACAATTTTATCACTAAATAACATACACGAATTTCGTATTTAGACCGTCTTCAGATCAAATGAAAAATAAAAACTAAAATTATATAAAACAAAAAAATATAAAAAATACAAGTGTAGAAATTACAGTTTATAAATGGATTCATTTTTAATAATTATTAATATAAAAAAAAAAAAACAAGCAATAAAAGTTGAAAAAAGTAAAAACTACAAATTCAGAAAAACAAATTATATAAATCAAATGTAATAATTTAGTAATTTATTCGCGGTAATAATCTCACATCTGACCGCGATCTTAGGAACCACCTCTAGATTGTGACAAGTAGATTTATGTAATCATGTTGTAGATTAAAATAGAACACTGAGGTTATATTAACCTCAACCTAGAGAGAGAGAGAGAGAGAGTAAGTGAGAGAGTGAGGGTGTGTGTGTGAGGTCCAATTAAATATTTTCCTGGCATGTTGGGTGTCAAAACACTCAGAGAGCTCAGGACTTTCATATTTTTGGTTTTCGATGACTAAAGGGTAGTTTACACCCTTATTTTTAAAATCCTAAAGTGTTGTGGTGAGACAAATATTTCTTATTGAAAAATAAATTGGGTCGGGTTGTTCTTCGATACATGGTAAAACGGTCTAAGTTGAAATCCCTAGATGTTATGAGCAGTCGAAAATTTGAGTGAAAGTGTTTAAATATTCAAATTCTTCTTTCGACACTGATTTTGTTTATCTTAAAGTATTCTAGTTAGACGATTATTTCTTATTGTAAAATAATTTGGGTAGGATTGTGCTTCGATACATGGTAAAACGATCTCTCTCAGTTCAAATCCCTAGAAGTAATGAGCAATCGAAAATTTTAATGAAAGGGTTAAAATATTCAAATTCCACTTTTAGAGGAATTTCCTTTCCAGAAATAAAATATTATTAACGGGATATCGATTTTCTATACAGTTTCTACCACAAGTATTTATAATATACAGATATTTCTTTGTCTACAGTTATTGGTTGTGCGAATCATTTTTCATTCGAAAGAAGGATGTCTTATTGCATTATTCAAATGGTATGCAGAATTTCCAATCTTGTTGTCTTTGGGATGTGCCATAACAACGTTCGTGGTAAGTACGTGGTTGGAAATGGAAAGATATGAAACAAAAGAGTGAAAATTCAACGATTCCAAACAGCGTTGACGATGATATACATAAATCACATTAGGACACTTGTAAACGCATTTGAGTTCGTATTTATTATACTTACATCTATAATATTTGGTTTACTTGGATTGTATTTGGGAGCGCATTATTATACCTATGACCTAAGTGCAAATAATTCCAGACTATACAATTGGAAAAATCTATTTATTGCCTTCGCGGTAAGATATTGTTTATAATTTATTAATTTATATATATTATCGATATATTCTTAATAGTAGGAAATCTGGTTTCATATAAATAAAAAATGTAAATTTTACAAAACAGTACGAATATTATGAAATCCTAGATTAAATTTTTTTCAAAAGATAGTTTAACGTTTATAAACGTTTACTGGTTTAATTTTCATTGTATTCAAAATGTTACTATTTTTCCATACACAATTAAATATTTATTGGAAAAGAAAAACGATTCAAAGCGAAATCTTGAAAAATGATTTAATAAATTATAATAGATAAATAACAACAAAATTGTTTACTATTTTTTTTGTTTTCATAGTTCTGTAATCCGCCATTATTTATAGGGCTTGTTTTGCAATAACTAGGCAAATAGAAAAATTGCCGTGATTTAAAAAGTTTAAATTTCGAAAATCATAAAATATTTTATTGCATTATGCTCATTTTTTTTTTCTTTTACAAGATGAGACTCTAAAGATAGTACGCAAAATTCTATGATATTTGCGGCTTCCAATAAAATGTTAATTTTAACTTTAAGAGCTTATATAGGTTTTATGGTGTAAAAATTAAAAAAATTATATAAGTATATTAGTTTACCTAATAAACATAGTACCTATATTATGTATACTTTTATTTCTATTTAATATTTTACTAAAAATCACTAAACAAAGTCGAATATTGCCTACATTAAGCGCTGCTTGTTGGGGCTCTTTTCAAAGTCTTCTAAGCGCCATGCTTACTTATCGTTACTATCTGCTATATTATTTTACATACCAAAAATTATAATATCAATTTTTTGTTACGATTTCAAGGAACAGTGTTTATAGTTTTATCAATATGTATATTTATAGGGAAAATCATGAATATTGTCAATGTCACAATAACTCTAAATGCAAAAATAAGTAATACCGTTTGAAAAATATAACTTTTTTTTTATGTGGTTTTTATTTAATATTTAAATGTACTCTATATTTTAATGAAAATCTGTATAAAATTGCGCAAGTATACTCACTAAAGTATCTGTGAAATAATTTGTCAAAGAATAACAATTTAATGATTCCTGTTATATATTACTATGATGTTTAACTCAATAGTCGCCCGAAAGTCTTGTAATTGATGACCGGATGAAGTAAATAAATTGAAAATAATAATAAAAAAATGGGTGGTTGTATGGTGGTTTTCTTTCCCTATTATCTCTCAAATCTATTATTTATTATTTGATTATACTTTTTTTTTCTCATCTGTGTTGCGTGCCAATTGGAGACAGTACAAAGGCGGATAGAAAATATAATCAAGACTTAACAATTTGCTCCAGATTCTGGAGTACCTGATATTCCATTTACTAAGCTACGATGATTTTCCATAAGATAAACAATGATATCCGTGATTACCAAACATATAAATCGTCTATGGTAAATCGTTAAATATATTTAATAAAATATATTAGCACCTGATGATTTAAATGGCATTACGTACGTACATGGCCATGATGTCCATTGTGCAAAAGAGGAAGAGTAAATACTACAAAAATAGCAGAGATACTCTATTACCCAGCGTCTCCTCCTCCTCCTCCTGCAAGCACCGAGGAAAATAAAATGGAATATCAGAGAAATTACCGACCGAACAAAATGTGCCACCGTCCTCGATGGATCGTCGACAAAATCGAAAAATTTGCACATTTCCACGATTAGCTACGATATGTTATATCGGATAAAGGAAAATAATACTAGAAATCGTATTGATACCAATATATTAAACGACAATTTTTTGATACTTAACAAAAATATATTTATATCGTTTTACACGCTAACTATATATTTTTTTTTTTTTTTTTCGAGTTAATTGCATGGAACGCATGCCGCAGCGCGACAGCGTGGTGTAATTTTGTGAAATTCGGCTGTTTAAACTATCCGCCGGAGAGCGCGACACGATTGTTTAACGCAGAAAAATATAATTCATCGACGCACATGTTTTAATAACGCTAAAAACAAATCGGGCTTTTTTCATAAAATATTTTTATTAGTTTTATGTTCGGATTCGAATATTGCAATAAACCATTTGCAATGGACAGGAAAGTCCGAATTATTTTTTTTTTTTTTTTTTTTGTCGGTCGATATTCCTATATTTGTATTTCTAACGTTTTGCTATACTCTATTTTTAGTCAGTCTGGAAAAATGTACGACGAAAACGCATCCGGTTTCGCGCAGGTATGTCACGTGATCTGCCGTTGGTAGCGAGCGCTGTCGTCGACGATTCGATTGTATACATCCTGACTGAATTTTCTACAGGTCGTTTATGACTTTTTTTTTTAATTTTGTATATATGTAAATATGGTTTTTTTTTTAAATTTCGTATATATATATATATGTAAGAATGACTTAATTTTCGCAAATACGAAATTACCTATATTTTTTGTAATAAAATTACATATTTCATAAATATGACATTATTATTATTTGTATGTAAAAAGTACCCAAAACGTTTGTAATGCGTATACGGAACCTTTTAAAAGAAATTAAAAAAAAAAAAAAATAGTGCAAGTAACGATGTATATAGATATAATACAGGGTGCGGCAGAGCCGACTGACGAGTTTAATGAAGCCTGTGATATGATAAGAGCAGGCCCCTTAATAAGTGGTATATTTTGAATTGTACGGTAATGCCGTTTTTATCGTTTTAACCATGGTCTGGACAGGTGTACGTCGTGGTTTCGTCGTGCGTGCGTATTTACGAAAATAATCGTTCTGTGATCGCTACACAAAGGGCTTTTCGTATACACTTCGGCGGTATTCCGCGTGCTGAATCTGTTCCTTCTGCTAACACTACCGAATTGCGGATACGGCATTTGGAAGAAACCGGATGTACCCTAAGTGTAGACTTGGACACGGAGCGCCCAGAACGGCAAGAACCCCCGGAAATGTGCAGTCGGTTAGATAGTCAATTGAGTAGTGACCAAGACGCTCAGCCCGGAAACACGGTGTAGCTTTGGAAATCTCAGATCGTTCTGTGAGAAGAATTCTTCACGGAGATTTATCGTTCCATCCCTATAAATTAATGCTTGTCCAAGAGTTAAATGCTACTGTCTACGGCAACCGTAATAATCTCTGTCAGCAAATTCCTCCGATATCAACTTTTTTCTGTGGCGATGAGACCCATTTTCATCTTTCCGGAACTGTAAAAAAACGAAATTTTCGATACCGGGCTACGAATAACGCACGGCAGCTCCATGGAAGACCATTCCACGTGGAAGTCGAGGCCATACCAGTCGAAATGTGCCGAAAATCATATGAGAGCTCCAGAGATCGTCTACAACAGTGTGCCAATGCTGACGGCCGCCGTCTTGGAGATATAATTTTCAAAAAATAATTTTTAAAAATGCGATTGAATACAGATTTAAATAAAAAAAAAAAAAAACCTTTTCTCTAAGTTTTTACTGTTTGTTATTTATAGCCCGTTAAAACTCGTCAGTCAGCTCTGCCGCGCCCTGTTTAATAGAATACGCAAAGAGGCGAAAACGAACCATTATTATTTTAACACTCTGTATACACGGCGGCCGCCGACCGATCACGACGCGTGCCGAATCCGTAGCCAATTTACAGCGGACCTGCATGCGCGATTTTTTCCAGACTTATTTGGAATAGACTATGACATTTGTGGACTTGTGAAGAAATATCGAAGGCACCAGGTGTCCCGTCCAATCAACAGCCTTGACGTACAAAAGTCAATTCGTACGCGGATAACGCCGCGAAAAACGAATCGTTCGCATTTTTGTCCAGTGTTTAAAAAATAATAATTTGAAAAATATTAACTCGAATCTCAAGTTTCCCCGGAGGTTCGTTAAAAATATAAAAATAATAACTACTTTAAGACGAAGATCATTTTTTTAGACAACCAAATAGGTATTATCGTTTTCTCGCAAAATAACGATAACTATGTTTGCGTTATAGTAACTTTAAAATTAAATTAAGGCACCCACACCTTTAATGGCAATACAACTTTCAAATCACCCCATATCGCAAGACATCTTCAAACTCACCAAATTATTAAACTGCATAATAATCACCGAACCACGGCGAAAATCTAAGGATCCTCCCCAATGCACAAATTGCCAGAGATACGGTCACATACACAAATCCTGTAAACTTCTATCCCGCTGCGTCAAATGCAATGGTTCACATCACTATTCTGAATGCACCAAAGTTCCAGAAACACCGCCAAATTGTGTTAACTGTAAAGGAAATCACCCGGCTAATTACAAAGGTTGTACTTACTTCAAATATATTAAAAATAAAAAAACTAATAACACACAAAAAACTACACTAACCGAAAACGAACCTCCAGCAAAATCAAACACAATAATAAACGCAAATAACACTCTCCAAAAAATGTTAAATCCAACCACATATGCAGAAATAACTAAAGGAAAAACAAATCCTAATCAAACTACACAAAACAACGCCGATCATGTATTCACAGAATTTCCAAATGAAAATCTACAAAAAACAATTACACAATTTATTGAAAACATTTTTAAAAATATACAGTCAATCATAAGCTCTATTTTTAACTCTGTAACAAGCAATCTATCTATACCCATTAATAATGAATACAATTAATCTAAACGAAATTAAACTCGTTAACTGGAATGCCAACGGCATAAAATCTAAAAAATCGACTGTAATAGAATTCTTATCACGCCATAAAATATCTATAGCTTGTATCACAGAAACCCACCTTAAAAATTCCGATAAATTTAAGATCAATGGCTTTAATGTATATAGAACGGACAGAAACTCAACCCACTCCTCAGGGGGAGTAGCAATATTAATAAAAAATAATATCCAACATCATCAATCCACCATTCCTGATATGATCAACTTAGAAGCCATCGCCATAACTGTATCAACAGATGGACATGATATAAAAATAATCGCTGCATACAACCCACCCAACAAAAAAATCCAGAGACAAGACATATCCGAGCTATTCAAAGATAAACCAACCATACTCTTAGGGGACCTTAACTCGAAACATCAAACCTGGGGCTGTTTGAAAACAAATCAAAATGGTAACAAACTTCTCAAAATCACATCTGAACAACGAATAATAATATCACCTCCCCCTAGTCCAACCTTCCAACGACCCGGAAGACAACCAGATATACTTGATATCGCCCTAATCTACAATCTTCCAATCAACTTACACCACCAAGTCCTAAACGAACTGGATTCAGATCATGTTCCTGTTATCTCCACTATGAATAAACAAATAAAAATCAATCATCCTATTCCAAAACTAATTAACGCCCCCATAAAATGGGAAGCCTTCAGAGAAATTTTAGATAAAAACCTTAATAACCAAAAACAATATCAAGACATAGATGATATCAATAAGAGCATTGAGCATATAACAGAAGCCATAAAAATAGCAGCGACCCGAGCACAGATTAAAAAAAAACACAGTAACATAACTCAGTCTACTGACTCTCTCCCAATCATTATACAAAATTTAATCGAAGAAAAGCACAAAGTAAGAAAAATTTGGCAGAGAACAAGAAATTTAGGAGTCAAAAGAAGACTAAACCAGTTAACTAGAAGAGTAAAGTGGGAATTAGATAACATAAGATATAACTCTTACAGTGCTTACCTGGAAAAAATCAATCCGAATGACTCAAGTCTTTGGTTAGCTACAAAAACAATACTCAGGCAGCGCAATGTTATACCCTCTTTAAGAAACGGATTAGCCAATTATGACACAAACGCAGAAAAGTCCGAAGCCTTTGCAGACTACTTTGAATCATGCTTCACCACGGAAGATGACACTCATCATCAAAACGAACACTCGGAAGAAATATCAAACAAAATTAATTACGAGCATAACACCATTATCACTCCAACATCCCCCAAGGAAATACAATTAATCATATCAAAATTAGCAAGCAAGAAAAGTCCCGGTCATGACTTAATAACAAACAAAATTTTAAAAAACCTTACTCCAAAAGCATTAACATACCTAGCCTCTCTATTTAATTCAACCATGCGAATAGGTACCTTTCCCCTTACATGGAAACATGCCATAATAGTCCCAATCCACAAACCTGGAAAACAAGCAAACTCTCTCACAAGCTACAGACCAATAAGCCTATTACCAACCCTATCAAAGCTATACGAAAGGATTTTACTGAATAGGATTAAACCATTCTTACACATAATCCCAAAATACCAATTTGGCTTCAAAACACAGCACTCCACATGCCACCAGATCCAACGTATATCAGAAATAATTGTGCATGGTTTCGAAAACAAGAAATATACTACAGCAGTTTTTCTCGATTTAACACAAGCCTTTGATAAGGTCTGGCATCATGGGCTTGAAATAAAACTGAAAGCACTTAATCTTCCCATGTACCTTCTAAAAACCATCACATCTTTCATATCAGACAGAACATTCCAAGTGAGAATAGACACAGACCTATCTCTACAACACAAAATCAAATCTGGAGTCCCACAAGGATCAGTATTGGGGCCAACGCTATTTAACATTTACTGCCATGACATCCCCAATCCCCCTAACTCTCAACTGGCAATGTTTGCGGACGACACAACAATACTCACGCAAGATAGCGTATTAAACTTATCAATCGAAAAATTACAATCTTCACTAAACGAAATTACCTCCTGGTTCAAAAAATGGAAGCTGAATCTAAATCCTACTAAAAGTGAGGCTAAAATATTCACATTAAAAAGATATAACGATCCAATAAATATAACCATAAACAACCAGATCATACAATGGAACAGAAAAGATGACTCTGTGAAATACCTTGGAGTTTTTCTCGATGAAAAACTGACATGGAATATCCACATAAACAAAAAACTTACACAGGGATATGCCAGGATGAGAATTCTCTACCCCTTAGTGAATTACAAATCAACTCTCCAAATAAAATCTTCTCTCCTTCTCTATACCGCAATAATCAGGCCTCTAATAACTTATGCCTGTCCTGTATGGTCCGCTGCCTCTATAACTAAAATAAATAAAATACAAATTTTACAAAATAAATTCCTAAGGATATGTCTCAAAGCACCGTGGTTCATGAGAAATCGCCAGATCCATAATGATACGAAAATACCCCTGATAAATACATGGATTAAAACCCAATTCAAAAATTTCCACGCCAAACTAAAAAACTTGGACAGTGCTCGTCACTACAATATTGGAAAAAAAACACTCAATAGACGTCTGCGGCCTCGACTTCCCCAGGACATCCTTTTAACAGACACGGAAGACTCATCATCAGAAAATGAAGATCATTATTAGCATACTAGACCTCATCGTTATTATTATTATATTCATATATGTAACACATTATTATATCATTCTCACTATTAATAATTATGTCATTAATAGATTTATAATCATCTAAATTTGTAACAAATAAAACTGTAAAAATTAAAAGTTGTAATAGCACTAGGTGTGCTGAAACATTTTATAATTATAATAAATAAAAAAAAAAAAAAAATTAAATTGGGAATTTTATACGGTTTATCGTAATTGTAATGTTTTTATATATTTATAACCGATTGACATTATTGAGTTTCTTCATTACGATAGCCGTAATGTAATAAGTCTAACGAAATACTATTTAAAACGATATTGGTAAACAATCAGACCGTTTTTTTTTTTTATTTGCTTGAAATTTGTAATTGCGTTTGGCTTTACGCACAACGTTCAAAACAGTGGCGGCGCCAAGATTTGTTTTTAGGCAGTGCCAAAAAAATGGCCAACAATTATAAGGTCGGACAATGAAAAAAATGACAATAAACACGTTTAAAAATTATTCTGCGATTTTCACGTTCATCGGCCAAAAATATTATCAATTATTAAATATTCTACATTTATAGCGTTCGTGCCTACGGCGATGAAAACTCTTGCGGTTTTTTTTTTTTTTTTGCTTTAGTTTACGAAACACGAACGAATTATTACGATTAAAATCGGGCCAATCATTTTCGGGTAGGCCACCCCGTACGCATTACAATATTTTAGCACACAAAAAAGATAATTTGCAATTTTGAATAATTTTATATTTTTGAATTAAGTATATATATAGTTATTTTTTTTCTTTATCGCGAACGATCGGTTGTCGTCTTCTTAAATTCAAGAATTCAATTCATCTATAACAACGAGCGTTGTATTTATATACGTAAAAGTAAAATTATATCAAATTTATATACCGACGAGGAAGTTTATGCTCGGTAATCGTCATGTCGTTAGTCTTAAGTGATAGTAAGTTTGATGTCGCTAAAAACATACCTACCGTTAATAACACTCTGGTGGTTAAACAATCTTTAACGGTATGTGAGGCACGTCACAAATTGTTAACTAAGTCGATGTCGAATAGAAAGACAATACAAATAAAACTCGGTACGGATACTATGGGAAGGGGGGTTTTTTTTCTATAACAATTAGTCCACCGAAATAAATTGTCTACATTATCAATAAAATTAAAGTCAATTGGTTTTGGTTTTTTTTTTTCTTTTCTTTTTATTACGTGTTTGAAAGAAACGCACGTATTATATTTTTATTTCACAATATTTGTATTTCTTACTCCAATATTACGATAATATAATTTCTACTGTAAAACCAGTAGAGTATCTTCAATTCACGAGAGGAAAAAAATACGAAAAATGCGTTGAATTAAATTGAAATTCGATTTTGTCCTCAATTTCCAGGACAAATATGAAAACACGGAAATCAATAAAAACATTTTTAAAAAAAACAATAATTGTACAAAATTGTTTTAAAGGTTTGTACTTAAACAATAAAACAATAAAACAAATAAATATAAAAATAAAACCTTAACCGGGGATATTATAAAATTGGTTGTGTGCATTTACTACAGTATCCGATTTGAAAAATTATCACCAGGTAATAGTATTATGACAAAAGCGAAATAACAAAACGACATTAAACATAAACAAAACGAGGAGTACATAGAAAATTTCGCCAATTTTTTTCAGACGTAGGAATCTCGTTTTAGAAGAGATGCGATGATATAGATTTACGACGTTTTATTTATTATCTTAACTAATATAAATTAGTTAAAAATATATTTCATTTTTTAATATCTGTCTGTACGTTTAAGATGTTTTTGAAATAGTTTTCCATAACCTCGTTATAAATATGCAACTCTTCCAATACAGAACTAATGTAATCGTTGTCCGGATGATTAAGAATCACTAAGTCGTTGTGCATATTGAAATGCGATTATTTTTTAACCGTGCCTAAAAATATTAGAATAATAAACTGGATATAACTGGATACTTATCTTAATTGTGATTTTGCTTAAAGTGTTTTAGAAAATAATTATAAATAATTCATAAGCAAAAATCACATTAAACTATGAATAAATTTAAACATTTTTGTACATTAAACCAATATGAGACTCGCCCGACTATCTTTGACTATATCCATAAAAAAAAAACTCCCCCCCCAAAAAAATCGGTTAAAAACGTGACAAACGGCCATACGAATAGCCAGAACAGTGCACGAATAGTGTTTTTCACAAAAGTAACGTTCTTAAATAATAAATTGTTATTTTCGTAACAAACGTGTTTAAATGTAGATTTTGCGTATTCTCATCTACCGAAGACATAATATTAATATAATACACACTGTGCGTCCCCATATCGTTGCTCATTACCAACGTTACTTGGTAAAGATAGAGCCAAAAGACCCTGGCCGGTAAATATCAAAAGACTTGGACTGTAAAGTACATTTTTCTGGCAATGTTATTATCATTGTAGCGAAACGTCGCTCTCTCGTACGCGCCCGCTGTTTATTGGATACGGACGGGCAGTTATGTTGTAGGCTATCTTTTTTTTTTGCTTCCTAACAATATTGGCCCCCAGAAACGCAAGTGGACATAATGGAACGGACCGGGCCGGGATAAACGCCGTCGATAGAAACAAATCTGGCCGTGCGCGCGACGAACAAGTGTGAATTTCTAATATCAATCGTCGGCCACGACCGCCAGAGAGAGGAGAGTGTCGAAAATCGCAGGCCCGCGCGCGAAGAACACCCCGGGCTGAATGATCACAAAGCCGGTATGCGGCGGCACCCGCCGAGAAATGCAATTCTTTTCTGGCGCCGAGTCGTCCCAACAACGTCGGTCGCGGTCAACGTTAAACTATGCATAACATTATCCCGCGTACCTGTTTTATTAAACTTTTTCGAATACATTTTTTCACATAAAAAATATATATAATCCCATTCTTTAGTTGGTTTTTTTTTTTTTTTTTTTTTTCTTTCTATTCATCCGGCGGAAACCGTAGCGCGTGTACACAGTATTATAATATATAATTTCGCGGATTAACCACGAGATGATTGTTGCCGTGGATTGAAATTTCGTCGTTTCGCAAATCGGGTTCGCATATACCCCGGGAAAATTACGCGAATACCTCCGTGAACGAACTCGGCGCCGGGCATGGAAACCCGTTCGCGGGCAACACAATATGTATACTATTTATTATTCTATTAAAAAACGACTAATAATTTATTACTACGCCGCCGCCGCCGTAGTAGTACACTGCTGTATCAATATTTTTACAACAATCGAAATTACGCGATTTCGTATTCATTAAAAACTACGTACGCAGTATTACCATATTGTCTAACCGTTGTAAAATCGGAAACGGATGATAAGTAATTTAAAATAATCATAATATTCAAACACGTTTTTATCGTAGGATTATAATTTTTTTGTTAGATGTTATTCCTACAATACCGCTGTTGCGCGTATCGCACGGTAAAATAGTGATAATTTTATCGTCTGGATAAAAATGTGTAATATAGTTATTTGATAATCTGCGGATAATTAATTTCACTTTTTTTCGTTTTTCTATAACAGTTGATTTTTTTTTGTTTTTTTATTTAAAACAACGCGCCCCACGCCATAGCTGTACCCCAGGGTTAGGTTATTGTACATGACTAAACAATAATATTCATCACGTTTCTGAAGTGTCAAGATTCAATATTTACAGCAAAACTAATATATATATAAATAAGTTTTTTTTTTTTTTTTTTCTAATGCCCGGAGGCTTTATTATTTTAACGATCTTTATATATGTATATATATGTTTGACAATATATATCTTACATACCGGATGTTAATAAATATGTGTTAAACATATAACTGATCATTACCAATTACTTTTTTTATACAATTGATTAATTACTATCTACGAAAATGTAGATTTGTATGCGTTTAGGTATAACAGTACTTCCACAATAGCACAAATATTAAAGCGTAAAGCAATTTTAGTATTTTTTTTTATTTATGTTAATTTTCGGCTTATAAAGCCGTACATGGGTCGCGAGTGAAAAAAAGTTAAAGACCACTGTTCTACATTAAATACTACAGACACACACGTAGTTGTCGAATTAACAATTTATATAATTTTTTTTTTTTTTCCTAATAAAATATACTCGATAAATTATGATATACAATTTTTAACTCTGGGCGTGCATAACGATTACCGGATTACACGATCAAGTAGCTATGCTTTTGGAACTAATTGTAATTCGGAATTTCGGTATCCCGGAGTACCAAATCTTGGATTGACACGCGCAGATATTTTTCGTTCACCGTGTTTTGCGCCCTTTCAAGGACCTATAATAATAATAATTAATAAAACGATATCGTTGCATAACGTATAATATAGCCAGTTGTTGAGAATTTACGCCATTTTTATTAGCATTATTTTTTTTTTTTTTTTTTTTTATTCGAATTTATTAATTTAATCTGAATTGTTTATAATACTATGTATTATTGTCCTGCACATGTCACTATTCAAAAAAAAAATTAGGTAGTAAGTGGATAGTCCACATTCGGCAGACGCACTCGGCAATGTCTTTGTCTTTTCAACCGTTAACCAACAAAAATAAGTTAAATCAGAATTTCATGTCAACCAAATATTTATTTATTTTATTTTATTTTTCCTGCGACAATCATTCCGTTCATTACAACGCTTTATTATATACGACATTTTTTTTTTTTTTGTTTTGTTGTACGGCGCGTAAACAAACAAAGCTGATGGTTTTACGTGTTTTCACTTATTACCATAGACACCCGCACAGCACAGCGATTGGCACAACAATAATTAATAACATTTTTTTTTTTTTTTTATTCATCCGTGTCACCCAAGGTAAACGAACAAAAACAATTAGCTTTTCGTACTAAAAATACCTGAAAACCCAACATTAGGGGACGGTATTCAATATGTGATGGATGTGTGATAGCTATAAACTATGTTCTCCGGACAACGGGGAACATTTTGTGAAAATCCGCGTAAAAAGCGCTCCGGTAGTTTTAGAGATTATTAGTCTTATACAGACAGACATTTGTATACACATAGATAATATAATGAATAATCTATGCTATAAAATATATGGTCAAATGCAATTTTTATTGATCATTTCCAATACTCAACAAATAAATAAATTACGATGAATTCGTAAATTCATAACCGCACTACTTATTATAATATTGTTGTTTTAACATAACCAAAAGGTATTTTTAATCAGTTTATAACAAATCGTTATGTGTTACACATAGACAAATTATCTGTTACTACGTATACCCGCACAGATAAAAGTCATTAGAAAACCTAAACACCATACGTTTATACGTTTTTTTTTTTTTTTTTTTAACTAACGGGTTATCGTAGGTTTTATTCAGAGACAATTAGTTTGATTTTTTTATCTGTTACGTAATCCGGAACAAATTTCTATTATTTTTAGATAATTCTGTGCACAATCGACGCCGGGTAAAAACTGATAATAATACGTAAAACGCCGGGTATACCCGTATAGGAAAATGTCTGCGGAATACTCTGAAACCGGTAGTAAAAAAACGCTGTCCGGTAATGGACACTGAGGATATATAAATATATATATATATTATATATAGGCTATGTTTTCCCGCGAGAATATAAACGTATAATATATACATCACGACCATCGTGTACGGTTTTATAACATAATTATAATATTAATATTTCGTGCGTATTTTTTTTTTTTTTAAAAAAAATGTTTTTTTTTTTTTTTCCAGCTCGGCGTCAATTATAAATGCTTGGGCAATATTATAATCTTTGCAAAAAAAAAAAAAAAAAAACATTAAATCCGTACGATCCTGTAGATATTTTTTATATTTTTTTTTTTTTTTTTTTTGCGAATCGCTGACTATTAAATCACATATTACCGTGCCGAGTTTATAACTAAAATCGTAATCGCAAGCCGAGTTTACACGTATCTACCTATAATTATAAATGCTTGGGCAATATTATAATCTTTGCAAAAAAAAAAAAAAAACATTAAATCCGTACGATCCCGCAGATATTTTTTACATTTTTTTTTTTTTTTTTGCGAATCGCTGACTATTAAATCACATATTACCGTGCCGGGTTTATAACTAAAATCGTAATCGCAAGCCGAGTTTACACGTATCCACCTATATAATATATTGTCCACATTGTGAATATTTCATGTCTGTTATTGTAGTTATATTCCGCGAGTATTTATAAACCGATTATCAATTTCGTATACGGAATTAAAATCCAACGGGCCATAACTATAATATTACAATATACGATTACGGCCGTTATGATAAAATCTCGTATCGGTGTTCTTTTTTTCCTGTCCGAGGCCATTGTTGTAAATATTTCCAGTGGCGAAAAAAACAAACAACGTTTTCTAGGTTTTTTTTTTTAGTTATTGTATGGTTTTATATAGACAAAATTGGTTTGGCCGACTATAGTAATGTTCGTCATAATATAGCTTGTACTTAACGAGCAAAAAAAATTTATTTTTATAAACGTTTAAAGTATACATTTTCAAAACATTGATTAACTGAACATTTCAAGCAATTGCTGCTCGGACAAAAAAATTTTATCTAAGTAATAAAACCGAATAAAAACTAAAAAAAATCTCGACAATTTCATATGAATAGCTTCAAGATAATTAGCTAAAAATGGCCAGAATATTTTAACGATTTTATCACCCCGATAAAAGCCGGATTATTTTTAAACGAATTACCACAATAAAAAAAAAAAAAAAAAATGGAAATTCCAACAATTCTGCAATTATTTTGGTTTGTTGAATTGTCAAATTATAGGAACGATGACAACGAAAATTGACAGCAATTTTCTTTCCCCCTAGCCCCGCCGCAAAATGGTCGGTACCTACTCGCAAGAAGAACCTAACTGGAGAGCTAAACATTAGATTAATACGAAAAGGAATTTTTTTTTTTTTTTTTATTTCGGTCCAATTTTTTCGATAACTTTAAAATATCGATAATTTTTTCTCATATCGAACATTTAATCGTATAATTATTACTACTAACCGCAAAACGGGTTTGAAACATTATTTGCTGATGGTTTCTCCGGTGTCAAGTGCGCAGCACATAGGGTTTGTAAGACCAAGTAGGGTTGGTCCCTGCCGGTGGTTTTCGAGGATAATTGAACACCGGCAATATCCAAGAGTCGTGGCGTAGCAGATATCCATCGCCACTTTGGACTTTTCGTACGCCCGGTTTAATAGTTGCGTCGTGGCAACTAATTGATCTATTTCAAATAGGTATCGGCAATTAAATTCAAAACACTATTGTAAATAATTGTAAAGTTTTTAAAACGCTGAAACTATCGCGGTTATAAATATTATAATACGGTTTTTAACATTCCCTGTACAATTGCCGACAAAAAAAAAAAAAAAAAATTTAAAAAAAAATCACGTGAATCGAGTCCGTCTATAAAAGTTTTAATAAAAATTCGTTTGTATAATTTGTACGGCGAAACTCTAAATAATTACGACTGAGTTTTCTCAAGAGATAAAAACGTTTCTTTGTTATAAATAAATTGGTATTTTTCCCGTGTGACCAACATAATAAAAACCGGCAAAAAAACAAAAATTTAAATTATCGTATTTAATAACGTGTACTCAAATGGTAATGTACTCATCTGCATTTTCCTGAGATTATAAAATGGCCGTTCGAAGATTAGAGGATATCTGACCCTAGACATTTTATTGTCCGGACGAAAATTATACAGGAATTGCGTGCACGCCCGGGGGTTTTACATTTTAAAAATTACCAGCGAATCCAGCGCGGCAGGCCTGTTACCGGCCGTGGATTATTCCATTACGACTGAATTAACTAATAAAATAATACACTCTTTTTTTTTTCTTTTTTTTTTTCATGGAACCGATTTGTTAACCAATATGGAATTTCGGCTTAATAATACCACACATTTGAGTATTTATATGGTGATTTAATTTTGAAATTATATATTTCGGCCAAGTTTCAAGGAAAAAAATATGAATTTATCGAAGAAAAAAAATCTCAGCTTTTAAAAACTCGCCGCTCGAACTAGATTAACCGTTCGTTGTATAGGTGAACATAGAATTGTACATACAATAATAGTTCATATATTCATAGATATTTTACTATTTACGTTTATTATTTCAATAATAATTCGGGTGACCGGTTGACGGGCATTATCGATTGTAGGGAATCTTGTGAAGTCTATTTATACCGAAGATCTCAATTTACCCGAGTGACTCCGAACGGTAACAAAATTAAATACATTGTCGAACGGCACAAGGGTTTCTATATACAACACATTACCGGTAACAAAGATATTGTTTTTAGGTTTAATTTTTTTTTTTATATTTGATGAGCGTACAATATACATTAAAGGTTTGTCCAACGATACGACGTATTATTTTACACGCGACGCGACTCGCCCGCGGCTTACCGTACACCGCGCTACCGTACTGACTGTTGCAGTAAAATCGAATTCGCTTTACAAAATCCTCCGGGAAAACCGCCCGCAACACAAATAACGCCGAACATTCGAAAGACTATTTTTTATGTACGCCAACCAACGATATTATCGTCGTAAACCAATTTCTTGTCGAATCGCAACCCGCGATTACGTTTGAATTTCCCGAGGATACCCGTAGGTATAACCGCCAATTAATCGCCGCCGTCGTATAAATAATAACAATAATAAGATATCCCCCGAAACAAACCGGGGTATTAATCGGTTTATAGTGCGATTATACCGTTACACGCGTCTTGTGTCTCTGCCAGTATAATTAATTAACGTTATAATATTGTAGTCTTTGGGACGACGGTATAAAGGCGTACGTACAATAAGTAGCGGTCCGCGTCGATTACAGTCACGCGTAAAAACGGCCCGAAATCGTTTTGGTAATTTCGAAATCAAGTCGGCAAACCCGTAGAAAACAACCGAATAATAATAATAATAATAATATATGAGAGTTTAACGCATTTAACGTAATAGTATTATATACATCCGGACAGATACCTCTATATTAAATAAGCTAATAGCGTTGAAAACATACGTTGAATTAGAACATTTGCTGTTCTCGGGTGTTTTTTTTATTTAAAATCGAAACCGCGGGGTCGTCGCTTTTTTTCATTCATTTAATCCACAGGGTGCGGCAGAGCCTACTGACGAGTATTGATGGGCTATAAATAACGAACGGTAAAACATAGAGAAAAGGTTTTTTTTTATTTTATTTAAATCAATCCCATATTTAAAAATTATTTTTTGAAAATTATATCGCCAAGATGGCGGCCGTCAGCATTGATACACTGTTGTAGACGATCTCTGTAGCTCTCGTATGATTTTCGGCACATTTCGACTGGTATGGCCTCGAACTTCCACGGTGATTTACTGTTTAATTTCTTCTATGGTACGTGGGCGATGTCTGAAAACCTTATCCTTAAGGTAGCCCCAGAGGAAATAATCGCACATACTTAAATCTGGGGACCGTGCTGGCCGGCCTATGTCTCGCTGTAGCTCCGTCTTGCTGAAACCATACATCTCCCAAATCATGTTCTTCAGCCGTGATAAATCTTCGTGAAGAATTCTCCTCACAGAACGATCTGAGATTTCCAAAGCTACAGCGTTTTTCCGGGCTGAGCGTCTTGGTCACTGCTCAATTGACTCTCTAACCGACTGCACTTTTTCGGGGGTTCTTACCGTTCTGGGTGCTCTGTGTCCAAGTCTACACTTAGGGTACATCCGGGTTCTTCCAAATGCCGTATCCGCAATTCGATAGTGTTAGCAGAAGGAAGAGGTTCAGCACGCGGAATGCCGCCGATGTGTATACGAAAAGCCCTTTGTGTAGCGATCACTGAATGATTATTTTCGTAATACACACGCACGACAAAACCACTATGTACACCTGTCCAGACCACGATTAAAACGATAAAAACGGCATTACCGTACAATTCAAAATATACCACTTGTTAAGGCCTGATCTTATCTTATCACAAACTAATGACCTCATTAAACTCGTCAGTCGGCTCTGCCGCACCCTGTATATATTTATTTACATTTATTTATGGTTTTATTATTATTATTATTATTATTAAATTTCAAAAACAATTTTTTTTTTTTGTTACACTCATTTTAGTTATATTTCATAACGCCTCGCGGTTTTACCAAGACAAAATGACCCGGGTCGCTGATAAAATCCGTCACTGCCGACAAACTCATAATTACTATTCATGTGGATATAATATTAATGTTTAAAACGTTTACAGATCGAATACACTTTGAATGGTTTTTTTAAACATAAAAATACCGCCTACAGAATCCATCCTACTAATAGATTAGTCATAATAAGTAGATGTATAGTAGTTTTAAATTTGTCTATTTGTAGTTGGTTAGAGGTTATATTTATAAATATATTATATATCTTCGGCTTGCACTGCTTGCTACAAAAACGCACTGCATCTACAAATTTAACAAATTTAACAGGTTTTAACGCCGTCTAGTGTAAAAGTTTGTTCTACAAATGCGAAAACGATATTAAAATTAGATTTCCCGGCTTTCCCGCAATTTTATAAATTCGCCCAACTGTTTAATACCCAGGTTTAAAGAATAAAAACACTCGGTACCGCGTTAGTGACTTTTGGCCCATAAACGAAATACGAGGTAATATAATTGAGAAATTAACATTTTAAAAAAAAAAATATCTACGGAAATCCGAAGGTATACTAAGGTACGACGAACACGCACAGTGTAGGTATTGAAATCGATAGAGTAATCAAATTCAAAACTGTATATATTTGTTAGTTTTATAGTTCTACAATGGCGGGGTATTAATTTCTCGTAGTCGGGATACACAAAACTCTAAAGAACATACACAAAAATAATAGTTTCGTATAACACCGCCGTCGATTGATTGGAAATTGGATACGGCCGTGACGACGGTACAGAGACTACGGTCCGTATTATTTCACAGTTGGGCCAATCCGGCGGTTTTCCGAGAGAGAATCGCTGAAAATTCCTGTTAAAAATATTCCGTATTGAAACCACAACTTTTGTAAAGTACAAAGGTATTTCGAAACGTGGCGTATTCCGTAATTACGCGCGCTTCGGATTTTTATTCAATTATTGATTTTTTTTTTTTTTTTTTTTTTTTATCGACCGCGTTCGTTTAGGACATACATATAGAAGACGTTCACCGACATTTAAGACATTTAAGCATCCCCCAACCATCAATCCGACAACGGCTAATTTTGTTTACCACGCGTAGATTTTTTTTTTTTGTACCTACGTATGAGTTCCGAAACTTGTCGTAACACAAACTCGTACGAATATAAAGAAAAATAAAAATATAAAATTTCAAAGTCGGTGGTCGGTGCGACGTACAAACGTACGTTCATATGCAATCGGTTTTTTACTCTATATAATTACGAATACTATGCGTATGAATTCATAAATCGTTTTTCATCATCTAAAACTTTTACAAAAAATAAAAGAAAAAAATAAACCGCATTTAGTTCATGGCAAAACCGTTATTTTATTTTATCAAAACTAACGCTCGGCCGTTTTTATTATGATAGAATATATTTGTTATTTTCTTCAAATTATTATGTAACGTCACTCGAGATTTACGACACGCGTGACGGATATGGTAAAAATTAACCGATGATCGACATTTATCGACATTTTCTGATATATCCGGAAATTTCGTATAGAATAAATAAAACCGGGTATAACTCACACCATGGGTGTGTCAGTGTTGTAGATGGAAAATTTAAAAGGTACAGCATTTTGGGTAGTTTAATTTATAAGCAATTACGGTAGAAAAAAAAACCGATTCTGAGCGGAACTCGGTAAACTGGTAATGCCTAAAAAAAATTATTAATCCTGTCTTTTCTCCTTGGAGCCAAGACAACCCGGAAATCAACAAAAATAAAACCAATGTACCGTCGTAGTGTGTTTTTTTTTTTTTTTAGAAAAACTGTTGGGAATCTGGAGAAAAAAAACTGTTCAAATGAATTGTACAACGGAAATAATTTCGAATATTTTTACTAAACGATAAAAAATGTTTTCTTACAATAAAACACTTTGTCGTTCCACTCGGAATCTAATACAATGGATAATGTTTTTTAATAAAAACTAACAACGGTTATATGCAGTTTATCCTATTTGATCCCGTCGAGATTACAATCACAAACCAGCAGATGCTGTGTACGGCTAAAAATCTGTTCAATAATCGTACCCGTATGTAAAAATAGTCGTTTTTTTTTTTTTTTTTTTAAATGGCATTTACAATACCGATGACGGCCACCCACTTCGAAAAGTATTTCAGCCTGTAGGCGGTAGTAGAAAATATGCCACGAACGCTTCTAGAAGCGCGTAGAATTCTTTCTCGATATCATCAATACAATTCTTAAATTCAACTTAACAATAAGTTTTTTCTCTTACTTTTTAAAGCTCTTTTCCGTCCAACTGAAGCGGATTTTAATGCAGTACTATCAACGTCAGTTACCTTCGGATGTGTGCAATTTTCAAACGAGTATACGAGTTGTAACACGAAAATAACGAGACTTTCCCAATATGACCCGAACGCGGATTATTTATTAAATACTTATATATTTTTTAAAAAAATATATGGATTATTGTATATTTATTAAATGTATTAAAAATATTTAAATTTAAATATTATCGATAGATTGAAAAACATATATATATATTTATTCAATGAGTTTCAAATTGAAAAAATATGAGCGGGAGCACCGATTGCCGGGAAGGTGAGTACAGAATCGTGAGAGATTTTTCGTGAGAAACGAAAACTGATCAACGGCATTATCAAAACTAAATTCCTCCTAGTACATTGTATATGAATAGGGCTGGGATTTTAATGCCCTAAAAAAACCCAAAAAATGTCCTAAAAAAAATGCTTTTATGACCTAAAAACCCCGAAAAATGCCCTAAAAAAAATATTATGTCCAAATTCTTGTACAAACGCACGCAGTCGACTCGCTGTCGAACATTTTACTTTTGGCATTTTTATATTAAATTATCAAAAAAAAAAATTAACTAGAGTAATAAAACGGTGTTAACGACGACAAAACTCGTACTGAACGTCTAACGATAATATCATCGGACGTCGATTTTACCGATTTAAGATTATTTAACAAGAAATGCGGGTAGAGGTTACTCAAACCTTGTCCGATAATATAATACGAATTACGAGTACCTACTTATAATCTGTTATATTTATTTAAAAACCATGTTGGTGTAAAAATCTTAAAATAAAATTTCAAATTCATACACTTGGTTTCTAAAAACTCAAAAAATGCAAATTTGTGACAAGATGAGCATTGCACAGTAAGCTTTGAAAAACAATGCAAAGTGCATCGAAATCCCAGCCCTATATATGAATAACATGACCGAACTTAATTGCTGACAGTATGTCTATGTACGTGTTTTCCAATAATATTTCTGCAATATTCGCTAGGGAAAGTCTCGTTGTTGTCGTGTCGCATCTCGTATATAGTTAGGCCGAACAAATAAATAATCGCATAAAAGACAATATTGTATGTGAATTTACATTTTGCAGCTTACCGATGGGAGAGCGAGTGGGAGGGGTTGGATTTTTTTTTTTTGTCGTAGCGGAGGCTTTAAATACTGCGAGTTGGCGTATAGCATAAGCCGACCGGCTGCAGATCTCGCAAAATCACTCCGGCCAGAGAAGAAATAATATTCGACGGTAATAATTCAGACGTTCGGAATAACTTACGGATTTAAACAAACAAAACCGGCGCGTAAAACAAAATAATAACATGCGTCGGAAAGCGTCCGTCTCGGGGGAGGGGAAAGAAAAAAAATATAATAATAATTGTTCGACACAATAGTTTATAGTAGAGACGTTAAAAATAAAAAACCAACAACGACGCGGCACGTATATCAGTCGTGCGTTTCCGTTGGATTTATTATTTGTACGCGATTTTTTTTTTTTTGATTTTTTACATTTCGTGTAAACGGAATTGGCGCGTGAAGATTTTTAAGCCGGTATTTTTTATTTTCTATTAAAACGGCCGTTATGTATTTTTTGGTTTATACGGCGAACAATACAATATATACAAATGTATAATCTTTTGGCGTTCCTTTATACAGTCGGTCGCATTAGGCCCGTGCGCCCTATATATTTCGTCCCTCCGTTCGCGATAATCCCCGCGATCGCGGGTAAACGGCATAATATTATTTGATTTTTTTTTTTTTTTTTATAATGTAATAACCAAAAAAAAACGTGTATTCTTATTCGGTTTTGATATAATCAATAATCGTATAAAGCGCAAGAAAAAGATATACCCTATATATATATATATATAACACTGCGATATTCGTTTGAAACAGTGGTCCGTCCGCAGTAATATTTGTATTTTATCAATTTGCAATTTCATTTTTATTTTATCGTCTAGGCCAACTTTTTTAATGAGGGGCCACAAAGTTTAAGAAATTCCAGAGGAGGGCCAGAATTATAGAAAAAATGCATTTTGTGTTTAAGCTTTATTAAATCATATAATAGGCATGTGAGATATATGGAATTGTTTTTTGATTTTCCTTAATATTTTCGAAAGCAGGTTCCAGCTGTGACGAAGCAACTTTCAACAGCGAGAAAAGACGTTCATCAGTCAATCGATTTCTGATTGAGTTTTTCCGCAATTTCATGGTCGAAAAAGTCTGTTCGCACACATAAGACGACGCAAACATAGCCATAATTTTCTGGGCGTGAGCAATTATCTTTGGGAATTCAGCTTTCGGCAGTGCTCTATAAAAATCTAGTTTTGTGGAATTCAAGAACAATTGCTTTAAATGGGTACTGCACTGGATTTCAATAATTTCCAACGGCAATTCTGCAGATACATTTTCCGGATCTACATTAAACGGCATCGAGAAAACATCTAGCGATGATTGAATCCATTTATATCTATTTAAAACTATTTTCTTCGATAATTTTCAGAATATTTCGGGCATTTTTTTATACTATACGGGCCATATACTGTCCATGTCGATGGACCCTAGGCGGGCCGGATTAAATACTTTCGCGGGCCGTACTTTGCCCATCACTGGTCTAGGCGGACGTGCGTTATTATATTATCGTAATGTACACACGTATATGTGGCCGTGTGTAGGTTCCATTGGGCAAACGGCAAATAAGTATTAACGACTAAAAAACGTTTAATATGTACTTAAATGTTCAATACTGAGCTTGAATTGTTTTTTTAATAATTAAACCGACGATTAAATGTCGGTTTTGTTGTAAATAAAAGAATAATTGTTTACGATTATTTTACACGTGTATTTATTTAATTTTGGAATAAGACTTATCGGGGACGTATTTTTCGAGGAGAGGCTGAGGGCCCCTCCCCGAGACGTCTAGAAAAAAGTGGTGACGTAGTACAAAAGTAGGGCGTGTTCCGGAGCCTTAAAAAGGTATTTATGG
Source organism: Tuberolachnus salignus (assembly GCA_956483605.1). Classification (NCBI taxonomy): domain Eukaryota; kingdom Metazoa; phylum Arthropoda; class Insecta; order Hemiptera; family Aphididae; genus Tuberolachnus; species Tuberolachnus salignus. The sequence continues at coordinate 19,735,465 of OY101438.1, forward strand.
CAAAACAAATCTATTAGCTACTCCCCCTCCCTGAAATCCCCCACCTTAGACTTGTAGTATATAAAGTGTAAATGGCCCGTATATAATTTGCACTTATGGATTTAGTGGTCCGTGAGGTCCAAAAGGTTGGCGATCGCTTGTTTAGACGACAATCTACGGGACCTCGTCATCCTGGTGTGAAAAACGAGTGTGGGTCGCCTGTCCGAAAGTTCGTATTTTCGAAAAGCCACGTATGCGAATAATTAATCTGTTCGAAAACAGTATGTGTTACTAATAAAAGACATTTTCGAATAGATTTAAGTTTAAAAAAAAAGAAAAAAAAAATGTTTATAAAGTAACTTGCAATATCTTTTAAAAATTCTAAATTATCTAACTCGTCGTCGTCGTCGTCGTCGTAAATTTTACATTGAGCACGTATTTTTTACGTATTGATGTATACTATTAATCAATAACTTATCTGTAAAGTACGCGAAAACAAAATTTTCTATGTAAGATACCGAGCCACGTTCTACATCCAAATGATTACCGCCGGTTCCGTGACCTTTCAAACAGATTATTTTTCGAACACACAACCTTCTGACCAGCGCCCGTGGAAAACTGACCGTGGTAAGCATTCGCGACCAGAACACTTGTGTTCCGAATAAAAATACGAAAACATCTAGAAGGGTTAAATGCGAGTAACAATTCTGATCGATGTAAAGTTCTCGTTTTGAAATTCTCTACTATACCGCGTAAAGTATGCCCAGATATTTTTATTTTATATAAAGCAAAGCGGTTTTATAAGAACTCGTAGGAAAATTTATAATCGTTTTTTTTTTTTTTTACGATTAAAGTATTTTTTTTCTTTTAATCGTGTCTGCGATACCTATCGCGTTACGCTTATAAACATGTTCGGATTGAACTGTGTTAAAAATAGACGAGTGTTCATTACTTGATTTTATCGTCGCTAAATAAACATCATAGTTTTGTAATAGTTTGCGGGGAATGTAAACGGTGGACAAAAAAAAATCCCATTACGATCCACTACAGTGGACCACTGTCGTGAACGAAATATGTCACGATTAAAAAAAAAAACCTAACCTTTTGTAAAAGAGTCTTTGCTTTTCTCTACTTTATATATATATATATATATTATTATTTTTTACTTATGCGGGTAGGTGATTTAGAAACGTTTTTTTTTTTTTTTACTATAGCGCATGGATACGATTGATGGCTTGGTCTTAAAAATTGTTTACGATGTTTGCTAGCGCGACATCGATAGAGAAAATATACGTTTGAAAATTTAAATTTTAAGTGTAGTGGATGAACGCGAATACGATTGAATAATAATAAAAAAAAACAGTCCGTTAAGAAGGACGCCACACACTCGGGTCTAACGTCTCGGTCTAACCCAACGGCCAATATAGAAAAATAACGTAAATTCTCGCGATCCGTTTGGGTAAAACTTAGTGTTCAAACACAGATAAAAGAAATTCAATGAGGAGAATAGTTTCGTGGTCCGGAGGAAGACCTCTAAAACGGCGGGCGGGCGGAATACAGCAAGGCGGGAGATACGCTGGAAGAAACAGTACGGTACGAAGGATCGTGATTATTATATTACAGATGATATTAAGACGATGACGATGACGAATTGATAAAATAAAAAATAAAAACAATGCAAACAAATGGAACAATATAAAACCATGGTCGTCCACTTGGGGAAATCATTGGGAGGGGGAGTACGAAGAGCCCATTGATCCCTCTATCAGGGGGTTTATCAAAGCCTATTTTTAATTTATTGTCAAGCTAAGCTTAATGTCATGGCATACCAATATAACCATATTATTTGCATATAGTTTATAAATCGGATTTACACGGTTGTAAATATTATCGTTTAAATGATAGAGTGATATATATATATATATATATATATATATATATATATATATATAAATATGATTTTGTAACCGTGGCCAGAGGGTATCGGTAATGTTTCCTCCTGATGGATTTTTTTTTTTTTTTTTTTCGTTTCAGGCATCATATATTTAAAATAAAAATAAACATGTAGTTTATGAAACAAAACTAAATAAATAATATCAAATAAGTAAAATATGAATAATAATAATAACAACGCTCTAATGTAATGGTAACAAGTATTGCATATGTACATTGCATAATAATTATATTTTTTTCTTTTGTCCAGTATACGGCTGTATTTACCGCCTTCTTGTTGCTTATCATAAGATCCTCTTGTGTACATGGGTTTGGCCCTCGTGGGCAGACAAGTAGGTGTGACGTTGCCCGCTCTTGTCCACATATGCCAATTATGTCTTGATCTCCGTATCCCCGTTTTCTCATATTTTCTTTTGTCCGTCCTACACCAACACGCAGTCTGTTCAGTGTCTTCCATACCGGCCAGTCTAGGCAGTTACCAATCCTTCTGATGGTTCCATCCATCTATTACCGTCGGTGTCCGTTATCAGTTTTTTCCGCTCATCTAGCCTGCTTAGTAAGGGCGTTTCCGTTAGCTATTCAGTTACGTTTAGGAAAGACTTTCTTGATTTCAGACGGGAAGCGGGGTCATTTTAACCGTACATAGGGTGCCTGGCGTCTCTTTTTTTGTTTACCGCGTTCAATTTTAGAGGATATCAGACGTCGAACTGGTGGTGGTGGTGGTGGTGGGATACCTGCCAGTAAATAAAGTTTGTCCGTTGGTGTCTGTTTCTTAGGCATCCTGTCATTAGTCGACACGTTGTATTTAAGACGATAACTACCTTTTTCGCGTGAGTAGAGCTTCTCCGGACCGGGCAAGCATACTCCCCCACCGAGCAGCACAGTGCCATCGCTGAAACCCTTAACGCGTGTGGTTGTGCGCCCCCCGCTGATCCTTGTTAATTTCTCACGATAGACGCGGTCGCGTTATGATTTTATTATTTTTGTCTACGATAAGACGAGTTAAAGAATAGTATTGAAAAATTCGCGTTGCTCGCTGCCTCGTTTTTATTAAAACGTGTACGCGTCTATATCATCAGACAATTGTAGTTTCTTACAGGGTTGTGATGACGTGTAAAAAAAAAAAAAATATATATATATATATATAAAGCGGGGTTCATCACAAACGCATCCCAGTGTAAATATTTATTACAAGAAAATACTAGAATAACTATTCCAGAAGCACTAATGTTTGTATAATATTAGAACACGCACTACTCATTTTGTGCTCATTTTTAAATGGGGTATCTGGGGCTATATTAAAATACTACATTGGCCTTTGAATACCCACATTGCCCCCGGGCGGGTTTTTATCATGCGGGCGCGCTTGTATAAAAACGATATTATCGGTAAGTCGTTTCCAACGGCGATGGGTTGATATTTTTTTTTCCCGTTTTTCAAACGGCGCTCGAGTATTCGTTGTTGGTTTTTTTTTTTTTTTTTTTTTTGTTCAAAAGTGTCACGCGTGCGACCACTTAAAAAGCCGGTAGTCGACGCCCACTCAAACACAACTGTTATTGAATACGTGTGCGGTTTTTTTTTTTTTTGTTATCGGCTCGACAATTTTCCGACGCATCGGCTCGACAGATTTTTGGCATTTTCCACCGCCGGACACGATCGTATAACAATAAATCTATTATTATAATATGTTATGTATGCTCGACGCGCAACTATTTCGGTAATTTTTTTGTTTTTTTTTTATCTATGCGTTCTTTATTCGGCGTTTACTCCGTCGTGTTAACAAATTTATAATATAAACCAATAATCAGTAAAAACAATAGACCGGGTGGGGGGGGGGCGGGAGAAAAAAACCGCGATGAAAAAAAAATGTTCCGTTTCCTGTCGAATTAATGACGATGGTTTATGGACAATATAATATTACCACGCACAGTCCGAAACACAGCCCCGTCCATAATTTGGAATAATTTTTCGAGTGACGTTTTTCGCCCGGAGTGCACCACGGGTGCGTTTAAAATATTATTATGCGCCCCATAATCGGCATTATATACCGGTATATAACAGTAACTAAAACGTTTCGTCCGCTCCAATGGAGGGAACCATTTTTTTTTTTTTTTTTTTTAAATGCAATCTACAATCTATACCACTTGGGCACGATAAGAAGATGAGATACAGATTAATAAAATACATCATATCCTTAATAACATTTATACGTAATACGTGACATTTTTGAGGAATGCAGTTACCACCATTAGTAACATTTTCATTTGTGATTTTAATTTTATATATTTTTTTTTATGATTAATATTAATATTCGTGTGGCGTTTGAAAGTTGTGCTAATAAAACGAATAGTTTTTCAATATCTGACCGGTCGGGGGACTATGTTCGCGTTTTGTCTACTAAATGTACGTCGCTAAGATTTGCAAACCTAACCTAGAGAACCCCGTCGAGAAGGCATTACGAGGCGATTCTACGGGGACGGAGTCGAGGTAACAGCTAGGGGTATAATAAACTATAACGCGTGTATTTTACTAAAGCGGCCTTCTTACTGCCACAATACGATTAAGACGCTCAAAACGATTTTTGGTTTTAAATTCGATATGAACGCTAAACGCGCCGTACAACTTGGACAGTTTGTAGACTTCGGTATGTACGTATGCGTTTAAATTCTCGCAGCGATAATTGAAGGGAAGTGAATAGAACAGTCAATGTATTTTATCAATCGATCAAAACACATCGCGCGGTAAGTAGTACCTACCAGATTTTACGTATAGACTTATTGTCGTCGATGGAAAAAAAAACACTGGCGACAGACACCTTGATTGCGGAAAGGTTTTTTTATTTTTTTTTTTATTTAAATGCAATCTACAACCTATACCACTTGGGCACGATAAGAAGATGAGATACAGATTAATAAAATACATCATATCCTTAATAACATTTATACGTAATACGTGACATTTTTGAGGAAAGCAGCCACCCCCATTAGTAACACTTTCATTTGTAATTTTAATTGCATATATTTTTTCTAATTAATATTAATGTTTGGTGCCAACAGGTCATGACACCATTTCCGTTTTAACCGTCTCCGGGGGGTTGCCGGGGATTGTAGGATTAGCAAGGTTTTTGCCAAGAGGATTGGCATGAGTTAATGTGCGAACATGGAAACGTTTATAATATGTTTTAGCTTCTTCTGAAACCGAAAGCATCTTTAGGTCAGTGTGTATAATGAAGTTAGAGACATAGGGAGGGGCATTTAATAATTTTCGAAGTGCGATGTTTTGGAATGTTTGAATTTTTTTGCGTTTCCCCAAAGCTGAAGGCCGTATGTCTAAGAAGACATTAGTAGTGATTTATAAATAAGTAATTTATTATCGATGTGAGTATATTTATTATTGTCCATGAGGTTTTTTAGTAGACATAGGCGTAGGTTGATAAGCATAATTCTAATACGTAACCTATATACAGGGTGTCCCCAAGGCCGGACAAGCCCAGCATGCGATTGAGCTTAGCCCGGTGGGTGCCCCCTGGATATTAATAATTTGGGCCGCTCAGTTGAAATGTCTCTAATTTTTCATTTTTGCTCAAATTCACTATTGGAATTGAATTGGCTGAACCAGACCTACCCATTGTCTATTGTTTCTCTTGGGATATTTATATTTTACATACTGGACCGGTAAAATATTGAGCACGACTGACTGAAATCGTCGAATCTCGGCCCTGGGCGTCCCGCGAATCGTAAACCCATTGCTATATTTCCTGAGATAATGAAAATAATCAAATCTGTCTGGTTTTTTTTTTTTTTTTATATGACTCACACGTGATAAGGATTACAAATGTACATTAAATGTTTATGTTTCGGTAATAAAAAACTAGCTTTTTAGTTTATTGTTTTTGAAATAATCCTGGTAATATTTTAGTTCTTTGTATTATAATAGTGTTTTGAAATATTATTTCATCTCGTATTCTGATGAGTTTTGTTTTGATAAACACTATAATGTTTATATATATATTGTTTTTCTGTAAACTAAAGCGGTATTAAAAGTCACGATGTCAACGAAAATAAAATGTTGAAACATCGACATTTCCAAACGAATATTTATAAAAAAATATAAAATGTTAACCGAAACATAAATGAGTCACATAAAACAACACACAACAACATAATTTGATTATCTTCATTATATCAGGATATATCTTCATGGGACACCCTGTATACAAAAGACATGTATAATTCCGACAAAGTCGCAGACAAATAATGTGTATATTAATATATACTTATTATAGCGGCAGGAGGGATGATGAACAGTAATAAGTTACGTGTATCAAAGTTACGTAGCTCGGTTACTTTTGTAACTTGTAGCGATTAATCAGTTACAACATCGTCAATTAATTTTAAAACGCGACTCGTAACAATTTGTTTCGTGACTCGTAATCGCAACCTAACGCATAAACTGAATTACGAAAATCGTCTCGAATCGGCATTTCGACAATTGCCAATTGTTATTTCAACTAACCGATTTAAATGATTTGTATTGTTGTCATCGCTATTCCGTGGGATTGTTGAGCATTAATACGAGAACGAATAAGAACGAATAACCGTGATGATTTCAATTTGTAACGAGAAAAGGAAATTATTTTAATAATAATACGTGTGTAACTCGCGACTATTAACGTAACTGTAACTCAGAATAGATGTAACCGGTAACGTGTGATTAGTTACTTAAACTTAGAGTTACGAGTAACTTGTGGCCAGTTGCACTGCAGGTACCGTAACTTGCCCATCGCCAAATAGTGGGTCGCCGATTACAAATCAAAAAACGGTAATACGCGATGATTTTGAAAATATTAGTTTAACGATTCAATGGTTTTTTTTTTTATAATTGCCGAGAAAAAAATAAAATCATCGTAGAGACAATTATCTTGGTAATATGATCGCTCCTGTGATCAGGTGGAGGGGTACCCAAGAACAGTAATACAATGCCGTTATTTACTGTATATATATATATATATATGACAAATGTTTTATAAGTTACCAACAAATATTTTTCTGTCATTCAAACATTACGTAACTGCCACTTTGAATTTAAAATACACATTATTGGTGTTAATAATACAAATGAATAAAACAACTTTTATGGTTTATAAAACCGTAAAATAACGTTTTTTTTTTTTTTTTTTTTAATTATATTAGTTACAAGTGGAATTTAAATAACCTTATCATTGGTGTTGTAAATAAAAACACAATACCACAAAATAATTGGTGGTAACCACGATTACAATAGGATCAATTATCATAATTTCAATATCGTCATATTAATATTATCATATAACAAACGCCGCATTGTGTAAGTGTTAAAAGTTCAAGTTTATGTTTAAAAAATCCGTTAAAAACCCAAATCAACAACCGTAAGTTATTTGTCGTTACAGGTTAATACAATTTTTCAATTTAATTTAATTTTTAAATATTAATCATTCTGTATGTTCTACCATTTCAACTTCCCGTCTACGACAATGGCTCGCCTAACCACGGTGCGAAAGATGTGGTGTTTTTTACATTGGCGTTTAAAAATTATAAAATTATAGGAATTTCCAAAAGAAACGGAAAAAGCGTTTAAAATCAAAGGCAGAAAAACTTGTCAGGCTTATAATGCGTGTTAAAAGCTGCGGATAAGCGTTCTCTACAATCGTAATAAAATTATTTAAATTTATCTACTGAATTGGTTTTTATTTTATTTTTTTTTTTTTGTATAATATTTCATCCGGATTAGCTGTTTCGACTTTGTCGTATACCAAATGATTACATTGAAATGCCAAGGGGAAATAAAATTGAATTTTTCCATAGTCTCGAAAAGATTATAATCTTCTTCTACTGTCTCAATACTATGCCTACTCACTTTGAAACGGAAATTAATTTTTAAATTTTACCGTGGTAGATTTTTGATTGAAAAATTCTATCGCAGTGTTGATGATTTTTCCGGAATGACTTAACAAACGTTCGATTATCTAAACGGTGACAATGCGGTAAATAGTTTTAGTTATTTTCATCGTCGAGAATTTATTACTGCGTTATAAATTGTACGACCGTAAAATGGAAAATAAATATTATTTTTCGCGAAAATATTACGCCGTACGGTTTTATTACGATTTTCGTGCGACTATATAAACGAAAATATGTCCGATTTGACACGAACGGAACCGCGAGGTCCGATACTTATTTTTTTTTTTATTTTTTTTTTTTTTTTGTCACTCGCACTTTATATCCCTCAGACCGGTTCCGCAGAAAGCCTAAAAGTAACGTCGGAAAGAGTATAACGGAACGATAGTTTGGATTACAGACCAAGCCGGGAATTTAAAAGTTTTCTACACACGATAGTTTTAAGTGCGTACCGTGTGATCAGAACCGTATTTTCGTTGTATCCCGTCAAAGTGCAGAGTGTAGTGTTCCGCGGTCGGCAACAAGATTAAAACTTATTTCAAAGGTATTTTTGGACTGATATCTAAAAATATATATTTATTTATTTTTTTTTTTTTTTGACTTGTTATCGGTTCGCGTGTGAAATGATGTGGATTTTTTTTTTCTCTCGTCCTTTTCGGTTTCCTAGCCGCGCGACGAGACCCGGTAAACGTTATTTTTAAAATCCGCATAAAATATTGTAAGAATAAAAACCGTGTGTATACGCATCGTTTTTTGCTTGTTGGTATCGACTACGAAACGCCAACGAGTCCAAATTCGTCCATTATTTACACGTGTACAATTTCATTAGATGGATATATTGTGGTGTGTGTATGTATCAGCGCGAAAACGCTAAATTTAACCCGTAAATGTTTACAACCATATTAAGTACCTACTTTATCATTCGATTTGATTGCAAACAATAAACTATTTCGATCGATTACATCGATCCATATGCGATTAGTGTAGTTAAAAATGTACGAAAACGATTTTTTCATTGCTACGTAGAATACGAAATTAGCAATATGAATGTTAATGAAATCAAATTTAAAACGTTAACGTCCCAGGGAAAACGGTAAAAATTAAACATTTTTGTAAAAAAAGAAATACGGTGTAGTCACGTCTCTATATAGTAAGTACATACGTACAATAATTAAGGGTGACGGTCAAAACTATTTTTGCTATAAATGTTTTACACGTTAATAAAAAGAAAACGGAGCCTCCTCGTTTGATAGTGCAATAATATTTTGTTTTGAAATCCGAAAATACCTATTTACTGCAGCTGATACCATGACGGTTGTCGTAGATATTAATAGCTTCTGTACTTACTAAAAACGCGTGTTTTGTTGAGAAAATACAACAAAAAAAAAACTAGTCGGAATTACAAACAAAATTGCCTACTGACAGGGATGGGCAAAATACATCACTTTGTGTAATTCAAATACATAATATATAAAATTTGATTAGTGAAAATACCAAGTACACATTGATTACATGAAATTTATGGATTAGATCAACACTTCGAGATAAAAGGACATACGTTCAGAAGCGGACCACAATTAAAAAATATTTGGGATCGGTTATAACGCAGAAGGAATGACGAAAGAAATCGTACCGTCGAGAATTCGTCTGGCGATTAAATGATACTATATGGGGTCTAGAATAAGTTCTTAAATGAAGGACCTTCATCGTGGACGTCAAATTAATGAAGGAGTTATCATGATGAGATAAACTTCAAATTAAAATTAGAGAGATGGCTAAAAGTAGACCTTTTGCGTGGTCGGGCTATACCTGGCGCAAACTGAAATTTTCAGTTCGCCTCTAGATCGAGACTAGTGAAGTGCAAATTCCGGAAAATTTAATTTCGGGAAATTCTAGGGAACATTCTCAATTTCGGGAACATTATGGATTTTATACATGTTATACTCATGATTTAATATTTAAATCAATCGAATGTCGAATAACAAATGGCCAGGAGAATAGGATGGACATATTTGGTGATTACAAAAATATATTATGACGTACAAAATATACGAATCGAAGTTTACGAACATAGGCCATACAATTAAATATAATCGGTCGTCGGTGTAAAAATTAGATTTAAAATAATTCCTTTATTTACTATTATAACTATTTTAATGTTTACGATTTAAATGTGAAATTTGTAGTAAATCTATTAAGATTCAAGGTAAAAGTTAGGTATTTCACACGTTTCAACTAAAATGATTTACGTATTTAATACGTGAATATTAAAAAAAAAAAAAAATATTCAAGTTAACTTTTTTGAAAAAATATTCTTATAACACTAATGGAAACACAACAGGGAGCGAAATTGTGTTAAGAAGTGGAGATTAAGGCGAAGAAACCGAAAACCCAACGGAGAGAAGTCGCAGGGAACAATCCTGGCGGGTGTTATTAATATTATATAGAGGTGAGCTTTTTTTTTTTTTTTCGTACGATCGCTTTAAATGTTTAATGAATTTCCAAAAAGTCAATGGGGACGGGCACGATTTAAATCCTAAGTAACGTAGTTTTACCCTGGTTCATTTTTTACCCAGACATCTATCGTTTTCAATAACAATCGCACATTGCAATAATATTATTGCCGTGATTATTTTTAATGGCATAAAACACTATGATAGCAACCGTCGGTTACCAGCTCGCACTAGGAGGCGGAAAAGGAAATTCGTCAAAATCTTGTTTTTTTGACGTGGTTAATTTTATAAAGTACGTATTATGAATAATCTTTTATTTTTCTTGTTGTCGTTATTATTATTTTTTTTATACGAAAATAAGACGATCGTAAAGAAGATTTTAAAAATGTTATACATAAACAACGGGCGTTAAAGTGTTTTTAAGTTTGGTACGAAACGGTTTTTTATTATTATTATATATATATCTGGAAATAAAAACATCGAGTGATACTACAATACTCTTGCCCGGGGCACGGTGTTCTGCAATATGGACAAGTCGACTTTGTCGGTTTACAAAACACAAAAAAAAAAAAAAAAAAAAAATCGAGTAAATAAAACAAAAGAACGCCGCCGACGCTCGGCTACCGCGCGCCGTATCGGATAATAATATTATTATATAATGCCGAATAATAGTGTAAGTTTTGTGAACTCGAACAGTTTAGGAAGAAAAAAAAATAAATATACGCATACAAGCCGGATATATAGCAGTGGATTATTTTTTTCGGTTCTACAGATTTTTATACGCTTAGACCGTTAACCCCGCGCGACTCGTTCGGCCAAACTTTTCTAGGGCAGTTAAATATTTCGCATAGCCCGACAATAATAGTATTGAAAACATTTTCCAATATTATAGTTAATCTGTTTTTGTTTTTTTTTTTTATATATATATATAAACGTTTAAAATGCAAGTTTCAATAAAAATCGTAACTATTTTTCGATTTATTTGTTTGGCTCCCGAAAAATAATGCTTAAAAATTTAAAACGAAAAAACACGGACGGTCGTTATTTATTTTTTAGTTGCAGATTATTATCGTTTTTCAGTTTGTTAAATTTAACAAAAAAAACAAATGTTTAACCGAAACTCGCTAAAAATCGGTTTGTCGTTGTAAAAAATTGACCGTCACATACAGATAAATTCTACATTCGAAAATGTTCAATTACAGTAGACCGCCTACGGTTGTGGTGTACGGCCGTTTTTTATTATATTTTTAACCGAGATAGACCGTATACTATTACGAACTCGTTAAAAATATAGTCGGCATCATCTTTTAATATTAATCAGCCGGCAAATTGTTTGTTGCAATACACCCCGGCCCCACACCCTCGACAACCAAGAAAAAAATGTATTATAGTGCCCAGTGGTTGCCTTTTCGATCGAATTTTTTTCTTCTAAAATCGGAATATTGTTCCACGTGTTGTTGTGAACGTGCACAATTTACAACGGCAAAAGGGTTTATAAAAATTGCCCAAATAATGCGCTATAATCCGACCTCTTTTGAATCGTATACGACCGCCGACTGTTTGGATTTAATAAAATTCCCTACGCGAGCAATTAAGTAGTACGACCTTTTAAAATGGTAATCGGTTTTTTTTTTTTTTTTGATTTTCCAATGGTTATCGGTTTCGTTTTATACTAGCCCGTGACGTGATTGTCAAACGGTAAAGTACTCAATTTCCCTCCGGTTGAAATTAATAATATTATTTACGCGGCAAAACAGTATAAGTACCGACTAGTGCTCGGCACATAATCCGGAGTTGATTAATGGTAACAATCCGTATAATCCGGATTGATGTTATCGATCCGAATTGTTATTTTATTATTATTTTAAAATTCAATTTATTAAAAAAAAAATGTAAGGTCATTAAATTAATAATTGCAGACAAAATGAAAAAAAAAAGCAAGTGGGCCACTACTGATAAGGTAAGATATAGAGAGGAATTTAATTTATATCTGAACACAACGATAAATCATTGCTAACGAAAAGCGATCCTGAGAGAAGTTCCGTTAATCGTGATTTTCATCAATATCAATGGATTTTGGTTTATAAGGGTATAAAAAATAATAAAGACGTGTCTACGGATTTTCAATATTTTCATATGGAAAACCAAATAACTTATGATGAACATTGTATCAAATTTTCGAGTATTTTCGAGAAACAAAAAAAATTTAATCTACATAAAACCAAAAAAAAAAAAAAAAACTTAAAAAACTCGACAATTGCTCTCGGTGGCTATAAATAGGTCAAAACCTGTCTGAATATTTTAATATTTTTATTACGGCTAGAGGGGATTGATATAAGTATTCGGTGAAAATGTCAAGATTTTAGCGGAATTAAAACAACAAAACGAAAATTAATAAAATTAACAAAAAACGGTTGTTGCGTAAATATTCCCACGTTCTCGTCACAACAAGGAAAATCATAAATTGAGCACCTCGGTGCACCAAACAAGATCCAAAATTTAACATAAAAACCCTGCCGTCAGTTTTTGAGCGGAGCAAGCTTTCCGGTAGTATAGTTGTTTACAGACGGAAAAAAAAAAACACACGCACGCATATCATTTGTAAAACCAATAGATTCGAAATCTCTGAAACTCAGAAACTAAAAATGGCAACATAAATCACGAAAGTCGTTTGGTTGTGATTGTGTATATTTGTGTTTCTTTGTTGTATACCTACAATAAACACTAGATCAACATAGAAATGATTGTATATACCACCTAGTTGAGCAATCTTTAGATCCTAGAAACTCCGTTCGTTTGATTGTTCGTTATCGTAAAAGTACAGGAATAGATATTACGATACCAAACTACGGGAAGACCTCGAGAGTGAGGTCCGAGCCAATGTGTATGACATTAAAACCATTCTGTAAATCTGTAAATCCCGCCGGGACATAATTGATCTAAACGTCGAAAAAAGGGGTTACTTTTAATGTGTAGTGCCCGTAACAGTCCAACGGCATACACTAGTGAATATCCCACCTGGGTACGGTTAAACAACAACCGAATTACGGTCATTTATTACTTGGATTCCTTGGAGTGTTCTGATTTTAAGGAATATTCGAAAATTGTGTACCGGGAGACCAACCAAGAGCGCTCGGAAGAACACCTATTGCTATCGGCCAGTGGAACAAGCAAACCATACCCCCGGGATAACTAAAGCCCCTCTCACCCGTTACGATTATGCTAGGATATATTTACCCCTATTCGTGTACCGGGGTATTATTGTACTAGGATTATCATACTCGGTAGGACCAAAAGTCTAGGGTCTATGTCCCCTAAATGTATAATAGGAAAATCGTACCTCCCGGGGAGATTTGAAATATTCCTTTACCTTCAATCGTATATATTCTTAGACCAGAGTTGTCTGGTCGACGGCGTGCCGCCCCCCTGTAAAAACACCGCGGCGCACACTTAGGAAACCGGCTGTTCTAGGCGATTGACATTTGTTATATAATATTTAAAAATGTACTCGTACGATATAAAAAAAAAAAAAATAGTCTATGTATGATTATAAATCGTTATTTCACAGTTTCATTAAACGCATAACAATTTTCAATGACGCTAAAAAAATTGTTTCCGATTATATTTCCCCCGCCCAGAAAAAAAAAAATCTCAAATACCGTTACTTTTCTATGAAATTAAATTAACTTTTCCGAGGTGGGGAGAAATCAACCGAACGGTAACAGTTTGATAAAACTAAAATAATCATAAAATTTCGAATGTTAATCAGATTATTTATACGTGTCGGCGTATACTCTACGAAGAAAACGTTAAAGAATTGACGATTTAGCCACCGGTGATCGCACAAATATTTTATATACGGGTCCGGCGAAACAGTTGAGTGCATGCAGCATTGAAAGACTATTAACAAAAAAAACCACGCCATTTACAGAAACAAGATTTATTTTATTTTATTCAGTCCGTCATGCCGTTCTAAGCATTAAGTTTTAAAAATCACATCAGAAAGACGACGGCCTCCAGCAGCGATACACTGATTAAGGTGACTTTTGGAGTTTTCGGCCACTTTTTTGCACATATCGACGGGTATAGCGGCGATTTCCTCCCGAATTCGATCATCGAGTTCTTCCGAGGTGTGAGACCGAAAACATTTCCTTCGGGTAGCCCCACAGGAGTAAATCGTAAACGCTCAAATCGACTGAGCGAGTGGGCCATCTCACGTCACCCCTCAGACGGGGAACATTTGTCGTAGTTTCGTCATTGAAACTCGAACAGCATAAGGCCGTAGCCCCATTCTGTTGAAAACAGATGTCTCTCAAATATGCTCTCTCACCTAACCTAACCTAACAGTTCTTCCAGTTGAGGTTCAAAAAAAAAAATGCCCAACATTGAAAGATATCGTTTAGCGTTGGCAATTACGGTTTTTCGATTTTCTTCAGAAAAAAAATAATAATACCCCAAAATTGAAAATCGCGCACCATACGGTCACTTTTGAAGAGTCTTCACTCTTCAAAAGAAGTGATCTCTTGTGAATTTTTTTTTGGGGTTACTTTCAACCCAGTACCCGAACATTTTGTTTATTCACCGCTCCGCTGAGATGAAAGTGGATCGCGTCACTACTGAAATAAGTCAATCTCACATGGATCCGGTTCAATATTTTTCGGGAGCAATTAAATCTTCAAAAATCATCGTCTTCATTCATGTATTGCTGCTGGGAACCATAATTTTTCTGACGTCATTTGCATAACTCAATGCATAAAACAGCATTGATGTACCGAATAAAATAAAATAAATCTCATTACTGTAAGTTGCGTAGTTATTTTTTTTAATAGCTTTTCAAAAATGCACTGTCTGTTTGGCCGCGCCCCGTACTATGAAATCGAATGTAGTAAACAAATTATTTATACATTTTTAACATTTGCTATGAGATTTTTTTACTGTAGGAATATAATAGGTTATTGCGTATTGTTCGTGGTGATGACGAAAGTGTATATATATATATATATATATATATATATATATACGTGGTTAGATTAGCTCTTAAAAATATCAAACTAATGCGTAAATCGTGACGTTCGGTCATAATAATTATTATCCCGGCGCAGACAATACAGTCGGTATTTGATGTATTTAAAACGAAAATGCGTTCAATATTGATTATTATACAAATAAAAACCATGATATTTTTAATCGCCAATTTTTTTTTTAATTTGTTTTATAATATTAAATTTCAGTTCGTATAATAGAACAGCGTAAACGAAAGCATTGCTTGCGTCTAAATGAAAAATCAGAATTAAATTTTATAACGAGAGATTTTGAAACGAGATGGGACGACATAGGTTTAAGAAGTATTAATCGTCATGTGAAAATATTGGTATAGAATAGTATTTTTAAAATGTGTCTTTACGTTAAATATGTTTTTCCCATTTAATTTCATTGACTTCATCATGGTTATTATTAATGTTTGAGTTTTAAGCACGACGTCTTAACGACAAAGCGTACTGCGTAAATATTTGTATTTCCGTGTTGTACAAGGGCGTATTTTAGGGGTCGAAGAGGGCCGATCACTCCCCTTGGATTACCCGATGTACCAATAAATGTTGTTTGTATAGTAATTCGTTGTGTTTTCCATTCGTTGTTCACCTGCCTAAACTGTCCTTGAAACAAACATATGATCAAATATTAAATTATTAGCACGCTAAAAGGTATTTCAGTGCTAAAATTCAGGGTGTTTCGATTGATTGTCTCCGAAACGTGTACATACGTAAAAAAAAAAAAAAACGTTAACAGATGGCCTCCTCCTGAATTACGTTTCGGGGACGCCACTTCGGGGCCCGGCGTTGTACACTATTTATTTCGTTAGTCGGCAGAATATTTAATTACGATAAGGGACCACGCCGCACTATGCAATACGGTCGGAATTTATAAATAATACAATCGACAGACGGTATAGAACAAAAACAAAAAAAAAAAAAACCGACGCATAAAATCGTTGATTATTATTTATTTATTCGCGCATAAATTAGTGTAGGTACACGACTACCGTACAGGTGTTGTGTGTGCGGATTTTAAATATTTCAATTTTACGGGCACGCATATTTTACGCTCCAGAACCACCGCGAAATCGTCGGGCGCGTGTTATTTAATAAATCAGAAAGAACCGAACCAAACAAATCTAACTCTCCGTATACCCCCCCCACCACCCCCGAAGTGTACATGGATAATAAAATTGTGACGGCCGGTGTTGAGAGTGATGAAACTTATATAGATCATTTTTTTTTTTTTTTTTTTTTATTAACGATCTTTTATGGTATCTAGATAAATATAGCCGTATTATAAAAAAAAAATATTTATCTTGGATACAATTTTCACATACGAGGTGCGACAATAAAATAACGAGACTTTTTGAATAAAAGTTGTTTATTTTAAAAATGTTATAATTTAATGATTATCACCTTCAAAGTACCTTCCCTCAGCATCAATACACTGTTTCATACGTCGCTGCCATTCTTGAGAACAGTGTTGCCAATTGCTTTCATTCAGCCCTTTTAGAAGTTCTGCCGTTTTCATTTTTACGTCATCAACTGTTTGAAAATGGGAAAAAAAATAGGAAGAAGTCACAAGGAGCAAGGTCTGGCGAGTACGGGGGATGTTGACGTACAGAAATTTTTTTTTCAGTTAAAAAACGTTGAATTGAAAATGCACTGTGAGCTGGAGCGTTGCCTTGGTGAAGAACCCAGCCATTTTTCCATAGATCTGGTCGCTTCTTTCTGACACGTTCTCTTAATTTAATTAATACCTCTTTATAATAATATTGATTAATTAATTTTGTCGATTTTTTCAACGTTTTCGTTTGTTGAAGACGTGGTAGGACGTCCAGAACGATCATCGTCTTCGACGTCCTCCCTTCCACTACAAAACCGTTTGTGCCATTCAAAAACACGAGCTCTTGATAAACATTCTTCGCCATAAACTTCGCAGAACATACGAAACGATTCCGCGGCAGTTTTTTTTAATTTAACAAGAAATTTAATGTTAACACATGTTGTTCGATTTTTATATCTAACATTTTTCGGCAGTATAGTCGAACTCGCACTAATAACAAGGCTACTAACGTATAAGAAAATGAATCGATGCCATCAGTGTTCATAGTACTTTTACATAAGTGTTTTCTAATCATATTTCAATAATCGTTTTATAGATAACGTTAATAGTTTAGGTTTTATTCAAAAAGTCTCGTTATTTTATTGTCGCACCTCGTATCTAGATTTAATTGACGTATTGTTCATATTTACGGATTGAAAACTTAAAATTAAGGCCGAAAAGTTTATATAACTGAATTATGTACCGATTCCAAGGCCGAATTTAGAGGCATATCGCTCGTGAACGGGAGTCCGCACAATCCCGGTTAATGTGAATTATATAACGACGACATAACACAGAGAAAATGATTTTACACGAATTTCGCCTGCTCGTGGCTACATAATAAGGGGCAAAATTTAGGCAATTTATTGTTCGCGTCGACGGCCGCCGGGATCCTGTACGATTTTACGATTTAATATTATTTTACAAATAATAATTATTTATTTATTTTTCGCGATTAGCGGTCGGAATGATAACTTATAAACACTTGTAGTCTGCCGAACGTGGACGGTAGTCCGCTTTCCGCCTATTTTTTTTTTTTGTTTTTTTTTTGTTGTATAGTCACACGGGCAGGACAACAATACGTAATGATCTAGTAACAGCGGTAACAAGCAATAGCAAAGCATTGCCGGGCCATAAATCTATCTATATGAAAATGTCGCACGTATGCAAAATCATCACTTGACAACGGCTCGAACTGGCGCGGTTTGGCTCATTTTTGCATTGTTGTGTTTGTAATTGTCAGGACGAGGTCGTCTGCGTGCGAGAAAACTATTGAAAATCCACCGGAAATTCGGGCGGTATAAAAAGATTGAAATGTCAAGATAAAAAAAATGTGTTGATTTATCACGGTGACCAAATAACATAAATAACTATACAAAACAAAACGGCTACGTCGGATACCACGATACCGAAAACGTTACGTTAAATCGGTAATCCTCCTCCACAAAATATACAAACAAAAGTAGTGATCGATCAAGGTTTAATTTAGTTTAGACTCTCGAAATGAAGTGAAGCAATTCCATTGCGGTCGATACATGTGCAGGCCAGACAATCCATTCCTTTACAATTTAGACGACTCCAATTTCCAGTAAATTATACGCTTTTAAATGACCATAAATAAGGCACAGGACCAAACATTCAACGTTGCGGGTCTACACCTATCCGTTTTTCTCACGGTCAACCTCTGTAACGTGTCTCATGCAAACAAAATCTATTTGTGCTGGTCCCAGAAGGTCAGAAATCTAGCGTGGTGTATCCAGAAATATTTAATGCGTGAGGACAATTGTAACTTAAAATTTCAACATTTTAAAGAAATATGGAATTAAAATTAAAAAAAAAAAAATTGATTAAATTTTGACAGACGAAAATTGTTCAAATAAGAACACATCATAATAAAACCAATACATTCCACACTTGGCTCAGAATTTTAAAAAAGATTTTCGTTCAATACTGTGCACAGGAAAATCCGCGGGGGACTGTTGGACTTGTTTGGATAATCAACAAACTTGAACCCGAACAACTAGTTATAAATAATAGAAAAAAAGAAAAAAAAAACTATTTCAATGGAAAACAGACACTTGTGTTTATTTAGGATTAAAACAAAATCCAATTCAAAAAAAATGTTCAGTTGTTGCTTAGAACCGATCAGAACCTAGACGAACCGCGCAAATTTGTATATTAATCAAAAGGTACCGGGGTTTCTTGAACTGAGACAAGCTTAGGTTTCAGTTAAGGTTCCGGTTCACGGTTTTTTTTTTTTTTTCTTTGTCCGTTCCGATTCCAGTCCCTGGTTTGCGGAACTATCGAAAACATTGTCGGGCCCGTTTTATTTGGGCGCCCGAAGCCCCGCGACGGCATTACGGTTGAGGAACGCGGTTATTGAACAAACGGAATCTTTAATTTATTATTATCTCGTGTTTTCGCGAATAGTAATAATAATCAATTAATAAAAAATAATAATAATAAAAAAAACCAACGTTGTTTTTCGGCCGTGCCCCGTCGATTGTAATGAATTGGTCACGCCGCCGACGCATCGAAATGGCGTGCCGACAACACAGAATAATATTTGCCATATGAAAAAGAAAAAAATAAAAGAATAATATTGTCTTCGCTAACCTAATATTACAGGTAGACTTTGGCTAGAGACGCGATCGCGTGGGGGTACGATTTTTACGATTAAAATTATTTACATTTCTGACGGTTATGTGCACAGCGGACGGGCCGCGCACACGGCGGTTTTTTCGAGATGAGATTTTATTCCCGGAATACGGTATTTCCGTTCAACGTCGATAATACAATATTGCGAATATTGTTTTGTAAACTGAAAAACCGACTCGGAATGCGATGACTAAATTCATACTCGGGTGAAATGAAAGTCCGTAACGATCCTAACGAATATTAGTAAAAAAAAAAAAAAAAAAGAAAAAAAATCACAATTACAATTTATTAATTCAAATGGGAAATAAATAAAAAAAAAAGGCTATATGGGTAGTATTCGGAAATGTTTTCGTGGCTTTTGAGGTTTTTATTCCGAGCGATGTCACGCGCGTTCAATAAACACCTAATTTAAATCGATAGTTTTACCGAATTTATTATTATTATCACTATTTTTATTCAACACTTAAAAATTACATCTGTTTTGAATTTCGGAAGAAAAACCAATTCCTTACAATCCACGTAGGTACGCGATTTAACGATCGTGTTCTATAATATTGTCTATGCGGATTATGTACTTTGAATAAAAATAAATGCCGATACATTGAAAACGATTTACGTTTAGAAAATACGTGACTATTTTTTTGTTGAAAATATTAATTTTAAACCCGGTACATATTATCGAGTGAAAAAAAAAAAAATTATTACAAATACGATGGCATGTATATTGCATAAAAAAAAAAAAAAAAAAAAAAAAAAAAAAATGTACAGACGTAAATGTAATAATTTTACGTTTTACTGCGTAATGATCGCAATCTCGGGAATAATTATACTAATTGTCTATTCGGGTACGTATTACAGACGATATTTAAATTACGATTAATATAATCAAACATAGGCACAACGTATCAATAATATACGGTTGCGTATCGAATTACTACGATCGAATTTACTAAATTTTTTTTTTTTTTTTTTTAATCACGCAATAGTTTAGAATAGAATGGGCATTACCCCGTAACCGCAACTGACTTTAGTATAAAATAATCTCGATGCGGATTCAATGGTCCGAGAATGACCCGAACGCCAACGGTAAATTAAACAGGTGAACGTGTCGGGTATGCGAGCGTACACCACGGTTACGGTAAATCGATTCAAGAACCAAGCCTGGGCCCCGCTCCGGTAATGAGTCCGATAACATACGGAGGGCGTCGAAAATTTCACATACAGGAAATGAGTATGATGAAAATTCAACCCTCGTGCCCCCTTATCCGAGTATCAATTAAACGGCAATGGTCCTTGTCCGTGGATCAGCGATATACAGGGCGCGGCAGAGCTCACTGACGACGAGTTTAATGAGGTCATCAACCTGCGATAAGAGGTTAAGAGCAGGCCTTAACAAGTGGTAGATTTTCTATTGTACAGGTAATGCCGTTTTTATTCGTAATCGCGGTCTGGACAGGTGTACGTCGTGGTTTCGTCGTGCGTGCGTGTTACGAAAATAATCATTCCTGTGATCGCTACACAAAGGGCTTTTCGTATACACTTGGGCATTTCACGTGCTGAATCTGTTCCTCCTACTAACACTATCAAATTGTAGATACGGTATTTGAAAGAAACTGGGAGTACCCTAAGTAGGCTTGGACACGGAGCATCCCGAATGGTAAGAACCCCCGAAAAAGTGCAGTCGGTTAGAGAGTCAATTGAGCAGTGACCAAGACGCTCAGCCCGGAAAAACGCTGTAGCTTTGGGAATGTCAGACCGTTCTTTGAGTAGAATTCTTCACGAAGTTTTATCACGGCTGAAGAACATGATTTGGGAGATGTATGGTTTCAGCAAGACGGAGCTACAGCGAGACATAGGCTGGCCAGCACGGTCCCCAGATTTAAGTGTGTGCGATTTTTTCCTCTGGGGCTACCTTAAGGATAAGGTTTTCAGACATCGCCCACGTACCATAGAAGAAAATAAACAGAAAATCACCGTGGAAGTCGTGGCCATACCAGTCGAAATGTGCCGATAATCATACGAGAGCTTCAGAGATCGTCTACAACAGTGTATCAATGCTGACGGCCGCCACCTTAGAGATATAATTTTCAAAAAATAATTTTTAAAAATGGGATTGAATACTGATTTAAATAGAAAAAAAAACCTTTTCTCTAAGTTTTACTGTTCGTTATTTATAGCCCATCAAAACTCGTCAGTCGGCTCTGCCGCACCCTGCATTATACGAGAGTGGGCTGATAAGCAATGCCTCTTATCTCATAACTATTTTTACATTTCCAAAAAGATTGTCGTTTGTGGAGCATTTAACCCATTTGAACCCAGTGGCCTATACATAGGACACCGTAAAAAATTATTCTTATCGGTTCTATTTTTAGATTTTCCTCCATCGAATCGATTTAGATTATTAGATAACGTAATAACCTACCCGTTCATACAGTTTTTTTTTTTTTACTCGTTCTGTATAACGTGCATTTCATTTTCGTACATTAGCTTGTCACAACTGAATAATGGCTTCATTATTAAAGTAAGTACAGTGTATTTCTAATATATTTTTTTTTTTTATAAAACATATAATTTACTCTATATTAATTATATTTTGATAATTGAAATACATAATTTCATATATATTTTCGTTTAATTGCGTTTAAATATTAGTATACCTAACCTACATGTAGGTTACTTGGATATTCTGTAGCCTTGTATATATATATGTAATTTAGATCTCTTTGCGTGAATGATATTATAAATTTGCCGGAGTCAAATGCGCTAAGTGAAGATACTATTTATTTAGAACCTCCGGATGATACATTTAACAACGTTACTGATAAAGACTCCGATAACGACGAACATACAGATGATATAAACCATTTACCTGTTAGTGTATTGAAAGCCCGTGTTATTTTACCGAATGAAAATCTCAACACAGACAACAATCACGAATCAATAACTAAAAAAAAAAACGAAGTAGTAACTACGAAAAAAAAAAAACTCGCTGTTGTGGGCATATCGCACACGTTACAAAACAGAACCCATTCCAGGAAGAAGTGGAGGGAAACCATCAAGTGTTATTATGGAATTATGGTATGATAAATTTGATTGCACAAGACTCTCGAACGAGGTGTGGTCAATGTCATCAAAAAACAACAACAACGAGATGTATGTAGTTTAATATTGGTGTTCACGCAAAATATAACGTTTTATATCACACAAAATAATTTTCATATGTAAATAAAATTCAGAAATATAAATTGTAAGCCACAAAAAACAACCTCGAATTATCATTATTGCAATATAATATTATTCATTATCAATTAAGAGTACTACATTTTCATAATTCTATTTATTGGTATATTTTTTATATTAAAATAAAATAATATTTACAATTGTCCATTGCCCAGTGTCCCGTATAGGTCACTCGATAACTCCTATTTGGAACAGAATTTTTTTCAATCATTCTCAGGTCCAATTATATAAGTTTATCATAGAAAAATCAATTTGAATGATAAAAATACACCTTGGGTTCAAATAGGTTAATGTTTAGCTAATGTCATTTGTTTTGTGTGTGCCTAGTAACAATAATGTAACGGTTTATTCGTGTATAATTTTTAATAATGGCCTCTCCAGACGTGCGGTTCAAACAGCGTGCTGTTATTGAATTTCTTGTCGCAGAAAATGTTAATCGTATCGATATTCATCGAAGTTCGCTCTAAATCTACGGTGACGAAACTCTAGATATTTTAGTTGATTTTGGTCGTTGGGCGTTACGGATTAAAGGTAGTGATGTCGGGAAAGCCATTCTTTCCGATCAGGATCGACGCGGACTCGCGACCAGTTGAGCGTACCGCCTCACTCAATTGTTCACGGGGCACACGGATGCTTCAACTCGTTCCTTGGCCGGATCGGGCGACCTCCGTCCCCCGGGTGTTCTCGCTGCGGATTTCCCGGTGAGCAGAACGAGGAGGGTAACGACGCTCTCCACACCCCGATGCGCTGCGAGGCGTTTGACGGGGACAGGGAGGAGCGCCTGGTCCGGAGGATCGGTGCCGCTCTTGCCGGAGTCCCCAGATCACTGGGATGCCGTGGACGACTGCGCCGAAGCCGTCGTCGCGGAGAAGGAGTCGGCACAGCGGCAGGGTCAAGCCCTAGACGTCGCCGGTAAGCGCCGCCGCCGTCGTTGATCGGGGCTCCGAAGTCGCTAGACCGCCGGCCGGGAGACCGGCAAGAAGTCTCCCTGCTTTGTGAGGGCAGCACGTTGCCTTCGGCCCGGCTACTTCTGCCCGTCCCACCGTAGGGCGCGAAACATTTGTAATTTTTACATGTGAGCCCGCCCCGCCATAGGGGAAAACGGGATTTTTTGTTTTACCTTTAATAATTGTACTGTATTTCATTAATAAATGATGGCGATCCGCCTCCCGAAGTAATGCCTTACTGCGGTTCCGGGAGGCGGATGTATTGCCGGATTAAACGAAAAAAAAAAAAGGGATCGATGTGGACGACCAATGGAGCGGCGGAACATTAGCGTTAAAAGTCATGTTAACTGTTTTTTGGGATTCGAAAGGTGCGATTCATACTGAAAATTTGAAAAAAATCAACGACAATAAATTCGGTACGCTATATTGAGACATTAAGAACACTCGGATAAAATGTGTCCGACCAAATGTCAATCAAGTACTGCTACAGGCCTCGTTGCGACCGTGTCACGATGCAAGCAATTGAATCGCTGGGATTTCAAGTCGTTCCGTATCCGCCCTACAGTCCGGATTGTGTACCGTGTGATTTTTTTTTTTTTGCCCCTCAAACTTAAAGAACGTGTTTATGGTACAAAATTCGGTTCTGATGAGAAAATCAAAGCTGAAATCAAACGGTGGTTTGCTGTTTAAGATGAACAACGTTATTTGGACGGCATTGGGAAACTTGTTAAGCGTTGGCAGAAATGCATTGACTTAGAACGAAGTTACGCTGATACGTAAATAAATATAATTTAATTTACTACGCGTGTGTTTTTTTGACATGTATATGTCTTATGGCTGGGGGTCAACAATTCTGTTAAATTGTCCGACACCGAGAATGTTACCGCGACGCTCGTTTAAAGAACAAGCTCAAAATCGTCATTCCGATAACCGAACCGCCGCGAAATGTCTGTATTGACGAATTTCCCCTAGCTGATAACGAATTCAATTTTCGTTTTATCCGAAACAAATTCGGTGTTTCCTGCGCTGTTTGCGATCGCCTTTGGTTCGAGAAACATACGAAACACGTTCCCCAGAAAACCGTAGATTTTTTGCTCGAAAAATACCCAGACTTAGATTCTCATAATATGAGCGTGTGCAATACTTGTTATAAAACTCTGCTCAGTAACAAAGTTCCCCGTTTTGCTACGATTAACGGTTTTTGTTATCCTCCATTTCCATCTGATTTACCGCCTATCGGTCCTATCTCTGAAAGGATTAGTGTCACCGCGTCTTCCATTTAAAAATTTAGAAAAATCTATACTCATTAAAAATAATTGCTGTCTTTGAAAAATAAATAAATAATTCGTGTCTTTGAAACTTGTTTATTTTTTACACGTGTTAAAAAAGTTACCTACAGTTTAATCCTCGTCTCCTCGTATCTAATACCAAATTGACATCGGCATTCTTATGTCAACTATATTCAGTAGAAACAAGACAACCTAACATGTACCGATGTATCTGTATGTAGTGTAGATACTCTTAGTTTTTTTTTTTTTTATTTATTTACGTAAATGGGAATTACTGATCGTACCGCCCTCGTACCAAACCGTACAATATCGGCTCGCGATTTGTCCGATACGGTTATACAATGTGTAATGCGAACGGATCTGGTATAGATGTCGCTAGCTATTCCCGCTGAATTGACGAATGATCATTTAATATCGAATACGATTACTGGAAAACGGTTACAAAGTTTTCAAATCGGATTTATTGAATTGGATACATAATCGTAAATTCGACAAATCTTCTTAGAAACAATTGCACACCGAGAGCACCTCGATAATAATATCGAGTGGCGCAGAATCGTATCGCCGAGAATGGGGGAAAAGTGACTAAAATACTATTAATGAAGCACTCCCGAGCTCTAACTCAGCACTTTCAGCCCGGATTCCGCACCCTCAATCCTGAAAAAATCCAAAAACAGTACACGAAAAAATAACAGACCGATTCTTTTCTAATGGTTTTTTTTTTCCTTCATTATTTAACGTTTTCTTCGCTATAGTATCTACAGTTTCATTGTTGTAAAAGTATTCGAATCAAAGTATTTCAATACATTATTTTTGTATTCGAAAAATATTTTAAATATTCATTCTGATATATATTCGTTTTCTTTTACTTTTTCTATTCGCTAAACAACCTATCGAGCAACCCACCAACCAGTAAATTTCCAATCATTACAAAATACCGACATCGTAAATAATATTAATTTCCAATAATAATCTATACTACATTACTCAAATTTTATTGTTCTATTTTAATACTAAGATTGCGACTGGATTACCCGGGTACGATTCGGAACGTTGACATAAGATACATAAAACTGTTCATTGAAAATCGTATGGAAGTAGTTTCAGAACTATCAGGGAGCCCCGAGGCCCCGTCGTGGGCGCTGCCACACTTTTTCGCGCACAATAACTACGCCACTGTGGCATAACAATACAATTATATATCAATTACTATTATTTGTAGTTGAGTTGTATTTTATTAATTGTTACGTCAATAAAGCAGAAATTATATTACAAACAGTAAACTCCGAACTGATACACATAAGTTTTTTCTATAAAACGAAGGAAAAAGCTAATAGTGATATTATTTCTTCTTATTATTAGTAAAATAATGACTAATATTTATTTATTTATTTTTTGAAATATTTATAACAAGGTACCCGAGTCGGTTTATTGAAGTTGCTTAACCGAGCACAAAGATTTATTTAGCTCAACAGAGCTATATTTACAAAATGTTGTTTTATATTGAACAAACATTGTTCTGACCGTTTTATTTGGGTGCCCGAAGCCCACGGTATTACGGTTAAGGAACGCGGTTATTAAACAATGAAATCTTTAATTTATTATTATCTCGTGTTTTAACGAATAATAATAATAATAATAATAATAGTAATAATAAACAGCATTGTTTTCGTCGGGCCCGGCCCCGTCGATTGTAATAAATTAGTTATGCCGCCGACGCAGGGAATCGGCGTGCCGAAAACACAATATTAACGATAGACTTAATATTTTAATAATTTAAACAGACAAATCTCGCGTCAAATTTTCGAGCGTTTTTAAATGGCTATTTTGTTCGTTTTAAACGAAACCAAGAGAATCATCTAATGTATTTCTACCGGGGGTCAGGATATCCTAGGATATGTCGACTGGTTATGAGGGGCGTAAATATAGTTGAGGGTATCAAAATCCAACGACGCCTGTTCCGAATTAATGCAATTTTTTAATATGTTTTAGCAATATAACTCAACCGAGAAGTCATTTGAAATATTTACGGACTACAAAAAATACAATTATACAATTATTATAGGAAATATAACGGACTTTTGCGATGGGTTTTCATTTAAATTATTTTTCTGATCAAAATCTTGAAATAAAATTGGAAATAAAACACAATATATTCCCGCAATAAATTTAATACCCTAATCTAGGTTCGCGAAACTATAATATTAATACAGACCAGAATACATATTGAATTGCCATCCATATCCCAACTTCCTACCTACAACAGTGGCCCATGCATAGTGCGGAGTAAGTCAATATATGTTTTTTTTAAGTTTTAATAAACCAAGTTGATTTATCTTTGCTTTGTTTTTGTTGATGGTTGATGTTTATTTTATTGTATCAGGAATTGTTTTATATACTTGTACCTGCCGCCGAATTATATATCTTAAGTCGTCTCCGCGGATGTAATTAACAATTAGACACTTAAATATGACAAAATTATAATCCAGTACTACGGTACTATAGTACTACTTGCTTTTTCGGAATAAATATTTTTTTTTTTTATTCGTATACCTGTATTATTGTGCAATCCACACTGCAGTGTGTGCGTGTCTTTTATAACCAAGAGATAAAATAACAATTTGTATTGAACTTTTATAATCAAAAAAAACAACGAAAAAAAAAATGTATTTATTAATTTACAAATCTATTAATATAGTGCAAATAGTAATGATTTTACTAATTTAATTAAATCGTTTGTGATAAATAAATATTTATATGAGTAAATAGAAGAAAAAAAAAATTAATTTACAAATCGAATAGGTTGATTGACTGGAATAAATTTGATATAAATATTATTCTATTTACATTCGTATTGCGGACAGTAAAATAGTTTTTATTTCATTGTTTTTAATCATATTAGTAATCAACAAAAAAATAAAACTGACATTTTTCGCATCGTAAGGGTTGGGTATTTTAGAATGTAGAATGTAGAGGGGAATTTAATTTATATGTGTACGTAACGATAAATCATGGCAAACGAAAAATGATTTTTAGTGAAAATTGTATTAATTTGTAATTACAAAATCAATTACAATATTGAGTGTATAGAAAGAATTTTTACATAAATTTGAATTGAAAAAACTGTTTTTTTTTTTAATTTTTTTTTTTTTTATTTGACATAAACAATCTATACAATTTAGTACAATAAGCTTATATGATACGAGTAGAATAAAATAAAAGGCGTGATATAAGCAGCCTGGTATATAACCACGAAAGACCCACAATTTTTCCCCACAATTACTTATTGTACTATTATACAGATTGTAATTATATTTTTTCTAATAAAAAAAAAAATATTTTGTACCGGGGCTGAACAGGCCCAGCTAAGCTTTTAGCTCGATGGACCGCCAGGAATTTATTAATTTGGGCCGCTGAGCCGAAACGTCTTTAATTTTTTTTTTTTTTTTTTTTTTAATCTTTGTTAAATTTCACAATTAAAATTGAATTGACCAAACCAGGTCTGATCTATTGTTCTCGGGATATTTATGTTTTATTGAGCACGACCAATTGCCCAATCCGGCCCTGCTTTGTACGTCTACGTAAGAAATGTAATAATTATTGAACAAAAACCATATTGAATTCGATATGATCAGTCAACTTCCTGTATCGCCCGTGCATTGAAATTCATATATTTTTGTCATGCGTGTAATATATTGTCGTACACTATTTAAATATTTATAATTAATTCGCGCTAACCGTTTCGTCGTTCTATTCAAGTTTTTCTAATCGTAACTACTGTTGGTTTTAATCCCGGGCCAAGATGCGTCCTGGACTAAAACTAAGATATATATATATATATATATATATATATATATATATATGTACCTTACGTGTCCGCATACGTGGATTTAATATTAATTTTAAACTTGAAACATTTACTCCCGGAAGATTACGAAACGGTTATGCCTACAGAAATATAATAAACGAAAAAATAAAACCCCGTGATATAACCACCACCACCTAACCTAACCCACCCATTAGAGGTCCTTGGCTATTGATAATTATTTTTTTATTTTTTTTTTTTTTGTCCACTACACAGAAACGTTAGACATTGAAGATTTGTAAGAGGTCACGGCACCACTTGATTTTTAATCTACGGTTAAGATTACCCGGGAGTGTAAGGATGGAAAGATATTTTATCAGAGGGTTGGGATGGGTTTGGAGTCGATTAGGGAAACTCGTGTAAAAAATGCGTGCTTCTTCTTCTATTGTTCTCGTATGGAGATCATTATGCAGAGTTAGGTTAGAGATATTCTAATAGTGTTCGATTTTTTTTACCGCACCCCACAGTTGGAGTCCATACGTCCAGATTGGTTTGAGTAGAGCTTTGTAGATTAAAAGTTTAGTGTTTAAGGTGGACCACTATTTTCTAATTAAAAAAAGTTCCGAGCATACGCGTGCGATTATTTAAGGTTAGCCTTTTGGTTTGAAGGTGTTTATTCCATGTCAATCTTTTGTCCAGGATTAATCCCAAGTATCTGACTGTGTCGGATATGGGAATCGGTACATTTTTAAGGATAAAGTTTGGGCATATGCCTTGTTTGAGTGTGAATGTTGTGCGTACCGATTTATTTTGGTTACATTGAATTCGCCACTTTTCATACCATTCAGACAAGTGATTAAGATGTACTTGTAAGTTTCATGAGGCATTTAAAGGATCCTCATTGATGGGTACAATAATTTTGTCGTCGGTATAATCAGCTACGATAGTTTGTTGCATGGTTGGTCGGCTACGTGAGCTATTTAAGTAAATTAAAAAATTAATATCTATGTAAAATTAAAAAAAAAAAAAAAAATTCTAAAATTTCAAATTACTATAACTAATTCAAAAAATAACATAATGTTTTGAAAATTGTACTACGTTAGGTTAGGTCCGTGTATAGTGATAATTTCGGAACTCAATGTTTTTAGTATAAACTGAATTATGATAAAAAAAAAAAAGAAAAAACCTAATTGAAAATAAGAAAAATCGTTATTTTGTTTATATTTCCTCTTTTCCGGCGGTTTTTCACCGTTATTACTTAGTAAATCGAAAGATACCTTCCCGTCATGCACCAATCGGACAAAATTTGCTACCAGAAACCACCCCTGCAGTTGATAAAATAATATATCAAAAAAAAAAAAAAAAATACCATATCATTTACTTTCATACTTTGAGTCGAAACATTAAGAGTAGAAAATATTATTATAGAAATCAACAACCAATTATATATATTCTTGATTTTTTTGTACCGAAATCCAATTGATACGCCATCGATTTCACTGCGTTTATAGTATTCGAAACATATTCGGATTCGTTGAGAAAATAAATGACGATATGCGAATATGTACTAATAACGATATGGGGATATGGCTCGGTTGAAGAATCCGGATTTTTCGAATCCGAAATCCGGTAGTTGTCGTTGTACGTATTAAAATGTTATTCACGGCGCGTAACGCAAAAATGCGGATTTCGAAACGCGAAATCCAGATTTACGTCGCATCCCGCTACTGCGCACGTCCTCCGGCCGTACCGCTATAAAAATAATAATATTATCGTGCCACATAAATATATATATATATATATATATATAGAAACAAATCGAAAACCTTTAATCTTTTACACGCCGGACATTTTAACAGATTAAATGCAATAAAAGTCGAATTTCTCCGTTGTCACTATATCTGCCGCGGCCCCGGGCAATAAAACTCCGGACCGCGGACCGGTCGCCGAAATTTATACTCGCGCCGCGATTTCTTTTATTTTATACCGGCCGCCGCTCTCGGGGACTCGGACGTGCCGCACCTACGAGTACAGCGCCGGGACGGACACCGCCCACGCGCAAATTTTTTTTTTTATTGATAAGGAATAATAATCGATAAACTCGACCTCGACCGCTCGCTCATACAAATATTCGTTTATCACCTGCCCGGCGAATATTATTGTTCAGGACGACCGGATTCTATTTCGATATTAAATTTACAATAAATTTTGTAAAAAAAAGTAATTACTGTTTTACGATTACGTTTTATGCGTGCACATAAATATCGGTGTTGTTGCGCGCTGTATATAAATTCAATTGTTACAGAATACGTTTTCCCGTCCTTGTAACCGAAATTAGGAACCCTGCAAAATAATAATAAAAAACAAACCCCGATTTTCGCGTTATAAGAACAAAATTCACGAGACCCGGGATTCCTTACGATGGAAATTCTTTAGAAATGCTGTTGGTATGAAAAAAAAAAAAGAAAAAGAAGTGAGCACGCCCAAAACGAATTTGTCCGTTCGTAATACATAAACGGATTTTGTGTTTTTTTTTTTGTAATTCGTTGGCGTTCCTGTATCGTGAAAAATTGGTGGCAAACCCGATAGGGAAATCGCATTACGAAAAAATACTAATCATTAGACACAAATACAATGGCAACTACAAAATTCTATTAACGCGCGTATTTTATTTTAATCTCGTCGGAAATATCGCAAACTATGCGACTTTTACGGTCCGTGCAATATTTAAAGAAAATCATATTTTAAAACCGTGTTTTAATTACGTCACGTATCTGCGAAAATAGTCTAACGTTATAGTATCGTAACGTTATTTATTTTATAAAAGTGGTTAAAAGGGTTTTATTTGTTGCTTCTCTTATTAAATATTATATAACTATTTATTTTACTCGCGATATTTTTATAGTTGCTTTTTTTTTTTTTTTTTTTATGGTAGATTCTGTTTGTACACGCGATACGCGTTCAATTTCATCGTTTGAAAAATGAAATATACACGTACACTCGTATATTTCAGATACTATATATATATATATATATATTTATCGAAGCTTAACCGATTATATATATGGTACAAAATTGAAAACGGGACTAGATTTTGGTGACGAAAATTGAAAAAAAAAAAAAAAAAAATCGCCCGACTTGATTTAAAATTCCGCTCGGATCCCACGCTATTATTTCTGCGACAAACTACGGTGCCGTTGTTTGTATTGTTATACGGGAAATAAACGCATTTTGAAACGATGGCTCGATGAAAATGCTCAAACAGTAAAAATATTATTTATGAAACGGCGGTATTAAAACAAATTATAACGTTGAATGCGTTTTAGGGTGCACCGCCCTCCCCACCAAATTGACAAAACGCAAAATGATAAAAAAAAAAAAAAAAAAATATTCTAGCAAATCTTGTAATTTTAATACGGGGCCGTTGTCGTTTTAAATTATCAATCAATATTATTGCCTACATTTTTCACTTCTTTATGTTTAATTCGAAAAACATAAGACCAAACTATAAATTCCATATTTCTTTTTAAAAACTTTCTTTAAATTTAATAAAACTATAAAACTCAATTTATATCTATACAAAAAAAAAATAATAACAGTCTTAACATAGTTCTAATTGGAACAAAGTTGGAATTTTACGTTTAACTTTTACTCGAAGAGTTGTTCGGGTATAATATTGTACGAATAACTTGGGAAAAATATTCCGAGTTTCGGCGTAAAATTATTCGGCATATAAAAACATAATATATTTATTAACAATATTAAAATTTCATCTCGATACAGTTTCGTCCTGGATATCACGCATGTTGCATATAATTATTCTCTCGAAACTTTGATTTGTCTGTTGTTCTCGCGGCGAATGACTCCGTTTTAGACATTTTACCAGCGTCTCGAATACAGGACGCATTCAATCATATTATGCTCGAAATGCTCGAGTTTGAAAGTTATATTTCTATTCAATTTTCGATATGTACGAATTACAATTACAACGAGGCAATAAACTGATTACACCGGATCCTGCGCGAGAGTTATATTTATACATGAGAGATTTTTTTATTTTTTATTTTTTAAATAACTCGTTTTATGTCATATTTTTTTTTTTTTTTTTTTTTTCGTCTAATACGCACCGACGATCGGAAATCGTTTCTATACTATAATGGATAACTGCATATTTCGATATATTTAATACGATTGTACATTCCCTCGGGCACACGTTAAAATGTTTTTTGGGGGGCGGAATCATCCGTTTGATATTAGGCCAGACGGTAAAAAACTCAATTGTAATTTTATATATTACTTGGATTTTATATTTTATTTTATAATGTATACAAGATATTATTATTCAATAATATGGAGTTGTCTTGTTATTATGTACTGTGAAATTGAAACAAATAAATAACATTCTCTCTTTATAATATATATATATATATTTATTTGGTAATTGTTAAATAGGTATATAATTTAGTTAAAAAATTTGCAAACGCATTAAACAACGTGTTTTCTATAATAGAATATGGACAATATTAAATTTATTCGAATGCGAAACACACAATTTTTTTTTTTTCTCTCAGTGGTACGAAAGATGTTGAAGTTCACGACACCCAGAACACATATTAGATTTGTCAAAACCCGGTGCCCGCGCGAGCGACATATTTCTAGATTTTCGGGAAAGTAAAAAAAAAAAAAACTGTTTTTATGTTTTTTTTTCGTTTTAAACTCGTGATAACTTCGTATAAAGTGATTTTTGAGATTTTCGTTTCATTTAGATTTTTGTCGTATTTGCGGCCGAGCCAATTTTCAAATGATATTAGTTACTATTATTGAACTATCAAAGACAATTTCAATTGTTCGGCCCCGATTCGTTAATATTGTAACAATTTCACTTGGTCACCATTAGCTTTGTTCTATTGGCGTGGCGTTTGGTCTCTAAACGACCCGCGATTTAAAGCTATGAAACGTTATGAAATGCCGTTTATATCCTAAATGTAAAAATTAAATTGTTCGTTATTATACGGCCACACTGAGGTAGCATTTGGTCCAGGCGATGCACCTATGTCTCCCGTACCCGATAATATACGAATTGTCGGTGTTAGACCATGAGCGTCGCTCGTGCCCTTTTGCCTTAGAGCCGTCGAAATTATACCGAATATAAAATAATCGTCGAGCGAGAACATTAGAAACGACACCGTTGATGGTAGGTTTAAACGAGCGCGTATTTCATTTCTTTTCATTTTTTTTTTAATACTGTTTTATTATTAAAAAACAACGTTATAATACCATATAGATATTTTAAATTTGTAAATGTACACGATTTCGTATAGTGTTGTCGCGTACGAATTGTTTTTAAACGGGCCATGTACTAAATTGAATTGACCTAAAGAAGTTATGATTTTTACCGTCAATCGCCGTCAAATATAATTTATATTGGAACTACTAGTACGACACGATTATATATTTCGCCTCCAGAATAACAGTATAACCCGACTATAATCGAAAAGAACGTTTTCGGATTTTTTACTTCAAACGACAATCGATGATTAACATTATTGTGTTTACTGTCGCCGGTAAATGTACGACGGTGTATAGGACATGCTAAAATGATAGTGTGTTTAACAAAGTCAATGACTACGATTGGGCTGGTACAGAGAATAATATACGAGATAATAGAAAACGCGTTAAAAAAACGCGTGGATGTGTGAGTTTTAGATTTTGAGCGTAATATGTGTGCCCTTTTTTTTTATTTTCCAGCCTTCTACCAGACACATACTTCAAGGATGGCGTCTAATATTGTTATTTTTTGATTTCCCGTGTAGTTTTCTTGTTGAAAAAATCGGGAATATTTACGCAATAACGTTTTCTGTTATTTTCGATTTTATTTTTTTGTCGTAATTCAGACGAAAATTATTGGTAGAGGCCTTGAGCTTTCATCGAATACTTACATTAGCCCATTTTAGACTAGGACAAATTGTTGAGC
This sequence comes from Tuberolachnus salignus, assembly GCA_956483605.1. Classification (NCBI taxonomy): domain Eukaryota; kingdom Metazoa; phylum Arthropoda; class Insecta; order Hemiptera; family Aphididae; genus Tuberolachnus; species Tuberolachnus salignus. The sequence goes on from OY101438.1 coordinate 19,770,341, forward strand.
TATTATTTATAGCCATGTGGATGATTCGTATTTGTTTAGTTTTTAGTTGATATCATGTTTATCATACTATTTTCCGAATTGTGTGAATACAACTTTTTTGGTTCCATAAAAAAATTCGACAAATCGAAACGAAAAAACACGGACAATTTTAATTTGTTTTGTAGATATAAACTAATGCAATTTTTAGTTTTAATTTATCAAAGGGCTTTTAACTGAACTTAACTTAACTTACTTATACTACTTTGGCCAGACAATTTTTTCGTTAGCAATAATAATCTAACGTTGCATACAAATATAGATAAAAAATTCCCTTACTGTGACAGTACACTGTCCGTTTTGAGAACCTGCTTAAAATCGAAAATAATACAAACTAGTGATAAAATCCACGTAACGTGCCGTGATAGTACATACAACAACGAAATCGAAGGTAGAAAAAAAATTTAAAAAATTATCTTATCTCACGAAGTTACGCACCAGAAATTTGAAGAACAAAGCGATCCCAAACGCGGAACAATTTAAAAGGATTTTAAAATGTGGTAAATTTTTTAAATCGTGAGATCCACGCGCATATTTTTTAAAGCCAAACGCCGTCCAACGGGGATTCTATATCGACGGATTCTGTTTTCGAATTCTCCTCTCGTAGAAATATCGTAACAGATACCGATAACATTATATTTGATTGTATAAATTGTTCTTATTTTTATAATTTTTCGGACGCGAATGCCAAAAAATATAAACCGTAAAATTATAACCGTAAGACTAATGTGCGGAGGTTTTCCTAGTAAAACATTATAAATACAATTTATATGATATGTACGTGTGTTATCGTCCCGTGTCAGGCTTCGGACGAGCAAAACCGTTACCGAGTTGTTAATTTAAGCGTTACGGCATCAGCGAGTTAAACGTTTTATTTTTCCAGTAATACAATCTTTATGCGAACACGTTGTTTTACTGCCGCGACGACTTTTCGTTTAAAAAAAAAAAAAAAAAAAAAAAATAGATTTATAAAATTATTGTTTTTTAAACCGTAGTCTGGTGCGTGCTACTGTGTAAGGCATATGCGCTGTTCGATTTGGCGATTTTCTGCGGCGACATACCCGGCATTTTTCTGTGAGGTGGGTGGGTGACAAGTGGAGATGCTATTAAGGAATTTGAATTGTTCAGATAGAAAAGTAGGTAGTTAAAATAAAATTTAAAAAAAAAACAGATAAACCATTATGACTCGTATTGATAGTTTCGTTAGTAAATCGAATTTTTTATATATATTTTTTTTTTTTTTTGGTGTGGGGGAATTAAAGCCCATTCATTAATTTCATTATTCGTTTCGAATTCTAATGACCGCGTAATATATAAAAGATATATATTTTTTTTTAAAATTATATTCCATAAAACTTGAGAGTATCGTGAGAGGATTTTTCGCCAAAAACTATAGGATAATTATATTACGACGGCGTCGTTATCATTACATTTTTTTTTTTTTAATTAATTATATAAATTTGTATAGTGATATACGTCTAAACGCGGTACTTATCGGTTTCTCGGGTTTCTCTATGGGCACATAAAAATATCATTCTACGTCTTATAAGGTATTAACAATGGATATGATTAAATATTTGATCTCGGTCGGGAATTTTTGTTGATCTAGGGTTTAACGATCGATAATAGTAGAATCGACACGTTATTGTATTGACTTGTTTCGCTGGTTTCTTTTTCGTTATCCAATAAAAAATACCATTCGTAATATTGTTACTCTCGACAAAACGTACGTATTAGAAACTGGCGGCGGATAACGTACAATATAATAACACGCTATAATCTCCGTAAGCGATATATTATTATAAAACTAAACTTAACAACACACATAAGTCGTGGTAAAAAAAAAAAAAAAAAAAAAAAACACGGGGAAAAAACAGTATTTCACAATATTATACAAGATTACGTACTTTATACCGGTGTCGCGGTCGACGGCTTCGCGTAATATTATTTTATAATAATATTATGGCTCCGTTTCAACAAAATGTGATTGTGCATTTAAAAAAAAAAAAAAAAAAAACACCGGTAAAAATTATCATTAACGACGCGGTGCCATGGAACAGCTGCTGGGGCTCGAATGTCGCCTATGAAAGCGCACGTTGGACAATATACAAGGTTACTCAAAATGATTCATCCTATTTATTAAAATGCTTACATATTTTTTTTTGTTTTTTAGGTTTACATCGATAGGTTATACATTAAATAGTAGAAAATTATGTAAAGCTGATTGTAGTTATCGGAATCATTGTTTAACCGTGAAAGTAGCCACGTTTGAAGAATCGTCTAAATAAGATGTATTGTATGGACCGTTTACTGTGTTTTCAATAAAAAAAAAAAAAAAGAGTCTTTAATATGACACAGAACACATTAACATTAGACACGAATCACGTTCATGTTCGATGATGATGATGGTAAGAGGGTTGTTCGTATGCCGCATACGAACGTTATGATGGTTCACCTTACCACTCAAGTGGAACGGTTGCTTCGTCACTGAAAACAGCGAAATTTGCAACCTTTTTTTTTTTTTTTTTTTTTTTGGAAGTATCGCAACATACGAGTGAAACTCTACAATCCTTCCCCCGTAGGCGCATCGTTTGTTCAGCAAAACTACAATTGTATTATAAATAAATAAGTCCCGTTTACCCGTGCGGGCGGGGCGGGCTCACAGCGATCGTACAATAGCGTTTCGGGCAGCATTTAGCCACCGTGACCCGCGTGCTGCCCTTAAAATGTAATAATAATAGCCGGGCTAGCACTAGTCTAGGGTTCTGGGCGGCTCTTCTTCATCCCTCGTCGACAGGACGTCCTTGATGTGAAGTTGCTTGTATTCTCCCGAGCGGTCATACGAGGTGTGACAATAAAATAACGAGACTTTTTGAATAAAAGTTGTTTATTTTAAAAATGTTATAATTTAATGATTATCACCTTCAAAGTACCTTCCCTCAGCATCAATACACTGTTGCATACGTCGCTGCCATTCTTGAGAACAGTGTTGCCAATTGCTTTCATTCAGCCCTTTTAGAAGTTCTGCCGTTTTCATTTTTACGTCATCAACTGTTTGAAAATGGGAAAAGAAATAGGAAGAAGTCACAAGGAGCAAGGTCTGGCGAGTACGGGGGATGTTGACGTACAGAAATTTTTTTTTCAGTTAAAAAACGTTGAATTGAAAATGCACTGTGAGCTGGAGCATTGTCTTGGTGAAGAACCCAGCCATTTTTCCATAGATCTGGTCGTTTCTTTCTGACACGTTCTCTTAATTTAATTAATACCTCTTTATAATAATATTGATTAATTAATTTTGTCGATTTTTTCAACGTTTTCGTTTGTTGAAGACGTGGTAGGACGTCCAGAACGATCATCGTCTTCGACGTCCTCCCTTCCACTACAAAACCGTTTGTGCCATTCAAAAACACGAGCTCTTGATAAACATTCTTCACCATAAACTTCACAGAACATACGAAACGATTCCGCGGCAGTTTTTTTTAATTTAACAAGAAATTTAATGTTAACACATGTTGTTCGATTTTTATATCTAACATTTTTCGGCAGTATAGTCGAACTCGCACTAATAACAAGGCTACTAACGTATAAGAAAATGAATCGATGCCATCAGTGTTCATAGTACTTTTAGATAAGTGTTTTCTAATCATATTTCAATAATCGTTTTATAGATAACGTTAATAGTTTAGGTTATATTTAGAAAGTCTCGTTATTTTATTGCCACACCTCGTATCTTCCATCATTCAACCCCACTGCCGTTTCCGGGGTGAAGGCTCTGCCCATTGCCGTCTCCGGCTCCTTTCTTCGCCTTCACTAGCGGTCGCAGCGGAAGAACGCGCGGTCCGCGAGGGCCTGGTGGTCGTGGCACTCCGGGGTGCCGGCCTTCCAATCCTGTGCAGGTACTGGCCGGAGCAGCCGTGACCCGATAGGAATCGGGCGAGGTGGTAGTTGGTGTCGCCGAACTTCCCGGACATCCAAGGCGCCAAAATTTGCGTCCTGCATAGCCTCCTGCAAAACAATTGTGACCCATGCGGTGGTCATGGTTAAACGCCGTCTCAAAACACGCCAAACGATTTGTTTACGGAATTTCCAATTATCGACTTGCGCGGTTGGTCCGGTTGTCTTTCACGGACTGCGCTGAAAACTCTCTCTCTCTCTCTCTAATTCTTTCCGCATTTCCGTTGGACACACGAGGACGGCCCGCGCTTTTTACTCTGCACAAACACCCAAATTCTTCGCGCAGATTACCGCTCCGAGCAGTCGGTGTAACGATCCCGTAACGACGACGAAAATCGCGTCGCGCAGTGATTGCCGATTCGCACTTGCCGCCCGGTCTCGGTCTCCTAACCTAACTCGGGAATACCCTCTGTTAATTGGTATATACAATCTGTTTAGATAAAATTTATTATTAACCATTTTGTATACTATTTTAAACCGGATCAATCATTCTGAGCGACCATTTATTGTTTTTCTATCAATCAAATTTAACGCTGGCCCTATAAAGATACAATTATAATTATTGCGCGTATCCGATGGGTTCGGGACGATTATAAATTTATATATTTTTTTTTGTTGTTGTTGTTTTCCACTCGAAAACACCAATTTTGGACGTAGCTGGGCGTAATTATGAGTGGCGATAGGGTGTGATAGACCCACCCCCGGAGCCTTGTTTTTTTTTTTTTCCAAGTAGATTTTTACGCACAATTATTACAATATCGTAATTGTATTGCCGCGGGCAGTATAATGTTAAAATTGTAATTCTTATTTATCCGGTATATTTTTAGTACCGATAACCGCGTCAATCACGACGATGACGGACCCCTTCCCGTTTACATGCATATCACGTCTACGTATATATATATATATATACCCAGATTGCGACTATGACTTCAAACGCATAATAATAATAATACACTTTATCGTTGTATTTTTCTTGCGTACGAGTGCATGGTTTACGATTTCTAATGCACACTCGGTTGTTCTTTAGCGCATAAATGCACGTATACGTTCAGGTGATTTTAAGTGCGCCGTTATAAAACATCCGATAAGATAACACGAATAATTCCGTATTGCACGGATATTCGGTCGTAATTACACGTCGTTGTGCCCGCCACTATTAAAACGGAGCCTCTGCGCGGGCAATGAAAAACGACCGACGACGCCGCGGGTTCGGATCGGTAAATAATAATACCAACCGCGTCGTCGTCGTCGTCGTCGTCGTCGTTGCGCGCGTGACGACGACGACGACGACGACGACGGCGATGACGACGATGACGACGATGGCGTTAGACAAACAACAATCGATTTCATAAACGGATTAAAATATCATGTGTTATAAAATATAGGCGACACGGGAGCGACGTTATTACTACGTCGCGGTTTACGCGCATATTAAATGGCAATTATACGTGTACGGGTCGGCCGCGCTATTCGCGCCGGAGCGCTGCCGAGGCCTCTACGCGTAAAATTTTGCGCCCGTTAAAAGCGAATACACGACTACGAGTCGTGCGACGACGGCATAACACCGTTTGGCGTTTTATTAATGAGTTATTTGTTATCATTGTTATTTTACGCGGCCGACAAAGTATTTCCGTCCGGTGCCGCGCGCGTTGAAATTACGCCGAGTGTGTGCGATGCCGTCGCGGCCGTCGTCCGACTGTTCTCGGCGGTAGTATAAAACCGAACGCGCCGGGGGGAGTTTTTTTTTTTTTTTTTTTTGCTTTTCTCCGGCGACGTCCTACTACTTATTACGGTCCGCGGGTTGCGCCGGAGACGTAAAAAACCGTCGAGTCTGTCCCGGCGATATGAATTTATTATTTTCGGTTGAAATCCTAATATGTTTCCCACGTAGTTTCTATCGCCTGGAAACTAATCAGACTCGTATCGAATCCCCGCGTATACGCCGCGAGTTTTGCGTTCCGCGGTCGCGCCGGATATCCGAACGGCGGCCCCGGGAACATTGGCGTAATAACGATTCATAAATATTCGGTTTTCTCGTACGATCGTCATTTATTTTCATCGGTTTTAGAATACCCGAGAGTTGCAATAATATTCGAGAGGAACCGTGCGATTCCTTTTTAGTTCTTCGGGGACGCCATGTAAATCTCTGTCCGAGTCACTGCCACGTGTTTGTTATATTTATGTGGATTACTAAAAATAGTACACGGTTTTACATTCTGAACGGAGCGGTTTTACAATGGTGTTTATTTTTTTTATTTATTTTTTCTATAAACACTTTTTCTACCAGAAGACTTCCTGCGATCTATACACTCCTGTACTGTTTTCGGTAGTACATTTTGTCTAATTGATACTTTAAAGAGATCGTTTTTCGGTATGCCTGCAAGTAAGATGTAACCACTAACAAATGACAAAGAACAAATAAAAAACGGCAAAAACACGATTTCGTCAAATTCGAGTTTTATTATTTGTCATTTTTTATTTACGCTGATTTTTGGGTTACCGTGGTGTTATGGACTTATTAAAAGAATCCACAACGAATAAATAAATTGTGAACACACACGAATTAGTAAAAATTATACAACTATATTTTAGTATTAAATAAATTGCAATATTAAAGAAATAATATATATATATATATCCAAATAAACGAAAGTTATTCGGCCGAATGCTATGCTAAATACCAGAATAATTAAGCCGATACAGTCCAATGTGCTATAACAGCAAAAACCCCCTATCGACGACCCAAAAACGACCTGTCGTACAATTTCTGTAGATCGTCTGGTAACCTCATACCTTATTTTATAACATAATATAATCAGGGGTTCATAACAATGAAATAACACGACTACTTCGTAGTAATAAATACTACTTCGCTCTTAGTCGTTTTTGGTTTGCAATTTATCGTTACACACAGATATAAATTAAATTACCTTCCCAAATTCCCAACGGTGACCCACTCTGGTGCGAAGTATGTACGCCTTTATTTCTTTTTACTTTTTTTTTTTTTTTTAATAGACAACACTCCCGAGAGGCATCTTTCGGCTTCAATTCGGAAACTGGAACGCCACTTCTATATTTTACTCTATGGTTTATACCTATAAGTACCCAAGACGATATGTCCACGGTCCGTCCCGCCCGATCTGTTTGTATAAAACACCTATACGAAAACTCACCGAAATCCGTATATAATTGTCGTATAATATTACGTGTATTACTACGAAAACATAATAATATAATATTATGTTTACATTTGAATATCATTTTTCGCCAAACCCCGCGTTTCACAATAATAATAATATCTTTAATTAATTTTCAAGTATAATTACGCTATTGAGCAAAATTAATCTGTCTCGTCTTAACCGGCCACCGCCCGACAGCCCGTCTAAATTTCTCAATGACTCCTCAAGACCCATTGTCGACGAACCACAACTGCTGCTTCCAATCCAATTAACTACTACTCTCCAGGAACAATCAAGAGTAAAGATCGTTTTACGTAGCGACCATAATTAGCCTGTAAAACATTCGTATAAATATAAATAAACGACTTGTAACTCTTACACGGTCGGTGCACGGCTGCGGTGGACCACAGAGAAATTTCGGAATCAGTGGCGTATTTACGGGAGGAGAGCCTCTGGACGTCCTCTACAACCAACAAAATAAAAAAAAAAAAAACGGTTACCTCGTGATACTGAAATACGTATAACGCCAACGCAGGTTAGTGTAGATTGTAGACGAAGATTATCAAATCATAATTTTCCCGCAAATATGAAAATTTAATACAATATATGCAATTGGACGCATTGCATATATACAATGAATACACGCAACCTGGTATAATCACACTGCATCAAATTCTAGTGGCAATCCCTGTGTCGACTGCGTTGGACGTAGGAACAAATTAATAAAAACATACTTGAGTAATACAATTTCTGAAATATTAACATTTCGTAAATTTACATTAAAGATTCTCTCTCGCCTCGAGCAGTTTTTAATAAACTTAGTAAAACAATAGGACGGTTGTAAGGTTGTATAAAGGGTAGAATCCGTTTTTATTTATTATTTTTTTTTTTTTTTTTTTTTTTTTTTTATCATAAAATAACTATTTCATCCGAAAATAAACACAAACATAATTTAAACCGGAGAGCAAATGCTGTTTATTTTTATTGAGCAGCAAGACTAATCGTTCTAGAACAGTATGTGTTATACAACCGTCTTGATATTCAATTCGGATTCGAAATGGTATACAATAATATCGCATGTATGTCGCTGCAATGATTTACGTATAGTCGCGTGTAGTAAATATCGTTATAAAAATACTGTTTCGCGGAGTTTATATGAAAGTCGAATGAAACCGGTGGACTTACGCGGTGGAATGTAAAAAGCAAAAGTGAATAAAAAAAAAAAAAAATCAAATTAAAAAATAATCGGTCTATACAATTCGACCTATATTAATCGGGAGTAATTTATAATGTTGCTCGACGCTTTCGAATAGTAGCGTTGTAACGTCTCGGGCATTTTTACATAAAAATATACGTCTCAATTTATCAATATAAGTGACATTTGTTTTTTTTCATCTGAGATACACATTTAGATGACTTGGCAATATGTGTCTAGTTATGATAAAAGATAATTAAAAATGTATCCGGATAAGTCTCAACACTGATCACGAACTCGTCAAATCTACAATATGATACAAACCGAAAAAATCCCAAATACATCCTAACCGATTATCAGACCTTGTTGCAATGGAGACAAACAGTTTCCGTTGCATGAAAAACGCAAATTTAACCGACTGAATAAATAAATTTAATTAAGCTAACCTGGCTCTTGGAAAAAAAGACGATACATTGCCACATCTTGTAGTTATTTACGATTAAAATTCAAAACGGATTAAATGAAAATTAGAGTTACAATCGTTTCTATTGGGATTTTCTTTTTTCTTTTATGGTCTGCAAATGTTATCGGAAATCTGACGTACAACACACGGTACACTGTGAACGAGTCATTTTTGAAATTCCTCATAAATTGTGGAGAATATGTGGGAGACCACAAAACTTTACAAATTTATTGAATATTCAGAAAACTACTTGAAGTTTTTATTTCCCCCCCCCAAATATTGTCTTTATGTTTTTTTTTTATTTTACGATTAGGCGTTTAAATCGTGAACGGTCGATCGTTTTCACGTTTAAACTATACAAAACAATATATAAACACAACCGAAATAATTATTTGTCCGAAGAGCGTTGTTTCTGTGGCCACCAAATTTTCTTGTAAATAATATATAAACTACGAGTAATCAATCCGTGGTTAAATACTAAAATATATTATAATAATACGTTAAATGTTCATTGCGCACGTGATAGATGTGCACTTAATATACCTGCACAAGTATTTGTTTTAAATGCACATTAATCAGTAACCACGCGCGTGAATTAAAACAGTCGTATTACAACTGTGTCGTTAATGTAACCATTAAGTTTAAAAAAAAAAAAAAAAATATAAGAAAACAACTACATCGGAGTGTGGGTGTTTTAATATTATTAAAGTTCGAAACGCACACAGGTTGGTGGCCCAAATAATTACCAGTTAATTTATAGCTTTGGTATTTCAAGAGCGTTTAGCTAAACTCGCCTCGGCCGGGTTATATACTCGCATTTATTTCACGTTTACTTGCCGGCGGTTTCGCCAGACTAAACTTTAATAATTATTTGTTTGTGACGCGCTTCTATATTTACACAAAAGAGAATTATAATTAATAATGCCGAAAAACGGTGTATCAACAAAATACTTAATAAGCTGGTTAGATACGAAAAAAAAACCCCCCCTATCTTTTTAAACTAATTTTTTAATTTTGTTTTTTTTTTTTTTTAGTTGTTACCGATTTATTACACTTTTTTTATATTATTTTGTCTAATAGTTTTAAATTTAAAACTTGAAATATCGCGCTCACGCATAAAACCATTATTAACTCGACTACACGAATAGCCACGAATATAATTTTGTTTTCCAAGTTCGTTTTCACAGCGCACTTGTTTACCGAAAATGAAAAAAAATACCGTTTTACGAAAAATAATAATTCTATATATGTATACAGAGATTAATCAATCGTTTACCATGAATTGCTTTAATGTATTCGGTATAAATATCGCACACGTGAGTTTATTCTATTCTGTTTCAACGTGTGATTTTACGGGACGAAAATGGTGTTTTATTAATATTTTTTTATTTTTTTTTTTTTTAAAACCTTATATATTGCCCCCGTGAACACTGTTAACCGATTCTGGTGATCAACGGTGAGAACCGTTGATCTATATTACACGAGTTTCCTCTACTTTGTACTTCACGTAATCATATTGGTTTTTATAGTCAATGGACAATTGATTTCGTCCATACGATCCATTGCCGTTGTCAGCCGAGGTGTGATTTACTATTTTCATTTCTGTGGTTCTCGAATTCCGGAATTCTGTATTCAAGAATAATTATGTATTATTTTCAACGACGAACTCAATAACCAAAAATCACTCAAAATAATAAATTGCACATTCTGTATCCTTCGTTTCGAATCGTTGCAAATAAATTGCAAAATATTAAATCGATACTGTAGTTCATCTCCGCTAATACTTAGACTGAAATCAAAATTGCAAAAATTGAATTGTTATCAATACTACACATATGTAATACAAATCTGTTTTAATGTTTCGTTAAAATGTTTAATTAAATAAAAAAAAAAAAAAACACCTTACATGAATATCATAAAATGTGCATTTTTTAAAATTCATACAGGACATTTGAATAAAAAAATTTAAAATTTTAGAATAAATGTAAAATAATAACATAGGAAAGTATTATGAAAAAAAAAAAAAAAAATTATATCTATATACAGATAAAAATAAAATAAAAACGTTTCCAAATAAGGTACAGATGAGAATTTGTTGTTTCCTCTGCCGACTTTTGTAGATTTTTCTCGGCACGTCGAGCGTTGACCGAAATCGTAAAACGATCAAAACCAAAAACGTGTAAAATTGTACGCGAATTAAATGAAAACGTTAAAATTGAATAGGAAACAAAAATTAATCTCCTAACCAACACTATAGTTCCTAAAATTGTATTTTTTTTTTTTTATAATTATCGTTTGAAAAAATAAATCGATTTAAGTTTAAGCAAACCGAACTCGCCTTCGCCGTTGTGTCTTCTTCGGGATTGGTTTCGTATCCGGTCTCATCATGAGACACACTTGTGCGGTGTATTTTTTCTAATCTAAATAACGTCGTACACTCCGCGATCCGCGCGCGTCTAAAAACACCGTCTGAATTTTAAATTTCTCTGCGACAACGATACATACAGAAGACGACGACGGCAAACAGACGTGTTACACGCCGATAAATATTATAATAAATGGAAAATGTACGGGTTGCGTATATTAGCCGTGACAAAATGTAGATAGGCATGTTCGCGGATTTTCGATCCGCGCGCAGACGTTTCGGTTGATCGTCCCGTCAGCGGGTATCGCAGGTTTCCATTTCTCGTCGGCCGTGATTATATTATAGATAACTGCAGTCGAACAGTATTATATACCGTAAATGCGGTTAGGGTCTGCCGGGGAAGTCGTGCGATTGGTATATGAAATAACAAGGGCGTCTCGGCCGAGTTGACACGACGCCGTCGTGTACAACGAGTCCGTCAGTATACCGGGGAATAAAATAAAGTTTTTTTTTTTTTTTTTGAAAAAACGCGACAAAAAAATGCTTTGTCTCAGTTGTTAATCCGCGGCCAGATCCTTAAGACCGTCCGTCGTATTTTGATTGTTAACGTTCGGCTATTTCCCAACAGAATACAATTTTACCACGTTTATCGGGTACACGAGTAATATTCAAACTTGAAAAAATTTTTAGCGAAAACTTTAGACAAATATTGATTTTATACATTTCAATTGAAAATGTCCGTGCCGTTAAAACATTAAAATCATATTTCGTACGAAACACAATAGTCGTAATAGATTTTCGACTTCGGTGTCGATAAGTAAATATTATATACATTAGAATCGCTGCCGGCGGCTAAAATAATATAAACGCGATAGAAACAAAAAAAAAAAAACTTATTATCATACTTATTCATAGTTTATTACTACCATTTTTACCATAACTTATATATATATATATATATTAAAATATAGTTTGTACTTACAATAATAACAGAAAATCGTTAATAAAACTAGTTGTATAAATCCGAGTGGATCGGTTAACGTTGCGATTGCGTACAAACGTAACGATAAATAATGTTCAGTTGAAATTAAACGCATAGGAAAATCGAATTGTATTTACGAAAAAAAAAAAATAATAAAACGGATAAAGTAACTTAGAAATATTACGGAATATTAAAAGAACTATTTGATACTCGTTTAATAAAATTGGCAATACCTTTAAATGGCGTGCGCCTACAACGCATTTCGTCTGAAATTCTCATCGAATTATATACTTTTATTTAAAAAAAAAAATAATAATAATAAATTGTACAATATTTTTATATTTATATCGATTGTAGTGAAACGTAAATTATCGCTGTAGAAACGACAGGGGTGTGTGTGTGTGTGGGGGGGGGGGAAACGCCAACAGTTTTTAATCATAAAAATGTATAATCTCATTCAACATTATCGCTGTAATACGCGTTTACGATGGTTTTATTAAATAGATTATAAGACCTAGTTACATTACATAGTGTTACGACATAGAATATTTATGTGAAATTACGTATTAAAAACTGTGCTCGAGTGATAGGAAATACTTCGAATATATATATATATATATAGGTATATCTATTATAGAATTATTTCCGATTTGGTATAGCGTTCAATAAATAGTACCTGCCCAGTTTTAGTATTCGCAATAAATGTTGAAATACAGTAAATCGACGAGACGATACGCGCGAAACAATTAAATTTCAAACCCAATCGATTTTTAAAAATTTTGTGTTTTTTCTTTTTTTTTTCTTTTTTTTATCACAACCCAGCGATAATAAAATACAAATATGCTCTACGAAAAATCTGAGTACTCAAATGTCATTTTAGTTTCATTCAGTCGGTTTATTCGATCTCATTTACTCCTGTAAACGTATTGTTGTAACCTAACCAGCTCGATTATATTAAATTAACGAACAATAATTATCATATTGAAAACAAAATGTACAAATATTTAAAACCGAACGTAATACTATATGGATTGGAAAATAAATAAATCAAAAATATTTTATGATAAGTATGTATCTATATATATATATTTTTTTTTTTTTTTCATTTACGATCGTTCTGGTGTTGGTCGTTGTACAAAACAAAAAAAAAAAAAACCCGTCAAAGTTCGTCAATAATTGCCGTCGCAGATAGGAAAATACATTATTATTATTATTATTATCTACATCGAACAAACAGAGACGGTCGTGTCAATATTATACCCGGACGATTACCCGGTCCGGATTAAGTAGACCGTGTGATCAACTACCGCACACGACGTCACCTCCTAAAAGATCAAGTGTGTTATATAGTTAAACGAGTAAACATACCGCGGGTATGAACCCGGATTACCGGTGGCAAAACACCGTATATGAAATGTCTCGAACAAAATATCTCGTAGAAGTCAATTTAACTTTACCCGCGAATGTTTACTCGGGCAATTATCGTTCGATGAGAAACTGCAAATTATATATTAAAAGCGTACGAGTACTTTCGCAAATCAAAAAAAAAAAGGTTTTAAACGCGTATAAAAATAGTATTTCAACGAATAATACGTGATTTATAACAACTGTCGGTCGGTACCGATTTACGGACTGATGTGTATTTTTTTTTTTTTACAATTTGCATCGTATTTTGGTAGAGTGCAAAATCTAAGAGTTGAAACAAAGGCCGCGATGAGTCTAATTATAAAATATTTCCATAAAACACCGACGAGTTGATGGAAACGACAACATTTCAATATAGCGTCGTGATTATGATTTAAAAATAAGACCAACGCTCTATGGCTTATTTTAGCACCACGATTATTTTATGTTTTAAGCATTTGAAAACATGTACCACAAAACTTAATTTGTTTTTTTTCCTCCGCGTACGCATAGTTTTAGAACAAAAGCAGACGATAGACAAACGCATGATATCATGTCGGTGTGATTTCACACCTAGTAAAATAAAACGACAAGTGTTTTTTTTTTTTTTTTTTTTGAGAGCAAAAGATATGGTCAATTCGAATGGTTTATGGTAAAATGTTATTGTTAATATCCCAACATATTGACGACAATAGATCGGACCCCTCTAAAATTTGTTTAAAATAGAACATTTTTTATAAAAGTCATTAAATTAATGTAAAAAGGTTGGACATCATATTTTTTTCAGCCACAGCCCTACTGGGCCTATGCTTTTTGGGCCGATTATTTTCTAGAACAGTAAGCCGAATGCTCTTCAGTCCACCCCTGGCCACCACTGTAACTGTACTTCAATAATCGTGGTCCCTGATTTTTTCCTCTTGTCACTTCCAACCTCTCTAGGGTTTGCTGTATTTCGTTCGTCGACCGTTTTTTCGGCTTTCTTCTCTGGCTTCCATTCGATTACTACTCTGACTTTACATGTTTCACGTCTTTTGCACGGCATGTCCAAATCACTGAAGTATTTGTCCTTTCGCGTAACTTGTTTCAAGGATACCTTCCTTAATTTCCCTCATTTCCGTGGGGGTTTTTTTTTTCAACACTTATAAGTTGCCGTTTGAAAATCAAAAGTTGACGGTACACCGCTTGGAAATATAAGGGTGAACAAATAAGAGCATGCAATATTATTTTACTTTTTTTGAACTTTGTGTGTACCTATTCATTTTTCTAAGTTTCTAAGTTTATCTTTAGTTTAGATAAATGTTAATCATGTACAAATGTATATATATATATATATTTATTTGAATCGACGCGTATACATATTCAAATATATGAATGATATTGGCATGTGAGAGTTGTGATTTTTTTTGTTTAAGTTGATTAATTATAATAGGATACTAGAAACAATAGAGTAGTACGTACTAACAATTTTCACGGAACTTAATAAACCGTTAACGATCGTCAAAACATACCCAATAAAACGATTATGGACCCACACACTAAATTTCACCATATTAATCTGTTAACATATTAATAAAACAAATGGTGGAATAATAATAATCGTCAACGTCGCGCGCGTTTTTCACAATATTATAAAACGCACGCTGTCGAATCGGTGTGATCGCGATAATTATAATAAATAATACCATGGACTATCCCATCTAAACATACAGGACTGGAAACGACAAGGCTGCGGAAATTCTGGGGGACGGGTAACAAATCTTTGGCTAATCGCCATTCAAACGAAACCACTCGTTCCATTTGTCGTTGTGTACATGTTAACGAATCGATTCGATCACCGAAATATTATATCACGATGGCCGTTACCAGTCTTGTATATGTCCCAGTCCGTGCTATATATTAAAAAAAATACTAACGAGTTCTTAATCACGCGGCCAAACCTGTCGGCGTTTTGTTTTGTGTGATATATACCCGCCGTGATGACGTTCATTTTTTTTTTTTTTTTTTTAAATTTAAAAACGACACGACAATATTAGAAGTCGTAAAATCGGTAAACGTAGCTAGCAGCTATTTTATTGTTTGCATAGAGCACACACCGTGAATATTATCTTACACAACACGCAATACGTCATATTATACGACGTTGCAATAAATACGATCGCAATCATTTCTTTGGTTAAAGAACGGCGATTATGGATAATAATTCAGCAAAATTAAGGCAAGATTGAGGGTATTATTCGACGAGGCTGGGTATTAACGGGTTAAATCTGTTAAGTGTAATATTACTTGATTTTAATTTTTTTTTAACTCGGGTTTTAAAACCTCTGGTTGTTGTAACTTCACTTTTAAATTGACTCGTTAATTCAATGGGCATATAACGATTTGATTACAAATTATACAATTAATTGATTTCAATTTTTTTATTTTTTTTATTTGAATGTAGAAATAATAATTGAACGGTCCTGTCATGCTAATCTTGGAACGTTTTTCTATCAATTTAGAACCGATTTATTGAAGCCGCTTTATGTCTCTTTTCATAAATACAATAAAAATCAAAACGTTTAACTATAATTATTTTGTTTATAATTTTAAATTTCATATATATTTTGTATTACTTCAAGTAACATGTTTATAAAAAAATAAATATATGATCCTGTAGAATTTATAAAATTATAATATTAATAAAGAAAAATACTGTTTTACACATTTTCAATAATATTTGTGTCCAATATATAACTATTAATGCGGAACTTAGTTAATTTACTTTAAACTTCAATTGACTTGACTCACACGAGTCGATATTATTATTCGATCTAGCCTTTTTGTTTTCATATTTTTTTTTTTTTTTTTTTTAGTTGCGATCGCCGAATTCCACTATAGGTTTATTCGGGTACAGGAGGTTCATACGAACATGACGTAAATTATAAGATGTGTAATATTCTACGTCCGAAATCATTCTCGGGATGAAAATGTACAAAAAAAAAAAATAAAATAAATATCCACCAATGACATTTTGACGAATCGCATATTGTAATATGCGCGTTTGCAGGGATCAACATGACAGTCAAATACATCTCACTCTATTCTTGTCTTGTCTTTTTTTTTTTTTTTTTTGATAAATAAAAAGCCAATTGTTGCGTATACATCATATTATTAATATACGCGTTGTTGTTAGGATATTACGGACGCACAAATCGAATGATTTTATACGATAACGTACACGCCGTACATGAACTGCATTATTGATGAAATATTAAATAATTATAAACCTTATACGGTACATACATCATTACAAACTTTATGTTTAATCATCGATTGAAAATATTGCATTTTAGTCGTTTTCGTCAAGTCCAATAGAATATTCTCAATATTGGTTAGACGTTATTACGCTTCCAATCCAAAACGCTCCGAGCTATAACTAAAGCACCGTTTTACGTATCCAACCAGACCCTACATAACGACCTTGCCATCTCACCCGTCCGTGATGTAGCTAGAACTTTTTATAGACGATTTAACTTAGCTGCTAGACACCACGGTAATCCCCTAATGCAGTGGTTCTCAACCGGGGTGACAAGAAAATCTTGGAAAAAGTTTAAAAATATAGACATTTTTTTGAAAAAAATCGTATTATTGTCCTGGCTATGTGAACATGGATTCAGCGCGCTCACGAATATTAAAACCAAAAAACGTCAAAAACCACACTAGAAGACGATATGAGACTCGCTCTTTCAACCATCAACCATCGAATTCCACAACTATGTAAAAATCATCAGAGTCAAACTTCTCATTAATTTTTAAATTTCATAGTTTATTCAATTATTATATATTATCAATAATCTTAATTATTTTTTTTTCAATTTAAAATTTCAATGTTTATTTAACAGTAAAGCAAAAATAAAATGTGTAGTTATTATTTTTCTGCGTACTGTATTTTTTATAGGGCTTGTATTTTATATTATTATTATTTTGATGTTAGGGAGAGTTGGATTATCGTAGATGAGGGTGTCACGAATCCAAAAAGGTTGAGAACCACTGCCCTAATCAAAGGACTTGCGTCGGCAAACATACCCGACAATCCTAGGAAAAGACTAAAAAGGCGGTGGTGTCCGGGACCTATTAATTTAGTTAATTGCCTAATTGTATTTGTAATTTTACTGTAAACTGATAAAAACGTATATAAATAGCTGACAAAGTGTCTTCACAGGCTTCTTAAATCTGTCCATTCTCCAAGCCACTTCTTATTCACTTGTCTATTTTACTTGTTGTTCAATTTTATGTAACAGATTGTAAATATAAAAAAAAAAAAAAATAAAAAAAAAGTTAGACGTGTTCGATTGCGCGAGCGGAAATATAATTCCAAAGACGTTCGTCATAGTAAGTGTCTTGTTTGGCACTAGGTGTGCCGACTATACGAAAACTAAATTAAAACAAGAACGCTACGTATGCTCGTGGGCGGTCCACTGTTGTAGTGGGTGGCGTAGATGGGAATTAAACGTAAATCATAGACGATCAATCATTGCCCGATGAAAAACGATTCTGAGCGAAGTTTCGGTTAATAATGATTTTTCGACGAATTTGATTAGAAAACATTTTTTTTTTTATTAAAATATCGATTGAATATCGTATAAATTTGTATCTATACGAATTTCATTTGCCGCGGTTTCGCGCCTGAAATCGTTGAACAATTTTACTGAGCCGAAACGGTTTTTTCAATCCGCGTAAATTGGAAAACGCGAAATACCGAGATTTACCCATAATACGATTTTCGTCAAAACTTTTAACGATTATTAAAAAAAAGTTACTGTATAACGCACGACTTTTTTCTACTTGTTGACCGCTAGGTACATCTTACGCTCAATTGCAAAACAGTCTTTGGGCACTCGTAAAATTCCTTGTCATAATTTTTAATTTCATTATTATTTTTAACCGAATTACAAATTATAAACTCCAAATCGAAAATACGTAACGGTTTCGGACGGTTTATTCACAGTAGTTTGGAAAACTACAAGGAAAATCAAAATTTCCTAACCACACCCCTAAAGTTGATGCAAGACCGAGCATCGTCATCTCTGGTAGAAAAATTGTTCGCAAAAGAGAAAATAAACAACACACATATCATAGTAAAACCAATACATTCCCCGGTTCGTTCGGAATCTAAAACGATATACGTACGTATTATCGGCGGTATTTGATAAATAACGAGAAAACAACATTATTATGTCGTCCATTACCGACGGCCGGCGACGTCGTGGTCAACAACACTGCTATTAGTCGATTATTATTAGACCAAAGGCGCACTCGGGAATTTTTTTTCGGGGGGCTAAATAAAATTATTTATAAATAGTCATAGAACCTAATTGTTTTTTAATACGTATAGAAACCTAAAGGCACACTTGTGCACGAGCTTTCGCCCAACCGTTAGTGAAATAAACTACAATAAATAATATAATTCGGCAATATGATAAAAGAAAAAAACAAAAACGTTTTGATAATGCAAATTATATTATAACTTAATATTGATATTAATTTTGGAACTTTGGGTTTATGAAACGACTACCTATAATGGCAATTGTATGTATTTACGCACCTGATCAATCGTAATTGCTAATGGAAAACAATTCTGTGCGAAGTTCGGTAAAAATATGTTTTGATAAATTAAAATTTTGAATTTTGTTAATTTGTATCTTCAAAATAAATAACAATTTTTTGTATGGAGCCAAAAAAGTTTTATCGACGAAAATCGGAAAACAATACGCGAAATCCGGTGACATTTACGATTTTCGTTAACATACGAAATTTAATATAGGAAGATTATAGGAAAATCTGTTACACTTACTTTTAGGACTAGGTACAACTTCAGATGAAACTTGTGTGAAATTTTCGATCATTTTTGCTAAATGAAAAACCAAATAAAAAAAATTAGACTATTTAAAATGGCCTTAAATAGCTCAACAATCGCCAAAATATTTTGAAAATTATACCACGGTTATTATTGTTGAAAATCTACGCAAATGTCATTCTGGCTCTTTTGCCTTGGAGTCATTAAAGTCAGTGATCAAGTCATAGATTTTTTAGTAAATATATGCTTGAAAAAACTCGAGACGTGACGTTTTCCCTCTACACCCCCATTAGGTAATACATTTTTACCAGACTACGGAGGATTATCTGATGTGGTCATCATGTAAGTCTGTGACTATGTTTCAGTAGCGTACCAAAAGTGGTGGACTAGGTGGTCCATATTTCCCTCCCTCCATTGTCTAGTGTAATAGTATTAAGTTGATCGAAATATATCAAAATTGCAATAAAGCTTTGGCCTTTTGTGTAATTTATTTTTGGAACCCCTCCCTCCTAAAATAAATTTGGATGAAAAATTGAATGAATAATTATTACTATTTCCATTAAAATTTTAACTTTAAAAAGAAAATTACCATTTTGTGACCCTAGTGTAAAAATTTCTGGTCGACTAAACCAATTTTATCCACATAAAACCGAACAAATGCAAATGCAAAAAAAAACACTAGAAAACTTAAAATGCCACCTATAAACAATAAAAAAATCGCCATAATTAATTGAATTCGGCCGCCCGTGCCTAGAAACGTCTAATGGTCAATACTCTTGTGAAAATTGCACAATCATTTACGCGGATTTACAACGATAATCGAAAATCGACGCAGTCATAAATCGTCCCGTTTTGTACGGCCAATCGTTAAACGGAAAAAAACTACCGTGATGGTCTCAACGCCACCGGGGACGGATCCGAAATGCCGTCGGACAAGACCGCCACGGTTGAAAACCGAACGAGGACGTCCGGCGGCGGTGAAACGCGCGCATTACATTTGTATTAAAAGCAATCGAACGCGAACGGAATCCGGGTGGTACCGGGCCGGCAATCGGGCGGTCGGCCGCCGGCACCGCCCTAGAAATACGCCCTCGGTCGGAAGACTGACCTTGCGTACGCGGGAAAAACAAAATTTTAAGTTTAAAGCGACCACAACGCGTGATTGTTTGTAAAAACCCGGCGTCGGATGGGGGGGAAACGCGAAAAACGCGAACGCGCGGCACGCCGTTGCGCGGCGAAAACGACGGCCTCGCGTCTCCGCGTAGCGCGCGCGCTCGTGTCGGGTGGGGTGTACCCGCCGGTAGTATTTTATCGGACTCGTTCGGCCGTATACGCCATTGCCGTACACCGGGAGATAGCGGCGGTTCGGGATCGTCGACAACGATTCCGTCCCGGAGTGTTATTCGTCCGTTTCGCCCGTCGTCGTTTCCCGGGGTTTTACTCTCTCTATATATAATTTGTTTTTCTTCCGTCAACGCCCTACAATAGTAATAATAATAATAATAATAATAATAATAATATCGGACCGGCGGCGTTTCGATATCGTCCGGACAGCGCGCGTAAACCGATTTGCCGCGCGGTTTCGAACACGTTCGCGGGGACGCCATCGACGGACGCGCCAAGACCGTTGCGGCGACGACCGCGACGACCGCGGCGGCGGTGACGACGACGACGACGACGACGACGACGACGGCAGCGGCGGCGGCGGCGGTGGCAGCGGTGGCGGCGGGGGCGGTGGCGGCGGCGGTGGCGGCGGCGGCGGCGGCGGCGAGGGCGACGACTACGATCGCGACCGCGACGACGGAGGCGATTCATTTTGTACAATAACCGCGGTATAGACGAACGCGGTCGTCGCGGCCAGAAATTATTAGTGTTTTTTCTATACTTATAGGGAACACGGGATAGCCGCGTAATCGCACGAAAATATTATACGTGAGTAAGATAACACATATATAAATATATATATAAATACATAAAATTATGTTGTTTATTAATATAAATTGACGGATAGTTTTTGTTCTATAAAATCCGCCTATATTCGGCTAGTTATTTATTATTGTTATATTGAAACTCCGCGGAGAAATTTTTTTTATCGAATCTCGAGTAAAACAAAATATAATATATATATATATTATTATACCGACGCGTTGTCTTTAATATTTTTCACCTGCGTTGACGGTTTTGCTCGGGGACACCGCGCGGTTCGTCGCCTACACGATACTCGGGTTTTATCGGGGCCTCTAATAGGAAAAAAAAAAAAAAAAAAAAAAAATACTATTATTATTGTAATCGCAATTAAACAATACAAATTATATATAAGGGATATTATAGAGAGAGAGAGAGAGCTAGAGCTAGAGATATACGGATAATCACCACACGACGACGTTATAGATACGCGTTTTGTGTGTTTTTTTTTTTTTTTTTTTTATCTATTATTTTATCCAATATCTCGTTCGCTGTGTACACCAACAAAGATCCAAGTCAATTGCGGTATTTATTTTTTTTTTTTTTTTTATAATAGTCTATCGAATTTATAGAGAAAAAAAAACACACGCGCAATTGAATATGGCGTGTAATTTAATGATATTTCGATATATTATAGGAAAAAAAAAAAAAAAAAGGTGTAAACGAAATGGTGAGAAACGCGGGTTTTCGAATCGCAAATTATTTTCTAAATTACGTTGCAGATATTCGCATTTATTGCATCTCTTATATTATTTTAAGTCGCACGCTGATTGATAACGTTTTCAACGTAGACAATATTCTTAATCGAATTTACGCGCTTGGACTTTTATTATTTTATATATGTCTATTGTTTTGTTTTTTTTTTTTTTTTCGTGGTTATCAACATTGTTTTGTAAAAAAAAAAAAACGCACACGCGCGCGCCCGCGAATTCGATAATAAGTGATGGGTTTTCAACTATTAGGTAATAGGAAAATGATTACGTTTAAATGTAAAAATTGCACTATTGTCGTTATACGCACACGTACTGAAAACGTATTGAAGATAATATTTTTTTTTTATTTTCCTATTTATAATTACATGTCGGGCGGCCATTAGGGCTATAGCAAATAATACGCAGCCAATGTAACCGAGTACAATTTTAATTTGAATATTTATATAACCTACAATAATGGTTACAACTTTCATGTCTACCCGTCTGCGTTCAACCGATCAATTAATATACGTATTTATACATTTTTTCCGGCATTTCGGCGGAGGTTCGTGAACCCCTCGGAACACCCCTTTGTGTACGTGTCCGACACTGTACATACGAATATAATATGTGTGCATTTTAAACTATAGATAATATTCGCACGAAATACATTTTTTTTTTAAAATTATAGGCGTAAAAATAATTTTTTTCATTTCCAAGTGCAGAAAAATAAAAATTAAACGGTACCGTTTATTACGAACACGATTAACCGTCACTTCCGTTTTTGAAATATAAATAATATATTTATATAATTTACAAACATAGCGTAATACGATACGGCGGCCGTACTTGAAATTATCTTGAAATATCCTAGGGGCGTGGGGAGTAAAAAAAAAAAAAAATAAAAAAAATACCACTGTTATTTAGAACGTAACGATAACCGAAACGGCGGCGAAGCAACAAGATATACACAAACGTAAAGTTTGTATATTTATCATTTTAAGCTCGTTACATATTGCATATAATACCCGTATTATAAATACGTATACATCTTTCATTTGTTATTTTTTTTTTTTTTTTTTAATACCGATTTATATAACTAAATTTAAAAAATATTAACATTTCCAATGTCCGTTTAAATAGGCATTTGTCAATGGGTTTTCGGTAAAATGAAGACAAAAAAAAATGATAATTTTTTTAACAAACGTTTACTCATCGGTACCTGTATTAGACACCGATCATTTTTTTTTCCCCTTCGTCCGTCACGTTTACGCAGCGCAGCATGAAACGATGATAATAATCCCGAAAACGGATTTGAATTAATCGTGTTGGGCGCGATCTGACCGGCTACTTTTCCAGTTAAATTGTATAAATTTTCAAATGCAATTGTCGTAAATTAAGGACTGCGTCGCGCTGAACTCGAATTTGTTTTCCGAATTCGTATCGCTTCGGATAGGATCAATCGGACTGATTGGCGGTAAAAAAAAAATGTTATACTGCGTGTGTGTTAGAGAAACGGAAAGAAAATATTGGTATCAAATTTACCATCCGCTTTTAAAACTTTTATAAAAAAAAAAAAAAATAAAATATTACTGAAATATTCTCGACGACTACGCGGTCGAATTGTCACTATTATTTTTAAAACTATTACGACGATTTTAGTATTAGATATGACGTCGATGATACACAAAGTACACGAAATCACTCTGTAGAAACAAGTCAGCGTGTACGTAAAGAACGGTAAATCGACAATTGTCGTCTTTGGAAGTTTGACGCATCATCTTAATTTCCGTTATTTGCTGAAACTTTAAACGGGAAATGAAGTCAGTGTAATATTATAGGTATACACCTATTTAACCGGCGGCGGCGGTAGGTTACTACCAGATTATTTCGTAAAAATAATATTCATACGTTTACATAAATTACAAACGATATTGTCGTGCAGGCGTCTACGTTTTTATGCGGTATCCATAAACAACAATAATATATATATATATATATAAAAAAAACCATTCCGTTCTAATTGTATGATAAAAATTAATCATTGTTGGTAAACTCTATAATCATTCTAATCAAATCTTAACGTAAACTTTAAGACAAGTTACAATTTTATCTTTCGTTCTATCGACAACCACTCCCCCCTACCCATGAGCGAAGATAGAAATACCTGTTATATTTTATATTAAAGATATGTCTTTTGACGGGTTTAACGTAAAAACCGCGGTTTTAGTTTCGTATATTTATAATTATAATACTTTTGGAGTCGAACAAAACGCAATGGGTACAATGTTATAGCCTATAAATCTTATTATTTTTTTTTTCTCGTATTATCAGCGAAACAGATATCATTATTAGGTGTATATTATAACGAACGCAAAATACAACAAACGAAATACATTTATTTCTATATTAAATAATGTTCAATGAATCCAAAAAAAAAATAATATTCCGTCTTCCGATTGATTTATAATATTATTCGTAATACTATTATTACTGTTTTTTTTTTTTTTTTTTTAATTAATCGGTGATAAACCAAAAATAACTTAATAAAATACTATAAAATTACTATCGGTAAAATAGGTTTTTTT
Organism: Tuberolachnus salignus; assembly: GCA_956483605.1. Lineage (NCBI taxonomy): Eukaryota > Metazoa > Arthropoda > Insecta > Hemiptera > Aphididae > Tuberolachnus > Tuberolachnus salignus. The sequence goes on from OY101438.1 coordinate 19,795,003, forward strand.
TTATTATCAATTTATATATGCTTTTGTATGGTCGGCTAATATACAAACAGATAATTTTACCGCGTCTATAAAAGGATTTTATGTAAATATTCGGTGTAAATTTCAAGTCTCTACGATTATTTCTAGTGAAACCAATGCAATTCTTACTGCGCTCAAAATCTAATAAAAAAAAAAAAACCGTTATAATAAACTAATTTAAGATGTCTTAAGTACCTACATAATTAAACGGAATAAATATAACCCGGTAATGTTTACCTGTTAGGTTAGGTTAGTTAGGTTTTAGCTGTACAAAATATAGTAATAAATTTACCCTGTTAAAAATAACAACAAGAGAATTGTATACGGCACTGAGGATAGCGAGGAACTTTTTGATGTCTTACAACTTACAAGACATTCATCGAGTGCTATGACGTCGAGGAAATGCTTAACTAATAATAATTATGATACCTATTCCAATATAAATATTCTGTAGATTTATGGTTTGAAATTTGTTATTCCGCCTATTTGCATACCCTGTTCGAACACAATTCCTATTGATTTTTTATAACGGACAATTTATTCATTTATTCAATTAAATAACAGTGTAATATTATACAGGTTCATTTCCAAAAAAAAAAATACCTGAGCGTCATATAAAATTCAAACATTATATACTATAATACCGGTATCCGTATAGATTTTTAATTTATAAATTGAAAATTTTAGAATAATTTTTCGAATTATTTCACTGTCCGCGCGTACACTACAATTAATACCGCGGTATCTAATCGTTATCAAAAAAAAAAAACGAAAGAAAGAAAAACAGAAACTCTTAAGAATTAATGTTTTCCGACCGCGTACAGGACCGGTGTAGATTTTTAAATTTACAATATTATTTCGCTACCGCGGTGTGCTGCAACTGTGGAGTCGGAATCAAATTACAAGTGTTGGCAAATATCGTACTGTACTCGTGGGATATCGTTTAATTGGCACTGTAAATATAAACGAAAGGCATATACAATACATTTTTTTTTTTTTTCGAATATTATGTATTCTAACATATATACCGTTATGTAAACTATATAAGTCAATTATTATTATTGTATTTTTACAAATGTAACCATAAATATGTTAAACCGTAATGCTCGTAAACGTACATATTACGTATATATATATATATATTTATTTCCGATTACCTATATTTTAGTTTTAATTAAAAAAAAATAATATCAATGAACGATAATAAACGAGATACAAAAAAAAAAAAAAAAAAAAAACTAGTAGACGGGATATTTTAAATTATAGTACGATACGCATTTGAATAGACCCCGTGCGTATAGTCAAAGTCAATAATAAAAGGATAGGTACATGGATTAGGCGAGGGGTGAGCAGTATCTTAGATATACCGCCGTCATTCGTATCGCGTGTCTCGAATCTAGATACTTTTATCTTTCGTGTATATTTTGTATACGTTTTTTACGTTAAGGATGGAATGAAAATTGTCTCGGAGTAGTATCTCGTCGAAATGTTTTATCTAGTATCGAGTATAAGACCCAAATGTTTTTTTTTATTTTTTTTTTTTTTCCAAAATTATAATATTTCTTATAGGTATATGCATAATTTAATGATATAATCGAAAAAAAAATAATCAATTTAAACTGCAGCGATGAATTCATTATTTACAATTATGTATTTTTAAATTGCATTTTGCTAAAGAATATGTGTGTATATATATTTTTTTCAAATATCTATCTATTCCCGTAGGGAATTTTTTAATGATTTTCTTATTAGGCGTAGGTATATATGCCAGGATTGAATAACGTACCTACACTATTGCGATTCGTATTTATTATTTTTTCAATTCGATCATGTTAAATTAAGTTTGAAAAAAAATGTAAATCGATTGAAAAAAAAAAAAAAATTAAATTATCTAGTCACTTTACTTATATATATATGTGTGTATATGTGTGTGTGTGTGTGTGTGTGTGTGTGTGTGTGTATATATATATACGTACTATTTTCTACTTGCAGATTTTCAATTTGTACGTATTATTATAAAATGGATAAACGTTTTAAAACTTAAATGATCTATAATGTTACGTATAATTATAATGTATTTTTTATAATATTATCGACAGTAATTTATTTCTTGTGTACCTATAGTTTTTCATTTTTTTTTTTTTTTTTTTTTTTTTTTTTTTATGCTATAATGACACGATTTTCTTTAAAACCTACACAGTAGGAGTATCAACAACCAAGGGAATTAATTAAATGAAAAATAATAATGAAACAAACAAAAAAAAAAAAAACACATTTAATGTGATTTGTGGACACTCTTATATTTATATTTTATATAAATAGATTATTTATTTTATTTTATTTTTTTTTTTTTTAATGATTAAATCGGGTTTTGTTTGGACACTGATCGATATTTCAATTTCGATTAAAATATATACGAATATTGCAAATTATGTATGTTTTCTGTTCGGAATTTCAATTGAAAATGCTTCTAATTTAATAAATATAATTAAATTTAGTATATATATTTTTTGTATCAAATGTAAAAAAATCTAAGGTTATAATATTACGTGAAATAGCGTTTTGCAGTAAACCTAGTCGAATAAAAACATTTTCTTTTCGATGACAAATATTATCGTCGTACAGTGAAACAAAACGTGAAAATTATAATATTTAAATATTGATAGGTCTTTTTAAATTTAGAAGAAAAAAAATACTTTAGGTGATTGAAACATTCCTTGCAGTAGTAAACTTTAAATCAACTGGAAATTAATACAAAACGCGTATAAAATATTTTAGGTTTTTTTTTTTTCATTTTTTTTTTCCTTCTATACTTTCCCATTAGTTTTAGCTTTGACAGATGTATGAACAGTGGAAATCACAGAGTATATTGACTATAGTTTTAGCGAACCACCGCGAAGAATTCTACTGAAAATCGTTTTACAAAAGCAACGATTTATCATTTATTTATTTATTTTTTTTTTTTTTTTTTTTTAATAAATAAATAATATTCACTACGGTGGATTGCGCTGCAAAACTGGCGCAAGTCAAATGCCAACCCGAGATGAGTGTGCGATATCGTGCAATAATATCTCTCTTGGATCCGTAACACGTGCTGTTTTTATTATTTTTTGGCAAACATAATGTATCCCAATACATAATGTTTATTTTCTGAAATCTTGAAATAATTTTTTTTAAACACTTACAAAACAAAAAAAAACCTGTAAAATCGTATTTGAAATAAGTAAGAAAAAAAAAATATTATTTTTTTGCATAGTACGCCCCAATTATTAGAACTATGTGATTCGTGTCCATAATACGCGTATAGTTGGGTATGTGATTATTTTTAATCCGATTTCCATCCAAAATCCGCATTTAGCTGTTGTTTACGAACGACTACAGGGTGCCGCCTGCCCATCCTGAGGATTTACTATTTTTATAAACGATGCGGGATAATGGTGTTTACATTATTCGTATGTAAAATTAAAAAAAAAAAAAAAAAAAAGTACGTAATTTAAATTCGCAAACACCAGATATTATATTTGTTAAAAGTCTTCATTAAAAACGAAAACGTTTACGAACTTATGATGTTTACCGCCTACATGAAAGCGATTAAAATAATAATAATAATAATAATAAAAAGAAATAACACGATAGAACACCTCGGCGAATAAAACTAAACGAATGCGTCATTTTAATTAAAAAAAAAAAAAAAAAAAAAAAAAAAAAAAATTCGAATGTAATAACGATAGTTAAAAGAAAATCAACGTCTAGTCAATACAACTGGACGATTACCGCGGCAACACGTACTTGCACAGAATACATTTAAATCGTACTCGTGTTATTATTAATTGTTTTTATTTCGCGTAATTTCTCATTAGTTTCGGTAAATATATTATTTTTTTTTTTTTGTACAGATTTTAACAACAGAGTTTGTATGTGTCACGGGGGTGTGTACTTACTCCGTTTGATCCAAACGGTCCGTGAACAATTGGTCTAATTTAAATTTTAAGTAAAAATCGTAGGAAAAAAATTGTCCACATACTCGTGTATACGAAAACCTTAAGGAATAATTTATTTCGAACATTTCCAAACATTTTGAATGCGCCTAATAATATATCCGATCTGCATAATGTATATTTATACATAATTGTCAATCTATACGTATCGATTGACGATTTAGACCAAGTGCGGACAACTCAATTGTACTAATTTTTCGTTATACGACATAAAACTGAATAAGATATAATCTGAAATTGTAACGTTGATGTGTTTCACCCGAACAAGCAATTGTTTAAACAATAAGACAACCTGACAATATTAACAATAGTTTTGTTTATTTATTTTTTACTCTAGTTTGTAAAATAACAATATAACAATTATAGTTTTTCGAGTGCCTTAAAAAAATGTGTACGTTCGAAAGAGGGTGTCAACACATCCGTTACGTAAGCATCGCTCCGGTGGAATTAAAACCACGATTTGTTGTCATTATTGTTTCCCCGTTCAGAACAAATATACCAGAGACATTACAGGTATATAGGAAAAGTTGGGCAGTCAATGGTAATAATAGGTTAAATAAACAAATGCGTCTTCGGTGAAAAGTTGAAAGTTAGGGAAACGTAAATTGTTACTAGTTAAAATGCATACAAATATTAACTTTATTCGGCAAGTTTTATATTTTCGCTATTAAAAACCAATGTTCAATATAATGTACCAAACGCTTAATAGTTTTCTATTGCGTTCCTAATAATATATTATATTATCTATTATTATATAGACACAAAGCAACAAACAACACATTATCATTAATTTAAGAAAGAAATAGAACCGGTATTGTTCTATACGGTACGCGTAAATCGCACTACTGACAGCCAAATTAATAATGGATATCGAAAAAGAATCATTAGTGTTCAATACGTTAACCAAACTGAGCGTTAGAAAAGAAATTTAATGTAAACATTTTAATTTATACAATAATAACATAAACGAATTAGGTTAAACCAATGTTTATAAAAATAAAAAAAAAAAAATGAACTTTTTAACCAGTATGTTATGCTCACCTTGGTGTATGGAATTTTTTGTTCGACAACTTATTTCTGTTTAATAACTTCAAAAATATTTATATAAATTTGTTCAAGAGACATAATGTTTAAAATTTCAATATTTCAACGGTTTTAAAAGCGTATTCGTTTTACGAACTGTATTTATTATTAAACGGCGTATGAAACGTATAAACGATATATTGCCATAACACGGGGGGCACAAGTTTATAACGAAATCAAAAAAAATAAACCATATAAAAATGATAAAAATGTAATAGGCACAATTATATCTAATGTGCAGGTAGTATTGTTTTAGAGTAAACGCACGCCGTTAAACAAACGAACAAACGAACTGAGACCCGGGTTGTTACATATTTTTTTTTTTTTTTTTTCTTCATACCCGAAATACGTTCCGTGATAATATAAATTATAATTGTAATTGTTTACTTTTCCTAATGTGTGGTGCCGTAAGCCGCGAGCAAAAAAACCGACGTTATCCGGGACATAGGCCAATACTATCGTTATTTGTGTTCCGTAGCTTATTTTTTTTTTTTTTTCGCGGTTCACCGTGGTCCGCAACATTATTGGGTCTTAAAATAATAACAATAAAAATAAAACGCGGTTTATTTTTACAGTAAACGCGAAGTCGGAGTAACCCGACCGTCCGTCCGCTAAATAATATCCGAAATAACGAACAAACCGAGAGAGAGAGAGAGAAAAATCCACGACGGTGACGATAATATACGTAATCGTAATGCACCCGAAAATCACCGTCACACGTTATAAGAATAATATATATATATATATATATATATATATATTTAATTTTTTTTTTTTTTTTACTTCGTGATCCACAATATACACTGTTTGACTGTTGTAAAATGAATGTGTTTACATTGTAACCGTACGTACTTCAAACTGCCCGCGTAACTGCAGATATAACGTGACATTGTGTCTCATGACTTAACGAATTTAATAAGTACTTGAAATTCGCTTCTACTCGGCCGTCCACTCGCTCATCGTTATTGTTATCCGGTAATCTTTTTTTTTTTTTTTTTTTTAATATAACTAATGTATGATACATACACTCGTACATTCGTCACAATCGCTATTATTCGATTTACTGTAAACAATAATTATTACAGTGTGAACTACAACCTTACACGCCGTGTTTTTTCACTTCACTGCGCTCATATTTCATTTAACTCGTCGCCGATTAAAAGTACGAATACGTAAACGATTCGATAAATTTCATATATTGTTCGACTACAAACTGCCCGGGTGAAAAAAAAATAAAAAAATCGAAACCCTCAACATATTAACGGAACGAATTAATTTTATTTATTTATTTTTTTTTTTCAAATACTTATTAAGTTGATCTTTACATTAAAGACTACGATGCAGAAAGCATTGGCAATCGCCCTGGGGCAACAAAAAGAACGTCCTATTATAATAAAATACAAATTAAATACATTATAAAGACAGTTTTATTTTTAATTTTTTTCCAGGATTGTGAATCCGCAAATTTTTTAATTATAGTTTAACATAGTTGATGCGGGAAGTTGTTAGTTCACTTTCAATGTTTAATTCAGCCAAAAAATTTGGGCAATCATTATTCATTAGCGATCTAGAATATGCGTTTTTTTAATAAATTATTATCTATGGTGTCCGCCACAATGCCACAAAACTATAAATTATTATCTCACATAAATCTCGATAATAGATTATAAAAGTAAGGTCGTGATAAACGTATAAATAATAAAATATTAAAATAATATTATACGTAAAAATTAACTGAACGACGTTGCGAGAGGATTAAATTTATAAAAAATATAGCCGCCCCCCCCCCTGAATACAACCCTGATTGCGCGTTAACGTTTTACATTTTTTCTTATAACCTTCTCGATTTTCTCAATCGTATCGCGTTTAGTTAGGTAGACCGTTTAAAGTAGTCACGTCTAAAGCCGCTCGTGGGTTTTTTTTTTTTTTTTTTTGATTATTACGATAGAAATCGGACGATTTCGTCCCTAGGTTTCACGGGGTGAGCTGTCTGACTGTCATCGTCGCGTTCAATCGACGATGCGATATTGCGATGTCGGTTAGGCTTTCGTGTTTTAGACATATGCAATTCGAAATTTAAAAAAACTACGATTCATATACCGACGACCGTGTGCGCATTTTCCAAGTGGTATATTATTTTATTACTGTAACGTATAAATGCAGTGCATGTTATTAGAGCGCGACGGCGACACCGCGGTCGAATAAGGTTAATAAACGGAATTCGGTTTTAATTCGTTGCGCAACTCTACGTCCGAGACCTGAAAAACACAAAACTCTTTTAAACGGTCCGATTTGAATAATAATACGCGCGTTCTTTTTTTTAATTCCGCTTTAACAAAACGCATTGCGTTTCAGTTGTTGCTGATGTTATTATACACCCGGGCAAATATAGATATGTAAGTATCGACGTAAAAAAAAAAAAAAATAGAAAGGCGTGTCGCATAAATACGTGTACGTTAAAACAAATACATATAATAATGTATAATTATTTATCGAACAAATTATTTTTTGAAAAAAAAAAATAGGATGTAACCCGGTGAGAAAATTAAAAATCATAATTTTTACCGGAAAAAAAAAAAAAAAAGTTTGTCGTCCGAAGACGGGTAATTTACCCACGTCGAACGCAGTGCGCTCCAATTGTAATTTATTTTTTTTTTAAATATTTTTAGCCATTTTGAAAATTTGTGTTTATTTTTATTTTTGTCGTTGTGTCGCCCGACGAGGAGAAGTGATGGAAAGGGGGGGCGGTGGGGGGGAAAACAATAATAATAATTGAGCCCTGCGTCGAAAAGAGACGGGCGGACGGGCACCGGCAGCGGTCAATCGGAACGTTATTGCGGCAACACAAGTGGGTATATAATCGACCCTTCCGGTCCATCGGACGGACATAATACATGTATATATCCGGTATAACAATACCACGTGGGCAGATGGAATATTGTGTAAGAAAAACGTTTTTCTCAATAACCCGAATATATTATATATATATATATATATATATATATATATATATATATATAGAAACGTTACACGAAAATTTTCCCTCGTTACCACCCCTGTAACCACCGAATTCACGTCCCGAGCCCAGACGTGTGTTTTAAGGACGGATCCTCTTCCCCCATAGTGTGAATATTAACCTAAACGTGTTCAGTCGTGTTAAATTTCGAAACTATCACATTAAGTGCACAACCGATATACGACGATTTCCACTGGGTACTGCACTTGTTTGAATATGTTTGTCGTAAAAAAAAATCTTCGCTGCACTAGCGTCGCGGGTATCGGGAAAACTGTCGATTATTCGAACGGTGGTCCTGTCGACGAACAATATAGGGGGGGGGGAAGGGGGACACTCGATAGGGGCCGATCGATTTTCGTTTACTTGTGATCCGGAGTATTGTTCAAAATACGTTTGAGAGGAGGCTACTACAGACCCTGTCACCCACGCTCAAAAAAAATTTACCTCTCTACGCATAAGGTCCCCGGACACTATTATCGGACGAAATCGTCTATTCATTTACGCGGCGAAACCGATAAACGTTTGGAGGAAAGTATACAGGGTGGTTTTTTTTTTTTTTTATCGCGATCCAGTGAATGTCTACAAAGATTTGGGTTTTTTTTTTCAATCATTATTTACGATTAGTGAAATCCGATAGGTAAAATACCGTTAGGTAGACCACGTTTATGGCGGGAAGGCCGGACAAAAAAATGATGTAAAAACGAATAGATTATATGAAGCGAATTGGCAGAGGATTGGGTAAGGTGACGGGAAATTTGCTCGGAGAGCTGGTCTTAGAGACCGAGACCCACGAGAAGAAGAAGAATATACCATTAGAATTGTTTTATGATTTTATGTCACCCTTATTCCGTACACTGTAAAACTATTATAGTCACTCTCAACTTTTGATTTTCAAATAGCAACAAGCTCTCATTTACATCTCGTTGAACCGTCCGTTCCAGCAATCGGTAAACACTTCACGGTTAACGAACATCTGTAGCGTCAGTGGCGGATCCAGGGGCGAGGAAGACATTTTTTTTTTTCTCTCGAATATTCACCATGAAAAATAATAACAAAGCCAAATATTCTCGTCGTCCGAACTCGACATAACAACGTAGTGAATACGTAATTAAATGAATAAAATCGAATTCCAGCGCGTATACTAATGTGCTTGTATATGTTACAGTTGAAATCCGAAATCCGTGAAAACTAGTTTCCACATATCTCTTTTGTCGAAACTAGTTTTGACTAATCAAATCTAAAACCAACCGCAAATTTTAATCGAAACTAGTTTTAGAAATCGGATCCCGTGTGCCACCCTGTGAGAATTTACCCTGCCGAAACGTAGAATAATGATTGGCCAATCGGCGTGTTCCGAACATTAATAAATGCTTCTAATAATTGTGCAGTTAGTCGACACTAGTTTTTACTAACGATTTAAAAAATGTACTACAAGGAAATCATATTTCTCCTAGATAATTCTAGTCTGCATTGATATATATATATATATATATATATATATATATTTCAGACACGACTAGTTCTGACTGAAAGTGGGTTAAATGTAGATCCAACGTCCAGGGCCCAGGTTAATTCTGGTTATAACTAGTCAAAATCCGTTGTGGAAAATAGTTTTGTTTATTTAATACTAGTTTCGCCGGATATCGGGATTCAACTGTGACATATATAACTAGTTTCCGCGTATCTCTTTTGTCAAAACTAAAATCAACAGCAAATTTCAATCGAAACTAGTTTTGGAAATCTGACCCTGTGAGGATTTACCCTGCCGAAAAGTAGAATAATGATTGGCCAATCGGCGTGTTCCGAACATAAATAAATGCTTCTAATAGTTGTGCAGTTAGTCGACACTAGATTTAACTAACGGTTTAAAAAATGTATTACTAGGAAATCATATTTCCCCCCGTAGACAATTCTAGTCTGCATCGATATATATATATATATATATATATATATATATATAGGTATACGTGCGCGACCGTAATATACCGCGCCGGTATACGCGCGTGCCGCAATCAAACAAGTGGCCAATACCCCCGGACCGTTTACCGTTTCCGTCCGTTGAGTTTTTACGTATTTTCCCGCGTCTGTTCCGCTCGGCCGTCCGCGCGGGCTTAAACACCCGTTTGTGCGTTTTCGTTCGCAAATCGGGATTATGGCTGCTGGCTACACGAACCCAACACGCGAGACCCCGCACGAGTTTCCTGGCGGGCGGAAAATATATTTTTTTTTTCCCGGCGGATGTCCGCTTGGTTTATCGGCCCGGCCGGTGAACAAAGTAAGCGACCGCGGACGAAACCCGGTGTATACCGCGCGCGGCGCAATAATCTATATACTGTCCTAATATAATGCGCGATTGTAGAAAACCGCGTAAAATACATTCGACGTTCGTACGTTCGTTCGAGGTAAAAAATACTCGACTTTATCGTGTCCATAAAGTCTACGTCAACGCGCCAATTGTGCCGGGCATCCGAATGTATGTTTACAAAACCGAACATCAATAATAGGCCAAAAAACAAACGAATCGCCATTCATTTCTATTCGATTAGCTCACGCCAATTTCGTTAAAGAATTAGAAACGGGTTTATAACGGTTGGACCGATTGTAGTCGATACGGACATAATTCGGTAACAATTTTACAAAATACACTTGTTTCAAAGTGAAATATAATCGTTTATTGTTTCGAGTATTTTTATATTGTGGTTACGGGACGTTTAGAGTATAAAACGAGTAATGATAAAATAAATAATTATTCTTTACGCTTTAATAACCGCATTAACAATGCGGTTGCCTAATTGAAAATAAAAACAACCGATCCGTCGTGCCCAATGCGTTTATTGATTAACCGTATAAAGGGATAATTGTAACCTAACGAAACACATTAGGAGCGTGCGTTAACCTTAAAAAAAAAAATGATATAATTATTCTCTATGGACTGGGTAGGGGGCAGAATGAAAATACAAAATGTTTCCTCTACAAACGGGTCCCATTATTATTTTATTATTTTATTACAGGTATGTCATCACGTTACACTTGTATATGATATTAAAATATTTATTATTCAATACGCGTTTATGTTGAATATAAATATCAATTGTTTTCATATTAATATAATTTATATAATAAATACTCGCGCGCTGTGTAGATTTTATTATACGAGCATATATATATATATATATATATAATCCCCAACTCTAATATTATTGGTATCTAAAAAAATATTACAAACTCACTAATGTATTGCAATATTGTATCGGTTGAGTATAATTAAAAATACAAGTGTACTCACCTATAGGTTAATGTACGGGATATTCGTAGACCGAATACTGCGAGATAGTTGTAAAAAAAAAAAACAAAAAGGATTATTTAATAAAATTGTTCGAATATTTATTTTTTTATGATGCAATTACTCGGTCAAGATAGAATAATAATGCATTTTATCTATACACCTATATTGAGAGGTTACACCGGGTAATTGAATATTGGTAATACATTAATAAAAAATTTGATCGATTGGCACTTATCGTGTATGATTGGCAAATAATAAAAGTCGAGTATAATTACAATGTTGAAAAAAAAAAAATCATCTTAGCACAAAAGAACAACGAAATAATTATACGATTTATCTTTACTAGAAAATATCATTATCACCTATAGGCGGAGTACTTGTATTTGCAATTGTACTCAATATTGATACAGTATGCAAAACATTTGCGAGTTTGTAATGTTTTTTAGATACCAATAATATTGGAGTTATGGATTATGTATGCGCGTATAATAAAATCTAATCGATGCGAGTATTTATTGTAAAAATTATCTTAATATAATTAGGATCAAAAGGATTTTAATATGAAATTAATTAATTAAGAAAATAGATAGAGAAAATTAAAAAAAAAGACAAGCATACTTCGCACAATGTGTGCACCACGACCACTGTTGGTAAGACGGGGAGTTGGGAAGATTGAATAAAGAGTGGCATTTAATTTATATCTATACGTAACGATAAAACATTGCCAACGAAAAACGATTTTGAGCGAAGCTAAATGATGTTTTGAAATGATATAATTTTCATCAAATTTTACATTTGACGGTTATACAACAGATTTATTACAATACCCTCAAGTTTTATCTATTCCACCGTTAAGTATACAATTAACGATGTACTTTTTGTTAAATTTTCAAGCATTGCTGGTTGGTCAAAACAGTTTTATTCATTAGTTGGGGGGAAAAAAAAAAACTAAAATGACTAATTTTAAAAAATAATCAAAATGTTTTGAAAAATTGTCCGCGCCTAGAAAGGCGGGTATATTAATGTTCTGTGAACAATACCGGTCCCTACGATTATTTTTAATCGAGTTACAACAAAAACAAAAAAAAAAATCGAAAATAATAAAATAATGAAACCATTGCCGTACATTTTCTCGTTTTTCTGCGTTTTTCCCCGGATTTGTCTAATTATAGAGAAAACTACAACAAAAATCAAAATTTTTTTAATGCATCAACAAGATATAAAATGCTTATAGGAGTGAACCACACTTGAAAATCGCAGTAGGATGTCTGGTAGAAAAGTTGTTTACTCATAATGTAAAAAATCGGTTATGCTTTATGGCCGTATTTAGAGGAGGCAACGGACACATTTGTCCCGTGCAAACATTAATAAATTTAGAGGGCCAAACAACAGGCACCGCCGGAGAACGGTGAAATATTGTAATTACATATTTTTTTTTTTTTTTCCGGTTGGTAAGAGTTCAATAGAGTTCCTACTTGGCCTATAACGACGGACTTGACGAATAATACGCCAATAACATAAATACATAATTAAATCTATACATTTGTAAAAACTTAATATCTATATGTCGGCGGTGGTTGTGGCGGTAGTGGTGTGGCGGGGAGGAAGGGGCGTCGTACAAATATAGTTGACCAAGGGCGAACAATGTTCAAACACTGTCCTAGTTATGGCCGTAAATCGTAGTGATGAAATCAAAACACGACTGATTAATATGTCAAATGACGAATTTCCACTCGTAAGCCAGTATTATTACACGTGTAACATACAGACCGTCGACACGTAATCCGTAATGATCACTTTTTTTTTTTTTATTTCTGAAAATTACGTTTACGATTTTGTTTTGTTTTTTTTTTTTTTTTTGATACAAATATGATACAAATCTAATACATCATTAATTCGAAACTCAAATCAGTTATACTGCGGGAGAGTCGGGAACACACGTAAATTCATTAGATACCCGTGTGTAATTGGTTTGTTTCGGTGACCCTTGAAAGTTTTCGAATAACTTTAGGTTTAATATTATAGTAAAATATCAGACGTATGCGTTGTGGTACAGTCGAACCCCGAACATCGGTCAATCCCTATAGGTTTTACGGGTCACTATACACGGGTCCCCTATAGGATGTTCGCTTTTAGTTTCGTTTTTTTTTCTTTTTTTTTTTTTTTATGTCCGAATTCGTTGATTTTTTTTTTTTTATTATTATTCGAGACAAACGCGATTTGCATAACACACACGGGACATACGTGTACTTAGTAGTGCCCGGTTGTCAGAAAAATGGTGTTCTGCGAGTTGTAGTCACGGTATAACCTTCGGTCGTTAAATAATCACGTCGGGCGTAAATAAACGGGAGAATGGAAAATCGGTTAGGTTACATATTCGTGTAAAAAAAAAAAAAAAAAAAAAACAGTTGCGTGGCCGGGGCGATACCGCACGACAACCGCGTAATACGAAATTACGGTGTTGTGATATTTCAGGAGTGAACGGGGTTGGTAACAGTGAAACGTCGTGCCTGGCCCTTTGTCATTTTTTTCTGACAACCGTAACACTGCCGGGGCATGTACGAAACGGGATTTGCTGGTAAAACAAAAATGAAATTATATTCGCTCGTTTCATGCGTTATAAGTGCGTAGCACCACGTACCCGTGTACACGAACCCGAAGAAGAAAAAAAGAAAAATTCCTTCTGAACGCGCCGAACTACGTTGTCGTAGTCCAATAAAAGTTCAAAAAAAACAACGCGGCTACGCCACGCCAAACGAAATTACATAAAAACGGGCGTATCAACGAATCGTACCAATGATTAATAATAAAACGCGAAAAGTGATGCGGACAAAATTACCCTAAGTTGTTCAAATCGAAATGTACCGTTTGAAAATTAAAATGTCGACGTATATGTGTTAAGGGGACGATGATTCCGTCGGTTTTATTCGCGAAAATTAAATATTTTTCTTCCTAAATCAGCTGACGTACAAACCGTATACGATCGGCCTATAAAGTATAACGATGGAATACTAATATCAAATAACCCGCGCGAGGTTTACTCGAGAAAGCGAACAAGCCAGAAGAAAAAACAAAAACGTATACGATTTAACCGTTTTGGAAAATTTCGGGGGGGAAATAGTAGTGAAATTAAAAGTTAAATTTTTATGCATTAATTATACTCGTGGAGGTCGAGGGAATCGATCGAAAAATCGATTTTAATACAATATATCTGTATATTATGTTTCCTCGAATAAAACAGTATAAAGATACCGGTTTCATAGACCGTTCAACCGTTGTGATTTCCGAATAGTTTTAATTCAGATTCTATAAAGAAAATATTTAGTTTGCTCCTATTTTTAAAAAAAAAAAATATATTGACCGAGCTTACGACCACGTTGAATCGCTTTCGATTTCAAAATATTCAGAACGTTTACCGAACGATTGGTTTTTTCAAGAAAAAAAAAAACCACTGTCTGACGTACAATTTGACTCTGGTATTCCGATGGATGTCCGCAAAGAATACGTGAGGAATAAAAATAATACGTTAACAAAAAAATAACTGTTACGGCATTTACAAAAAAAAAAAAATAATAAAAAATTACAGTTGAAATGGTAATCGATTGTACAGAGTTACGGACGAGACTTACAATTGTATTTTAAAGATGACGTGGTCTACCCACCCGGAATTTCTTATAAGAACACTAGACGGTTCCAAATATCCGAATTGTAGAGGAGGAGTTTTTCTAGAAACGATACAAGGCCGATTTGTATTATTTTTTTCGATTATCAATTAAATTCAGGCCAATATAATTAAAACTAAAGAATGCGAGAAAAAAAAAAAACTATTAAATTAAAAACAAAAAATGTTTAGCGACGTGAATTCGGAAAGACATCGGGAAAGAAAAACTTCTCCTGTACAACTTTCGTTTCGGACGTCTAAACTTTACGAAAAACAATTTCGTTGATCGTAACACGTTCAATTTTATATTCGCTATTGTGTATCTCGGGATTCGAAAAATACGATTTGAATGAAATATATTTTTATTTTTTTTTTTTTGATTAATAACGATAGTCGAAATTTGTTTTAACGCGAAATATTGAAAAATCGGTCCTATTGATGTTTTATATAAAAATTGAATTTTTTTTTTTTTTTTTTATAGACGCGCAAATCGAGCACAATGGCACGGGACACGCCGGATGAATCGGTTCCACTGGAATTGATCGTGCCGGGTAACAACGTGAAAAGAGGATCGTTGGTCAGCGGTCGGTTTATCGATTTGGACGGTGCCGAAGGATTGTCAAACGGTCATTCGAACGTCCCGGTCCATAAGCCGTTGAAAATTAAGAACCTCATATCCAAAGGGGAAGCTTTCGACACATTGCACCAGAACTCCGTTAAGGTAATACGTGTGTGTGTGTGCTTTCAATATTATCGTTATTATTGTTCGGGTTTGTCCGGCCTTCGCCGTCTTATAACTAATCCTCCGGGCTATCCATTGCAAAAACCACGTTCGGTTCGGTCCATCGGCTCCCAAAACTCCAGTTCCTCCTGCACTGCCCGGCGTCTACTGCGCGGTGCGCCAAGCCCGTCGCAATCACTTTAGCTCCCGCATCATTCCGCTTTCTGTTCCGATCCGCTCTTGTTATTGTATTAACTGGTCCAAAGATCTACCGCAATATTTATATGCGTTTCTCTGGACGGCGATCGCGAACTCAATACAGTCATTTGTCAATCAATAGACGCCGGTCTATTTTTATTTTAAACCGCGAAAACCGCATGTTCGCGCGTATATCCAACGATTGCGTTTTAATTATAAAAACGACAAAAACTATCTCGATTTTAACAATATGATCATGTGAACGACTTTGACGGTGGCAAGTGAATGTTAAAAAAAAAAAAAAAAACTACAGTTGCTTATCGGACTTATATACCGATACGATTAAACGTTCAAAAGCCAGCACATCTCGAGAGCCGCTATGCGAACCCCATTGTTAGAATCACGTATTATTTTTAACGATGAAAATCAATATTTGCTATAGGTACATAGTTATACACGCGTCTTAGAAAAAAATTGTATTGATTAATTTATTTTTTTTTTTCTTTAACAAATCGTCTAAATAATATACTAAATGAATATCGGCGGAAAACGTTTTAACGTGTATAGTTCATTTAAAGAAAATTGTTCGCGGTTTGATGAGTTTTCGACTCTATTGAAAGCGCCTATCCTGTGTTCGTTGGCACAATATTCAATCGTAACTTAAATTGAAATTTGAATTCGACAACAGGATATTATTTAGGTCGGTTTTTAAAAACTATAACTATACGTACAAACTAACATCTTTATCGGAAATCGTTTAAATACTAGCCGATTTAAATAAGGCGATCGAAAATTCCCAGTTAACAATAATTTAAACATAATTTAAATAATTCTAATATATTATATAATCATACGTTACTTCTACAAGAACACGAAAATGACTAATTCGATCGTAAACGCAAATGTCTTTTGGTCAATATTGAAAATTCTGTAAAATAACGTTGGGTTCGTCAAATAATATTCAACCCGACTTTAAAAAAAAATATTTACGAGGTCTGTTCGAAAAGTACCAGGATTTTATTTTTAAAAATTACAAAAAAAAAAAAAAAAAATGAAAATTATTATTATTTAAAAATATCTCCTTCGAAATACACTCCTCCGGACGATACGCAATGGTCTCAGCGATTTTGCCATTTTTTGAAAGTTCGTTGGAACTGTTCCAAAGTTATCGCTTTAATTTCCTCGACATCTCGAAATCGTTGTCCTTTGAGCGCAGATTATAGTCTCGGGAAAAGAAAAAAAATCACATGGGGCCAGATCAGGAGAATGGAGAGGGTGTGGGACCATAGGTATTTTTTTATCAGCCAAAAATTCACGAATCTACAGCGCAGTATGCGCTGGCGCATTATCGTAATGAAGAAACCGATTTCCATTTCGCCATTTTTCGAGGCGCTTTTTGCGAATTCTCTCGCGCAAACATATTAATACGTCTTTATAGAATACCAGATTGACTGTTTGTCCATGGGGTACAAATTCATAATGAACAATACCTTCAATATCAAAAAAAAAAAAAAAACTATCATCATTGTCTTGACATTCGACCTCACTCGACGAGCTTTTTTTTGGCCGAGGGGAAAATTTTGTTTTCCACTCAGATGATTGGAACTTTGTTTCCGGATCGAATCCATAAACCCGCGTCTCGTCGCCTGTGATAATGTATTTTTATGAAATAAACATCGGCAGAACGATTTTTAAGGTCTTGACAAATCGTTAAACGATTTTCCTTTTGCTCCAAAGTTAACAATCGCGGAACGAATTTGGCAGTTGTAAATGTTCGGTTAAAATTTCATGACATCGAGATTTCTGTTCCATTTGCTAACTCGCGAACGGTTAGTCTGCATCGGTCATTTCGCAATTTTTCGCTGATTTTTGCCACGACATCATCGTTGCTAGATGTCGACGGTCTTCCAGATGCGTGGAGGTGACTCTTCGGTTGACTGTCGACCATTCTCCAAACATTTTAACCACTCGAAAGTCACGGAACGACTTAGCAAAACTTGATGCACACACGTTGTTCGTTAATTTCGGACGTGCGAACTGATTGAATTTAACCACGTGTAATATTAAATCGAGACGATACGGTCGAGACTTCGGGTTGTGTTTAAAATATTCACTAATATACGTGCGGAATAAATCTATGTATATATATATATATATATAATTTAAAACGTTATCATGTGTAGATTATCCGCAATGGCATTTGTCCTGGTAGTTTTTTGAACAGGCCTCGTATTATTTAATATTATACGTTGGCGTTAGACTGTATTTTAAATTGCCTATAGTGTATATGTACAACGAAGGTTCCCCGTAGTTTAATAATGTTTAACGTTTTATACCCCCCGCAGTCGTCCAATAAAATCTCGGGCATTCGTGAAAAAATTTCCATATTGGACGGTGTAAAATACCTGTATTGCCGTTATTGTACCTTTGCGTTTAAATGTAAAAAAAAAAAAAAAAATGTATATAAGTTTACTAGGTCGAAAAAAAAAAGTAAATAATTCGTACGCGCACGGCGGGTGTTTTATTTAGACGCGACCGCCATTGGGGGGGGGGAGGGCGAGGAGCGGCCGTAAAAAGACTAAAAAAATTAATTCGATTGCAAAACGTGCGCGTAAAATTTAACTAATAGGCGCTAATAATAGCCGTTACGGCGTGTACCTAGGGCGTTGAATTCATTATTCGATTATTGTTACGTGCCGGTTCCAATACGGCACATTCAGTACAGATGTACTTTATATTTTATTGCTTTCCGGCAACTGTACCGAACAAATACCATATTATTAATTATCGCGTACGCCCGGCAATCGTTTGTACACGTTTGTACGTGCGGTTGATTTCGTTTTGCGTTCGCGTAATGGGAACGCACCAAAAAAAAAAAAAAAAAAAAAAAAATGTTATATTATATACTATCGGCATTGCGCAATATAAACGGATAATACAGACGTGGTTTAGATATACCGTAGCCGAACCTCGCGCGTTTCCGACTGTTTCCACGGGGCGCGGACAATGAATATTAATAAAAAAAAAAAAAAAATAATAATAATTTTTAAATAAATAAATCGTTCAGAACCGATGGGCGATTTCGCGAATGTTCTAATAATAAAATCGTACGCGCAAAACAATCTAGACCGTTCCGAACCGCGTACGATTGTCGCCCGATGAGTCCTACGGCAAGAACAGAAAACGAGGGGGTACCTGTACGAGGTGAAATTTCATTTTTCTCCTCGTTGCCGACCGATCGCCGGATGACCCGGACGACACTTATTCGGCGGGGCGCACTGGTGTCGACGCGCAGACTTCAAAGCAGCATCTTCTTGCTAATATCTCGGCATTTCGACTGTACAATGCGTATAAATTACTGATACGACATCGACTGATTGTATTAACGGCGTCGTAACGTTGTTAGGTGTATATGTTGTTTTTTAAGTGTCACTGTGTTATTACGTTAAACGGCAGATACTGTATATTTTTGAATAATTTTTCGTAAACCGTTGTCAAACGCACCGTCGGTATAAATCTCTAGTAAAAAGAATCGTGTGTTTTCAATATGTATTAAATATATATATATATATATATATATCTTTATTTCGTAAATTTCAAAATAAAAAAAAAAAAAATATTATATTTTGTAAGGCAGTTTTTTTCGTGCAATATTTCTACGTGTAGTTGATAGTTCGAGAAAAAAAAAATAATATCAAACGACGAACGAGCTCACAGACTCCGAAGTAAAGGAAAATGCAATATATATTATTTAAAAATAAATACTCTTCGTTTTTTTTTTTTTTTTTTCTGTTCTGTATTACTCTCTCGGGCTGATTAATGAGTTTATATCCATTTTGACACGATTAAAAGCAGAAAGTCAATTCCAAATCAGTTATATTATTTTGTCGTTTAAGATTAAACAAGATTCGGTATCTCATCCCCGTCACTAAATTATAATAAAAACTTTTAATTTTAATTCCTATTGTATTCTAATATCGAGCAACTTTTTTTTTTTTTTTTTTTTTGTATTCAATTTATCATATTATAAAAATCTTTAACATCGTTTAAAATTTCATTATCTACAGAATGCTCATTTACAGTTTATATTGAGTAATGATAATGCGTCTTTCTTTTTAATATAAGGCCAACATAAGTTACTTTAAATATTATCCGATAATTTCAAAAAAGTTTTTCGAAGCTCACAAAAAAAAGAAAGTACCGAACATTTTTTTTTTTTTTTTTTTTTAAACAGAAAATGTATGATACAACCGCGTTTATTTAACAGAATCTGGATTTTAGTGATTTCCTATCGTAACTCATAAAAACCTATAAAATTATATACCTACCAACTTTTTTCGGAATTTTTTTTTTGTCGAATTCGATGATTTATCGTTTTTTTTTTTTTAATACATTTAAAAATAAAAGTACAACTACCAAAATCCTGTAAGCCCACATCCAAAACAGCGGTCTACCTGAGGTGCGAAATATTTTTACGTTATTTTTATTTTTTCAAGATTTTCAACGAAGTGTACTGTTATTTCTCGAGAAATATATTTTTTTTAATGGCTTTATGAAATATTTTATCCGGCAAGTTTTTTTCTTGGTAGGTAATTGAATACGGTTGATACTGTAATAAAGGACATTTTCGTATTTCTTTGGAGTTCGATACTTCGATAATCGTGAAAAACTGCGAAATTAGCGGGGAGAATATATTGCAGTGAAGTCATAAAGTTTAAATTATGACCTCTACTCAAAATGTTTGCTCGAACTAAATTATAAAATATATAAAACCACTGGAAGTTGGTAGTCGGAGTAAGTTGTAAGTGCCAGTGCCATTTATATATATAAAAACCAAAAAAAAAAATTACTCCCACAGTACGTTTTTAATAATATTATATAAAATTATGATTTGTAGACATCGTATTGTTGTTATTAAGTAAACGTAATCAATTCTACCAAATGAGCTAAACTATAAGATGCTATACGGGTTAATGTATTGGTTAAAATACGAACAGGACCAGAACATTATTGTCACGATTCACCTTAATAAATGTATTTCCTTTTTTTTTTTTTTTTGTTACCGCGAGCAAGATTATGTAACGTTTTAATCGTATTTCGTTAGATATTACGATAAGGTTGTACGACGAAGTAAATGATTGTCATCTTTGTAATTGAAGTTGACTCGGGGAAAAACTATTAAAAAAAACGAGGGTCAGAGTTTTAAATTTTTTTTTACTGTAATTAAAAATGTATTGTCAATTATTTACGTTATTAAATTAAAAAGTTAAATAAACAGGCTTGCGAACGTTAAATTAAATCATATTTCCAATTATAATTAATTACGAGTAGGTATACGACTCAAACTAAAAATGTATTAATATTTGTAAATATGCTAAATAATAATAACAAAAAAAAAAGCCTCTCTTGGCGGTGATTCGGGAATAATAATAAAAAAAATAAAACAAAAGGTTTTTTAATCCAGAAAAAAAAGTATAGTTTCTAAACATAGATTAACCATTAACTTTGACTGGATATTCCGTTTAGATTTATGCGTCGGTCGACAAATTCGACACATTATATGGCGTAACGGTGATATAATAAAGAATATTTAGGTATGGATAATGATGATTTTTTTTTTTTTTTCAATATTGAAATTGACGATAAATCATCACATTGCAAATGAGATTCAGAGCAGACCTTATGATTATTTTATCACTAAAAGTTTAGGTTAGTACAGTTGTAAAAATTGAAAATGTATATAATGATATATATCATACCTGCATATTCACGGATTATTCTAGTTTATCGTGTTCATTAAATGGGGGGGTTTGTTTTTTTTTTTTTTGATTCTGAACGAAGAGAAAATTCTATTGTTTTAACTATGATGTGTGTTTTTTAATATTTTTTTAAGTCTGCAAACAACCGTTCTACCAGACATCCTACTCCGATTTTCAAGTGCTGCACCTTTTCTGAAAGCATTTTGAATCCAATTGGTGAGGTCATTACTGAGGTCGTATTCTGTTGTAGTTTTCTTAATAATTGGGGAAAAAACGTACGGAGAAAAACGGGAAAATGAACGGCAATATCTGTCTCCTTAATTTCGATTTTTTTTCTATTTATTGTAACTCGGTTAAAAATAACCGTCGAGACGTGCAATTTTCATAGTATATTGATATTGGGCCTAGAAAGGCGTGGAAAAATTTTCAACAAATTTATCGTACTGTTTATAGGCATTTTAAGTAATTTTTATGTTTTTCGAATAAAACTGTTTCGGCCGAACGGAAATGCACGAAAATTTCACACAAGTTTTACTTAATGGCGAAAAAGATAAAATTTGAGGGTACGGTAATAAATTCCGTTTGTGTAAATTTCGAGAAAAACACTAAACAGACAACGGTGGCCGGCCCATGGTGCGAAGTATGTACATCTTTTCTTAAATATCATAACGTATGGGCTGAAAAGTCCCGGGCCTAACAAAGAAAACTCAGTTTTTTCATTAAAAAATCGACTTTATTCATCAACACAATCGCCATCAAGAGCATTTCAACACCGTTCTTGTAGAATGATTTATCTTTTGCTTCAAAATCTGTCTCAAGTTTCACTGATAACCTTAGTTGTACCATGTTGCGTAAATCGTTATTTTTATATTAATATATGTTTGATGGGGATCTTCGCGTTTATTTTATATTGATTTCAAATTATGTCCTCCGCATTCGTTTGAAGTTAATAATAACTGTCGATGTTCTTTGTCATCTTCTTATGTTCTCCTATTTACGTTACTAAAAATAAAGTTAAATACTGCCAACACCTTTTTATTCTAATATTATAATACATTTATGTTTTATATACGTATATTAATGTGATTTTGCATTTCCAACAAGATAAACCTATTTAAATTTTTAAAAAATATTTAATAATTTGTCGGTATTGTATACATTTAGGCGGACCACATAAATGTATTTATTTTCTAAACTGTTATTCGGGTATATAACGCGAACTCTTATAGAAATATCGCTAAACAAATCCGATTCGTTTGTAATAGTATTATATATGTTATATATTTTATTTTTTAACATTTAAAACGCCACATAAAACCGATCTATAAACGATTGTTGAAGCGATTTATAAACCTACGCGGCTGTGATATTTTGCACTTAAAATATTAAAAACGTAATTCTCTAGTATGGTAATTATTTTCGGAAAACCGGGTTAACCGTAGAGGCGGGTACGTTGAGTACCGCCCGCGTTCGATTACCGAATGTTAAAACAATATTTGTGCATTGAAGTTTTCGTACATAATGATATTTACCGGCACAGAAATTGTTTCCCGGCAAAACGTCGTAAAAAAAAAAAAAAAAAAAAAAATTACGAAACACATAATATTATTGGTTAATATCAATACGGGTATATGGCCTATCCGCCGGTTCGCTGGAATTCCCGCACGGAATATTATTGAACTATTTATTTACAATACGTAAATAGCGAAATAAAATGATTTTTATTTTTTTGTTTTCGTATTATGAAAAAAAAAAATAGCGAGTTGAATTCATATTATTCGCCTATATAAGGGTATTATATAGATGATTTTTTTTTTTTTCAATTTAAGAATCGCCGAAATAATAATTGAAAAAATATCGTATTTTTTTTTTTTTTTTTTTCGTGAAAAATACGGTCTTTGTGCTAAAACCGTTTGAACATTGTTTTCATTTCTAATCAAAGTGGGATTAATTATTATTAGAACAGGTACACAAAGACTCGGACGAACGTTATATTTTGCGCCGGGCATACAAACTCCGGTGTACGCGGACGGGCGGGAATGGGAAGAAGGAGGGCAAGGGGAATGCGAAGGCGAAGAAGAAGGTAAAAGGGGCCCAATGGACGTTTAAAAAAAAAAAAAAAAAAACGTTTTAGACATGTCAAAGCCGTTTTAAATCTACAACGTTACATTCCCGCGTCATATTCCACCCACTATATATACGCCATGGTCTACACGAGAGTTCAATCGCGAATTTTTTTACCCGGTCCACGTGACTGTAGTCGTTATAAACCAGACTACACCCGTGCTGTGCGTGTGCTTTTGTCGTCAGTTATTCAATGGCACAAACGGTTTTTTTTTTTTTTTTTTTTTTTAATGTATTCGTTCGACCATCGAATGATTCTAATTTATATATATATATTGTATAATATCGTTTCAATAGCAATTCGAAAATTTCGTCATTTTTCTACTATTTTTTCTTCAAATTATAATCTATTTACGAGTAAAAATAATTATCGTAAATTATTTTCTATTGTATTCGCGTGTCGTTTTATAAAATTAATAACCGACAAAAAACACAAAACGGACAACGGTGGCCCACCCGGGATGCGAAGTATGTACATCTTTTCTTAAATATCGTAACACACGGGCTGAGAAGTGCCGGGCCTAACAAAGAAAACTCAGTTTTTTCATTAAAAAATCGACTTTATTCATCAACACGCAAACTCCATCAAGAGCAACACAATCATTCCAACGCCTCTCTAACATTTCTGCACATTTTTATAGCCGGTCCGCGAGACTGTAGTCGTTATAAACCAGTGCTGTGCGTGTGCTTTTGTCGTCAGTTATTCAATGGCACAAACGGTTTTTTTTTTTTTTTAATGTATTCGTACATCGAACGATTCTAATTTATATATATATATATATATATATATTGTATAATATCGTTTCAATAGCAATTCAAAAATTTTTCTATTATTTTTTCTTCAAAATATAATCTATTTACGAGTAAAGATAATTATCGTAAATTATTTTCTATTGTAATCACGTGTCGTTTTATAAAATTAATAACCGATCGATACTGTCGGTGATCCGATTGATCCGCCCACAGAAAAACAATCAACGAAAATTACGTTTGCTCAAAATATCCGTAGACTATAACAATCGTACGGCTAAATTCTATCGATACTATTAAAATTCGTGTAATACAACATTCGATAATATTTAATCGTTATGTCGTTTATTAAAAACGATATAACTACTGTAGACATTATATTCGGTTACAATACTAGTAACCGTGCGGGTACGATTAATTTATAAAAAAAAAAAACAACGTAAAACGACAATTAATATAGGCCGGACAAGTTAATCCGTTTAATATTATCTCAGTTAAATTCGATTAGTTGAACGAAAGTTGACGAATTAACTATCAAAATTCATTAACTAAAGCAATTTTTTTTTTTTTTTTTCTGTAAAACGTTTATTGTCACAGTTTATTTATTGTTAATACGGAACTTCTCACATACTTTGTTGAGTAAAATTAAAAGAAAATTATTATTTACACGATAGTACCTATTCGAATAGTATACAGATAGTAGTAAATAATTAATATTGCGTTAAAATTAAATGATATTGTCAATTTCTATTAAATAAATATGATTGTTATGCACTTGAAAATAAAATATAAAAAAAAAAAAAAAACTAAAATATAATTTATATCATTAGAACACGACGTCTATATTTATTATAAAAATATAATAATAATAATAATAATAATTTCGGTTTTAACAGACCTGTAGTCTGATAAAAGTAACAAATTGTTTTGTTCAAATCGTTACAATGTGTTAATTGTATAGAACCAAATAAATATTAAAATTACTAATAATATTTGTTATTTTTACAAATATAAAAAAAAAAAAAATCAATATAAGTATTATTTGATTCAAATGACGACAAAACGTTTTTTATTTATCGATAACCGGTTTGTTAAGGAACGATAAAATAACTGTTAATCGGATAAATTATTTAGTATTTTAATAAAATATTTTTATTTTATGTTTTTTGTTTTCGTAATAAAAATCGTTATTACAACAACACAATTTATATCAAACAATTATCATTTCCATACCTATAAATATTATTTTATCAAATTGATAAATATTCGATGTGGTAAATTATTAATAAATAACGATTTGAACGAGTTGATGTAGGGGGTTTTTTTTTTTTTTTTTTTAAATCTATCGTTATTTTTCGTCCAGTTCAGTTAAAGCAAATAAAATCGTAATAATTATTTTACAGGTGTCGTTGAAAACGTAGTTTTGCCGTTGTACTCACGGAGGAGCGAACAGATTTATGCATATTAGACGGGAAGGAGGGGGGTTTCGGGTTTTCGGGCGCTCACGCGCTACTTCACCGGGGTAGCTAATTTGAAGAGAATTGCCGTTATTCGATCGTATTAGGCGTCAAGTCTAAAAAGTCTAAATATTAATTAAAAACTTGACGATAATAACGAAAATGTGTGTAAACGCTCGGTTGTATATTTATAATTCGCCGTATCGGTATTACTTATAGGCGCTGCGACATTTAAAAACTTACTTGTCTTATATTATACGAAACATCCACGTTCGATAAAAAATATATAGACAAAGTTCTGCACACAATACGTGTACACGGAACTTTTCGAGTACATTTATTACCTAAAAAAGTGTTAACCGAAAATATAAAAATAAAAACATTGTAAACTTTATAGTACAACTCCTTCGTTTCGCGCAGAATCCGAAATGCATAGTTTGTTACAGTATACTCAACGGTACAATTCAACGGTCGTATTACTCGTAGACGAGTATACCGTTATCGTTATAATTTTTAAACAAATGCCTAAATGATATCGAATGTCGTCATTGATATTTCAATTAGTTTGTAAATCATTTTTTACCCCCCCCCCCCGCCCACACCTTCTTAAACAAAATTTTTAATGCGATATGCCGCTGGTGTCGTTATTAATACAAATACACATATGCACATCGAGAGTTATTTCGTGTTTTAAAATCCGATTTTGACTTTTCTAAAACACTTATGTAATATAAATGGTGAAAATGTTCATTTTTCACATAAAGACAATTTACTTTTGTGTATTATTCGTTATTGAAATATTGAGAGAGAAAAAAAAAACAGTGATTCGTTTGATTTTAAAAAACGAATACGGCGTATTAAACTCGTAATTTAATAAGTACATTTCGAAGGTTAATTTTTAATACTAAATATTTTATCATATAAGTTCGAGTTTACGATGTTAATAATTTATTTTCGCGTTTATCCATTTGTATGATTAAACATATAATTATAAATCTAGAGAAGTACCTACATATAAAATATTTAAAAAAAAAAAACATACAGGTATTAAACCAAATTAATTGGCTAAAACATGAAATGTTAAAAAAAACGATATTCGGAATTAACAAAGGTTTTATTTATTTTTTTTTTATAGAATTAAAAATGTGATCGTTAAACTGCGCCTACTGCGAATAGTTACAATAAACGAAATGGAAAACAATGACAAAAATAATGTTTTTTTATTGATGCGTCGTATGGATAAAAAGAAATCCGAATATTACCTATATTCACTACGGTTTAAAATGCATCATAGTTGTTTTTTTTTTTTTTTTTTTTTTTTTATCGTCGTATATCTCAAATGTAATATTGTATACTACACTACGACAACGGTATGTCATTAAAACGTTATAAGAAATTAAAACGAAACGTCTGGAATTATGCGGAATGCCCTTTTTTATGCCCACCGCCAGTGTGTACTTCGGGAGGTATATAAAAAACACCCATAGTCGTTTATTTTTTTTAAAAATAGGTAAAAATTTGCTATGCCCTGTGTTGAAGCTCTTAAAAATAATGAAACTTTAAAACTGAAAATAAAATATCAACCGTAAAACGTTCCTTGTTTGGTTTGGCGGAAGTATTTTTTTTTTTTCTTAAGGAATAATTTATTATACGACGCGGCTCGTGTAAATTTAATTAATTTGAATAATAATTATCGTACGATAATATAATAGACGATAAGATTGTAATTAACGTCGAATAATGAATTTATGCAAATGATAAAAAAATAAATTATTATTTATGAAACGCAGCATTGGACACTTTAGTTTCCGACGCAACTTTTGTGATAAGAACGAAGAACCGAATCGACCAGTTTTGAAGAAAAATTTGATTTTTTTTTTTTTTTTTTCCCCTCCCCGAAACAATTTTTTATGGATAGGACGCGGACGGTATCTTAAACAATGGTTATTCTATTGAGTTACTCAATATCGCTTACCTCGGAGTCGCGATTTGTCGCATACGACTGCACTAATTTTAAGAACACTTACACGTTTCGTGTTTTGTTTGATATATTTGGTCGAACAACCGTCGATTATGAAATATAAACGACTCCCATTTATAAATACAAGCGCGGAACGGACAAAAAATAAACCGGCAAACATCGGTATATTGTTCATGGGTTGTAACCGTTTAAATTTAAGACCGGAGGAGCAAAGAAGTTATTTTTATCATCTAAAAAACCGATATGAAATCGATTGGCCTTCCCTGCGCGTCGGGTCCGAATATTAAACTGTTACATATAAGTCCACGATGCGGTATGAAAACGTCCTTAAATACGATCGTTAAACGGTCCACGCGACCGGAAACGAATCCGGTAAAATACCGAAATTTCGGTTTTGCTCGAAATCTCCGCGGATAATCGAGATGAACCGAGATGGGGGGGGGGGGGAAAAATAATCACCCCGCGTAATTGAAATGCGTGTCCTCGTTTCGTCATTTATCGTGTGCCTTTTAATTACGCACAGAATCCGTAACGGTATCCGGCGCGTTATTTCCGCACACGTGTAATTATTTTATAGTCTCTTAGACGTACGCGCACGCGTACACCATCCGAATTAATTTCCGAAGTTCTTATCTTAATCGAATGTTTATCGTCATTTCCGAAACGCATACCGAAACCGATATTATTGTAATAAATTGCCACGGCAACTAGGCGGTACACCTATACGCCGTTCGTTAATTAATTAATATGTGAATAAAACTATTTTCAAATCCCGCACATGTGGTAAATAGTTATAATTATTAACGATACCGCCTTACGCCGAACGAATTTTGTTAGGTTATTGTTATGTCTAAAGATTAAACACAACGGTTTCTTTTTTTTTTTAACATACTTCAAGACGATGGTTTGTTGTTGTTGTTTTTTTTTTTTTTTGTTCAGTTTACTAGAGAAATAACCGTTGGGTAGTTGCCCGGTGTTAACGAATCGAGTCGGATACTATCGTATTAATACCGTGCACGGTGTCCGGGGCAGGTGCCTCTGTCTAAAGTTTATAAAATAACGTCTCGCCAGATAACAAACGTAAATGTATAACGCAAAAGTGCCTATGAAATTAAATGTAAAAACAAAAAAAATAGTAATAAAAACGTACAATTATTTAGCGAAATCGAAACGGACGTTTTGTTTCATCGTTGTCGCGATGGAAAAATTGCGCGTTTATTCTGTTGCAGACGTATCGTCGCCGTTAACGGTATTCTATACAAACACGAATATTAGTTACGAAATACCGCGACAGACCGCATAGAATCGAATACATTTTCACAAATAAAGTATATATAACAATTCGAAAGAGAATAGTGAAAGTTTTACTGTCTGCGTCCATACCTACACTTATGTTATGACATCGAAACATTATTCTAACAATCTGAATCGGTAGGGAAACGAAATTCATTAGCCACGAAACGCGAACGTAACTAACGAGCAATTCATGTTCCGCGTAGTTGTATCGGTAAAATATTGTTGTACGGATAAATGTAATGTTATTTTTTTATTTTTTTTTTTTTTTTTACATTTGAGTACGAGTATTCACGTATTTCTTGCCGAAATCGATAATTATAGTGTTGCATATGTTTTACAAACGGCGCATTTAAGTCATAAATATTTTATCAAATAATGAAAATGCCAAAGTTGTTATCGCGCTCTGGCGCTACACAGTTGACTTCGCGTAAAATAATACAAAGTTTAACAAGTAATAAAATAATTAATTGAATCGATATTCTTGTATTATATAGTTTTAAACGCGATTGCGAATTATATTTGCATTTGGTTATTAACACGTGCTGCGACAGCAGGATTATATCGTCAATCTTTGAAAGTATATCCGTACCGAATAATATATTCACTCCAAAAGGGAGGGAATTAAAAAAAAAAAAAAAAAAAAACATTTTCAAGCGTATTCTTTAGAAAAATATCTTCCCCCCCGCGATGTATAATAAGAAATACTTGACCTAAAAGGTAATGTATATTCCTCACGGTTTATTCATAGCGTGTAATATAAAACACCGTCGTGTACGGTGTTTACTCTATACCTACTCGAAATATAAATTTAAAAAGTGTTCGCGCGAATTCTCAATGCGCATATCTTGCGTTCGAAACGGAGTTTTCTAGATTATTATAGACAATATGGTTAGTGTTAACATTAAATATTGATTAAATATTCACAACGCCGAGGTTAGGAAGAAAAACCGTATTGCAATAAGCGTACGTGTTGTTCGTATACGCGCTGTGGGTTTCCGGGAGAATGTTGGACAGTTTGGCAAAAAAAAAACAAAAATAATAATAATAATAATAATTAAAAAATACGTATATTACAACGGAATGCAAATTAAATATTACAATATTTCCGGGCGACCGATGTCGTTGATTTTCCGGTCTTTAGAAAAGAAAAAATAAAAAAAAAAACCTCCAAATGCGCAAATTGTATTGACTGTAATTGGAAGACATTCCACATTGCTAACGAACGACTCCTAACAATCGTCAATCCGATTGGGACTTATAAGGGCCGTGCCAGCAAATCCAATTCGGCGTTGTAAAAATATCGTTGTTCGTACAATTGTGGCAGCATATCGGTTCGATAGAAACGACACCGTAGCCCGCGATCTGAAGATACCGATCCCCGTACGGGACGAAATCGAAAAGTTTGCTAACAAACGTGTGAACAGATTAGAGGTGCACACCGGTGTAACCGCTGACAATTCGAAAGACATTAGGCGTGTTAAACGCTCGAAGCCGAGGCCTCGGGCCTAACCCGACCTGACGATTTAGTTTGAATAACTTATGCTAAGAATCGGGACAACCCCATTGTTGGTACAACACCAAACATGTTCGTGTGTATCCATATATATATATATGTTTACTACTCTTGTACGGTTTAATATTTATACTGAATGTTAATGAAGGCTATTTGAAATAAAAACGACTGTGGCTAAACACTGGCAATGGACCGCAGATAAAATATTACAATGATTCGTCGGATTACCGGTGTACAAAAACAAATCCAAATTATCCTCGTCGCGTTATGACGCCGGTGTGTACGTACTCGTTTATACAATTACACTGTAATACGTCGTACGATACTTTATAATATAATTAGCTCTAAGTTTTCTACATCGTAAATAAAAACTTTCGCCGCGGTAAATTTCAAAAACTATACGGCCGGTAATAATATTAGGCGTATACACACCTACGTGTCAGTTGTTTCTGAAAAGGGTACGTTGTCGGCAAACCAAGCCCGAAAGTTGTAAAATACGCATTAGTTTATTATTAAAAATAAAGGATACCGCGCCACTACGGGACAAGCACGCGGAGAAACGGAGAAATGCCCCTAAGTAACGCGGTGTTCCAAAGCGTCCGAGTTGGATAAAGTTCGCCGCTGGTGAACTTCCCGAACGAAGATTTAAACGGAATCATATTTTCGCGTGTATATCGTATATTATATTACGGGCTTTTCAATAGTATTCTTCCGGCAACGGTAACCTAATTCAGTACCACCGGCCGGCCGTGGTTTGTCGAAGCCGATCGCCGAAATGTTACGTGTGCGTGGTAAACCGGAAGGGCAAATCCAAAGACGAGAATACGAAAAGTTAACGGGTTTCGAAAGTCGATTCGAAGCGCGGACGATGAAGATGTATATTTTTCATTCTAATGATTGTTTTCGTTTTCAATTGACATTTGACAATATCGAAGAACATAAAAAAAAAGCCCTTCTTCTCTTCAGGAAAAACGCGTTCCGCGTGATATCGTTCGGACGAAACGACACGAAAATAAAATATAATCGATCGAAATACTAATAAAATAATAGGCCAACAACGGTATAGACCCATGGGGTACCGGCAATTCTCGAGGACTAGGAAAAAGTTATCGAGAGTCGTGCGATTTGATTTTCGACCGGGAAACAAGGGGAGCGGCGGACCGTTCAAGATTGAAGACCGAAAGAAGAAGATATCATTTTTGTTTAAAAAAAATACGACCAGAGTACCCCTAGGTGGTGGAAGGGGGCGGAGTACTATTTTTTTCGTTTTAATAAATATTTGTCAGTATCGGAGACCGTTAAAAAAGCCATGGTCCGTTCGAATCAAATCCGTTTCGCGTTATATTACGGGACGAAACGACGAAAAATACAACAGTAAGTACACATATGTTGTGTCCGGTTTAAAATGTGCAAACTAGACGCACGTGTGTTGGTTTTGATAGCTATTTTGATATACACGCGAATTAAAATTCCGTCCTACGTGAATACGTACGTTGTAATATCGTTCTATTAAAATTGAATTTCGAAAATCGAGTTGGTCAATTTCGGCGGTACGAATTCCTCGTCGTCCGTACGCGTAACGATGCGCCATATTTTATTATTGTAATAATCGTAAATTTAAATTGTTTTGATACGCACGCGTAAAGGAAAACCTATACAATACGATTATGGTATACGCAGTTGAAAAAACCGTTGGAACCGCGCGGCAATAAATATTGTATAAGGAATCGAAAAATTAATTATGCAAACTCCTTGCCAGGGTCCGGGCGGGACAATAGGGGAAACCGAAATAATAATTAAAAACTGATTTAGAGGACGAGAGAGAGAGAGAGAGGCGGTATAATAAATGGTGTAGTAAGTAAATCGGAATTATGCTACGTTGAGACGCTCGGGCTGTCAATATTTGTTTTGCGGTCGGCGAGCCAATTTACAAAATAGTATTAGCGAACGCTTAAACCGAGGTGAATTCCGGGCTTCTCGAAATTCGTCTCTTTCGGTCTGTCGCGGAACTAAAAAGAAAAAACACGATCGCGTTTAAATATTAAAACATCGATATAGACAATAAGGGAAGAACGAAAAACGCGAACAATTTTTTTCTTTTTTTTTTCGTTTTCTGTAATGAGTCGTCTCGCGCGACCGCGACGGTTTATAATTAATATCATTTGTCCCGGTGAAACGCGTACGCATTTATTGTTTTGGGCGATTTCGCAACATTCCGCCGATACCGTCGATGCAAATAACGGATAGGCCTCACGATTTAAATTCGTTAAAAACATATAAGTACAAAATAAAACGTCTGGGCAAACGAGAACGGACGAATTAATAATTTAAGAAGAAAAAAAAAATACATATATATATATATAGCATAGTTTATACTAGTTTAACTATAATTTTAAAATAACCATCCTCCCCTAATCTAACTTTTTATATATTCCGTGTTTTTTTTTATTATTATTATTATTTGTAACGTACCAACATTTTTACGGGCGATATCGGTGAATTCGAGCAACACATTAACATTATAAAAAAAAAAAAAAAAAATATTCAAAGTAGAATATGTGTACACACGAAAAATTACTCACATCATATTATCAAATATCCTACACATAATAGTGAATAGTTTTAATCGTGATATACGAGGACTGTTCAAAAATTTCCCGAACTATAATTCCTAAAAACAGAAAATCTTTAGTATCATAAATTTTATTAGATTAAAATAAAATAGAGATAGAAGCAGCTATCTTTTCAATTTGATCTCAAATGTTTATTGCTATCGAACCGCCGTTAACTGTGCGCGTTCAAAGTAGACGAGTCGTGTGTATCGTGCGATTTTTAAGATGAATAACATTCACGAACAACGTATTAATATTAAATTTTTTGTGTAAAACATTGTAAATCTCTTACCGAGACTCATAAAATGTTTATTGCAAAATGCTTATGGTGATCAGTGTTCAGGACGTACTTAGTGTTTGGGACTGGTTTAAACGTTTTAAAGACGGTCGGGAATCAGTTGATGACGACCCACGTTCAGGACGTCCGTCGACATCGACATACGGTGCTCATGTGACAGAGGTCAATGGAATTGTACGGTCTAATGGTTCATGTCGTGAAATCCCGGTAGAAAAACTTGGAATGCACCGCGTTGCAGCAAAATGAGTCCCTCGGTTGATGTCGCAAGATCAGAAAGACAACCGCGTAACCATCTGTCAAGAATTGTTAGATCACGGGTATGTTCATGGGGCAAATTATAACGGGCGATGAGACGTGGGTCTATGGCTATGATATTGAGATAAAAGTCAAAATTATCACAGCGGGTTGGTAAATTTTCTCCAAGTCCAAAAAAAGCGCGTCATGTCAGATCAAACGTCAAAGTCCTGTTAACGGTTTTTCTTTTTGACAACCTGGGAGTTATTCGTCACGAATTACCCTACCTGCAGGACAAACTGTTAACCAGTGGTACTATCTAGAAGAATTAAACCGTCTTCGAGAAAAAGTGCGGATGAAAAGGCCTGAAGTGTAGAAGAAAAACTCATGGGTTTTCCATCACGACAATGCTCCGGCACACACTTCCCTGTTAATTCGAGATTTTCGCGTGAAAAATCACATGACCGCGCTTCCTCGTCCACCATATTCTCCCGACTTGGCGGCACCGGCAGACCTTTTTTTTATTTCCAAAACTAGAATCTCCGCTAAATGGACAACGATTTTCTACAATAGACGAAATAAAAGGAAATTCGCTAATGGAGCTACGAGCAATTCCAGAAACTGTTTTCCAGGATTGCTTTCAACAATGGAAACGTCGTTGGCAAAAGTGTATAGACCAAGAGGGAAAATACACCGAGGGTGATAAGTCTCAATAGCTTACTATAAATAAACACTATAAATAAAAAATTGAAAAATTCGGGAACTTTTTGAACAGGCCTCGTATAAGTTATAGGATACAAACAATTAAATTTACCATAATATTAAGGTTTTTAATGTGTTCATCTTACTTATGGAAGGAAAAAGGAATTTGAAAAAAAAAAAATAATAATTTTATTTTAATCGTTTTCGATTGCATTCGTATTACTACAATTGTTATTATTCAATTTATCTTAATCAATTCAAAAATTATTAGTTCAAAAATAAATTTATATTATTTAATTGCAAAAAAAAAAAAAAAAACACACACACACACAGTTTTCTACGGTATAACGCAGCAGTGGCTTTTAAACCGCGAAGCGCGCCTTTTTTGATAAGCACAAACATTGAAAAAAAATAGGGGCCCGGAGTAAAAACTGTTCAACATTAGAGATTTTTTAATCACGTAAAATTTTAATATCTCGAAATGACAAATACGATTTCAAGTATATATTAACACAGTTTTCGGCAAAAGAAATGCGTTCGACGGTTACACAACGTAGCCATCAAATATGTTGATGCATTTTTACGCTTAAACAATCGTTTATTTTTTCTATTGTTCGTGAGAGGCGTGAGAAAATGTCTCTATTTTTAGGGATGTGAGAGTAAAAAAAAAAAAAAAAAAGTTTGGTGACCGCCGGTACAGTGTATGAATTTAAGTGTTTTTCATATATTTAAAAACCCGACTAATTGGATTCTATTTTAAGTACACAAATTTAAAATTCTTTAAAAAGAAAAAAAGCTAGAAAATCGTCATGTAAGTATTACTATATAAATAGTAATTGACGTAATTACTGAAATCTCTACTTTCTCTCTCTCTCTCTCTCTCTCTCTCTTTCTCTCTTTTTCTCTTTTATTCCACCCTCCCGACAGTGTCGATTTGCGATTTGTAATTTTACCGTTTCCGGCCATTTCGAGGGCAACAGATAACTGACCGGACCTATCAATATCACCACATATATTCCACTCGCAGAGTTACACGCGATCATTTTTTTTTTTTTTTTTTTTCTCCGATGTTTTTCACGTGTAACCATAAATTTTCGACCGTATGTTTGACAGTGACCGGCTATTTCGCATTCCATATTCAAAAGCTATACGAGTTTTTTTAGAGTTTTATAACACACAACGAAATATTCGAAGCACGATAGTTCACTCTATACAATAGTACGTTTTAAAATTATATAAGACGAATGACGAAGAGACGAGGAAATTATTTCATACTTCCTGCCAAATATTTTACTACTCCGGTAACTTCGTCGTATACTTAATGTATATATATATATATATATATTAATTAATAAACTTTAGGTGGATTATTTTCGATAAAAAATTGGAAATCGGTAGTGACTTTTTTATTATTATTATTATTATTATCTATATATTAAAACCGTCAATATTGTTCGGGTAATGTTATAGAAGCGAATTGATTGAAATATAAGTTTTTCCTTTTTTTTTTTTTTTTTTAAACGTAAACTCGATTCGTGTTTATTTCCCCGTAATAGAAGTGAAAAGTTAACTACAACGGTTTCACAAATGGCATCCGATTTTCGTATACGTGATGACCTCACCTTATATATTATAATATGTCATTATTAGCGCGAAAAATCAGCCAACTCGCGTACTACTATCTCCCATAACGCATGATCGTAAAAATATATTGTAAGTAAGGTAACCTATTCACCGAGACGAACGGACATAATAATAATATATTATAGAGATTATTTGTGGGCGGCGAAAATATTATATTTTACGGTTATTTTGATTTATCGTCCGTATGAAAAAAAAATTGAAAACACTGCAGTGCGTATAAACAAGTTCAAAAAAAAAAAAACAAAAAAAACTAAACTAAACGCTCATAATATCATAATAAATTAAAAATGTTATTAATACAACTTATCTTGTTACATTAGATTAAAAATAGTTTATAAATTATATAAATTGTTTTAATTTTTATATAACATCGTAGGCGATTAAAACATTAAATATATTATTAAGATTTATTTATAACGTTATAATATTTAATTTAAAAGAAAACGAAAAAAAAAATGATAAATTTCGACAGGTTAGGTTAGGTTAGGTTTTACAAAGTGTAATAGTTTTACAATTTAATTTCGATTTTTTTCTTTTTTTTAACTCTTAGCATTTATCGAATTACAATTATTTAAAATTGTAAATTTTAAATTCCTGTAAAGTTTTACTCGCTGTATAAGTAATATATTCTTCGATATGGATTTTTTTTTTTTTTTTTAAATCGAATGAAATACATTATAGAAATAGTATGGATCCAAAAACTTGTGGTTCGCTTAAATGGAAAATATTTAAGTAACGATAGTAGTAGGTTGTGGTACGCAAAAAGGCCATGATTTTACGAGTTTCGTCAGCATTATAAATTTAAACACTTATAAACGAAAAAATCCTGCTACAGATTTTCAAAACTTTTACACTACCGTAAAGAGAAACTTATGACAAATACTTTTTGTCGGATTTTCGAACATTTAACGAGTGTTTACAAAAGTCTGATCACTAATAGTGACCCTATAATCAGCTATCAATAAGTGACTCGAAACCCATTCAAATATTTTGAAAATTAAATTTCGTTTAAAGTGACTTCTGATAAGTGTTCGATGGGAATGTTGGGTCTCTGCGAACATTTTTTTTTTTTTTTTCTTACCGAATTATAACGGAAAAAAATAAAATAAAAATTAACAGAAATTATTTTACGATAATATGCTAGGTTTTTCAACGATTTTTATTTTCTCTTTTTTTTTTTTTTTGTCAATTATTAAGAAACGAAATACAAGGAAAACAAAACAAAAAAAAACTAACTTCAACAACACAACATTTCTGGTTAAATATTTGTTTACGGACAGAGAAATAACGTAAACACGTACGTCCTGTAAGTTTTTCAAAATCGCCCTGTGCTGAATCTACACCTCCGGACATAGAGCGGCCGAGTAATCTAGCGGTACACTGATGTACCGACATAAACCGTGTGTACTGTATATACAGGGTGGGGCGCGGTTACTTCCTTATTTTAAAAAATCACAACACAAAAAGTATTGGCAATATTGATTTAATCAGTTTTTCTGTGTATAGGGGGTACGTTTAAAGTTTTATTTTTATTCGGTTTTAAATACTGCATCACGAACGTGGCCACCGTTCTCGTCAATGCACTGAGACAGTAGGAATTTGAAATTTCTGTCCACTTTTCCCAGCATATGTGGGCTTATGTCGGCAATAGCAGCACAAATATTGTTTTTGAGATGACGAAGGATCTCTGCACAATCCGCGTATACCAACGATTTAAGGTAGCCCCGCAGGAAAAAATCACATGGGGCTAAATCTGGGTGATCGTGCTGGCCACTGAAGATCGCTCCTAGGAGAGATGAGCCGTTCGGCGAAGTGTTCACGCAAGATATTCATTGACCTTCTTGCCGTGCGAGCCGTGGCGCCATCCTGTTGAAACCACACTTTCCCCTGCATTCATTTCTTTAAGTGTGGGCAGAAAAAAATCCACAATCGTGCCGACATAACGTTCAGAAATGACCGTAACTGCTCTTTCGGTCTCTTCAAAGAACCCTGGGCCAATAATGCCGATTCTGGATATTGCACACCAAACAGTCACACGTTCTGTATGCACAGGCTGCTCATGAAGTTCTCTCGGGTTAGTGGGGGGGGGGCTCCAAAATCGCATGTTTTGTTTGTTCACACATCTTGAAATGTGGAAATGTGCCTGGTCACTAATGAAAACAAGGGCGTCCTGAGACAGGTGGCCACTTTCGAGACGGTTTAAAATAAGGAATTAACCACACCCCACCCTGTACATAATACGTCATTTCAATACGATAATTTGCTTTCGATCACGTTCATCGGGGGGGGGGATGGCGCATTATAACGCTAAAATGATTTTTTTATTGTGATCAAAAACCAGACACGATATGGTCCGAAGCGCCGATTTTTCTCGTACACCAAATAAATATACGACAATCGCCTCATTTTATACGGATTTTTTACCGTATTTATACAAATCATATACGAAAAACATTGCCTTATAGATAAGTCGACGGGCAACAATAACGCGCGTATTGTTTTATTTATACAAAACAAGCGTATAACTTTTTTTTAATGATCAAAAAAAAAAAAAAAACATTCAAATTTAAAATATTAAATTCGATACCGGCCGCAGGCGGCTATCATGTTACAGTATCAACGGACCAGCGAAACGATACAATATAATAAAATACTCCTCGCTTCTGTTCTTCTTATTATGTACGATATTTGTTTTTTAGACTTTCGTACTATATTTCGATAAAACTGCGCACGAAACCGATATTTTAATTAACGGAAAATATTATCTGTACGGTTTATTTTAATAATATTGTTAATGTTTGCGTTGGACGCGAGCGAAAAAATAATAATGCAATTTATATACATTTAAATAAAAAAAAAAAAAAAAAAAATACACATAATATTTTGTAGCCATCGACCGCGTGCCGATAAATTAATTTTTAAAAAATAACATATAGTGTATAGTTAATACAATAAATATTATTAGTTTAAGCGGGCAACTGTTGTAGTTGGGCATTTGGGAGGGTAGGAAAAATAGAGTGATTTAGTTTGTATCAGTACGCAATGATAAGCCATTGAAAACGGCAAAAACTATACTGAGAAAAATCCGATTGAACAATATTTTTTTTTTTAATACGTTTAATTTGAAAATAGTATTAATTTGTAAATATATTAAATGCATTACAATTATTCGTGTTTTTAACGAATTCCAACGTCGATTTGAACTCAAAACGCCGATAGAAATAAATTACATAGTTTTTATCCGAATTAAACCACCAACAAAAAAAAAAAAATACCAGAAAATTTCGAAAAACGCCAGACTACTTTCCAGGGGCGACAACGTCTGTAAAGAACTAATTCCAATTTACTGTGGGGAAGGGGGGATTTCCAATATGATTATTATTCACTAAATTACAACAACACAAAAAAAAAAAACAGAAACCGTTATTGCGGAAATACTCCCGTTTTTCCCGCTATTAAGAAATCGACAAGAAAAATCAAAAAATTTCCTCCTCAGCTATTTTGTGATTTTATTAATGGACATACTATATTTTATTTTTGTCTCGGAAAATTCTCTTTCAAAGTGTTATAAAATAATATAACGCCCAATCAAATGCCCCACGTATTCGTTTCGTAGATGCATAAATGAACTCTGGGTGTTGATCGTTTTTAGAGTTTTCAAAGTTGGCAATTTCCCACGATTTGACCAATTTAATTTTGAAAAATGCATCGGCTGTATAACACATCGTCTCACAATTGTACCTTAACATTCTCAACAAATCATTACGACTTAGAGTAACTTGAACGCAAGGCATCTATATCACCGGGTACCTATTCAACATACGGTCATACCACACTTATTGCGTCGTATTAGATAATTTTGTACTCGCGGTTTACAGTTTTATAAGTAATTTGTGTGAAAAAAAAAAAAACATTTATCCGTCATTCCGTAGCAGGTATTATTAATTTATCTGTACGGATTTTAGATGAATAAATACCTAATTTATCGGTAATAACCAACAAAAAGTGACAACACGCTCGTATTATGATCGTATAAATGTGTTCGAAAAAAAAATGTGTCTCCGGTCGGTTCGCATCCGTGGTTCGTCTTTACGGACGAGTAGTAAATAACAATGTACGATTTCCGTATTAATTGTTTTACGGATATTGTCTTTTCGTATATATATATATATATACAACGTAAAATATGATAAAACTTCGATAATATTTGCAAAACACAAAAAAAAAATCCCACACCGTTTTTCATTACCCCGTCGAAACAACCACCGGCGTTTGTCGTCGTTTATTGCATCACAGTTCGTAATGATAACACTTCAACAATTTCGGATATAGGCGGTGTGAAAAACTGAAACAAACGTATTAAAAATCTAATTACACGTAGGTAACTTATTATGTAAACCTATATTCTAATTGCTATTCGGATTTTTTTTTTTATTACAATAATAAAAATTGCCATTCCATTAGTAGTAAATTGAATATTGTTCAACTACCGTACGACAAATTATAATAAATTACAAAATTGAAACAGCAATAAATAGGCAAATTGTTTAGCAGGTGTTTCGCATTTTTAACGCGGTAAAAATTTAAATTATTATGATTATTTCGAACAGTAAAAAACTTAACGAAATCGTTGTTTTTTTTTTACGGTTAAAAAGTATACTGAAATCTTTTCTATTGTTTTAAGTTATTCGTATTGTCGCGTATATCAAAATGGAATATTTCAACGCATAGACACAACCGCTTTTCTTTAAATGTTTTGCTTCGGGACAGAGTTATTTTATCACTCGTCGGGTATTGAATTTGTATTGTTCTTCCAAACGGACTCCGATAAATAATTTTAAAACAAATTATAATTCGATTTAAATGTATTTTCACGCGACATAATTTTAACGGTATTATTTTACGAACATCCACCGCCTAGTTTCGTTTTAACAAAAATACAACACCGTGAAGATAATTGCAACAAGAACCAATATTATTACCTAATGGAAATAACTATTTTATTTTATCGAAAGTTCCGATGAAAAAAAAAAAACAAAAAAACAATACTTTTTCTAGAGGCAATACGTATCGGATGAACTGATTATAAAATATGTACGCGAGTAAAATCTACGTACCTATGGATGATAACCTAATAATTTAAAGTATATATTTATTATTGATGTAAAAATCGGATTTAATGTAAAAACGATGTTCTAAAGTTTAGAGTAAGATTTATTAAAGTTGAGACGAGACGTCGAGGTCGTATATAAAAAATAACATAATAATGAAAAATAAAATCGATGACGATTTTCTAAATATAAAGTTTTTTCTATAGAAATTCGAGCGGTTTTGAAATAGCTCCTCAAAAGGACCCCAATCCTCAATAAGTGAAAATCATATTGTATTTAATATTATCTTACCCTTTCTCGGCCATGAATGATGTACGTGTACATATTTTTAGTTTTGATGGGATTTGTAAAAAAAAAAAAAAAAATCGAATGTCTAGTAGCGGATAGTGATGCAAGACAAATCGACCAGACATTCTTAGTAACATAGTTAAGTACACTTATATATTGTTTTACAGAAACGAGGAGTATTTTTTTTTTTTTATTTTTTAGACATGTTAGAAATTAATGTATGCCATTTATTATTGAATCTAGGTTTTTTTTTTTTTTTTGTCTTTCGAATTTATAGAGAAAAAAAACTGTTTAACCTCCCGTCGATTCGTTATAATGAGTTTTTAAAAATACAAATAATTGTCTTTCCGAAATATATTTTGATTTGCACCGTTCTCAATACTATTATTTATAATGGGGAAATTATCGTGGCAAACTGTTTGAATAAACCAAATACGTATATTTAATAATATAATATAATATATATATAAAAAAAAAAAAACCTACATCAGGTTGGTCAATGTATAAAACATAATAATTACAAAAAATGTATATATATCTTAAAAAAATGTACAGAATATTATAATATTATAATGTTTTACATTATATAACGTGCGTTAATATCAACCATTGGTTTAGTACGTTTTTTTTTTTTTTTTTTGCTCTATAAATTTTGCTTGATAACGCGTTATAAAATGAAAAATTTCCTAAGGGAAATTATTAATACGATTATAGAAAAAATTTCAAAAGAAAATTATAATTTTGAAAATTAACCGGTATCAAACGATGTCCGTATAATTTACAATCGCGCCTACTCATTATTCTTACACCCCTTCGATTTTTATGTCTGTTCCCCGGAGAGAAATATTTATTGAACTGGGCGATTTGTTATTAGCGGCGTGTTTTCAATAATCAACATAATACGTATTATTATTTAAATTTCGAGTCATGTAATGTAAATAATACCGTTCGGATATAGGCGCTCGATATGTACGCTAATAAGACGTGATCCGCTATCGGTTTTATTCACTGGCCTCATCGCGTGGCGGTGGTGGTCATGAGATTCAGAGAGGCGTACGGGCCGAATAGTATTAACAGTATCAATATACCGCGGGCAGACATGTAAAATATACGAGCAATAGTGTTTTCATAAAAATACGCCGATACTTTTTCAGCATTCCAAAAAATAATTCTGCAAAACCGCTCGGAATCACCGCATCGAATTGGTTTTTAATAGTATTTTGTATTTGAAATCGAATACTTGTTGGAAATACTTTTATAATTATACAGATTGTTTTCCATTATTATTGTTAATTGGAACCGCGTTGAATGCTAAATAGATTCAAAATTTTAACATGCACTTTAGTATTAAACCAGAGTTGTGCAAAAAAGGTTTTGTATTGCTCGTGCCCACGAGATAATATGTAAAAAACAAAGTATTTATAATAGTTTTCAAAGGTATATTCGTGCTCAATCAGTTCGGTGCTTGGTGAAGTACTCAAATACGTATTCTAAATACATATTAAAACAATTACTGTATTTGTAGTGAAAATAATTGTAAAAAAATATCTTTCACGAGTCTAACCATGCGTAGAGACGTGCCGTCTGTGGTCCCAGTGCCTTCGTGGGACCAACACGGTGACATTGTTTTATTCGTTGGGATTTGAAAACAAAAAAAAAAAGGTGTACAGCAAAACAAAATTAGTATCTCTCTCCGCGTCAACGTAATTTTGTAATTTTAGAACAATAGACGCATAAAAAGATGTCGGGATAATAATAAACCCGACGCGAATTTCGCCAAGTTTAAAATGTTTATACCTCGTTAAATGTGCCGGGCACAAGGGGACACAAGGGGGTTTTCGAAATAGGCTGTTAAATTTAATTCGGAACAACGTTAATAGACATTTCGGACCGAATGTTTTCTAAAACAGTCGGCCGGATACCCAGTCCGCCCCTATCCCAGGACAATGAAATTTCTAATTTTGACTTACAGACCGTTACGGCATTCAACGCGGAAACGGTCGGGGAATGAGAGGACATCGAGAAAATTATACTCGTAGTGTATGTGATTTCGCAGGGATAAAGGATAGACAAGAGAAATTGACTGGAATAAGGTTTTTACGTTGCGACCCGGGCGCGGTAGTCTCAAAAACAATAATTCAACGTTGCCAAATGCGTTGCGATTAATACACTTCGAACTTTTTTGAAAGAGA
This sequence comes from Tuberolachnus salignus, assembly GCA_956483605.1. Lineage (NCBI taxonomy): Eukaryota > Metazoa > Arthropoda > Insecta > Hemiptera > Aphididae > Tuberolachnus > Tuberolachnus salignus. Next base: position 19,838,945 of record OY101438.1, read on the forward strand.
AAAGGAAAAAAAAAATGCTGATTTCGATTTCTCTCGGGAAACCCCGCGTGACACTGCTGGCCTATAGTTCCGAAATCGCATTGGTTAAAAGTCTACGGCGACTATATATGCGATTGTCACACTTTGTACTTACTTGAATTGATGTAGTTTTCAAATACCTATAATTAAAATCCGAAACGATTGATTCGGCCAATATTCCTGAAACGTCCCGAATTCACTCGGGTATCGAAATTAAGTCCGTTTTATTACAATTCATACAATTGCGACTCGACGCCACGCTATTTAAAAAAAATTTGGCACTACCGAGCAATTTTAATTTGACGCCCTCCAACCCATTTGGACGAAAACGGAACGGATTAATTTGTTTTATAATAAAAATATCTATTGGCATCCGGTTTTATCAAATCGCTTATTGTAATTAATAATACGCGTTATAATACGCTAAACGGTAAAAATAAAAATATATCAACGGCAATTGTTGTATTTTATTTTCAAAAAACAAATAAATAAATAAATAAATAATAAACGCTAATCAATAGCAATTGTTTCAGATAAGCGTTTATATAGTAGATTTTTAAAATAATCGTCTTAATGCAGCGGCCATTATGTCACTGCAGTTATTAAAACCACGCGGCGAAGTTGATATTTTTAACATTTATATCGGTATAATTTGTTCGTGAAATTATTATTGTAATATAAACGTTTACAGTATTATACGAGGAAATTTCAAACTATATTATTACAGACTGTATAATCAACAGTATAATATCAATTGTTTACGTGTAACTAGTGTTTAGAAAAAACCACCCCAAATGTTAAATATATTCGTTTCTGGCCGAAATATTGTTTAAAAAAAAAAATCAAGAATAGCCTATTATTCCTTTATTTTCGGAATGCCCATTAAAAACGAAAAATTATAATATTTTAGAAAACAAAGTCCAATCTAGAGTAAAAAAAAAAAAAAAAAAAAAATTCTCTACGATCCAAAGTGTAATGGGCCAGTAATTTAGGGCCGGCAAAATGTCAGTGACAGTTAACGAATTTAGCTTTATGGTATTGCTTAAATGGTATACAATACGACATTAATCGAACGCAATGTTACGTCCTGCCGACATAATCGGACTGCGAGTATAATTGAAATTGAAATTTCACTTGTAGGCAATAAAAATAAATTGACGTACGCACTAATTATCGTGTTTACCTACCTGGTCTGTAAACTGTATTTGTATTTGAAGAGAGAGAAAGAAACAAAAAAAAAAACGTTCGATAACACAGATAATAATTAACCGATATCATTTTATAGTGTAACCGGTGTAAACACAATATCGGTGGAGGGAGAATAAATGAACTGGATATGTTTTTTTTTTTTTTTTTTTTTTAAAAACCCTGCTACGATCTTGTAAAGTCCCTTATAAAAAAAATACGTAGATCGTTCGATATAATATTACATAGTATACCGGACAACTCGGTAACACAGAAACTGAACCGTTGTTTTCCATTCCGCGCATTCCTCAAAAAAAAAAAAAATTAATAAGACGGCATAGGTCTTACGAACAAAACCCTCTGGTGTTCCATCGTTTAATATTACCTAACCGTTTTCGACGCGATATTATTAAACGGTCGTTTTGGTAACTCTCCGCGGGGGCCGAAATCCCGAAATTCTCCCGCCGATAGATTAAATACGATTTCGAGTACTTAACTATTTTAGAATAATTCTGTAGAAAATACGGTTTTCGAACAACTGTTACGGGCGAGCGCACCTGCCCGTATAATAATAATTTCGGTAGACAAATTTTACAAAAAAAAAAAAAAAACCAGCCTTACCGAATTGAATCCCAATGCGAAAACAAACGGTGTTCAAAATACCCGGCCTAGGCGTGGTCAATAATTAATATTGACTCGGTTACGCTGGGTTTATTGCAACGAAAAAATTGTCAATGGTTTTTATTAATCGACCATAATGAGTTGGGCGAAGGGATAGTTTGAAAATCGAACTATCTCATTGACTTGTGTCGAGTTAATTATTCGTTTTTATTTTTTATCAAAATCGTTAAAACAGTGAAAACGCTTAAGCACGGGGTAGAATTGTGAGCGAGTTATTCCGTGACAATACTAAAACTATACTTATCGTAAACTCGAAACTAAAAATATTATTATAACAACATCGTATAGATTATTTATCGTGTTAAAATCAATAGTAAACTGTCGCTGTATCAACTCGACACGTTAATCGAGCGGCGTAGCGAAATAATAAAAAAAAAAGGTGGTTTTTTTTTTTTTTTTTTTTTTATTCAATTCGACGATACTTATAATCGGTCTATAATTCCGATAGCGACGCGCGATATTAAAAAGAACGGCACGAACGAATTGCGTTTCGAAATAATATCAACCGGCCATTTCGTAAAACACTCCTGCCAGCGATAACAGCCGAAAACTCGTCCACCGGGCCGTGCAAACGAAACCGTTCGATAAATTTAATTGGATAAATGTAAATTGAATAAATCTTAACGCCATTAAGCGCAACGTATGAATTATCGTGTGCGGTACACCAACATACGAGGCCTGTTCAAAAAGTTCCCGAATTTTTCAATTTTTCATTTATAGTAAGCTATTGAGACTTATCACACTCGGTGTATACACTTTTGCCAACGGCGTTTCCATTGTTGAAAGCAATCCTGGAAAGCAGTCTCTGGAATTGCTCGTAGCTCCGTTAGCGAATTTCCTTTTATTTCGTCTATCGTAGAAAATCGTTGTCCTTTTAACGGAGATTCTAGTTTTGGAAATAAAAAAAAGGTCTGCCGGTGCCGCCAAGTCGGGAGAATATGGTGGACGAGGAAGCGCGGTCATGTGATTTATCACGCGAAAATCTCGAATTAACAGGGAAATATGTGTGCCGGAGCATTGTCGCGATGGAGAAACCATGAGTTTTTCTACCACACTTCAGGCCATTTCCTCCGCACTTTTTCTCGAAGACGGTTTAATTCTTCTAGACAGTACTATCGATTAACAGTTTGTCCTGCAGGTAAGGTAATTCGTGACGAATAACTCCCAGGTTGTCAAAAAAAAGAAAAAAAAAACCGTTAGCAGGACATTGACGTTTGATCTGACATGACGAGCTTTTTTTGGTCTTGGAGAAAATTTACCAACCCGCTGTGATAATCTCAACCCGCTTTTATCTCAATACCATAGCCATAGACCCACGTCTCATCGCCCGTTATAATTTGCCCCATGAACATACCCGTGATCTAACAATTCTTGACAGATGGTTATGCGGTTGTCTTTCTGATCTTGCGACATCAACCGAGGGGCCCATTTTGCTGCACCGCGGTGCATTCCAAGTTTTTCTACCAAGATTTCATGACATGAACCGTTAGACCGTACAATTCCATTGACTTTTGTCACATGAGCATCGTATGTCGATGTCGACGGACGTCCTGAACGTGGGTCGTCATCAACTGATTCCCGGCCGTCTTTAAAACGTTTAAACCAGTCCTAAACACTGAGTACGTCCTGAACACTGATCACCAAAATAAGCATTTTGCAATAAACATTTTATGAGTCTCGGTAAAAGGTTTACAATGTTTTACACAAAAAATTCAATATTAATACGTTGTTCGTGAATGTTATTCATCTTAAAAACCGCACGATACACACGACTCGTCTACTTTGAACGCGCACAGTTAACGGCGGTTCGATAGCAATAAACATTTGAGATCAAATTGAAAAGCTAGCTGCTTCTATCTGTATTTTATTGTAATCTAATAAACATTTAGGATACTAGAGATTTTCTGTTTTTATTCATTATAGTTCGGGAACTTTTTCAACAGACCCCGTAGGTCGTCGCGCGGACTTCACAAATAGAAATGATCATTGTTCGAATTACGAAACGGTAATCTTATTTAATATTAACGGTACGGGGGGGGTACGTTGGTAATTCGACGGATTATCCTCGGGTTTTACTTGATAATAATTTACGGGCGTAGACGATAAACTTTACGGACGCGATGCAATCGTTATAAAAACAGACGAAACAATAACGCCGATCGGTAAATACGATACGCGTGTGATTGTTGTGGAATCTAACGCGACCGTAATTATTACGGAAAATAATTCGTTTAATATTCTCCGCGGACACGACGTAAAAAATGTATTATTATTATTATTATTATTATTATTGCACTTTATTCAATGGGCAATCTAAGACCGCGGGGCTGCGCGCACGACTCGGGTTTCTCGGCAAATTTCTAACTCAATAATAATTCGCTACTCGCCGGGTATTTGTTTCTTCTTCTTTTTTGTTTCTTTTTTCTATTCCAACCGTCGCGTTGTTCTAGAACGCAATTAACAACGGGTCACGAAACGCGGAATACGGACGCCCCCGGCACTCTAATACACGCGGCTCTTGTACGCAAATCCGCGGAGACCGTTAACCATTTAATCTCTGGTTTACCAGATAATATATACGTAGGTACGGACGGATTAACGGGACGGGAGCGAATATCCAACAAGCGCATACGGGGAAAACGATAGGCCGGGCCCCGTCGTATCGTATACAGAATACGCGAGTATATATAATACGATAATTATTATTATTATTATTACTACGGGCGACAGAGAAAAGGGGAAAATACCGACGGTTTCGGCGGTACGCTCACCGGGCGCCCGCCGACCGGCGTTTCAATCGGCAGTATCATCCGCGTGTCTCGCGTGCGCCTACGCAGATGATAAATCCACCGTCGCCTATACAGGCGATTATTATTATTATTATTAGTGCGCCGATACGCGCAGAAAGCTTTTCGACATATCTCCGCGGAGAGGGTACCACTCGACGTCGGATAATACGGTAAATATAATGTCGCCGTCGTCGTATTAATCGTTGACACGCGCCCGTGTCTATAACGTCCGTGCCCGTACCGTACACGACCGAGCGAGAACGCCCGGCAATATTCGAATACGCGCCGACGCTTTTACGCCGCCCGACACTTTATTATTTATTTATTTCTTTTTTGTTTTAATTTTATTTTACACATTTTTTATTATTATTTTTTATATACGTACATACGCGTACAGCGCGTATAACACGCGGGTTTTAATGGCTTAACGAGCGCGCGCGCGCCCGCCCATACACTACTCGCGGTTTTAACCGCGATAGCTGTTCGGGAGACGCGACCGACGTTCGGGGATATATTCGCGGCGGGCGTACGGAGAGAGTACCACCCGGGGGGGGGGGGAGTAATGAGACTCCGTTAGATCCGGAGCGATGCGAAAAGAAATTGGTTTTACTATCGTTTCTTTTTTTTTTTTTTTTTGTATTTATCTACAACTTTTCTGCCGGACGTGTCCCGCTCCGGTTTTCAATCGGTAGCGCATTTACCGGAATCGTCTATCTAGTCGATCTGTCTAGTAGTCCGGTGCCTTTAGTAAGGTCATTTTTTTTTTTTTTTTTATTTCCGTTGTAGGTTTCACAACAATTGGGGGGGGGAAAAACCTAGACAATTCACACAAACGGTTTCGTCGTATTCGATTTATTTATTGTAAATGCTCGGCTATAGATTAAACGGAAAATTTGCGCAGAATATTAATATTTATATATACTAGGCCATTCTGGGCGTCGCACAAATGTTCAAAACATTCCGCCCCCGTTATTGAACTATTAATTCGGCCCGGCCATAAATAATAGACGAACATCTCAAACGAGGTTCACCGTCACGAATCGGCGAAACAGACACTGTTAATAGTTCTGTTTTATAAACGTTTAGCATGGCCATCTTAATAATTCAATACGTTTCCAAACACGATTGCCTGACCTTCGCTCAGAATCGTTTTTCGTTGGCAATTATTTATCGTTGTGTAAAGATATATATAAATTAAATGGTGCAAAGTGTATCCGTCTTCTTTTTTCTTTTTTTTTTTCATTTTGATTGCAACGATTTTATTTATTTAAAACGATATTATATCCGCGAGCTCACAGACACCGCACAGCACACAGATCACGAGAAAAACACATAGTGTTATACACTTTGCGAATATTCGAATCGGGATTATGATTATTTTGTTTTCTTAATACGAACATTTACACAAGAAAAATGCGAAACGAATAGCTAACGGCATAATATACAGCGTATAGGAAATATATGCGTGCCCGGTTGAAACTATACGAACACAAAACTCCGTTGGTTAACTTTGGAAACGAATAATTCGATTTAATCCGTAGGATTTTAGTGTATTTTCCAATAATTATCAAAGTTATCAAATTAAAATATGTTCGACGGTATTGTAAATGTTTTTTTTTTTTTTTTTTCCGTATAAGTGTTTCGGTTTTCGGTCCGAATGAACATGTTCGTTCGTTATGAATGTCTAACAATGAAATTCTAAACTAATTGGAGAAAAAAAAAAAAACAACGAGATCGCGAGGACATTTAAAATAACGGCACGATTACAAACCGGAATCATTCCGTCTGTGAAGTAATATTTGCTATCAAGACACTGTGTGCAGATTGTGAATACAACTGACATTTGTTTTTCGTAATCGAGTAGGTCTGACGTTCAACAGCACTGTGGCGCGGGGTTCCCTCGGGGGAACACTTCTACCCTAAACGTTACGTGACTTTTTTCCCCCGGTCGTAAATATTTTTATTTTCATTTCCCCCGTCATATGTTTTGCAGTTTTCCGAATCTCGACATGAGTTTTTTAAACTTTCGCCGCGGTCAATGCACTTTTACTGTAGCCCGACATACACAAATTTAATTTCTACAAACGTTCGTTTCGCTCACCTAATGTAATGTATTTTGCATATTTTCAAGGTCTTTATGCGCAAATAATAATAATAATATTATTATCGACTAGTTTTGCGGTGTTTTGCACGAATATACGAATTATACGGTGTGAACAGGCACGCGATTGGTTGGTCTTCTTAGTTTTCTAGTCAAACTTACGGTAATGGTTTTCAATGACGCGTGCAGGGAGGGAGGATAGAGGTTTACCGATCGCCCCTCCCCCCCATCAATTAGCCTAAAAAATACAACATTTACGAGTATTTTTTTTTCAGTAATTCGATACCGAAATGTACCCGTATACATTTCGGCCATGTCACAAGGGAAAGTTTGATTTATTGAATAGAAATCGACATTGTCGTGTGCGGTTTAAAAGTTCGTATTGTCGGGTCAAGAAGACGTTTCTACGGTTTATTCGAGTGTATCAGTTACTACAGAGGTGGCCAATTTCCATAGACTCGCGATCGACCTAAACAAATACCGAAAATTGTCAATAAATAAATACAATTTAAACACGACGTTAGGTTAGGTTTAAACGCTTTATTTGACAGTTTTGCACGACAAACATTTTAATATATTTGATTACGGATTAATACTTTTAAATGATATGCTAATTCAGAGATTATATAACAAGATTAAAATTTAATGCTATGTTTGTGCTTGTATTTGATATGATAATTTCACAAAACCTGAGGTGTATGACGACAAATGTAGCTATTTCCGGTATGCATATCGGCCGAACGCGATCGGTACATACTTTTGGTTCGAAGAAAAGGCCGACTCACACGGGTACGCCGATCCATAGCCGGACTAAACCGATTCGGTGTATCGTCTTAATTTTGAGATAATCTTCCTAGCTTACCGATTGCCAAATGTAATATTCGACGAAAAGAAGACTCTCTTCTCTCATCGCAGATTGATTTTTTCGTAAATTATTTTATCGCATTATATGAAATACGAAAGAGCCGATCGACTCGAACTCATGTCGCGACCGACCAGTCGGTCAGAATCGACCTGTTGGCTACCCCTAAGTTACTACATACCCTCCGGTCGGAAATTCCTGGGCACGCCACTGTTGGTTTTGCAGCTTACCCCGTCAGTTCTGTGTACAGCTCCGTTATACTATTATCTGTTTGACAAATAATAATCTCGGTCAGTCTTCCCGTTTCCCTTCAATTTCCACCCCCCCCCACTCACTCTTTATATATTCTATAAATTAGTTGGTCATTGTAGTGCCTCAATATGAGTCAAATCGTCTGGCATCGTGTTGCTTTAACAGTTTTCAGTATCTTTCATTGGTGTTCATTTATTTCCGTCGGTACGTGACGGTAGATATTGCCAAATAAATATTGATTGGGGGGGAAAAAAAAAAAAAAAAAAAAGAATAAAAATCTAAACGTTCAAATAAATCTCGCGCGGTTACCGTAAAAATCAAATTCGCGTGATGTTTTTGAACCGACAACACAATGAAAGAAAGCAATGGGGGGAAAAAAAACCGCGTTAAACGTAATTTATTGTAATCCGTTAAAAAAAAAAAAAAAAAAAAAAAAAAAAAAACCTAAAATAAATAAAAATACCAGTAATAGGTGCAGTGTAACGTTTATAAAAATTCTACCTTCGCGATACGTTATAGCCGTTAAGTATTGATTAAACATTTAAATAAAAATATACGTCCAAACGCGTTTGTTTTATAGCTCTCATTATTAACATAAGTTTACGTACCGCATATGATGTTCAAGACAATAATGCAAGTCCTGCCGTCCCAGCGATAAAATACATTAATATTTCTCAAAAAAAAAAAAAAAATGAAAAATTTATTGGTTTTACTATAATTTAAGTATTTTTTTTTTCCCCCCCGCCTGTTAAGTCATAAAGAAAAAAAAAAGTAATACTAAAGTTATAATTTTCTTTTTTTAAGTGTTTAATGTATTCATTTTATTGAACATATTATAAATCAAGTATTTAGGATTTAGTTGGTGCGGAGGAATGGGGTGGTCCGTTTCTTTATTTCCGATTATTTTTTTTTTTTTTTTTGTAATTCGTTTTAAAAAAATTCTAGAGATTTGTTATTTTCGCATAACACCAGCATTAGGTCTTTTATAGGCGTGCATAAATTATTAAAACATCTTGGGGCGATTTTCCACCTATTTATGGACCTTTTTAATTTTCTAGTAATTTTAACAAAAATGTAGTTGGCTTTAATAATATCATTGTTAATATTCAGTTATTGGGTAATTGAAAATTATCATTGTTGATAATATAGTTTGTTTGTTTAATATAACTACAGTGTAATTACACAGTAAATACGATTATAATTAATTGAAATTTTGTTAAATTAACATAGATTTTTGTTAGTTTTATCAAATGTATAATCGATTTGATTCATAATGTTGAATTTACCGAAAAATTATTTATTTTAACAAAATTACAATTATTGTTAAACTTGAACGAAATATACCAACTTATTGTATTTACTTATTATTAGAAACTGTGTTGCATCTTACACGGACTAGTGGACTTATTATCATTCATATATAGCAAAAAAAAAAATATAAAAAAATATGTATAGTTTACATATGTAGCGGATGTATTTTAAACAAATAGAAATAAATACGTAGGTATGATGTAACTACTTACGAGATGCAAGGTAGCCAGCAAGTAAGACGATAATATTTTAGGTAACAATCAGCTGGTATTAACACTTGATATTATGCAATTTAACACGGAGAAACGACGAATGTTCTGCAGGAGGGATTGCAGAGAGACGATTCCCTCGTAAAAAATCGATAAGGAAAGTGTACAAAGTATATAAAAAGTAGGCTGAGCTTTATCAAAAAAAAAAAAATATCAAATATACACAACAATATCTACAATTCTACATACACGATTATAAATGCACACACGCATTTGGGTTGTGTACTGCACTTTGAAGTAATTACAATTTCTAAAACCAATTAAGTTGATTAGTAAAAGACGAATGACAAGAATTACCAGTAGTTAGACGTGAACACATATGCGGTTAAATATTAAATCGCTTGCCTACAGCGTTACGAAAAATACGAAAAATGACTAATAAATGCAAAAAAAAAAAAAAAAAACCTTCTTTTTAAAATTGTATTGTCTTGTAACGTTAGTATACGATTCTCCATTTCACCGATTGCCTTGAATAATAATTATGAATAAAACAGTAAACTCGTCAGTGTTTATGATTGTTGTCGTATAGCAGTAAAACACAAAAAATATAATAGAATTAATATTTAATATTATTGTGAATTTAACAATAACGCTATTAATTCTGTAAATATTAGCGTGGTTAATTTGATAAATATACAAATTATAGATGATCGTAATCGTGTATCGCGGAGATACCCGTAATTCTATCAATCGCTAACGCTAAATATTTGTTTTATATCAATTTTGCACGGTACACAATTGCACAATTGTGTACAACCGTAGTAAATATGTAGTATTATAAATCCTTGAAATACGAATAAGGTCGGGTCCGCCGAGATTCCGGTGCACCGCTGAGCCCAATATTGGTTCACAGTCTGGTCTTGAATGGCGTGTGCGCTTAAAATGTCTCCAAGGCACCGGCTGCTGCGTATTCGTATATTTACCATAGGCATAAACTTCGGCTTCGTGTAGGGGCCCAAAAGGGACTCTCGAAAGAACCGCATAGCGGTATAAATAGATGGTTGTGTTGTTTTTTCTTTTGTCAATCATTAATGAATAAAAAAACGTATTCCATTTTCCGGTCCAACTTGTTTTATCGTTGACGTTTTTTTTGAATCGTTCGCGGTGATATTTATCGACCGATAATAACGGCCTCGGCAATAACAAAAATATTCGAAACAGTTATAGGCGAGTTCACAACGCGAGGATATCGAATAAAGAAAAAAAAAAAAAAGAGTTAATATTGTTACGCAACATACGCACATTGAGAACTCGGGTCGTTTTTAGATTTTATATTAATTCAGTTCGAGACACAGTACGTTTTTTAATTTTTTTTATTAATTTTTCGAGGTGGCCCAATTCGTCTTATGGGCGTAAGCCCGCGGATAAAGTGCGCGCGCGTCTATTGCCCTATACCTAATTCGTTCGCGGAGTCTCGTTCGCACACCGGGACAATATTACACACGAAGAATAATGAGAAAACCAAATATTTGTCGCGGTGTCGCGGAAATGGAGATGGAGAGAGCGAGTAAAACAATAAATAATAGTAATAAATGTACGTATTTGTACATCCGAAATATACACGAGTATTTCACAGATAACAACCGTGGCGGATTACTTATAGTCGAGTTTCCGCGGTGGTTCACTACCGCCGCCCGTATACGTAGAGGTTAAAAGGAAATTCCCGCTCGGAATTATCGTTCGAGTTCATAGGATAGGATTTTTTTTTTTTCCACATTATTATTATTTTTTTTTTTTTTTTTTGTTTTTCGTTCAGATTCCCGGGCACCCGCAAAGCCCGCGCCGCCGACACCGTCTGTTTGTTCTGCAAAATTTCAATATAACGCACAGTGTGTACGTACACACCTGCTTTACCGTTAACACCCGGAACAAATGTTTATCCGCGAAAATCCGCGGTTTCGGCGCACCCACCTCGTGTACACACGTTCGCCGCGGCGAATATGGAAACGCGTCCTCGAAGAATAAACATTATAAACGGTTTTTTTTCTTTTTTTTTTTTTTCTTTCTCTCTTTCACCCTAAACAACAAACTTTGTGAATTCGATTTAAACGCGCCGCGGAATACAACGGAAAAATATAAATAAATAAACAAACAAACAAACAAAAAAAAAACATTCAATGTTCAAACTTATTCCGTTGGACGGCACGAGTGCGCCGAAAGGAATATAATCGAAATATCATTTTTATTCGGCGTTTTTTTTTTAGTTTCCGAGCGGGGCGAGTTTTACTACGGCGCGTGTGTTTTTTTCTTTTTTCTACCGTCAGCATCGGAATTTGGGTTCCGGTAGGACATTTCGTCTAGTTGTTGCGTCCGACCGGTGGGATAATTTTGTTTTATTTTCCCTGTAGTTTTCCTAATAATCGGGAAAAATGTTAAACCGAATCATTATATTGGCCATTACTAGACGTGGCAGAAACACGGCGATTTTTCGGCTGTTTAAAGCCATTTGAAATGTTCTATTGTTTCTATTCGGTTTAACGGAAATAATATTATTTTTGTCTTTTATAAAAACGCTCAAAGTGTTGACAACGAGATTCATCGGAAGTTTTACTTGGTAGTAGGTAAAAAAAAAGAAAAAAAAAAAAGGTTTATTACGAAATGATTACATTGATTATTTTTTTCGAATTTTGAAAAATACTTAATATGTACAACGGTTTGTCGTCACGTACAGATAGTAGATGTCAATTTTATTTTTTCCCGTTTATTTAGATTCCTTCTTTGTGTCCTGCCTTCCCGACATCTCGCCCCAGCCATATGCGGTATCCTACACTTTTTATTTTTTTTTGTTTTTTTCTGTGTATATTTTATAGAGTATAATTGTGGAATTATCTGTCCGAGGGTTATTTTACCGGACGATCGAAATTATTTTTATAATATTGTGCGTACAATTTTATACGTAGTAACTCACGGTTTAATATTATGTTTTCTACCGTCAGCATGGGAATTTAGGTTTGGTAGGACATTTCGTCTAGTTGTTGGGTCGACCGGTGGGATAATTTTGTTTTATTTTCCCTGTAGTTTTCCTAATAATCGGGGAAAAATGTTACACGAATAATCGTAGACAAAACCGAATCATTATATTGGCCATTACTAGACGTGGCAGAAATACGGCGATTTTTCGGCTGTTTAAAGCCATTTGAAATGTTCTATTGTTTCTATTCGGTTTAACGGAAATAACATTATTTTTGTCTTTTATAAAAACGCTCAAAGTGTTGACAACGAGATTCATCGGAAGTTTTACTTGGTAGTAGGTAAAAAAAAGAAAAAAAAAAGGTTTATTACGAAATGATTACATTGATTTTTTTTTTCGAATTTTGAAAGATACTTAATATGTACAACGGTTTGTCGTCACGTACAGATAGTAGATGTCAATTTTATTTATTCCCGTTTATTTAGATTCCTTCTTTGTGTCCTGCCTTCCCGACATCTCGCCCCAGCCATATGCGGTATCCTACACTTTTTATTTATTTTCTGTGTATATTTTATAGAATATAATTGTAGAATAATATCGTGGTTATTTTACCGGACAATCGAAATTATTTTTATAACATTGTGTGTACAATTTTATACGTAGTAACTCACGGTTTAATTTTATGTTTTCAGCCACCGCTGTGCAATGAAAATGCGTGTATGGGTAGTATTATATATCCGCCGGCTTACACTAACTCGACGGTCAGACCGAAAGCCGAAGTACTAGAGCTGGCCGAAGATTTTTTGAAACAATATTTCGCTTCCATTAAAAGGTAGGTAAACACATTATTTGTGTTGATATTATATTTGTTTTTTTTTATATATATATATTTAGTAAACGAAAAACCAAACCGGATGTGTGTTTTTTTTTTTTTCAAAATAGACCTATATTACGCCAATTGTAGTACCGACCGTCCTGTTATTAATCGGTCATTAAGTTCACTTGAAACCGACTTTTATACATTGTTTTCAAATTGAACCATCTAAACCGTTCAAAATTGGATTTTTTGTAGAAATTTAAAAATCAAATTTTGAATTGCTCGAGTGTTCAATTTCAAGAAAATGGGAAAAATCGTTTTCAATTAAATTTCATTACGGATTCAAATAAATTTTCAGACGGTTTTTCCGATCACTAAGATAGTCGGTACAATTTGCAAAACATTTATACTTTTTGACGGAAAAAAATGTAAAGATGTAAAAATGTAAAAATAAAAAAATATAAATCGGGCAGTGGAAAAGTCTTATCATTGATGTAGACATTAAAATTAAAAAAAAAAAAACTTTCGAATTTTGCAAAAAATTTTAGAGAAAATTTGGAAAAACGGCACCAATCCCCTTTATGATTTAGACTTTATGCTGTCCAGACGGTGTGCGTTCGACGGTATATTCAAATATATTTTAATCTATTATTAGGAATATTAGGGAAAATTATAACCAGTGTTGTGAGTTATCTAGAAAGAAAATTTGTATCGTTTTATTTTATCATGATAAATAAAACTGATTATCTATAGATTATTAGATAATTTGTTTCACTTAAATTTTCGTTTTTTTTTTTTTGAAATTGTTTAATCAAAAACCTAAATTTTATTGTAATTTAATTTTTTATTTAATTTTATTAAATTGTATATAATATAATACAATATATTATAATCTATACGATAAATATGCGTATGTATTATGATAGATAATAAGTACCAAATAGGTAATACATAGAAATAATTATATATTTTACTATATTTCACAGATTTTACATTCTGTGAAAGTCGTTAGAAGTCTAAAAACTAAATCTATTATTTTTAGTGTTATCTTATGTAGAAAATGTTAAAGTTATCCGCGCACAACACTGCTTGCGTGTAACGTACAAAAAAGTAATTTCAACAAATAGCAAACAAATAGAGTTGTGCCTACTCGTACTCTTCGCCACAATTGATCCGATCGAAAATTTAACAGAATTACCGTACCCGCTAGGATTGCTGTACGTATAATGTCGAAATTAACAACATTTTTTTTTTTTTTTTTTTAATGACTACTATCCTTCGCTTATCTCGTAATTGCGATTCTCCGATATTAATTTCGCCGTCGGTGTTCCCCGGGCACTTGACGCTGCTGACGAATTGTAAAATTATCTATTCGAAAATAATTATATACACACTTTCACTCGATATATTATCTCCGGCGGGTTTGACATTATCGCGGGGGTGTCTAAACGAGCAGACGCCTCCCCGGAAATGTCATTATCCATCTTATTCGCGCGCTTTCAAATGCAATGGGTACGCCTAAGACACTGCCATTTTCTGAATTCTATAGGGATTCTTCGTAGTTATTCTAGTCACAAAGCCCAAGTAAAACGACAACAAAAAAAAAAAAAAAAACATACACCTCTCCACTAATTATCGTTTTACGGATAGTGTTGACGGTTTTTTTTTTTTTTTTTTTTTTTGTTTATTGTTTCCGTCAAAACATTATTAGACCGACAGACTACACGGTGCCTATCCACCGAAACTAAATATTTTACCCGAGATCTGCATAAACGATTCATCGCCCCCCTCCCCCCATCCAGTACCTATAAGAGCTAGTCGCTAAGCCCGCAACAGTCGGTCGGCAGTAACCGTTTCGTCATTACGGGCCGGAGAATTAGCATAACAATATACCCCGTACGAAATATTATTTCGGTCTCGTTTACATTTGTAATAGTGCTCGAATAAAAGAAATAACATTTAAATTTGGACATTTGTAAAATTTCAACGGAAAAAAAAAAAAATATAAATACGACGCTAGCCGAACCCGCACGGCCGTTGCCCGTGGATTTACCCATTTACCCATTTATTCGGCCGAACACTATCGGCCCCAACCGCAAATCGCGGTGTTTCATTCTCTCTTGTCGCTAACAAATTTAAAAAGAACACATACACTTGTCCGTGTCGACCAAATCGAATAATAATACCAACTATTTTTTTTTCTCTTCATTTTCAACCGTGTCGCCAAGATGTCCCGGAACCTTAATTTTCGGCAAAATTCACGTGTAAGCACGAATTTAGAGGATAAATTTCCAAAAATCCATTTTTATCTCGCTCCATCCACCATACAAGTTTTATACCACCAGAATATCTCTAGGACCAGCGGTTTGGTTTGGGCGTTGATCAGTGAGTGAGTGAACTAGTGAATGTCTCCAGTGACGTAGCCAGGAGAATATCTCATAAGGGGTTTTACATTTATAAATTCTCACTCTTAAAAGGATATTATTTTTATTAGTTAAATAAAAATAAAAATGTATATTGAAGACATTTCGAGAGGGGTTATAAGCTCATTTATATATAATAGCTGCCCCGTTCGACGTTTCCCTTGCCACTTTTTTTTATTAGCTCAAATTTTTTTATTTCGTTTTTTTTTTTTTTTTTGAAAAGCTTATAAGTATAAAATTAAGTATACGCGAAAATATGATAATACGAGGTGTGATCAAAAAATATCCGGACCGTGTTAATTATATTTTTATCAATTAAGATAACGAAACCACCATAAAGTCATTCGGTAAAGTAACTTTTAACGACAATTCTAGCGTTGGTTTGGATTCGATAACAATATTTATTTTTTTATTACGGCATTTTTACGAAAACATGTTTCAGTCATGCGGCGATTTTCGTAATGGAAGCAATAGAAGAACAACGTGTGTGCGTAAAATTTTGTTTTAAATTAAAGAAAATAGGGTATTTCAACATCATACCCGTAAATCCAAGTTTAATCACCTGTTATAATATTTTTTTAAATGTCTAGGTCAATTTCTGCACTTTCGAAAAAGTTCTTGAGATTTTGTTTTTGTTCATCGGTTAGGAGACGAGGAACAAATTTGGCTGCGATTCGGCTCATGCCCAATTCTTTGGTTAATATTTCTTGGCCACCTAACCGTACACTATTCCTGGGTCTTGTGCAACTTCTCTGCTAGTTAATCGACGATTACTTTGAATAATTTCACGAACACGAGCAACAGTATCATTTGTTTTCACTGGTCGAGGGTATACAGGCCAGGTCGTTCGTTATCCTTACCGGATGTTCAACCTTCCTTAAACCGTTTAAACCACTCGAAACACGTTGCCCGACACAGAACATCATCTCCAAAAGCTTGCTGCAAAAGTTCAAATGTTTCACTAGAACTTTTCTCTAATTTTAAAACAAAATTGTACGCACACACGTTGTTCTTCTATTGATTCCATTGCGAAAATCGCCGCATGACTGAAACGTGTTTTCGTAAAAATGCCATAAAATAAAAATAAATATTGTTATCGATTTCAAACTGACGCTCGAATTCTCGTTAAAAGTTACTTTATCGAATGGCATTATCGGGATTTCGTTATGTTAGTTGACGTAAATATTATTTAGAACAATCCCCGGTGTTTTTTGATCACACCTCGTATGTCCCGTACAATATTGAACGGGAAAAAAAATGTTAATTTTAAATACGGGTTTTCCATGTTTTTTTGTTTTCACCCCGTACGCTCTATCACAGTTAACCGTTGTTGTCCGGTAATTTATTTTTAAAATAAGGTACTTTCTTGCCCGTGACATCTTCAAGACATTTAATTATTTTTAACATTTTTTTATTTTATTTTTTTAAGTAAAACAAAAAAAATAAACGATTGAAAATATCCCCATGAGAGCCTATATTCCATATCTAATCTATTTTAATATCGGTCTCGGGTTCCCATTTCCGATATTTCCGGTGGACATTCCAATAGTTTTCTTTCATACGATCCTTGTCCTGGCAATTACGAACACAACAACAACAACAACAAAAAATCAATCAAATCGGAACGGCTCGT
Source organism: Tuberolachnus salignus (assembly GCA_956483605.1). Taxonomy (NCBI): domain Eukaryota; kingdom Metazoa; phylum Arthropoda; class Insecta; order Hemiptera; family Aphididae; genus Tuberolachnus; species Tuberolachnus salignus. Next base: position 19,856,197 of record OY101438.1, read on the forward strand.
TCCCAAGTGATGATCTTCCATAAGTATGGCAATCGATTTTTATATATATATATATAGAGAAAGAGAGAAAATGGCTTAATTTATTAAAACCTTGCCTATACCCGCTCTATAACGTTAAAGGGATTCGATACCGTGATTTCTTTTTAAAAAAAAAAATCGACCGTTATTGTGCCATATGTATCCACAATCTCTTAAATATCGGAAAAAACTTTCGAATTCATCATGAAATTTATTTGAAAACGATTGTTCCACTGTTTTTTTTTTTTTTTGAAATTTAACTCTTAAACCTTTTTAAAATTATAATTTAAAATTTTTTTTTAGACTAATAGTTTAATTTCCAAAAAAAAAAAAAAAAGCAATCGTCGTTTTCAAGTAAACTTCATCACGAATTCAAATATGTTTTCAACATTTTTAGACGATATAATTGGCAAAAGGTTGACACATTTAGATAAAAAAAAAAAAAAACCACTTCTCGGCCGTACCCCTACCCTTAAAATGAGTATCCGGGCAGTAGACGATTGGACAATGTCATTAAGGTGGCCATTAAAATGTAAAAAAAAAAAAATTCATACCTTACGAAATTGGAGAAAATTTGGAAAACCGGCGCCAACGTTCACTTAATATCATTTGCTCCGTCTTGCGTTGCATGCAAAAAAACGTCCCAAACAATTCACCGATATTCACTCTACAGTCCAACCGTATTTTCGATATTATGGTACTGCGGATGGACTTTATCGAAAATTGATTACGTTTAACAAAGACCTATGTCGGTTATAAGCACGTGACCCGTAGCCCGTTGTCCAAAGGGTTGTCCACCTTTTGCAATGCACAGTTTCGCCGTTTCGAATCCATTTTCGTTAATGAAACAAAAAAAAAGAAAAAGAAAAATACGCATTGTGCACGAATATTCCTAATGAACTTACCGGCCTTTGGCAAAGTGCGACAATGCGTGCCCTAAGTCTACAACTGCTCGTCCCCGCCTTTTATCCTTGAGGCCGTATAGGTAATTATCGGATTACGTCTTCGGCGCCAACGCGTGTCGACGAATATAAAAATGTCGTGATTTTTTTGTCAAAAACTATGCGTCGTGGCTAGCCGCCAATAATGCTGTATAATTTACACATAATACCTAAATAAAAAAAAATATGAAACTTAATCTATATATATATTCATCCGAGATAGGTTACAATTTTTTATTTATTTTTTTCTGTTAACAAAAGTATCGATAAAAAAACATCGTATATTCCAATATTTCTTTTTTTTTTTTTTCAACGTTAGACATTAACCGGGTCTATGCCGATCAATTGTATTTTGATTTTCCGTTGGTCGATTCCAAACGGTTCCAACTATAATTACCGAAATAGGTAGACAAATATTTGGCGGAAACGGTGGACTGTATGGAACCATTTAATTCGTTAGTTCGCGTTCACCAAAACGACACGACGTTAAAAAACGAAAAGACCTCGAATTGCGCTCGTGTGTTATACATTCTTGATATTAGTATGGCTGAGATTTTGATGCAATCACATCTTTTTTTCCGTTCCAAAAAAATGTATGTTTGGTCGATACTGATTAATATAATGTAATTTTTATTTTGCATATTTGTGCAATTTTTTTTTTTTTTTTGGGGATTTTACGGCATTTCCTTAGTCTGTAGAGTTTACAATTTTTTTAATACGGTGAACGTAAATTTACGACTGTAGATGAGTCCACCTGCGCGAAAAGCGATCAGCAAAAAAAAAAAAAAAAAAGAAAAAAGTTAAAATATTAAAAATTATTTTTTTTAAAACTATTCAGTTAGTATGAATGATTAAAAAGTAGTTAATGAGCAATTAAGTGGAAATATATATCCACCAAATGGCGTAAAATGCTATTCAAAATAAAATAACACTTTTAATGCATTTTTTTTTTTTTTTTACCGTTTAAGTTATCGTAAATATATTAATAAAAGGTATTTTTATAGTGCATGTTTATGTTTTTTAAAGCATTTTTACATATTTTTCTTCTTTTTTTTTGGGGGGGGGAGAGGAGGTATTTTTTACGATTTTTTGACGAACTACAACCCTAAATATTTATTTATTTATAATTCATACGGACAATGTCAAATTTCCACTATGGTATAATGATAACAGTAACAATATAATAATACTTAAAAAATAACATATTAAATATTTTAAAATGCTAACTATTGAAATATAAACAATAGTACAAATAATTAATTACAAAGGTATACCTAAAAAAAAAAAAAAAAGCGAGAGTTAATATTGGATACTACGAAAAAAAATAAAAATATTAAAGAACGTGAAAATAACAACTTGAATGTATTACTAAGAAATTGATGATTTCCAGAAGACGTCAAAATATTACGGGGGGGTGGGGGGGGTTCTGGTTAATATTAAATATTTGTATCGCATGGCCGTGCCGCCGTGTTCGAATAAAATACAACTCGATACATAATTATTACGAACCAAATAAAACCAATATAAAACTGTCCCGCCCGGATACAGGGAAATATTTAAACAGTTAATTTTAACAATTATAACAATTGTCGATTAGGATTATTATTATTAATCGTCCGCGCTACACGAATGGGCGTTGAACTCGCAATATTATAACCGTACGTTACAATATTGTATTTTTACATTTTTATCCGACAATCCGAATACCGGAATTGATAAATATGATAAAAAGAATCAAAACCCGGGAGTATTATAATCGGTCGCTATTATTTACGATAGTATCGAGTTTAAAAATCATCATAACTATTTTATTAGTATTTGTTTTTTTTCCCATCGAATTATATTGTAACAATCGACAGTTGTAAACAGGTGATTTAAACAGTTTTCAAAGTATCTCCCCAAAGGAAATCAAATATTTATTCTAAGTACATTTATCGTTTAACGTTCTGAACGAAGCCAAGAGTGTATCGTTTTTACTGTGGCGCGTGTGCATTTTTCTCCAACCGTGAACAACTTTTCAACAAGAAATCTCACTCCGATTTTCAAGCGTTGCAGTTGTAGTTTTTCCTGATCATTTTGAAAAACTTATGAATAACTTAGGAAATGTACGGGCAATAACGGTTTCTCTATTTTCGGTTGATAATAATCGCAGGTGCCTGAAATTATAACGATTAATAAAAAAAAAAAAACGTACGAAATCCTTACTCTGCGCAGCGGTCAAGTACGGTGTTTTAATTTCGTATTGGATATCCCAATTGTTGTTTTGTCGAACTCGTCGCCCCGTTGTTTTACAGCGTCGAGTGACCGTAAGTTTGAATACTCGAGTTGTGCAAAATTATAATTATTTATTATACCGTTTACGTTCTATATTTTTCTTGGGGGTCGAGTGCCCGAGTGCGGTGGTCGGCCGGGTTGCGGAGTGGCAAACAAGCATTGTGCCGTTGGTGGGTGGGCATACGCGATAATGAGACCCGAAAACGAATATGTTCCGTACGGTTTATTTGAATAATTAAAAACGTAGGAAAAAAAAAAAAAAAAAATTTACATAATAAAATAAAAACGGCGGCGTAATAATGATTTTTGGGAATTATCGTTATGCAGTGGTTATGGCGAAATGCAAAATGCATTCTTATTGTATTATTATAGCGGTATACAATAATTAATATTTCTTATATAAAAGATTTTTTTTTTTTCTTCTTTTCTTTTCTTTTTACTGAACGCCGAACATGTCTCAAAAATGTCCAAGTGTATCGAAATAAACGTAAAAACGGTGCTGGCAATTCGCTATGTTTTCCGCGTACGTGCTTCCCGATCTTATTTCGCACTGCGACCCAAAATCCTCCTCGAAAATCAACCCGCGTGGTTTTTTTACCAGTGCCGCCCTAAATCTACGACCGCCTTGTTATCACACTGCTAATTCATTACTATTGTACTTGTTGAATATCCCAAGCCCCCTTCCCGATTTTCCGTACTTCTGTCGACCCGCCAAAAGTTGGCTCGGGTCTGTACAATTTGAGAAACCCCGCGATCCGTACACTTGACGATATTTTGTCACTTTGGAAATAGCGACTCCGAATAGAGAAGAGTATTTTTTTTTTTTTTAAATACAGGGTTGCGGCGGAGCCGACTGACGAGTCCAATACGAGGTCATTATTCTAAGATAAGATAAACGCAGGGTGGTCTGTTTCGGATTATGCATCGTTATGCCGTTTTTAGTCGTAATCACGGTCTGGACAAGTGTACATCGAGATTTCGTCATGTGCGCGTATTTTTAAAATTAATATTCTATGATTGCTACACAAAGTTATTTTCGTCTACGCTTTGGCATTCCACGCAATGAATCTGTCTCTTATGTGAACACTATTCAATTTTGGATTCGACAATTGAGAAAAGACCGGATGTGCGCCCTAAGTGGACGTGGACACGGTGCGCCCAGGGCGGTAAGAACCACCGAATATGTGCAGTTTGTTAAAGAGGCAATTGAGCGGTCACCACGACGTGACCTAACTAAGTTGTGACGTTGAAAATTTATCTGCAGCATAGGATGGAGGAAATGACTGAAGAACACGACTTGGGAGACGTATGATTTTAACGATACGTGGCTAGAGCACACACACACACACACACACACACACAGCTCGAATTTCGCTTGCTGTTTTGCCACAAACGTTCCCTGGCCGGTTGGTCTCTCTGAGGGGTGCGGTAGACTGGCCAGCACGCTCCACCGATTTACGTATGTGCCATATTTTCTCTGGGGGTTCATTAAGGATACGGTTTTCAAACAACGTCCCCGTGGCATAAATTACCTGAAGAAAACGCGTCCGTACCAATCGAAAAGTGCCAAAAACCATACCGACACTTCAGAGATCCGCCTACAGCAGATGTTCCCAACCCGTGGTACGCGGAAGGCTCGTAGGTGGCACGCGAAGAAATTTGTTTTATTACTATTTGCATTCAATACTATTTAGTTTATTTGATATTAGCTGATTTTATCAAAACAATATTTAATGTCGATGGCACGGGGTTTGTAATCGTAGCAATTTAGAATTTTAGATAATGATAAACTCTATAGTTTATTGTAGTTCTTATCGGTAAAGCGCATTCTTATAGTTTTAACGTTTCGTTTTGGATGTCAACAAAAATAGAATACCCATCTCTTTTCAAGCAAGCATTACAATGTTTAACTCCATTTGTCACTACTCATTCGTGTGGGAGTGGATTTTCTGAATTGCTGTATTTGAAAAACAAGTACAGAAGTAGACTCGATATCCAATGTGAATTAAGAGTGAAAATTAGTTCCATTCAGCCTGATATTGATGTCCTTGTACAAAATATACAACAACAAATATCACATTAATTTTATTTATTTATATTTATTATTTTTTTTTTTTTTTTTTTTTATTAATTTGAAAATTGTAATTTAAAATTTAAATATTTAGATTTAACTAAAAATTAAGATTTTTTTTTTTACTTTCATAAATATCAAATAATAAAAACGTAAAGAAATTAATGAAAAATAAAAATAAACGCTAAACGAATTTGACTCCTGATTTAGTTTTAGAACTGAGGTGGTACACGTATTGATTATAAAAGTGTCAGGTGGTACTCGATGATAAAAAGGTCGGGAACCCCTGGCCTACAGCAATGTATTGTTGCCGCCATCTTAAAGATATCATTTACAAAACATAATTTAAAAAATGGGGTTTACCTAATAATATTAATAAAATAAACCGTTTTTTTTTTTTCTTTTTTTTTCTTTTCTAAGTTTTAATGTTCGTCATTATAGCTGTTCAAAACTCATCAGTTGGCTTCGCCGCACCCTGTAATATTCGAACTCGTAACATAGCAAACGTAGTCAGAGTTCATCTAAAGCAAATGTTATTTGCAGTAAAACGTGCGGCCCAATAATAGTATACAATGTATATGGTTTTTTTTTTTTTTTTTAAATAAACTGAAACTCACGCGGAGAGAAAAAAATAATAAATTATTTGCATTATTATTTGTACATTATAATATTCTTTAATCCGGGTAATTTAAAACAATGATGTTACGTAATTGTCAGTCTTTTACTCGTTTTACACCGCGGTGATAAATATCATAAAAAATAATTTCTAACGTTAATTTTTCTTGTTTGGACGTACACGCCATAATTCGAGAGTTAAGGTGACATTATTTTTAACTTGACATAGAGATTAACTAAACAAATATTGTCAGTAAAAAAGCGGATATACTTTGAGTTTTTTTTTTTTTTTTTTTTTTTTTTTTAACCACGTTTTGTGGTGGATCAACGAAAGCACGAAAAATGCGTGGTGCTCGGGAAATTTAAAATTTAGCGCGTTTCTATTTCAGTATGTCGGCATGGAAAATTCGAAAAATTACAATCGATAAGTGTGCAGTACCGTAAAGCTCTTTGGGAATTTGTACAGTCCCGAATAGTATTGTCGAAAAACAAAAAAAAAAACACACACACACACACATTTATTTATATTTAAACGCATCGTCGTCGTTATAAAACGAGTATACCAATACGAAAAATCCTCGTTCCGTTTATAAATTAAAGGGAGTTAAACGGATTACCGTCTGCAAAATGTATAAAACGCTATAAATGAGTATATCGTTGTACCTACAATACTACGTTTGGTATTGTTATAATATTTACTATAAAATATGGAATTACAGGTGGATTTATTTTTTTTTTTTCTCTCTCTCTTAAATGAATAATAATAATATTTATTACTGTATTTAATCCCCAGCCTGCGGTTAATAATAACCCTATATCGGTAAATCGCTTAAGTATATAATAAGTATAGACTACTCAAATATTGTCCGGTTCTGTTTTGGACGTTTTCCGTTTTCAATGTGAAATTATGTATTGCAGTTTGCTAGAACCGTACCGTTTATATTAACGATTTTTTATTATTATTATTATTATTTTTTTTTTTTTTTATATAAATAATTTCAATTTCAATTTTACCGCCGCCAATTTGACACGGCACCGGTGGCGGTTATAAGGGGTGGGTGGGGCGACAGGTGGACCGTAGCGTTTAAAATTGGAATTATATATTTTCTTAGTTTCGCCACAGATTATCAATAATCATCTCGGTAAAAATCCATCGTTTTGTTTAAAAGTTTATCAATCCCCTCTTTTCAATCTGTGTGTATGACCACGGATTTTTTTTTTCCGGTCAAAAACTTCCGGTTTATTTGCTATCGAATTTTTAAAAATACAAATTTTCTCAAAACGTTTTTGTACTGGTTACATTTATTTTAACAATTTTACATTTTATTTTATTTATGAATAGGGGTGTTAATAAAATTATTTGTTTAGTAAAAACTCGTTAACCTGTGGCCCGTGCTAAAAACGACTGTTGTAAAAAAATAAAAATAATAATAATAACAATTGTCCTTAAAAAAAAAAAAATGACCCTTAATCGAATTTAAATATAATAATAATAACAGATTTTTATCTCTATATATATAAAAAAAATATACAAAATATTCATATTCGACCAAATTAGTTTTTTGCCATCGAGTTTGGCCATTAAAAAAAAACAATATGAAAAATATTTTAATTTTAATTATTTACGATTCACTTAGGGAATGAAATCGACGAAATAATAATATATACACTCTTATACTTAAAAAAAGTGTACGCCTTAAATATTTCGTTTTACATTTTATAAAATGTATTTATATTAAACTTGTTCTTTTGTTTAATTATTCATTACGACAAGTATTAAAAATACGTTTGTAACGTTTTGAACAACGTGTTTGTCGATTGTTTAATCCTCCGTTAAGATTAACGAATTCTAACGTTTTTACATATTTTTTTTTTCCTTTTCGCCTATATTTTTTTTTTTTTGTATGGTATCGCAACCTACGGGTGAAACTCTACCCGGCAGGGCAATCCTTTATTAATGGAAAACGTTCTTAGCGCGTAATACTAGGTTCTAAGTTCTACTTAATACAATTTAATTGAATAATATTCATATACACGGGAATTCGTTAAATTACGACTATGTGGCTACTTGGCTACTAAGCCTCACACACTGGCGGTTTATAACATTTATACAATTGGGTACCGAGCGCCTGTCTGACGGCGGCGGCGGCGCTCTTCCTGGTCGCCCGTCGTCAGTACCCCCTTGATGAAATTAGTTTGTACTCTCCCGGATCGAATTCCGCCTGTACTAATGCGGCGGGCGCTTAGGTACGCGCGCGTGAAAATTATAACAATATACAATATCCGGTGGTATACCACCGGTCACGGTAGCCGGAATTAATATTATTTTTTTTTTTTTAAAAAAAATACGTTTATCTCTTTTGAAATTGAAAATCCGCCGGCGGTTTAACATTAGCGTCGGGCTTACGATCGAGCGGTAACCTAGACTCGAGTTGTAACGGCCGCCGCGACCGGGCGCGCGTATAGACAATCGCGAATTCCCCCGGAAAACTCCGCGTCCCGTGCGTCAGACTGTGTATATGTTCGGGTCGGGTCGGGTGCTTAGAGTTTTCGCAAGTGGGGGCGGTAGGCACGGCGGATAAACGAACGCGTTTACATACACCGCACACAGTTTTGATCGCAGTTAAATTAACCGGATATAACCGCGGGATTTATAATAATACGGACCGACCGAAGTTGTACGGACGTCGGTGGTGCCAACGGTGGCTCGTGGCACAGGAACTCGCGTAATATTTAGACGACAACCCTCCTAATCCAAAACGTTATTTTTTTTTTTTTTTATATATATATACACTGGGCAAGGTTTGATTTATGTTGCCGGTCTGTAAGCCCGGAAATATAAGCTTTCTTGTATCATTTTGAACACAACCGGCGGTGGCGTGGCTACAAGGTTCCCCTTGTAAATTGTTCGAACAGGTGAAATAAAATAAAACAAAAACCTAAAAAAAAAAAAACGATCGTTTGAAACTCGTAATATATTTTATAGGTAGGTAGTATTTTTTTTTTTCTTTTTTCGTGATATTAATTTAGCAGAAAAATGTTTAGCCACGGCTTGAATTCGGTTTTGTTTTGATTTACGTAGTTTCGACTCGGGCGAGTTTGACGGTGTGCTACTGGAAAGACGCGATAAAATCGACGTATACAGTTTCTAAAATAGGTGTTCGCGTCGTTTTCCTCCCGCAGTTAGTTAATTTATATATATATATATATATAAATCCGGTGTATGCAGGGGAACGGCGAAATGTTCTTTGGCGTGGGCCCGAGACGAGAAGAAGAAACCGTTTGGAAAATGTTACGACCCCCAATAAAACCGTCCCGTAGCACGTGCAGCGTTAGTTAACGTATGCGTATGCGTTTCGGGGTGAAGGAGTTTCATTTATGTGATTGGAAAAATAATACGGCTTTATCGAATAATAAATCGAACGAGCCCGTATAAATATATAATAAAAACGAAAAAAAAAGGTGGGTGCAATAAATCGCGGACAATAATAATATAATACTATAATAGATCATTCCGCAGGATTGTCAAACGATCGTATAGTTAAAAAAAAAAAAAAACAAACAACGATAATTCGTATTTGCCGAAACTAAGGATACAATAACACCCGGATGGCCGAACGTTTTCTATGTAAACTGCAGTAAATATCTAATAATAGATAATATAAAATAAAAGCTATACGAATAAACGAAAATACTACAGGAACGTCGCTGTTAAAAAAAAAAAATAAACGCCAAAGTGGCGCGATTACGAGCAAAGATAAAAAGAATGAAAAAAAAGCCGACGAAGTTCGCACCACGGGCGAGAATATTTTTGAAATTTGTACCACGTCTGGAAAATGATAACATGAGTATTCGGCGAATGTCTCTACGACCCGTATTTTTAACTGAATAAAAAAAAACAATCGGAAATAAAAGAAACCGTTGTGTGAATATCCCAGTTTTCCCGGTGTTTCCCTATTATTTGGGAAAACTATACAAGGAAAATCAAAAGATTAAAATCTGTTCAATGCTCCCCCCCCTAGAGCGAGATTATTGGTCGAAACTTTTTTCAGACGAAAAAATAACCACAAACGTCATAGTAAAAAAAAAAAAAAAAAAAAACACCAATACTTTTTTCACTACGCTCAGACCGGCGATAGTGTTCGGACATTATTTTACTCCGGACACATTTCGTAGGTACACGATTTTAGCTAAATACAATTATTATTATAAAAAAATTATCAAACGTGGACTTTACAGTGTATTATTATGCTTTTAACCACGCGCGTTTTTAGTGCAAACACTACAAATGGGCCGGGAATTATTTACACATAGGTACCTACGTTAAAATTATCATATTATCGGATATAGTAATCTTATAAAAATGACCTATTTCCCTTCCTAATTAAACTTGCAAATATTATGTATAAAAATATGAAATGAACGCACACTTTATAAAAAAAAAAAAAATATTAAAATGCTCGATGGTTTTCGACACCGTGTATTTAGGTTTCTATTCGTATCCACGTCGTGTCCGACGAGTATCGATTTGTCGCTACGGTTACTAATATCAATAAATCGATCATTTAGTTTGTAATTTTATCACATTTCCACAGTAATAATAATTCTCTGTCCGGCCGACGGATTAATATTTACAAGCAATAATAATATGTATACAGAAACGCAGGGAATTTAGCCAGCCCGCTCGCAGGAGTGAGATTTTGTTCACTTATTTTATTTTATGATTATTTACATAAAATTTAATTTCTAAACGGTTAACTGCGATATTATAAGTGTCTGATATAGAAAAATATTATGCGCCTATGGAAACGTTTGGAATAAATAAAAACCGAATAATTTCGAAACGTTATTTCTATCGGACGGGCGTTCATCAAGAAGTCGTGGTATAATATTACTATACCGAATAAAAGTTTTACAAACCGGGTGAAATTTAAAAGGAAAAAATAACCTCGCGTAGTCTTAAAATTACTTGATTTTCTATTTGTTTTTGACTGACGTGAAAAACGTCGTTCATTGATCACAGCCCACCTGCTGGTTTTTTTTTTTTTTTTTTTATACGTTCTATACACTGAATACATAATTGCATCGGTTTAATATGCGTGCAATTATAAGAAATGCAAAGACATCAATACCTTACAAACTATATATATATATAACTAGAGTGTTTGACAGGTTATTACGGTGATAAAAAATTGCCTATAAAAAAAAAAAGTATAATGGGTTGGAATTTTTTTTATTTCTAACACGTTAAATCAGTCGTTACTTAGTTTTAAGCTCGAGTGCCATCGTTGACAGTATAATATGTACCGCAGATATCAGATAGTGTCGTTTTTTTTTTTTTCTTTTTTTTTTCTCGGTGTATATATATACGGATTTAAAGAGTTCTACGAGGTATTTCGGTGTGCGAGCGAACCGATTCGAAATAATCGTAATAAGTCACACTGTGTTTTATAACTGTTTAAACGTTGGAAATTAAAATTGCTCGAGTCGTAATAATCGTCGAGCACGTGAGCGACAACGTCGCCGTGTTTTTTGTATTTAATTATGATTTCTGGACAGAAGGCTCTAGTCGTGTGTCGTTTGCGTACACTGGCACTCTGCTAATTGCAAAGGTTTTAACGGGTCAAAGAGATAATCATATTATTACTAAACGTATAATTTTGTCGTCGTGTATATGCGATTATAGCAAAGGTACACCTATACGAATAATGCTGATTTAACTGACGATCCGAGCGATCCGCTTTTAGAAAAAAAAAAAAAAAAAAAAAAAATTTTCGTCGCTAATAACGTAAAGAGATTAAGCCCGTTGAATTCCCTGTATTATTATATATATATTTTTTTATTTTTTTTATTTTTTGCCCCCGCTTGAAAGTATCCCACCCATTTCAGACGATTTTTTTTTTTTTTTTTTCATAACGAACGTGCGCGGTCTTTTTTTGCTTCTTAAATTCGTATAATATAAAAATAACGACGTTGAAACGGTACACGACCACCATACCAGTCGGATATACGATAATGGAAAAAATAAAAATAAAACGAACCGTGTAATTTTTTAATAGCAAGTGCTTTACGGATTTCTACATTATTACCATTTTTTACTCCTCCTTTTTCGAGTATGTATAATAATTATTTTTAAAAAAAAAAACACAAAATTACTAATGAACGAAGGGCGTGAATGACTTGACATTTTCCAATGATAAGATAATAATCGTTCGTATATCAAATATATAAACGAAAATAGTATTAAATTACTATTTATATATTCCTAAAAATTATTTTTAATTCATAGTATATTATAAAAATAAAAAAAATAACTACCGAAATTATCTCAAATACGTTTTACTATACTGATAAAAGGCATTAATTATGTAAATCCATCGTTAAATCATCGTAAATTATTTTATTTTTATGAATTGGTCCTATCAATTGTTCTCTGTCAATTTCCGTATCGTTTTCGCCGTGCTATAAATCCATATGCACGTGAAAACAATAACACTTTTGTGTTATATCATATACGAATATTGTTTTTTAAGTGTTTATGTTACGTTTGTATTTCGTTCCCATGCACAGTTATATTGTCAATTATATCTATAAAAAAAAAATTGATCAAGTGTCGTCGCGATAATCGTTCGTCAAGAGCAGCGGTGGCCAGCAGTGTTGTTGACGCAGCATCTGTGAGTGTAGGTACAGTTGTACACGTTTCAAAAGACGTTTTTATTTATCGAAATATTACCAATAGTGCATAATAATGCGTAAACATATTTTTTACGCCCGACCGAAGGATTTTTTTTTTTTTTTTTTCATTTATTAATAATATACACAATCTGTACACAATGAGGTACAATAAGAGTAAGAGCTATAATACAATAGGAAATTGAAAAATTTGAATGAAGAAGCCACCCACTGATGACACTTTCGTCTTATAATTATTTTATTTTAACCTATTTTGGATTAAGGGTTTAGCAGGTCTCTACACCATTCTCGCTTAAGACGCCGAGGAGGGTTACCAGGGATGGTTAAAGCAGCTAGATTTTTTATCAGTGCGTTTGGATGAGTGTTTAGGCGTAGGTGAAACCGTTTATAATAATTTTTTGCCTCTTCTTGAATTGTTTTTATGTGTAGGTCTTTATGCAGGGTGTGATTTGATACATATGGTGGAGAGTTGGTAATTTTTCTTAATGTCATATTTTGGAACCTTTGAATTTTATATAGGTTAGACATTTTTGCTTTGCCCCAAAGCTGTAGGCCATATGTCCAAATTGGTTTTAAGAGAAATGTGTAGATGAGTAATTTAATATTTAGTTTTGAATGTTTGTTGTTGACGATTAGGGTTTTGAGCATTCGTAAGCGGGTGTTTAATTGCAATCTTTTGGCTTTGATGTGGTGAGCCCGTGTAAGACGGCGGTCAAGAGATAGCCCGAGATATTTAACAAAAGAAAACAGAAGGATTTAAAAGCGAAAAAAAAAATAATAATAACGTTTACAACAAGCCAACAAATACACAAAATAAAAATCAATTATTGCATTTCCCCCCCCCCCCCCGCCCCCGTTAAATACTTTTGTTTTCATCCAAGGGACGCCATCTGAAAGTACGGAAGTTCAGGCTCGTGGCTTGTGTAGGGTGTGGGTTTCGAGTGTTAAAATACCCACCTTCCGGCTACAATTCAAGCCAGAAATATATTAGGCACACACTGAATGTCGTCTCGTGATTTTTATAGTTATTTGTAGTTATAGTTGATCCTATTTGAAATTTGATATTATTATTGTATACCGTGAATATTGAAATTATTTATATATTATTACCGTACCCCGAACAGTTGATAACGGTTATTGGTTATCGGATTGCACGGTACCCGCGATGGTACCGCCGACGGTACCACCGTAACGCCCGTGTTGGACATTCGTTATCGTTATAAACGACCTCGTGGATCGTCTAGAAAATTCTAGAATTTTTTTAAGAGATAGGAAACCCCCCTCATCCCCTTACCTCACCGTACCGACAACAAGCCGTATTTAAATATAAAAATTAGACACCGCCGGCCATCACCTCTTAAAGGGGCCTTTTGGGGTCAGGCGTTCGGGGCACGCGTTCCGCCGGCAAACTCTTAACGATTCTTAAAGTATTTATTTCTCGCCGCGCTGCACCGTTCCCGGTCCGATTCGATCAATTCTCTTCTTTTGAAGAAGAATTTTATTCTTTTCGAATAGGTGTACTGGGTTGAGTACTTGATGAAGAACTTGTAGATGCGTTCATATCTAAAATTAAACAAAATTATAAATATGAAAAAACAAATAGTACTTATGACACTTGGTGATGTGTCCGATTCATTGTTTAAATAAGCCACAGGAATAGTGTCTGGAGTAATGATACTACTACGAGTCGGAATTGGATCTTCTGGCGTAGCTCGCGATATATTTCGTGGCATATGCCTAACCATAATATACACATTTGTTATTGGTCTATTTCTATAATAATTATTTGGACATTATAAAAATGTTATGCATAATAATTATATAAATTATACATACTCAGTATTAGGCTTTTGAATATTGGTAACCATATGCACGTTAGATCTACTAGTACGATATTCCGATCGACGTGTACGATTTCTATAATGCAAATGTCTATTGTTTTTTACATCCAAAAAACATTCATCCAAGCCGTATCAGTGAAGAATTTCCCTAAATAATAAAAAAAAAACGTTAAAACTGAAATTTTGAACTTTTTTGAAGCTAAACATTTACATCACTTGCGTTATACGTTTACGAACACGCTCGGACACGTTAATATTAATTCAATTTTACGCCCGATTAACATACACGTAAATCGACTTTGTTCGGGTACCGTACATACCGCGACGGTCTTATATTTTAATTTCGTTATTATATTTTATTACGCGTTCAGAGTCGTTCGTCATGTTTCCCGAACGCATACACTAAACGCACGGTAATACGATAAACCGTTTTACTTTTCCGAATTCATACACAGGACCTATCTATAAAAAAAAAAAAAAATGGCAGAGCAGCTCCGTCCTCCGGCGCACCCCTTTCCCCGACTCGAGCACTGATTACGAGTCGTTGACGATACTGCTGGACGAGAAACGTGACTTTTCGAGGAGCCGGGAACTCGTGATCGGGACGAGAAGCGTTTTTCGTTATGGGTTTTCCGGGCGAATAGTAAAATAGTTATAAACATACTCAAATGATTAATTAAACGTCGAAAAATGTCCTTTGATTGTAATTAAATGCACCAAATACAACACATATTTGTTGCTTTTTTGTATAATAAAAAAAAAATATCACGAAATCTAGAAAAAAAAGTTGAATTCTTCGATGTGTTTGAGCACTGACTTCCGATCGCATTGGACAGGAAAATGGTACAATAGGTCGTATCTATATATAAAAAAAAAAAAAATGAATAATAAAAGGGCGCCCAAGATTATAAGTCAACATTTTTTTTTATTTTTTTTTTACATATAACCGTGAACAACCCTATGGTAGGTATTACGTATTACGCGTTCTACTTTTCCATTTTTTTTTTTTTTTTTTTTTAATGCACTCGTCTCAAAAAACACATTACGTTTACTGTCAAACTACGAGTGAACTAATATAATACTACCCGTATCATTAGTCACAATTCAAATCTCCGAGTTTGGTTAGATGTATAAGGTACCGGAATTAGTAATACGTCATTTTCCCGTAGATCGAATTATGTCGATTTACCGTGTACTTGCAATACTTACAAATAATATTAAGTCGAGGGATGCGTTTTTATACACGAATAACGATAATAAAATAGAAAAAAACCACATAGCAAATTGTTATTGTAGGTAAATAAACTAATTTTTATAAGAAAAAAAAAAATTGCAATAAGGTAAACTTAGAAGCAAAACAATTATAGTAACGGTGATAATGTTCAATCCGGACGAAAATATTGTTCGCAAACACAGTGTTCGTAATAAAACAATATGTATTAGTATTAAATTTAAAAAAAAAAAAAAAAAATCGTCATATAAATGATGTTTTGTGTATTTATAAAAATACATTAATAAGTAATGTTTTTTTTTTTTTTTTTTTACAAAGCCAATGAATATTTGTTTTTCCATGTTCTTTTTTTAACGCTGTAATAAAATGTTTTCTTACTGTTTACTAAGATTACATAAAAAAAAAAAACCTCACGGTTTCGTAATATAGTAGTTTGAGGGCCGTAATAAAATTGATAATACGAATAAACCGATGAAATGATATTATTATTATTATTATTATTATTATTGGGGCATAATTTTTAATTATTTTTTATTCATCTACACGATAACGCAGTTAAGTAAAAAGATATGTATACTAAAATTAATTGAGGTACGAAAAACATTACGCGGGCGTTTCGTACATTTCGCATGGTACACATGTGGATACTTTTAATACTCGGCTGTACGTGAAAATCGTAAAAAAACGGATTTGCCGTGTTGCGCGTGTATCTCATTTCGTTTCTCGTTTTCCGCGTCACAACGCGTAACAATATAGCGGCGACGTGTTGTAAATTATTATAATAACAACGAGAGGAGCATGTACGTAATAAATGGCCATCGTGTAATCATTCTAATATATTTTATACCGATATTTTGTTGCAAAAAAAAAAAAAAAAAAAACAAACCTGTTATTATTGGAAAACCGAACAATAAACGTGATCAGCGCCGGAATTCGTTTTTGGGTAGGGCCAATGGGAGGCCAACAGTTATAATAAGGCCGAGCCGCGTAAATATTAATTTTCAGCCCTGTTCCAAAAAAAAAAAAAATTTCAACAAAAAAAACCACACGCAAATAATATGAGCTGCAATCACACTGCGCGGTTTAACGTCGGTTCGCTGTCGTATTTCGTAATGTTTCGTGACCACATGGGCGTTCGAGTAAAAACTAATAACCACTTAGGAATAGTTCTGCGATTCGCACGCGCGTCGGCGACATTATTGTTAATTATTATTATTATTATTATTATTATTATTTCATCGATATCTATTGCGATTGTCGCGCATACGTACGCCGTGCGTACTATGTGATGGACTATTATTCAGTTTTCTTGTTTAAGCGTATAAAACACGAGCGGATTGCTATGAACGAGATAGGCCCGAGGCATTTTCGGACAGGGCTGTGACCCTACCAGGACGGCCCCCCCCCACCCCCAATAGCTGAACGCATAAACGCCGATTTCGTTAAACGGGCGATGAAATATATTTCTCACTACTTTATATATATACAGGGTGCGGCAGAGCCGACCGACGAGTTTAATGAGGTCATCAACCTGCGATAAGATAAGAGCAGGCCTTGATAAGTGGAATATTTTGAATCGTACGGTAATTCCGTTTTTATCGTTTTAATCGTGGTCTGGACAGGTGTACATCGTGCGTGCGTATTACGAAAAATAATCGTTCTGTGATCGCTACACAAAGGGCTTTTCGTATACACGTCGACGGCATTCCACGTGCTGAATCTGTTCGTTCTGCTAACACTATCGAATTGCGGATACGGCATTTGGAAGAAACCGGAAGTACCCTATGTAGACTTGGACACGGAGCACCCAGAACCGTAAGAACCCCCGAAAATGTGCAGTCGGTTAGAGAGTCAATTGAGCAGTCACCAAGACGCTCAGCCCGGAAACACGCTGTAGCTTTGGGAATGTCAGACCGTTCTCTGAGGAGAATCCTTCACGAAGATTTATCATTCCATCCCTATAAATTAATGCTTGTCCAAGAGTTAAATGCTACTGTCTACGACAACCGTAAAAATCTCTGTCAGCAAATTCTTCTGCAAATTCCTCCGATATCAACTTTTTTTCTGTAGCGATGAGGCCCGTTTTCATCTTTCTGGAACTGTAAATAAACAAAATATTCAATACTGGGCTACAAATAACTCACGGCAGCTCCATGAAAGACCACTCCACGTGGATGTCGAGGCTATACCAGTCGAAATGTGCCGAAAATCATACGAGAGCTTCAAAGATCGTCTACAACAGTGTATCAATGCTGACGGCCGCCACCTTAGAGATATAATTTTCAAAAAATAATTTTTATAAATGGGATTGAATACTGATTTAAATATAAAAAAAAACCTTTTCTCTAAGTTTTACTGTTCGTTATTTATAGCCCATCAAAGCTGGTCAATCGACCCTGCCGCACCCTGTATATATATTATAGGCGATCTTCCAAATGGTTAAACGTGGACAGTGGTGGACAAATGCCCGGTAAAATTCCCGATCGCGGGAATTTATCGGGAACATTATAATTTCTATGCATATTTGCCACGTTTCGATATTTAATATAGCTTATAGACATAAATTATTCGAATAGCTAATACGGTATGCCCAAGCACATTGCAGAAGAATGCAGGACAACATTCTGACGGTTTCAAAAATATATTTATTATACAATACAAGTTAAACTCAACTTATACACTTGAATTCCAGCCGTTAATATATAAAAATTAAATTCCGTATTATTATTATTATTATACTTTTGTAATTTTAATTTATAATTTTTCGTAAATCTATTAGGATTTAGGATAGAATTTGGGTATTTCACTTTTAAGCGTAACTTTTGATCTGATTGAAAAATAAGAGCTACATAATATTTATATATCGAAAATGTATATCTTATAGATAAATTTATAATTGTATTGTACATCTAAAATACATTTAATACTAAATAAATAATCCTAGAAAAAATTACCAAAAATAAAAATAAAAAAACACATTAGTTTAATGGTAATAGGACCGACATGCCAATTTTTTTTTTTAACTCTATGTTAGACATTTTAATTTTAACTTTTTAAGTGATATTAACGCGATGACCCACTTCATACCGTTATGTATTATATATGTATGACATAAAATACACGCTAATATATTAAGTTTAACAGTTAATTATGTAAACAAAAAAAATACTAAAATTCAATGCCCGCTAATTTTGAATTTTGACTCGCACATCACACTCAATATTTCTATAATCAATTAGAATTTTTACTATGCTTTCCTATTATATTGTTTATCAATACAATGATGATGATGATGATGATTAACAAAACGGTGTGGGCAATAGAATATATGAAATAAAATATATTTTCACTAGCTACCGACGACGCTACCGTATTCGTAAAAACGATTTCATTAATTATTTTAAGAAATATTCCCAGTTGCCAGTGGCACATCGCTAAACGCGGACGATTGTCCGTCAATGACGTGTTCGATATACCCAAACAAAAAAACTAATAAAATAATTGCTCACGTGGTCTAAAGTAAAGTACTTAAGTATATGTTTTCTGAATTGTCATTTGGTTTAGGTACGCGTTCGAAACAAGTTCGTCGCGTATTCTTATCGGGCGTATAACTACGTCAATTTAAAGTTTTTGAAGTGAAAGTTCATAAATACAGATCTTCTGCGTAGTGTACCGAATCTTAATTTTTAACACAATATCATATTATCGCGTTAAAAAAAAAAAAAAAAAAAAAAAACCATTGAAAACTAATGAGAAATAATTCCAAAACTGACCTCTTTGTAGAAATAAGTATACTAATATAATAAAATATCGTCATTCGGTTTGATGTGATTTTCGTTCCTGAAAAAAAAAAAAAAAAAAATGTAAAATACCCGCATATTTTAATGTATCGTAGAACGCCAACTTTTTGGAGGAAAAATTACGACATATAAAAATAAAATAAAACACGACAAAGATCCCTTGTCCCGATATTACGCGTCAAAAAAACTGTAACAAATCATAACGCATATTTTGTTGTTATTTATTCGGTATGTTCGCCAAACCGAAAAATTTATTGTTGGATTACGGTTTAACAAAATATTATTTTAAAGATACGTACGATCAGTAGCGCCGGGATACGGTGTTTGAACCGCGGGAGTTGAACAAAATAAATTTCTAAACACTTAAGAAAAATAACGTTATTTAATCATTTCAACAATTATTTTAGAAATACTTTTTTTTTTTTTTTTCTTCGGTGGACGTCTGAAATAAATACCTATATTAAACTAAATATATAAAAACGGCTAAAAAAATGAAATAGTGCAACTTTTCTATTATTGTTTATCGATATTATCGGCCAGTCTTTCGCATAAAGTTTATTATAATCATATTTTTGGTATAGTGCTCATGCAACTAACTCCATGGAAATTGTCGTCAAAAAGACGTAATGACGCCCAACAAAAATCGAAATACTTACTGTGGTTTGATTTTAAAAATGTAAAAATCTATGAGTATATAAACAAGTTAAATTTGCATAGGTCGAAAGCAAATGTTTGATATTACTAGTTTTCTTTTTTTTTTTTTTTCATTAAATATAATTGAAAAACCATTGAAAATTGACAAATCTAAAAAAGAAATGTAAACGTTTTATTCCTTGTAAATAATTTAATAAAATTGAAAAAGTGTATGATTTCAAGCATATTGTCATTTTTAAAATTGGACTAATGCACAAATACTAATATTTTTGTCGGGCGTATAGCTACTTGACGTTAATAAATAACGTAATAACAGTCTTATCACATCCCCTAAAATGGGTTTTGGGCAGTAAATTAGTGAAAAAGTCCTATCACGACGGTTTTAAGGCGAACGATAATTTTTCAATTTTTCGTAAAAATGTGGATACCCACATTTGCAGGGGCCTTCTTAAATCGTTTTCCCATATTGTTTGCAACGTCAGCGATTCTCCTCTATTCGGATATTTCGCGGTTTTCTTCAATAATTCAACATAACAATTACACGGGATTACTTAAACCTATATAATTTATCGGTGGCGGGGGGGGGCTTAGTCTCAAAGGAAATTTTCGCTATAAGGCCGGCGGCGGATTCCATTGCGCCCGTTGTTCCGAAAGCCCCTGCCAACATTGCGGATGTTCGTTTGTTTTAACGCAAAACTAAATTCGTCGCGTAGCTAATTAATATATACGGCTCGCGACAAAAATTATGAAAACACGACTGAAATCGGCTACATAATTACATTTTTAGTTATTTGATATTTTTATTTTTTTTTTATTTTATTGAATTGAATATGAAATAATAATAAATTAAAATTATTCAAAAACCGAAAGAAACAAAAACACCGCGCGTGTAAATACCACAATATTCGTGTTTAATACGTGGGGGTATATATTAGTGTTTTTAATCTCGGTGTAATCTCGATTTAATATTAGGGTTTGCGTTTTTACATAAAAAAGAGTCGGTATACGAACCGCATCGATGTATAAATTACGTTATTATACGCCGCGGGGTGTATTCACATCCGCTTCTACCGGATTATTACACTTTGGGGTTGAATGCAATATTTCTTTTTTTTTTTTTTAACTCAATATTTAGCCCTAATACAATATTGGTAGGTATATCGAGAGATGAGAAAACGACACGGTCGTTTTCAATCTCGGACATTTCGGTTTGTTAGCTAGATTTAAATGTTACGCGACGGTATTTTTTTTTTTTTTTAAATAATTTACACTGTAGCTTGTCTTAAATTTCCAAAATGGAAAAATAATAATATACGTTGTAAAACTCGCGGACAATAAAGAGTTCTATACGTGACAGTGATAAAAATACGAAAGGAAATGCGTTAATGTTTTTTTATTATTATTTTTTCATTTATTTTCCATTTATATATAAACGTCATCGGTATAACTGTTATTACAGTCATTATCGCGTTTGTACCGGCTAATCGTTTTAATTGACTACTGCTGCCTTTAAAACTAAAATAAAAGGGTTTTTCTGAAATTTTTTTTTTTTTTTTTTTCGTTTTAAAAAACGAATTACCTACGCGATGGAACGCGTTTTTAACATTTTTTTTTTTTTTTTCATTCCGACAGATGATTAAAAGACAAACAAATTGTACGGTTCTACAAGTGTTTCTCGGTGCATTTTATTGTAAACAAATATTTGAAGTAAATCAAAAACCGTGTAAATTAAATAAACGTTTACCATGAAAAATATACTTTATTTATAATACAACTTATATGATGGTAATTTACTTATTAGTTTTAAAATAAAAAAAAGTCGACACGCTTCGCAAGACGGGTGGGGCCACTGTTGTGGCTGTGAAATTCAACAAAGGGGGCGGGGGAGACGAAATTAATTAAATTTTAAAATTTCATTAACAAAATCACAAATCGTGAGTCCAAATAAAACGCTTTTAACGGAAATTTAAATATGTCGCTTGCACATTTTTTTCTGACGTACGCAGAAAAAAAAAAAAATAAATATATTCTCTT
The DNA here is from genome assembly GCA_956483605.1 of Tuberolachnus salignus. Classification (NCBI taxonomy): domain Eukaryota; kingdom Metazoa; phylum Arthropoda; class Insecta; order Hemiptera; family Aphididae; genus Tuberolachnus; species Tuberolachnus salignus. The sequence continues at coordinate 19,878,369 of OY101438.1, forward strand.
CATTCTATACTGTACTGTTTGATCACGATAAGTGGAAACACTCAATAACTATGTGCAGGCTTCATATATTTCAATTCTGCTTTTTTGGCTAACTAATAAACATAATTATACACCTTTTCGAATAATTATACTATTTTTGTGACGATTAATTTTGCGCAGGCGCACACAGCAACTTATTTTTTTTTTAAATGGCATGCCTATTTTTCACCACAAATAATTATTTTTAATCAATATTATTTAATGAATTTTAGTGGTTGAAATTCTTTTCTAAGTTAAAAAAAATAACTGTGTTATAGAAATTTGAATATTTTATGTTACTTTCACGTTTGATTATTGGTCACAAAAGCCCAATGAGGATTTTAGCCATCCCAATAACGATTATTCTGTTTATTTAGAACACCATTTTTTATAAACTTAGATTTGAGACAGATAGACTCTAAGGACTAGGATTTGCTCTAACGTAAGCTAATATTTGCACCTTAATGTCTTCTTCTATAGCATTTTTTCGCCTTGGTACTTGGTTAATAACTTGTTTGGAAATAGAACCGGTGTCTCTTAAATATTTTTCCAGTTTATAAAAAGATGTTGTCTATCTGAATTTATCAATAAAAAAATGGCCATCCATTTGATGAGAAATTTAGCAGAGAATATTAAATTTATTGTTAAATCATAGTTACTTGGTAACGAAGAGCGTAGGTATCTTTGGCGAGACGTGTATTTCTTTGGCGTTCCCAATGCCAATGTAAAAATCATGTCAACTTTGTCTGAATTATTATCCATAATAACTAATAGATTATAGTATTAAATCTGATTTTAAAACTGCAAAATATCGATTTCTTATTTCTCTTATTAGTCACTGCAGAATAATATCAGACTGCGGAAAATGCCTGAATTCGAATTATAACTGGTACCTATGCCCGTCCGATATTATTTATACATTATAATACAATTACTGAGATAAGGTTAATGAAGATAAACACAATAGGTAAACAGGTATTTCATAAATTGGATTAGTTATTTTTATTTTTTATTATTACGTACTTGTTGTTATTGACTAGCGTACGTATTGTATAATCTGTTATACCCGTGAAAATAACATAAAACGCTATAAAACAGGCATTTTTTTTTAACTTGGAAAAGAATTTCAACCACTAAAATTCATTAAATGGTATTTGTGGTCAAAAATAGGTCGTGACGTTTAAAAAAAAAAAAAAGTTGCTGTGCTCATGCGCCAAATGAATTGTCATTTTTAGTTTTGTTTTCCGGCGCGTAAACAAACAAAGCTAATGGTTTTACGTGTTATCACACTTGGTTTACAGCTAAGGTAGCCCATAATAAATCAACAAGTATAATTCGATTTTTGCGCTAAAAAAATACCTAAAAATAGGGGTTGGATTTCAAATAGCTGGACAACGCGGAAAATTTTACGAAAAAATCGCCCCAGTAGTTTTTGAGTGAATTAATCGCATACAGACAGACCTACATAGGGGGAGAGAGAGAGAGAGACAGACAAAAGTCTAATACCCCACTTCGCCGATAAGGGTTGGATTAGCGAGATAAAAGAATATGAAAAATCGCGATAGGACGCGATAAATTCGGGCGAGGGCCCGGGGGTTAAGTCGACGCCGCGGTAATAATTTTTAATTTAACCCGTGTGAATGAATAACGCGAATATTCGAATGTCAATAAAATATTCGAAAGTTTCGGTCGGCGTGCGTGGATTTGAAAACATATCCTTTCGGTGGGGCGGGCCGCGGTATATCGCACGGTATCGAGGACCGGGTCGTTTCGTATTATTAAAAATTTTTTTTTATTTTTTTTATATATATATATATATATTTGTTAAGCCGACGTGCCGGGTGGTACCCCCAGCGAAACTTTAACCGCCGCGTGTACACTCGTGTATGATAATGTTCGGTTCCCGGGTCCGGGTTGATAATAATTCGATTTCGGATTCGCGCCCGGCCTTATAAATAATTATTATTATTATTATTATTGTCGCCGCGGGTCGTATTGTCGCGCAGGTGCGCGACGAACCGCCCGAGAGGGGCGATACGAATACGCCCGTATTATTATTATTATTATAATACAAACACGTGCATAAGTTTAGACCGACGGCGATAATGATGACGGAATATAAATATGTGTACGTACGCGTACAGGTGATAATACGGCGTATAGGTGTATGTAAGTAAAACCGCGCGAAAAGTTGGTCGGCCGCCGCGGGATTTATAATGGAAAAACTTGAGGCGGACACTATTGTACTACACGCGTATAATATATTTAAATATATATATATATATATATATTGTCGAATATACGCGTATTAATAATATTCGCGGGCAACAGACGTGTATAATGACGACCGTGCGTGTACAATACGGAAACCAAGCCGGGCCCGTCGGGCATCGGTGGGGGGGGGGGACACCGAGCGAGTCGTTATTAAACGATCCGACGATTCCCCCGATAGCCCCCGGGGAAAAAGTTCGCGGGCGCGCGAAAACTCGACGGGGCGTTGCCCGGGGGCATTTCGGTCACCCGCGGTATACGGGCGAGCATACTAAACAGGCGGGCGGCCGCCCGCTGATAAATCGCGCGCGGACTGCCCCGCCGAGAGACGCCGACGACGCCGACGACGACGACGACGACGACGACGACGACGACGTGCCGTGTGCCTATCGTATACAATACTACTCGCCTAACTATTCCGCCCGTCCCGTCCGCGGAGTATATTATATTATGTACACGGGGGATACGGATCAATGGGCTGACGCGAGAGGTAATGAAACGTAAACGACCGGAAATACAGTGCGCTTGGACCCGAAAAGCCACTTTCTTTTAACGTATACGTTTCCCGGGGTGTAGTACATCATACACCGGTTCTCTGGTTTTTTTTTTTTTTTTTTTTTTTTTTTGGACACACTCCCGGCACGCCGGTCTCGCATCCCGTCAGATTTCCCCGTTCCGGACGTGTTCTCCGGCGGTGCAAAGGCTCCGCGGTTCTACGGCCCAAACATCACGGCCAACAACCTTTACCGATTGTGTTATCGTAATAAAAATATATATATATACATTTTTTTGAAATTTAAATGATTTCCACTTGCCCAGATGAGTTACATTGTTTTCGGGAAAACATTAATCTAGGCCGAGTAAAACGTTTTTTAAAATTACCCTTAACTACACTCGTAAACGTATTTCGTACTCAAATATTTAGACATTTATAGACTTGCAAGACCCACAGGCCCGTCTTTTCGTGTATTAATGTTATTCCAGTGTAAATACGTAATTTTCGTCGCGAAATTAACGCAAAAACCATATGTACAGAGTTTGTTGGTTTTTTTTTTTTTTACAAAAAAAAATCGTAAATTACTTTTTAAATATAATTTACATTTTAACAAAAAATATAAATTATTTATTAAAAGAAATAACCAGTGGTGAAGGCGAGCCGCGTGTACGCGGGTACATGGCCTATACTCTTTTATTCTTCGTCAATGCGCGTGCTCAAACTTTATTTTTAGCGGTGTGTATAAACCGATATCGGATATCGGGTTTTTTTTTTCAAAACCGATATTTTTAGAGAAAATTATGTCAATTATGTATCTGAAATATGAAAAAAGCTTTAAAAAAAAAAAATAATGAGATTTTCAACCGACATAGAAGTTAATTTCAATATTGGCTCACAATTTTCGCTAATTTAAACATCCGATAGGATATCGGGAAAAAGTCATATCGGCTCTCCGTTTTCAGTGCTCGCAAAATCCCAACGAATTCATACACACACCTCGTTTATTGATATCGCTCTAATAGTTTAGGCTTTACGAGGGAACATCCATACTTACCAGAGGGTTATCTCCTTAGTCTGGTGGAAATATTATAACACAATGGGATGGGATGTGGGGGGCAAATGCGGCCCTCTTCACGTTGCGTTTCAAGTTTTTTCAAGCGTATACTCACTACAAAATGTAGGATTACACATCACTGGACATAAATATGTTATTTTTTCCGACATTCTTGTCTTAACTATTTTAAGTTAAAAGTTATCACCAAAAAGTAACGTATAACATTTTTAATTATAGTTACTGCCCAGCGATGGTATTTCGCGTTTCGACGAGATCCCAAACAACGTGGTATTATTTTTTATCGGAATTGATTTCATTTCGCGCGTTTGTACACAACGAGAGTAAACTGCAATATTTGAAACAATAATCGTATCCGTATATATTCTACAAATTCAAAACCGACCCGTCGTTGTAAAAAAAACTTCACGACAAAAATATCCTTTGTGTGACAGAATTAAATCGAGTGTGAATATATTGTGTTTTATTTCCGAAACAATCGCTACGGTTAAACGATGGAAATATATTATTACATTTGTTATTCTCTGCTTAAGCGGTTAGGCTACCAATAATCAGTAACTGTAATCGCATTAATGTGTTATACTATTTATTACGAGATGTGTACACCTACGTTATATTATCATCACGGTTGTCGTTTTGGTTTTAGATAGTGTTTTGTTTTTAACTATAACACTTGTGGTTTTTTTTTTTTTCATAATATCTAATTTGTATCTGTTAACGGGATTTCGACTTGCTTGAATCAATAAACGTTAAGACGGTTAGCAAAAGGTTTATTCGTTTTAATCTAGTCTGGGAGGTCAATTTTTTTTTTTTTTTTTTATTCAATTTCTAGTGTATTCTTGTAGACTCCGAATGCGGCGAAGAAGCTATTTTAATATATGGTTTTACTGAGATGTATTTTTTTTTTTTTCCTCGCAATATTATACAATTTTACAATTATACTATCACACATATGGCCGTGACTGTTTAAAGCGTATATATATATATATATATATATATAAAATAATGTTAACTTAAACGAGCCCTATATACGAGACAATTACATTTGTACGTTATACAAATATTATTATATATTATGCAAATCTCAAATCGCACGTGGGTCGAGGGGAATAAAGGCATTGCAAACGGTAATAATATTAATACTAGTCGTATGAGCTGTTACTTTTTATAGCGGTCGATTTGGCACACTGTATTTACATCGAGCCGTTCCTAACGGATATGACGACCTGCGACTCCGTCTTGGTGACGGATAATAACGGTAATAATAATTATAATACTCGTACGGCAAATCAGTCTAATATGATACCAGACTGCGGTTGTATACCGTTAAATACGGTTCGTGGCTAGAAATAATTGTTTAAACCTCCGTTTGTAGACGAAATGTATTCTGTATATTCAGTTTTTAATAATTAAAAATACACCACTAGAGCAGTTCCGCTCGATTTGGCACAAAGTATTCGGGCGTTCCGGACAGATAAGACGACCTGCGACTCCGCCTTGGTGACAGATAATAATACTAATTATTCCATTACTCGTATGGTGAGTCAGTATAATATGATAACGGACTGCACTCGTGTACCATTAATACGGTATCTTGGCTAGAAATTATTGTTTAAACCTCCGTTTGTAGACCTATGCGTTTTTTCCCCCGTAAAGTGCAACGCGTATGAACGAAATATATTCAGTTTTTCATAATAAATAGGGCTTGGATTTCAACGTATTTGTATATTTTATATTTTTTTTTTTTTTTTGAAATTAACCTTACACGAAGCTTTCCAAGCGACAAATTTGTTTCGATTATTCCATGTTGTAACCGCGCAATTGTTTTGGGGCATTTTTTGACGTTTTTAATGGATTTTTTAATTTTTTAAAACATTTTTGAACCATTTCTCGTATTATGACTAAACAAATTGACTTCATTGAAGTAAAATGAAGTACTGCGTAATATAAATCATTTGCATTTTGAACTATATAACATCGGGCAATCTGGTTTTAAATTAGACAAGGCAGACATTTATCTTTATTCCAGTTTAATTGCATACAACTTTTCCGAAGTTGATCAATTCATTTCAAATGCAATGAAAATAATAAATTTAATGTTAAATGCATTTTGTAAAAGGGCATTTTTTTTTTTGATATTTTCAGGGCGTTTAAATCCGAGCCCTAATAATTAATAATACCGCATTATTTATTCGCACACATTATTATTATTATTATTTTTTTTTTTTTTGTCAATTTGTAAATAGTCTCGTTGTATAAAACGATACATTTCGAGTTAATGGTTTCAGCGTACGTTATAATTTTATGATTTTTAATTTCCATCAACTCGCGTCAGTTTTTTTTATACGTCTGTCCGAGGATTTCGTTCACGTGAATATAATATAATATTATTATTTTGCATAACAAATATTTTAGTTTAAACCTCTAAAATCTACCCTGCGGTTCACTGCGGACCAGTGCGCCTAATCGTAGGTAAATCGATTTGTTTTCGCTGTGTATGTTAACAATAGATTACTGTTTCTTTTTTCTTCTCTTGGCCATTATCCCGCACCCAAGTGGGATCAGCTACTCATATTCTTGCCGTCCAATAATCTCTCACCCTCGTATAAGCCTCCAGCCACTTTTGCTCCGGTCTATTTCTTCCGTCTGCCCTTAACTCGCCATATCTTCTTGCCTATCTCATCAGCAACGGTCTTTCTATCGACAACATGCCCGCACCGTCTCGAACCTCCCACACATCCGTTTTCATTGTTTTCATTTCTAGTTCAATTCCGACGTTTACCTTAATCAAAGAAAAGTCTGCCAACGCGATATAAATAATCCGTATACCGCGAGTACCGTCAATAATTTTTGTGCGGAAAAATAAAGACTTTCACATTTAGCCCGACGAGACATTCCAATTCATTATCGCCATAAATTAATTGCGCACCTAATCGCGAAATTTATCTGATCGTAAACATATAATATGTGATCACTGGTCGTGCAAAACAAAATAAAAACACCTTTCAAAGTGATTATTTAGATCAAACACCGGAATAGGCGACGTAATTTCGGAGACGATTACGTCGACGGTTTTTCGATTTTCTACAAATATTCAGCGCATTATCGCGAAGGTAGAATTTTACATTTTGTTTTTAATAGCTAATTCTATTCAATTTAAGATGTATTCATATTTCAAAAAAAAAAAAAAAAAAACACCGACGACGTTGTCGGGCTCCGAAAAATATATTGTTTTCTAAATTTTACAATTGGTGTTATGAACTAACTCTACAGCCGCTGCCAAAGACCTTTTCGTCCGTCTCGCATAAAATCACCGGTAAATCCATGCATAATATAGATAGTACCTATACGCGTTTGCCACGCTAAACCTTTTGTCGGCGCGATTTCTCGAGATTTTTTCTCCTCTTTATTTTCACGGTAGTGACGACACGATATTATTTAAATCATAAACTCTCGTGCGTCTCTCTTGTACGCCGTTATCCGTACCGACCGGTACCCACGAGTGTTTTTGCAGTGTGTTTTTCTCGTCATTTCGCGCCAACGGCTCTCGAGACGAGATCGAAAGCACAAAACCGTTTGTTCATCGCCGTACGCCAGTGCGCGAGTGGTAAAAAAAAAAAAAAAAAATTAAAAAAAAAAACCACGACAGTGTGTTTTCGAAAATTACCCTGCCCGGCACGACCGCAAATTAAACGGATAAATAAATTCGTTCCGATTGTGACTAATTAACGGCTGCCGACGGGATTAAGTACGTTAAAATATGCGAATTGTCCGCTCGGCGGTATTTTGTGCGTTTTCCGAAAAAATCGTTGTTTTTCCCGCGGTTTTTTTTATTTATTATTATTATTATTCTCGGACCGACTTCGCCATATCTATCGCATCCGAACGTCCCGGTGTAATATTATAAATCGCTGCCGTCCGCGTTACACTCGGCTCTTCCCGTGCCCGTCGGTCGACGGCCTGTTTACGGGCAAAAGTCACTTCCTATTTGCCGACGACCTCTCGCGATAATATTATAATAACGCGGGTGTCGTCGTTCGCGTATAATAAATCATTATCCGGACCGGGTAACGGTAATAATGATAACAATACATACACAATAATCTCACGGGGTAATATAATTATACGTATAATAACCCTCTCAGAACGCACGTCCCGTAATATACGGTCTACCTACTCGCACATACGTATACTCGCGAAATATCCTCTCGAGAATGGAAAAAGGGTCTATTAAAATATATATATATATATATAGAGACAGAGAGAGACAGAGAGAACGAGAGACGTTTGCAAAGGCAGCCCATTCATTCGCAATTCGTCGTCTTCGTCGTCTAACGTCTTAATCCGTGTCGAGACGACGAGAGATTATACACAGGTACCCGCGTATAAAACATTTCGTACCGGTTGTTTTGTCTCCGTTACAATATAATATATACTCGTATGACGTCATTATTGCGGTGCCTTTTTAGAGACGATCCTATATTGTTATCACTATTAAATAATTATCAAACGCAATTATTGCCGTATTGTGTTATCATTTTACAGCAGGCCCGACCGAGTATTCGTATATACATAATAATATATATATATATATATAAATTATTATTAGCCCAGGCGCGGTTATTGTTTTCCGTGGACGCGTTGGCGGTTCCGGAATTCATTACTCCGCAAAATTAATAACCGTTCAAAAATTTTTGAAAAAAAAAACAAACGGACAAACCATACGAGGCCTGTTCAAAAAAAGTTCCCGAATTTATCAATTTTTGTTATCTATAGTGCTTACCAATACAAGCTATTGAGACACATCACTCTCGAAGTATTCTCCCTCTTGGTTTATACACTTTTCCCACCATTAGTGTTCGGATATTGTAGGCATTCCGCTATATTTCCCGATTTATGTGCGCAAAAGACTTCTCCTAAAGACGATACGGAAACGGTTTTTCCAACATTTTCTCAAATTTTATAAAAATTCTCAATTATTTTTTACATTTTAATGACATGGAACGCACGACATTAGTGAAAACTAATCTACCACCCGATTACCGTTTAACGGGAAGGGTTTTTACGTTGTCCGTCAACGTAAAGTAGCCTGATAAAAACGTCAGTACTCACAGTAGTTGGATTTTAAAAAATGAAACTATTTTGAATTCAAAAACGAGTTTACTTTTCTAGTTCCGTGTCGCTGGTATCCTACGGTTTTGAGTCAGCACCATCCCTTAAAAAGTTATTCAAATTCCCTGCTGGGGGGTGGTGCTGGAGATATGCTTGCACTAACGTGGCACAAATTAATGCTCCGGGATAGGTTCCAAAACTCGAAATATGGGGTGCCAGGGGCATGGACCCCACTTACTGAGCGTCGGTTGGAGCAATTTTATCAAATTATTTACGAGAGTAAAACGTTTAAAATTTGTATAGATTTATTATTTTTCATTGGCAAATAATTAAATAAAATATTATCACATGAAAAATGTGATGTAATGTAAACTTGTTTTTAAAATCTAACCACCGGGAATGCCTCAATTTTTTGTCAAGCGTTTAGGTCTTAATGCCGGAAATTGCATGTAGTTTGCAAAGGTCTTAGAAACTTTTGAATCCATAAAAATACACAATTTGAGATGAAAAAACACGGACAAATGTAATTTTTTTTCGTATCAACAAAAAACAATATATTAATTAATTAATTGATTCGTATTAATATAATTTTCAATTAATAATGTATCAAAACGTTTTTACAGAATTTGGCTCAAAATCGTTTTTCATTAGCGATGTTTTTTTTTTTTTTAATTGTACTTATTATAATACATGGTTGGCAATAGTCCACATTTGCTCGGTTTTCGACTACGTCGTCGATTATTTACGTCAAATTGAAAAATATTTGTTTTTGAAAAAGCAATTCGAATCCGGTTCCCTTTTACATTTGGGATACTGAATTGTAAATGGGGTTATTATAATATAGCGACTGCGTTGGTAATATTTTTCACCGGATAAAATTACGCTGTGAAAACAAAAAAAAAAAAAAAAACAAGAAAACAACGCGAAATAATGAAACATACGATATTCGATGTCATAAAAATCGTTTCTTTCCGACAGTAGCGATAACGCTGTTGTAATAATAATTATTATTATTATTATATTTTTCGACAGATCCAACACTCCGGCGTACGAAACCAGATGGGAACAAGTGCAACAAGAAGTCAATTTGACCGGTACTTACCAACTTACAGAAACCGAATTGGTGTTCGGCGCCAAGCTGGCGTGGAGGAATTCCGCAAGGTGTATCGGTCGAATTCAATGGGCTAAATTGCAGGTTAGTGTTATTATTATTTTTTTTTTTTTGTTAACGCGTAGAGTATTTTATAGTGTTGCTATACAAATCATGATATTTATAAGGTCGAATCAACTTTTAATAGAAAAGTCGAGTTTAAAAACGTAAAATGTTACATTGTTCAGATATCTAATTCTGTGATTCGATACGTAAATTTTACATCAAAACGACATAAAACCGAATTTTCATATTAAACATAATGGTGGGTTCGATTTTTGATTTCCCTAGACATAAGCGGAAATTGGAGAGGGTGGTTAGCTCCTCAAGCCACGTGCCCTCAGGACTAAGCTCCCTCAAAATGTACAAACATCAAAATTAGCCTCCTTTAAATTTACATATGTATAGGATATAGAATGTCTAAAATAAATCGCACTTCGGTTGTGCACGCGTATTATGGCAAATATCCGAATCAGTTCTGTTTTATGCGCTCTCCGGATTTTGCAAAACAGAAAAATTGAGTCTAATTTAAAGTTACGGGAATACGATTCCATAATACACGGAAATATTCGAGTTGGCGTGTTGCAATGTTCGAAGGACTTTTTGACCATAATATCTGCTTTTGTATTATTAAAAAAAAAAAGAACTCCGAAAACAGTTTTTCGATGTGCGCAATAATGAAAGAAACAACAACATATTATTTTACGAAATCCAACACGAATAGTGAACATTTTAATGATCAGCGTTTAAAAATAATAATAATAATGTCACTAACTAAATTACACAGAGTTACTTACACGTCTACACGTATACATATTGTTTTTTATTTAAATAATACACGCCTCGGCTCATCCGTATAGTCATTAGCGTCTGACATAATAATAATAATATTACACCTACACAATTTTTTTTTTTTTTTGCATTTTAATTACTCGGTATTATTGTTATTATTTACGTTTTAAATTCTGTACGTAGCGAATAACGTATTGGTTTTACTGTGATAGCGTGTACTTTATTTTTTGACAAAAATCTTACTTCAACTTCAAGGGAAGATATTTTTGTCTGGTAGCAAATCGTGTCTAGTTGGTGCGTTGAGGTCATTTTTTTTTTTTTTCTTTATGTGCCTTATGGTTCTCCGATAAATAACGTCTAAAAAATATATTTACGCAATAACGGATTTTCTTATTACCGATTTTCTATTGACTTGTGTTTTTTTTTTTTTTTTTATATATTCACTTAGTAAATAACGATTTAATTTTGAATTGAACCACGTTATGTTAATTTCAATTTAGTTTGATTATAAAATACAATATTAAATTTACAATCTAAACAGTAAACAGTTGTACACAGTGTACACCATTATAGAGATAGTATAACAATCGTATAAATATATAGTTGCTTTTTTATTTCTCAATAATATGCGTTTTTATTTTCAAAAAAAATCACCTAAATTCGAGAGTTTATTTACTTTCAGTATGAAAATAACAGTTTTACAAAACCAAACAATCAAATTCAATTTTACCTAAGTTTATATAAGTTGTTTTCATTTTCAAATTAACTTTTTTCTCAACTTAGGTTAATTATAAAATCATATTAACTTTTTACTGCTCGTATATATTTTCAATAAACGTTGAATACATATTGTTTGGCTCTAAGAAAAATCTAGGAGGTTAGGTTAGGGATACAAACTCAAAGTTCGTCGTGTGAATTGTTCTTACTAATAAAAAAAAACAAATGTTTGACAGTACAATGTTTCAATTTATAATGTTTTTTTTTTTTTTTTTTTCATTTATCAATGTACAATTAAACATGCGATACGTTAAATTTTACGGCTACGGTAATATGAACATTGAATATTGAATATGGTGGATGAAGCAAATAGTTAGGTTATGTTTGTTTTTGAACGAACAGTTTCACGGTACACTACATTCTCGTTCCGTCTATTTCGTTTTTATTTTATTTTTTTATATAGAATTTTTCTGAACAGTCCGTTAGCAACTCAGTCCGTACCTGCAAGTAATTTCCAATACGACGGTTTTATAATGCATCACTCTTCGGTTTTTATCCGCCCTCGATTTCGCCTAGTTCGTTCTGACCTTCCGTCGTCTTATTAAATGATATAATACTGCAGGTACCCGAAAACTCTCGTATTTGTCGGATTTGTTTGCACAGAAGTCACACCACCGGACTGCCACGTAAGAAAATGATTTGTCTGGTAAGCGAATTTACGAGCACGAGTACGTTTGGTCTGAACGACAATGAATAATTATAATTGGTCGAAATGGACGATTGAAAGAATAGGGGCTATGAGAATAAACAAAAAAAATTAACGTCCCTTGCAATAATTGAGCGATGAAAAATACAACCAATAATACTACTGATGTAAGCTAAGTTTTTGCTTACATATTTATTAATTTTACATATATTTACATTGGAATTTCGTAAAAATAAATCAAATCTAAGTAAATACGTGATTTTCTTGCGTATTGGTAATGTCTGGGTAAAACTATTTGCGAACGGTTATTGAAAAATTAATATATTTTATAAGTACTGTCTGTGATGTTCAATTTTCCGCCATCAACAACAAGTTGTCCTGTAAAACTGTATTTGACCCGACGAGTGTTTTCTTTGATAAAAAAAAAAAAAAAATAAAAAATAAATAATGGTCCTTTTAAACATTGAATAATAATAACTACATTGCACCGTAGAACAGAAAATGAAAAAAAAAAATGCAACGTTAGGCATAAACTGTATGATTTTTTATTTACACGTGCGTGAAATGTACAAATCAGAAATACCATGGCGGTTTCAATAGATTCCGCCAATTCAGTATTATCTTGATATTTCATATTAAATAAAATAGTGTTGTCGTGACCAATGGAATATTTACGACCGGCCTCTGGGACGGGAAGGGGTGCGTTAACACAATTTATACGGATAAGTGCATTTAAGCCCGCCTTACAAAGTGTGGTAGAAATGGACTGCGCACAAGGAGTCATCGGTTGCATCGTCACATTACGGTCATCCGCCACTTGGCTGGTTGTCAAACGGTTCAACTAGAGATGGGCTACATTTTTTTTTGAACATCGGTGTTTCGATGTGTCGATACATTGAAATTTTAAACATTGTTAGTGTCCGATACGTCGGATTTTCGAGGAAAACATCGATGTTTAAACATAAAATATTTCCATAGCACCACCAAGAAGAAGAAAAAAGTCATCCGATGATGACAGGCAATCATCAATTTTTATAAGCCCGGGGAGGTTTCATTTTTGAAAAAAAAATTTATGAATACTAAATTACCAAATAAAAAACAATTTAATTCAAGACATAGGTATTATATTAAGACATTTCCGGCTCTAACAGAATAAATATATACATTTATAAAATTGTTGCACAAATAATTTCGAAAAATACTAGTACAAACATTTTAAAACGTCGAAATAAAACCTTTTCGTCGATTTATCGATGGTTTTCGCCAACCGCTACTAGGTTGAACCGGGAAAAAAATTACGATATTTCACTGCTCCGGGATAACATTGTTTACGAATAATTTATTTAATTACGATCGGACATTTTTAATATTGATTAAATATTAAATTTAATAAATTTAAAAAAAATCAACATTTTTAATATTGATAACATAAAATTATACAGACCTACGAAAACGCACGCCCTCGTGCGTGGAAACGGCCGGTAAATACACCCACTAGCTGTGACTTTATTACGAACCTAATCAGAAAATCACATTCATAGATAAAATATTTTATTGGTTTGAACGTACCAATCAGATGTCATATTTCTGAACATTTTTATAACCTTCACAAGGGAACGTGTCCGTAACCGACTGACAGTGCGGCGCCTGGAGATGAGTGGATTTCCGTTTGTTATTTTTTTTTTTTTTTGCCCCGTACAACTATTGCTTTTTCCGGACGCCGTGTTTTCGAATACCGCTGCTTTTATGTTAATACGTTTTATATGTGATAACGAACAAACACATTTTTCAAGAAAAATAAAATATTTTTAAAAAGTAATACTACCATCGCGTGTGTGCATAAATTTACAAAAATTATAATCATTTTTTTGTTTTTTATTTTAAATATGAAAATAAATATAAATTTAATGAATTCCAGTGAATTTTTTTTAAAATTTTAAGTGCGTTGTAGTTTCTTTTTTTTTTGGTGGAGGGGGGTCAGTGGGAGGTGTGAGATTTTATATAATCGATTTTATTTTTAAAAAGGATTTCTAGCACTTTAAATTCACAACACTAAAATTATTATAAACCCACGGTTCTAACTCAAACAAAACTACAGTGTGTAATTTTTGTTCACCTCCGTCCGGTGGACTAATATTACCTATTGTATTTGTACAGGTGCGTTTTTTAAACGCAATTCCATATTGAAGAACGCGCGGAAAATTGAAAAAAAAAAAGTTTAAATATACGAATGATAAGTGTGAGTCGGTTGTCAGTGCAGTTATCGGGAGAAAAACGTCTATAATCTCGTTCTGACATATAAAAAAAATGAATGTAACTACGTATATACGACGAGACACGTGTATGTGTCGCCGTGTGGTAGACACGAACAGAAAAAAATATATGAACATATGCGTATACGAAAAATGCATAGCGCGACACATTATTCTTACGTTTCGAAATCAATTGCTTTCGTGTTATTATTTTTATTTTTATTATTATTATTATTTATTCATCCATCTTTCATTTTTTCCCCTCCCTCCCCGACTGTAATATTAATTCGTCATTTTATTTTTATTTTTTTTTTTTTTTTCGGAGATGTAGGGTCGCGTCTATATACGTAACGTATCATCGGCAAAGACGTTTTAAAAACTGTTTTTTTTTTTTTACCGTTTAAAACGGTTTTTTTTTTTTTTTTGTCTGAATTAACAGGTGTATGGTGATTTCGTTTTGATCGACTCACAATAACGAAAATGATTAAAGTGGAATTCTTGACGGGACAAGAAAATTTCAGTGTTCCCCGTCAATTCGGTTTTTTTTCTCTCTCTCTCTCTCTCTCTCTCTCTCTCTCTCTCTACATGAATATATAATATATGTTACAGTTAAAACGTGATATCGGACCATAAACCCATTTTCGTTAAAACTGGGTTCGACTAGTTAATACTAGTTAATACCTAACTGCCACATGTTAAAATTAGCCCAGTCAAAACTAGTTTTAAAAAATCAGATCCCGCGTAGTTGAAAATATCTATAAAATACCTACAACCCGGAACAAACAACCATTGTTAGATTATCGTGTTCCGGACGTCAATAAATTCCGATGGTAATCGTTATTTTTCCACTTAGGTCTCTTCTATGCGTTTTAACGAACGGTATAAAAATTACTTCCGAAAATCGATTTACAGTGGATTTTCACTAGTGAAGTCCGCCGATATATATATATCGGACACGACTAGTCTGGAGAAAAAACAAAACCAAATACGTTTTAACGGTAACGGTGTACACCGTTGCGCGGGGCCATACGATAAATATATCGAATAGTTTTGACTGCGAATTCATTGTCCGTTTGTCAATTTTTTGCAGGTGTTCGACTGCAGATCGGTGACCACGACCAGCAACATGTTCGAAGCGATTTGCAATCACATCAAGTACAGCACGAACAAGGGTAACATCAGGTCGGTAATAC
Organism: Tuberolachnus salignus; assembly: GCA_956483605.1. Lineage (NCBI taxonomy): Eukaryota > Metazoa > Arthropoda > Insecta > Hemiptera > Aphididae > Tuberolachnus > Tuberolachnus salignus. The sequence continues at coordinate 19,894,148 of OY101438.1, forward strand.
AAACGCGAATAATCGATTAATTTACGCCCCGGCGCCGAAAGTCTATGCCGAGAGTGATAAAATGTCTGGTAAACGCAAATCTACGTACTCGTCTACGCGGCACGGCCGATATTGTTATTAGCATATTAAACATATTATTCCGAAACCGAAGCGTCTCGATTTATTCTTCGCTTACTTTCACCGTCTGTCTGTCTCTCTCTCTTAGTCTTTCTGTCTACCTCCTACACCTGCCCCTTTTCTCGCTCGCCGAACCCTTTTGTTATCAATGCGTACCGGCATCGTTGCCGGCGGAGTATAAATAGGATCACCGAGTTTCGGGCGAGCGTTTTGTCGTTTAATTTGCATACACGCCGGGGCGGTGTTCTCGCGATATATTAAACGCTTCTTGGGGGGAGGGGGGGGGGGTGATGGGCGCCTACTACTTAATCTACACGCACAACAACGATAATATTATACCCACTACACCGCGCGCGGAATTAAATTCCGCAAGTTTGATTAAACCCGTCGGCCGCGCTAGATGTTGGTCACTACTGTATACACCTCGGTACGGTATGATATATTAGTACCGCTACGATAATTTTATAATATCGGTACTGCCCGTCACCGTCATCGGGAGTCTTGCCGGACCGTACGGTAAGTAATGCGCCTGGGCGCCACAGAAAGCGAATCGTTACCGTCCGGGACGCCGGCGGGGGTACACGTTAAACCTTGCGATCCCCGTTCTATTCGATTACGTTCCGAAAACGATTTCAACGGTACGAGTTTTTCTCCCCCGGAACTTTTCTTCGCCGGGTTTCCCGCGCGTTCCCGTCAATTCCCAGTCGCGGTTTCTTCTGCGATTCGCCACTTCGCTACGCCTTTTAACGCACCCGGGCGACGTTTGTCCAATCTCGTTGGCTTCGTGATAGTCTCGGAGAAAAACGGTCATTTCGAAACTGCAAACGGTTTTCGGGCTGTGTGGTATTTCTTCACCGGAGATATCTTGAAACTAAGGTTGTCGAACGTGGCCCGCCCGCACGCGTTTAAAGACCCTAAGGAGCAAATCACCGAAGAAATCGCGGCTATACTTAATGAAATGTGATGAAAATCGAATGGAAATTTCAGAAATTGCCTTCGGCACACGTATTTTTGCTGATGGCCGCCACCTATCTAATATCAATTTAAGTATGCCGGTACGTTATTTTGCTCAAACAAATTCCTTATGAGAAAAACTCTCGTGGCTCATGGAATGATTTTTTTTTTTTTTTTTTATTTATTCGGATAGAAGAAGACTTCTTACAACCCGCATTGAAGTCCGTTTATCAATATTTTAACCTCAAACTTTACAATATATCCGTACAAAAAGTCTTATTTTTTTTTTTAACATTATTTTATTTTTATACTATTATTTGAAATCAAATAAAAAATCGGAGTTCAATGCGGGCTATAGAATGTTTTTGTTTATTAAGTAAAAAAAAAAACAATTTTATACAAATATCACGAGTAATTCCTACTCAAGCAAAGTCATTTTCGTCCGTAAAAAGGGCTGTACTTATTTTCTCTTTAAGGGATATTGGCCAGTGATTTATTGGAAAACTCTTATAATTAAGGTGGTTATTATTTTTTTTTTTACAAAAACTAAAGAAAATTCGGAAAATCGGCACTAAACCTAATCCAATTTCCTAAGCTAAACATCGTCTGTTTAAATTACGAGACAATAATGCGCCGAACGAACCACCTATTATTTATTCTGTAGTCTAAAACGTCATCGCACACGGTGTTGTATATATTCTATACAAATCCTTTCCAGAATCCGACGATCGGATTTTATAGATGAATCATTTTTTATAACGTTTACTCGCAATTAGAAAAACACGTCTTCGTGTTACACCAATATCCATTTAAGGTAAAAATTAACAGTCGTTGAATTACTCAAATCGGTTTACCGTAACTATGAAAACGATTTTCTATAATGCCAAAGTAAAAAAACATAAAATACAACGTGATTCTTTTATCGCGAAGGTTTTATGCGTTTTATTTTAGTTATTCCACTTCCGTAGTGTAGAATGTGTAATATGCGGTACATAAAAAAAAATTGGTTTTGAAATAACCGATCTAGTTATTATATTTTTTTTTTTGTTATATATAGGCAAAGGAATAATCCGCCTAAATGAATATTTCATAAGGTAATATCTTATTCGGCGACGACGTTATATGTTCGTATATATACTCGTAATAATATTATTTTTAGTGGCTACTGTCGGCGTCTAATGCCACAGCGAGAGAGAAAATACAAAAAACCACATTTAAAAACGTACGCATATTCGTATTTTATCGAAGGTACGATAACTTTCGTGCATAATATTTGAATGCGAACTCGCGTACATAAAATCAAAATAACAATACCCGTGATGATCGCTTGGAATTCAACTCATAGATTATAGTCAGCGTGATTATGGATTTCCGGAAAAGTTATACAGTTTTACAACTAGAAACGTACAGCCAATTGCGTATAAAAAAAAAAAAAAAAAAAAAATATATTGAAAAGCATTTAAAATAAAGCAAAAAAGCTCTACAGATCTTCCAAAAAAGTATTTTTAATAAAATCTCTAAAAACGGGGTATTAAACAATGTGTTTCATTATTATTTGTTTATTTGTTAAATTATTATTTATTATAATAAAATAGATTTCTGTTCACAAGCCAGCTGTTTCTATTCTTCCACAGTTTATGTGTAAATTAAATTTATTCTGCTTAAAATAGTTTATAAAAATAAGTGAAATATTAGTTAAAAAATGATTTACCTATGGACGATCAATAATTGTTTTAAGTTTTCAAACAAAAATCTTCTTTGACTAATCTTCTTTTTCTAATCGGAAATTATAAGTTTATACGTTGAAAAGCTACTTTCGACTTCTACAGATGAAGAAGGGGCGAATTTCTAATGGATTAAATTATCGCACGTCAAATCATCAAAGAGTTTTTCTCTTGAAATTTCTTCGCCACTTAGAATACTCGATGTGTATTCACGTGTACATTATTTGGACACGATTGAAATTTTGAATTTTTCATATTGGAATATCTTTTAAAAATACAATAAATTCAATAACATAGAATATGAAAATAAAATATAATTGTAGAATATTTTTTCGTTTTACATTTTGGCACACATATAAACAATGACAAAAATATGCATTAACTTTTTGTAAAATTGACTAAAAAGCTCCAAATAGGAATAAAAATTTAACAAAAAAGTATAATTCCAAAATTAACGCAAATATGGTGGGGGGGGGGGGTAGGAGGGAAAAGCGCAAAATAAAATATTGTACATTTATTCTACGTCGCATGAATCAAATTCATATCTGATGTAGCTTCGTTTTGAACAAGTAGGAAAAAAAATAGCAAAATCCGTGCTCTTGTTATATAATAAACGCGATTTAATTTCCCGGGCGTCTTTTATTATCGTGCGCCAGCTCTTATTCCACCACACGTTAAAATTAGGTAATATATTATAATAATAATAATAATAATAATATATACGAGGGGCTCGAACTCGAATGCAAAACCGAATGAATTTTGCATTTAGGAATACCAATGAAGACGGAAAAACTTTCTTATTGAGACAGTTTTGGCGGTATAAACTTTACATTTCGTGCAATTATTTCGAACAAAAACGTATTTGTGCAGCCATAATTACCATTAACGCCATTGTCGTCGATCGGGATAAATCGAATAAAATACGTATTACATAAAAAAAAAAAAAAAACAAAAATACCTAAAAAATCATTTATCCCGGTGGGCTACATAATGTTTTGGGCATCTGTTTGCGGTTAGGTTATATTATAATATAGGCGAGTACTAGAAAATCGTGAATACCGCTCGTAAGCCGAATTCCTGCGGACGTACCATACGCCACGTATAAAAACAAAAAAACGTCCCGAAATGTCTAGTCCGTCAATATAAGATTATTCTTATAAACAACGCGGACTCTATTTCCGGACGCGGTTCGTGGGTTTTTTTTTTATTTTTGTGCACATTTTAACGGAAAGTCCCTAACACGAATTGAAAAGTTTCAACCAGTCACTTATAAAGTTTTGAAAGGGGATAAGACTTAAAGTTTTTCTCTTAAAGCAAACCGGGAAAGTGCGGTGGAAAATATTTGTCACGCGTTATTTATTATATTTTTTCTAGTCAACGGCGGCGGCGGCGGGGCTGTATTTGCGACAATAAATACTTGTTGTATTAATTCCAGGCGTGCGAGGAAATATGTTTAGTATTTTTTTTTTTTTCCTTCTCGTACAACAACTCAATTCATAAAACTTCTACAATTTCAATTTTTAAATTTTTATCGACGGGACTTTTATCAGAAAGTGTCGACACACCCAAATCGAATATAATCAAAGTTCAGTATCGGCTATAATAATATAATTTACATAGTACAGTTTACGTTGCCGATTTGAACATCAAAATTAGAACGAAGGGTTGTAATGAAAATAAAATAACTATACCTACGAAAAATTATTAAACACGGTGTACTATATTTTATATATAATGTGTTGTAAAAAGTTTTTTAAGTAAACCAAACAAACGATTTTTTGTTTTTTTTTTGAATAATTAAACGGATATGGTTTCGGCGACTTTATGGTTGTATTAAAAAGTGTTACGTAGCGCCTCCATTCATTATACGCCGAACATATTAATTTTTAAATTTTTCAGGCCAAAGTGTTACGAGATACATTATAATTATAAAATTAAAGTTTTCTTTCGATACATTAAAAAATAATTATATTTTGTCCGACAAACTTTTTAAGTATACAAAACGTTCACTGCAATAGCGTTTTGTTCATTTTTATATATATATATATATATTTTATTTTTTTTTTTTTTTTAACGTTCATAAACTACAAAATAGAGGTATTATGGTTTTAAAACTTTTTTTTTTCTATACATTATTCAACAGTTTAGTGCGATTTTCCGGGCTGCTATTTTTTTTAATTTTTTATTTTTAATTTTTTTTTTTTTTTTTTTTTATCACATAAATCGATACCGAAATATTATCATGTCTCTCGGACAAATTACGAAATTCATGAACATAAAATTAAAATTTCTCTAAAACGTTCGTGTATTAATCGCCGTCGCACTGTTTTACTTTAAACGTGGTACTTTGGACACTATTAATCGTATAATATTTACCCTCCTAAGTCTAAGTTATCGTTTTTTGTTTGTTTTTTTTTTTTAAACACTTTTATTCGACTCATTTTCTAAAAATCCGCATTATTCACCAGCGCCGTTTCTGTACTTTCTCGTTGTAATTTTTTTGTTTTTTTTTTTTTTTTTGAAATGAGCATTAGTGGGCCGCGAATATGTACGAACGCAATATTATATTCACGCCCGTCAAAAAAATACTGTTTCGGACGTGACAATCAGAAACTATCGGGCTTATCCTAACCTAACATAACCTAACACGACGCGTAATTTTTTTTACGTCTTGTTTCAGATCGGCTATAACCGTTTTTCAACAGAGGACCGACGGCCGACACGATTTCCGCGTTTGGAACTCGCAACTGGTCTCATACGCCGGATACAAACAACCGAACGGCACGATTATTGGCGACCCGATGAACGTAGAATTCACAGACGTACGTTTTAAAATATAATATTTTAATTGTACGGGGTAAGAACAATATTTGTCGGGGGAAGAAAAAAAAAAAAAACAATAACCGGTGGAAAATAGACACCGGATAATAAAACGTCTAAAAAACTATTCGCCTAAAATACAGCATCAAGAGTGATCAATTGGTAGGCGTTAGCGAGTCGGCCACACTCTTATTGTATATTAGATATTTAGGTTTACACGACTCGTTAAGTATCAATACATTTGTTGTACCTACGCAAAATTGACAATCGGACATTTTTTTTTTTTTCCGCCGACTTTTTTTACCGGAGACACGTAACAAAATGTTTTGTTACATTCCGGGTCGATAATAACGTGACGCGATTAAATATCGATTATCGATTTTTAGCGTACCAGCCGATATTCCGGGCGGTGATTTAATACAAACCCACTGACGAGATTGCCTGGGACAATATTTATTATTTACGTGTTTTTATACGTATTTATTGTGTACACTTTTGTGCACATATCCTAATGATTTCCGCGCGATTTACTCGGCAATCGAATATCGTGTCGCTATATTAGTACATTCTTGTGCCATGCATGTATACTATCAAATAATCTAACGAGTGTTGATTTTCAGGTGTGCATAAAACTGGGCTGGCGCGGAAAGGGTACGCGGTGGGATCTTCTGCCGCTGGTGTTATCGGCCAACGGGCACGATCCCGACTATTTCGACTTGCCCAGAGAACTCATTTTGGAAATTTCACTTGTTCACCCGTCGTAAGTACATACGCAAAATGATAATACACGCGAGACCGGGATTCGACGGCGAAAATAAAAACGAACACGATCAATTTTTTTGTTTTGTTTTTTTCGCTCCCGTTTATTAACCATACAGGGAAATCATAAATCGATAAAAACATAAACACATAAAACCGTTCTATCCGAAATCCGAAATTCGAGTGTAAATCGAGGGATGTAATGTTTGGAATCCTGAATAAACGTTCCGAAATAAAGTGCCACGAGCCGGAAAATCCGCATCGTTTATAGGGTTCATACTGCGGTGTGTGTGTGTGTGTGAAACTTTCCGTGATCTGGCGGTACCAATAGTATGTTCGACGACGATAAAATAATAAAAAAAAAAAATAAATGTTAATAATTTCTTCGGAGCGTATTAAAAATGATCAATAAAATGCAAACGCGCGTCGCGTTTTGTTTTCTCGAATTTTGACGCACGTTTTATGTAAATGTGCGTTTCGAGTATTGTGCACGTACGGTTATAACGCGAATATATATTAGCAAAAAACACAAAAATACAATTAATATTAAAAAAAAAAATAATAAAAAAATGAAAACCGCACAAGAACGCATAAACAGTTGATTAAAATACATTTTAAAATAAAAACTATAAACTCGACGCGATTGCTTTGGATCGTCAACTCGTCGTGAGAGTTTTCGACTCTTCGAGAAAAGTTTTATAAAAATCGATTTTTTTTTTTTTTTTTTTGTATATATATATAAAAAAATTGTTCCGTTACAAACAGGTGTGTGCCGGTATTTTCCGTGGATTCGAATCGCCGGACGGCCAAAGTTTTAGTAGTTACCTCCGTTTACGCGTCGATTTCATCTAGTTCGGAAAAATTATTATTGTTATTGCCCACCGATACGGTTAAGTTTGGCTATTTTCGGGCGCATTTAACTTTCTTTCTTTTTTTTTTTTTTTAAATTATCACCTGCATTCGAGACACCTTATATTTATTGGGTAGGATTTTTAATCTTATTTTTTCTCCCGTGAAATCCGTATGGGAAAATACCCGTTGAAAAACTATAGGCGCACTTCCAACGTGTACCTACCGTAAGAATTATTACGTGCAAGTATATACGGGCATAGTGATTTACCGAAGCGAAGTCGTGAGATTAAAAAGGCGGTTTTTTTTTTTTTTCTTTTTTTCTAATGAAGCCGGTTGATTAAAAACCAATAAATATTCTCGCGTATAAACCAAAGATAATTTGCTCGTAGGATAGGAATGAATAAATAGACGGGAACAGAAAATTGATTTTATAAGTAAACATTTTTTTTTTTTTTTTTAAATCAACTATTCTATTATATTATAATCTTCGGACGGTGAATTTGTAGGATTTGCATAATTAAATTTCATGCTCGAATCTTAATCACAATATTAAACTACATTATAAAACTGCTAGTAATATTAATAGTTTTCATGATAAAAAAAAAAAAACAAGTTAATACGCATTCATTGCTAACTCGTTTAAGCAAGTATATGAGTTATTATAACATTTTTTTTTTTTTTTTTTATCTAATTTCCAATACGGACAAAAAGCATAACTCCGTTTCCATCTCTCTGTCCACCCGGTAGAGATCGACGAATTCATTAATCCAAATATTTCATTTTCCCGAGTTTCTCCGCAGTTACCGGTACAGAGGAAAATATAAACTTTTATCGACATTTTCATTTTGAATGATACCGTCCACGAGCAATTATCAAATTTTACATAACCCGTAATTTTTTCAACATTTATTTGCAGATGCTGGAACCGTTGGCAACGTTATAATTTTAAATGAGGCAACAACTGTATATATAAATATATGTTAACACCGATAGTTTTTAAAACTATTTTTTTTTTTTTTTTTTTATAAGATTCACTTAAAATATATCAAACTTTGACTAAACCGACAAATCATGAAAAAAGCATCATTAAAACCCGTAAGAAATGGCCTTATAGATTTTTGATGTAAAAAAAAAAAAAAAGTTTAACAGGGTTAGGGTGAACATATAAAGATCAATGTAAAATTTGAGAAAATTTCTCAAAAAGGCTATACACTCCGGCGATAACGAATGTGGTTAGTGATGGAAACCAATCGCCTTGTATCGTTTATAAAAAAAAAAAGCACGGGGGCGTTTTTTTTTTTTTTTTTTTTATAGTTATTACGTGCTCGTATCTTTTACGTGCGTTTAAACGTACGACGCCGTTCGTCTTAAGTAGGTAGGCACACACGTACGGTAATATTTACAATTATTGCGCACACGGAACGAAATATACATTTCGCATTTACTTACGTTTATTCGAAATCGTAACTATTTGCGCTCGTCTATTATTTATAATATATTCGACAAATATATGAAAATACCGCACGGCGTTAAAAATAATAAATCGACAAAAACAAAATCACGTGGCTAGTCATTGATATTTCCGTTCGGTTATTGTAAAACAAAATAAAATATTTAATTTTTTTTTTTTTTTTTAATTATTAAGTCTCCGATTATAATGTTTTTAATTTTTTGTTATGGATATTTTTATAAGGTCGCCCTCGTTATCGGAGTTGATTTACGAAAATGTCGATGTCGACCATTTAAAATCACTACTATATAAGTACCACGAGGTTTTCGTGCTAATAATTTACTATTAGTGATCGTGATAGTTTATTTGAAGGACAGTTTAAAGGTTAAGGATTCAAAAAATTATAAACTTACCGTACAGACAATCAGTGGCGTGATTTTGGTAAGCAAGGGGGAGCACTTAGCCCTCCTAAAATTTAAGCAGGAGGCAAAGGTTTTTTATTTTGCCCCCCTCCCCAAGGTATGACAACAGTACAAATCTCTGAATCTTTTAAAATAAAGAAAGAATGCAATACTTTTTATATTCATACGATAAAAATGTTCTTCTGTTTTATTATACGTATTGTCAACGTTATCGCATTATCTGTGTTACAAAAATAATGAAACCAACGTTATTGAAATAATGATGTATTTTTTTCTTTACGTATTGTTTAATTAAGTTATTAGATCATAAAATGTTACGCATAAAATAACAAATCAGCCTTCGATTGTCTTGTATACACAGAATACATATTTTCACCGCGCCTCGAGGTTTCGATTTTGGTTATTTTACCCAGTTACTACCGCTGCAAAACAATTATTATTGATCAATTTGAAATCCCGAGAGTGACGATCGGCCCTCCGTCTCTGCCCCCCACTGTCATATTGCTGTATACGAAGTCGATATTATTATATTCGCATTAAATAATATTATCCGGAGGACGTTTCGATGTACGTATCCCGAAACGGTATTATCGACGGGACTGGACATAAATACTTGTCGTAATCTGGCGCGTAATCCCGTCGGTCCGCCACCGCAGTTTGGTGTTTCAAGATGCCAGGAATTATTATATTTCCACCGAGGATACCCTGCGCGTATTTTGTTGGGTTACATTTTCCGACCCGCGAGGATATATTTGATTTTGCGATAATAATTTTTTTTTTTTTTTTTTTTTTCCGAAAGATTTTGATACCATACGCTCACTAAATAATATATCAAAACCGGGTATCGGAGGGACAGGAGGGGCGTAAATATTTAATATAAATTGTTCGTGTCGGAAACGTTTAGAAATCGTCCGAAAGTCGTAACCGTCACAGTTTATGGAAATTCTACGTACTAGGAATCTTGTTCTATGCCGTTACTTCGGCGGTTTTTTGTATACAGATTCGATTGGTTCTCCGACTTGGGCCTCCGGTGGTATTGTCTGCCGGCGGTATCCGGCATGATGTTCGACTGCGGTGGAATCCAATTCACCGCTTGCCCGTTCAACGGATGGTACATGAGCTCGGAAATCGGATGCAGGAATTTGTGCGACCCCCACAGGTACAACGTCTTGGAGGTAAGCGTACGCCACAATTACAAACTACGGTATTATTTACAATCGCCGTTTGTATACGAAATATGCATTAAACCGACCTATTCGCGGTTTTCCCGACACATTCAGGAAGTCTTGGAATACATGAAAGCCGAACTGGACGTCTACGGTTTTCTCAAAAAGGACCGCGCGCTCGTCGAAGTCAACTTGGCCGTTTTGCACAGTTTTCAAGTTAGCCACGACGATATCGTTGTAATTACGTATTAAGAGGGCGCAATACCACCCGTAATAAATCCGTCTGTAAAAACCAATGCCTGATTGAGTAATCCAATTTTCACCATAAAGAGAAAAATATATCCATTTCTAAAATGTATAATAATTTTAAGTTTTGCAAACTCGAATAAAATTTACCGCAATAGTGATATCGCAAAACTAAAACGGACGGTGCGAGTTCTCCTTGTTTGTATTTTTTGCTGAAAACTAGGTTTATAAATCCAGTGATTTTTACCCTCGCGACGCGGTTTTTCGATCAAAATGTTTTATTTATTTCACGATAATAGTATATATTTGTTCCTTCTATCGCATAGCAAAACCCCCGGGAAACTAGTATGATTTTAGCCTCTTCTAAATTTGAAAACCGTTTCAAAATTAGAAAAACCGGGATATGTAAAAATATTTAAAAACGATAAACTGCTACTAATGTTCCTAAATAGTCACGCGGTCAACTATCTAGATGTAGTTGAAAGTGAATTTGAATATTTTTCAGTTAATACATATGTTCATGTTTTTTTTTTTATAAAAACGTCGAGAAAATCGCCTAAATTATCGTAACCCCTTAAATACGAGTGGTATGGTCGCCGTCCTCTTAAATTACAAGTGTATTGTGTTGGTCTATTGGTTTAATTTCCACGTTGTTTAGTCGAACAACGTGACGATAATGGACCATCACACAGCGTCCGAATCGTTTATGAAACACTACGACAACGAGCTGAGAACGAGAAAGGGATGTCCCGCCGATTGGGTGTGGATCGTGCCACCGATATCCGGTTCCGTCACGCCCGTCTTTCACCAGGAAATGATCAACTACGAACTTCACCCGATGTACGCTTATCAGGTAAAATTTCGTAAACAAAATTTAAAAAGTATATATATATATATATAATATTGTATAGCTTACGTAGTAGTGCCAATGGAAAATACATATTTCACACACCCGTCCTGGATTTCCGATCCAGAACCGGACAAAAAGCTTACGCGTTAAAACTCTACAACGTTTGCGTGTCTTACGCGACACAAAACATTAAATTTATAAATTATTTAACGCGCGGGGTCGAACCGAGTGTTTAAATTCAATCCGTAAATAGATATTTGATGAATATAACGAAATAATAATACCCCGGGGCAGAGTTTGCGTTAGTGTGCAGTTCTAAAATAAAAATGTGCAGTTCTAAAAAACGCTAATTGTGCCGTATCTACTGCTACCGACTTTATCATTGGGGAGAAAAAAAAAATATGACAACGGTACATCAGCTACGGTTAGTTCGGAGGAGGTTTTGGCATTCTCTCGTGCCAAAAATACGTATACAAGTCACGTTCGGTTAGGTGCCCGATTGTGCAGTTCCGACATTTTCTTAACGCAAACGCTGCCCCCCCCCCAGGACACTAAAAAACATTGTTACGTTTAAAGGAACCCGCGTGGAAAACGCACGTTTGGAAAAAAGGTCAAAACCAAGGGAAATCGCTAAAGAAACAGCGGCGAAAGTTTCACTTTAAACAGATCGCCAGGTACGTAATACGGTTGTACATCATTGTGTCGTGTCCGCGAGTAGTAAATGGTGGTTTTTTTTCTTTTTTTTTTTTCCTTCTTCTTCACCGTCGTTTCCGCAGGGCCGTCAAGTTCACGTCGAAACTGTTTGGACAAGCGTTATCCCGTCGAATCAAAGCGACCATACTGTACGCCACCGAAACGGGAAAATCGGAAATGTACGCAAAAAAACTGGGCGAAATATTCGCGCACGCTTTTCACTCGCAGGTACACAACGTTTTGACGGTATATTATTAATTTGTCATATCGGTGAATAACCGCAATCATTGCAATCGCCGTTGTTGTTGCGCATAAATCGCAATAGTATTGTAATGCATGTATAGGCGGTAGTTACGTTATATTAATAATTTTTGTAATATTAAATTCGCGCAATGCAATAAGGTAATGAGCATGGAAGAATACGACATGACTAGTATCGAACACGAGGCGCTGCTGTTGGTCGTCGTATCGACTTTCGGAAACGGCGATCCTCCCGAAAACGGACAGGTACGTCAGGAGGAGTTTGGAGTTTTTTTTTTTTGGTTGGGAGAGGGGAATAAAAATTAATAATCGCGCATAAGAGGCGAGACGACGTGACCCGTTGTTATATTTAATGCCGCAGGAATTCGCGCAACAGTTGCACTCGATGAAAATGGAACACGAAGGCAATAGTTCCAATAAATCTCTCGCCGTCAAATCGTCGCCGCTCAGGTATAACGACGATTGCTCACGGGGGGGGGCGAACAAAGGAATTATTTTTTGTCGGGGGAGTGGCGTGGTAAAATGTAAAATGTTCATAAATATCGTTCTTTATTAATCTATAGGTACTCGTTATATATTGATCTAATTTATTTGTCAAATATCATGCGGGGGGGGGGAGGGACAACGTTGAAACGACTATTAAATTTGAAGGTCGGGTAATGAGTTTTTCAAATATTTCCCGATATTTTGGGTGGAGGGTTAAGCCCCTTCGTTCGCCCCTGATTGATATTATTGCTCGTTAATAATATTACGGTTGTCGTTGTAATTTTTTATTTGTTTAGCTCCGCTTCGTTTATAAAAGCCAACAGTCTTTCGGAGAGCCATTATCTGACCGAAATGCACGACTCGATCAACAGAGATTCGACGGACGCGGACGTCTTTGGACCTCTCGGAAACGTCAGGTATTTAAGAAAAACCCAAAAAATACAAGTTCGTACTTATAATATGTTATAATTCGGAACTTACACGCTTAAAAAATGTACAAATATGCTTTAAAAATATGCACTTGTTTTAGTTTTTTCACACAACATTAAACAGATCTGATGTACCTACCTCTAAAGCTATACTCAAAAATACAAAAATGATAAAATAAATATATATATTTATTAGTGAATTTTGATTTTTATTTTTTAAACATGGTTTCCCGAAATTAGCCTACATATAAAATAAAATAAATGGCTTAAATAATAAAACGGTCTTTCAATAAAATAAATTGTGTTTTAATCTGTTTCCATTAAAAAAAATTCTATTTATGAAAAGCATAAATACAAATTAGAAAAACCGCTAAGAACTTAATTAAAAAATATTTAAACTTTATATATAATTTTGTGCTTACCTTCGAAATTGTTGCATTAAACTACTAAATATTTTTTAATGTTTTCAAAATTAGAAGATCGCCGATTATCCGTCAGTGAATTTTTATATTTTTTAAAACTAAATTTTTTTTACCAACGAATTTTGAAACTGTATTATCGTGAAATATCAAATATACTCTAAGAAATTGTAAAATTAAAAAATATACTGTAAAAATTACAAAATATGCAAAAATATTATGCACCATAAACTTTTTATATTTTTCTTGTAGTGTTGTGAAATTAATTTCTAGCCTACTTAGCAATAAATCTAATAGATCACAAAAACATGCAAATGCAACAACTTCCGAGCCCTAATTACAATATTTGTACGTTTTAAACGTCGTCGAACTCAATACATATTTATTTATACTCGCTTCTTTCGTTCAATCACTTCGGATGTTTTAGTTTATTCGCGAATTCGTATCGGAAGTTCAAAACATACATTTAAGGGGGAATTGGTACCGGTTTTCCAAATTTCCTCCAATTTCATAAAATTCTAATTTTTTTTTTTTTTTAAATTAAGTAAGTATCGATTTTTTTCAAATCCCCTTAATATTGTAATTTACGATTTGAAAAGCGTTAAGATTTAAAAAAATAAATAATAATATTTTCTTTTAAGTAGATAATAAATCATAAATACGCCAACACGACGGTTTTACGTTTGATATTAATATTGTAGGTTTAAAATAATATCGGCTATACTAAATAAATATAATTTATTGTAATGCCGATAAAAATATATATATTGTAAAATAACATAATAATAATAATAATAGGCGATACTTATTTTAAATTACGTAGCTAAACCAAAAATAATTACCGTTCGTTAAGGTTTTTTTTTTTTTTTTTTATTTACTCGAAATATAAAATGTGTACTGATGCACCTCTCCGACTGGTCTGCTCGAACGATTCGAACAATAATCTAAGTTGAAACGGAAATCTGTATATGAAACTTTCGCGTCTCCGGCAAATACGCTTGTACTTGAGCGCTGCGAACAAATAGGATTAAGAATAAAACGATAGCAATTGCATTACTTGAGTTTACTTGTCGTTACAGATTTGCTGTTTTTGGCTTGGGCTCAAGTGCGTACCCGAACTTCTGTGCATTTGGATCGTATGTCGATAATCTTTTGGGCGAGCTAGGCGGAGAGCGGCTAATCAAACTCTCCAAAAGTGACGAGATGTGTGGCCAGGAGCAAGCTTTCAAAAAGTGGGCTACCGAAGTGTTTCACGTGAGCAGACTAAAAACAATCTTTTCGTCAAAAGTATTTATTATTACACTTCGAATTTACCGCTTTTCAATGGAAAAGCTTTTGTACTCAGTTCGAATATGTGTCCGCATTGTGTAAAATACGTACAGTGGTGGGATCTGTTCGATGTAAATCGCCGACACGTTTTTTTTTTTTTTTTAAAAAAAGGAAAAGCAATGCCAGTTGGTAATCGAAGAAAACCGTAAGATCCTATTTTGAACACCCACTTCGGTGTTATTATCGTCGGTGTACCTATGATCAGTGATGCCACACACGCGTATTAAATATGGCTGCCGTCCGGCATTATTAAAGTCGTGGGGGTTCTGAAAACTTAAAATAAATAAGGGAGTGTGGGCGGTGAGACTTACTACGCGCAATGGGTGGGTCACTGGTGTAAGTGCGAACTTGGAAACCAAGGATAATATAGGGCTAATATAGTTCGAATCTGTACGCAACGATAAAACACTGTGTACGAAATACGATTTTTGAAGTGGGAAATTAGGTTGAAACGTGTGTTTAAGTCTCTATAGATTATTGTGATTATATTTCCGCTGTTTTTCCCTCCCCAACTATTATCTCCCTTTATTAAGAAAACAGCAAGAAAAATTAAAAAAAAAAATAAAAATTACTTCTACGACGCATCGACTAGATCCGAAATCCTACCAAAAAGTTTCGGTAATGTTTTTCGATCGGAGCGCGATTTATCGTTCGCCAGACGGAAAAAAAAAGTAAATGAAAATCACACACATATCGCAGTGAAACCGATACATCGTCCTGCCTCTTCAAAATCTATAAGTTCGTCGCCGCGGCCTACTGTATTTTATTACTATTGTTATTATTATTTATTACTTCAAATATTAGATTTTATTACAACAATGATAATATTATGTGTAACATTTGTGTAGCTTTTGTGTGTTACGTTTTATTCGGGGCCCGGCCACGCTACTAACCCTTAAAATAGTATATTTTTTTATAACCTACTAAGCGGTTGCGACCTGTCGTTTAATACGTGCTCAGGTGGCGTGCGAAACATTCTGTTTGGACATGGACGAATCGTTGTCCGAGGTGTCGCAAGTACTTCACAGCGAAAAACTATCTTCGTCGACAGTGCGGTTTGTCAACTCCAAACCGGACGAACTTTGCGCTGGTGCGTTGTCGGACTATCGTGTGGTTCGGTATATTGTATGCCCAAGGCTGGGTTGAAAAAAAATTAAAATTACGTTATAGATTTAAGTCAATCTACAGTCCAGCTACCGTTTTTTTTTTTTTTTTTTTTTTTTTTTTTAATTATTCTCGTTCGATAGATTTACAATTACAGTAAAATTCCGAGCGATATTTTCGGGTTTTTTAGAAAATCATAATTTGCGATTAGCCGCAACAAGAAACAAGATATAATGGGCCGTGGGGGCTAGGTACAACGGTCACGGATGTATTTTTCAATTTTGAATCGGATAAATCTCATGGGAATAACGGTAGATTCAACACAGGCACACCATAATACGTACACCGGTTTGAGTGACAATTACACTATCACGTTTAATTTTATGTAGCTATATATTCGTATTTTACATAGTTTTGAGTACAAAACTACAGTTCTGTGAACGTATTCATCTGACACAATGGGGTCATCTCCGACATTTCCGTTATCGAACCAGCCTGCCCAAGCCAAATGATATTTTGAAAAAAAAATTAGTCTATACGCTATACCAAAGTCACAACGATCGTATATTATTTAGTCTTCTGGTATTGGCCCGCCGTACAAATGGATTAGAGACTTTCAAATTTAATTAATTTTTTTTTTTTTTTTTTTTTTTGGTAGAGTTAACGTTTTACTTAAAGAGTTAAAAAAAATTAATTCGCCCAGCCTTGTGTAATATACCTATATGCCGGTCGATTCGTTTTACTTACAGGATTTAATTTTTATTCATATATATATATATTCCAGCATACGCGCAGTATCACAACAAAAGGGTGTGCACGTGCCGACTTACCGACAAACGGAACCTGATGATCAACAGCGGCGACAACAAGAACGACCGGGTGACTCTGTGGCTGGAGATCGACGTGGACGAATGGACGGAATCTGAGAAGACCATGTACCAGCCGGGCGACCACGTAGGAATGTTCGCTACCAACCGGAAAGAACTGGTGTCCGCCATTATCCCGTACTTGCAATACGATCAGGATCCCGACGAGCCCATGGAACTACAGCTGCTCAAAGAGAAACACACGTCTACTGGTAAAATTCCGACGAGTCATAAATTCGGCTTAAATCAATGTGAAAATAGTTCGATTAATTCGATAAGTTCCCTGTATGTAAATCTCAATTTCTTTCCCCGTCCGACTCGCCCTACTACCCGAAATATTGATTTCGTCCAATACGACGACGACTCGTTTCTATTGATATGGTTATTTACGTCCCCGAGATGGAGAAAACGTAAAAGCTAAAAAATGCATTTACGTAGGTATTGTACACCGTATATTTATCAAACCGCAAGTTTGATATTCAATTTCCATCGCATAACAAGAAAACTTATACAATTATATACGGAATCCGTTCTATAGTCGACGACGGCCGCACAATAATATCGTATAGCATTCCAAGTTGGATTTCAATACGAGCGTAGAGTCTGACAACTCTTAAAAAGTAGTAAACTCGATATCGTCGACGACTATACCGTTTACAACGATTCTCGGTGTTTTATGCGTTCTCGAATCCGGCCGACAGGAATATAATTTTATTTGTTTGATAATTAACATTAAATCTAAGATTTTAATCTAATCCAAGTTTATACGACTATCCGACTATAGTTAGGATCCGTGGTCGTTTCGAAATAAATTCCGTCTTGGGGTTTAGCAACAATTTACGTTTAGGAGGCATAGGCGTGTGCACGGTGGTTGCCGAGTACGCCGCGGAGTCCTTAGAGTTTTCAGTCGGTTCTTGTTTTGATTTGAAAACTCATTGCAGCCGTTTTTGACAAATAATATTATTGAAGTTTTTCTATTAAAAATATTTTTCGCGATATTGATAGTTTAAACTGTATCAGATCAGTGGCGGTTATAAGGGGGGGGGGGCGACAGGTGGATCGACCACCCCCCTCCCCACCCATTGGACCGTAGCCTAATAAATTGAGATTAAATATTTTCTCAGTTTCGCCGCCGACTTTTAGTAATGTTATTACTGCAAATTGATCGTTGACGAATATTGCATATTCAGATGTTCACATTAAATACACATTGGCTACATTCTCAAATATTGAATATCTAAGTATAATTACATTCATTATGCGTGGATATATAAAAATGTAATCGACCATTTACAGACACTAAAATATATGGTAAAAGTATAGTATGAAATGTATGCTGACTCGACTAGGAAATCTACTGTTGATTTATTCTTGATGAATACATATCCGAATTCAGTGCGTTCCGGGTATGTCGCGGTACACGAAACTATTTACCAACTCCAAAGCCCCGTAAAATTTGCCAACCCCTTTGGGAAATTTACCAGCCCGTTAAACGTGGATCTAATAAGGATAAAACTATTGAGGGTTTTTCAAAAGTGCCGGTGAATCCCTCGCGAAAAAAAAGTCTGCGCGCGCCTATGCGTTAGGGTACATGCTGTATTACTATTATTATATGTTATTATTTTTTTTTTTTTTTTTTTTTTAATCTTTAGGAGTCTCCAAAAATTGGTCAGCCCACGAAAAGTTGCCGAGGTGCTCGTTGCGAGATCTGCTAACACGGTTCATGGACATCACCACGCCGCCCACTCCGGACATGTTACAGTTTTTCGCTTCGTGTGCCACCGACGCAATCGACAAAAAGAATCTTACAGTATTGGCAACGGTAATATAAGCTATTATGTCTTTGGCAATTGTTTCGCGTTTTTTTTTTTTTTTTTGTTCGCTCGTTGTTTACAATTGTTTTTTTTTTTTTTTTTTTTTTATATATAAACCGCAGGACAGCGTGGCTTACGAAGATTGGCGTCACTGGAATCTACCCAATCTCCTGGAAGTTTTCCGAGAGTTTCCGTCTATCAAACCGCCGGCCGCCCTGTTGGTTGCCCAGCTTACGCCGTTGCAACCGAGGTTCTACAGCATCTCTTCGTCGAGTTTATTACATCCGCACAAAGTGCACCTCACCGTGGCCGTAGTCACATACAAAACGAAAGGTACGGGCGGTTAAATATCGAATAGTGTTACGAAACGAAGTAGTAATAAAACGGTAAAAAAAAAAAAAAAAAAAAAAAGGAATTAATAATACTAGCCAGAAGGTAGATACTAAAAAAAAACGCTAATATTACGGACATAAATACGATACAGGCGGGTCCGGTACAAAGAATAATGCAAATTATTATTGCCGATTCGTTTCGGGCAAATAGCCATCTCGTCGGAAAATAATATCGTAAAGATGTTACGGTTCGGGCGTATTATTATTGTTATATCGAATCGTATAACAATACGTATATTTACTGGTTTTATACGTTTGTAACGAGTGTAGTAAAACGTCGAGTTTTAGTAATGTTTTTTTTTTTTTTTTTGTTTTGTTTTTCCAAGACGGAAAAGGAATATTACACTATGGCGTTTGTTCAAATTACTTGCTGGACGCCAACATAAACGACACGCTTTACATGTTCGTGCGGAGGTAATAAATGGAAACACACCGTTAACTACTTTACTACTTTAGAAGCGATTCTGTTAATTTTTAATTTTTTTTTTCTTTTTTACTCGTTCGTTCGGTAGCGCACCGAATTTCCATTTGCCCGACGACGTATCAAAACCGTTAATACTGGTCGGTCCTGGTACGGGTATCGCACCGTTCCGCGGATTTTGGCAGCACAGATTCGCACAGAAGCAGTCCGACATAGGTAAACGCATCGTGTTAAAAAAAAAAAAAAAAAAAAACGATTAATATTACCACATTGTAATTGGTATTATACCGTTACACGATTGTTATAATAACCCGCCCCTGTTGTTTTTCTCCCTCTCGTCCGCAGAGTCGAAAATGGGCCGGATCGTGTTGTTCTTCGGTTGCCAATACAAATCAATGGACCTGTACAAGACGGACAAAATGGAAATGATCAACGAAGGCGTGTTAAACAAGACATACTTGGCGCTGTCTAGAGACCAGTCGATTCCGAAGGTAGGCCGGAAACCGCAACCGCATGTCGATTGTCCGTCACAAGCCAAATAATTGTCGTTATATTATATACAATTTTCATTTTTTTTTTTCTCGTTATTTTACAGACTTACGTACAAGACCTGATGCAGAAAGAAGCCAAAATGATATACGAGCTAATAGCCGTGGAACGGGGACATTTCTACGTGTGCGGCGATTGTAAAATGGCGGAAAACGTATACCAGACCCTCAAGTCGATAATTCAAGAGCAGACCGGCATGAATTCCACTCAGTCCGATAACTTCATGTTGGGATTACGAGTACGTGTTTGGTACCTCGATTTATGAGGGCCGCCGAAAGGAAACTCGGCAATACTTTTTTTTTTTTCTTTTTTTTTTTTTTTATATAAGCGCGTGCGGTTTTCCGATCACGCGTTAATCGCGATCTCGCGCGCGGTGTGAAACTTTCTCTGTAGAGATTTTCTTTTTTTACATAATATTAACACGATAGCAAAATAAAAACTAATAATTTTTACACGGGCCAAAGGACGAGCGCCGTCGGCAGGCGGCTATCGGAGAGTGTTCGGGAAACGCGTGAAGAGTAAGCGGGGTCATAGTAAAACGATATCGGCCGTGGATATTATTCGAATATCGCAAATTCAAATATTCCCGACAAATCATCCAGCTCCGTTGGAAAACGCTTAGACCGTCACTTCCCGTTTACCGCGACCGTGTCGATTGTGTTCCTCTCGGGAAATCAAAGTCTATCGCGATATTATTCGGGTTACGTACAGCCGTCTACCCGAATTCAGTGGCGTATTTAGGAGTTTCACTAGGGGACGGACAACCAAAAATTCTAGTTTACAGACCGGTGGGCAACTTGATAGTTTTGGTGGCGATCATATACGTTTTAAAACCTAATAATAAAAACATTGTTAACCTAATTAGATTAGTCTCAATTATTACCAATAGTTTTTCTTCGTCAGATAGACGGCGATTAATAAACAAACTTATATCTGTTGAAATTGCGTTCCTATCGGATATTTCCCAGCTTCATATCTTCGCGCGTTATCATAAAGTAATTATAGTTCGGACTGCAAACGCCAAATTAAGCGATATATATATATGGACCTGCAGAAGCACAAAACAAAGAATTATTAACCATATTTACAAATCGCAAGATAGATAATAAAATAGTTGAATAGCAACATGTTGCTAAAGAAACATGTTCAATGTTAACAATATCGTATAAGACATAGTTAACCATCTCCACACGATCGCTTTTAACACTTTGATTATATGTAAAGTGTTGAATTATTCTAATATCGGCAGGCTTAGTATAAGACACAATTATTTTACCAGGATGGCCGCGAATTTTACACTATTATCATAAATTATAAAACCACGGATTTTCATAATTCAAAATTATAATAATATAATAATAGTTTAATTGTGTATGTATAAATAAAGCTATCTATCTCCATTGTAGAATTAATGACAAATTAAAAATAAAACCTCATCCATAAATAAATGTTACTTACTATAAACCGTTTATGGAACACCTCCCATGCGATGAAACATTTGGTCAAAACCTAAAATTGTGGGGCTAGATGTTATCATTTTAATAATAATTTGTTTCCCGAATAAAAATATAAAACCAAGCGATCTTAGTAAAAATATTTAAATATTCAATGCGGTTGTATTTATTTTGAAAACACCTAAAAGAACAAAACCTCTTGTTTTTTAATCCAAATTTGTTTGTCTTCAAAATAAGAAGTTTATGGAATTATAAATTTCAAATTTGTATCGTTAGACCGTTGACGATTGGTTTTTTTAGTCCCCGGAAAAATCAGTTTATAGCGCGTGGGGGAGGTTTTTTTCGTATCAACGCACGAATCGTGTAACATATAAATTGTACAATACGCATCATCGCGTCGGGTATTTTCGTAAGTAAACCGTTCTTTTTTTTTTTTTTTTTTTTTTTTCTATAAATCGCGACTGAATAATATCGTGGGCCGTTAAAAAAAAAAAAAGTCGAAGTATTTTTTAATCGATTAAGACGCCGGTTTGAACGGACCGCAATTATTATTATAATTCGAGTGTTGCGGCCACTCGTCGTGTCGGTCGTTCGCCCAGAAAATGGAAAATATCTCTGGACCCGCCAGCGGAACGACGACGACGACAACGACGACGGGATAACTTTAGAAAATAATGTTTACACGATATTATCGTCTCGCCCGTATAAACGTATAATATACACGGCACTCGTGTGTGTCGCGTTATTTATTTATACATTCGGCCTCGTATATTTTATTTTCCAATTTTTTCCCGATCGGTATACGTATTATAATCACTACAGTTAGGAACATTTCCGGTGCGACGGCAGTAAATTTAATCCAGGGCGGATCCAGCCAGGGGAACACCGGGGCAAGTGTCTCCCCCGTTACAAAAAAAAAAAAAAAAACAGAATAGTGTTAGTATAGGCCACTAACAAAGTAGGATAGGGATTTAATATATATATATGTACGCGACGATAAATCATTCCTATCGAAAACGATTCTGAAAAACTAATCTAATCTAAAAACGATTCTGAACGGCGTTCATCGTGTTTTGAAATGCCGTGATTTTTACGATTTCCAACAAAATCTGAATATCCAACAGTTTATAAAAAAAAAAGAAGAAAAAAAGAGCTCACGGATTTTCGATATTTGTAAAACGACCAAAAGAACTCTTTTCAAATAAACCTTGTATCAGATTTTTGAGCATTTTCGAGAAGGAAAACAAATTTAATCCACGTTTTAAATAAAAATAGTTTATAACCGATATGTTAGCCAACTCACTATCTAACGACACATTAGATTAGAATTTAATTCAGGGCACAGAATCATCGTTTGAAATAGTTGCTCGTAGGTTTTCTATATAGTTTGTTCGTCATGGTTAGTATGCATATACGAGGTCTGTTCAAAAAGTACCAGGATTTTATATTTAATAATTACAAAAATAAAGGTACATATTATTTAAAGGTATCGCCTTCAAAATACTCTCCTCCGGACGATATGTAGTGATCCCGGCGATCTTGCCAATTTTAAAAAGTCCTTTGGAACTGTTCCAAAGTTAAAGCTACGAGTTCTGTTGCCGCGTTCGCTTTAATTTCCTCTACATCTTGAAATCGCTGTCCTTTAAAATTTCAGATTTTAGTCTTGGGAAAAGAAAAAGAATCACACGGGGCCTGATCTGGGGAATAGGGAGAGTCCACGGGACCACAACAATGTTTTATCAGCCGAAAATTCACGAATCGACAGCGCTAAATGTGTGCCGGTGCATTGTCACGGCGAACAATCGCGGAACGAATTTGGCGGCGCGACCCTTCTCATCTGTACATTTTTCTGTAAAATTGTATGACAAGACTCGATTGAGATTCCCTTTGTTAACTCACGAACGGTTAATCGGCGGCCATTTCGCATTTTTTTCGCAAATTGTCGCCACACCATCGTTTCTGGATGACGTCGGCGGTCTTCCAGAACGTGGATCGTCTTCAGTTAACCGCCGACTGTCGTTAAAACGTTTAAAACACTCGAAAGTCACGGGACCACTTAATGAATCGCCCCCCCAAAAGCGGTTTTAATCATTTCCGTACGTTTCCGTTGTATCGTTTTTACCAAGTTTCAAGCAAAACTTGATGCACGCCCGTTGTTCGTTCATTTCGGACACGTCGAAAACGGCGAACGAAAAAAACTTACTGGATTTAACCGCTTGTTACATCAAACTGAGATAAGATAGCGACTTTGGGTTTTTTTTTTTTTAAATATCCACTATTTAATCAAAAAGGGAATAAATACATGTATTTACAATTCGAAACGTTCATTAATGTTCAGAAAATTAAAATTTTGTTCCAGGCCCACGCTGTCGGTTAGTAAAAAATCGTTCTGCACGTCAGTAGTGTAATTAGGAATTTGTTCTGGGTGTGGGGGGGGGGTAATATAATCTGTTGCATATTATGCAAAACAAAATGGTAAAACACTAATTTTTTAACGATCAAAGGTTATTGGTTACTGAATAGCTTACTACAGTCTGTAAAATGTTTACTGACGTTGAACAAAAGGTCGTTTGTGCGGTTAATAATGATAATAAAAGTCGTGCGCTTTTATCGATCTTATCTACTATCATTTATCTGTGGTACGATTTGACCATTAAACTTAAATTGGATTTTTTTTTTTTTTTAATTACAATTTTAACATTATATACAACCTACAGGAATTTAACTATTACAGTAGTGCCATTAGTGAGATATTTGGAAAAAAAAAAAAACAATAAGGGGCTCTGGTGAGGATCTATCGCCCATATCCCCCCCCATCCATAATTACGCCGGCAGCTTACTTATACGAAAACGGATTCGCTAATGATTTAACCTGCACGTGAAATAATCACAATGCATATTTTTATTTTTTTTTTTAAACGACGATAATTTTGATTTTCAGGACGACAACCGCTACCACGAGGACATATTCGGCATCACTCTGCGGACGGCCGAAGTACGCAAAAGCTCGAGGCTGTCCGCCCGAATACGAATGGCGTCCGAAACGCTTCCATAACGTTCAATTTGGCCTACGATAGGCAACATGTTGGCTAAGTCAATAGCGACGATACAAGAGTTTAGGGACAAAAAAATTTTAAAATAATATAATATAAATTTACCGGTACGTTTTACATTAATAACAGTAACACACACACACACTAGGTAGGTACCTATAGATAGTGCTTGAATTGAATGTGGCGGAGTACCTCTTCTTTTTTTTTTTTTTTTTTGAAAATATTTCAGTGTACATATAATTCTAATTTTTCGTTATATATATATATATCTACGTGAACAACGTCATGACGACGCACGGCCATTAATTATTTCGGGCACAGAGATGTTTAAATCTTCCGGTACATAGTAATATAATTTTTTTCTACACAACTAAATTCTACATTCTTTCCGATTCGAGCAACGACGCCTATAGACAAGTGTCGGTATTATGTTTAATATAATAATTCGGACACGGCGACGTAGATGACGTATCTGAAGACAGCTACACTTAAGGTACCAAAACTCACGCCCTAACTCCAACCGCTATTGCCCATTGTATTATATTATATTACCGTTACAACTGTATTGTTATTTTATCTAAATATATTTCTCTAGTGTATAATTGTATACTATTACATTATAGTATAGTATTACTATTCGTCGTTGACTACTATTACCGGCCAATTGTATAATATGCGAAATAAATTAAATAGATATAATAATAAATAATATTATTATAATAATTATTACAGATATAATAATAATTATATTGTTTCTCACCGCGACGACGGTTAATCAATTTGCCGTCTGTAAAACGTGTACATATTATAATAATGCGATTTTATAGGTTAACCACCTAACCGCGTGTAGATAATCCGATCGTAAAAATCAATAGAAAAAAAAAAAAAAATGTTTTTTTTTTTTTTTTTAACGAAACCGCGTATTTGCGACACATTAATTATTATAATAATAATGATATATATGTATAGAGAATGTTTCTTTTAGGAAAATGTAAAATCTCTTTCGGTTTCGTTCTCATTGGCCGTAATCCTATACGCGGATTATCTATAAATTTCGAGAGAATTTTTCCCGTGTGTAAAATATTAAAAATTATTGTCGGGATTCCGTTTCGACTTTATCGTTGCCTTCGATCGAAACAGCCTCTGCGCGTAATGGAAAAAAAAACTACGATAATAACAACAATAATAATATAATAAATCAGGGGTGTGCCTAGACGTTTTTTTTTTTTTTTCGGGGGGTTGGGATTTGAATTATATTCATTCGTTATTGTTAACACCGATTCCGATATAATATGGCAGTACCTAGTTAGCGGTACAAAGTCTCACCTAAATAATATCAAACTTAAATTTTACACAAATATTAAATAAGACAATTTTTTTAAATTATTATTCATGCGAATTTCAGTGGGGGTGCGGTGGTTAACCGCCCGCCATCCAGGCACGTCTCTGTTTGCAATATTAAAATTTGCTCGTGTTTTTCACACGAGACGCGCGCCGTCATACTACCGCGGTGTCGTATACCGGAGACGACGGTGTACGTTCACGAAATAAGCGAAATTTATTAAATTAAATTTAATTCGCCGCAACATATTGCAGTTGAATGTTAAACGATATGGATTCGCCCATTTCATAATAATAATAATAATATTTAAGGTAATTATACTCGTGTAAAAATAGTGTTTTACTCGTTTTTTTAGGTTCGCTTGCTGTGTAATTATTGTAGTCGCGAAATCTTCTCGTATTGCGTTCGCCGTTTTCCTTTCATTTTAACTCTATTAACGCGATATCCGCTATACAATAACGGCATTACTGTCAAAATTAATTATTTATTACCTACAATAACGGTACCGAACGGCTTATTTTCCAGTGGTCAGTGGCGTAGCTAGGATTTACAAGGCCTATGGAAAAAAAATAATAGCTGACTTTTTACGAACACCGGACCGTAAAAATATATACATATTTTTTTTCTTCTTCTTCTTCTATTTAAGGCAGTTATATATATGATTATTTTTTAATACACTTTTTTTCATTACACTTCGATTCATTACACTCGCTGAAAAAAAAAAACAAACTGTCTTTAATCTCATAATTTTGTCTACTAATTGTTTGTCGAGTTATCAATACGATGGGGCCCCGTGGCCTTTTTTGCCCGTCGTGCCGCCCCTAATTGTTACGCCACTGCTAAGTGGCCTAATAACTTACCGGCATTGTAATATAATATTATGTTACCGCGGATGTGGGCGTATCTCGATAGAGTGACCGTCGATCAGTGGCGTGGCGACGGGATTAGTTTGAACTGTCCGAAGCGAACGCGCGTATTTTTGGTACCGATTGGCCAAAACCGAAAGAAAAAAAAACACAATTTCGTGTTCCAACTGAGATCGCATATGCACTGTACGGATGTACAATTCGTAGTAACAGACAACGTTAGCAACAGGTCTATGCCAATTACCCAATGTGTTTTACTTGAGGTAACCGCTTCGACACGCCGCTGCTATCAGTGGATGTTGACTTCCGTAAAAACCGAATGTTCGGAATCGATCGTTTGTAGACTATTGTAATAAATCGGTCGGTTTTTTTTTGTTTGTTTGTTTTCTATCGTAAAAAAAAAAATAATAATCTTAGGATTCATACACTAATATGGAAAATAATAAGTACATTATACGCACTTGGGTGTTATTAAGTAGGAAACTGCATAGGTATTGTTATAGAGGTTGACAAAAAAAAAAAACAACAACGCAGTCTTTTCGTGTTATTTACCTAATCGTATGTGTACAAGATAATATTTCCGAATAATTATACTATAATAATCTATTTAACAATATATTTTATAAAATATAAAATAAATAATAAATATATATAATATTATAAATTATATAATTTATAATAAATATAAATAAATTTATATTTAAATATTTAATTTAGTTGGTTGTATTTTCACCTTCTTTTATGCATAATATATATATATATATTACTGGTGAAAGTTCAAAATAAAATATTCATACAAATTTCGGTGTTTCGGAAATATTGGTTCGGTGGACGTCAACAATCGGCTGTCTGCAGATACATTCGTGGTAACATAATACATATTGTATATGGCGAATGTGTTTGTGCAACTGACACAAAGTAAAAAAAATAATTTTAAGTTTCGTAAGGAAAAGAAAAAATTTCTCTCGTGTACAAAATTAGATATTAGCCGTCGCGTTACTTGTGCCCCGATTTTATCCCCCTCCCGTTTATTTTGACGATTGAAACGAATTGAAACATCCTTTCGAAAACCAAAATCAATTTCAAAAAAATATATTCAATTTAATGTGTTTCTCCGTCTCCGTTCCCCGTCACCGGGGTATGACCGATAAACCAACAAATAGAATTCAATTTTCATTTCGAAAATACCAAAAACCTTGTGTCAGCGATCCTTTCTTCATGGGATATATTCGAAAAAATCCAAATTTGAAATGCACACTTTTACTCGTCCGTATACACTGCTGTATGTAAACTTTCTGATCTGTTCGTGCGATAGATTCGGCTGTGGATCGCAGACAGACAGACAAACAAACACCTCCTTTTTATTATTTTAGACTACATTATAATATTTATTATTATCTTATCAAAATATTATTAATATATTTAAATATTTAACAATGTGGGATTGATTATTAATTATTATATTATTGTACTATACATATATTAATATTATTATCATCACTTAAAATCATCGTCAATTTATTCAAATTTGTGTTTTTCAAATATATACCTAGCTACACGAACACATATTTCGTTTTACTATCATTGTTAATATGTTATTATTAATATTATTATTATTATTATTATTATTATTATTATTATTATTATTATGTATTTTAATACTTTATTCGGTTTTTTCTCTATTTATATACTCGTATTATATATTAATTAATAATTTGTTTGTAAATCTTTCAATGAAATAGATCACGACAGATGAATGTACTACGAAATATTGTACTGTTTTTTTTTTTTCTCGATTATTTAAAATTATTATAAATTATTAATGCTATATTATATTATATTATACAATCATAATATTAATATTCTATAGGCGTATAATATTTAAATGTTTATATGGCTTTTAAATATTGTTGTCCGGCTATTTCAATCGTATTCAAATTAATTGATCGTCTACTCATCTTATTATTTTCTTTGAAACGTATTCATTATTATAGTTTATTAAAATTAATTATTATATACATTTGTTAATTCTAAAATATTACGTAAATATATTTTACATCTAACGGAAAATGTGTACATTTCTATTCTCAGTGTTATTATTTTCTTCTTCTTCTTCTTCTTCTTCTTCTTCAAATATTTCATATCCGGCCAGAACATATCAACGGCACTGACGATGCGCCAACATAACTACAGAAGTGGCTGGAAATAATATCGGTCTAATTTTTTTAGTTATAAACTATTATATTTTCATATTAAATTATATTATAACTTTTAATTTCCGTAATTTAAATACTAATATAAAATATGCAAATAGTTTAAAAATATATTACAGTCGTAATATTCGAATATTATTATATTAATGATTTTCAACGGTATACATATAGAAGAAGTTTTATTAAGGTATTATGTTACTTTTCCCTAGGAAAACATTTTGTCGGTTAGTAAAACCGTCCCAACGTGCACGCCCTACCTTTAGAAGATCCTATTTGTCGCCCGGTGGTATTTTGTTTGAAACATTTTTTTCTCGATTCCCAATTGTTTTCCTAAAAAAAAGTTTTAAGAAAACACACCGACATTGATTTCTAAGTTACTTTGGCTAAACGGATAAAAATAAGAAGAAAATATCTGATTAGAATAGTTATTTGTTTGCACTGATTTATTACTACGAGTAAAATATACATATATATATATATATATTTTTATTGTATATTTTATCTAGATAAATACTAAAAAGATATTTATTTTTTACATTAGACAACCCTCGTCAGACAGATTTCAAAATTGTCATCTAGATGATAAATAAGTTCAAAAAAAAATATATTATCTAGTTAATACTCAATGCTGTAGTATTTACGATATAATGGGCGGCTGGCAAATAGGCCACATTTTTATCTACCTGTTGCACATACAATATTTGTTTACATTTTATTACCAGGTTATTGGACTACAAATGAAATATATATTTTTAAATGGTAACCGGAGTGATTGGGCCACAAATTTACCACATAAATAAATAAATAAATATCTAAATACATGAGTATAACATGTATTGATTACAGTTCATAATTATACTGTCAATCAATAGTTATAAATAATAATTTTTTTTTTTTTTTTAATAAATATAAAACTACATACAAACAATGTATATAAAACGACTCAAATAATTATTAGTTGTTTTTTTTTTTTTTTTTTTTTTGTCCATAGAGAGGAAACACACTTTGTATTTCAATGTTCCACTTTTCAGACGAAACTTTTGAATAATTTCACGATTTTATATATATATATATATATATATATAATTGGTATATACCGTGGGCCCGATTACCGGAATCAATAATAAAAAAAATCGTTAAAAATAGTGATCGGTCTACCTGTTATGAATGTAAAATTTTAACGGCGCATTTGCCGGACGCCCGAAATGACATACAATTGCGAAATTCCATCTCTGGCCACGGCTGCGGGGTAGATTAGGGTATTTATAATAATTTATCACAGATATCGATTTATAAGGTTTGGCATTCGGGTCTGTACGACATTTTATGTTGTTTGCCGGTGACGTAAAATCGTTTCGCATTGTCAGGCAGGTATAATATTATTCGGACTGTATGCGAAATGAATGATTTCGGTGTTGTCCACTTGCGGCGACGGTGGAGGTGGCGGTGATACGGTAGGTGTCTACAGCCAGTTGCAATAATATAAATAAAATGTAATAGACGCGGTGTTAAATTAGTCCGTAAAGTTTTCCGGCTAAGGCCAATCACAGAGCCTGGGGACATTTTCAACGAGCCCGGTATATAGTTGGGGCAATCGATAGACGAAGGGGTAATCTGAGCCGGGTACGTTTGTCGAGCACGGGGTCGATTAATACGCGAGATCGAAACCAGACGAGAAAAAACCTAGAAGACTACCCCGCAAGGCGGCGGTTGGTTGACAGAGTCGAGGAAGACATTACATAAGGTCCCGGGAATAAGAAATTGGAGAGCGTCCAGCCGTTGAAAGGGATGCGTGGAGGGAGGGGCGTCATGGAAGCGGCGAATAAAATACCGTTCAAATTTAATCAAATTTAATACTCAAAATCTCCTAATTTTAAGGAACCTTTACCGTAACTGGGTTGTTTTTTCAGTGTATGCGGGTGGGACTTTCACTAGTATATATTATATAGGACTGTTAGGGGCACTTCATATTAAATGTACTCCGCTTTTGATTTTTGGATCAAGTATATCTCGTCGGGATTTAGTGATAGGAGAGTGGTTTTAACGCCAAAATATTTGGCTTGAACCTCTACACAATTCCTTCCCATAGTTGGATACCATAAAATTCCTTCCCGTACTTTTAGGGTGATGATCAGATCAATAAATACGGGCAAAGTCCATTGAAAGGGATTTTATAATATCAAACTATGGGAAAGACTTCGGGGGGGGGGGTTCAAGTCATACAGTCATTTGTATACTAGTGAAGATCCCACCCGCGTGCATTGAAAAACAACCGAGTTACGGTCGTTAAAAATGTCCTAATTTTAAGGAATATTCAAAAATTGCATACCAGGAGATCAGATGCTCCAGGAGAAGCTGACGTCGATAAATTTAGCTCGAAAGGACATCTGATATAATATCTGACTTAATATCCGATTTGGATATTATTTGAATACTTAAGGTTTTTTACAAGAAAACTTGCTCCAATCAAAAACATCATATGAGCTTTTTTATGTTACATATTGATTTTAGTTGATAGTTTGGAAAACGCATTTTTCGAAACTCCTTGTGCTTTTCCTAATAATGAGGAAAAATCGAAAATGTCATACCAGACCGGAATATAATAGCTGTTCATTTATAAATACTTAGGTTTCGTGGTTTTTAACTTAAGGTTAATGCCATATTATTTATTTTATTCGTTTGAAGTGGACAGTTTGATGAAAATCGTATTAATCACATTTCCCTAATTATGTGGATAAACCCAACAAAATGCGTAACAATTTTTTACGAAAAAACAAAAACAGATGTATTTGTTTTGTAGTTACAAATTAATGTAATTTTCAATTTTAATTTATCATAACAAGGTTATTATTGTTCCCTATGAAAAAAATTGAAAAATGTACCTAAATACTCAACACCCGGCTCCTATCTATGTCTATTTAATATACAAATTGTAAAAAGTTAATTTAATAGGCAGAAGTGGGTTTTTGTAGTTTTTATATTATATTAACCGTATAATGAAATTACATTATTATTATCGTTTGCGTGCCTACAAAATACGCGTTTAACGTATTTAACAGTTTTACCTTGTTATTACGCTTACGCAATAATACAGAACAATAATAATATAAAATATTATCTTTCGTTAGGTAGATATTTAAAAATGTTTTAAACATTTTAAACTTGCCGAGTTATTTCACCTTATTCGGCGTAGCGTGTAGATTGTAAAGGAAACCTCCGTACACAGACTGTAAGACTGTACACAAGAGACCATTGCAGGTAAACACCTTGTTGCTATCAAAACTGGAATTTTCCATTGATAAGAGATATCTGATGAGTGATAATAACCAAAACACACTCACGTTGTTTACACTCCTTAAAATGTTAAAATATTCGAAAAAAAAACAATACTTTATTTCCATAATTCATAATGTATCGACTTTAAACAAATTTTAATACGCTAGTTTTACGCGAGCATTGAAA
Organism: Tuberolachnus salignus; assembly: GCA_956483605.1. NCBI lineage: Eukaryota > Metazoa > Arthropoda > Insecta > Hemiptera > Aphididae > Tuberolachnus > Tuberolachnus salignus. Next base: position 19,926,660 of record OY101438.1, read on the forward strand.
ATTCGAATCAAATGTGTTGTTTGGACTTGTTGTATTACACTTTCTTTAGTATTAGCACGTGTTTTTAAGTAACTTTGTATCGAATCGGTTATGTTTACTACAGTGATGAATCGAATAGACGGTAGTTTTGATATTTGACCGTAGCTATGCGTGTCCATCGATGAACCCATACAGTTTTAATCATGAATCATGCAAGTAATTGGATTGATATATGCGATGAGCGTGCCAGGATCAGTGCCGAACAGCTAGTGTCATCATTTTCATCTCGGCCAACATCTCGGCAAGAAGTACTCGGTCATTTTATTAAAGTGTTCGCTGCTCACTTCAAACGTGAGTGTGACAGATACGGTTGGCCAGACAATGATTCTGGTAATAGCGATTCGGATACGGAGTCTATGATCACCGTTAAGAAAAAACCATTTTTCAGGTTTGTTGAAATTGTATAACTCATAAAAATGATAAACTCTTAAAATATTTATATACCATTAATTTTCAGACGAATGTCGTTTAGAGCTCTTCGTCCGTTGTTCCACAAACAGCATTCTGATGAAGTAGAACTTGACGCTGCTTCTATAGTGTCTCAAAGACCAATGAAATGTAAGAAAAAATTGGCCAAAATTATTGTGGAGTGTCGCAAGGAAGGTATTGTTAACTACCGGTTGGGCGACACAATTGATAGTGGTGAACCTAAATGGGAAAAAGCAAGACTTGCTTTAGTTAAAAACACAGATGGTTATACCCTTGAATTTTACTGTCCTCCTAAGGTATATGATTTTAAAAGTACTCATTAATATTATTTTATTACATTATATAATAAAGAATATCTGTTTGTTAATAGTCGATTTAAATTTGTTAAAATTACAATTGATTTTTACATTTGGTACATAACATTTTAAAACAAATTTTCACACCAATATTATTCATGATAATAACTTGTTTAGAAGTAAAAACTAATGAAAACTGGATAGAAAGAATGGCCACATTCAATTATAATACATTGATTTAAATTATATATTATATAATATTTAATATTTTTTTTTAATTTCAGTCTTTGAAACCAAAGCTAGGTGTGTTTTGTTTTTTGATACAAGATGCTAGGGAAACCAAAGAAATTGAAATGCCTGAACAATATGCTAATACGTTTGTATTAAAAGTAATTGTTCTTAACAAAAAACTTATTGTATAATGTCGAATTATATAAATAAACATTTGACTTTGTTTAGGATGAAAACAGTGTTGAGTATATAATAGATGCGTTGAGTCCAGAAGAAATGCGCCAATGGCTTGCAACTGTAAAATACTGTATGCGGAAACGAGACTGTGGTTTGCATGATGACATAAGGTTAATAAAGTTTAATTATCTACTAATTTGTATTGATCCTTAACTGGTAACATGGATTTATGTAACATTAACAGTAACGTTTAACGGTAACATTTATCAAATATTTATATGAAAGTAAAAAGGTTATACAGGAATAGTCACTAAAACAACTAATTAATTATACAATATTGACAGATAACCCAAAAGCATAGATTTTCTCTGAAATAGGCGAAATTAAATTACTTGAAATATTTAATAAAATATGGACGCAACATGTTTCCCAAAAAATAAAAACAAGCAACAACTTTTCCAATACACGAACCCAGCTAAAATAAATGTGAAGTGCAAGGATACAGACCAATGTCATTTTTATGTACAATAAGTAAAATCTTTAATAATAATTGTCTGCAACAGTCTAAAATAGTTATTAGAGAAAAAAACTACAGTAGAACCTAGATTGTCAGTCAATCTCCAGAACCTTGACGGTTAAACGAGAAACAAACTTTTAAACACACACACATTATTTATTATTTTTTCAATAATTATGACATGTATATTTATATTTTTTATTAACTACTACTACTTATTGGTTCATATATTAATTATTTTTTTAAATTTACTATACATTAATTTACTACCCCTCATACATTCATATATTTGACATTTATTTATTACATATGTATTTACAATTAGTTTTTTGAAAAAGTCAGTTAATTTTTTTGTTTGACCATACCACATACTTTCTTCCCTTAGTAAACGCTTAATGATCTCTAATTTTTTGATAAAATTTAAGTAAACACTTTTCAAAAAAAATATACATCCGCAATCACAATGGACTCGCCCTTAAAATGTATACATCGGTTATCTAATTGATATTTCCAGTAAATTTCGGATAAACCAGCTCGTCCGTAAGGCGATAAGATTTTACTGCAACACACGAGTAGTGGCGGTTAATCCAGAAAGCCAGTTAATGGGGGATAAGGTTCTACTATAATTGCAAAAATACAATTTGGATTTCAAAAAAATTGATCGACTTACAGCTGCTTTGTAACATTGAATTAAAAATATGGGAAACAATTGCAAACAAACAACACATGGGACTGACATACGCCTTGACATATAAAATATGTATGATGCTAATGGAGATACAGAATTATTTCAATTTTACTTAGCTGGGGCAAAAGAAACATTTTATATTTCATGACTAATTTTCTAAATTGATCAAACATTTAAAGTCAGCGGTCAACATTCTTCTTTATATAACCTTGAAAATGGAACTGCACAAGGCTCCTCCCTCCATTAGCATAAAATTATTTTTAATCTAAATTATTGACATATTTACACATATCTAATACGGGAAAAATTACATTATATGCACACAACAATATTTTTTTCCACCACAAATGTATTGAAACTATAGGAAAAGAATTAAGAGTTGTACAAACACACTAAATTAATGGAGCAAAGGTACAGAATTTGAATTTTCTCTCATATAAAATAAATTTTAAAATACCAACAATAAAAATGAATAATATATATATATTCCGTACACAAATCACATACAAGTATTAGGCCTAACCTTTGCCAAAAATCATACTTGGACCACGTCACTTAACTGATTCAATTACCCTCATAAAAATATACAAAGTATTAGATTAATTTTGGATTATGGATCACCTTTATATGTATATATATATATATATATGACAGCAAAAAGTTCATTGTTAAAAGTATTTGATGTTATCCATTATACAGGTTTAAGAATGAAAATAGATGCCTTTAAAAGCATTTCCATAAACAGCATACTTAATATTTCTGGAGAACACACACTTTGTATACAAAGAGACCAAACCTGGGTAACATTTAGGTCTATTGCGTATTAATGATACAACACACAACAGACCCTAATAAACCAACTTATACAACAATATTCAATTTGAAAATTCCTTTAATAATAACCATAATGAATTCAACCTTTATCTTCTTATTCTTGTGTCGGTCTTCATATCCCCTACCCTTCCCAATAAGCAGCAATGTGTATTGCTTTGTCTGAGATATCAGTTGTGAAATTTTCCTTTCTGCACTTAATCAATAGCGGACATGTAAACAGATGGTCTGCATTTTGCACCTCGCCGCATTCACATTTTTCATCTTGTATCCCCCTATATACAAAATAATTAATAAAAAAAATAACACAAATTCAAAATAGTAATGAAAAAAATAGCAACTAGAAAGGTAATCCGAAATACCCGCCATGGACAATTACAAATTACTCTTTTTATGTCAATTTTGTCTCACAATAAAAAAAAAAACACCAAACCATACATACAAAAATGTATGCAATGACAAAATACCAGACCACGGTATACATATATACAGATACTTAAAAAACAGACAAAAGTATGGGAATTTCAGCAATTATTCATCAAACAGAAAAATACAAAGCTGTGTCATATATAGTTAATACCACCCTGCATGTTATAAATTGCATAAATTTAACGGACTTTATGAGCGCCACAGCAAGCCTTATTAACAGTAAAAATCAAAGACAATACAAGGAAGTGTTTAGGGGTTATGCGACCCCCTTGGGCCGTGTTGTTTATTATAATTCATTAAATAAATTATTGAATGTGTATTAAATATACTTTTTATTGTAACTCGTCAAAATATTAATTTTATATTCACTTTAAGTATAAACCATAAAAATAGATGATTTTATTGTCAGTCAGGTTTGATAAAATGTATTAATTGTACAGACTCAAAAAATGACAACTGTCTTCTAATCTCAAACACCATCTGTTTACTACAATTAATAATCAATACAATCCTTTAGATTCTTGCGACACTGCCAGTCCAAGAGAAGATTTTCTACATTAACCAGAATTAATACATATCATCAAAATTCTATAGGCCAGTCTAGACTTAATGAATTAGCAACATTAAATATCCATCGTAAAATTTAAATAACAGTCGAATAGGTAATACAATCATCGTTATTCAATAAGAAACATAACAATTGTTTAAATCAAATCAATTGATTATTATTACTATGAATTTATACACTTTTATACAAATATTCATGAATACAATTTTGAATTTATTAACGAAATGTCCTATTGTTATAATAATTTGCCTTTGTACCTATAATAAACACACCTCCCCCCCCTAAATAAATTCTAGTTACACCACTGGTAATAATCAACAAGACTAGTAAAATTAACAATAAAATTTTCTCATGGATACCCGGCACTGCAGAATAATCTGAAATGAAAGAGCGGACACACTGGTCAAAGAAAAAGCAAACAACCAAGAGCAAGCGCACTGGAATACAAACTCTAATAAAGAATTTAAAAAAAAATTATGAACAACCGATTAAAAATTAAATGGCAAAACGAATGATTGAATACAAGCAATAAATTGAGTGAAATCAAAAGAACAAACCATAGCGATGAAGTTGTATTAAACCAACTGAGTTTATTGGTCATACACATCATACACACGTAATATGCCCATCTTATGAAAAAAGAGCCACCAAAAATATGTCATATATTCATGGAATGCAAAGACACACAAAAAACCAGAAAAAAAATATGACATCCCTGAATACTTATAGACCTAATGAAAACACTATTAAAAAATGTATAAACCCTTTAAATTGTACAGGGAGCTCTATAAATCAGGGAAATAATATTTGGGATAGTTATTTCCACGGAGTGATAATTCCATAGAATTATATAATATTTTGTCTGAAAGATTTTTCCGTGGATTCGTATAACTATGGATAATATATGTCGCGAACCATATTTGTCAAGACTGGTATTTTGCTGGAAAATATATAAACGGAAAGAGCATTGCATTCCGAAATAACTGATAAGATATATCTTACGTTTGTTTCATAAATTATACATATTACATAAAACATTATAATACATAGTACTGTCCCGATTCATACCAGTCTTGTAAAATATTTTACAATGTTATATTTTCCAATTACAGTTCTAGTATGTTATCGTTCCTCATTTGTACAAATTAGTTAAAATTTAATATATATATAATTACTAGCTGAATAACCCGGCTTCACCCGTGTACAGTTTTTTTTCTGTAACCTACTATAACTTTTATTTTATCAGTTTTTATATTTATTACAGGCTGCTTTTAGTTTATCCTAGGTTGCCCATGTATTGTAACAATCAGAAGTCAGCAAAAAATTATTTTAATATTTTGAATGTAACTGTCAAAGTGCCTTTAGTGAAAGGTTTCTTTAATCTGTGTTTCACCCAAGCCATTACTTTTCTTTTGATCACTTTTGCTCATTGTTCTATTATGTAACAGATTGTAAATTATATAAATAAAAACAAAAAAAAAAAAATATTTTGAAGACAAATTGTAAGATACAATTCTAATCGATAAATTGTTGAAATAAAATATACCCAAAAAATTATAACTTTCTGTAATAATAAATTATTGTGTTATAAAAACCCACCAATATTTATATTGACATATTTTGTTCATCTCAATACCTCTTTATAAACAGTATTTTTGTTACTGCCTTTTGCGGCTAAAATAACCAAACTACTGGCAGAGCTAACTCTAGAACATGCGACATAGAACTGTCCATGTGAAAAACATTCTTCTGTCAAGTCAATCCCTGCCATGCTCAATGATTGTCCTTGAGACTTATTAATAGTCATAGCAAAGCAAACTTTGAGTGGGAATTGTATTCTTTTAAACTCAAAGGGATAATCAGTTGGAATTAACGTTATTCTCGGGATTAAAACTATATCTCCTCTAACACACTCAGTGATAACTATAGCTTCTATTACATTTTTGTGCAGAGCTTTAACTTGCAATCTAGTTCCATTACACAATTTAGGTGGGTTAAGATTTCTTAGTAACATTATAGGTGCTCCAATTTTAAGGATAAGTTTATGTGATGGAAGACCCGAAGGATTCAGAGTATTAAGAAATTCTAAAGGGTAATGGACAGCATCATCTGATTAGATCACTGAATCAAAAGATTTATATTCAACAGCTTTTTCATTAAATGCCTTTAGTAGAATTTCATTGATTTCTACTGCTTTGTCGTTCTTTGGAGTTAAGATGGTTCGCTCGCACAACCATTCGATGGGTTTCATCTTGATATTTATTATATCTGGGTAAATTCTGGAAGTTACTTCTGATAAAGTGCTAACAACTGTACACAAATTTGAGGGAATAGTGATCTCACCTTCCAATGAAGGGAAATTTCCGTCTTCTATTTTATATAACATCTCAGCGAAAATCCCAGTAGATGTGTCACCTTTCACATGAACCCTCATATTTTTATGAAGTGCAACTTTCTGGATATGTGGCCACAAATACGAAGTTTTTAGACATGACTTTACTTCATCAGCCCTTGTACCCCTAGGTATAACTAACCCTTTAAAATGTGAATTTTGAAAAATCCTTTCTTAATGCGCCTATACATAGTAATAAGTACATTTACTGAAAATTTCATATCCATAGTTTCAGCAGTTCCAGCTAGGCGATGATGAATCACCCAGGACAAGTCTTTTTATGTATACAGATAATGTAAAAATTATTATACTTTTATCTACATTTGGTTTATTATTAAAATAAACCACAAGTCAATGGTCCAGCTACTGTGGCTTTAATATTAATAAAATTTAAAAAAAGATATAGATTACTATCGCATTTTTATTTTTATAGACATTAAATCCAATGAAAATAATAAAACGGTAAAACATACCGCTTGTTACCAGTTAAGGTTTAATATTAGTATAATTAATGAAACTTCTTATTATCTATTTAATAAAACATAAAATAATTTTTAGCAGCATTGTTGGCAGTATTGATGGTGTATTTGACACATCAGTTGCCAATTCAAGTGAATTGTTATTAAGCTCACCTCGAAATTCTACAAATAATTTGGATACAATTGTTAATAATGAAATTGGTAAATATAAAATACTTAGTACTATTTTTTTTTTTTTTTTTAAATTTAATATTAACAATATATGAATAACATATAATATTGTATTATTGGTTCTTTTCGTTTAAAGAAAACGATATTTCAGCTGCTCTTCGCCATTATCCATGGTTTCATGGTATGTTGGCCCGATCTGATGCTACCAATTTGGTGTCACATTTGGGTACCGATGGACATGGGATTTTTCTAGTTAGACAGTCTGAAACCCGAAAGGGTGAATATGTATTGACATTTAACTTTAAAGGAAAACCTAAGGTATTTATTTATAATTTAGCTAGTTCTATAGTGAACTTTTAGTAAAAATGTTTAAAAAAAAAAAGTAAAAACACATGATATTATGGTATATGATGTATAGCATTTAAGAATGACACTAAACGACCAAGGACATTGTCGAGTTCAGCATCTATCATTCTCTAGTATACAAGATATGCTTGAACATTTTCAAACACATTTAATACCATTAGAAAATGGTGGACCTGGTGATGTCACTCTCAGAGACTATATACTAAATACTCCAATTAAATATGGTGTACTTCCAACTAATAGTAATATTAACTTTATTGTTATTACACGTGATCCAAATGCTCCGTTGTCTCAGAATACGGAACACGGATCACGACTCTCAGCACCTCAGCTGTATAGAGAAGTATGTATATATAGAATGCATTATAACAAAAACATAATTTAAAAAAAAACAAATTATGTTTGGTTTTTTTTAGTTTAAGACAATGTTGGCTCCTATTAAAACTAAAACAAAAGAGTTACATACCAACCATACCAATCGACCAACACCAGAACCAGGAGTTGGAAATATTATAAGAGCAGTCAATAATCAGTATACATTAAGATAATTATAATGAGATTCCACCTTTATGATTTTGTTCAGTATTCAATAAAATGTAAATATTTTATTTTTATTAATTGTTTAAAAATATGTCTTAACATTTTACCGAGTTTTTTCTCGTGTTTGTGTGTTTTTTGTCTTTTCACATTAAACAATATAATAAACAGATTTTGTGAATTATTGTATAGGTTTCCATGTTTGTTTGTTCTTTTGATAATATTTTAATCGATTAAGGTTAATTAACAATTGAAAATGTGTTTGTATACTATATTATTATAGCTTACTAATAATAATATTTCAAGTTGACAAAATTAACATTTTTTTCACTTGTAATTTACAATTATTAGTCAAATTTGGATTATAAAATCCCTCGTGTTATTTCTAGTATATCGTTTAGAACATTTCAATTGGTAAGTTAGCGGATTAGTTTTTTTATATTTATTTTTTTTCATAAATAATATTTACAGATCTTATGTGTCATAATTTATGCGATTGGTAGTTTTTTATTTAATTGATATATTGATTACCTAGATATAATTTATAATATATCTAATGATCGTTACTTGTGTGAATGAAAAAAAAAAAAAAAAGTGATAATGTAATTACATAATTAAAACTTAAAGTGATGAGTACCATAACTTTTTTTAATGTTTTGTTAATTGTTAGTTTCGACGGTTCAATTTAGTTTGTTTGCTATTTTGAGTATTCTACAATTAAATTTTTTACTGATTTCCTAATTTTATTGGGGAGTGTGTGTGTGTGAAACTATTATACACAATCCTAACATAATTTTTATGCAAAATATAATTAATATTGATAATGGCGATTATAAGTGGCACGCCATAGAACTTATACCACGGGCCTATGGTAGCGCGTAGCTCGTAAGTGTATTATTTCAATGAGATAAATCGCATATCGTCAAGTAAAAAAAGCAGCATATATCGTTTGTTTTTTTTTTTTTTTTTTCTAAATCAATTTTGTAAATAAAAGTTTTTTTGTTGTATTTTATATGGACGCCGCCGAATTCCTAAGCGGCCCGACGATCGAAAACTGATATTTTTCTAATGAAATTTCAAACGGACCGTCGTCAGTAAGTCCGAACTATTATCCGACAACCGTCGAACGCACACCGCGCGCTATCACGTCGCGTCGCTCGATATTTTTATTCCATTGATACCGCCGAGCGGTTAAACGCTGCTCGAAATTTTCAAGTATTCGATATGGCGTTGATAAATTGTTTTTTTTTTTTTTTTTTTTCAGTGCCACCACGACGATGGAAAATAAAATTACTATTCGTACGATACGTGTTTTTTTTTTTGTTTTTTTTTTTTTTTTGCTTCCGTCGAGCCAATCTAGACTAACCCGGAACAGTTTCCGTAATATTATTCTATGGCCGTTTCAACGGTCTCAATACGATAATATTGTCAACTATTATTGCGTCCGGCCGAGCGTGTTGCCCGCCTATAATATATAAAGGTTATTTTCACATATTTCTCCACGGTGTTTTATTACGATAAAACCAATTGGGTAAGTCATTAAATATACCTACTTATATAGAGTGTACGAACGCCGGTGCGTGTGTAGAGTGTTTCGTCGTCGTTGTAATTTCGGATACGATTGTCCTCCGCCTTGTACCTAAAAATTAATTTAAAAAAAACGTGTGAATGTTTTGCCGCGGAGAACTGTCCCATCCCGTCTGTCACAATGCCGTTTAATACTATAACATTAACAATATATTTAACGGAATCGGTTGGACCAAGATAATAAATGTTATTTATATATGGGTATAGAATAAAAAAAAAAAAAACGGCGGTTTTCGAACTGTGGGGTTCCGGCGAGAGTAATCCGGGACGGGCACATCTGGAATATCCGAAATAAATCAGCAATATAAAAGTTTGTTCGTTTTTTCCAGTGTATGTTTTAATTTAATTTCGGGCCGAGTCTGTTTTGTCGGCGTACAATAGATAAGTAGTACTTTGTTAAAAAAAAAAAATTATTATTTATAAATCTTCAGTAGTTAATGGAAATATTGAAGAAATATACGACGGGAAATAATAGTGCGACATTTAAACTAAAAATACTAGAAATACTGTGTCTTCGTTAGAAAAATAACAATACAATTGGGTTAAAAGTCCGTTTATTATTAATGTAAAAACAATTAATTGACCATAAAAAATTTCTTATAGTTCTGTAACAAAGTGCCAACTATTTATTGAAATTGTCGCACCGATATTCATCGTTAAAAACTTTGTTCGGCGAAATGTCGTTAATAGATTTTTGGTTAAAATGCTAAAAATTGTGTACGAATAATTTTTCTTTTCCAACAACGTATCCCGGTGAAAGTGGATTTTCATCGTATTCAAATCTCTTCTATAATGCCAAACTTTAAAATATTGGTGAATGAATAAAAATCGACATCATTGTACCACATTAAAATTTATAAATAATCGTATTGTATAATTTGATTTGTTCATTCGTTAAATATAATAATTATTATTATTATTATTGATTAAATAAAATATATTGTGTTTCTTATACGCGTTATAAAGTTACAAATTAAAAAGCAAATCGTCCATGCATCGTTCTTTATGACTTGTGGTTTGAAACCAGCGGTCCTGGGGTTCGATGAATTTGTCTTTTAGCGACATAGTGGTACCTCCACGAAACAACAAAAAAGTTTTAAAATATTAAATGAGCAATTTGAGTTGTAGACTTTTTGCTCGCCATTTACGTAAATGCCGATCGATAAAAATATTTAAAATATTACCTAGCGGTTGGCGGTACGATTAGAGCGGGTGGCTATGCAGCCATTGAGGGGGTGCAGTGGCAATCGAATTCAGACCGGGAGATTAGAATTTATCAGGGCCGCCCGGCGTTTTTTTCAATACAAAAAAAATTACTTAGATTCATTTTCAATAATAATTCATTCGGTATTTTTACTTTTACCGATACATTTTAATATTATTATACAAATATTTCGAGCACTATTTTATCGAACTACTATAATAACCGGCGGCTAAAATATACATTTTTTTTTTTCTCGTACTACACACTTTGTCAGTGGCAATTTTTAGGCGGCGAGAGGTGATCCCACCCCTTGGGCGTATTTTTTTTTTTTTTTGTTTCTACACAATACTTATGCACCCTGTACTGGGGGCCATCGCACAATTTTCAATTTCGCGTTACACGCTCAGCATGTTTAGTCTCCGACTGTGATAATTACAATTGATTTTTCGAATCGGTTTTGTTAAAGAATCATTTGATATATATGTATATAGTCACATTTTTAAACGAATTGAAATTTGACGGAGACAGTAAACATAATAATAATAATTCAATCGCGCAAATAGTTATTGTTATTTGATGATTTTGAAATTTTCCATTTCCTGATGCTGGGTACACGGCGATAATCAATTAACGTGGGGGGGGGTGTATGGGTACAGATTTATTTTGATATCGATTACTTTTAATCGTTTCGGAAACGGGATAATTATATATTTTTTTAAATATCCCCACGACAAGCGGATACGGTAGGTGGTACAGTTGGTGTCGGAGGTACCCGCCTACCCGTGAGCCCGTTAAATGGGAGTGAGCGGGGCCGCGGCTCCGTTGTTCACGCGCACGTGTCGATAGGGGGTCGGCGGCGGCGGCGGCGGCGGCGGTTTGGCATTTGCGAAAACCGACCAATGGGAAGGCGTCCCATCGGCCGGTTATTCTACCGAAAAGTACACGGCCCGCGTAAATCTCTTAAATCTCGTTGGCCCCAGCGTACAGTGACGCAACTCGAGTCCGAATCTTGGAGGGCTTGCTACACAGTTATGGATCGCTTGCACGGTCGCGCCCCCGAGGCCCCGACATTGCATATAGCCAGTATTCGGTATATATTCACAATTTTTTGTTATACGTTTTTAAAGTGTCATAACATAATTTTCTATCGATATTTATGATACTGGAATTAGTAAAGCGCTGCTGTAACACGGTGCTTCGCGGCCAATTTTCCAACCGCCGTTCGTGGTGGGATGGAAACACTTGGTTCGGATTTCGCTGAACTCGCAGTCATGGTTAGGTTACCGGCGTTAACTTGTACGAGTTTTGGAAATACTTCTTTATTTTAGCATTTATGTCATCTGTACTGTGTTTTTTTTTTTTTATATATATTTATTTTTTGTTACAAGCATTTCTGCTTTTAAGCACTCCGCGTTTGAATCCATTATAATCATAGAATTTTTCTAAAATCTAATCATTTTATTACGTTAGGTACTTAATAACTTTGTTTGATATGCACCTTATAATGCCGAACAAAATGTTGATTATTTGCATAATCCTTATTCACAAAGTTTTGGTTGTCATTCGAAAACCTAAACTTAAAATTATTAATAATTGGAAAATAAATAGTACGCCTCCAAAAGGCTTTCAACTGGTTCTGACACTTATTGTTCTTCATAAATTAGCTCTAGTGTAGTCGTTCCCAAATGGAAATTTCTCAACTTATTCGTCCTCCAGTAATCCTAAAATGACCATGTTATGTTACTTGTTCACTATAATAAGTTATAATATAATATCAATTATAATCTGTAGACAAGATAAGAAAAAAAACTAACAGATAATAAAATTACATTGTTAAAACTGAAGATGTTTTACATCTTGTAACCTAACCTTACAAAGATGTGGAACTTGTGGGTGGACTCGCTCAAGCACTTCCGTAGTTGCACCACTGCCCGTATAAATACGCGGACGCGAGCTACGAATAAAAATAAAATCCGATAAAACGAACGGTTTTTTTTTTTCCACCCCGCTTCGTATTTATGTGTCTAAAAGTTGCTATATAAATCCCGAAGACGACTGATGATGATGCCGTTTATTTCAGATTCCGGGGGGGGGGTTATCCGAGATCATTGTTATCAATTATTTCCGCGATTATTCAATGTTCTTTTTAACTGGATCGCGAATCATCTTCCATCGTCCATCTTAATAATCGCAATCTGAGGCCATTGTGGATAAAAAGTCGGCTGAAAAAGTGCTTAAAGAGTTAACTTTCCGCTGTTTACATTGTTGAAAAGGCGGAAAAGTGAACGGAATATCGGGACCTAATATTTTACAGAAACGCCGTACCAATACCTTAAACCTATTCGGGGGAAAACATTTCTTTTTCTTTCCCTAAGGGAGGGTCTTAGGGGAAAAAATGTAAAGCGTTCGTAAATATCACACTTATTAATTACTCTTTGGGCGCTCTACGTTTATATTAATCTATTTTATTTTGTAAATCTCCTGGGAAACATTGAAATAACTATTTTACACTTTGTATGTTGGGCGATTCATTTTTTTTTAATTTGTCCTAATATTTCGGTGTGTTGGGGGGAGGGGGTTGAACCCTCAAAACCGTCACTTGCGTTCGCCCATTTTTCTCTTTACCCACTTGTTGTAAAAATGACGTTTCGACAAAACGATTGCAGTAGCCGAGTCGTAGGGATTTTGATCGAAACGTAATATTTTAATTTGCAGTATCATACACGAGGATGTCAAATAAAAAGTATCTAAACGCTAAATATACCCCCCACCCCACCACCATCACCACGGTGGGCTAAAAGACAATAATATGAAATCGACATTTAAGTATACGTATATTATGATTTGTTGCGGTCCGTCAATACAAATTCCAATGTGAATTTTATAATCTGTTAAATTATTAATATTCTAGTAGATAATATTTATGAACGTTTATCGATATGCCTACTGGCTGTACAGAGCGTAACCTATAATTCATTCGGTTTCCCAATTATATTATTGAGAAACGGAAACACGTGCATTTATTGTACTTTAACTGCAGGTGTTTTCCGGGTACCTGAAATCTGTGAGTGTGTCCGTACGCGTAATTTCAAGAAGGGGACGAATAAGATAAGACCCGACAAAAAATAAATAAATAAATAAGAAAAGATGTTCTTTGGATATGAAAATATTCGTAAAAGTTTGCAATTATTTTTCTGGGAGGGGTGGGGGGGAAAGTGTCCCGTGTGCCCCGTATATTTGCGTTTAGAAACGCATTTCGGTGTCGAAAAATCAAATAAAAAATGGAAACTAGCGACGATAATGGATATTATTGTAGTGTATAAATAAATAAAAGCTCGTAGATAACCGCAATAATGTGCGCGTGTGTGGGGGGGGTTTTTGTGGCGATCGGGCGATAATATTTTATTTTATACTATTATTATTATTATTATTTCGATTATTATCATAATCGTCATAATTAAATGATTGTTTATTGTAGTTTATTTGTTTATTGGAATCGGTACGAATTTGCGAGACGTGTCGAAGATATTTATCGATCGTTATCACGGTCACACTGTTGGCGTAAAAAAAAAAAAAAAAAAAAAAGAGGGTAGTAGAACACGGTTTGGACACCAGCGTTTCGTGCGTACCATTTTCGTGTTATGTTTAATCTAGCCAAAACGGCGTTTACGACAATAAAAACTAACACGTATTTTTTTTTTATTTTTTTATTTTTTTTTTTTTTTCCCATTAGATAAACCGTCGATATTATATATTATAGGAAATACGTGTCGGTTATTGTTTGTTACTACTATTATTATTATTATTATTATTATTATTGTCATTAGACTAGATCTTAATAGTCGTAACGCTCGTAACAACAGCGTAATATAATTACTATAATAAAACATAGATTTAATAATACGAAATTTGTTTTCGTCACACGGATTGTATTTGGGTAAAAATCCGTGTTTTTTTTATATAATATTTATTTAATCGTGGTTTTTTTTTTTTTGTCGTCCGCAAATATATTTCGTTTTTTTTTCGTTAAAACAACATTATTCTTTTCTAATCTCCATCCCCCCACCACCATCACCGCCATCGTCGTATATACGTGTTTATATATTATAATAATAATAAAAAAAATTAATTTTCCTTTCTTTTTATAACTATAAAAATGTGCATTTTAATATCGTCCACAATTCCGTTATCGATATTGTTATTCGTGATAGGGCTATCGATATTCAGTGGAATTCGATTGTTTTAGCATGTCAGTTGCAGCTGGCCACTTTAAACAGTGTTAACAGTGTAACCTGTGCAGATATGTCTTTTTCTACTTTCGTTTTTTTTTTTTTTTTTTTTTTTTCAAATGAATTTTTTTCTAATTTTATTATTTCAATACATTCATGTTTATTAGATATTTAAACACGTTTTAAAATTTCATATTTACCTCCGTTAATAGTTACCTACCTACCTATCAATTATATAATTGTCAATCTGCAAAGATTGAAATAATTGCTGTAAGTAAATATAATATATGTACTTATTAATATTGCATTATTCATGTTTTTTTTTTTTTTTTTTTTTATTATTATTATTATTAATAATATCAAAATAATTGTATTGTAACAAATTACAATTTATTGGTTAGTGATATTTGTGCTCATCTAATAATTTTGTAATTGTATTCATAAAGTAATTATTATTAATATTATTTTTTTTTTTTTTTATCGACAGCTGCCTAATTTATTTTAAATTTCGAAAATAAATATTAAAAATTAACCTATCATGTATTACATTAAATATCTAGTCAAGAAAATTTATTTATCTACTTTATTTTAAAAATCTTCCTATACAGTCATACAGAGTATTATACAATATCATTATTAGGTAAATTCAAATATAAGAAAGTTAAACACAAAAATGTTATATATTATAGTTTTGTGTAGACTGTACATTTTTTTCTATTAACCAGTAAGGTGCACAGTTTCGAATTTCCATATTTGTGAGCAATTATTAATATTAAATATTTTCTCCGCGGTAATTATTTAAGAATTTATGTTATAATTCAAACTTCAAAGATTTACAATTTATTTTATTGTGATTCTTATTTGTTTAAAGGATCAAATATTATGATTGGTTTTAATTTTATTATATTGTTAAAAAAGATAATATATTCTGCTAGCGAACATCAACGTCTGGGGTAATTATTTATCATGTGCACCGGTACAACGGGTTAAACAATACAAAAAAACAATTTTAATCGGATTACTTATAATAAATACATAAATTAGTTCAAAATTATATTGTATAACTATTAAATTAACTATTTTGCCTGTTTGGTTACTGGGTTTAGCATTAAAATAAAAATTGCATTCTAACACACTATTACATTAATTTACATAATATTATTTTTATTGTGGTTTTATTATTATTAATATAATTAATGAGAGATTATATATGTTTCAATACTGAGTATATAATATATATTTGTTTTAGTTTTGAAATGACTGAAGAAGATTTGTATAAAATTCCATTTTTTAAGCTATTAAATCTTCAGGCTATCACTAATCTTGATTCTGATCCGTCTGAGGTAAATATAATTTTTAACAATAATTTACCAAATTTATTTTTAGTGTTAGTAGTGAGCCGATATTACTTTTTCCGATATTCGCTACTGATATAAAATCAATATTTGAAATAATAACAATGAGCTGATGTTGTCAGTTAAAAACCCTATTTTTTTTTTTTTATATTCTATAGACATCTGTTTTATCCAAAAACATCGGTTTTAAAACAATTGCCAAATTTCGTTACCTATGTTGTCATATTTATACTACACAATCTAAATTGAATTGTAATTTTCGAATAGGCTCAAAATTGACTTTTCTATTTTATTCCATGTGCGTTTTTGCAATATACAAATAAACCAATATTTAATGATATAAAATATTAATTTAATTTGTATAAAATATTTGTGATGAAAAACAACTTACTTTCTGAATTAAATCAAATGGTTCAACAGAAAATCAGTGTTTCTTAAAAAAATAAATGTTTTCAGAAATGAGCCTTTTATCAAAATGTAAAATTAAATTGTACATCAGATTATCATAGAAATTGTATTCTTCGACATTTTTCTTTTTCTTATTGATCTCTAATGAAAAAATTTAATATAATTTATGAACTATATCTAACTATTAAAATATTAATCAATACATAAATTATAGTTTAACTTAATGAAATATGAATATATTATCATATCCTATCAGTTTTAAACCGATAATATTTAATATGAAATACTAGAATTGTCTAGTAAATGTTTAGAGCAGTGTGTTATAATACATTTCTTTTTATTATTATTACTATATTTGTTACATTTAAATGTTAATAATGTTCTGTGTTTTTCTCTTTAGATCGTAAGTCTATATAAGTCCACTTCATCCATTCAATATACAAAACTCTTGGACAGAAACAATAGTATAAAAACCAATTATGAAAATTTTTGTATCAGAAAAGGCAATTTAAAGCTCTTGCCATTTAAAGATTTTGATTTTATTGGTAAACAAGTTGTTTGCCAAAAATGTTGTCAAAAGTTTGCTTCCAAAATGTCATATAGGGCACATATTGGTACCGATATTTGTATTAAAACTTACAATGGGCCAAATCTTGTATATTTAAATTATAAGAGCAGAAATTGTAAACAAACTCGAAAAAAATACAAATATAACAATGATTTAAATAATCATGATATTAAAAAGAATATATTAAATTCTGAAATGTTGAACACCTTGCAGACGCGTAATAACTGTTATTCGGATAATATAATCTATCAACGTAATAAAGTTAAAGAAAAACAAGTAAACAGTAACAGTAGCAGTTCCACTAAAAGTGATGATTTATCTGTAAAAAAACCAAGAGGAAGACCTAAAAAGACCATTAATGTTGAGCCAAAAAAACGAGGCAGACCTAAAAAGTTTAATGCTGTAACAGGTAGCAGTTCAAGTCAAAGTGATAACAGTATTGATAGTAATCTTGAAAGTTGTGTGACTGTAAATACACCACTAACAGTCAATGCTGATACAAATAATGTTAATAAATATAATATTGGTACACATGATGTTAATGT
Organism: Tuberolachnus salignus; assembly: GCA_956483605.1. NCBI lineage: Eukaryota > Metazoa > Arthropoda > Insecta > Hemiptera > Aphididae > Tuberolachnus > Tuberolachnus salignus. The sequence continues at coordinate 19,944,706 of OY101438.1, forward strand.
AGAAAAAAAACAAAAGTTGCAGAATACGATGGCAATTCTCACTGAAGAATATTGGAAACTTATAGGTGCTGTGTGCATACCAGATAAAGATATTATTGACAGAATACATAAAATCTCTAATGAACATCATGATGAAACACAAAATACGAAAGAAGAAAAAACAACTGATTTATTATTTAACGAAAAAGAAATTTGTCTTAAGTTAGAAACACTAGAAAATGAATTAAAGTCACTTTCTAATCAATTTGAGGAAATATTTGAATTTACCTATGAAGACGAACTAGAATCAATGCTATCCAAAATTATTGAAAAGCGCAACGAATATAAACAACATAAACTGAAGAAGACGTGTATAAACAACGGATCAACAACTAATAAAGGAAAAGAGAATATTCAGTTAGAAAGGAATGAAGAAGATACTGAAATAAATAAAATGAATATAGATTTTGATCAAAATGAAAAAAATGTATGGTTAAATAATGAAAATAAAGGTAACATTTCTCCTACTACTATAACAGTGATATTAAATAATTCCGATATTGATGATTGTGAATCTATAGAGTGTGCTGATATAGACGAATTGAATTCTAACTCAACAAATATGGATAATTTTGGAGAAATTTTAGAAACCATAACAGAGGATGAAACTACAAATTTTACCAAGTCGGCTTATACAAATATGAAAAAAAATAGTGACTTTAAGTTGTTTTGTAAATTTTGTGGTGAAAGATATGCATCTATTGCTGAATGGAAAATGCATATTTCTGTACATTTGTCTATAATCGGTAACAAATTTTTATGTAATATTTGTGGTCATAAGTTCAATGTGCGTAAAAACTTTTTAAAACATCTCAGTATGCACAACAAGCAAATAGACCTAACAAGTGATAAAATCCATCTTAAAAACTTAGAATGTAATATATGTCATAGACAGTACTATTATCTGCGGTCATATTATGACCACTTGAAAACTCACAACACTTAATAATCATATTTTAAATTAATTGTGTCAGTTTAATTCTAAATCAATTAGAAATTGGTTACCATGTTATTTTTATGCAATATTATGATTAAATGAAATATTAATTAATTTGTCATTTTTTACTGTAACATTTTGATATTTATTAAAATTTATTTTCAAAAGCATGATTTTTATTTTATATTATATATTATAATTACAACCAACATGATTATGCAAATCAAGAAGTAAAAGCATTAAAATAAGTGATAACGAAAATAACATTACATCAATTTTATTTTAAATTAAGATTTCCATTGTAGCAAGTACTATGTTTTAAAACTGTATTATTAGTTATATATATATATATGTCCAACAATAAATTAGAATAGATATATTTGTATGAATATATTATGTTTATATGTATAAATTCATAAATTAAATGACTTGTGTATGTAATACAAATGAATTACTTAATTATACAAACTAAATCCGTAAAAATCAATTGAAAATGATTAACTAACAACTATTTTGATTTAACAAAAATTCAATTCTTTATGAAAAAAAAAAAATATATATATATATACATTTTGATCAATATGAATATACAATAGAAAATAAGTTTATCTCAAAAATAATGTTCAGTTTTGTTAAATGTGTAATGTTAATTTTATTGTGATTTGAACAACCTCTATTATTGCATATTAATTGTTTACCATGTGTTATCAAATTTACTTTATTGTGCCTTATTTAGTTTGTAAGTATTTTACTGTTTTTATTATAATAAAATGTATATGTTACTGTGCAATATTGACTGGCTCAACTTGTACGTATTATAATTGATTATATAAATATAAAATCATGATATTATTTGTTCCTGAATTGTTCAAAATTGATTTCAATGTCTTAGGTGCACACTCCATAAATTATAACTATTTTTTTTTATTTACAAACGATTTATACAATCGCCACTGCTAGGTGCAGTAGGTACAATTGAAGACATTATATGCGTTTTGAAAATATTGTGAACCGTAAAAGAAACACAGTGCCACTATCGCTCTACGAAATTGACATTTAATATTTATTTGAGTTCCTTATTTAGGGACTTGGCAATTATTTGATCAAGTCATGACACCATTGACGCTTAAGACGACGAATTTGGATATTAGGTATTTCATTGAATGACAGAGCTGATAAAAACGGATTGCTATGATGAATTAGTTGCGTATGGTATTATTTGTAAGTGGTTATAGCGGATTCGATTACAGAAGGTATGTTTAGGTCTTTGTGAAGATCATTTTGAATGTAGAACGGAGCTTTTGTAATGATTCTTAATATTTTTTATTGAATTATTTGTAAACGATTTATATTTGATTTTTTCGCAAAGCCCCAAATTTGTACGCTGTACGATCAAACTGGTTTAATTAATAGTTTATAGCATATTATGTAAGTCAAGTTTTGAGTGGGTTAGGAGGAGGTGGTAAGGTTAAATAAAGTTATTTTGAATTAAAATTATTACTTGAAAACCATAATTTTGTCTTTTTAAATAATATTCAAAGAAAAAGAAGATAATTTCTTCATAAATAATACAAATTATTACTTATTTTATTATCACAATATTTTACATTTTTATCATGAATTAAGACGGTTTCGTGGTTTTCATTGAACGCAAACAAGTAAATACTTAATTGGAGATTGAGGAACAAAAACAATGGTCTTGGCCTAGATCGAAAACAGTCCGCTGTAAACAATTAATTTTGGAGGACGTCACAATATAACATTTGCCGTCTCTGTCCTTCTAATGGACTTAGATAAACATTTATTTTCATTAAATTAAAGACGAAAATGTGTGTGTGTTTTTTTTTTTTTTTTTTGCCACATTATCACAAAAGGATTTTTTAAATATTTTCATTATTCATATTAATATTTTAGAAGAACAAAAGAAAAAAAAAACGTTCGAGTAAAAATAGACTGTACGTCAAATATAATTATTCTGTGAAAACACAGTAAGTACCCGTTATGTAGACTTTTATTACATTTTTGTTTTAAGTCTATTTGGGCCAGATGAGTACCGTGGGAACCACGAAAATCCTACCGACTACAAAACTATTTATAATATTACCCGGTTAGAACAGAATGACGGAGACGGCGAATAACTCGCACGCGACGAGAAATATTGCCATCGTCATTGACCACCGCAGAAGCGGCATGTAGAATCCGTGACGAAAACAGTGGAAGCCATACGGTTTGGTTTTGGCTATTGATAAGCGTTATCAAAATCACACAACAACTGCGATTTTAATCCGCAGACAACAACAAAAGTGAAGGTAGGTACTCGATAACAATATTAACGACAACAGAACAAATGGACAACGGTTGTGAATTCGAAGGATTCAAGCAACGTACAAACACTAAAATAATGTGATTTCGAATAGAAATCCGTATATATATAATGTAAGTAATGTTGTGTATTTAATATTATCCTTGTTGGGTTTTTTGATCTCAAAAGTGGATTTCCGCAGCGGAATATTATTATTGTTATTATTTAGTGTTGGTGGTGTCGAGAGTTTATCCGCTTAAAACAATGAATAAAATGCGAATTGTTTTCGTTTTGGACGCCGGCGTGCTGTTCGCCCTGCAACTCATGCAACTGTCCAGCCTGGACTATTACGTGTGGATCGTGTTCCGGAACACACGGTATTCCAGGTACTCCCAACTGGCGTTTGTGGCACTCAACTTGGTGTTGACGGTACTATTTTACCACACGTTTCTGAACTGCTACAAAGAATACAGATACAGGCAGAAGCAGACCTCCGCGGTGGAGACCGCAAGCACGGCCCGATCCAACACCAAAAAGTATCCGGTGTACCTGAACTGTATCACTTGGGGTGCGTACGTTATCATTTTGTTCTTCAAGATCGTGTTGATTTTCTCCAACAATATCGTCTCGCTGATCAGCTACCGCGACTTTATGGGACCACAAATGCTAAAGGTGAGTAATAATGAGCCGACTATTTTTTATATTGCTGTACGCTTTTTATATAGGTTTTATTTTATTTCACATCTCTTTTCAGTTGCTCATCGGACTCTCTGGCATTGTATTTTATCTGCTGGTTAACGCTGAATGTGTTGGACGTCAACTCGACCGTGAAAAATGGGTAACAAACTCGTGGATCATAGAAATTTTTGACTCTGTTGAACTACTGTCGATAATCATATCCACAAATGATCAAATTGGCCATGTACCCTATTTCATTTATACATTGACCTTCGCAAACTTCATGCTGCCATTATGGATACTGTATAGAATATCTCAACCGGACAACGAGATTAAACCAATGGGTTTGCCCCAACCAGTGTGTTATAATTTTTTACATTTAATTTTGGTACAAATCCCATTTTTAGGAATACGTTTATACATGTGGATTGTTTTCAATCACAATGCTTCTGTATTCATAATGAAAAATCTATTGCATATCATTTTCTTTTTACATTCACTGTACCCGCATATAATTGAGATTTCCAAGAAAAACCAATATAGCCCTGAGAATTGCTTCGATGAATCAAGTCCAGAAATTATTTTAACCAATCGTAGACACGGGGAACCCGCTGAAGTGGTTTAAAACTATTATATTATGTTTAATGCTTAAACACAAATGACTTGATCGAACTTAGACATATGTATATTTTATGTTATATAGGTAATCAATTTTTTATAAGACACTAATTATCTCAGAAAATATTAACTTTTTTTTCAAGGTTTTCTTTTTAGACAATTTCAGATAATGCAATTCTGTAAATTAACAATACCCTTATTTTTTCACCCTTATTTTTGTATTTGGTTGTGAAATTACTTTCATATTATGATTTTTATAATGGTTGTTTAAAATTATATTATAAATCTAAAATTTATAATTTTATAGTTGAAATATCTCTCCAACGCGAGATAGAAATAAAAAATTTTAACACCAACATTTTATTTATGGAGCTTTTAATATCAAATTCGAAAATCAAAAGTTGGCAGTACTAGCCTAACAGTACTAAACATAATTTTGAACAAAACAAGAGCAGTGTAAAATTGGGGAATTGTGTGTATCTTCAATTATCCAAGTAGAAAATAAGTTAATGCTTTCCGATATAATGAATGTCTCACAGAAAATTGATCATTCTGTATATTATATATTTCATTTTTGCACAATAATTGATTACTTATACTTCCTAAATCTTGTGTTCATTTCGAATAATCTTCATGACTTGTTACTGGTTATCGCCTCCCCACGATAAAAAAATACAAAATGATAATTGGACATTTTTTTTTTTTTTCTTAATAAAACACAACTAATGGAAATAATTTAAAAACAGTATGGTATATTTCAAGCATAAAAATATAACAAATAATCTCTCTACACAAAACTAATTGTATAGACATAATATGTAATGTGACTAACAAAGACTTATGGCGATAATATGTTATGTAATTATGTATTTACTTCGGCACACACAATTTATAAAAAAAGTGTATTATTATTAAGTTATAAAATTAAAATAATTTTATTATTACTAACTATAATAATGTATATAATTAACTAGACTTATTTTATATTTGTATACATTCGTGGGGATAAATTAAATATAAAACTTACAATTTAATGGCTTTAAAAACTATCTTAAATACGATATATAATAATTAAGACTGATCGAAACGACAATGACTTATACCAAATAATTTGTTAATCCCATTAACTAATGTATTTCAAAATCTGTAACTGCCTAATGTATGATCTCATTTGACATTAAATTTTTTGAACTCAATTTTATATTCATAACTATCTATAATTTTTTTTTAAAATAAATTTAGTATGCGTTATAAAATGTAAACATTACATTTATAATATTTGTAATGTTATACTTTTAGAACTATTCAATATTTTAAGTAATCATAACTGATTGTGATTGTTTTTCATTCAATTTTAATCAAATTAATTACTAAATATATATTTTAATAAAGACTATGGAATAAGTAAAATATTCTATAAAAAAAAAATAATAACTTTTTGGTTGTTTGTATGCATAAAAAATATTAAAATATTCTGTTTATAATAGTGTGACAATAATATTATACAGTAAACAGTTTTATAAATTAAATAAATTGTGTAGTTTTATGGATATCTGTTTAGTAATTATATTTGTTAAATTTATACAACTATTTTATATTAATATAATTAATAAAACCAATATTCAAATTATATCAAATTTTACATATGTATATGTTTTTATATTATTAATTCACCTAATTTACTTGGTGTGGACAAACATTCTAGCGATTTTTTTATTTAGTTTTGTGCGCATATAGCCAAGCAGTAATGGTTGAAAATTGTATAAGACGTTCAGCATAAGTTGTACTCGGTGGTTTTGCTAAAAATGAAATTAAATACAGTCTTGTTGGAATTATATAAAATACTGGTCATCACAGTTGGCCCGTAGGGAATAATAAAAATAATATTTTTTTTTTTCACCAGTCGCATAGAAAGAAAAAAAAGGAATTTTCGATAAACTCCTCCTTTAGATTGAATTTCCAATCCTGTCTAAATCCAGACAATTACAATGTAATTTTTTCAGCTTTTTAGACTGTCATATGTTCTTGAGGTACAGTGACCATTTAGTGAGTGGTATTTGCACACCATGACTTGACTCTGGCCAGTTTGATGGCCATCATAGCTGGGCAGTTGCGTAATCAGGGGGAGGGTGTTAGGAGTTATAACTCCCCTTATGAGTATTTATATACTAATTTTAAATCTTGAAATTTATATATTTCAGCCAATAAGAAGTGATAAGGAAAAGTTTGATTTGTCAAATAGAAACTGGCATTTTTTGATCAGATTCCGGTTAGGGCTACAACGCCACATCCCCCTTACGACAAATTTCAAAAGTATTCAACAATCAAATATATCCACTACGCTACATATTCCATATTACAGGTATATATTGTCACCCATCACCACCCTCCCTTAACCATTACCATATTTTACATTATACAAAAATAAATAAACATTTCTTTTTATTTAACAATTAAAAACATATATGAATTAAGTATTAAGTATACATATATTAATATATTATAATAAAAAATATTAAATATTTTATACATTTTAATATGCCCATAAATGTTGATATAAACGATCGATGTCTTGTTCGTCCCGTTTTGGACATCTTGTTTCTTCTGCACTGTTTTTGCAAAGTTTATCGCAACTCTTTACGTACCGGTCAGGTTTAAACAATTTAATGTGAGGTACAGCACAACTAATAAACACAGCATTTCTTTTATATCCTATGATGGTGTTCATAGGAACTAAATGATCTTTTACATTCTGATGAACATATAGAAATAGTTGAAATTGCAGTTTTAAAAGTGTATTTAATGTAGGTATTTTTGAGGAATCTCTTAAGTCTTTAAATTCTCGAAATGCTCGAATTGTCGATTTTTCATTTAAATGAAACTTTGTTTGCAATTTTCTAACGCTTTCATCACCGTATTAAACATCATTATTATTGGGATCTAATATATTTAAATCTTTAAATTTATTTTTATTTTTTGATACATGCATTGCACGAGTTGTAAAAAGTCTTGAACGCATGTTGTTATCAAGACTAGTAAACAAACGCCAGATATTTATACATTTTCGGTACCGATTTATCTATGAATAATGGGTACATTTTTAAACTTCAACAAAGCACAAGAATTCAACAATTTTTGTGTTTTTAGTTCATATGTGTTTGCCATTCAATCAAAAATGCAAATTGTACGTTCTGTACAACTAATTGCAGCTGAAAACGACAAACTTTGTTCTTGTAACTTTTAATATAATAAGCAGTTGTATTTCAATACTGTTAAAGAAAAATGTAATTACTTTATGATTATTTACTACAGCAGCTGTCAAACAAATAACTATCACAGTTTTCTGATTCGATGTTGTAGATTCATCAACAATCTTTTATATTCTAAAATATCTGAAGACAATTTTTTTAAATATTTCACATGCTTATTTTCCCAACAATCTGGGGTTAATGTTCTGGAGTTAATAATGATTTTTCATCAGTTTCAATGTTTTTTACATCTTACAACTTCCACCTTTATAAAATAAATTTGTAAATTAATAATCACGCAAGTAATCCAAAATATTATACGAATGTAACACAATAATAAAAACTATTAACTATAGTGCAATAATTTCCTTAGTATAAAACTCACAAATTGTGGCTGCGATTGTATTAACAGTTTCGTACGTTTTGGTTCTGGATTATTAAAAATGTTTTGGCTATACAATGTTATAATAATTAATAAGATTTATTAAAATAATTTATTATCTTAATTTTTAAATATATCTGTGACAATTATTATATCATTTATTCTATATGCGTTGAACTTAGTAAACAAATTATTATTAAATACTAACTTTAACTTTGATCAATGAATCCTAAGAAGAACAATACGATATAAAGTATTTTTTTTTTTTTTTTTGGAGGTGTCGCAACCTTCGGGGGAACTCTACCCGATAGGGCAATTCTTCCCCCACAGGCGCATCGTTTATTAAGAAACAAATTCTTAGCACATTGTATGTTCTTACTTGCTAAAGCTTACAAACTAGTGGTCTTGATTCTGCGGTTTATATTTACAATTTACAGCTTACAAAAGTATATACACGAAATTTACAACTTTGTTTTAGTTTTTTGGCCAAACCGCCGCTCTCTGGCGTTGGCGCTCCTCTTTCTCACTCGTCTTCAGCACCACCTTGATGAACTGAATCGTCGTTACCCAGTTCGACGGGCTCTCCAGCATTGTTTTCACCGCCGTTCCCGGGTTGAAGGCGTTGCCGTTGTTCGCCTCCAGCTCGCTTCGTTGCCGCCACCATCGGTCGCAGTGGAACAAGGCGTGGTCCGCGTCGTCCACGGATAATAATGTACTGACGTGTTTATTTCCACTCATTGTCCTAAATAATATAATTATATAACGAGAAAATATAAACACAGTAAACGAGTAAAGTATAAGATTTAATACGTAAACGTACCTGCACTTTTATGGAATTACAAATGTACAATATACTTTCGCAGTTATATTTATATACCGTAAGGGGATTGTTGTGATTTTGGAGACGAAACCTAAATTTTGAATAATACAGCTTGGCTGTATCAGTCAGTGACTTTTGGGGATGTGAAGATCTGTATGAAGAGTGTGATTTGAAATATACGGAGGAGCGCATTGGTTATAAGTCGGAGGATTTCCGATTGAAACACTTGTATTTTTTGTGTGTTTGAAATTTTTACTGAGCCCCAGAGTTGAATTCCATAGAGCCAGATAGGCTTAAGAAGAAGACTGTATATTTGAATTTTGGTTTTAAGAGATAGTTTTGAGAATTTGCCGAGAATAGGTCTGAGAGAGTAAAGTGTTGATTTAATTTAAATTTTGTTGTATGAAGACGAATAAAATGAAAATGGACAAAGATGTTTAACGACCCGACATCGCGTTATCGTCGTGTGGTTCGGAACAAGGTCCACAATTACATCACGGCGGTGGTTAATTAATATTCCAAAAATAAATTTATTGAATTTATCCACATCAATATTAATCTTTATTATGTCTACTGTAATAACAACATTTGGAATAACATTTTATTATTTTTTTTTTCAATTTGTATTATATCAATAAAATTGAAAAACGAGCGAGTCCTCAGAGCGGCTCGGAAACAACAATATTTAGTTGGAACCACGGCGTAGACGAGCGAAATTCTAACTTTAAAAAAAAAAAATGAAGAAAAAAGAGGCTTATATTTTATACAAAAAAACATAATATTTTTAATGTATAAGTGTTGTAATCGATCGCGTGAGGCATGATGGTCTGCTTTACAAACTAAAACAATCTCTTCCCGCACCATACTATTTGTTAATCCGTTCTTATCTCCTCAACCGAACTTTTTCAGTTAGGTTAGGTTAGGTTAGTCCACAAGGACTTAAAAATCCAAACTGTTGAGCAACTTGCCAAACAGTATTGCATTCAATTTCACAAAAAATTACAGCAACATCAAAATCCTCTTATATCCCACCAATCCTCACTTACACTACCTGTGAACCCTCCTCGTCGCCTTAAAAGGCGCTGGTGTCAGGATCTTTTGTAATAAATAAATAAAAAAAACAAAATCTATAAATTAGGTTTAATTTAAATCTGAAGGGTTCTATCACAGGATGGTCTCCCTTATCACGTCTTTCTGTTTGTCTTCATTATTGCTTTTTTTCACATTTTCTTACTGTGTTTATTGTAAAATAAAAAAAAAATTTAAAAAAATTGTTGTAAATAGTAATGTAAAATTTTAGAATTAAAATTAAAAACATATATAGTGTGGTACCGTTGATAAAATGATAAAAAAAAAAAATTGTACTTTATAATACTTAAAAATAAAAAATGTACATAAAAACGTAACGAAATTAAACGATTAAAAACAAAGTTTTTCTAAATTTAGCACGAGACAGCGGGCGACCAAGTGGCAATATTGATAGGTATTGATAGGTATGGGATTACCATAATGTTTTTAGACCAAATCCGGACATTAAAGTGGCGTTTACGGGGTGAGCTGGGTGAATTGAAGAAAACCAAAATCGTTATTCCATTAATACAATTTTACTTAGTTCTATGAATATAATAATGTCTACACAAGAATGATTAGGTTTAATACGTTAATATTATATTTTATGGCAACAATGATAATAACGTGTCGTCACTTATCGTGACCGTTTCCGGAAAAAATATGATCAAAAATTGAAATTACATATTGTACATTTATACAGAGTGAACACGAAGATACTGGCACCTGACATAATTGTTTATACAGGTGTAGCTATGTAAAACGTTTAACCTTTGTAAAATCCCGAATTTTCTCAAATCCGGACGTATGGGTGACCCTATTGGATAGGCCACCTGCCAGCCGGCGACCCAAGACTTCCCCCTCCCCCCGTGATATTATTTTTTTCTCGTATTACTGATTAATATGACATATTAATTTTATTGAAATCGAACCACTATAACATTTTTTTTTTATTAAGCTGTTTATATTTACGACCTACTATATGTAAGAAAATAGTGTGGCCTGACACGCGCTGAAATGACTTGTGGATCGCCGGCGGGCATGCGACAGTAGACGTGTTAATTTATCTAGTATCTTCTATTAAGATTATAACACTTTTTTGTAAATGATACTGTTTGTTTTTTGGTTAGGTGCGTATACGAATAGATTTTTTGCCTAGCTAACACGGGAGCAAGCAACGAAAAGTTGTCCATGAACAAAACAGGGATTTGCGATGTTAATGCCTGCGATCTCCAGTGTCTGTCCTTGTGCCTTATTGATGGACCCGGCAGAGCAAAGATTTATAGGAAATTCATAGGGACTTATAGGGACACGTTTAAATTCAAACGGGTATTCATCATTAGCAGGGCTGGTAAGTTCATGAATTTCCTTGTTTATTTCGGTGCATAGGAAAACATGCTAAGTGAAGTACAAATCCGTTCCATAACAATAGTAATAAAAAATACAATGTTTAATAGTGCACGTATTTTGCATATTTTGGCATATTTGGCATATAGTCGATTGGTGTAGAGTTATTAGCGCATATTTCGTATAAATTGGGGAAATTATTGTTTCTTATTTTCTTTATTTTCTTATTTTCACATAATCTTAGTAGTTGTTTTGGTTTATTTTTATACCTATTGTATGACTATATGACTTTCATGAGTTTTACAGTTTGCAAAAAAAAATCAAGATTGGTAAATATGAGAAAGCTTTGACGTTAAGTAAAATAAATATAATTAAAATAAAAACCAAAAGAAATAAAATATTACATTTTAGAACTAATTTTTCAAGTGTATATTTTGCATGTTTTTAGTGCATAAGTGCGTGCTTATTTATGCGTTTTTTTTTTAGTGTATGAACTTACGAGCCTGGATTGTTAGTAATCATCGGTATCCTGGGAAAAAAAACTACTTTGGTTACATGCCGGGCGAGCCGGGTGAACAACAACTTTTTATCTTTCTATTAAGAATATTTTCTAACTGCGGAGAATCCCGGGACGGTCACGATTCTACAGTGTGTAAGTGTATGTAAAAATGTGTGTGTAAATATGCCTATATTATTTTATTTTCTATATTAGACTTTGATCGTATTTACACCAGAGTAGTTGTATTTCAGTAGGTCACTATAGTAAATAAACTAACCGGATCTTAAGATATGGGCGACGAGACGCCCCAAAGACCTCACGTTCCACATGACTCAGGCTCTCTCAGGACATGGATGCTTCGGGCAGGGCTGGCTTTAGTTTTTTTTTTATAATTTCAGTAGAATATCTAGTTTCGAAAAGGATAAATTACTAAAATATTCTGCCAATCTCCGACTAGCATTGATTATTGAATTAAAAAGTGATATTGAAGCAGTTTTTCTTAGTAATTAATTAATTATTAGTATACAACACTTCACCAAAATCCATAATTGTAATACACCCTTTATTTTCACCAAATGTAATTAATAAGAGGATTTATACCCTATATATGGATTTCGTTGAGGATTATGTTGACCATGCTGGTAACTGTGGCAAGCGGAAAAAGAAGTTTCTCTAAACTTTAGTTAATAATAACTTATCTAAAGTCAACCATATCACAAGACACATTGATATATCTAGCCATACTAAGTGTCGAAAATGCCATTGCTCAAAATTTGGACTTCTCGAAACTAATTAAAATATTTATGGACGATAAAGCAAGGGAAGTGAATTTTTATTAGTTTTTTTAAAAAAAAAAATTTGGTACCTTTGTAACGAAGTATTTTATGGATAATAAAGTATATTTTATTAATTATTAATAGACAAATTATTGTAGACATTTTTGATCCTGAATGGGACTTAGCCCCTCCAACTACCTTATTTTTGCATGTCTGTATTGTATGCTTAAGTCGTTTAAGAGAGAAGGGCGCCAAAACAATTTTTGCGCTGGGCGCTGGTCACTATCTCCACCGTATGTGCCGCGCCCCGAACGCGGAGTATCTCTGGTTACGGGCACACCGGAGACACCGCAGAACACACTCGTCCCCAGCGACATCCAGAGGAGATACTCTGTGGTCCCTCGGACCTTCCGTCCCGGGAGACGGACCGTGCGATGAGGACAACGATGCACGAGGTATCTTGACCGTCTGGCGGCTCCGTCAACTTTTGATTGCGAAGATCATGAAACAACAGCGTCAACTAGGTTAAGATCACGATGTAAGGGGGTAGCAGTAAGAGGCTTGCCTGCGCATCACCGTCAACGAGTATATTTTTATAAATTCCTTTTTTTATTTAAATAAAAGATGGCTGCAGTGGGATAGTAATGTTCGAACAGATCCTCCACTGTGGTAGGTTACAATTTGAAAAAACAAAAAGAAAAAAAAAAAAAGTAAAAACACAATTTAATAAGAAATAGGGAATACAAATTATTTTTTATTACACTATTTATCAAGAATTCAAGATAAAACGAATCAAGTAATTGTCCATAAGAGAATTGTTAAAAATATTTTAAGCTATTATCGACATTTTTTTTTTTTTTTTTTATTTGAAAATGTACAATCTGTATTATCAAAACACAATAAGAAAATGTGAAAAAAAGCAATAATGAAGACAAACCGAAAGACGTGATAAGGGAGACCATCCAATGATAGAACCCTTCAGATTTAAATTAAACCTAATTTATAGATTTTGTTTTTTTATTTATTTATTACAAAAGATCCCGACACCAGCGCCTTTTAAGGCGACGAGGAGGGTTCTCAGGTAGTGTAAGTGAGGATAGGTGGGATATAAGAGGATTTTGTTGTTGCTGTAATTTTTTGTGAAATTGAATGCAATACTGTTTGGCAAGTTGCTCAACAGTTTGGATTTTTAAGATCACTGCCTTGCGGGACTCCAGCAAATATTGAAAAGTAAGGAGAGGTTGGAGGTGCCTTGCCTAACTGAAAAAGTTCGGTTGAGGAGATAAGAACGGATTAACAAATAGTATGGTGCGAGAAGAGATTGTTTTAGCTTGTAAAGCAGACCATCATGACACACGCGATCGATTACAACACTTATACATTAAAAATATTATGGTTTTTTGTATAAAATATAAGCCTCTTTTTTCTTTTTTTTATTTTTTAAAGTTAGAATTTTTCTTGTCTACGCCGTGGTTCCAACTAAATATTGTTGTATCCGAGCCGATGATTTCTCAGGATTTATTTTGACTGGCCAACTGGTTGCCCATCGGCAGTTTACGTATACGTTTTTTAATACTCGGGATATTTCGCGGCACACCAATGACGGCACACTGGTTGGGAAACGATGGTCTACATCGAACGTATCGAGGGGACACCAAGACGATAATAAAAAAAATAAACGAACAAAATGTATATACATATTGTTGCCTGTAATTAGTTATTTATTATCAATCTTGTATCTCGTGTTATCGTACAAAAAAAAAAAAAAAAAAAAAACGAAATAAACGTTTGACACAAACAAAATAAACAATGTAATGTCGAACTATCTGTTGTAAATGGGAATAAAAACGTTTTTTTTTTTTTTTTATTTTAACTAATAACTAATAATTAATTATCAATTTTATCGGGCTAAACGTATGCCTGAGCCCCGTCCTATTTAATTTACAAAAATAATATAAAAACCCTACGGCAATTGAATTAAGTAGTTTCGTTGCCGACCCGTAACAAAGACTTTTTCGCTTTTATGTCTATAGATCGATGTAACCGCAGAGTATTCGCGGCTAGTATTTAAAATATTCTAAAAATACAAAAAAAAAGTCGTTCCACAAAACAATCCGATACGTTCTGCCGTGTTCACCGCGGTTACTACGAGTAATCCTGTTGCCGTTTGTTATTTATACTCTATAACAAATTTGTATTCATTTTTTTTTTTTTTTTTTTCCCCCCCGCTTGTTATTTTATCGAACGGTTGAAATAAATTCTGCCGCGTGTGGTGCTCAAATGTCTTGTAATAATAATAATAATAATAACGATTCGACGCGCGAACAAATGTTTCCGGGGCCGGGGAACGAACCGTTGACGTCGTTCGGCACGCTGAAGCGGTACATATCACTGGACAGCATGTCGGGGTGGTCGCCGTCCAATCGGAACAGGCGCAACATGCCACCCGTGTACGTGGACCGGACACGGCTCGAACGGTCGTTCGAACTGATGCACAGGGTAACGTGGCCCATAATCGAACCTCGATAGGCGAAAGGTTAGCCGTAAGCATTTATTTCGACGTTAACTTTTGTTCGGGAAAAAAAAAATTATGTATTATTTGATGAATTATTTTGATAATGATTTTTTGTTCTGACTTTCGATATTTTGATCGGGAATAAGTTGAAATAAAAAACTAATAATTTATAACCGTTTCCGCTCTAGACACTATCGCTTACGCTATTCAAGCCATTTACGCTGTCCACAAACTTACTTCGTGACGCTTATGCCGAAACTTTTAGAGGAAAACCTAGCCGTTTCTAATGATATATAGTCGTTTACAACTTTTTTTTTTTTTTTTTTATCATTTATAAAGGTGATTTTTTCTGCATTTTTCGCATATCGTGAATGATCATCGCGGTTAAAAGTGTCGCTTACGCCCATTTGCTCGATAAATTATACGCAACCACACCGCGGTCTCTCATTTTTTGTACTTGTAATTAAATAATAATCATTCGGTCCACTTATTTTATAGGCTTTAGAAAATAAACTATTCTTTTCTTTTTTTTTCGCCCGTTGTAGTATTTGTTATATATATATATATATAAAAAACAATGTCTTTACGGCTTACCTACACTACACGTACAGAGAAATCCGCCGACTATAAAAACGTAATTTTGTTTGTTTGTGAAGGCGAGGGAAAAAAGACTGGAGGACGGAAAATGTTGTCATCAGAAGACCGACACCAATATTATAAATACAACGGACTATTTAAAAACCATCGATAAAGAGTATAAAAAGTTGACCGCAGAACTGTTCGCGTTGAAACGGGAAAGCGAGTGGACCTTTAAATACGGCACCGGCGATCGGAACCTCTGGTGCCGCGTCCAGGATCATTTAAACAAAATCACATTATTTTTCAACCAACAT
The DNA here is from genome assembly GCA_956483605.1 of Tuberolachnus salignus. Classification (NCBI taxonomy): domain Eukaryota; kingdom Metazoa; phylum Arthropoda; class Insecta; order Hemiptera; family Aphididae; genus Tuberolachnus; species Tuberolachnus salignus. The sequence continues at coordinate 19,960,828 of OY101438.1, forward strand.
TTAGAAAAAGTCAACGCGGCGGATCGCACTCGGTCACTGGAACATAAAACCGAGGTGATGGAACATTTAAAAACCCTGTTCGAGAAAACCACCGTCAGCATGGACGAATGGGTAACCATGGTGGAAAAGAGCGCCGTATAAAAGAACCGCGTTCGGATATCCCCGGTATCTGTGTAGGTTTCAAAAATAAATTTGTATTTTTTTTTTTTTAAATTTTTTTTTTTACGTGATATATACGAGGCACAATATTTGCCCTGGGGCACAATAAGAATATGTGATAAAAGAATATATATATAACATGATAAAGCTCAAAGGAAGAAGCCATCCAGTGATGACACTACCTGACGAATGGTTTAATTAAAGAGTTGGATAATATTTTTATTATTTTTATTAATTACTATGGAGGTCTTTACACCACTTGCTTTTTAGCCGCCTCGGTGGGTTGCCAGAAATCGATAGTGTACCCTAGGTTAGATATAAGAAGATTGGGACGATAAAGGAGTTTTGAACGGTATATTTTATAGAAGGTGCTAGCTTCTTCAGAAACGGTCTTGATTTTTAAATCCTAATGGAGTGAGAAGTTGGACACATACGGTGGGGCCTTGGAGATTTTGCGTAGACTAATATTTTGGAGAGTTTGGATTCGATTAAGATTTGATTTTTTTGCATTACCCCAGAGGCCATAGGTCCACATTGGCTTGATCGAAGATTTGTAAACTTGAAGTTCCGTATTTAGTGGGGTGTGTTTATTATTAGTTATTAAAGTTTTCAGCATGCGGATTCGCGCATTCAAGGCGAGTCTCTTAGGTTTGATGTGGCGAGCCCGGGTATGACGGCGATCAAGAGTTAGGCCAAGATATTTTACGGACTGGGCTGAAGGCATTTGAGTGCCAAAGAGGTATACACCAGGACACTCGGGTTTTCTGAGGGAGAAAGTAGTGCAGGAAGATTTCGATTGATTCACCTTTTGAATCGCCATTTCGTATGCCAGTCTTCCATAAGAAGAAGATGGTTTTGGAGACTAGCGGATGCAATGAAAGGATCCGCATCGGTTGAAATGAATAATAAATTTGAATAGCGGGTGGCCCCGTTCCAAAATGCATTTTGAAAGTCGAATTTTAAGTGATACGTTCTCGTAAGTTACCCTCTATTTGTATTTGATTTATATATGTATAATTATGCAAAATACGTAATGCGTTGCACTTGCACGTATTATATTTTTCGCACCTCGTATAGACCTGTATATATATATATATATATATTCTACAGGACACTAATATTTTTAAGGGAGATAAATCATGATTGGGCTCAGTCTCTTGTTGAACATGAGTTCAGGATTCAAATTTAAATTAACGATACTGTGAATTTATCGTTTTACGATTTTCGAATATTCGAAATGGAAAGAAATTTTATAACATAAAATCAAATTAGGCCCAAACAAATGAATTTGAATAATAAAATAATGGTTTTTCTATCTTTCTTTAATTTAAAGAAAACAAATTACGAATTTAAATACTCGCTGAATAATAGTATATTTACAAAGACTATTCAAAATAAACTTTTTTTTTTTTATTATTATTTGGGTTGTAAACATACTGTATGTCCGTTGGCATGGTAACTGTTAAACAATTTATTTATAATACATTGTGTGTTCAATAATACCACAATTCTTACCGGTAGTCAAACAAAAAGTGTATCGCATTAGAGTATCTTATCATTTTTTAAATTTTTTTTTATCAGTTCAATTACCTTAAATCAATTGATATTTTAAAATTAACTTGAATCTACAATAAAGAAATTGATTTTTGTTGTATATGTTATAGCTAGTTCTGTTAAAAAAAAAAAATAATAACTAACTACAAAATTATAATATACAATAATGTCAATAGTCACGTTTGAGAAATCAGTTCCCAAAATATGGGAGTCTGATTGGTATTTTCATGTGTCGGAGTTGAATCGAAATTGTGATCATCACAGAAAAAAAGCGTTCGACTTGAAAAATGAATCGCATAAGCTAAGGAATGATACGGATAGCACGACTTCTTGGAATACTCACTATACAAATTCTAGTCTCATTGAAAGGTAATTATTGTTCCATAATACTTAAAAATCAATACTAATAAGTACATACAACCTACGGAAATTGACCGAATTATATTTTTAGGCGTACTGAAATAACGAATTGGAAAAATCTAATCGAAATATGTTACAAAAATATACAAAAAGAAATTGAAAACACGAAAAACGACAAGAAACAAATGGAGCAAATGATAGAAAGTTTAGATTTGACCTTTGCTGTCACCAATAATAGTTTAAGCATAAAAGACGAGCGAGGTGCTTCGGATTTATGTTATGATACTGCGTATATTGAACTGAAAAATGTACACGTCCAACAATAAAATTATATATTATTTGTTATTCTAAAATAAAAAATTATTTTAGGAACAACATATTTTGGAAAAATGGAAAAATGTGTTGGCAGACATATGTCACACTGCATGGGAACAGATTAATATACTTGAAGAGTTACTAACTAATGTTGCTAATGATTTAGATATGAAAAACAATACGATATGCATAGATACAGAGTTGTTGGGAATGACAAAAGACTCGAAAAATATTTCCCTTAAACCAGATCCGATTAGGGTTCCAAAGGAGTGAGTATTAACAAATGAATAAAAATATAACAAAAAAAAAAAAAAAAAAAAAATGTGTATTGCTGCTTTACAACTTTTCATTCGTTTATAGTTATACATTTACAATTTTTCTTCTTCCTTGGCAAAACTAACATTTTTCATCTCGCTACAAATAAGAATATAATAAAAATTATTCAACAATATTTAGAAATTTAACATGCGCTATAAATTTAAATAGTTTTCGGTTTAGAACAATTTTCGTCTGTATATATTTTAAACAATTTTAGAGGACTAGGAGAAAATGTGTTATTATATCTTGTGTCGATGATTATTTGATTATTTATAAAATTATAACCAATCGTAGTAGATTATTATTTTAAAAATATATTTTCATTAACACGACCCTACAACATGATCCGCAGTTTTGGTACGTATGAAAATTGGCTTCAAAAGTGTAACAATTTTAAAATTTTAATTGAAAATACATTGAGTCGTGCGGTAAAAATACGCGAAAAAACGTTCAATGTGCGAATTCAAACTGCAAACGATCTTCGAACCCAAAACGACATTATTGAGTATGCGCAAAGAACACGTGTTTACGATACGGAAAGGTGTAAAACCGAATTAGAATGGCAGAAATCGACCGTAAGTAAAACTATGTAAAACTATTTAAATACAAAAATCGGCGGTGAATCGTGTTTATTAGATGATAGCCGACAAGGAGAAGTTGTTTAAAGAAATCGAAAACTTGGAAAACGCTTTGGTTAGAAAATCTAATTGTAAAAAGTTAGTAGAAACGCGGTGCGAAGAAAGACTGTACAGACAAGGCGCTGAACTGTGTCTCGACAAACCAACTATTGAATTACACAAAGAACATTTTCAACTCGAAAACACTACGGAAATGTTGACCAAAAAACTCAATTCTTTAAAGTAATACAGCGAAATACGCCTAAAACTATTCTATGGTCATAACAATGCTGCGTGTGCAATTACTTTTACAGGAATATGCACAATACGCTTATCGAACAGGTGCATGTGATAGACGAGGAATTGATAAACAAGATTAAGTCGTTGAACATCGAACGGAAATGTCTCGATTCCAGAAAAGTACTGCAAGGGCGTTACATTTAAGGAAAAACTAAACAACGATGGTTGCAAATGTTGCCCCGAACCTTTTTAAAATCTAAACGTATTTAAAATACTCTGTCATTGTTTTGGTATTTGGTTTGATTATGTTTCTATACCGCCGGTATAGACACAGGACAGAATATGTACTTTATTCAAATTTACATAATTATTTTTATTCGTCAAAGGAAAACATTTTTTTAGTATTTTATCATTTCTAACAACTCGGTATCTCATGCATATCGTACGATTTTGCATAACTAAATTTTCAACAAAATTAATTCGTAACTCTTCTAATTTTTAATAATCTGGTCCCATTTGTCTCCGCTAACACATTTTTCAACTTTACCAAAATATATATTGTTCCTTGGGGTAGGTCGTTTTTCTGTATTGTCCGCCCACCTAATTCTACTTTTCTTGAGCTCTATTATCGTTTGTTTCGAGGAAGCGTTATATTGATCGACCCTGGCCAGTTTGTTGTATTTTATTAAGGCTTAAAATCTTCGATTTCATGGAATCCGTGTTCTAAGGCCCAGGGCTTGTCCAGTGCAAGGCCTCGCTGATCTGAAACCGCACTGTTCTCTGACAAGTTTGTTGTCGCTGTGTGTTTTTAATCTCTTTAGATTAATCTCTCAAGGAGTTTGTATGGATGACAGAGAAGGGACATGGATGGAAAATTGTCGTTCGGGTCGTCCGGGGTTTTGTGCAATCTGCCCGAAATGCCTAATTTGCTCTGTGTAAACATCGTCTAGGCTCACCACCGTTCTGTTTTTTAGTTCGTGAATGGAATTTTGGAGTTCTATTGATAAGCCAATAGATGATAAGTATTGAGTATTCTCAGTGTCATATTGTTTTTCGACTTGTATATACTAGTTTCATTTTTTTTTATTTAGTTGTCCTTTTGTTTATGAACAATTGACGTGCCACTTGATTTGCTGGTATGGAGATCGGCGCTTTAGGTTTTATAGGAACGCAGTCGAAGTTTCTTAATGAGCTTTGGTGCAGCTGTTTTCATGCCCTGTATGCTGTTGAGGAGTGTAGGCCAATTCGTGCTCTTTACTTTGATACGTTTTCCAACGTTCTCTTCGGTTAAATTATTTTATCTAGATTGGAGGGGAATCGTCTTCGTACCGTTCCGTTTACACATTTGTTCTTTCCAATAACTATTCTGATAATTCGGAAGTTACACCCGGGATATAGGATATGGTAATGATATATGTCGATCTCGAGTTGTATACCTACACGGAATTTTCTGTCTGTTGTGAGTAACTCTATGCATCTCTTGGACACGTACTTTGAACTTACATAGTTTTGCTAGAAGTTCTTTTTTACTGTCAGATAGTCCCGTTCAATATTGATTGATATCGCTTTGGGAGGTGGCCCTCATAAGGGCTTTTTTGAAATTCGCCTTTTTGACTTGTGGTTGCAGTCCATGATGGGTTTGCAGAGATTTTAATGTGCACTGTATATTTGTATTATTTATTAATGATTTTAAATTCTCACACTCGATGACACTACTTTTTACTGATGGTTTGAAGTTATTAAAAAACTAAATAACCCTAAAATAACAAAATTATTTGAAGTATTAATTTGCATTTATTTTATATTGTATAGCTTATAATGGTAATATTAATGAAGAAATAAAAACCAATAATTTGATCTATCTTTAAAATAAACATACAATCACTTAAATTGTCCACTTTTGTATTTCCCAGACCCAAAAGCCAAAAATCGATATATATATATATATATTCTATTGTTTAAAAAAAAAATTTATTTCGTGTTCAGGTGGCGGGTTACTGTAATATATTTATTTGCTTTGTATAAAATGTCTGAATTAAGACCACCGGAGGACGTCCTCATTTCCCCATGCCCCTATTCGAATATCACTGCCTGTTTTCCGCATATATCGTTCAAATTGCCGCTACTGAAATAAATAATTTTTATTATTATTATTTTTTTTTTTTTTCAAAAATCCCTTTACGACGAATAATAGTACCTTCGAAGAGCTCATTATTATTATTGTCGGAGGAGGAGGAGGAGGATACAGTAGAGGAATTTCCAAAACGGTTTTAGAAAAATCACAATTACGAGTGGAATTTTCAACGCGTTCACCAAACGTTCTGCGGTCGATTCGTATATTTTTTTGATCAAATCTAAAAACTTTGTGTACCCAATGTACAGATATTGTATTATATATTATGTGGGTATTTAAAATATAGTGTATACGGACACTATTAGCGGCGTAATTGTAGGGAAATGGGGGCGGAGGCAAAGGTATAATTCTCGGACACCCCGCCAAGGTATGACAACAGTACAAATCTTTGAATCTTTTAAAATAAAGAAAGAACATTACAAGTACATTACTTTTTATGTTTATATGAAATTGAAAATGATTTTTTTTCATCAAATTATTTCATAAGAGTTTATAATGTATAATTCACGTTTTATAAAATGTCGACGTCCAATGTCAACGTCACCGCATCATCTGGGTTACAAAATTAACATTTAAAATAACGATATATCCTCTCGTGTATTTCGTTGAGTTTCGATTGAGTTGTTGGATCATTAGATTATTTTCTACGCAACAGAATCGAAATATATTCACGCCACACCCATCGCGATTTTGATTTTGGCGAATGAATTACTTTGCCACCCCTCCCCTAGTTTTTTCCCCACCACTGGACACTATACAAGTATACCAATGACCCGAGGGACGTAGAGGCGCGTGCAGAAATTCGTCGCTGGGTGAACGGAGTAATTTTCGCAGGGGTTCCCTTGACCTACACTTCAATCCCGTGCGATAAATATTCTCTATATAATAATCAAAACTGTGAGTTTATATATATTTTTTATTTCTCTACTATACGATTTTATATGAAAAATATTCGCAAATAAATCGAAAACATTAAGTAGGCGCAATGTTTTGGGCCCCCGGGACGCGCACGCCTGTGGCCTGGTGCCTTACCCGTCGGTAATCGAATAGTAGCTCGAGTTAGGAAAATTACGAACTAAAAACACCTACATAAAAGGCGTTAAAAAGTTACCAGAAATGTTTTTTTTTTTTTTTTTTTTTTTTTTTTTTAACCATGGAAACGCTATTGAATAAACGTGTACATTTAGTTGACAATTATATATTAATACCGACAAATAAGTTACTAATGAACACATTTGCATATGTTCAAAATAATTAATACGTCGTACGCCCGAATACAATTTAATATCCATGTGAAAAACAGAACAAATGAAAAACTGTTCTATTAAATTGATAATAATATTTCACCGTGTACACGAAATTCCACCAAATAATTGTGTCTACAATAACGTAATTTATGATGATGATAATTTGATTTTAGTTTAATAAATATGTAGGTGATACCTATTAATACAAGTATATAGGACAAGTTGTAATTCGGTGAAAAAAAAAAAAAATATGTAAATACAAATATTTGTTTACAGAATTCGTACGCTTAAAAAAATGTCGTACACGCGCGCATAATTAACACAAAAAAAAAAAACACCAAACAAAATGAATAGAAAAAAAAAAAAAAAACTAATAAACTCATGGTACTCACACGAGTACCGTTAATTCACGAAAAACCATAAGAATACGCAACGGGCGGTTTTACATTTGTAATCTGTGGGCGTATGAATCGAATTTTGTATTTTTTTTTTTTTTTTTGATAAGCTGCGTGCCGGAGTACTAAACAAAAGTAAAAAAAAAAAAAGGCAAACTGTACAAATTCCTAGGCGTCCTGATAGCGTATATATATATATATGAAAAAAAAAAAAATAAAAAATTATACGGCGACGACGGGTCTCTCCGGTACGCGCGGCTTTTGATCATTTCTTTTTTTTTTATATATTTGTATAGTCATCGTCGATCATTATCGGGCCGTACAGGCGGTACACGGCGATATTATGGCGCGTCGTTGTCAAACGGGATAGAAAAAGGATAAAAATTATAGAGGAAAAAAAAAATAAAAAAAAACACGGTCGCATCCCGAGGTGGTAGAACGACGATCGGTTTGGCGTTACGATTAACCCCTGCGGGGTTGTAAAATCGCAATAACGCCGGGCGCGGCGGGCGCGCGCGCGTGTGTACGCGCGGCTGTTGTATTTTCAAATTACCGATTGGCCGGTAAGGTAAGGACATTTTCGGATACGCGTTCGAGTAAACGGCGAAAAGAATTACAATAACGTTGTACACGATTAATAACCGGAACGGGCGTACACGGTAGATGGGCGACGGCGGAACGTGCCCTATAAAGTTTTTATCCCCGGCACCGGTAACACTGACGGGCTGGCGCCGATGTTAGTCGGTCCAATGCGAATGTCCACTATCTCCTCCGCCTGACGGTGTGCATGGGCGCACATAACGTTTCCGGGCCGTCGAGTCGCTGGTTTCTTGGACGGACGTCTCCGGACGCGGGACCTGCTGCAACGCCGGCCGTCGCCGCCAACTCTCGTCTCTTTTCGCCGCCCGCCCGCCCGCCCGCCCGAAGACCGGTTCCCGTTGTCCGAGGAGCCCTCCGATCTCGCACCGCCGTCGCCGTCACCACGCAGGTAAATTATTATTATTATTATTATTATTATTATTATTAATAATTGTCACTCGGCGCGGTAAAAATAAATGCCCTCGACTCCGCACGCGGCCGGCACGATTGCCGTCGTCGTTACAGACTTGTCGAAATATTATTATAATAATATTAGTGTGTTGTATTGCCGTGGTGTTTCGAAGGGACCGCCGCCGTACAGTCAATTGTTTCAATGGTCCCGGCCGCTTATACCCGCGATCCGGTCAAGACTGGCCGCCGTCCGCGACAGACGTTGCCGGAGGTCTTCGTCTTCGCCGTCCGTCCTTATGGTCGGAAAATCCCGACCGAACCGACAACACGCGCGCGCGCGCGCGCGCTCTCGTCTTTTTTACGTCACGTTACTAGTCACCTCGTGCCGCCTCCCTTTGTTACGTCGGTTTTTGCACAACGAGACGGCCGAATCGCGTTCGCATCTGTGTATAAGTTTTATTTGATAAATCGGGTGCCTACCGGACCTGCGATTTTCCGTTGGTACATTCCCGGTTTCGTTGATTTAATCGCTTTATTTTTCAATTTTTCTATTAATCGCCGCCGTTTTTGGAATATGTTACAACTAAATTAATGCGTGTGCCAAATTGATCGGTTTTACTCTCAAGGTTAAGTTACATAAACACGCGCGTAAAATTGTATTATTATTATTTTTTTTTTAATAATTACTTTTGGGCTTTCGCCTAATTCAACACGTTGTACATTTTCAACACAGGTACTTAATAATCTTTGTTAAACAATAAAATAACATTTACAATATAAATAACAAAGGCAAAGTTTAATTACCGGGAAGAGACCGTGAGGTTTAGCGATCAAGGAAGTGATAAAAGTGAAAAGGTCATAAAATCACCTAGGACGAGTTGAACAACAGTTGTTTATCAAGTTGTTTACTTTAGACAAAGACATCTGAAGGGGTTACAGCCTCGATGAGCCGTAGAGCAAAAGAATGTGATGTTACAGCGGAACATTGGTTCATTTAGACCACAGTTATTAGTAGAGGAGGTGGGAAACAGTAAATATTTCCACGTGTCAACGAAAAATGGGCAGAAAAACTTTGTGAGAGAAGATTTAGACGAATCGATTTGCCCACAGATTAAAACTGAAAAACCGATGTTAGGTGCATGCCTACGGTTAACTAATAGAATATCTAAATTAAGTGGCTAGTGCGTGTACATGAATAGGACAGTGTCAATCTTTTAGACATAAATAAATTACATATTTTACATTTGTGTTGAACTCACTCAGTCTTTTGTTGTGGTACATAATTTAGGTTTAATAATTTATGAAAGCATTTATGTTTAATTTCAAATTTTTTATTATGATGATTGATACTATCTTGCATACTATTCTATTTGATAATGAATATTTTTCACATATTATTAATACATATTCAAATTATTTTTCCAGACAAAAAGCTAACAATGAAAGAACGTTCTCGGAAACAACAATTTTTAAAAAATGTTGGTTTAACCCCAAATAAAAATCCAAAGTAAATATTTATATTCTTTACATAAAAATGTTCAATTAATTCTATTTAATCGCACAAATAATTAGTGTATTTTTTTTAAGGCCTATTGATCAAGATAGTGACACTGAAGACACTGTGAGTATGATATAATTATAATATTCAATTAATATTCAATATTAATTAAAATTCTTTCTTTTAGATTTGCGAAAGATTGTGTTTTTATTACTTTGACAACGACGAACAAGTGATATGCCGTGGTTGTTGTAAACGCTATGCAACTTGGCTAGATTTTCGAAAGCATTTTAATATATTATGCCATACAACTGAATCTAATTACAAGTTGAATACTTATAATGATGTTTATAAAAAGTATAAGTTGAGAAAAGCAAAGTCTAAGAAGAGAATTAACGATCGTTTAAGTGCAGCCCAGCTCATGGATCTTGAAACATTGAACACTCGTAAAACAAGAAAAAGGTATCTAAAAATTTCAATAGGATGATTTTTTTTTAAATAGGAATTAGTATAAAATAGTATATTTATTTAATTACTATTTTTCAGGTGCTACACAAATACTAGGGTAGTTAACATTCCAAAATCTTCTTCATCGGATTCTGGTTCTTCTAATTCTGAAAAATCTGCCAAGACAACAATAAAGAAAGAAGCTCTTGAAAACTCTATTAGTAGTGATGACAGTATAGATGAAACAAAACAAAAAATAAAAGATCGCAAGACTGTTAAAATTCATGACATTCCAAATAATTCAACAACTATAATACCAAATCAACTACCTCATGACAATCTGGAGATAACGACTGTAAAAGCAGAATGGAGTGCTGATAATATATCAGTACATTCTTCAGACGATCTGTCCTCCAACTCTGTCCATTGCCTGGCAAACTATACTCAAAAAGAAAATCAGGCGGTCAAATATCAGTATGTTTGTGTTATCTGTGATGAACAATTCACGAGTAAATGTTTGCTTACTATGCATCAAGTGCAGCACATCAAATCGGACCGCAGTAGTTATGGAGTTTTTATGGCCGCATTAGCGCGGTCAGCTTGATTTTTTTTTTAACATAACACATGGCAATTGAGTTATACAACAATTATAGTCCCTATATGATAATGTATTGAATCCTATTTATGTACACACTTACATTATACAATTGTTTAGGGTAATTAAAATACAATTTTAAGTTTAATGTAAGAAAAACAAGTATTACATACACTTTTTATTATTATTATTTTTTTATATTTACTAAATTTCATATCACTGTGTCACTAATAAATGTCTTTCATTCAATTATAATTATTATTTTTATTGTATTCCTGATTATTTTTTTATTTTTGATTAAAAATATCTATAATATTGATAGTCATATAATAAGGAAATAGATATTAAAAAATTTTTTAAAAAATGGGTTAAACTTTAAGAATTAATTTATCAAATTAAATATTGTTTAATTTTAAAGCGAATATATATATTTTTTTTTAAAATATAAATTTTATCTCATAAATGTTCTTTAAACAACAGTACGTTTGATGATACTTTATGTTAAGGTATTAATATGTATACATGTTTCTGTTTTTTTTTTTGAATACCATATTAAATTTTAAGAAAAATATTTTATATTTTGTAATTGTACCTTACCAGAATAAACAGGAAGGTCAAGAAAAACCAGTGTACATTTTGCTTTTTTTTTTTTTTTTTTTTTTTTTTTTTTTTTTTTTTTTTTTTTTTTTTTTTAAATACCATATATTTTAAGATAATTATTTTATATTTTCACAATGTACCTTCCAGAATAAACAAAAAGGTTTTTACTTGGTTTGCTAGTGTTTTTCTTGTATAATAATTTTAAATATTGTGATGTATTATGATTTTTATTAATGTAAGTTTCATTTGTGAGCCTAAATTGTTCTAAACTACTGGTATTCCATTACGAGATTATTTATCATAAATAAATAAAAACTTAAAATGCAGTGTATTTTATGTAATGTATTCTAAATGTTTTTATTGTCTAAATTTGTGTAACTAATAGTGAAAATGATTAAATAATAAAATATGATGTGAATTTTTCTAGTATGGTCTAGTTTTAAATATGTTTTTTGAGTTCAAACCAAAATAAATTTAACTGTTCATCCTATTTATATACTACACCGCTATTCTTATTCTAAGATAAAATTTTAATATTTTTTTTAGTAATAGAAAATGTAAAATTTACATTATTACATTATTTCAGCTTGACAAAACTATTACGACGCTGGGTACTTTCAAACAATCTGAAGACCCTAATATACCAGATTATAAAATCAGTTGTAATGTATGAGTTGGAAACCTGGATATAACAGAAAACTGATTCATACAAACTTATTATCAGTGTTTGAAAGAAAGGTACTAAGGAAAATATATGGACTGTGCAAATATGTAATTACAGGAGCATGGAGATTATGTAAAAACAGGGAACTCGGAGCTGTATCAAAGCCCAAGCATTTTAGAAGATATTACCAAAAGGAGACTTAAATGGGCTGGCCATTCATGGTGTTCAGATAGATTATTACTGAAAAACGTTCTAGAAAATGCACCACAGGAGAAAATAATTTCTTTTTTTTTATAATTGGTAGGATGACACTAAAATGAGAAGATAGAAAAAGTAGAGCCAGAAATGGATTGGGAAGAAGTAGCATTGTGGGAGGGAAAACTGAAGGCAAATATGTTGGATGGTATGGCCTTAAGTTAATGTAGTGTGGTCAGAACACAGAAAAAAAAACTTAAAATTAAAAAAAAAATTGTTTTTTATTTGTCTAAAGTCCACAAGTCGTCCATATGATTGGACAATGGTACAGAAAACGATGTGGGTTTTTCAAATGTCAAGCTCACGGTCTGGAATTCTGCCTTACATTCTTCATTAATCATCTGTAAAGAACATAAATTATTAGTTAGTAACAATGTAAATTAAAATTAAACATAATATATGAACATTTAAATGAATTACATGGATGGGTAAAAATATTAACAATGCATAAGTTAAATTTTAAATTAATTAATTTTTGTCATTTTTATAAAACAAACATCTTTATTCGTTAATATTTTAAAAATATTCGTAAGAACGAATGACAACAACAAAGATTATCTTTTTTTTTAATACTAATTTTAATAATTGATAACAAATAATAAAATCAATGCAATTTTAAAAGTTTCATATGTTGCTACATGCCCTTAAATGGCTAAATACGACTCCACGCATAATACTTTGAACAAAAACCAATAAGTTGTATTCTAGCTTTATTTAAAAATAATAATATTCATGAAACGTGTATATGACTGAATTGTAGACTTAATTTTAAATGTCTAATAATTAGTATCATTCAATAAAAAAACATTGTTTTATTATGAATGTACACTTTGAGGTATTGTTTAATTTTTCATGAATTCTACAAACCTAACCTTCAACTAGACCTCTAATATATTGAATGCAAATACAACTTTTCTCAAAATATAGTATTTATTTCATGTGGACGTGTTAATTATTTTCCCAAAGAAAAAGTGTTAACATTTTGATATGAGCACAAAAATACATATTTATTACCTAAATATCAAATTTAATTCTCCCAATGAAATATTACATAACCATTCTAATGGTTGTTGGTTCATTACTTACACTTTCATACGAGTCATCCAATAGTTCTCTCATATCCCATTCGACTTGAGGCATCTTTTTGGATAAAAAGTTCACAGACTTGCTGACTTTTGGGAGAAAATGTTGTTTCAAAGATACTAATTCCCACAATGAGCTGTTTAATGCATTTGATTTTAATGGATCTTTTTCTTCGAATATATAAGGATCTGAACCAACCACTAGAATATAATAAATAAATAAATATATATATATATATATATATACTTTAATGAGTTTTAAATAAGAAATATACATTTTAAACTTACCGAGAGAATCATTTTGTATTAATACTTTTAATGGTGGATGTCTAATTAGTAAATTTCCTATAAATGCTACCATAATTTGTATGTCAGCAGGTGGTGCAATCAAAGAGAGCCGGGCCATACGTTTAACAAATGCAGCGACTAGCAGCTCAGGTAAATGGCTACATTAAATATTTAAATATAAAATGCATTTACATTTAATTAATATTTATAGATAATAATGCTTACGTTGAACGTAGAAATATATCGGCTAGATAAAATAATCTTGTTTTATATCGATAATTAAACATTTCTGTTGTAAAGAAATTATATAGTTTTCCATAGATGTTTGGACATTCTCTAAAAAGAATATATTTAAAATGTGCAATTAGAACAAATGGTTTCTAATGTATAAATCCATATTATAATGTAAAACATTTTTTTTTTTTTTTTTGTAGATTAATAAATAAAGAAAATAAGTTTTACATAATTTGTTTCATTACATTAATCAGAGTTTAAATAATATTAATTGAAACCTACTTACAAATTATAATCCTTAACTAAAATAAAAATTCCTTGAAGTCCTAATACTGCAATAGGCCCCGCTAGAAAAATAAAATCTAGTTAGACATTGTATTTGAATAATCAAGAAAGAAGTTAAATGTTTATACGTACGTGTATGCATCGAGTCCATAAGGAAGTCGGCAGTTATAACAGGATTATTTAAATTTACCAGCATTTTTTCAATTAACAGAGTTAACATTTCACGTCTTATTTTAGCATTTGATATCATAAACGGTTTCATACCATCCCAAACTGTAGTTACCCAAGTTTTTAACTGCTTTGAATTATATTTGAATTGAGGCCGATCTTGTAATAAAATCATAAATATTAACCTAATTAGCTCTCATTACATGGCACGGGACAATTGGGCGCAGGACGTTTGATCAACAATTTGTTGCATTATATTCGGATACATATCGATTTTCGTTAACAGAGCAAAACAATATTTACTTACTATGACAAACCATTTCTGATAACAAAGAATATAATTTTTACAATATTTGCAACAATTTTATATACGTTAGTAAAAATTAAAAAATTGTTTCCATTGCTAATTATTATAAATTTCATACATTTAACAAAATTTAACGAAAAAACAGTAAACTGCTGTTACAAAATATGAGCATATTTTTTAGTTATAATAAATATTACACTAAATGTACCCAAAAAGTGGCGTAACAAATTGTTCATAAAGATTAGAATAATTGTATACATACTATTACTGTGGAATAATAATTTGTCGTGTTCTTTTTTTTCAGCAGGAACTTTAACCAGTCCTAATAAATTCGTAAACATGTAAACATTTGTTTTGTCTGTATCCAATTGTTGAACGATTGATGCAAAACATTCCCACGAGTAATAACAAAAATCCAAATGTTCAACATAATTGGTTAAGATTTTTTGAAATTGTGACCACTCGGTGTCAGTAGATGTGAGCATAGCTGTGTAAAGTGTCTACAAAATATTGTATTTGTAAACGGTGAGGTTAATTTGTACGGGTGTGTTTCAAAATTATTACCTCCAATCGATTAATAGGGAAATAATACTTCTTTTTTATGATTTCAGCTGTCGGATTTTTATTTTCCCGTAGAAATTGTTCGAGTGATTTTTTGATTTCTTTAATAGTCGCCATGGAGCACGTACGGAGAACAACGATTTTTATATTGACGGGATTTTTCAATTTCACTTTGGGATAATTACAAAACGAATTAGGAACATCAATCGAATAATGTCTTGAGGGTGGAAATGTTGAAATTTAAATTAACGTTATCATTGTTTTATCAATTGTGATTATAACCAATAAAAACATCACGCGTCTCGGAACCAAGGAGTTACCAATTCATCAGTAATTGATAATTGTACGGGCACAAATCATTTGCCGATATTAAGTAATAACATGCGCATAGCTGTCCGGTTCAAATTTTATTGATTTTCTTGCTGTTAATTGTTTAACGATTAAATCGATAACCAACCGACTTAAATATTTCAAGTGTCTAGCCATCTAGCCGCCGTTTTGCACCTTTTGTCCGATTTCTAATCGGATCGTTTGTGCGATGCCATTGACAGCATTTTACGTTGTCAATTCAAATTTAATGCAATTTGTACCTACTACTCGTACCATACGGTAATAATAATTTTACTGATTTGGACATACTACGTGCCAATATGATAATTCAAAAGAATCACTTTCAAAAACATTTACTGAATTTTCGCATTACGGACATTTTATCCGCGTACGAGTCCGATTAGATTTTTCGAATCATGTATCCGCACGCACGATTATTGTACTCGGGTAATTACGCAGGTGAAATGAGTTCTATACGTTTTATTTGTGTTCGTGTTAGGATCGATTGGACTTATGTTGTTTTGTTGTAATGTTTTTATGCAGGGAAATTGACCGAGTTGTGTTTCAACAGTAGTAGATATATACATCAGGTCGATGTAAAAAAAATATCGAAAACACCGTTGGTATGCGGCCAACCGACCGAAGAAACGCATCCTCACATATTGAAAAAAGGTGAAGTGAGTATTGAATAGAGAACCAAAATGTACCCAGGCTGTATGTAGGCCTTATTTGTTTAATACGCGTAATTATTTTTAGCTTGTCCCCGGTATACAAAGAGAGGAATTTATAACCAGAAGACACAAGTTGATGGAATCTGTGCTGGGCATGAGGAAAGATTATTATCATGTGATCGTCATACCGTCGGCCGTCAGACAATACATGTCGGACCATATACCCTATCCGTTTAGACAAAACACGGATTTCTTATATTTTTGCGGATGCCAAGAAACAGACTGTGCTTTGGTTTTGTGCGGTGATTCTGTTGACAGCTTTACATCGACTCTGTTTCTTAAATCTTATGACCCACAGTCTGAGCTGTGGAACGGACCTAGTACAAGTATGCTATTGTAATAAATTAAATGTCTGTATTTAATCATAACTATAAGACTAGAATTTTTTTTATAGGAGCCGATTGTGCACCATTAATCTTTGGTGTTGATGATGGTAAAACTTTGCCTCAACTATCGGAATTTTTAATGAACGAACTCAAAGGACATGCAAATTGTGTACTATGGTACAACCAAAAACAAAAAGTCCAAAGTGCTGTCGATAAGGTTGTTAATAATGTTGCTGCAGAAAATTTAATTTATGTGAGTTTAATTTAGACATTTGCTTAGTTATAGATTCTGAGCAAAACACTATCGGTTTAACAATGATGTATTTTTTTTTTAATATATATATAAACAATTTTTTTTACCAGTCATGATGTTACGGTTTTCAAGTATAGGAGCTTTTTTGAAAGCATTTTGAATTCAGCATTAGGAGGGGGTCATTTATTTTATTTTCGTTGTTGGTTTCCTAATGATTAGGAAAAAACATGGGACAACAGAAATATGTACAGGAAAATAATGGTTTCACTTTTTATGATTTTGTCCTTTTGTTGTAACTTGGTTAAAAATAGAAGACTTTAAATTTTCTCAGATCATTTATATTAGGCCTCTCTAGATGTGGACAAATTTTTAAAATATTCTGGTGATTTTTTAACAATTTATAGGCGTTATGAATTTTTGAGTTTTTTAAGTTTTTGTTTGGTTTTATGTGGTTAAAATTTGTTTGGCTGAACAGAAATGCACGGAAATTTGACTAAAGGTTCATCATAAGTTTTACTAAAAAGATTGAAAAAAAAAAAAATGATTGAGGATTAATAATATTTCTTTTTTATAACTGATTAATGTGTAAAATTGTATGAAAATTTAAAAAAAGATGGCATTTCAAAATATGATTAACTGAACTTTGCTCAGAATCGTTTTTCATTAGCAATGATTTATCGTTGCGTACAGATATAAATTAAATTCCCCTTTATATCCTACTTTCCAACCTATAACGTGACCCACCACTCATGGTGCAAAGTATGTCTATGTCTCAGCCTTTTGTTTATTTATCTTTCACTAGCGGAATAATCCCAACCAAATGAATTTATAAATACATTTTTTTATAGCTTGTTAGTGTAATTATGATGATTTTTTTGTAGCTTGATGATACATTAGATAAACATTCACACAAACTGCGCTTGTATAAATCACTGGCCGAGCAGAGTTTAATGCGACAAAGTTGTCAAATAGCATCTAAAGCATTTATTAAAACAATGGGATCGACAAAACCCGGTTCAACCGAACACGAACTATATGCTAGGTTAGATTATGAATGTCGAATGAGCGGTGCTGAATATCTTGCATATCCTCCGGTAGTCGCTGCTGGAAATAATGCCAATACATTGCATTACATTGACAACAAACAAAAAATCATGGCCGGAGATTTAATTCTTGTCGATGCAGGTGAGATCAAACAAATAAATAAATATAGTTTCTTTATATATCATGGCTTGAACTATGACTAAAATGTGCATGCCTTACTACATTTTAAAACATGTAACGTTTTTTGCTAGCTTAATATAACTAAGTTGTATCATTTAAAAATAATTAGTTTAGAATATCAAAAAAAATAACAAAAAATAGTTTTGTAACTCCTGATCAAAGTACATTGAAATAAATATACTATATCAAAATAAAATTACTATGTTCTCTATACGGTTTTCAATTATCTACGATATATTTCTAATTCGTATTAAACAACAAAAAAATATATTGTTAATCAAATTGAATAATTACCAAAATAAAATATGAATTTAAAAACCAGCTACAGTAAACCGTGTCAACCTTGTTCATACAAACTCGTTTAGTAAACAATCTGCTATAATAATATTATTATTACAAATTCCCACATTTCTTAGGCTTGTAGTTTGTATTTATGAGTTTTGGTTCTATACACTATTTAAAATAACACAAGTGCAAAAATATGCCGTATTCGTTGAAGAACTCGGTAAATATGCAAATTAAATTTTAGTTAGGCTATGATTTAAGTTTGTTATTATTCTTTTTTGACGAGTTTATGAACGTTTGTTTATAATTACTTTGTTATGTTTGTAACAAATAACGGTATCAATGAAAAACAACGACACTATAGTCTGTAATTATTATTTAGGTTGTGAATATCATGGATATTCTAGTGATATATCTCGAACGTGGCCAGCGGACGGATGGTTTTCTGATGCTCAAAAGACATTATACGAAGCTACACTTAGTGTTCAGAAACAATTGATTGACATGTGTCAAGCACGTCCTTCACTAGACACATTATACGAAGCCATGTGTTTTAAATTAGGAAATGCCTTGGCAGAAGCCCACGTATTTAAGAAAAACGTTAACCCTTCAGAATTAAATATGGTAATTATCCGATTACGTTTTAACATTTTATTTATTATTCAATTTGATCTAAAGTTTTATAGTATCAATATTAAAATTTTTAGTTAGCACGTGTGTTGTGCCCGCATCACGTCAGTCATTATTTAGGTATGGACGTACACGATATTGGTACAGTTCAAAAAAATATTAAGACTGAACCCGGTTTTATCATCACAATAGAGCCAGGTTAGTTCAAATGGTCCTATGACACTTACAAAATAATTAACCTGATTTCTAAATAATTATTTTAGGTGTTTATGTGAGTAAAAATAATATATATGTTCACGAAGAATTTCTTGGTTTGGGTATACGAATTGAAGATGACGTGTTGATTACAGAAAACAGCATAGAGGTGTTGAGTGAAGATTGTCCTAAAGAAATAGTAGATATTGAAAAAATTATGTCCGGTCAACTAAATTAAGTTAAATCACTCGGTTTTAACTCAAATTACTTTTAGTTATATGAAAATGACGAATTTTTTTTAGTAAATTTTGGCTGTGCCTTGTTAAAAAGAATATTATGTAACGTGTTAATTATGTTTACATTTATCACACTTGTTGAACTACTACATACTTGTATACAACTGTTTTGTACAATTGTTAAATAGAAATTGAGTGTAAAAAAAAAAAAATAAAAACATTTATTCAGATATTATGTTTAAGACATTTATCGTATATTAATAATATACATTTTCCAAACTATATTCGTTTTCATACATTGCTGTATTTTTATAGATAGACAAATATTGAGGTTTTGGAAATGTATAGTAATACGACTACCTTGTAGGCAAGGGTGTATTTAGGGTTGGTGTACAGGGGGGGGGGGAGGAACTTAAGCCCCAAGTCATGAAATTTTGTTCATACCAAATTACGACTAAATAACATACTGTATACCTTAAAATACTTTTTGTAGTTTTATTTATTATATCTAAAGACATCGCGGATAGTACAATCGATAATTCCAAAACAAAAACTGCATTTCGGTTTTCTTGATAAATCGTAGTAGTGGTGGGTGGGGGAGGCGATACAACAATTTGAAGTCGGTGATGTTTTAATGAATTATAATTTGTAATATACAGGGGATACATCTCTCTGGACTCGTGAAAATATATGATTATGGGCATTGGCCACTGGTTTTGAAAAATCTAACGGGTGCCCTAGCGAATGTTAAGAACTTCAATACCTTTGCTACTAATGAGCAAAAAAGTAATATCTGTTTCGCATACGAGAATAAATACAACATCATCTCTCATTGTTTAATATGGTTTGAAATTATCACCTAAAAACCATATACCTATACCAATTACCAAATAAATAGGTATATTATAAATGGAGAATGTTATTTATTCGAATCGAGTTCACAGTTAAAATAATACAACTCCGTAAAATATCTTCTATGTATTATTGAACAAAATTGTCTATATTTTGTACACAGTTAAAAACCTAACCGGGTCTAATATTTAACGGGCGCATTGCCCTCTAAAAAACATTTTAACGTGTGACCAAGCCCCTGGACCCCCGTGTACACACGGCGCCTGTGATTTGGGCCTTTAGAAAATGCGTACGTTTTATTAATTTTTTTAAATATAAAAATATTAAAAACACCCGTAACGTAATGGTATATTTTTAGGCGGCCCGTCGATAAATTAAAATATAACGTGTTTATGTACAATTCACAATAGTTGTATCGGTTGTTGTATTTTTATGTTTTTTTTTTTTTTACCTACGTTAATCGATTTGATATTTTCGTTTTTCATCACTACGCCCATTGTACTTTACCACGCCGTTTCTCGTATCTTCCCCCGTGGTCCAACCATAATTGGTAATTATAGTGCCAACCAGATATTTGGTTCACCCTACTCGCGCCGTAGAGGAAAATGGCGAATCGCGTAGCGTGCGCGTACCGCACCATCGGCACACGGTCGGCTCTGCTGGTGGCGAGCGCGCAGCCGCGTACAACGCGAAGAGGGACGGCCAGGAGCTCCCAAAGGCGCAAGATATAAGGGCAGGAGCAGTGGGAACGGGCCGAAACCGGCGCCTGGACCCGAAGACTGATCCCGGAGGTGGCGTCTTGGGTGTCCCGGAATTTTGGAAGAACACCAATTACCACCTCATCCAATTCCTATCGGGTCACGGCTGAATTGGCCAGTACCTGCATAGGATTGGTAGGCTGGGCACCCCGGAGTGCCACGACTGCCAGGCTTCCGTGGACGACGCGGACCACGCCTTGTTCCACTGCGACCGCTGGTGGTGGCGAAGAAAGAAGCTGGAGACGGCAGTGGGGAGAATGATGGAAGATACGACCGCTTGGGTGAAAACAAGCAACTTTATCAACGAGGGAGGAAGAGGAGCGTCAACGCCAGAGGGCCGCCCAGAACCCTAGACTAGTGCTAGCCCGGGCGACTTGGTGTCGCTCATGTTGGAATCCCCAGACCGTTGGATAGCCGTGGTCGACTTCGCCGAGACGGTCGTCGCGGAAAAGGAGGCGGCCGAACGGCAACGCCAAGCCCTCGACGCCGTCGTTGATCGCGGCCTCGCAGACGCCAGACCGCCGGCCGCGGGGCCGGTAGGAAGTGTCCCCCCCTACAAGCGTAAGGGCAGCAAGTGGGCTTCGCCCATTCCCCTGTAGGGACGCGAAGCTTTGTGTACTAATTTATGTGAGCCGGCCCCGTCGAAGGGGAAAACGGGTTTTTATATTTTGTACTCATTTGTACGTGTTCGTTTGTGAATAAACGATGGCGACCCGCCTCCCGAAGCAGTGCCTCACGGCGTTTCCGTGAGGCGGGGGTATTGCCGGTTTTAAAAAAAAAAAAAAAAAAAAAGACTAGTGCTAGCCCAGCTATTATTATTACATTGTAAGGGCGGCATGCGGGTATCGGCCCTAATGCTGCCCAAAACGCTATTGACGCAATCACTGTGAGCCCGTCCCGCCCGCAGGGGTAAACGGGACTTATTTATTTATAAGAGGTTGGGACGCCGCACGCACAATCATTCGCCATTTGTTTTATCTTACCGTATTCGCTACATTGTTTTTTCTTCGATAAACGTATCGATTGTATGTATTTACACTCTGTCGATTACACTCTGGGCGAATAAAGTTGACTTTTGTCGCTACTCGCTGGACTGTTTAAATCTCCGGCGAGTAAAATCGCCAGTGTGCAAGCGCACAATCACAGTGACTGGTCAAGATGTCGGAGGCTGTAGTTCGCGCGGGAGTTGTTATTTCTCGTCTGTTGCGCCAGGAGTTGGTAACGAGAAAGTCTGAAAAGAAATCATCATGACGGATCAGAAGTTGTATTTCAAAGCGAGGGCGAAATACGGGGCGCATCCAGTGCATTACCGAACGAATTAAAACACGAAGACTCTGCAGCCTGCCGATATATCCTTAGGATGGACGGGGTCCGGTTGACTAACTATGAAATTAAATGTACGCAATGAATAATACAGGGTGCGGCAGAGCCGACTGACGAGATTAATGTGGTCATTAGCCTGCGATAAGATAAGAGCAGGCCCCTTAATAAGTGGTAAATTTTGAATTGTACGGTAATGCCGTTTTTATTCGTAATCACGGTCTGGACAGGTGTACGTCGTGGTTTCGTCGTGCGTGCGTATTACGAAAATAATCATTCTGTGATCGCTACACAAAGGGCTTTTCGTATACACATCGGCGGCATTCCGCGTGCTGAATCTGTTCCTTCTGCTAACACTATTGAATTGCGGATACGGCATTTGGAAGAAACCGGATGTACCCTAAGTACACTTGGACACGGAGCACCCAGAACGGTAAGAACCCCCGAAAATGTGCAGTCGGTTAGAGAGTCAATTGAGCAGTCACCAAGACGCTCAGCCCGGAAACACGCTATAGCTTTGGAAATCTCAGACCGTTCTTTGAGGAGAATTCTTCACGAAGATTTATCATTTCATCCCTATAAATTAATGCTTGTTCAAGAATTAAATGCTACTGACTACGGCAACCGTAAAAATCTCCGTCAGCAAATTCCTCCGATATCAACTTTTTCTGTAGCGATGAGGCCCATTTTCATCTTTCTGGAACTGTAAATAAACAAAATGTTCGACACTGGGCTACAAATAACCCACGGCAGCTCCATGGAAGACCACTCCACGTGGAAGTCGAGGCCATACCAGTCGAAATGTGCCGAAAATCATATGAGAGCTTTAGAGATCGTCTACAACAGTGTATCAATGCTGACGGCCGCCGTCTTGGAGATATAATTTTCAAAAAATAATTTTTAAAAATGGGATTGAATACAGATTTAAATAATAATAAAAAAAAAAAAAACCTTTTCTCTAAGTTTTACTGTTCGTTATTTATAGCTCATCAAAACTCGTCAGCCGGCTCTGCCGCGCCCTGTATAATTGTTGTTTACGTAATGACAACTTCTCGTCGTGTGTAAAAACTACGAAGAAACGCGTGTGCGCGAGCGGGCGAATTTAATGCAGCCCAATGTAATGGGACAGGACGCTGCGCGTTTACAGACGCGCGGCGAGTAAACACGCCCGGTGCAATAATCGACTCCGGGACGCCGTCGAAATAACGATGCGTCGACGACGGCTTTTGTCCGTCACTTACAATTACAGCTCGGATGTTTCTGGCCAGAATTCCATTAAAAACCGTACATTTAAAAACGTCGAAACATGCAATTGTATACCATCAAATGTATTAAATGCACCTATTTTTTCAACAAATATATGTAAAAAAAAAATGCTTAATATAGGGTCAAAAAATGTATATATTCGTTTGAATGTGTATTTAAAATTACTTGATTAGAAAATACGCAGCTACTAAATACGAAAACAAATATTTATTAGTTTCTATTAAAGTTAAATTGTGTATTGGTTAAGCACATTAAGTGTACACCGTACAACAATTATTTTACTGATATTTTCAAATTTTTAAAGACCTTTGACGGTCCGACAATATGTTTTTGTAGACTGAAAAAATGACCGCTTCACAGAATTCGCAAAATAATATCTTACCGTGTTCCTCAAACTCTTTCACAAAACTATTTTAACGAATTTTTCGGCATTTTGTTAGTATATATTTATTTAAATGCAGCGTAGAACATGCGAACTGCAGCAAAACAAACACAACTAAATATTGAATGTCAAGGAAAAAAAAAATAAAAAAAAATATTCAATATTAAATGCATCGTTTAATTTCGTAACTTCACACTCATAGGTAAAACCCACCGGCACGCTGGTTAATAAATATCTAATCTCATAATTTTACGCGGGTCTTACTCATAAACACAATTAACGATATTAATCGATAATATTATACGTATAATTTATAAAATTTATGCTATTTAATCTGGAAATAATCGATATATACAACTGTATCCTTAAAAATGTGAAAATTAAGATTGCATATTTGTAATCTAGATTCCACGAATCGAATTTATATCATATTTAAAACAAATATGCTAAGCCATAAAAACATCCGAGCTCTGCAAATAACGAATATAATTTTTTGTCATCGCGAATGATCGTGTTTCTTTTATAGGACTGCTAAACAACGGCGCGTTACTCGAACGAAATACAAATAATTTCTTATGGGCTTTTTTAGGTTTTCCGGGCTCGTAAGACTACAAGTTTTATTCGGGGATTAGGTCCAGTGGCGTTTTCTCTGGGTGCGCAAATTGTGGCGTTAACGCACTATAAAATGTATGCGTGCAATGCAATACTGCACAGTTATATCGTTTTATTTACAAAATCTTCGAATAGTCGTCTCGTAGGTACTCTTTGTCTGTAAATAAAAACAACAATCAACTGTGTTTTCAACACAAAACTCGACCACGGACCGTCTGCAGACAACGGGATATGTATTATTTAACATGTTTCGTAGCGTTTTGAACAACGGCTCGTGGTATCTGTTAATATCCCCGTAATCGTCGTGATATTGCCGGCTAAATTCGGCGCAATGTTAACACTAGACCGAGGCGTTGAAAATGGAATCAACGACCGGCCACTAGCCGAGTAGTTTGCTGCGGGTCGTTTGTTTAATTTCCGTGCATCAGGTTCGACGTTCAACATTTTATTTTACAATCGTTTTCACATGGCAGTCAAACTGATACTAAAACGAATGAATTTGAAACGGCTTTCGACGGTATTGACCATAGCTTATTAATGTTAAAATTGGAGGAAAAAAAATCGGTTTCTGCAATCCATTATTGTCTTGGTTCTCATCCTTAATTTCTCAACGTCTGCAACATGTTAAAATTAAGAATTGTTTATCTGAAGTGATTGACGTCACGTCAGGCGTTCCTCAAGGTGACCTCGAGTCCTCAAGTCTCCTTTTCTGTTCACTATACGTACTAATGACATTATTTTTTCTATTAACCACTCTGATATCTTACGTTTTGCTGATGAGGCTAACATTTTTAAAGACATAAGCTTGTGTTCTAATGCTGAAGATCTCCAGAGTAACTACAGCCTCCGATATCTTGACCAGTCACTAGTCACCAGTCACTAGTCACTAGTCGCTTGCACGCCAGCGATTTTGCTGTATAACGTCCTAGTTACACGTAGGCAAAAAATATTATGAATACGTGCTTTATTCCAATACATGTTTTTATATAACAATAGCACTTTTGTACAAAACAATCAAACAATGCAAATACATAATATATATTAAAACATGTATCAGTAATAACACGGCGCAAAATTATCAGTTGTTCGATATAAAATTCATCAGTTCGATTTTATAAATCAAGTCGCAAAATTATCAGTAGTTTTTAATAAAAAAATATATGTTAGTTGGTATATAATAATGTTATGTATCACTGTATCAACAGAGATTTCGAGAAAATTTGGTTTTGGTTTTCTTTATTTTTTTTTGTTTTTTTTTTTTTTGCATTCGTTAAAAAATAATTGTTTAACAGGACGTCCGCCGAGATTTGCCGTCTCTGTCTATATCTAACGGGCAATATAGCAAATTACGTTATACTTGGAACGTAAAAGAAAAAAAAAAAAAAAAAACCAAAAAAGTTATACGAAAAGCCATATTGGTTATTGTATATTTTTGTTCTTCTTAATAGACGTAATTGTTTTGTATGATAATTTTTTTAGAAAAAAACTACGCGCAGCCCTAGGAAATATTGTCCTATTTACATTTTGATACTTGCGTTCAAATCCCGAGTTCAACTCTTAAACGCCATAATTTACGTTCTATAAGTAAGTGTAACGCAATTTGTTGTTACATTGCCCGTTAGATAGACATAGACTGGACATTATTTGGTTTTTTTTTTTTTTTTTTTATAACATAATTACAAAAAAGACCTATAGGGTCTTTTAACGGTTTCGACAAAACAATACCGACCGTTTTCTAGATGCGATTCCTGTTTCGAAACGTTCGGGCGGTTGTTTTTTTTTGTTGTTTTTATTTACTAGCAGACGTTGGTCCTGTGCAAATTTCAATAAATTCCGTTTGTGAATTTAACGATAAGCTATTGGAAATGTGCAAACACAGTAAA
Source organism: Tuberolachnus salignus (assembly GCA_956483605.1). NCBI lineage: Eukaryota > Metazoa > Arthropoda > Insecta > Hemiptera > Aphididae > Tuberolachnus > Tuberolachnus salignus. The sequence continues at coordinate 19,987,424 of OY101438.1, forward strand.
AACTAGAGGGGAATAAAAAGTATTTCTGAGTGATCGTTGTACGATCCAATTAACGAGGATATTCAATTTTTCAGGAGGAATACACGTGCGTATTAGGTATAAACTTTTGATGTTTTTTTTTTTTATATAATCGCACGTGCACGGGTGCACGTATGCGGAATAAGACGTTACATTTTCAACGTGTCGGGTGAAACGATTACACACTAATGTGTGCGATATAAAAAAAAATCATTTTTACTCGAAATCTCAATAGATAGTACGTAAGTAATAATAATCGGCGTTTTTACTACTGCGGTACGCGCGTGTGTATTCCAAACGAAATTCGTTTTTAACGGTTTTAAATTGTATAAATATTACAAAAATAGTACCACCCATCATATACGGTATTCGTCGATCCAATGGGATTTATTAACAAAAACGCCATATAAACAACAACAATGATAATATTATTAATTTTGTCATCGGGAGAGACCCATCGGCCGCATGCGATAACCACATTAGAATATCAACATTCCATTCTCTAAGTCTCTAAGTAGCACAAAAACGATACGCTCCCAATGTCGCGTATTTTTCATAAACATAATATTTTTTTTTTTTTTTACATTTCAATCGAATACAAGGTAATCGCAAATCCTTGAACATAATTAACACAATGAGTATACAAATACGCGGAGTAAGCAGCAGGAGCAACAGTGAGTACCTCTACATGATATAACACATATTATAATAAAATTTATTATAGCACACGGTGTTTTACTATTGCCACTCCGTATGGATTTTCCGAAAAGAATTATTATTCAGAAAGAATACAAAAAAAAAAATTTTAAAATAGGACTATATTAGGTACCTACCTATATTCTCTAACGAACTATAATTATATTATTATAGTTTCTGGAATGAATTGGTTTTACCTCGGGTAAAATGTTACTATGACGCGTGTGTTTCTTTTTTAGATACATTTTTCCGCTTGCAAACAAATTGTCTACCGGAAATCTTGGTCCGAATAAAAAAAAAAAAAAAAAAAACGACAAGAGAGGTTTTAAGTTGCATTTCGCTTCTAGTCGGCGCATTGTCGGGGTGGGCATTTTTTATTTTTTTATTTTCCTTAAGTTGTTGTTCTCGTGGCCGGATAGAAATATTTTAAGTATAAAAGGCGCCTCATAATTTATTTTGTTTTTTGTGTGTGAGTACACATTTCCATGCGTCTGTATGCGTATGATTAATAATACGAGCATTTTTTCTCTCCCCCCCACCCAACTGATACGATTTTAAATTGTATATAATAATGACTTATGCATTTTCGTCAAAACATACGCAAGGTACCTCCTAAATCGATTTGACTATTTTTCTTAGGGATTCCATAGGCAACTATATATTATACCTATACGTATTAGCGGGCTTAACTCGATTGATTCACTTCATATTTATCGTCTCCGGAAATTAATTTCGCTCCATTTCTGTATATAATGTGACCGCCCACTGATTCCATAACAAAATTAAATCGTTTATTGTGAATATTACACAATATTTTACTTTATGAGCAATTTGATTTATAAACTACGTAATGTTATTTCTTAGGTGCATTAAACTATTGAAAAAGATTTATGTAGTTTTGTAGGATCTAAAAACATAATTTTATAAACGTAATCGGGCGCATTTTTTTGTGGGGGAGGGGGTGTGAAATATTGGGTGTCCTGGATAAATTCCAATCCTTCGGCCTGAACTCGGTCCCCATTCTGCCTCTGCGTAAGTACCTATGGGTAGTTTCATTAAACGAACCATAATATTAAAAATAACTGTTGCTACTGTAATATTCCGGCCGTACAATCTACACTTGGTGATATTATTAAAAAAAAGGTAACGTTGCATGTGAGTCTGCGGTAGGTAATCTCTGGAACTGCCGATCTCATTCCAAATATTCTTTCACTGATAGAAAGCTACACTATTCCCCCGACTGACATATAGGCAATGTTTTATGTTGTTATTTACAGTGGCGTGCCCAGGAATCATCAACGGTAGGGGCATGCAGTGCCCGATACCTGAATATATTAATCGTGAACAAATCGTAGGGTCTTCTATTAACCCGACAATGCGAATTTTAAAACCAAATTAAAAATTACCAATTCCTATTCAATAAATCGAAGTTTTCATTGTAACTCGGCTAAAATATATGCATATATATATATATAATTGTGATAAGTAGAATAATATGCTGGGTATTGATTAAGTGGAGTACAAAGTTATTTAACACTTAATTCCATTACCCATTTAAATCACCTATTAGCTTGTACGAGTGTATTAGGAATAATTCCAAATGAAATTTATACAAATTTGATTAACTTTCCTGCACGGTGTTCTCTCAAATATTCCTGTAAATATGAATTAGGAGAGTTTAAAACAGAACAAACACTTTGTATAGCTGATTAATTATATCGGTTTTACGCGGAACGAGAGTCCACACGAGGAGAATGATTGATCGCAGGAAGAACCATCCTCTCGCGGGAATGGACGAGAGAATCCGGGGGACGTGTGGTATAAATAGGGTAAAAAGTGGAAGTTAGTATGTCTTGTCGTCCGGTCGATCAATATTATATTTAATTATTAATTTATTAGATTATTACATAATATTGTAATATGAGTTGTCTAGATTATTTAAATTGACTCAATGACTAATGAAAAATTTAATCATATCTCAATAAAATATAATGTGGGTACCGTAGATAATATAATAATAATAATAATAATAATACAAATAATAATAATAATAATACAAATAATAATAATAATAATAATAATACAAATAATATTATGATAATAATATAATGTTTTAGAACTATGCAATATTAAAACCTATGATATACATGACATCATAATATTATTACACGCGCCCCGATCTTTCTTTTGTTATGCCCTCATAACAGTTACACGAGAACATTTTACATAATGATATTTAGGATAAATATTTTTTTTTTTTTTTTTTTTTATGGAATAAAATATCAAATATGATAAAATAATGCGCAAAACTCTATTACACACGATAGAGAACCAAGAAAAAAAATGTAAAGTAATTTTGATTGGTTAGTGTACAAATATTTAGTATATCTAGATTCAGCTGACCATTAGTTTATGTTATAAATTATGGTTTTATTGAATTTAATGTAATAAAATTGGAGACGTGTAGTATGGCGGATACGCTTTTTTTTTATACTGATATCCATCGTATACCGGGATAAAACCGCGGAAGACGATGAGTGTCTTGTGCTGATTTGTTTAAAACAGGTGGTAGGTACCATTTTGTACCGTTCTGAGTTTACTTCATGCATTAGATAGTGTGCGACTTCAGTAAAAAATACCAGCTACTAACTTAATGCGCCATCCAAAAAGTTGTATAGAGCATGAAAACACTGAGTAATAGTGTCGATTGTCATTAGAGACAATTTAACAATGGTACAAATCCCTAAAACACCGGGTGCTGTGTCGCCAATTCCAGTGAACCAGCCCCACATTTTGTGCAATTCAGAATGTAAATTTTGAGATTAAATTACTAGATAATATATATGAATAGTATTTACTCATAACCGGTGTATTTTTAAGCCAATGGCAGAGGATAGATATAACACCTAACATCCCCACCCATTGCGCACTGGTGATAAAAATTAGTTTGGGTGGTTCGCACAGGGTTTTTGATATTTTTGATACGAAAATCGCATCTGTGTCGCCAAAATAATACATAAAAAAAAAAAAAAAAACAGTTACTAATTTTATTCGATTTGGTCGTCACGGTTAGGGGGGAGGGACGGGGGGAAACACGGAAAGACATAAATTTATTTTTTTTTTCGTTCAATTATATAATAGGTATTAACAATATGTATTTTATTTAAATTGTACACGCATAGACTTACAACGGAATATTGGCGCGTGGGTGTCTATAAAAAGCTGCGCGTCGATGATTACCTACCTAAATCCATATTCGATTTTTTTTTTTTCACGCGCATATTTAATTTTCATTTGTTTCGGCGCAGTCGTCCGAATAAAATTATATACGATATCCGTACGCCGAAAATATTTCGTCAGTCGTCGCGTTCCTCTGTACCTGATGCGAAACATTACCATAATCGCGGTATAATATTGCAATATAATTTGTACAGGGTAATTATTTTATCACGAATCTATACGCACATGAAAATTTCGAGTATATTCGATTTCGGCGTGGTTATTTGTTTTATTTCAATGTAAATTTTAGTATACCGTTTATCGATCTTTTAGTATTTACAATATTTCGACTATTTTTTTTTTTTTTTTTTTATGTTTCTCTCACCCTTATTCTTAACACTTCAAACAGCGACCCGCGTTAACGCTAAAACGTTGAACATATTCAAATTAATATAAGATTCCGTATTCCGTATGTTTCTATAAACGTGTAGTGATGTTATCACCATAAAGGAAATATTAACAATATCGTTTTCGATGTTTCCGATGGAATTGTCACGGATGTTTTATTATCAAATAGTAATCGCGGCATATAGAAATGATAAAAAAAAAAAAAAAAATCCATCAAACCATCTCAACCACCGACTATTTTTCGTGGTGAGTGTAACCTAACCTAACCTATATACATTATATTCAATGTCACCGGATTGATCATTGGGTATTTAAAAACTAACAACACTGATGTGGTCGTCACAGACGAATCTAGGAACATAGATATATGGATTGTTTGCAGACAAATACGAACGTCAAAATATTTACTCGAAGGTATAGATCTTCGTATAGATTGATATGATCGTAGGTACGTGATAATAGAACCGTCCGGTACATTTTGTGCACATATTTATATATCAATGGGCGAGTATAGGATTGAAATTAAAACGTTTATTTTGTTTCAAGTCGGTTTTGTACGTATTTCGAATCAACTCGAATAAAAATGTGGAAATATTGAACGTTTTCAACGCTAATGGCGGTTTTCCAAACCTACACAAATTTTGTAAAATTAAAAACACTGTTTTTAAATGTTAAGGACCATCTCGGTGATAAGACTTTACTACTTATCTATTGCTCATTTATGAGGAAAGGCCGTTATTATGGACGAATATTACGTTATAGACATTAGATCGAAAAGCTAGACAAGACTGTAGGAATTGCGTTTAACGGATTTAAATTTTTTAAATGTATAATTCGATTTTTTATGAGAATACGATTGTATTATTTTTTAAATTCAAATCATCTGCATCATAAGTAAAGTGCAAAATACTTTGCATACACAATTAACATTTTTTTTTTTTTTTACGTTTTCTATAGTAAAACAATTCGATATTATATTTCCAACATGTCCTAGCATAGAGCCTATATAATCGTATTCAGTTTTAAAAATTGAAATTCTCCAAACACAATTCCTATAGATTTCTCTGGGTTTTAGGTTTAAATGGACTAAAATGTACACCGTCTCCAAACCCTTTAAGGGACCCGCTGCCGATTTTCCAAATTATCTCCGATTTTGTAACATTTAAAAATTATTTTTAACATTTTTCCACTAATTTACTGCTCGATAACTCATTATCAACATAATATTTTTATACCATTTCGATTTTTATTTTAATTGTTATGTAACAAAACTCTCTAGCCTGCGTTGAACTCGGATTTCAAATAATACAAAATATTAAAATAATTGGTAAAAACATACTTGAAATTAACGCTTTTACAGACATATTAAAGGGTTCGCGGTTAAAATGTTAAAAAACGAACTTCAATGCGGACTGTAGAAAGTATTACTCTTTCCAAAACAAAAATAGTAATCGAAATCGGACATTTTACGAACCACGAGAAGCAATGTTTTTGAGAGAAAAATAAAACGAGCGCCAGCTAAAAAGCCTATAAAGAACGTATTTTTTTTTTTTTTTTTTTTAATTTCCGAGATGGGTTAAAATGTTTATTTCGTTTATTAAATTTATCCTTATCGTAACGTGTTAACATGCGAGACATGTAAAGACGTGTGGGGTACGTGTAAACCGTATTACCGTGTCGCGTGGGTGTATAAAATCGCGTGAAACACTCGACAAATAATCGTGCCATAAAAGGATATTATACCGGTAAAATTTGCTATTATAAATGTATTCCCGTGTAAACGGACCTCGGAGTGACTCGTCACTCACCAATGATTTAATACTGCCGTGGAAAAATAATAGAAACACATAAAATATTATACATGGAATACTCCGATTTCATATTACATTAATTGATGTAATTTCAAAAGAATTTTTAATTTTTAAATAGCTAAAAAAAAAAAAAAAACAACACATTCCCGAGTTACACTAGGGATCTAAAAGAAAAAACAAAACACGACGGGCGGAAGTTCGGAATGGAATATATAAAGAGGAATTCAATTTATATTTGTACGCAATGATGTCATTGCTAACCGAAAACGATTCAAAATGTGATAACATTTTGTGAAATACCGTAATTTTTAAGATTTTCATTATAAACAGCTTATAAAAAAATTGTAGTAAAATATGCTTAAATTTTTATTTTATTTTCCATTATTAAGTACGACTTATGACTCACCTCGTGTCAAATTTTCGTGCATTTCTGTTCGGCCAAATCAGTGTTTTTCAATAATCCGAACAAAATCGTAAACGCCTACAAAAAATGGCTAGAATGTTTTGAAAATTTGTCCACGCCTTGAAACCCATAGTATTAATGTTCAGTCAATATTTCAGATCCTTACGATTATTTATTTTTAACCGAGTTTAAAGAAGAAGAAGAAGAAAAAAAAATCGAAAAACAACGAAACCACCGTAAATTCTCCAGTTTTCCCTATGTTATTTTTTTTTTTCGTCCGATTAATTTGAGAAAACTACGACGAAAATGAAAAAAAAGAAAAATAATTACCTTTCCGATAAATCCGAAATACTCTCGGCACGGGCGCTACACTTGAAAATCGGAGCAGGACGTCCGGTGGAAAAGTTGTTTGCTGACCGAATGGGAAAACAAAAAAACAACAACAACAACAACAACAACACATCCGTCCGTTTCGCTTGGTATCTAAAAGAGTGTGTGAGAGAGAGAGAGAGAGAGAGAGAGAGAGAGAAAATAATAATAATAAAAAATAGGCGAGAAACGGATTAATTGTAGCGTATCGAGGACCGCTGAAAACCGGTCGTTTCCTCCGGCGGCCACGGTTGCGGCGGCTCGCAATATTTTCCCCTCACAGACAACGGCCGTGTGTTACCGTGCGTACGGTTTCGGTGGTGGTACCTGTGGCCGCCGAGACCTTCTTATAATATTTTATTGTATATTAAAAGCATGTATACATATTTTTTTTTTTTTTTTTTTTTTTATGCATATATTATTACGCAAATATTGTGTATATATTATATTTGTACGTGTGTAATATATATATATATATATATATATATATATATATATATATATTAAAACGCGTGCTTGCGCGTGCGCGTTCGCACGTGTGTGTGTGTGTGTTGGCGCTCGCGCGTGCGTGCGCTTATATTATTTCGTTCTGCTCCTCTCAATGACCCAACCGACGCCGACGCCGCCGCCGCTAAAACCGGTGTGTCCGCGTGTGTCCGCGTGTATCCGCTCAAGTCGGGTTTCTGTTACGTTACGTGCAGCACGCTCGCGCGCTCTCTTCGAACTTGCGTCCGTCTCGCCGCCGTCGCCATCGCGTGTGCGTCGCCGCCGCAGTGCGTAATCCCGACGAACTTTCCGCCGGCCGAAAACTCGCAGGGTTGTCGCTGCAGGCCCGCGCGACACCGCGTTCGACCGCTTACGGTCCGCCGTCGCCGCCGCCGCCGCCCTACCGCGCACGCGGTAAGTTTCGTATCCTTTCGTATCCTCTCGTAACATGTCATTTCATTTTTTTAATTTTTCTTTTTTTTTAATTTCCAATTTGTCCAATAAGGTTCCGACCTGCGTCCCTCGCCACCCACAACCTAACCGCTAACCGAGGGTTACAATTTAGGTGTTGCGGTATAGTTCACGGGGTGACCGTGCAGACCAGCTGCCGGGCGGGTGACCGACGTCTTCGGACAAAATCCGGTGCAAAATCGCCGAAAAACATATCGCGTCGCCGTCGTACTGCGCACTTGTCCGATAACAAACCGTAGATACGAAAATTGTTGAGTTTTAGGTTTTTTATCCGTCGCCGGGGGGGGGGGGGAAAAAAAAAATCATGAACAAATATAACCGTTTACGGCTTGCGCGTATAGGTAATATCGTGAAAACAGTTTTTTTTTCGTTTTCGGTTAACGGGTGCCGCACAGTTTCGCTAAACGGTTCTCTATTATAACGATAGAAGAAAAAAAAAATAATAAAAAATCTTTAATTTACTTTCGAAATCTTCGTATAATATTATCGATAACCGCGCGTTTACGATACACGAATCGCTCTGTATATACGTTATACACTGCAGTCGCCGTAAACACCGAACCATAATAATTAATCGCTATAATTGTTAATTGTAATCAAATACTATAATAGTATTTGATGTATGGCAACCTGTTCATTTCGTTTGCACGACGCCGAACGCGCGTTGAGTGTTGAGTATTTAATTAACAACGGGCCCGAACAAATGGTTAATATTATGGCATTAGGAGGCGTTGTTACGGTTTGTTCGTAATCGTCCGGCGAATCGGTTTAGAAATGCGCTTAATTATAATAATAAAAAAAAAAAAAAAAAAAAAAAATTAAATGATTATACCCCGGCGACTTGCATTTTTCGGCACACTTTACGGGCGATTCGAAAAATAACGATAATTATTATTATAATACGTGAACGCTAAACGCTATCCAAGCGCGTAATATTATTCGGCCGCGTGGGTTTATTTCGTTTTTTTCGAACAAGAAACTTTCGACAAACAAGGCACCGCCGGCGAAGTTGTCGGGCACCCCCCCAAACGCTACGATAATATAATAATTCGATGCAGTCAATAAATAATATATATATAAGGTATCAAAGTGTTGCGTGCCACATGTATGTTTAGCTATCTGTGTTTGTACACTGCACTCGTATATACATTAACGATTCGAATACGAATCAAGTTGTATACCGCCTAGCCGATAAATTCGATTGGAAAACCCACGGAATGACATCAGTGGCGTGACTTTTTTTTAAAATTATTTTGCGTCCCGAGCAATCATATTACACGTTCATAGTTTACAGTAATAATGTACACGGTATATTTTTCGGAGAGGCGTGTGGTGGTGGTGGTGGTGGTGGTGGAGGGGTTGTGCTTACAATCATTTAAATATAACGATAACCGGCGAATTTCGGTAATGGTTTTTTTTTTTGTATTTACGGTGTTAACAAGTAATTATTGTCAAAGACAATTTAAAGACGACAAGCTCGGTACCACGATAAATATCCCTCCCAAAATCCTAAATACGCCACTGAAATACCCTTACAATGTAAGGCGTATAGAGGGCAAGCGGGTCTAATAGTTGCGGATAATGTTTACCATTTGACGTACCAAATCGAAATCGATAATAAAACGTTTTTTTTTTCGTTTTATCAAACAAATTAAATCAAAATACGTTGAGCCACTCGCGTGTAGCTCATAATTTATTTCATATAAGTATCCTGTTTTTATTTAAAGTTTACTTAACCAACCGACCGTGACGGCATGAAACAAAAGAACAATCGTATTTTAAAACGCGTCGGACGATCGAATTTGAGGTGAAAAAAAAAATAATAATAATAACAAACGAAAATCTCAAGACCTAACCTTAACGATCCACTGAAGTTTGTGCGCTCGTCAATTTTCCTGAGAGTTTTCGTTACTCCTCTGCAGGAAAAGCTACCGAGTATTATTGAATATGTTCGCAAAATGTCGACGTGTTCCGGCGCGAATACAAGACATTGTCCGCCCATTTTAAATACATAAAAAAAATAAAAAAAAAAAAATCGAAACTAATGTGTACCTACACTGTTTAGCAGAAGATTCGGTAATTTCCTATTTCCTATTTCCTATTTCCTATTTTTTCCAACACTTCACACGTATATGCAGTTTGGTATAGTTTTTTTAATTTTTTTTCTTATAAAAGTCGTACAGTGATAAACTGCCGCCCTCGACCATTATTGCTATCCCAGTGCTGACAAATTTCTATCTACCCGGATAATAAATATTGATATTCGATGTCCACATCCCCGATTAAAAATCTCGGATCCGCGTCTAGACGTGTCCAGGTTTATCTATCTGCAAAACCACACGTGTTCGGCTATCGGCCTGGAATTTAGCCCGTCAATCCTACGTCGTCAACGTTATTGTTTTCGTACATCGAACATCTCGTGCCGGAAAATCTGTTTTAGGTATGACATCTCGAAACGAGTACGATTTAGAATAAAACAGCCATCGATGAAAATTAAAAAAACACGACTTTGTCTAGGGGAATGACGTATCCATTTAGGTCAATATAAGTTATTTATTTATTTATTATTATTTTTTTTTTTTTACTGCAAAATAAGGCCACTTTTTTTTTTTTTATCTCTAATATCTACCGTCTCATTCGAGTAAATTGAAAATCAATACGTCATACCTTGTTGATAAATGTCGTCGTCTTTAACGTTTGTATAACGAGTAAAAATGTTATAATCACGGTTCTTCTTTCTCTTTTACGTAAACATGTTTTCGAATATATTCCACGATTACACTGTACGGAACACCTTGTGATAAGGACCCGGTTTTAAATTTATATGAAAGTTCGAATTCGAGTTGATAAACGTGCGGTTTTTACCAAAAAAAATATTCGTTCGAATCGCCTACAAAAACAATAAAGATAATATTATGTCGGTTTTTCGTTATTGTTATTGTATTTGCTTTCGAGTCCTTGATTTCCTGTGCATGGTACAGAACGTGTGTACAGAACGTTCCTTGAACTAAATTCTCACGCGTCCGTCGGACTGCGGTTCGTCCGCGGCGTGCGCGGACAACAAATAAATGCAACAACTCTTCTAGTCGAAAGAAAATAAAACATTTGGCTTTTGTTACCGAAAACCGACGTTGAAATATATTCAATGTTTTTTTAGTTACGATTAACAATGTAATAAAAAGAAATTATAAAAACGACAAGAACAAATTAAAAAAAAAAAGTCTAAACACCAGCGACTCGCCGCATCCTTACCGATTTGAAGTAACGCAGAACGCGAGAACGTACGGGATTCGAATAATTTTTTTTCTTGAAAATTATATTAATTTAATAACGTAACATAAATATAACGTTTGCAGTTTTCAACGAATTTCGTTAATAAAATTAATTGTTCAGATTCTGAGCGCACAGAGAGGAATATACTGGTTTTACTATGTGTGTGTGTGTGTTTTTTTTCTGTTAGAAAATCTTCTAACAGAAATTTTACTTTAATCAAGAGGAAAAACAACAAAATATTTTGAAAATTCATAAATATTTTATTGCATTTTGAACCTTGAGGTCATTTTCATTGAAATTTTCATTGAACACTTAAAATGTTGAGACACAGAGATTTAAAACTTACATTAGTTATGAAGATAAAATATCAAAATCTATCTAAATAATACATAAAAGATAACGATTATTTGTTTAGATTAAATAAAAAAATAAATACATTTTCCGTAGACAATAATTAAAAATTGTTTATTAGATATCAAAAATATATAGATTGTCAAACTAAGGAGTAATAATATATATATATATATATATATTTTTTTTTTTTTCAATATTAGGTGATCACTTTCAGTTAATGGTTACAAACCATTATTTTTAATGCAGTATTATTAATCACCTACTATTTACTACATATACGAATAAAACTGAAAATTTGTTAGATTTATGTGAATCAAATTGATTTTAACCGAGGTTGTTGGGGCCCCTGTTCACGGGCAAATCCTTCAGAATTCGGCCCTGGAATTAATTATTAATTACCTAATTTTTTTTGTACTTTATTTAAGATAAATATTCAGATAACTTGGCAATATGTGTCTAGATATGTCTCAACACTGAATACCATTAGATGTGGTAAGTTTTTAGAAGACTTTGGCAATTTTTGAGCCATTTGAAAATTTGACACAGTGTTCGTCGTAGGTTTCCCCTTTGGCCTATAAATACATACCGTAAATCCGTAGGAACATTTTTTTTTTTTTTTTAAAGTGTTCAAAGTGCAAATTTTCACGGATATTGTAAAAATCACGGCACATATTTTCAAAAGACGATTAACCGGACTTCGCTCAGAATCGTTTTTTTCGGCGGCAACGATTGAATTACTTTCTATATGTCCAACCTTGTCGGTTGGCTTACTTGCCGACACTATCAGTTTTTTATTTTTACGTATAAACCGTTACCTAACGTTTTTCGCGCCCGAATATTTTTTTTCTCACCCGTCGCGTGCCTGGCGTATTTTTTTTTTAAAAATTTTTTTACGCATTATTTTTTCAACATACACTGGGCGACACAAGCGTTCGTATGATATTTACGCCGTTTCATACACGGGAGACGCACGCGTAACCAGGTGTCGTGTTGGTTAGGTTTCCGTCGAGCGAATTATAATTTTAAAAAATTATATGTAACGCGTAATCGTATATTATAAACACATACTAATAACAGTACGACGTGTGTTTTTTTTTTTCTTTTCTTTTGTTATCGCCGCGTCGCGGATTCTGCAGCGGTAATTACCATCGTACACGGTCGTCATTGTATTTTTACGCGATATTAACTTGATAATTGTTTTTTTTTTTTTTTTTGTTTTTGTTTTTTAGTCCGCCGCCGTTACACAATTATTGCGCCCGTATACTTTCGTTTCTATTTTCCGTTGCGCTCGCTGATGGAATCGGGGACTACGACCCCGTCGTACTGCAATAACGGTCGTCGCACGTAGGAACGTAGTAAATTGTCGTCATCGCCACCGCCACCGCCACCGCCGAAATGGCCAAAACGGCGGACAACTGGCCGGGAGAGCATCCGCAAGAGCCCGCCGAATCGTTTCTTCTGGGCGAAGACCGCACTGGGCAACCGGGACTGGTCAGACAGAATCGCCGACAATCCGGTAAGACGGGATTATTATTCTAGAAGAATAAGGTTAGGAGCCGTTGAGACGTCGGATCGTTAGTACAATTTGTCCAGAGTATCTATCAAGATAAAAAATTGGAATGTAATTGCTCAGAAATCATCTCTATAAATACGGATAAATATTTAAATTATTCCAGCTATAAGATAATATGGTCGAGGGGAATTTATCCAGACGAAAAAAAGATTATTTTTTATATTCTATTTTTAATCGACAATAATTGTCGAGAACACAATTATACTTACCAGAGAGATAAAAGCGAAAAACGCTATATAATAACTACGAATTTTTAACTAAAATTAAAACATATGATTATAATATATGGGTATTTCGTATTTCCTACTATGGTTAATAAAACCCATTATTTTTTTTTATAGATAAATGATTAAAAAAATATTATCTAAATAAAATATCTAGTGTTAACACTGATTTACGTCGCACGTCGCGTTGTTTTGCTCTCAAATATTTTCGTTTTTGAAATGAGGCTTCTCGCTCAGAAATATAGTGGAATAGAGAGGCTTAGCCTCCCGATATACGTTTTTAGCCCCTATAATTATTTAATTATTTTTCCTTCTGGTTAAAACATTAAGTTTTTAAAACATAAATTCTTGTAACAAAAAAATCTCATGGGTTCATTGTGTAACATAATCAATATTTAATGATTATATATTTTTGAACTTAGGTTTTCTAGGACTCTAGCCCTTGTAACTATTAAATCCTAGTTACGCCCATGAGGATACCGCCATGGTCAAAATCATTATTCTTCGATTAACCGGAACACAATATCATGTGGTCATTTTTGTAATTTTTGTACTTTAGTTGGGCTACCTCGATACATTCATGTGATTTTTAAATAAAATATTGTATCCCACACCGTTGCTAAGGAGTATTATTGCCAATAAACTGGGCATCGTCCCAACTTTTTCACTATGCCTATATTACAATAATGTGCAAGACGATAATGACGTATTTTTTTTTTTTCTCTAACTATGAATTTATTAGAAAGTGAGTGATTTAAAATATTATATTATGCCCGTCGTACGGCGTAAATAATTTTATATTATATCAAATTTGTTGATCTATTAACATTCTAATCGTACGTACAGGTATTTGTATTGTATTTCGTTATATGCCTGTATATATTAAATATATTACAATAATGTATTTTAATCGGGAGCAGTTGTAATATACGCCGATTTGTAGGCGTATATCATATGTGCACCTGTATTCGATTGAAATTCTTTACAATAATTGTGTACGTATACGTAGTTTGCGAGACATCAATTCTGAATTCAAGACATTTGTACATTTGTCATCTACGCACACGTGTTATATAACGTCAAGGATAAACACGTATACCAAATATATATGTATATCGAAACGTTCAAAACACTTTACAGTAAATATAATAAGTCACGCGTTTAAAAATATTCGCCCGTTGCCCGTATAGGCGGCGGGCACACCGACTTTTTATAATAATTTTTCCATTTGCTTAAATAACGACGGTTGTTACAAGCGGTATAGGTAGCGCCGGAACTCTAGAAGAACGATTGACTATTTATTATCATTAGGTGTTTATTGGTACGTGATTATAGTATACGTGTAATAACGAAACGTATTTATATCGACGGTATTTCTATTACGGGTATGCACACCTATACTTTTAAAATGTTAACGATAGTCGGACCCGGAGGCCGCCGAACCGATCGCGCCATATAATAACAATAATAATAATATATATTTATTTGTAAATTATTGTGTTTAAAACGCTTCCAGAAATAATAAATCATAGTGTCTCGGGTGTTTTTTTTTCTTTTTTCGAACGTGTACGCGTGCATAACGCGGCCGGAAAACTGTATCCTTGAACAAAAAAAAAAAAAAAAAAATTTATATATTACCACCCTATAGGGAAACCGTTTGGAACCGCATGGGTATTAGTATGTTGGCATCATTCGCGGATAATAATATTCGAAACGATTTAATTTTTCGATATCCGTTGTCCGGCTTTGCGGTTTGTTGTCGTGTTCGAGTACGGTTATACGGTAAATCATTTTTAAACGTACCCATCGTACGATTTATCGAGACGATATTGTTCATTTGTCTTTATTGGGAATAAGGGATTTCACACAAATCATATAATATGGCAAAATATCTCAAGTTATTATTATATATATATATATATATATATTCGCTTTCCGAATATTGTCGGTCTACCGATTCGAAAACATCGAATGAGGTTGCACAGTAGTCCATTTGTATTGTTTTCAAGAGTAAATATTATGTCTTTAGTTTGCCGTATTCTGTCTATATATTGTGTGTAACCTTGTCATTATTATTGTTAAAACGTGTGTATTATTCCGATCCAACGTGGCTGGCACATATTTGTCGAACATAAAGCTGACAAAACTAAACGAATTAAAGGACAAGTTTTCCTTTTAAATTGACCTACATTGAGTATACAACCATTTGGGATTCTTTATACCAATAACCTCGGTAGTACCAAATATCAAATAATAATTATTATTATCAGCAGTGATCAATAATATTTCGAGAATCTGCTAGTAATGACAGCTGGAATTCGTCGTTACTGCTGGTAACCGTATTCGTCTCGCTCTACTCACTCATTTTTGCGCATTACGCTATCAGTTTAGTTTCGATAACATAACAGTATTATCGCGTTCGAAAAACTATATTAACTGGAGCTCGATAATTGAAATTTAAACGCGTGTTTAATATCGTTTTTTTTCTTCTTCTTTATTAGTCAAAACTAGTATAGGCAAATCGAAAAACTATCAAGTACCATTTGGGTAGGATTTTCGATTTACCGACGGTCCTATGAACCAATCATATAATTTTATATTAATACTATTCTGATAATGTTAATTATAAACAAAAAAAAAAACCGCACGCACACACTACGCACATCATTCATAGTCTAAAATAAGGTGAAACGTGATATTACCATAAACATTAATTTCTTTCTTTACGGCAAGGTAATTTTGTGTATAGGTGCAATAATGCCATGGATTTGTTTGAAATTAAATATCATATTTTAATTGAATCGGCAGAAATAATATTAAAATTTCTTTCTTTCTAAAATTCTTAAGCGGTAAATTGGCACTAAATTGTTAACCGGCAATTATGTATAGTGGGTATGTAAAATTTGACCGTCAGAGTAGGGAATATATTTCAAATGTTGATGATTCTTCAGTATATAGAACAAACGTCTGATTTCGGCACTATTATTTTGGCGGTTGAAAACATAGTCCAGTCTCAATTTACTACGATCGGGGTTACGTTATTAAGTAGGTAGACAATTTTCGAGCTTCTCAATAAGGTTTTAAGGGAGAAATCTTTCGTTTTTGCACGCAATTCATTTTGAATAGCGTTCAAATTCTCTTTACGCAAACACTGACGAAGGCTATGATAATATAACCACAATATTAAATTTAAAACGGATTGGATTTTTAAAATAAATAAATAACACACCGATATATGTTGGCGTATCTGTGTTCGGGAGTTTTGGAGGCTTGAAAGTAAAGTTAATTTTTCCAGAATGTTGCCATCAATTGAGCTGTCCGAAATAGACAGTTAAACCTAACCCTAATATTATGTACGCGGCCGATGGCCATAATTAATAAGTACCAGCTTTATTAGTATAATTGACGATATAGCTTATTAAACACAATTACGATTATTAACAGTGATTTCAATTGTCAGTGTGTAAAATGCATATTAAATCTTAAACCCATTTCAATATTCGTCGTTAACGCGTATATTGTTAAATGGGGATTAATTTAAACAACAATTCAATTTGAATTTGATTAAATTGAATACGTTGGCATTGTTTCGCGTGTTTATGATTTCAAAGACGACATATTCGAGATTCTATGATTTTTTTTTTTTGGGTTTTTTTTTTAGAGGCGTATATTATAATATTCTATAAATCGCCAAGTAATATACATAATAAAACAACGCGAGAGTTTTAAATTTCATAGCGATTTCGTCGATACGTACTCGCATCTAATACCATTTAAACTTTCGTACTCAACCTACTTGTTTTTTTCCGCACGAATAAAACTAATGTAGACTAATTTGTTGTTTTTTTTTTTTTTCAGTGAAATGAAAGTTTTATTGTTTTGTTAAACATACGGTAATCGCGATAGTATTAAAACGCTTTTAAGGTAGTAAATGCGTATATCTGTTGACCGTGAACAACAACAATACAAGCCTGAAAATACAACTATATAGGTGTTTGATTATCTGCAGACACTCTGAGCAGAACCGATTTACACCGCGTGTTAATTTCACTATACGTTTGGCGGATTCTCGTACCTATCCTTGACATTGATATTGTAATGAATATAATGATAATAAAGAGGCGGTCGTCGTCGTCGGAGATCAATGAAAACAAAACCCACATAATTCATTATTTAACGTTTACTATATTATTATTATTATTTTTTTTAATTTTTTTTTTTTTGCGATTCCGGTACGTAATTATAATTTCAATATTACGTAGGTACTGAACTTGTTTGGCGCGTATAACCCACCGGGCGAATACCATTATTGTCTGTTAATAATTTATGCGACATAATATATTGCGGCGGATGACGAATACGATATTTTAATTTTCAGATTTGTGAATAGTATCCATAATAGGAAAAAAAAAAAAAACAACACATTTTTCGCTATGCCATCCGTTTTAGAAAGACCGACACTGTGCCACCCGGGGGGCTTCTTAAACGGAAACGCGTGAATAATATTTCGTTTTTTTAACACTGCAGACCACGGGGCGTGTATAACAATTAGTTACTATAACAAATAAAAAAAAAAAAAAAAAAAAATAAAACAATAATAATTATACAAACGAGCCCGTATATATTTTTCAGAGTTACCGGCTTAGGTCATACAATAGTATTGCACTCAATACGAGACGAAATTTCGCATTAAAACCGGACAAGGTTGAATTTTTTTGAGCCGGGAAAATGTCGGATTTGACGGTAATTGGGCAATCGCGTAATAATAACAACAACAACAGCAATATAATATTTTTTAGAAGTTTACACAAGGAGCAGCAGCCGAACGGCAAAATAGGCAATCGGTATTGTGTCACAAGCAAGGTCCGGCGTTTCTCGAGCACAATATTATATTTTATTGGTACGGGCGAGAGCGTAAGATTACCGATGCGGAAATATTCGTTAAAAAAAAAAAAAAAAAAACCACAAAATAACAAATAAACCGAGGTGTATAATAATTGAAAGATAATTTAAGAAAAAAAAAAAAAATCATCGTTAATAGTCCCCCATGGTCGGATTAAGAGTTTTGGCGCCCCGGGGTTATTGTTTGCACGGCGCCACAATATTTTCCAAAATCAATCTTAATTTGATTGGAAATTCATTTTGTAAGCTTTTCTTCTTTTACTAAATGCCTTGTCGTAGCTAATATAGATTTCCAGCCATTACAATCATCTCTCCTACGAATGTCTCCCTCGGCCTTCCTCTCCCTTTACGTCCAGTGATTTTTTTTTTTTTTTTTTGTTGGTTATGTCTTATTAAGTGCCCGCTGTAAGTATTCCGCTTCTTGATTAACACTCTCTTCTACCTTAATACTTGGAAAATTTCTACCAAGTCCACGTTTCCATTGCTTCTAGTTTTGTTTGTATCTTGTACTATTAAGGTCCAAGTTTCACAGTCATACAGAAAAATAATCCATACGTAGATTTCGGCAAAGTTCTTGAAAATACGGTTTTCGTTCGTGAATAATTGTCTTTTATATGTGAACGTTCTTATTGCCACGGCTATTCGGCGTGTTATTTCTACCGAATATCTGCTGTTATTGGTTAGTGTTATTCCCAAATATTTTTATAATATTTAATATGGAACTGGAAATATTCTAGCGCAGTGGTTCTTAACCTGTGGTCCAAATTCCCCTATATATTATCTTACCTTACCAACTTCTCACCTATAATAGTGGCCTACCAGTGCGAAAGTTATCAGCTTTATTTTTTTTTTTTTATAATTAAATTGTTCTATAGAAACGTACTGACGTATTCAGTCGGGCCATTGATATACATTTTAGGTCGGGCAACTGGACATTTTCCCGGCGTCTCTCCCAGGGCCAGTCAGCCTTTGGGTCTTATTATCAATATCGTAAAAAAAAAAAAGGATCCACGTACAAACGATTCGCACACTAGGTACTAAAGCTCCGTATAAGAACGACAAATAATTATTTTCAAACTACGAAGTAAAGTAATCAAAATATTCGATTTGTCATAGATAAGAAACACTTTTAAGTTAATATCGCGTGATATTTTATCATAATACTTCTACTTGTACTTTCTACCGATATACTTATACATGTCTAGGGGAATTTGCAGTCTGCGCGCGCCTATGGGATTCCACAGCGTCCGCGGACCGATTTGTTTCATCAATAAATCCCTCGGCAGTTTTATCCAATCGTAATTAAAAAATTGTCGCTGAAATGTTCGGCGGCGAAACGGCAAAACGGTCAACGGCGGAGTGTCCTGGGACCCATTATACAAATATATAAAATAATAGCCCCAAACGGTGTGTTTGAATTAGGGAAATTCTATAGTAATATACGGGATTTTTAACATTGGGCAATAGTATTATTCATAAGCGGAAGACCGTTTCCACCGTGCCTAAAAAAAAAAAAAAAAAAAAAACCGTTTTTCACTCAGAACAACCGATTCGTACATAGGGATCCTATTCGTGGGAGTTTGTTAATAAGTCGAAAACATGTTCACGGACGGGGAAATAAATAAATAAAAAAAAAAAAAATCGCATATCGTATAACACAATATTATAATATAGTAATAAATTAAACCGGCGTATACGGTGCATTTCTCGATACGCTCGCATAATCAAAAATAACTGCTATTATATTATTTATTAATTTATTTTTGTTTTTTTGTACGTACGTACCTGTACAAAAAAAAAAAAAAAAAAAAGAGGCGTGCGCGCGTTTTTTATTTGGTCCTGCCGGTGCTGCGCCCCCGCCGCCACGTGTGCGGAGACGGTCGTCCTTGGCCGGGAAATCACGACTTTACCGGGGTGACCGTATCACACGAGAGGCGTGCGCGCGAGTCGCACCGCACACGTGGTGTGCGGTTTGATTTTTTTCGTTTTTGTTTTTTCACACTCCCGGACATTTTCGATTAATTCGTTAAATTTTTTTTTTATTTACTTCGTTTGAAGAAAACAGACGTGGCGGTGGTGGTGGTGGTGGTTGTGGCGGTGCGGGGTCGCCGATTATTCTTATAGTTTTTTTTTTTTTAAATTTTTTTTTTGTCTTTAAATTTCGTACCTGCGGTACCCGCGTGGTACGATTTTTTTACGACACGATATGGTTAGAATATTATTACGATTACAGTAATAGTATTTATTGTATACGCCTGTACGTATATCCGCCCACTTGTCGACCGGTAATAATACCACCAGTCATCGACGACACCTGCGATTACCGGATTTTTTTTTTATTGGTTTTTTTTTTTTTTTTTTTGTTTCCAACCGTAATCGGGCGCAATAATTTGCCGGCCACGCGATCTGCGGCCGAGGTTCGGTTGGTTGAGTACACCGCGGAAGCGAAATAAGTCTTTCGATTTGCATTTTACTTTTTTTTTTTTTTTTTATTCTATTCGCTACGGATATTCGCTTGAAATGGACAAAACTGTACTCGAAAACGGACGTAATATTATATTACTATAGTGTATTATATTCACTTTTTAAGCCGTTCGGATATA
Organism: Tuberolachnus salignus; assembly: GCA_956483605.1. NCBI lineage: Eukaryota > Metazoa > Arthropoda > Insecta > Hemiptera > Aphididae > Tuberolachnus > Tuberolachnus salignus. Next base: position 20,008,234 of record OY101438.1, read on the forward strand.
TTCCCCTCCCCTCACCCTATTATCGGTATTGCCATAGTAGTTTTTCCTGTCCGAAATTCGGGTTTTTTTTTTGTTGTTGTTTTAATTCTAAACAATAGAATTTATTTTACAAATAATTATTAGAATGCGCGCACGGAAATCGATGAGTAATATTACGTCCACGTGTTGTCTTATATCGGTTAATAAAACAAAAATAAATAATTTTTTACAACATCGTAATAGTATTTGATTGTATACGATTACAATATTCATCGTAAGCAAAAATGTAAATGTTTAACTCGAAATCATTATTTACGCCAAGATTTATTTTTACGATGTGCTAAACTCTTGTTAATGCCGTATTATTAACGTTAAGAGTTTGTTGAAGGGCGTGCTATTATTTTAATTAGTGTCATTATTTTACTACCTATGCCTTAACTCTTAAGTAGGTATGTAAAATATACATATATATATATATATATATATTTCTGTATGTTGTTATACTGAAATCCCCGAAGAATTTTTATGTATTTCGAAAACTAAATAAGAACGCCGTTGCGTTAACGATTCCGACAGTAGAAATATGTAATACTTAAATCTAAATGTGTACTCTGCAAAATAAATATTTATAGAAATAATAATTTTAGCGTTAGCAGTAGACGAACAAGTGTCAGTTGGTTGCGTTTATTTTTATTTCGTATTTGCCATTAAATAATATATTACCTATAAATTTTAGTATACGATAGAATATAATATATATATATATATATACTTCGAGTATATTACATTAATGACAAGTGTCGACTAGTAGCGAATTTGCAAATAGTCTTTCGAAAATACCTTAAGAATTTGATGGCATATCATAATTTCTTCATTTCTTTATTCTTACTAGCATTTAATTCACCGCTAAATGCACGAGAACCGTTTAAATAATACCAAAATGTAGATATTATATTAATGCAATATCTATTGAGTATAATATAATGAATACGCAATAGTGGATTAAAGTAATAATTTTAATAAATTTCGTCGTGTGTTTTACTGGTTTTTCATCATATTTTGATCGTTTTTCCTGCCGCGTTTTAAACTAATAGGCTTATCGAAAAACGACCTCTTAAAAATACCAACTAGACAAAATTTACTACTGGAAACTAGTGTAAGAGTGTATAGGTCGGAAGAAGTCTTCTGGTAGAAAAAGTCATTACAGAAAAATAAAAATACACCATCGTTGTAAAACCACAAGAACCCCTCGCTCCGCTCAGAACCTAATATAAATAATTAGCTATATTTTTATTTAATTACCGTACTAACAACTGTTCAAAAGTATTATTACTATTATTATTATTCAGAGAACACATATTCCAAATTATTGTTTAATTCATTATTTATTGATTTAGGTCAAAAAGTACCAGGATTTTATTTTTAATAATTACAAAAATGAAGTTACATAAAGATATCTCCTTCAAAATACTCTCCTCCGGACAACGATATGCAGTGATCCCGGCGATCTTGCCATTTTTCAAAAGTCCTTTGGAAATGTTCCAAAGTTAAAGCTACGAGTTCTGTTGCCGCGTTCGCTTTAATTTCCTCCACATCTTGAAATCGTTGTACTTTAAGCCGCAGATTTTAGTCTTGGAAAAATAAACAAATCACGTGGGGCCTGATCTGAAGAACAGGGAGAGTCCGCGGGACCACAGCAATTTTTTTATCAACCAGCCAAATATTCACGAATCGATAGCGCTAAATGTGCCGGTGCATTGTCCTGGTGAACAATGGCGGAACGAATTTGGTAGCACGACCCTTCTCGTCTGTACATTTGCCTGTAAAATTGCACGACAAGACTCATTTGAGATTCGGTTTTTTAACTCACGAACGGTTTATCGGCGACCATTTCACATTTTTTTCGCAAATTGTCGCCACACCATAGTTTCTGGACGACGTCGACGGTATTCTAGAACGTGGATCGTCTTCGGTTGACCGCCGACTGTCTTTGTAACGTTTAAAACACCTGAAAGTCACCGAACCGCGTAATGAATCATCCTCAAAAGCGGTTTTTTGTCATTTCCGTACGTTTCCGTTGCATCATTTTTACCAAGTTTCAAGCGAAATATGATGCGCACGCGTTGTTCGTTAATTTCCACGTCGAAAACGGCGAACGAAAAAAACTGGCTGCATTTAACCGCGTGTAATATTAGACTGAGATAAATTAGCGACTTCGGTTTTTTTTTTTTAAAATATTCACTAATTCACGGGGAATACGTCTATTTACAATTTGAAACGTTACCGTGTGTAGATTTGTTTTTTGAACAGACCTCGTACCATACTGGTTTTGAAATGTATAGATTCCAATGAATATCAATTGAATATATGGTAGCTTCATTATTTATTTAATATTTACAAATAATAATTTAAATACCATTTTAAAATTAGTCTATGCAATTTTACAAAATCAAAATTATGAAATGTTTAAAAAATAACATTTTAATGGACAACCATTTGAATTCTCTATCGCACGACCGGAAACGGCCTGCACACTCCTGTGTGTTCCTACCACGACAAGAGGCGAGACTAGGTTTATCCTCGTTTCGCATTTTATTTTTCGAAAATCAAAATATTGGTAGGTATTTATAGAATTGATTGAATTAAAAAATAAAATTATTCATCCAAGGTAATTCATCAGATAGCCAATTTTGTTAGTTGTCTAGATAAGATAAAATACGTTTAATTATTATTTATCTAGATACGCTCAACACTGTAGTATGTGGGTCATGTGTATATTTTTTTTCATCTTTTCATCAATAATCTTTTTTTTTGTTTTTACTCGTTTCCCACTCTCTAAAAAAAGGGGTTACAAGTTATAAACAGCAAAACAAAATAGTCTGTATCCTTCACGATCAGAAATGTGCGTAGGGTTACCTACCTTATTAGTCGAGTTTTTATAAAGTTTTTTTTTTTTTTTTTTGCTTTATGGATACAATTATTTGCTTGCTTTCTTTGCATTGTGAATTCATTTAATGTTTGATTAATGATATATTTATTCAAACATCATCATCATTATGTCTTCAAGATTTAACAGTTTTAAACGGCGGCATCGTTAAACCAAAAACAAATTACATCATTTTGTAAATTCACATTTAATGTAAAAATGTTACCAAGAATTGGATTTTGAATACGATAATTATGGGGCGTTTAAGTGTAAAATAATTATTCATTACTATTCTGCACCGAGCTGAGAAAAACGATACGAACATCTGGTTTCTATATTACGTTAATTGCCATTTTATTTTATCATTTTCTACAATTATTTTTATCAAGACAATATTAGCTTGCAAATAAAAATAGGATTTATTTATAATTAATTTACATTTTTTTTAGTACGAATGAAATTAATTAATATGGTTTTTGGATACTGCATACAAACCATCATAGAAGGATTTCGTCCGCTAAAAGATGATAGAGTTTTACGTGTTGGCTATATTTCGTTCTTACTCTTTTAAGTTTTAGATCGGTGTATCATATTAATTTTTAAATTTTTTTACCAAAGAGTTATTGTGTATCTATAAGTAGTGGTGGGTTTTATCACTTACTAATGGTGGGGGGGTAATTGAGATTAAACAACTTATTAGCTAGTTGTGTATAAATCAATCTAAATTTTTTTGGTTACAGAATAGGTTCAAATCATTTGTTTATAATTTTATTCATTTCAAAAAAATACGTCTCGATACCGACGTATTTTAGGTATATCAGTGTCAATTTTGATACGAAACCATCAGAAAAATATATTATAAAAAAAATCATATTACTCAATAGTTGATTATTATTGTGGTTAAATAATGATCTATATACTCGATGGTAGGAATTATACCAATTATTATAATTGATATCGTTAATACATAATTACACACATATATAGGTAAAAAAAAGTAATGACAAAAATTAACTGTTTATTAAAAAAAAAAAAAAAAAAATTAATAAGAATTATGGCTATAGAGCATAATTGCAAAATGTAGAAGAAAAAAAAAATCTAACTTAGGCTCGAGGGGGCGATTTCCTCCCTCGTTAATGTACCGATTTTGGGTATCTTTTTTTTAGGACTCCAAAAATATAAATCCTATATGAATAGTATTCAATTTTAATTGACTCAATACAAAATTATTCTTTATGGAAATTAAGTACACGAGTGACTTACGATAATAATGACTAATGAAAACCTATAATATGTATACATTTCCAAAGCAAATGTTTGGTATTTTCAAATTAAGCCTATTAAAAAAATTAGTTTGTCTTTACACTAGGTATAAAAAATAATAAAAAAAATGAACGCTTTAAGGGACGAGTGCGTTTATTCGCGGTAGGAACCATAGGAGCAGGAACGAATTCTTTTTACAATTGAACATTCTATCACTGCCTGTATAGATACTTAAAGTGTCCATTATTTCACCAGTCGGTTTCATTGTTTTTCAAATTTTTTCAAATACTATGTACCCTTTTATACACGGGATTAATTTTGTCTATTTAGTTCGTTTAACTGCAATATCCAATAATTATTAATAGTGTTTACCAATACTAATTTAGTAGATTTAAATAGACAAATTGAAATGTATACAATTTTCGTAGTTTGGGTACCTATTTGTTAAGCAAAACGTGTTTTAATTATTGTAAGTGAACAATTTGAAAACGCTATCGTTCAGTTTCGGATTTGAATTTTAGTAAAGTAATAAATTACCTAGGTTTGTAAGCCATTCATTTTTTTTTTTTTTTTTTATTACTTTATTATATAAGATTATTTAATTCGTAATTCGGAACGTAACCCAATTATTCGTATGACGAACAGGAATATAATAATTACACATTTTTACTATAGGCGTGGCATTATAATAGTGTTGTTATGTTAGCTCAGAGCTAACCAACCACAGATAAGGCGACTTTCTGAACATATTCTACTGGTCAACGATAACGAATGTGTGTTGTTGTTTTTATTATTATTATTTTTTTTTTTGTATAATTAATAGAACAGTTGTCGTTGAAAAATAGTATCAATTAAACCACTAGAATAGCGTATTGGATTTACCTATACTACTACTACAACTACTACTACTACTACTATGGTAAGAACTTGCAGGTGCTTTTTATTATCGGAGAATCCATTGTATTTATTGTACGGCTATAAAAAAAAATCCTAAAATAATTTAAGACAGTTGAAAACGGGTAAACTGACCTATAGGGATTTGGTTCAAACGTTAAGCCGCGGGTACACTTTTGACCCGTTAAACACAATGTCCCGGACGATTTCAAGTAGGTACAAATACTTCGGGTACAATTGCAATGATAGAACCGTTCGAGTGTTTGTTTTCGTGATACTCCGGCGATTTACGATTATCCGCAGTGATATTCGCGGGTTCACTTAAGACGGCAAGTCGACGGTTTTTTTTATTTATGCGCAATAGTAACAAAATGGTTTTACGGTTACATTTAACGTGTTTCTTTTTAAAAAACGTGACGACAATTTCGATATGTTCAACAGGTAGCGTTAAATATATAATATAACGACGTTATTTGAAAATAGTTAAACGCGATAAATTATGATTCCGTTTTAACGTGTCGCTGATCTGATACTGAAACGTGTTGGGTATTGTATACAGATTGGTAAAAATATTAACATTTTTTTTTTTTTTAATTTTTTTAAATTGATTCAATTTGCCGGCAAACTTATTTCGATAGTTTTCTCAACGCATTTCAATGTTAAAAATTGTGTTTGGAAATTATTCACGGCATTGAATTATCAAAAGTTACCGACGATAAATCAAAATAAATCTACTTCCTTGGTTTACACGAATGTTTAATGAAATTACGATTTATTATCATTTCCATGGGCACTTAATATAAAAATATATATAAAAAACCCGTAAATTAAATGCTAATATCCGCATTGGAATTATTTATCGAGCGGGCATATACATATATATATATATATATATAATCCAGAAATGTGTACACATTTCACTTTCTTAAATAGAAAAATAACTTTCATACCGAACAGATTATATAAATGAAAAAAGTTTTAATTTTCTTTGTTATCTACATGTAAAAATAATATTATTACGAATAATGTGTATGGTATAAATCAGCCAATCTAACTTTATTTCCAGTTATAAATTATGAAATATGCAAATTAAAAGTCAAAATATAAATCAAATCGTACAAAACAAATCAGACTTAAAAACTTGCACTATAAATAATGTTATTATATGACGATTAATACAGTTTATTTACGACTTGTGATCGGTTAATAAGTACTCCGATGACACGTTGATTAAAAATGTCGTATAAAATATTCCGCAGTGTTATCCGAGTACTACTGATTCTAATTAAAAAAAAAAACAGCCGGGCGTATACTTCGCATCGCGGCATCGCATTGTTGTTGTTGGGAGGGGGGGGGAAGTTTGGAATGTATAGGATAAAAAGTAAATTTAACTTAAACGCTGCAAGCAAAGATGAAATATCGCAAACGAAAAACGATCACGAGCGGTGTTCGATTAAAATTGGTAAAGTTAAAATCGTTTTCTCCCCCCGCCAATTTAGCCAAGTACCTAAGATAATCTAGAATAATCAGTAAAAAATAAAATAAATGTCTCGTCATTTTTTGTCAGTATATTTGGTCTGGAAAAATGTTTCAATTGAAGAATTTTCAGGCGAAAATTGACGTCTATTAAAGGACAGCATGAAAAAAAAAACACACATCCTAGTTAAACTCGTAGCTTCTTTACTACACTCAGAATCTAAAATAAATTTTACTAAAATGTATCTTTAATAAATACCTAGTAATATTATTGCGTTGTATTTCGGACGATTGTATTCATTTTAAGTATTATGCATGTTATAGTCAAGACATTTAAAATTAAAAAAAAAAAAAAAAAAAAAGTAAAATTTTCCTGAATTAATATCAAATTCAATATAAATAAATAAAAACATAAACGTTTTAAATTCGGTTTTTAATTTTCATACAAACAATTCATATTAGTTTTCTACTCGAATGTAATAATATTAAATGAATACGATGATTTAATAAGTGTGTACATAAGTAACCGTTGAAAATGTTAAATCTAGATCATTTTTCATTTTAGCATTTTTAAAATGGCGAGATTTTCAAATTATTGACGTTATAATATTGTTTTAACAGCACGCCGAATATTTCAATGGCATTTAATCAGTTACTTTAAACGTACCCGGGCAAACCTTAAGGTTCTTCTGTGCAATTAACTACGGTATAGCGTTAGTTATTTTACTAGTTGATTATTACTTTTCAGTATATTGCCTAACAACTATAATAAGATAATATGTGTTTTACAATATATGTTGTACGACATTTGTCATAAAATTTGTATGTGAATAATTTTTTCTACGTATTTTCCCCCGGCAACGGGAAAAGTTATACGTTTCCCCCTTTGTTAATTTGGCCTATGCACGCGTCCAATTACGTTTCTGTGTGTTTGTTTTTTTGACTCGATGCCAAAAAAATAGCAAAATGTGGAAATTAACCGCGTAACAAAATTTACACGGGCTGCCCAAATATAATACAATTAATAAATTATCATTACAGTACAGACTACACAAGCTGCAATAGTCAAAGTAAAAGATTACATTAGAGTTGTAATACACATGTAGGTATTATTTATTAGAGGATATCACATTGTTGTGTAGACGCGTGTTCTTGAATTTTTAATAAATTATTCTTGCATTACGCAATTTTTACCGAATGCGTATTTACGTAAATGAACGAATTGTGTGTGTTGTATACATTCGTCATAATAGTATGATTTTTATTTGTTGGGGGTCAAGACATAACGTGTTTTTTTTTTGTTTTGTATTTTTAATTTGAATTCCCCACGTCCATTGCGCATGAAAAAAACATTCATATATATTTTAATAATAACAAAAAAAAAAAAAAAAACAATATATAATTGCCGTATTTTACCTTATTTCAAAATACAGAGTTTTATTAACATTTTTTAATACGTATATTATAATATTATATTATCCCTATAATAACACTGCCCGTGCCAGTGTCGTACGAAAAGAATATTCATGTGTCTGTTTATTATTTTAAATATTATAAACATTATTATTCGATTACAAAATTTAATGTACATTTGGCCGAACGGGCCCGAGTCTCTGCTCTTTGGATTCTCGAGTACTCGTCGTGTTCGCGGCTGGAGCTATGGCGCTAGATCAGATTTACGCTTGCGGGGCGTATCAGAAATACCTACGAAATGTTCTCTATCAGAAATTATCGATACGAAAATTTCGTCAAAAGTTGATCAATTGGGATGTTTGTTAACTAATATATATATATATATATATTGCGGTCATCAAAATATAGTATTTTAGTATTAGCTAGTAGTGGCTTCTGTTGGCTATTTACAATAATTTCTCGTCGGTGTCGCCAAGGTAACTATAACCGACAATACAATATTCCCAAATACCGAAATCCCTGCGTGTCAGCCAACCTAGAGAGGCCGATAAAACGTAGCCGGTATTCTTCCTCGGAACGCAATATATCTCTTTGCCAAATTTAATCGAAATATGTTCAGCGGTTTAACCGTGAAAACCTAACAAAACAGAATTACATTCGCATTTATAATATTATATTAATACCTCTAAAATTAATCCACTTGAACTAAACATTTTTTTTTTTTTTTTAAATCTATTCTTATTGCACATCTAGAACATTAGAGATTTCATCGTTTTTGATATGTAGCGATCATTGAGTGAGTCTTATTTATGTATAGATTACAATTTTTGTACGTTTACTGTATCAGTATATTTTAAACTAGTTGTACACAACTGACCATTTATTTTAATGTTATACTCTGAATAATAATAAAATCAAAAAAAAAATTCGACAATATCGAATAGCTCATTTATTACAAATCGAAAAACGACAGGATATTTAAAAAAAAAAAAAAAATTCACCACGTTTAGAAAGTGGTCTTAGTATTCGGTGAAAGTTACAGGTCTCTACGACGATAATTTTCGATTGAATTACAGTGACGAGACCAAACGCGAAAATATCGAAAACCGTAAAAATTCCCGTTTGTTCGACGTTTTATCTCGGTTTTTCTCGATTGTTAATAAAAGTGCAGTTAACAAAAATTGCAATCCCCGGCGTAGCGTACCGACTGGACGAGATAAAATCGCTATCAGTAACCGCGCTTGTACAGTTGATGCGGTCGGATCAAGATTTCCGGTATAGGAATGTTGTTAACAGAGAGGAAAAAAAAAAGAAAAAAAAGCATACATCATAGTAAAACCGATACGTACATTCCTCGGTGGTGCGTTCAGAATCTAAAAGTTTAACGAGGAACTAGGAATAAAAGACGTGTCAATATTTATGATGATTACAATCGTGCAGTTGTTGGTCTATAATTATTATTAACAGTAGGTAGGTACCTATATAATATACTCGTGTATCGTAGTACGATAAAATATATTATGTTTATTATTCATTTAAATAGAATACGTGATATAAAAAAAAAATTTAATTACACTAGTAATTGCATAACGAGTTGATTAAAAAAAAAAAAAAAAAATTGTAATAATCATAAAATAAATTATTCCTAACGACGTACGTACCTACATATGTTTAACGTTTATATTTTCATTATTTACCTTAGTCGTTTTAAAGAAGAGGTCGCCCTACTATTATTTAAAGGGTTACTTATAGGCAACTTTAACGACATTTTTGAAAAACTTCGAATGAAAAACGTTCAAAATTTACTCTTGTATAAAAAAAAAAAAAATGGCGTCCTCTTCTCGCGTCTTTGAACACGTTGTGTTGAAAAATCATTTTGTCTCGATAGCAGAATAATTTAGCCTAAAACAAGCTTACGGTGAAAACTAAAGAACACCGACTTTAGCGAAGGAATGACGTATCGATTTAGTTAAATGTTATTTTACCAAAAAAGTTACGGCTTTTTTCATTTGTAAAAAAGACCACATTGAATATCTACCGTCTCGTTCGAGTAAATTAAAAATCAAAATGTCATACCCTCTCAATCGCGTTATTGCCCCTCAATAATTATCATAATACGTAAAAATTCTAAAGTCACTATGAATAGTTTTTTTTTTTATCGTTTTAAGTGAACGCAGTTACACAACGTATACGTTGTAGTAATGACAATTTTTTTAATACATTTAAACGCGAGTATATTTGAACATTTTTAAAGCGCTAAATGTTCATTTTATACAAATATTTCGTTAAAATTGCCCAATTGGTAATCGTGCGACACACGAGCGCCGCGCCGTGTACCCGGCGCAAACGCAATTTAATCGACACGGGCCGTTGATAAATTGTATAGCGCAGTAGGCAGAAGGATCTGTCGCAACCCGAAAAGAATAATAATAATTTTTATCGTCGTCGTATTATTTATAACCGCACGTTTTTTTTTTTTTTTTTTTATTATTTTTTACACGAGTCAATTAATCGTATCGTATTGATATTATGTATCTATAATAATAATAATAATAATAATAATACGCTGAATGTGTAACGTCCCCTATTTGTTCTGCAAGATGTGTTTATGGCCGTCGGCTTGCCCAATTGTCTATTTTGCACGTAAATGTACACGACGAAACTGCGATTAAAATTTGAATTTATCGCAACACCAGAGTTTTCATCTTATTTTTAATTAACTATATAGGTATCGTTAACGAAATCTCCCTAGGGTAGCGCCGCGAGTCCATTCCAAGGGGAGGGGAGGCACCACGAAAAACGATACGAAAAAAAAAAAAAAAAAAATATATATTTTTTATATATATTTACAACTAGCATACCCCCGTGTCGGTTCCGCCCGAGCGCGAGTGCGAGCAATCACAGGCAGGAGTAAGTTGCAAATAAATCTAGGATACGACCTCAGAAATTATTGGAAAAAAATCGTATTAGTGTACTGTATCCTAAGCAAAAAAAAATTAAATTTACAAAATGTCTGTATACACGATTTTTTTTTTTTGTTTTATCCGTCGTCGGCAGTAAAATGAATTGATTCGCGGGATTTCCTGGTACTGGAGAGAGAGAGAGAGAGAGAGAGCTACGTATGGCCGACCGTGCGAAAAACAATCTTCGCGCAGATCAACTCCCCTCACACACGTCAATGTCTGCCCCTTGCGCGTTATCGATGGTCACTGCCGAATAGGATACCCCGAAACTGGAAATCCCACTCTTCTGAACGCCATCGTCGAGTCTGAAGCAATCAAAGGAATTCTCGGGATAAAAGCAAGCACCCCGGCGGCCGGACCCGGTAAGGCTCGGGCGCACACCTAAAGAGCAATACTGCTCCGCGCAGCTCGGAACAAATTCCATTCACACTGACAAAACAGAACAGAACAAGACACAATAATTCTGGATTAATTTTTTGTTATTAAACACCAGTCGTCGAGATGAGTTCTGACGAAGACGACGTAGAAGCGAAAGCAGTAAAAAAAAAAAAAAAAACGCAAAATTTGGACGCACGAAATAAACAAATTACGGTTAGAAAATAATACGATTTAAAATTTTTCGGCCGAATTACGCGAGGACGAGTTTAAATTCAAAAATTTCACTCGCGTGAGAGTTCAGCAACGTTCGACTTCATAATTTTTGTATTAAAATAACGTGTTCGGCAATGCAATGCAGTCGTAAAATAAACAAGTGACTTTGGTATTCGTATTTCTGTTCGGAGCAAAAATAGAACCCGGACCAAGATCAAGACCGAACGTGTTTCGTTTTTGGTCTTGTCGTGTGTTGATATTTACTGATTAGCGAGCGCAATTACTTTACACGTGTTCTAATGGTGTCCGAACAGCACCGAGCTGATCCGAGCCGCAGCTCGGAGCGGTTTTGCTCTTTAGGCGTGCGCCCAGCCTAAGAATTGTACCTTCGATCGTATTATTACGCAAAGCCGTAACTTGCGACCGCGACCCGTTGCACAATCCGGGAGGGTTAATTAAGATTTCTACGCAACATCGTAATCGGAGTTCCTAGTTTCAACCGCGACTTGTACCGTGGATATCCACGGGTATCTAATGGACTAGGTGGGAAAATCCGGTGGGAAAATCCGCTGCTCCAGCAGCCGGCACCGAGTCTAAAGCAAGTTATTCTCGCAGTGTGCCCGGAAACATCTCTACAACGGAGTCATTCGGTTCGTCGGATTGCAACTGTTTAGTAGCTCTTTCGCCGAGCCACGTACACGGATTTTGCAGTAAGTTTAGGATGTCGGGACGTACGCTTTGATATCTCAAAAGTCTCAACCGATCTCACGGTTTTTTTCCGACTTTAGTATCTATACAAATTATGCACAATAAGCTTATGTGCTAAGAAAAGACAAAAACTAATTGGCATAGTCTTTAGATATTTTTTAAGCGATTACTCTTAGTGGAAATCGCGTATATTAAATGTATTATATTTCTGAGGGAATACTTATCCACATAGGTTTTTCGCTATTTCATATTTAGAACAGTTATTTAAATACCGTGTATTTTTGTCGGCCACGGCACGGGTCGATGATAGGTTACGCCAACAGCCAAAACGATGTCTAGCGCAGTACTTGCATATAAGTCGTAGATTTGCCAACATTCATAATCCTAGTATCTATAGTGACGTGTCCATGTCCATTCCGACAGGCGCCATCGCCGATTTTCAAAAGTTGCGCTGGAATGGCCGAGTTACCGCCTTCCAAGGTGCGCTCTCATGTTAATATATAACAATATTAGTACCCGATATATAAACCTATGATAGTAAAATTGTTGAAATAACATGGTACGGAAAGTGTCCTGACATTACCTTGTCTTATCTTCGCCCGTGATATGATCGTTAAGTGTACCTCATTACGGCTCGCAGCAGTCGCTCCGAATTTAAAAATTGTTTATTGGTGTTTTTATTATTAACAATTTTATACTGTTGCATATAGGCTATGTCGCTTCTCGCGTCATAAACAGGCGAACAAAAATGAAAATTTCAACCAAATCGGTTTAATAGTTTTCGAGTTTACCCCGAACATACAAACAAACGCTATCATTTTATATATTAGTATAGATAAGGCAACACGAATGTATTGGTTTTATTACGATATGTGCTTTTTTTTATTTCCCCTCGCGCTTACTGTAAATTACTTTTCGACCAGAAAACGATTGGCTTCAATCGTCGGTAAAATTAAGGGTGTCCGGTGAACATTTTATCGGGTTGGCGTCAATTTCGAAGCCCTAGAGTCGGCTAAGACATCGGGAACCACTGTAATAATGCATTCACTTGGTATAAATCCAAAATAGAAATCCATTTATTCGGACAGTACGAGTAAAGTACCGAATATTCAATGAAATATTTTAAATTTAAAATTTCCAACGAATACAATCTGACAATATAATTTATTTTTTATATTCTCTGTTGAAATCGTTAACGATTTTTTTTTTTTTTTTTATTGATTTTTAATAATCGTAATTTATTAATGTATATAAAATGTTGGTTGGTAACTATTATGAAACGTGTGCATTGAATGGTTTTTATTTTCCGCGTGTTAATAAATCTTTTTAGATTTATTTATAACAGAATAATGTTTTATGGGATGTTTTCTATAATTGTCGGCTTGTTGATCAATAATACGGAAACGAATACGTACTTGGGTATTTATTTTAAATTAACTGGGTTCTAATATCTACGGTTAATGTTTTTTTTTTTTTTAATTTAACCGTCTTGGCATATAATGGCACAACGGTAGATGGCGCTAGAACTACCAAAACACGTACATGTTCGTTATTATTTTATGGAAATAAATCATAATAAAAATACAATACGAATATATTATTAACTATATAATTTTAATCGGTAAAAAAAAAAAAAATAAAAAAAATAAAATACACTTCGTTCGTATTACTAAATGTATAGTGACGCAGCGAGGAGATTATATCAATTTTCCTTTTTGAAAATTATGACACAACGGTTTTAAGACCGTCAATATTATTTTCTAAAATAGTGTAATCGCCTGTAATCCTCACCGCTAAGTTAATCGCCGCTAAGTTTTTTAAATTTAATTCTGGCAAACTATATCGATCGCCCATTAATCATAAAAACTAGGTAAAACACCACAAGGAGGGGGGTGGAAAATAATTTATTCGCTAAAATCAAAGCCCCGATGTAAATATATTTTTCTTTTATGTATAGAAAATAATCGAATACTACTGTTTAATGTCTTTAATCACTTAATTAAACAAAACTTCAAAAAAAAAAAAAAAAAAAAATAATCATTTTTAAACGTGAACTAACGTATATTCACTTTTACGATATAATTTGAGAGAAAACAATTTTTTTTTATCTTGTACGAATATTAAAAGTAATTAATGTATTGCATTCTTTATTTTAGAATATTCAAGATTTTTACTGTTGTCATATCTATGGGGTCCCCTCCCCCCCCCCGGTAATAAAAATGATAACTTGACCACCACCTCGCAAAAATTTCAGCCACGTTGCCCCGTTACAAATACGCCGCCTATGTAAATTATACACAATACGTATTAAACACTTAGGTATTATTTTTTACGAAAACACATGTGTATGCCAGTGGTGTTCAACCGGTGGGTCACGACCCGGTTTTGGGCCGTGTGAGCCGTAAAATCGGGTCGCGATAAGTCGAGTCGAGATGTTTTTAATATTGGAAATAATTTAGATTATACAATTTGAACAGGTGTACAAGTTTTACATGGCAAACCGAATTAATAAATGGAATACGGTTGAAAAAAAATTGTACGTGGTACACAATCGGATATAATAATTTACGCGTAAACCGTAGAAAACGTATAAAAAGAAATATGCTTCAAACCGAAAACTGTTTAAAATCGAGTTTATTACGTGAAGTCAGACAAAAATCATATACATTTTTTTTTTTTTTTTACCAATAGTAATAATAATAATAATAATAATTAAATACTATTTACAAAAATTTAAATTTGTATTTATTTCGTTATAACAGTACTTCTACAATAGCGCATTAAGGCGTTAAGCAATTTTAGTGTTTATTTTTTTTTCCATTCAATTTCCATGGCTAACAAAGCTTACGTGGGTCGCGAAAGAAAAAAAAAAAAAACTTGAAGAACACTGTTATACGCGATTTTTAATAGTGTTTTTCGACGACGGATGTAAATGTCCAAACGAAAATCATTCGAAGGGTTTTTAGTGTTAATACATTATAACGTTGTTTTCGATTCGCCCGGGGGGGGGGGAAATAGGCAAGGGAAAAACAGCTATTTAAAACCATTTCAAGTGCCGGGAAAAAAATTGACGGTATTTCATTTGGCAAGTGTTTTTTTTTTCTTTTCTTTAAATTTGTTATTTACACCGATTTAATACTTACTTGTTACACGGCGATTTTGTTTTCGCGTTAAACATGCACGCAATAATAATATTATGCAAATGTAAAAAAGTTGATTTTTGTTTATCGCCAGTCGAGTTTAGTCGTAAACGCGTACGTTACCAAAAATTAGATTTACGGTTAAAGTTCGCGGCCAGTGGCGGCGGATCGCGTTAAATTAAAAGAGGGGCATTTTTTTCGTTTTTGAATTACGTCGTGTTTATTTATTTATTTTTTTTCATTATTATTATTTTCTATTCACCCGTTAGTAATATAAAAAAAAAAAAAAAAAAAAAAAAAAGAGAATAATAATAATTATAATAACCCGTATTGCTGACGTTTTTTTGACAGGATTGCGCGAGCTCGGTTTTCGGGGCAATACGTACACAAGTATGTGTATAGGGTTTTTTTTTTATTTTTTTATTGGCTTTAGAAAAAGTTAATTTTTTTTTTATTTTTATTTTTTGTCGACAGCACAATACGAAAACGCGCTGAAATACCGACGTTATCTACCCTTATCATCTACGCGATGGCGACACGTGGTTTATTTTTATTTATTTGTTCATTGTTTTTTTTTATATACGCAATTTTCGAGTCGCCCGTTATAACGGCCGAGGGTGAGAAAGAGAGAGAAAAAGAGAGTGAGAGGGGCGTCTCTTAATTGATTTTATTATAATATAATACACAGTTTTTTAAACGATTTTTTTTTTCCGTCTTGGAGGGGCGCCGCGGGGACATTATTTTCCCGACGATTTCCCATATACGTAAAATCGAAATTATTCTAATAACGCCGCGGCATTTGCGCAGACGGATTGGAAAATATCCGGGTTTTATATTGCGCGATATAAATTATAAAATATTAATTAATATTATTGCGCGCCGAGGAATGCGTAAACGCCGATAAATCATACGCGGCGCATTATGCAGTCCCACCACAATAACGCGCCCATAGTGATATACGTGCAGATATTTCACGCCTAGTTAAAACGCAACGGGTCTCCGGGTATAATAATTCTATAGACCGATCGTTCAGAATCCAATACCGGTGGCCCAGACGCGATTTTTCGATTGACATTTGCGTATCGATTCACGCGAAAATTGCCCGGTGCCGGGTCCGGTCGGTATTGTGTTCGGCTTCGGGCCCCTGATCCATGCGGACGTGTCGTATCAACGCTCGAGCCCTCACTCTCCCAGACCAGGTCTCCCGGGGTCCAATATTCCGGGAGACGTTCCCTCCAATACAAATCACGGTAATTCTATATGTTCGTTTAAACGCTACACAATGCTGTCCGACCGGAATCCTCAGTTTACAGTGCCGAAATGACGAGTTTACATTTCTATTATTATCACGAAAAAAAAAAAAAAAAATAAATAAATATATTTAACCAACAAATATCAAATGTGAACACACCGGCGTATTGAATTCGTAATTTTGGCGATATCTCCCGGTAAGCACACGAGAATCGGGTGCCAGGCCGTGCTTGTGGGTTTCGTATTAAAATTCTAAATAATCGAATTGTCAAAACAGAGGGAAAATAAAATGAAATCGCAATTATTCGTCACGCCAAACCGCTTAGCCGCTGTCCTTTCCACAGATGAAATTACAGAGGTCATACAATGCGTTTTTCAGAATATCAATTACAAAAATGCGCACAGTGATAATTTTATTTCTAAAATCACATGGTGATTACACGGTGATAATACTTGTGATTGTGAGCGACTACTTTTGAATTGATCTAAACGTGAATCAATTTTCATTTTTTTTTGTTTTTTCATAATTTATCGTTAAAATCGCCTATACGCAACCCCTTAAATACTAGGCGTGACGTCCTCTTTCGATTTTGTTTGTACGATATTCGCAGATACATACTTTTATTCAACACATTAAGTCACGCATTTTTTTTTTATTTTTTTATTTATCGTTTAGATTAATGTTGTAAATCCCTATACTAATTGGATTATTTTGTTTTGTTTTTATAGATGGGGAAATTATAAATGGTAAGTGGTAAGTTATTATTGCAAATCGCAGAGTCGTTACGACTTGTAGTGTTTATCGTATCTTTTAATGTTTCAACGTAACACTATGGTAAATTTAACGATATTTGCAAAACAGTAGTGTTTGAATGTATTTTTTTTTTTTTTAATTGGTAATGAAATATGAATGTTAAAAAAAAAAAAAAAAAAAAACATAATGTTATCTTATGTTTACGAACGGTTTTCTGTAGGCAATTTATCCACACACCGGTACTATTAGTTGTATAGGTTATATTTCAAGGATTATATTCCGAAACAATACATTATATTATTATTGCAGCATACATAACAATATTTATACGCATAATGTCAAAAAAGACATGTTGATCATCGTTTTTTTAGTAAACGGTTTTTTTTTTATCAATTTAATGCGATTATAATAAATTACCGTAATGTTTTGCCTCGAATCGAAATAATGTGTCGAGAATATTATTATTCAAGAGCTAAACGTTACGTGACAATGATATGAACAAATGGTTCGCGTTCAAGTCTAATCAAAATAAATTGTAATTTTTTGGATAATGTTCATTACTTAAATAAATAAATAAGTATTTTTTTTTTTTCAATTCACAGATAGTATTTTTGGTTTATCGGGCTTAATAAAAAAAAAAAAAAAAAAAATTGTTTTACTATTAACCAGTAGATTGATTAAACACCGAAGAAAAAAAAACCATCAAATTATTATTTTAAGATGTGCTAAATTTGAACGTTGTTGTAACCATGCACGAGTAGTTATCCGAAAGTTGAAATTAAATTTAAATTTTACTTTAAGCCGGAGGAAAAAATGATTATTATTGTTGGGGACAATTATGCAAAAAATACAAAAAGAATAAATAATAATTTCGCGCTATTGTGTTGATGGTATTGCAATGGTGTGCTGCTTAATGATATTGCGACAAATATTTTTGATTTCGTGATTTCGTTATAATAATATATTAATATTGTACTTGCGTGCCGGAAACGTAGCCTATATTGTAACATACAGAGAGATTGAGTAGGACTTGCCCAATGCAATTAAAAATTTTTGTTTAATCCATAGTTTTTGTTGCATTTAATAATTTTTTTTATGCCTGCATTACAATTAAAATATTAAAGTCGGGCGTAATTTTCACCGTGGACACGCCACGCGGTGGTAGGTTAAGGCGAACTAATTAAAAACCATCTTGAACGTACGGACAGATTTTAAAAATAATATATTTTTTTTTTTTTTTGGTTAATAAATAAAACCTCTTAAATCTATGTGTCGCCTCATCATCGTTCGGTTAGGTTTTCTAATTTTTCTAATTTATATTTATTCGCGTACCATTTGTTTGCCTTTGTTGTTCAATTAACCCGTCGATGATTTTTTTTTTTTTTTTTTAAATCGAAACCGGTCGTACTACACATAGCCTATACAATACTCCAGGCATACTCGTTTTGTTTTTTTTTTCTACATATATTTATTGATCATTCATGTCTAAAACAATTGTTATTTGTTATTTTAAAACCAATACATTCCCAGCTACAATTATTACAATACCAAATTAGAAATCAATAAAACCGATCTTTATTACCGTTTGATGATTTCAATATACGTTTTTTGCTTTTGCAGTAAAACATGTAAACGCAAACTATTTACAATTTAATATAAAAGTAAACACAAATATTATAGTAAGTTTCATACAAAACAAACAATGATGTTAATTGTAATAATATTTTACTATATTTGCGTCGAAAAATAATTTTCATAACTGTTATTGTTTATTAAAATAATGTTATAATGATAATATATTCAATGTTATTAAAATCGACGAATATGCAAATAAATATTACTAACGAGTTTTACTGATGAAAACGCGTATACGGAAAACAGGACAAAATGCATATTTTTTAAACGATTCTAGAGATAAAACACAGTATTTAATTTTTAAGGCATACCATAGGATTTTGTACTGTTTTTAGATCGTATTTCAAGGATTTCATACGTTTCAAGAACACATTTAGAATTTCGTACATTTTCAACTAGACGAATCGAGAATCGCATAATAATTGCATAAATTGCCACTTTCCCTCTTTTCCTCGCCGCCGTTTATCTTCACAGCTCTTAATCGGAGGCGGGGGCTGTATTCTTTTTAAAGACAAAATTAATCATTCCGCGTGTCAGTCCGTCAGCAGCAGAAATATTATAACAATATGACAATTTTATACATTATCGTGGCGACAATACGGTATTATCGATATCTACGTACAATTTCAAGTAAATTCGATTTCACGGGGGCTTTTCAGACGTTATTAAAATAATATATAATATAACGAACCGTTTTAATGCGGATCGCATTTGCAATATTTTCACCGTATTCTCTTTACTACTCAACTATTGATTTTCAAATAATATACAAACCCACTTTTTTCGACGATTCCGATTCGAAAAGACAGTAAGGCGGCTACCTAATTTTTCTACTACATGTCGTATAAAAAAACTGTTAATGTTATTGCAATGAGTTGTTACGAAAGTTTCAAATTTGTACTCGCAGAAGTAGAGAAGGGTAATAAATTTCATTCGACAATCAAAAGTCGATAATATGTTTTTACGGTGTGCGGCAGTGGTCTTCAACCATTTTGATTCGCAATCCACTTTTTTATACTATACATTTTTTCGCGACCCATGTTAGTTTTGTTAACGATGAAAATCAAAAAAAAAAAAAGCTAAAATTGCTTAATGTTTTTATATGCCATTGTTGAAGTACTGTTATAACGAAATAAATACAAATTTAAATTTTTGTAGGTAGTTTTTAAGTATAATTTTTGGTAATAATACAAAAAAAAAAAAAAAAAAAAATGTATGTCATATTTGACTGTATTCGCATAATAAACACACTCGATTTTAAACAGTGCAATCCGTAAACAATCTTCGGTTTGAAGTCAGTCTATTGCTTTTTAACATATTCTACGGTTTACTCGTAAATTATTATATCCATTATTATGTGGCACGTACAATTTTTTAAACTTTCATTTATTTATTTAGTTTGTCAAGTAAAATGTGTATACTTATTATAGTTGTATAGGTTTAATTATTTTGAATTTTAAAAATATCACAACTCGACTTGCCGCCAGCCAATTTTAAAGCACATGCGACCCACCGGTTGAAGACTTGACTTGTACCCCAGAACAGCGTTCCGGAACATTGTTTTTATGTGTACTTCATGTATTTCTCACACATCCCACGGTTAATAATAAAAAAAAAAAAACAGAATAGGTCACAATCGAATTGAATACCGATATTTGGATTTGAATACGGCTACTGCGGAAAACTTGTTCGCACAAATTCATTGTCGTGAATGGTGTTAATATACGTAAATCTTTGTTTAATGATAATAATATATTATAGGTACAACTACGCCGCGACTAGAAAAGTTCTACAAGTGCAAAAATCAATATTAAGATTGTAATTTTCATTATCAAAACTATTTCGTTATTCTCGTTGTATTTATACAACGTACTATAATATATTTTTTAATTGCGGTTTATTCCGTTAACAAGTGTGCTTTCGGTTTTCTATACGTGTTTAAAAATAATTCGGCACTATTACTGTTTTAAAATAATTTCGTTAAGCGGCTTCATCGTCAAAAAAAAATAAAAATTATAATAATAATAATCCTGGACCGTATTATTATCGCGTTGAAATTGAAACAAATTCCATCTGGCTCTAGGCTAAGTGATTAACGAGTACCTAACACCGGACAGGTTTTTTTTAAATCATATAACTGTAATATATATATATATATATATTTATATATAATATGTGTTAATAATAATTTTTATATAAATTAATACGGGTTCGCCGAACTCGATGAATACGATATAAAACGTCATCGAATTATATTAGACGGCTACTACTGTTCGAGTATACGATATATGTATATAAACGATAAATGTTTTTATCCGATGATCGTTTGCTTAAAATTATAATAATAATATTTTTATTGATAAACATAACCTGTTTATACGCACGCGTGGGAATCTCGATTATTTTATTTTTTTCTTCTTCTTCTTCTTTGCCAGAGGTTTGGGGCCTATTGATGGCCAACGCTGCCCGCCACGATTAAAATATAATAAAACGCAGTACAATCCGCGGCCGTCGATAACATTAAATTTTTTTTTATTACCCCGGAATTAGATATCGACAATTAAAATGCAATAATATTTTTCGCGCAGAAAAACAAATCCGGCATGCATACGAATCGGCCGAAATTCCGTAGGCCACGTTTACTTTCGGTAAATTAGGTTTTAAATTTTTATCGTCAATCGTAATATTATTATTATTATTCGTTTCAAATACAATTAATGTATTTTTATTTTTTTTATGTTTTATACAGGTAGTATTTTGTTTTATGTATTATAATATATAATGGCTGTCTAGTCTGGCGTTGTCCGTGCCAATTTAATTCCGTCCCGTTTAAATACAGAGGTTTTTTTTTTTTTAAACAAATCCTATCGAAAAATCGAAATCAGTAAAAGTCTCCCTAATAATGACTGTTTTTTTTAATTTGATCCGTGCCACCAATAAGGTAACCCTTAGATCAATAAAAACATTTAAATTTTCTTTCCGAAAATACCAAAAAAAAAAAAAATAAAAAACCTAACCTAATCTAACACTTTGGGCGTTGAATTTCGGAAATTCGGCTTCGAAGTACACCTGGCCACCGGGATCAACCCATCCGTTTCTGTATGCGAATTTTCTGAAATCTGCGTGCGACAGATTCAGCTGTAGATCGTCTGTCAGTCAGGTCCGGAGATTACCGTTATGTTATTATCGTAAAATATATGATAGGTGATAATAAATTTATCAAAAGATCTATAGTGTTGGGTAATAATCTTTTTTGAAGTCGGTAAATTTGGATCTGCACAATTTCAATCGCACCTTCCGTCGATTTTTGTTGGTGTCGGCTTTGTGTACAAACACTTATTATTATATAAGCTTATAAAAATAAAAACATCAATATTTTATCGGGTATTCATTTCTATAACAAATTATGTTTTTTGTTGTAATAAATAAAAACAAATTTTAACCCAAATCTTCCTTTTCTACTGGCACGTGACACTCCTTAATAGTTCCTGCTGCCACGACTACACTTTGCCACCTGTGTCCATCTCGAAATACTCGTCTACGATTTTCGACAACTGAACTTTTTCGATTTTTTTCCACCACGTCAATCCAGGGTTGTTCATTTTCCGGGTATTTTCCTTGAGACGGGTCTTCTTCCTTGTGATTTCCATTCCATTGTTGTCGTACCACTGTCCCGGTAAGTGATAAAATAATGTTTTTATTATTATTATTATTATTATTGTCGATGAGCGATTACGATAATAAAATTGTATATAATTGTCAATAAATTGTTAATCAATCATAATATTGTTTTATAAATCATATTATTATAGAAATGAATAGAGTAGCCGACGACAATAAAATAATAAGTCGTTATGTGTCTTTTGCCCGCAATAAATGATAACATTAGGCAATTTAAATAAATTACGATCGTCCGGTATCTATTGACAATGATATTTAAATATAAAATCGATGGTTTCGAATATTCTATTAAAAAAAAAAAATCAGTTCTACGTAATCAATTTGTGTATATACAATAAAAATATGAGAAAAATAGTAGGTAGTTTTATGTGATACATAAATTACATTATTATTATTAATTATTACTATCAATAAAATTCAATTTATATATTATAACGTATTAATATTATTAAGGTCGTCGATATATAAAAAAAAAAAAAATAATTTGTTTTGCGTAAAATATTCAAACGTGTAAGACGACTTCCCAGTTCTCAGTGAGAATAGAACAACCGTAGGTAAGACATATGTTTTTACAAATCGCTGCGTTTATGTAACGACGTTGAAAACAATTATTTTTTATAGTTCTTTTGTAATTGTACGGCTTTTACATAACCGAGAACAATAAAAAATAAGTGCTATATAAAAAAAAAAAAAGAAAATATTATATAAATGTAAAAAAAAAAAAAAAAAAAAAAACGTGCACGTTTGAATGAAGAAGCCGTCCAGCGACGACACTTCGGTATGAGGTACCTTATAATTATTACATTTTTTTAAAATAATTATGGGTTTATACGTAAATATAGGTACTTTGAATATAAAATTAAAATACATACATGTGATTTAGAAAAACTACAAACTAATCATTGATAGTAAAACACAACGGTTGCGTACGGCAGGTAATATATTTTTTGGTGAAAATAATTAAACAAGTGATCGTACACTGCAGCCATAGCCATATTGTTACCATTTCATTGTATAAGCCCGTAAATATATGTTTGGAAAGTTTCCTTGAAAGTTTTTGTATTGTTTCGGCGGTGACAAGCGACTCCAACGGGACGAAAGTTTTTTTTTTTTTTAGACCGAAAAGTTTAATTAAAAATATAAAAAACAATTAAAACAACTTACTTATATTATTACGAATAAATTAATTATAATAAAGTGTATGATGCAATAATGAGATGGATTTTTTTTTTTTTTTCGGTAAAAAGGAATTCGTACAATAACTGGTTGGGAAATGGTCCCGTGTCTGTAATATTCGAGTAGTGCCTAAATAATCAATTGTGTCCACGGCGGGATTGGAGAAATATTATTTATGTATTGATAAGGTATAACGGAAAACACACACACAATACAATATTATGTTTAAACTATTAGGAGGCATATAAAATGTTAATTTCATCGTTTTATCCACGTGACTTATTATTTGTCATTTTCTGCATTTAAATTCAAATTTATTATACATATAATTATGACGGTCGGTAACACGTATGCCTGTGAATTCGTTTTATTTACCAAATGGCACAACGCGTCTAATGATACGTGTATAATAAACATATATATATATTTTTTTTTTTTTTGTGACGTGATGTACGAGAGAACAGCGTGTAATAATTGTAATCGTGCGAAGCGGGAAACAGTGTGCTTTTCAATAAAATGAACACACATTTATTATTTTTTTTTTCCATCACTTTTCGTGGTAGCAAAAATGGAAAATTAATAAGAAATAGATACGTAATTGAAAAAAAAAGAAAAAAAGAAGCAATTTCAAATTCGCATAATAAATGCTAGAGAACACACAAATCATAGGGAGAAAAACGTACGAAATTAAACTCCAAAGTTTCATCCGGAAACATTTTAGTATGCGATAATTATTATGGTGTTCGAATTAAAAATAATTATATAGGTACCATTAGTGTTTAGGCGATGTGGCGTGAAGCGAGACTGCAAGTGTTTTAACATTGTTTCGCAATTATGTTTTGCATCTTTTTGATCTTGAAATTGCGCCGGGTCGTAATTTGTAGCTGCCGAACGTAACAAATATACCTCATCTTGATAAAAACTGACGCATTTGAGACATTTCGAGTGATATATTTTTGTAAACTTTGTCGGCATGCTTTTAATCTAAAACAGTTAAAACTGGTACGTTAAAGACATCGTTCGTTTTGTTCGTGTGTAAGTTTGGTCGAAATACAATGTAACATTATTTTTTTTTTTTTTTATAAATATCTACAATAAAAACGCTCTACTGATAAGTGATGAAAACTCAAACACAGCACTTTTTCCATTTTCTAAAGTCACCGAACGTATACTTGGGCGAAAAATAAAGAATCGATTTGTGATATATTAATTTATAATGCGCAATAGGGTAAATATTGTGATTTGGTTTTTTCATTACACTATTGGTTTTTGACGCAATGGTGTTTTTTTTTTTTTTTTTTTTTAAACATTTCGCTGTTTGACTTTCGCAAAGTTTAATATACACGGCTTTTAACGTAGACGGAGGAAAGCTATCTAGTGGGTCGCCACCCTCTTGCTTCCTGCACCGAACCATTCTGAACGCAAGAGGCTTGGATAGGGGGATTGGTGGGCTATACTTGAAAACTCGGCCTTTAAGCTGGTCTACATATACACGTACACAGGAAATACGATTTTTACCCGTCAAAGCCCGAAGGTCGCGATCATTGTTCGGAGGCTTAGGCTCTGCTGGGAAGTTACTTAACCGGGCCCCGTTTCCGTCTGGCGCAACACCGCGGGAAGCAAGCCGACGTCGCTGCCTATTAATTATAATAATAATAATAATAATAATAATAATAATAATACCGTATTTATACGGTTTAAAATATTTTGCAGCTTCCCGCGAAAAGTGTAAGTTTTCATTAGCGGCGCCGATGAGATTATTTAATACAGCACGAAACTTGTGCACGCACACCGTTGCGTTTTAATCACCACACCGTTACGCGCGCGCGCGTGTTGTACACGTACCGTTGTTTTACGGACTCCGGGGAATCCTATTCGGCGGATATGGACAAACGCAACCGGCGGTACAGATACCAACGGCGGTTCGACCGGAGAACAATAAAACTGGGTAGGCGTAGGTGTCCAATAACCAGCGATGCACAAATGGCGAGAGGGGCATGTCAAGGGGCCCACAGCCGCTCACGAAATTTGTTCCTTTAGGCGACCCGAGAGGAACACAACGTGTTGGCGTTATATTTTTGAAAATCGAAATAATATTTAGTACAAATCGTTTGAATTCAAGATTAACGACAATAACATTTATTTATATCGATATAATTGATGTTCTCGTTCATTTCTCATAGAGTCCTATAGAGATTATACAAATTTAAAAACGCACTTATTGTGTATAGTCTACGATAACTTATGACCTGCGAAGGTAACAACTTAGATCCGTATAAAGTACATTGTTAAAATGTCGACTATAAATATGTCTGCGCAGTTCTGTAGAATGTCCCCTTCTGCTCTCACTCTAATATGTCATTTAAATATCGCAAACACCAGGTACAGCAGTGGGAATTTTCAACGTGTTTGCCCGTCTAGTATCCGGATACCCGAATAATAGTTTTATAATAAATCGCCTTCTCTCCTAACCCGACGGTGTGAATTTTCAAACCGGATCCAAAAATGTTAATTTTTATTCAACAAATCCAAGCTTTTCCTTATAAATTGGCTGAAATATATATATATATATATATAGCTACATTTCAAGATTAAATTACTAAATAAATATTCATAAATATTGTATTTTTAAGCCAATGCCCCCACGAGAGAGGGGAGGATGTAACTGGTGAACACGACCCCACCAGCTCGCACAGAATAATAATAATAAAAAAAAAAAAAATCCCGTGTGCGCAACTGATTAAACCTATGGGCGATATACGAACGAATATTTTATACTTTGGACGTCGCGCGCGGATGTCCTTCGGCGCGGTATAATAATAATATTGTTCCCGAAACAATATGAATAACGTCCGTTTATTTTTATATTATTATATATTTTATTTGTTGTACGTATGGAAAAAAAAAAAAAAAATTGTCGGTTAAATATATTTCGGCCCCCCCGGCCACCGGGGTACAATTTCGACTTCCGCGTGTATCGACGGATTACACCGGGCTGGAAACATAATATTTTTACGCGTTCGTCGGACAATGAGGACACGAGCGGTCTTGCGACCGTAATTAGATTAAAAAAAAAAAAAAAAATTAATAATTTATAACGTCCTCGAGTGTTCGTTTCACACCGCGGTGTGTATTGGCATTGTGACCAGCTGAAAATGTGCCGCGGGGTTTTTTTTTTATTTTTTTGTCTTCTAAATACAGACATGCTTATTTTATCGTCAGCAACCGGCGATCGATAGTAGGTGTTGTACATTGCGAATAAGAACATAAAAGGTATTTTATGTTGACAGAAAATCGATCAAAGGTGTGTTGATTAAAAACTTGCCGATTCCGTGCATCTGTGAAATCGGTCGAATTAAAAAAAAAAAAAAAAACGATTTTCACCTATTATTTGGGTATCCTCTGAACGAATTGTACGGTTTACGATATTGGTTTAACGGTAAGCATCAGTGAAACAAACAAAGACATTGTTAATTTTGCCGATTTTAATGTCATAGTCTATCGTCGACTCCGTAGTCTAAAATACTAAATTCGTGGGAGGGGTACTCCACCCCCTATATCACCGGCCTTGGCGTAAAATTAAATCGGATTTACTCGCGACGTCTTTGTATAGATAACCGTTGGTCCCCGATAAAATAATCACCCTGTGTATACTGGATGACGGTATTCATTATAAAAATATTGATATACGAGCGGCAGACCGGCGCACCGGGAATTCGGGAACTTTCCCGATAGACTATCATGTTCGACGGTGGTCGTTATTAGGTATGCTTGGGGGCCGTGTTTTGGGTGTCCGGACACCCCATTTGAACAGTATTTATGGAAATTTAATATTTTCGAACTTATATTGTATTACAGAATGGTACACGAGATCAACGACAATTTGTGGTTTTCGGTGATTTCCCGAACGCCGGGCAGTGCGAATCCCAGGGGCGTCATCTGTGTTTCACTGTACTTACCGGCGTTCGCGGCCCGGATTTGTATTATTATTATTTTTTCGGACAAAATAATAGTCTTCCAAAACGATTGTTACTTATACTTTTACTATACTTTACACTTGGACCATATCGGGGGCGTATTAAGTCTTTGTTTTTTTTTTTTTTTTACAGGGGGCAGTTTGATAGTCAGGGTAAGGGTACGTCCACGCACATTGGCACGACATTGACAAAAATGTACCCTTAGTAGCTCAATTTTAAAAATACGTTTCAATTCTTAAACAAGTTTACTTTTCATCAGTTGTAGCACTTTAACAATTTTATCAAATTATTAAAACGTTTGAAATTTGTATTATTGATTTGTCAATTGTCAATGGTGAATAATTAAATAAAAAAAATGTTATATCAAAAGTATGCTACGACGGATGCAAAGTAAACTTGTTTATAAACTCTATACATCTTTACATTTTTATAATCGAACCGCAGTGAGTACTTAAATTTTTGTCAGGCGTCATTAGGTCGTTTCGACGAACATTTCATGGAGTTCGCAGGGGCCTTAAACCGAAAATAAACTTTTTGTGAAAGACTGACAAATAAAATTAAAACAATAATAAAAAAAAAAGTCGTATTTTTTTATTAGAGCGGGTTTTATATATTTAGTAAGTAATATAGGCATTTATTTCAGTTATTCACTAAAAAAAAAAAGAAAAGTTTTCTGAAATAATTTTTAGATTATTAAATTACTTTATTTTTTTTTTTTTCAAGCATTTAAAAATGTATTTTGTTCAGCACCCACGGATGAAATATCGTTCGGGCACCACTGCTAGCAAGTAACAAGAAATACGGTTTTACGTATTTTTCGTCAGCCGTAATGGACAAGAACAGCGGCGAACTCAGGAAAAAATTCTGAGAGTGTGTGTGGGGGGTTTGAAAAATGTAAAAAGTTCATAAATATCATATTTTATTATTATCATTGTTATTTTTTTTTTTTCGGTACTCGTAAACATTAATCTATTTTATTTGTCAAATCTCACGGGAAACGTTTAAAAGTTAGTTACTTATCCAGTATGTAGGTCAGGTTAAGATTTGTTTTTGACCATTTTCCGGATATTTCGGGGATGTGGTTGACGAACACACACCTCTCCCATTTCGTTCGGCCCTGCACACGGACAATGATTGGTAATGACACCACCGAAGTGCTTTTTACCCGAAATACTATACGACGTTGGTTAATAATATTATGATTTTTTACGCACAATTGTTATCGCCATATAGGTGAACCGTCATCGGGTCGTGGGCGGGCGAAAACCGTTCTCGGTGCTGCTCGCGGCGGATACTTAACTTACGGTGAAAGGTTCTGCCGATATAATGTTGTGCATACAATGTGTCGTGTACACATTGCACACCGTATAACCGTGAACGAGCGCCGATGTACATTGAAGTGTCACCTAGGCCTTCGATCGGTATCTTGTATTCCGGTGTGATTCGTCAATTGATATATAGGTAATTTTTTATTATTTTATTTTATCAAAAAAAAAAAAACAACAACAACCCAAACCGGATAGGAAAAAAAAAAAAAAAATGTCCAACAATCATTATTATAATATTGTAATCTTCGGAACGCCGTACGCTTGTACCCATAGGATAAGGGCTTTGGAGGGCATCTCAAGTCCGTATCTAAAAAATAAAAAATAAAAAAATTAAAATATTGTCTTCATTATTTTACGTTGTATTAATTATACATATTATATTGTACGTTGCTCATATTCAATTTGTAATTAATTTGATCGTTAATTACCTTTTTCTGTTATCAGTTTTATCCAGTTACTACAAACCTGTGTCACAAGTGACTTCAAACGGTTGTAATGATAGTGGGTATTATGTGTTTTTTATCATTCTGCATCAACACTCTATGGTCGTTTTAAATTTGGACATTGATAAAACTATATCTACAAAGAGAGATAGGTGCCGGGGTGGCAAATATATATGTTGGGGGTCAACATATTTTTTTATTCTATAACCTATCGGGCTCGAGCCCTATGTTTTTTCAGACACGACGTACGTCTGAATCTATACCAATTATATACACTTGCGGTATTTATTTGGAAACACTTTTATCGTTTGAAGATAATATAGAGAGGGTAATTTAAAATGTGTACTTACAAATTAAGTAATTATGGCATATGCATATATATATATATATATGTGTATTGAATTATGTTAAAAAATAAACATGATAGTAATGATAAGAAAAAAAAAATGTTCTTCTAGTCTAAAATGTTAAAAAAAAAAAAATAATGCATTTACAGTTAAAAATGCATTACAAAACAATGTATATTATATTCCGAATCTATGAACCACGAAACGAGTTTTAAGCTAGGATAGCGTTATTATATATCGTTGGGATCAAGTATATTTAGGCAAAATAGCTAATCACAGTTTATTTGTTCAGGAATGACGCTATAGATATTTTTTTTAATTGAATTTATTACCAAATGCTCCCCGGTTGCAGAACGCATTTGACGTGTTTGTATTTTATTATAATGGTTTGCCGAATTAACTATGGAATCCAATAATTTCTGTTTTTTTTTTTTTTTTTTTTTTTTTTTTTTTTTTTTTAACCATTGACAACCGGAAATATATTAATGGGCGACTGCACCAAAAAAAAAAAAAAAAAAAACATACCCACCAGAAATATTTCAACGCAATTATATAATACCTATCCTAGTATGATTTATTATCAAATAATATACTGGCCGGACAACGGCTAAAAGTTAATATAAAAAAAATAAAAAAACTATACAAAATATGAACGTATTACATATCCACAGTATTAGATTATAAAACTGAAATTGAAATTTTGTTAATATCTCTTTAGAAAAATGTGTTTATCCATAATCGTGTTTGACGGCCATCTTCGACAGCAAAAATAAAAACTGCACATTTCGTGTAAAACGTTACACGTTAGGGAATGTACTAGGTTATTATTAAAAAATAATACAAACCGTTACTAGTTATTTCGACCGTATTATTTGTAATAATTGGCCACTTATTTAAATTCCATCTAGTTAGATTTTTTTTTTTTTTTAATATTGTATCTAAGTAGTAATTTTTAATTTTTACAGAAACAACTCGCACAGGAAAAAATGACTATTGCACCGTCTCGTAGAATATTTTATTTTGTATACATCAACAGTCGAGAATTGTTTTGAACATAATATTTTTAATTCGTACTACAAGTGACAATTTGCAGCTATAAAAACAAAGATTTCTAATTTCCATTAAGATTTGAAAAATTAATATTGAATATAATTATTATATTTTCAAAATTCAAGTATTTTTTCGTGGTAGCAAAACGATACTCTCCTTGCTACCCCAAACCTATTTATGGGGTAGCAAAAGTACCTCTCAATACTTCTTAGTGACATCTATGCTCGTGTGGAGTATGGATTCAGCCCCTACCCCCAAATAATAAAAATCAAGACGGAATTTTATTATTTATATGATAGTATATTCAAATAAAGTGTATAGACTGACATACAAACAATTTAATATTGTGTTAAAACTGTAAGAAACTAAAATTGACTAGATGTGGTATAATTCACAATTACCTCTTTATTTATTGAGTTTATGTATATTAAAAGGTTAAGTTAATAAAAAAAATCAAAGGTTATATTGAATGTTAAAATTAACTTAACTATTAACTTGTTAAATTGTTAATGGCCGCCTTTGCACAATAGGATACATTCTTTAACATTATTATTATTTTTAAATAAACAAATTAATTCACTATTGTAGTAAGGAAATTGAATAACAATATTATATACGAAAAAAATAAAAATAAAAAATGCCGGGGCAAAATCAAAATCAAAAAAAATTCTATAGTCATTTTTTTCACTTTTAAAAGTTACAACTAGATATATATTAGCTATTATTATTATTATGCATACGTCATGTTGATTTATTTTGAACCGTACGAGTACAAAAAAAAAAAAAAAAAAAAACAATCTTTTATAGTACGATTGTCGCGTGAGGAGAAAAATAGTCGTGATAAAATATAATTGATGAGAACTTAATAGTACCTATTACAACGCATCGTGTGTTTGACCGAGAGAACGTAGGAAAAAAATACGTTTTAATAAGGACTTTTTCAATGATTTTATCTCTACATGTGTCCTGCAGTTCGGAAATACCACTTTATACCGGAACTTTCGAGTGGTATATTTTTTCCTAACATTTTCGGCATTGTAACCGTAGGGGGTTAAACTCCAGTATACACCGGACATTTTCTCGATTAACCCCACACATCAGTATAAAGTTGGTAAACTCTAGTGTAAAATATGGATTACAAACGCTTAGAGTTGATTGACTATTATATTATATTGTTATGAATAAAACATTACCGAAGGCATTATTCGCGTACATTATACTTTATTAATTTTTATCGCACTTGAAAATTTGAATAAGTGCTTGACGTTCAGTTAGCAAATAATGCTAATTTACAGTTTGTGTGTACGTTAATGTATTTATTTAAAAACACTCAAACTCAATGTCAGAATAAAATATAAATGGGCTGATGGAAGTGGAGATGCGTAACTGCCACCGATGGTAATGAGTTTCAAAATGTTATTGTGTAATTTTTAAAACACAATGGAATTGAAAACTCGTCAAATGAAAACTCGAAACATTATCGGTTTTATTTCTTATTGGCAATTCCATATCGGGTCGTTTAAAATGAATATACCGATTGTCCCTGGAAATATTTGTTTATGGACAAATTTAATTTTTATTCGGCTTTGTCAATCGACGTACGAATTATGTTTACAACGAATTAATATGTAAATTATAAAAAATATGTTAATCATTTTTATAGCCGTACTGCGATCGTTTAATATTAAAATATTAAAATAAATACGTTAAAAGAGTTGAAATATTGCGTATAATTAACACATCAGAGTAATCCTTATTAAAACTTTAATCGTGAATGACTTTTTATTTCATCTACTGTATGTTAAGTTAACCGCACGACCGTGTATAACCACACCGGTGGCACGGTACTTCGGTTATACGAGCCTACCTCATGCCAATGGATATCACGTCCCTATCGAATATGAAACAGTGTTCGCGTGCTTACAGGTTACTGTTAAAAATGATACGATGATATAAATCATAAGCTTAACTGTTATTACATCCGTGATTAACCGATATGTATAATTCGGTAGCGTGGTACTTAGTTAGCCCCTGCCCTAAAGCAACATTCCTGGCTACGTCACTGCGTCCAAAATGATAATTAAATATTGTTTTATTTTACTGCTATTGAAAAATCAAAAAAAAAAAAAAAAAAATAGTAGACGATACCGGCTGTATTATAAATATTTGCCAATTGATTTCGAAATGTTCAAAAATCGATCCGGAGATAAATATCCCGACGGAAATTTATCGTTCGATTGTCTAACGGTTAAACACAATAAAAATCAACGATGGATGGAATCCTTGTTGTCCCAACATTTAAAAACGCATTGAAACGTTATTGATTAGCCGCAAGGCGTACGGATAGTGACCGAAAACCTTGGTTTTATGGCAGTAGGTAGAGGTGGTACCTGTCCGATACAAAACACGTACACTTCCAACACCCGAGTAGGCGCACTCGGGCGAGAAAAACCCAGGCGTCCGAACACTACCATTCTGAGATTGAGACGCGGGGTCCGTCGGATAATATTTATCCGTGACCCGCTGGCAATCAGGCGCGGAGACAACCGATCGTGTATAATAGCGGTGCCTACCGTATAGAAAACCATAAATTATAAAACAGCCTGTCGTCTATCCTCGGCGTACACCCAAAAGCGCTTCGGCACGCCGCCGACACGGCCGACCGCGCGACACCGACGGGTCCTTAATAACGGTTAACAAATCGGTACATTTACGTCAAAACAACGGCCTATTTTTCGACCCCGGTCGCTAGAAGAAACGTCGTAACGAGTTTGGTAACCGATATTGTTCAGCACGCACAATAATTATCGGGCGTTGAAATGATAATAATATCCCCGCGCAAATGCGTTTTATTTTGGTAGTAATTAAGCATTACCGTATTCAATGCCTACCTATACGTGAACGTAATAATTTCTCTTCGGCCATCTGCGGCGCGCGTATTATACGAGTCGTAGTGACCTTAATAATTTTTTTTTTTTTTTTTTTTGAATGACATTCGCACGACGACTAAGAACAATTTCAACTCATCGTGGAAATAGTTTGAATTTGTCGTTACAAATCGGCTCCGTGTGTATATTATACTATGTTTTTAAACGTTTTCGTCGGGACAAAATATTATTATAATATTCGTTAACCATAATAATAAATAATTATGAAATGTTTATTCCGTTTAAATTTAATCTGCACTCGTAATATTCGTTTACGTTGACACCTGAAATATTATAAACACGATCGAATAAGTTATCCCCCCCCCAAACACTAGTCGAAGATAAATTAACACTTTTATAGTTTTATAATCGAAATTTCAAAATTTTAATAATACCTGACATAGCACCGCAAGTATCCGGATTAGTTTTTTCTAGAGAAAAAAAAAAAAAAAAAAATTATCGAAATTAATTGGTCGTAATATAGTTGGACTTTTCATTGACCTCCTCGTTGGATTAGGGTTAATTTGAAGGTAATATTTAATTTTGCTCTTATTTTTTTGTATCTGATATTTCTGGTGTTATATTCGTAGCAAAACAAAAAATAAAAATAACGTTAAAAAAAGATTTAACTTAATATGACGTGTGAAATAACATAAGAACAACGATTACAGTAAAATTAGTTATCATAATTTATTGCATAGCAATTATATAATTGATTCCCATGTTCGATAAAAAAAAAAAAAAAATATCCGACAATTATGTATGAAATTAGTTGACAAATATTACACGTATATACGAGGAAATTTTGCGTAAATTATTATTATTATTATTATTATTTTTTTTTTAAAGTAACATTTCATATTGGTAATCTGTAACACAATGACGTTAGTTTCATAGTTATTATCAATGCAATATTCCATCATAGTTTAGTTATTTAATCGACATTTTTCCACACCGTATCACATTTACGTTTTAATAACAGTATGCATAATCGTTTTGTATACGTAACAGTAAAGTACGTTAAATATCATTAGTTTCCGTACATTTGCGCATATTACAATTATTTTCGCTAAACCCGACAAAGTAGAATAGTCGCGCTAAATAGTATTATTCGTTATTTTTAGCGAACGTTAAAAATTATTGTTGGCTAAACGTATACCTATATAGGGTATATGAAAAAAAAAAAAAAAAAAACTATCGATTCAAAATATTTCGTACCGCCATCGTCGATGCAACTCGAAACACGCATGATTATGTAATTATTTGTAGCCAACATTGTTTTTCTCTTCTTACGATGATATTGTTAACGGACAGAAAAAAAAAAAAAAAAAAAAAAAAAAAAAAAAAAAAAATTCGGTGTAACTTTCACCCTATGGGTGTTCTCGCGTAGTTTTGCAGTAGGTATCCGTTTTTTTTTCTCGCACACGCCACGTGGGACAAAATTATATTTTTCGATTGTCATGATTACGATATAGGCTGTTATCATCGGAGGAGCTAAAAACCGCAATCGCGCGGTCAGTTGAAAAATCACAGTCATTGCGGAATTTTCGGGTATAATATATTTTCCAAACAGATAAATAAAAGTAATAAAAATTAAAAAAAACCACCAATCAAATCGTAATTGCTTAGAGGTGTTCACGTGTGTACCATGTCGACCCGTACTAATTACAGGTTTACATTAAATGTTTTTGTTTTTTTTTTAAATTTTGTTTTTATAATTTATGTTCTGTAATTTTGACCAAATATTTTTATAAACAATAAATACGATTGATCCGACCGATCGTGCGGCACCGTTCAAGGTTACGGTAATAATTTAATTTTCTCGTTTCCGCATGGCGAACCCCTGCAATGTCTGTAATACTCGCAAGACGACTGGTTTTGCGAAATTAGACCAAACTGCGTCGGTTTACGATACGAACGCGTATAATAATATTGCGCTTTTAAAATATATAGTTGTTGTTAGTTCGGCTAAAATTGGACGTTTTGTTCGGGCAATGCGATTTATACATCACTTTCGATATGGCGAACGTATCAATTTATAAATGCCCGACACTCCGATATTTCCGTTAACAACAACACAAGAATTATACATTAGAGTTCACTCGTCAGGTTGAATGTTTGTTAATTAGTAATTTTTGTTGTTAGAATTTGATAGGTTTAAAACAAACAAAACGTAAAAACACAAAAAAAAAAAACATTACGTACCTATTGAACGTTATTAATTTTTATTATCCCGATCACTTAGACGGGAGATTAGGGGTGAGTGTTTAAGAGTGGAAATTCGTTTCGTTCAATTAAATGATACTTATTAGCGAAACACGACCCTCGGCTCGTTAGAGTAATGACTTTTGCGAGAACATAATTTCATTAAGAATTAATTAGAGTAATAATTATATTATTAACGGACGTTTGAGAAAATCGAATCTCGCACGTGTCAGCTACGTATATAGTGATATATGTTCGTTCTTCAGCAGAGCGAAATAATCTAAAATATACACTATTACGCCTTGTTTGACATTCACGTGTATTAAGAATCAGTGGCACGACTAGAGTCCCCGGGTCTGGGGACCTCCAACACTTCAGCGTGTCGCGCCTATATATATATAATCAAGGCTGGGCATTAACGAGTTAAAAAGTTAATAGTTAAGTTAGTTTTAAATTTTCACATGCGGTTAGTTAACACGTAACTTAAATTTTTACTTGGTCGGTATTTCTACAAGCACACAGTAGTCATATATCATGGTTTCTACATTAATTCCTGTGTTTAACATTGTGTTCAGAAAATTATAAACTCCGTGTTTAATCATTTTCACTGTGGAAAAAAGAAATTAACTTAACTCAGTTAATTTATAAAACGATTGAATTTTTTACGGTTAACTAATATTACAATTAACTTAACAATGTTAATATTATTCATTAACTTGCCCGGCATTGTCTGTGATAATGGAAAAATGCTTAATAAGGAAAAAATAAATTAAGTGCGGTCTCGGATCAGAAAGCACTGGTTGTGGGCGTGGACCGACAAATGTGTCCGTTAGTTTTGTTAACGCAATAAACTTAATATTTAATTGAATTGTTCACGGTGAAATCATTACAGTTTTGTGTTTTTGGGCTTTCCTCCCCCTTGACAGAATATCGGTTGCGCCAATGTTTAGTATACCTAATCGTATACTCCTCGTAAGTCGCATTAAACATTATCATAATTCGCAATGCTCATAAATTCCAATATGAAAGCCATACGTCATAAAAACCGTCCGAGTGTGCGTATATTGAATATTAGCTTTGCACATTTAATATAAATATAATAATATGGTATGGTTTATAATATGCATACGCTTATGGATTCCGTAAGGATACTATAGACACGCTGCAACCGGCCAAGGACAGTTTTTTTTTTCTTCTAATGTTTCGAATGGGTCTACCGCTTGCAGATTTTATTATTATTATTATTATTGTTTTTTTTTTTTTTTTTTCAATATGGCGAGTTTTATTAATACAATAATAGTTATTGCCGAACGACGCCGTATCGTTGGGCTGACTCGGTGCCAACAAACAGCCAGCAAAATGGGTATTCTAAATTATTATTGTTAGTGCGGTACGTGGACTTGACTAATATGGATCTAACGATCGTAAGATACTATAAGTCTTGTATAAAGATAAGGAAAAATCGTCCGAAACTTGTCCACCTTAACATATGCGCAGTATGTAATACTTGTAGTTAAAATGTATTAAAAAATTCTCAAACATTTTTCGACAATATATCGAAGTCTAAATTCCTTCACGTTTAAATTCTCCGGGGGGTGATCATGCATGGGGATTAATGCATGGTTTTTTGTTGTTGATTTCTGGGTTCCTTTTGTTAGAAAAACGACACAGTTTTGTTTATCCTTTACCCGCACTCTGAATAGTTTTTCGTTTAAATTGAATTAACCTATACGTTACGACCTTTTCGCCTACCTCTGATCCCCGTCACCCCTAAGGAATGTAATATGACCGGCCTATTATTTTATTTCCAACGGAAAGAGGTCTCATGACGGGCCATCGTGATTTCGTGTAGATATTATAGAAACTCACGAGCTCGAAGGTAATTATAATCTTTAATTTTTTGCGCGTTGGGATCCAAAAGATCCGCCATTTTGCAATTACGTCTGGGATATTTTGCCATAAGTCGATCGGGTTTTCATATATTTAGGGTTTTTTTTTTTTTTTTTTTTTAAATGCACCTGCTAATTACTACTATCTGTCTCTATTCTATAGTCACTTTAAATCGTTCGTTAATTCGACATATAATTGGTAGGTATCTATCTATATTTATAGCATTTTATCACGTTATATGATCGTCTTCTGGTACGGTTTAAAATCTCCGTGACGAAAAACAATTACGATTATAATAATACAGAAGTATTACTACCTATTAACACTTCTATAGCTATCTCATTAATAAAACATTTGAAAACATATTGTAAACCAGAAATATTACAGTTTTATAATACATGTCTAAAACTGTTCGACTTCACTATTATTATAATCCATTATTATTATTATATATTATTATATTATATATACGAATCTAAGCGGAAAATTTATGTTGATCCTATTAAAATGATAAGTATCGTGGCACTGTTGTTTATTGATGTGTGATTACAGTGCTATGCGGAATTCTGATGATGGGATTTCCACAATGAATATAATTTTTTTTTATTTTTTTAAATATCCGTCGGTTTTGCACGGAATATATACAGGACGATTTTCTACGAAGATTTTCAACGAGTAAAATTGGTTTTGATTTATTATTATTATTATTTTTTTTTTTGTCAGGATCGTTTAAACTATTGTCTTATTTACAATAATATTTCGAACATGTTTCATTCATATTCTGTACGCGTTCGCCGCAGTTCGGATACACGTTCCGGTAATCCGTCTAATTGACATTACTACTAGGCTGTATAGTATTGTTTGCCGTAAAAACAATATCGTGTTTTTCGTTACCCGAACAGAATATTATTGTTAATATTCGTATATTAATATTATGCCGCGCGATCGTTTAACTGCAGCCGTTGCGTTGTCGTGGGTTTACAATGGCCATAGTTTTAGTTGGTTTTACGACTAGTAGTGTTTCGGTGTACCTACCTAGTACGTTATAGTAATAATAATTATTATATTGTTATTATTATTATTATACGACGACTACAATATATTGCGGAAACGGGAGAGGCGACGGGGGAAAAAAAAAGCGCCAGGCCAGTTAGGTAACCCGTCGGCGTATTTCAGGGAAGCGTAATGTTATAGATTATAATAATCGCGCGCCGGGTAAATATAATTTTTATTTTTTTTTTTTTTGTTTTTTTGTTACAAAACAAACGGATTTTCGTTACGGTATAAACAAAAAAGACCCCGGGATTCAAGGACTCGTCCGAGGGATCGCGCGTAAGCCCCTGAGCGTCGTCGTCGACGCCGCGCGTATTATTCACCGTCGTAGAAAAAGAAGAACAAGAAGAACAAGATGATGATGAAGAAGAAGAAGAGGAATAATAATAATAACGAAAAACCCCACCTGTAAACACGCGATAATAATAAATATTACATTATATCATAATATTATTATTATTATTATATTATATTATATTGTTTTCGCGTCGTTGAAAAAAAAAATAAAAAATAAATTGTATTTTACAGTGTTGGTTATACAACGCACGCCGCCGCAGACACACAATATTATTATTATTATCATATAATTTTTTTTTATTTTAAACGCGCGTGTTGCCTGCCGTTTCCCCTCCACGCGCGACAAAAAGCGCGGGGCGCACCGGTTGCCCGCGTCCTCTTCTCGGAGCAATAATTGGTGCACCGGCCGGCTCGTTTTATTCAGTCACATATCGAACGTGCACCACGTATACCTCGGCGTCTAGTATTTAACAAGATTATTAAACGTACCTATATATATATATATATATAAATATATAGGTACCGACCGTATAAAAAAAAAAAAAAAAAAAATAATATAATACGATATCGAACCTGCGCCGCGTGCACGTTACAATATCACTGCCGAATATCGCGTTTTAATTTCTCTTACTCTCTCGCTCTCTAATATATATATATACGAAAACCGTCGGACGTCGGACGTTTTTATTAATTTTTTTTTTCGTCAGTTTATCAACCGTTCCGTCGCGTATACCTAACCCACTGCTGCCGGGAGCCGACGTAAAACAATATTATTACGGCCATAATATGACGATCATACCGACATTCGTTATCGATAAGATATTTTCGAAAATATTCCGCAGACAGTCGAAAAACTATACCGTCGAACGTGAGTATATTTTTCGGTGTACGTACAGTATAGCGAACGAACACCGTCGTGGTTTTTTCACGTCTGAAATTTTTTTTATATATATATATATCACATAAGTCAACGGAATAATAACGAACAGATATTCAACACACTCTAGGCGTAAAATTCAATATTTTTTTATTTGGCGAGCGTCTGTATTCCGTAGTAGATAACCCCTGCTATTTGAATAACGAATTTGCAGAATATATTTGTAGTTGATACAAATTAACTTAATTGCTCTTACATATAATATTATCAGTCGCGTGATTATGGTTATTTATAACTGTAATTATAGTGGATGTAGTTTTCGTAGGGAAATTGTTGAATGGACATTATGCGAGTAGTTGTAATTTGTACGCGAGATTAGTGAGGCATAACGAAGAACAAAAAAATTAAATATTAGTTGTAAATGTGTTTATTTCGAAAAATACGTATTGTTACAAACACGAGATCATGGCCAAACGAAACATTTATTGGATTTCTATGGCGCGTGCGCGTGTTTTTTTCATCTTTTCTGAAAGAATTTTGGATATAGTTGGTGCATTGAGGAAATCACTTTTTTTTTTTTTTAAATTTTCGATAAAAACGTAGAAAAAACGCGAAAATGTATGGCAATTTGTTTCATTATTTTCGATATGATCGTTTTGTTGTAACTCGGTTAATCAGATCGCTGCAACCAAAAATGTATGGTTCGTCGTACGGTGCGTTATAAAATCGATGGTGATTTGCGAGAAGTGGCAATTTTTTTTTTATTTATGTAATATCGAAAAAGAAAAACACTAAACAAAACAAGATAATTATAAACGGATTTTACCAAAGGAAGAAGTATTTTCTGTAAAAATGCGTGTATAAAAAAAAAAAAAAAATGTTTTCCGCGGGGCGTCAACATTTTAGAGCACATTGAATTCAGTACACCAGATGTCGGCAATAAAGGGGTTAAAAATAATGTTAGAGACCTCAAAATTGCACATAATTTTAAGGTATCATATTTCATAAGGCATTTTAAGTTATTTTTTAGATTGAATTGAATATAACAACAGAATAGACCGAATAGAAATGCATGTTCATCATAAGTTGTATTTAATGATGGAAAAAAAAAATATTAATAATAAAAAAATGGGGCGTATATTAATAATTACATTTTATACGCGTTATGTGTACATTTTGATAAAATCGTTTTTCGTTAATAACGATTTAGAGTTGCCTACAGATTTAAATTTAATTCCCTCCTACATTCTAACTTTTTAACTTCCGACTTAAGACAGTGACCTACCTAAGTAGTGCAAAGTATAGGTTTTGGTTTTTTTTTTTTTTTTTTTGTAGTTTGTATTTTTTGAAAAACGGTTTCGCACAATTAAAAAATAATAATTATAGTGTTGAGTACAAATAATATTTTGGAGTATAGAAAAAAAATAAAAAATAAATTTATATACAGGTATATTTAATAATAATCAATACAAACTTACGTAATTTTTACATTTAATAAGCATACAACCGCTAACCCACTTGCCTCCTTTCTGGTATACGTACTTATTACTATTACGTTAGCAATGAGATTTCACTTTTCTGTTACATCTCATTCGCAATGGACAGCGATTAAAATATCGGATGCCTTAAATTCATTGTGAAATATGCCTGAACAAAAATTTATTTTATACTTTTTTATTTAACGGATTTGTGGTTAGGTTATTTTTTTTTTACTTAAACTGTCTAAAATTGTGTAATATTATACTTGTGCAATTTAGTTTAGAAAATGAAAACGCTGTAATATTTTTTTTGTGAAATTAAAATACGAACCCCAAGTGTTTGTGTACGAATACATTCAAAAATGAATGTAATGAAAAAAATAAATAAATAAAACGAATACATTCAAAATTGCAGTATTCCATAATTTGCTACTGTATTTCAATGGTTAAATGAATATATTATTCGATTAAGAATATTAGGAAGTAAACGCTAACATAATTTATTGTTACCTATATAAACGTCGATTAAAAATCGAATTAGTTTACATGTTATTACATTTTTAGAAATAACTACTCGAATCGGTCCCTTATAGGTTACAGAGGTGTATTTAGGCTTGGTGCGGGGTTGGGGAGAAATTTATATACCTAATCTAACCTCACCCCCTACAAATTTTCTTAAATTATAATAACTTATTATCACCATAAGTACAGAATACTTTACCGAAATTCATGGGTTATTATTATATTTAAATTATTATAAGCGCAATTCTCACACCGAAAGAAATCCTGTGTACGTTACTGAAACATAATTAACATAATATATATTTTTTTGAAATGAAAAAATGTTTTAAAAAAAAAAAAAAAGGTTATGGGGATGATCTATCCCCCATATCCCCCGCCCCCCGTAAATCCACCTCCTATGGGTTACTTATACTTAGGTTTAGTAATCAGTCTGTGTACGAGCATACAGTGACTTGCAAGTTAATAATTATTTGTGTAATCGCGTACACGATGTCATAATATGAGATTGTGACGAGGCGGGGAACATTTTTACGTTTTTCTTGGCCTGTAAAACAGCGTTTCGTGTAAGGCATTTTGTTCTTCGAACAATATTTGTTTAGCCATTGTACCTGTAC
Source organism: Tuberolachnus salignus (assembly GCA_956483605.1). NCBI lineage: Eukaryota > Metazoa > Arthropoda > Insecta > Hemiptera > Aphididae > Tuberolachnus > Tuberolachnus salignus. The sequence goes on from OY101438.1 coordinate 20,051,092, forward strand.
AGTTATGTATAATAGCACGACCGGCGTATGTTTAGTTGTCGCGATGCCACGATCCTTACAGCCCCCCCAATTGAGTATATTAATCGTATTGTACACACAATAATAATTTCCAAATCCTCGGAATATTTTGAGTTTGTATATCCGATTTGGTCGTCTCGTTCATTTTAAACCGACCGAAATACCGGTATTGGGCCACGCGGCGTTTATCGCCGACAAAATATTTTTCAAAATTCGCAATACGTCACGTACACGGCCGTGGCGTGGTGCCGTTGTTACGATTTATATAATATTATATAAGTACGTACCTCAAAAAAAAGAAGAAAAGAAAAAAAAAAAACTAACTTTTGTTACATTTCCCTCACCTCCCCCCAGCCCTTTGTTCCCCTTGAAGTCCGTATACACTACACGACTGTCGGCCGTTCTTTGTATACGTGTACACACGAGGCGGCAAAAGCCGAAGGACGTGACAAATTTTTTCTTTTTTTTTTTTTTTTTCTCTCCCTACACGCACATATTGTGTTCAGTATCCATGATAGTCGTGTATCATTCGACGAATCGTGTTTCAGGTCAGAATGCTTAGGTTCATGCGAGAGCGTACGCGACACGTTATTTTTTTTTTTTTTTTTTTTTTTTTATAATACCTCGCCCATAATGTATGTTATAAATGCCGTCCGATCGGTATCGGCCGTAGTATAATATTAAATTTTATATTAAAGTTCTAACACATTATCGGCGATTAATCGTTTTACATACGATTATTGTTTTACAACTTCGTTATGTAACGGTTACGCGAAGATGATCGTGCGTGTCTCATCTCACCGCCGATTTTTCTACAGATTAAAAAAAAAAATACGAGTTTTATTTCGATATTATTCTATTATAAAATACGTTTCAAGCCGACTTTTGTTACAGTCAAAGATAATTAGTCGTTTTTTCCACACGGGCTTGTTTAAAAATCTATTCGCACGTTTTCGATTTGGATACATTAAATACACCGTGTACAATAGGCGACATGATAAATTTTCCATTAAAATACAATGCAGTGTTTATATAAATATGAAAAGTTTTTTTTTTTTTTTTTTAAATTTTAACGCGCGACAAACACGATGCGAGGTTTTAAATTACGTAGGCTCCTCTACCTACACGGGTATGGATTTTTAATTGTTGTCAATGAGAAAACCATAACGATAATATAACGATAGTATGCGGTAAAGGTATTGTACATACAATTATGTGGTTTTCGTATTTTTTTTTTTAAAAATAAATATGCGGTTTCGGGCAGAGTTCAAAGCGAAATCCCGATAAGTAGCGTAGAATACGTATTTAATTGTATAAAATAGGTTAGTGCACGTGATGTTTTATCATGCGACACGATTATCGCAATAGTAATTATAATTGTGTCTACCTAACTAATTATCATAACTAATACTATTGTACTTATGGTTTTCTACGACCAAGGAGTGTATACAATTAGGAGGTCCGAGTGAAATTTAAAAAAAAAAAATATTTACCGTCAAAGAAAATATATGTCTCGAGTATATTATACAAATTTCGCATCGATCGAAACTATCACTTCGCTCGGTTGGCGTTGGTTCACACGAAAAGAAATGTGAATTTATATCAATAAATATTATGTATTTTCGAGTAATTTCTTTTAGATTCTGAGCAATGCGATCAATGTATTCGGTTTTACTACGAAATGTGTGTGTTTTATTTAAAAGTTTTTTCCGTCTGTGGACAACTTTTTTTACCAGAAATCTTGCTCCGATTTTTAAGTATAGCACTTTTTTGAAAAAATTTTGGATCTGGGTAGTGTTTTACAGGGGTGGGGGGGTGTAATTTTTTGCTATTAGTGGTAGTTTTCTTAATAAATGGAGAAAAAACGTATGAAAAACGGGAAAATTTACAACAATGACGGTTTCTTTATTTTCGATTTGGTTTTTTTTTTCTGTTGTTATTCGGTTAAAAATAATCGAATTTCGTAGAGACCTGACACTTCCACAGAATATTAATAAATATTAATACATTCTGGCGATTATTAAGCCATTTATAGACATTTTGAATTTTCTACTTTTTTAGTTTTGATTTGATTTTATGCGGATACAATTGTATTGGCTAAGCAGAAACGCTCGGCAATTGTACACAAGATTCATCATAAGTTGTACTTAGTAGTCAAAAAAAAAAAAAAGTTGAGCATAATGTAATAGTTTTTTTTTTTTTATATAAGAGGGGTTTTTTTTAACTTAAAAATTGGATGAAAATCGTAAAACACGGTATTTCAAAATATGTTTAATCGAACCTCGCTCAAAATCGTACTTCGTTAGAAATGATTTGTCCTATGTTACGAAAATAGGAAAATCTATGTGTAGTGAAGAAATTTAGTCACCGGGTATAGGTAGAAGAATATTCGAATATAAAATGACTTTTATTTTCATAGATAGACGTGACGTGTTTTTTCTACTCATAAAACGTTTAATAGATCTGACGGAAGTAAATTTAATATGATTTATGCTACCGGAAATTCAAGTATCTAGAAAGATGGTTTGAAGTCGTTAAATATATATGTTTATGGTTTTACGATTACCCACTATTAATTTAAACGCAAGGAAAGTGTATTTAATGTATAGGTATCGAAGTAGTGTATTAAATGTTGTTTTTTTTTTTTTTAAATTTGATCGAAGGTAAACTAGAAATCGGTTTATGTCTCAGTTCTAATTCACTGCCACCGTCATCGATATATTATACGTATTAGAAATTCAAATTTTTGCAAGACAATTATTTAAAATTGGCATTCACTCTGAAACATACTTGCAGTAGACGGTTACATAAATCTAATTACGATTTCTTTAGCACATTTTGCAATTTGAGCAAAAAAAAAAAAAAGACATACCTACACACACGTTTGTATTCTAGATAAAGCTCTAAAGGTCATTGGACTAACAGATACCTTTCTGTATAATTGTTAGAGTAATTTTAATTTCGTAACTATTTACAAATTTTTAACCTAAATTACACGTAGGTATAATTATCTGATTTGAGTCAATTCGATTTTTCACTATAGTGTAACGTGTCTTATCTCAATGATCTTTCGTCGTAAACTAATATATGGATATTTTACTACACTTATTTAAAAATTAAATAATTCTATAATTTACGTGAAAAAAAAAATAGTTTAAAAAAAAAAAATAATCAATTGAACAATAATTTCTTCCCCGTCACCCGCCATTCAAACGCGTCATTTTTTTCTTCTTCAATAGCGTCTGTTAAGTGTAATCATACAACTAATAGATTCATCGATTGGCTTAAATATTATAATATTTCATATTTGTTTTTATTTTAAAATAGATATTCATTTTTATGCACTGCACCCATAATAAATATTGTCCCCAAGTATAATTTGAATTTTTCATTGTCGCGGTTATCTACACGGGTACATCTTCATTGTTACGCCTTGTGCTCAATGCCCAATGCCCGTATACTTGGTATGGATGTACGCTCGTGATATTTAAAATTTCTCGTACATTATTATGCTAGTCTTCAATAAAAAATAATAACAAATAAGTATTACGCCGAACAAATAACTAATCGAATTGTTGTTATTATATTCTGAATGGTTATCATTTTCATCTATAGTTTGGCTGGTAGTTAAAAATACGTCGTTTGTATAACTATCGAATCAGATAACGATATATTCAAACAGGACAGTATCGAGAAGAAAACACGAACGAAAAAAAACCTCGAGAAAGACATACGAAATAATATCGCAGCTTGATTATTTAATAAATAAATTGATTATTTGATCTTATATGTCATTTCGTGTTTTGTAAAAATTAATTTTATTTCAAACGCGGAATTGCACTATTCATTAAAATATAATAATTTTACATCCAGGAAACGTGCAGAAAGTCGTCGGACCGGTTATCATTTTTGTTTCCCATGTCGATATGTTTTTTATTTAAATCATTTTTTTTCCCATTTTTTTTTTTCGTATGTCTTTCGTTCTAGACTATTAGATTTATGTAAAGAACGGCGCGTGCATGCGACGCGTCGGTAATCATTTTTTATGTTTGTATTGTGGTTTTTCTATAACCAAATAATTATTCAATTTTAAAATGCTTTCATTTGTATTTAATATTTTTATATGCATAAACATTTGCAACACAACGGAGTGCATACGAATCCGGTTTAGTGAAAATAATTATATTATTATGAAAATAATACGACGGAGTCACGTATGGTAATCTAGCGTCAGTATTATAATAATATGTTCATATGAATATGTCGGCGTTTATTAGCTCCGGATAAATTATTATAATATTTCGGTGTCTTATTTCGAAATGACCTAATGTACTTGGGTAATAATATAATATTTTATTACACATATGCATACCTTATTTTATCTCGGCACAGTGAAAGTAAAACATAGTAATATGGTTTTTTTTTTTTTTCTTTATCCAAACGATATATCGAATCAAATATAGGTTGCTGAAGTTTATTATCGATGTGCGTTACAACACATTTTATCAGTTTGCCTTTATAATGTTACTATTATAACAACTAGTGGTAATTCAAGAATATTCACAAGTACTTAGTAATAATTGGGCGTTTCTGTAACAAAAGCCACTGCACGTTTATCGACCTATTCGACACCGCCCGTCGTTAGCCTCATGCAAAAGTCGAATCTCTAGGAAAAATCAATAGTAATTTTCACGAGTAACAAATTTTTAGCTATAACATTTTTTTATTATTATTTTAAATAAAATAGTTGTACATTTTTTCTTTTTATAGCTACTTTTGATTTTTCCCAGTGTATATCAGTAAAAAAAGCCAAATTGATATTTGAAAAGAAACTAAAATACGTATCAAATAGGTATAAATCCACGCAGAGAATACGGTTCGACAGAAGTCCTAAATTAAAAATTAAGGATTTTAATGCAAATGCGTATTTCTGTACAATTTAATTACAAATTATTTTTGAGTTTGAATGACGTTTTAAAATGCATAGATTCTAGGGGTAAATTTGAGTGGTTATGTACATTATAATTACAATCAAATAGCGGAAAAAACTCAAAAGTCCCAATCGCATATTTATGATATGAATACTTATGGATATTTATGAATGTTAAATGGATTTTTTTTTTTTTTTTTTAATAGCACATGAATGTGGAGCCTATTCATGAAAAATAATACATGACGTGTTTCGAAATTATTTTCTTGTTAAAACCCACGTAATTTTTTTTATAAATTTAGATGGACAAAAAAAAAAAAAAAACTAACGAAATATTATTCTATGGAAATCGTCTTTGGCTGCACGGCGGCGTGTAGAGCTCGGCCATATTTTAGTCTGGCTCATTGACATTGAAATGTTACCATATAGCTGTGTTTTATAACTTATCATAATACATACAATAGAAAGTATTAATCTCGCTTAATGAACGGATCGTGGGTTGTGTTTCAATGGTTTGACAGCCTCGCGGCGTTATTGTTATTTGTATAATTATTGTAAGACGACGAGCCCGACGACGGTCTTTGTTGGATTTCGCCAAAAACGTTTGTCCCGCATTTTTATTACGGGGTTTAATAAAATAATATGCATTTTTTTTTTTTTTTTTTTTTTTTTTCCTTTTAAATTTCAATTATCAATTTAAATCGAGAGCCGCATGTTATGCACAACAATGCGGGCCGCGCGTCGTTTAAAAACTACTGACATACGGATATAACAGTTAACGCTAATAATATAGGACAATACAACTATAAATACGAGACGGTGTTCAACTGTACGCCATTCACTTTCACGGTAGGTACCTACTTCCCTGCGACAATTTAATCGTTTTCGTATTGACTTTAGCAACGTAAATATCTAATAACCGGCCAGTTGGTTTTTGCGAATTTAACGTTTTGCGGACGATATAAAATACTCGTAATACCCGTAAAACGTGTTGGTTTTATATATATATATATATTTTTTTTATATCAAAATTCGGCGATTATTCGATATATATATATATATATATACGAAGTTTTCGAGTAAAATTGACTTTATATTTGTATAATATTACCCTTATTAATTTGGTAAGACACCGTAAAAACATATCAACTTTCGATTGATAAACGGTAATCACCACTCCAATTTTCAAACATTGTTCGATAAAATAATATTTTTTTCTACAAACGTCGATTCGCTCAGCACAAATACCGGGCCCTAGTAACGAATATGAAATTAACTCACGCTTCCAAATCAATAGCTGACGCGTGTTTAATGATTGTTTATGGTGTAACCGTAAACATGTTCAATATTATACGATCCGTCTACAATTATGACCGGAAGGAACCAAAATCAAATTTTACTCCGAATGTTCGCAGATATACTCGCTGGTTATCGCGATGAAAAAAAAAAAAATCACCCTGTATAGTGTACAATATACCCCTTGTACGTGTCGGACTTTCGGCACTATTTAATGCATAAACAGGGCCGTACTGTTGACTTAAATATTATGTTATATAGATATGCGGATATAAAAGCTGGAAGTTGACAGCGCACAATTAAGAGAGTTTCCGAAAAGTTGTGTTGTCAATTTCGGTATAATATAATACTCTATGCAGCCGAAAGTGCATTCAAACAATACCGAAATAACTAAATGGTATTATGTTCGTGTGAATTCATTTTTGCGGCGAATCGCGTCGATGTAATTGAAATTTCGCGTACGGGCAGGTACGTACAACCTCGGCCGTGCCTAGCAAAATCAGCGCCCGGTGCCAGGAAAATATTTTTGATGAGCAAAAAAAAAAAAAAAATAAATGTCGTTACTTAATTTATTTGTATTAAAATAGGTTGAAAATAAAAAATGAAGTACTTTTTACAAAAGATAACAAAATGACATACATATTACATTGGTTTTAAATACAAATTATATACACGAAGAATCTTCACCAACTCTACTTCCCTCTTCTCTACGAAGACAATATAGTAGCAATATACACATTTTTTTTCCCATAATATAAATTTAAGTAAAAAAGTGTAAATAATTGTAAACAGTTGTAACTCATATATTTCATTTCTTACCACCTACACTCCTTGCCTATGTACCCTAATAACCTTTATTGTTGAAGCCTTAAGTTTGATAAAAAAAAAAAAAATATGTAAACATTAAAAACTTTTTTTTTTTGATTATTAAATTTACGTACAAAATAGAGTATTAGGTATTTATAAAGACGTAAACAAACTTTACGAGTCTCACCTACCCAAGTCGTTTTCTAGAACTCATACGTTATATTTTCATTCGAAATGTCGGTTTACATAATACGATCTATGAATATAACATATCGACATATTGTCATTAAATATTACAATAATTTCAGTGGTTTATTTGACTGATAGGTATAATGTGTACATAAATGATTTTTTAATCCATGCTCACTCTCAGTTTTACGATTAAATAATGAATTTATTCAAATTCCTCGTGACTTCTGACTCACGATTTTATTGTATCCTTCTAAAACGTTAAAATTCCTTTTTCAAATTTCGATTAGACAAATTGCCGCTCCAGTCTAAGTCGTAGGTCGGTGGTTGAGTAATTTAAATGTCGACTGGGTTCGATACGGGAGCGATTCCCTTAAGTATCGTTTTTATATTGAAAAAATGGCTCCGAGTAACAGTCACCTTTTTGTATTGTATATTGTAGTGCCGTTGCCAGGGTGGCACTTGGGGGCACGTGCCCCCTGAAATATTTTCACATAATATTAGTTGTGTATGAGAATATATTATTACGAACACTAAATTTGTATCGAATTAAGAAAATATACACATTTGTAAGTTAAATGATTAATTATTAGAAAATTGGTATATTTTTTACTGCGCTCAGAATCTAAAACCATGGGGGCCGGTTAAAGTATAATAAATGGATTGCTCCTAGTAGAGAGAGAGAGAGTGATATTTTTAATAACACAAATGACAACATTATTAAGGAACGTTAGGTCCTATCATTTACCCAGGTCCTTGCTATCTCTTTCTAACAATTATCTTTCTGGAACAATTCATTTGCGTCTGAAAAAGTTAAGAAATTTAACTTAAAGACGTCTGGATACAGTTTGAACGAAACGACTGCGGAACAATTTTGTTGGTCAGTAAGGTGTGTATTCGTACAACAGACAAAAATTACACAAATTAAATACGTGTAAATTCAATACACACGCAACGTCTGTAAAACAAAAATGACGAGAAAGACCGGCGAATGTCAAGGTTTACTACTATACATATCATTAGCTCGGTTTAAATAGTGAAAAAAAAAAAATATACAAAATATATAAGACAGTTGTTTGGAATAATTTCGAATTACGGATAGAAAATTACAATTTTGTATATATTTTCGTGCAAATTGCACGGTCCGTTGTGTGTACCTACACGAAAAAATAACGGCCATGACTCTGAATAAAATAATCGCAATGAATCACATATTTTTTTGTTTTTATTCAATTGTGTTATATTATAATAAATGCAGTATATATATATATATTATAACGATTACTGCGATGTAGAACAATGAATTAAAATAACAAAAAATTATTTTTGATAAGTAATTTGACGAAAAATTGTTCCTAAACTCCTACGCCGTCGTCATGCGACGAGACAATTATTATTTCGTTGATATAATTTCGGTGATGTTTTCATTATAATTTCACGGATATACGCGCACAATGGTCGTGTTCTGAAATAATAAGGGCACTGAACGCGGGATGTTACGTCCTGAAAACATTTTTTTATTTTTAACGACTCTAATAGCTCGGAAAACAAATAATGGCACGGCGCAAGTTTCGGTTTGTTTTGTTATCGGACATTTATAAATTCTATTACTACAGTAAGATTGAAATCTCACCTATTAGATACGGAAAAATGAATACGTCCATATAATAAATACAAATAATAGTCTGAGGAAACGAACACGGAGTAAATTAAATTTGATCGTTTGCGGTTCGGGTAGTTGTGCTACTCGTGTAGTTTTACGATAAGTGTTAAGCATGCCTATACGAAACCGGATGAGTCAGCGAAAATCATGGCCGGCACAAAAACTGAATAAGAAATAAAAGTATACCGGACCAAACGATCGACATAAACGCAATTTTAATGCTATAAATATTTTATTCTCAAGTTATCGAATAACATCATTTACGTGATGGTATAATTTTGAGGCGACGGTTTTAGTTTCTCGGTGGACCGACGGAGAAGTTATTATAGAAGCTAGATGCGTTTATTTGCCCCTCACATCACGAAAACAATTTTTTCGGTTAGAAAAATCATTACAAAACTTTCACGTCTCGTATTTTGAAAATGTATTTTTTCTACGGTGATTCACATTGAAATTTCGGATTTTTCGAATTATTAATTTTTTTATAATTTTTTTGAGGGAGGTGAGGGGTCGAAACGATTTGCCTGATTTTCTATCATGATATATGATGACCAGTTATCCCAGCTCTACACCAAATTACCCGCCAATCGAACTTACGACAGAGGCCTGTCCGGGGTGTGATGTAAGTCAGATTTTTTTAACGATATTTTACGTTATTTCCGATGGCGTCAAACGATCGTTGTGGCGTGATGCAGATGATATTTTACCAGGATCGACGATTATAATATTACATCTACACCCATACTAGAACAACAAAAAAAAAAAAAAAAACTACCGGATACGCTCCGGGACAGCTCCCCCGCGGGCGACGGCGGATTGCCCGAGGAGTATTCGGCATCGCGTCGACAAACGGATTTTCGTTACCTAAGTTTATAGAATTCGCGGGGCGCGTGCAGCGGGACGCGGCAGACGGACGCTATTTGGAGGTCGGCGGAGACCCACAAAAGTGGACTTATAATAAATAATATTATTACGTACGCGATCGTATTATATTATTATCGTCGTCGTTGTACCGCGCGTTGACGGTATTTATTGGTAGGCAGGTCGGCCCGACGAAGTCACGGCGGACTCGACAATATTTTTATCCTTGGCGCGCGGCGAACAATCGCAACGATATTATTAAATTGTTGTGTGCCGACGAGCCGCCTTTCTCCGGCGGTCGTGTTACAACAACAACAAATATAATAATAGTAATAGTAATAGTAAAATAGTAATAATATAAAGATCAACCGGGCGCGTTTCGGAAATCGATAACGATAATACGTAATAATATTCACTCGATGATAACGATTGTTGTTGGGCACGGTCAATTCGGTTCTATAGCCGCACGGACGATCGGCAGCCGTCGGACGATTCACAGGGTTGTCGATCGTTCGGACCCGGTATATTATTAGCGTTTAGGTTTGGGATTGTATTATTATTTTTTATATTTATTATAATTATAAAATGTTTCAGCACGCCTAGTGCTATTACAACTTTTTAATTTTTACAATTTTATTTGTTACAAATTTAAATGATTATAAATTTATTAATAGTGATATAATAATGTGTTACACATATGAATACAATAATAACGATGAGGTCTAGTATATTAATAATGATCTTCATTTTCTGATGATGAGTCTTCTGTGTCTGTTAAAAGAATGTCCTGGGGAAGTCGAGGCCGCAGACGTCTATTGAGTGTTTTTTTTCCTATAGTGTAATGACGAGCACTGTCCGAGTTTTTTAGTTTGGCGTGGAAATTTTTAAATTGGGTTTTAAAGATTGGATTGTGCGAATCGACACGTTCGTTCACGGACAGCGTGAACGGTACCTAACCTAACCAGTATAACCGCGAATACCGCGTGTCCGGAAGTGTGTATCCGCACAATCCTTTCCGTATCCTCCGGCCGTGCGAGCGTTTCCAGAAGGACCCCCGAGTCTGTCGGTTTAATATATAATAATAATAATGATATTATCATTATTATCTACTTATATATATATATAAATGTATGACGAATAAATGTATATGGTTTTTTTTTTTTTTTTTTTTTTTTTTGCCGCGTACACTCGCCGACAGTCAGAAATCCCATATACCTACCGTTCAAGGCGACCATTAAGATAATATCTGTAGGTGTTATTGTTTCCGGCTGCTGCGGCCGGTCGGACAAAAAAAAATGCGGTCGAAAACCGTATAAGAATATCCCGAATCCGAATCGTTCGGTAAACGAGCGAACGTAACGCGATGGAATAATTATAATAATAGGTACACGTCGCATGAGTGTATACGAGGTATCAATTATTATTATTATTATTATTATTATTATTTTTTTTTTCATTTTCATCGAAGTTGAATTGATTTTAACGAAAGGTTATATACGTTCGTAGAAGAAAAACGTACGTATATAATAAATGTATTAAAATCCGGTTATAAAAATATAATCCCGTATAGGTACGAATTAATTTCGAGGTGTTTGCGGTTAACCACTATTGGAAATTACGATGCACGCCAGGACTACACTGATTATCACCAGATGATGGTCAAAATTTCGTACACTTATTGTCATTGTTATATAGTGCGGTTAACTACTCCACTACTCCAGGGAAACCGCAAACTTTTTTATCGTAATTAAGTGAAAATTACACTTAATACTATTATTAACTGTTTATACATACGTTTAAACGTAATTGTATTATTTTATAAATCTAATGTTACGTTTAGTCTAGCAGACAAAACAAACCAGGCTGCCTCCTTCTTTCCCACCCCCCTATACAGTATCCCCCTTACCGTTAATATATTTTAATCTGAAAAAAAAAAAAGACTGTTTATTGAACAAATAACAAATTTATAGCCGTTATGATGTAGTAGTAGTTGCTGTGGTCACCATGGTTGTTGTGGTAACAAACACTCAGCTAGACAGGCAACATACAGAGATGTTCAAATGTGTAGCAATTATAAAGAACAATAGTAACTCAATTACTATTATAGTTGATATGAATATTTTTAAATCATTTTTGATAATATTTTAAATTGTAGCGCAATATTTGTAAAAAAAAAAAAAAAAATCTCAAAAATATTGAATACAACAAAAATTACATATTGCATTTGACAAATCATACTGTATCACCACCAAGTAGTGCATTTGGCAGGCATTTCCAATTATAATTTTACTTTTCATAATGAGTATTTTTACCTAATCTATGCTGATGTTAAAAATCGAATCGATCCGATCACAATTTTGTGATTATGTGATTTTCTTTTTGTATTATTTATTGGAATTTTAAGCGAAACGAAATTTCTCATTGTTCGTTGTTTCTATTATGTGTACAATTATTTTCAATTTACGTTTACATTTGTCTGTAATTTGCATTATAATTATTATTATTATTTTTTTTTTCTCACTTATAGGCAATGTCGGAGTTTTTAAAGACGACAAACGTGCGGATAAGACTACGCACGCCGATCCGGTGTCTTTGGCGATCGGCGAATTCGGCCGATGGCAAGCATTGCTCACATTAATTTTGTCCCTGCTCAACTTACCGTGTACGTGGCATATATACGTACTTACGTTCCAGGGGGCGGACACGGACTTTTGGTGTGCACCGCCGCCGGGTGTACTGCAACGCATGTCCGTTGACCAGTGGAAAAATTTAAGCGGCGTATTCCCAGCCGTACCGCCGACCATGGTAAGGCTCGAAGAAAATTAAAAAAAAAAAAAAAAAAAAAAAAAAAAAAAATACAATAAATAATAACTTTTAAGTTTAAGTATCCGTTTGAAAAAAAAAAAGAAAGAAAAATAAAACGTTATAAATTTATATGAAAATAAAAAAAAACATATTGAGGAATTGACGGATATAATAATATTATGTGTAAGTATCTAAATATCGATTAATTCAATCAAGGTTATTCGAATACTTGTTCAAATTTTATTTCGGTCTTATATAATATAATATACTATCATGTAAGTATCTAATAAACGTTATAATATAGGTGTGTAAGTATTTACTCGATATCGTATATAATGGTTATGTTAGCAAGTAAACGTTTTAGTATACATTATCGTACATTAAAATAATATATTGAATTTATCTCAGAATTTGAATTTGTTTTATCATCAATAATCAGCGACCATGAGAATCAATTTTAAATGAAATCGACAAAACACACACACACACACACACACACACACACACACACACACACACACACACACACACACACACACACGCACATACACACACATAAAAAAAAAAATGCAATTTTAACGAATCATTGAAGTGAAGTGATGACTATAAAGTAATAATATTTATTCGAGTTTTTTATACGTGTTTCGTATATTACGAATATCGAAGCCTATCGAATTGAAACAAATAGTATTTATACAATTTAATACATTTATTGATACGTATTATATTTTACTTTTTAACAGACTCCGGTGTACGATCCTTGTTACTATCGTGACATAAATTACGAGAGTTTATTGGAAAAAAACAGTTACGAAGATTTACTAAAGACGAATACCGGCAAAGACAAGATTAAGGCGTGCACTTCTTGGCAGTATAATACTTCCGAGTTTGGCGATACAATCACTTCCGAAGTAATTTATATTAGTAATAAAAGAAAAAAATTAAAATTAAAAAATAAATGGCCATTCATTAATTACGATTCCTAATTGGATTTACAGTGGAATCTCGTGTGCGACCGGAAAGATTTGAAAAACTTTGCCGAGATGATGTTTTTGATGGGCGTAGCTTTCGGAGGTTTCTTCTCCGGTCTCGTGTCTGACAGGTGAGTGAAATTTCGGCAACACGAAAACGCTTGCAAGTGTAACAACTATACTGCAGTTCGTGTGATAATTTCTTCGACGGAAACTTTTAAAATAATTACGCACAAGCTAAATTCACAATATAATTCACATGCAGACCTGACTGCACAGTTGAAAATTTCATTCGAACACCGCGAAAAATATTTTACGTTGCGGTTGTTAATTTGTTATTATTTAAAACTAAATATACAATTTCTACTGTAATAGTAGTGTAATTTATTATAGAATAATAAATAATTGAAAAATAGAATTTAACAATAATATAATAAAGTCGAATGGTCAACATGATTTCGTTTAATTTGAGAAAAGAAGTAAGAAAAATAAATAGAGAATATTTCTTTTTCGTTTTCTTTTTTTTTCTTTTCGGCGGTTATACACTAGACGTAGGTAATTCAATATCCTTATTATTATCCGTTTCGGCAGCTTATATAAAATTCGTTAAAAGATCACGTTCCGTTAGGTATTATTGATAATGCACATAATTGTCGGTAGGTACTTTTAGGTTAAATTAGATTTTAGATTTAGAAATTAAATTTGTTTTTTTCGTCGTCGTCGTCATCGTCGTAAAGAATTTAAAGAAATAATAATAAATTATTTACCAAAGAAATATTAGACTATATAGTATTGTAATAATATGTTGATTTATTTAGAATAGATAAATGCAACTTTTACAATAATTACGAGGGCTGTTTCAAAATTTTAAACATTGTTTTTCGTTTTAAAATTTAAAAATACCAGCCAAGCAAGAAATGTTATTTTTATAAAGCTGTGTTATAATTATTATTTTTCTTGTGTATAGTATTTTGGTAGGAGCGGTCTAATTTTTTCTTACCGTAACTCTTTGTGTTTGGACACAGTAAACACTCTACTCCTTAATTATATACGAACAGTATACATAATAACCACACAGTTAGAATTAATGGTTTTCTTTTAGTAATAATGTAAAATCTCTGGGTAATAATTTTAAATTTTAAATAACTATTTAAAATTTAATAGTTTACGCTACCACGATAATTTAATAGTTTGTAAAATTGATGACGAGAAAGATAAAAAATGTAACGACGTGGTTTTCGCGAGGAGAAGGCGAGGGGAAGAGAAAACATTGGTTTAATTGTTTAAAATATTAAAGGAAAAAAAAAATGTTGGGAATTCAAAACGCATGTTTTTTTTCTTTTTTTTTTTTTTTCTATCAACCCTGATAATTATTGTTTACCGTGTTGTTTTTGTACGTTTATTATTTAGTATTCACGTACCGTGTTTGCGATTGTATACAGGTTCGGTAGAAAAAAGACGTTGATGGCTTCTCTGATCATGCAGCTGGCTCTTGGAATCTTGGTAGCAATTTGTCCTTGGTTCGAACTGTATCTGGCGTTGAGATTTATATTGGGATTCGTTTGCGTGAGCATCGTTTTCAGCGGTTTCGTGTTGTGTAAGTGCCGATATTTCTACCGCCGCGGGACATGTAACCTCGTCGTAAAATTAAATTTGATTACCTATATTGTATTTTCGTCCGTGTACACAATCAGGCATGGAACTGGTCGGCGGTAAATGGCTGACAATCGCCGGTGTGCTCTATTTGCTTCCGGTTCCGATGAGCTACATCATAATTTCCGGTATCGCGTACATTTGCCGTGGATGGAGACTTTTGCAGTGGTGCGTCACGTTACCGGCCGTGTTTTTCTTGGTGCTGCATTGGTGAGATATACGTTCAATATAATCGAAACCGGAAACGAACGCGTTTTGTATACGTATAATGCTAACAATAATAATATGGCATTTGGTTTAGGTTCATTCCCGAATCGCCGAGGTGGTTGTTGGCCATGGGCAAAGTCGACGAGACCATGGAAGTTTTGCAAAAGGCTTCGAAAGTCAATAAACACCCTCTGCCGGCTAATATGGACAAAATCCTCAACCAAGTAAGCCGGGACGAATTCGTAGCTCGTTTAATTTTTTTTATTTTTTTAATCCAAATTTTTGTGTTGTGTTTTAGAGTATTAGTAAATTTGAGATAAGCGGCAAGCCCAAAGTGCGAGTTTCCGATCTGTTTCGTACGAAAAATATCAGGAAAATTTCACTCGTTTTATATATTCTTTGGTTCAGTCTTTACTTGGTGTATTACGGTCTCGTACTCAATCTGTCCAACATCGGCGGAAATATATACATAAATACTATACTATCGGGTAATGTTAATACATAATTTTTTTTTTTTCATGAAAAATAACGATAAATTATACCGGAGTTATATGTACATCATTTATTTTAAATTTACCATTTATTATATCAATTGAATTTTAAAAGGTATAAACGTAGAATATATTACAGACGGTCAAAGAGAATTTTTTTTTTTATTATAATATTATTATTGAATTGATACGTTTTAGGAGTGGTTGAAATTCCATCGATATTGATCAGTGTTGTAATACTGCTGAAAATGGGTCGACGGATGCCTTTGTGCGTTACCATGGTGGCCGGAGGAATCGCATGTCTGTTAACTACGATTCTCCCACCAGGTATAGTTGTCTTTTCTTAAAAAAAAAAAAAAAAAACTTTTATCCGGAAAGTTTTTTTAAACACCAGTTTTTGTTATGTTTTTTTTTATCATCAGACACCGACGAATGGGTATCGCTATCTTTGGTGATGGCCGGTAAATTTTCCGTGTCCTCGTCGAACGTCATCATGCCTTTGTACACGGCCGAATTGTTCCCGACGGTCATACGGAATTTAGGCGTGGGAACATCGAATATACCCGCGGGAATCGCTCTTATTATGGTCCCGTACCTTTGGAATTTAGTAAGTCTAATATTATTATTATTATTTCTCAAATCGAAATCTACAAAATTCGACTTATAGTCACCGGTGAGCAACGTTTTACCGTTAATGGTCCTGGGAACGGTCAGCGTCATCGGCGGGTTGTCCGTACTCATGTTACCGGAAACGGGCAATCATCTTTCGAGCACGCTGGAAGAAGTGGAAGAGTGCATCAAGTAAGTTTCCAGAAAAAAAAAAAAAAAAATGATTGTAAAATTTGTAATTTATAAAACAAAACAAAAAAAAAATGCTTTGTTTTTAGCATATCGAATAGTACGCAGAAAAAATATATCGATACGATCAGTAATAACGTACAAATTATACCGCCGTCCGAAAAAGAATAATATTTATTCTATCGTGCATCAATTATTCATGACTACCTACAATTATTATTAATGGTTCGTTCGTTTTGTCTTCCTATAATCTTTTTAATACATTTTTTTGGACGAGTAAGTAAATAAGTAAGTAAGTAGGTATTATAAATAAATAAATCATTTTTATTCGTTTGACTCGTTTCTGTGATACATACTATCTAAAGCATATACAATATTTAATATTATATAGTCGATCAATAAGTTTACAAAAGTATATTACGCTGGTAAAAAAAAAAACGATACGTTACGTTACTATAAAATAGTAATTAAACTCACGACTTACGAACTAGGCGTGAGTATTACTATTTCGTGTTAAAAATATGATAGACTCTGTCGTATATATTATATTTATATATGTATATTTTTTTTTTTTTTTACACATTTTTTCCTATGGATAATATTGACATTATTATTATAGTCGTTATTTAAATTTAGAATATTTTTTTCTTTTAGCGTGTACCTATATTACAAAATGTATATATTTATAGCGTTACAATTATTATATTTATGGTTATGCAGCTAAGTTAGTCTGCTCTACACGTAGATATTATTACGACTAGACGGCCGAACGTAATTATTGTAAGGGTTCCATACGGGAAATGAAGTCAGCAGCCGTACTACACGTTGAGAGGGCAAACCGTATTGATCGACCCGTTGGAATTTTTTTCAAATGATCGCACTTATATTATAATATACACTTAACTCGTGGCATAAGCGAATATTTCACGGGTTAATCGATAAAATTTCTCCTCTCGGTATACGGCCGCCAAACTTCAGATTTACTCATTGAGTCGGCTGTCTGGTCGTGTTATATATCTATGACTGTTGTGTATCTTAAAGTAAATATTAAATTTATTTATATATTAAATAAATAACGGATACAGTACAGCGCGTTAGGTATTATTACATTATTATTCTTAACCTTAGTGAGTACCTATACAATAAGTATTAATAATTAATCGATGTATTTGATTTATTTCAATGAAATTGTTTTATTATATTATTATGTTAAATCTAAAAGTATAAATATTGGAATAATTGACCAAGACTTAATATAAAAATACTGATAAATACGTTTGATTTTTTTTTTTTTTTTACCTGCTACCTTCCTGTGTTCAATAAAACGCGTTCTAGTTTTAGTGTTTCGGAGCAAAGTATCAAACGATAGGTTATAGGTTACATTTTTGAACAATGTACACAATTTGAACATTTCAACAATAAAATATTGTTCATCTTTATATATATATTTTAATTTAGACTCGTACAGTAGAACTCGAGTAAAATTAATTTAACTTTAAGTTGTGATTTTCTGCAAACGAAGTATAATATAATTATTTTTATGTTTGAATGCATAAAATTCGTACAGTAAAGTTACAAGAACCCTTATAATATTATATATTTTGTTGCTCGCTCGTATTACAATCGATTTTGATATTTTTTTTTTTTTACGCATTATGCCAATTAAAAGTTTTTTTAAAAAAATATTACAACCATTATAAAAAAATATATATATATATATATTTTGCTACAAAAATGGATTCCGTAATTTTACATGAACAAGATTATTATTATTTTTTTTTAAATATATTTAAAACGAATAGCGTGGTAGTTTTTACTTTTAATACGTTAATAGTTGATACCACGGATTATCTCGTACTTTATTGATTAATTGCATTTTTAATGCCTAACTACTGTAAAATCAAGTACTTTTTATCCAAGTCATTTTGTTTTTGTTTCAAGTAAATAAACAAAATATTGGTTAAGTTCTATAAACCGCTTCAAGTCACTATAACGACCGACGGTTTTTATATAAGCGACCAATATATTTCAACTTTACAAGTATTATCAGATTTATTACAATCGACATACAAATAAGTCGATTTAGCTGCCTAAACTAATGAAAACTGACGCGATAATTTATTGATATAGATTATATCAATTCGACGTCCATTTTTTTTTTCTCGGCATCTTTCTTTTACTACAAACCCCAATAAGTGGTCGGATGAATTTAAGGACGCATATTGTTTTTCAGCAGTTTGTAAACCGAATTCTTGTGAAGTTTGAGCATACTTCAAAATGCTGTCCGAGACTCACTATAATATTATAGTCGTATAATGTTATTCTGTTGCGTACCCGTTTTTATTCGGTGCGTTCTATAATAATAAACATCGTTTAATCTCGAAAAACAAAAAGTCGAAGTTATTACCCTATAGTGTAAACTTAAGTGGCTATTAAGCATACCATGTATAGGACATTTTTATTTTGGTTTTATGGCCTTTTATAGCGAAGCTCTTTAAGAGAGGGCCCGTTGTCAAATTGCGACCGAGGATACGGTATATAATATTATTTACTGCTGCCGGGACGGAAAGAAAAATAAAAACTCACTACTCGGCCCCCGTCACTATTACTTTTCAACGTCACATTTTGACAAGTCTAAATACAATATGGAGTTCTCGCTGGATATGGCACACGTGTTTAAGTAAACCTCTGAGAGGTTGTTACGAAATTTAAGTAAATATAGATAAGTTTTATATTTTGTTTTCGACCAAAAATGTATATAATATGTAGTTGTTCAATCGGAGTATGAGTATTTGAATAACATAATATATAAGCAGTAATATTTGTGAACAAAAAGAAAGAAAAAGTCAGTAACAATCGCCTTTTTATTATTGTTGCAGTGAACAGTTTTAATAGTTACGCACGGTAAAAACAACAGAATTTCTTCAAAGTATTTAAAAAAAAAAAAAAACGAAATTTTTTTATAGTTCATACAATTAATTCAACTTGTATATTTTTAAGCAAATAGTTTGCATATTTTTGTAACATTATCATATAATAACCTATTTAGAAAAATAAAAGGTAATTTCTCTTCCGACTTAATTTATATAGTTAGAACGTTTTTACGGGCGAAATTATGTCATGTAGGTGGGTAAATCGCAATATAACCACAGTTTATAATTAAATTTCTACATAGTAGTTTTTTCAAAGGGCAGGCGAATAATGTTGCGAATTGTTATAAATACATGATAGTTTTAAGCTAAATTAAATTATACATTCTATAAAATACGCGTGTATATTAAGTAGGTAATATTAAACGTGGGTAAACTATGTGGGTAAATATTTTTGAGCACTCTCGATGTCTACAAACTATTGTAATCATAAAACAAAAAGTCTTAATATAATCGATAAAATATATTATATTAATTTTTTTTTTTTTAATATACAAATAATGTTGACTCAACTCGGGTTAGAATTCAGTTATTTATTTTGTTCCCGACAGTAATGCAAATGCAGGGCACGACCGATTAGATATAAATTTATATTCGAATAATAATTACGAGAAATAAAAACACACTCATCATTCGAATACGCGAACTCTACTTTTTACTTGGTCCGACCGAATATTTTCCGGGTGATAATTTCCCCATCTAAATCGATTTTTAAACACAAAATATTAACGGTTTCATAATGGAATTTTAGTTACGCCGGGCATTGTTGTTAACAATATACACTGGAAAACTGTTGTAAAATATTTTCATTATGACAAAATCGATGTACCATCTGTGTCCCGTTTCCAATCGTTAGACACATTGATACTATATGAAACTTTTTGGAACAATTTTCTACTGCGCCGAAACATGTTTTGATTAAAAAAAAATATATATATATATATATAGATTTCTCGTTTAATGTCTAAGATAAATTCGTAAAGAAGAAAATAATAATAATAATTAACGTTGTACAACGAGAACAACGATATGACATTGTAGTTAGTTATATGTTTTAACAACGGTTTCCATTGTTTTCCGTGGAATTCTATAATTAAATCAAATTAACGAAAACATGCACTCGTGTCTTGTAGTCAATGTACGCAATATACCGCAGTAGTGCAGTAGTCTGTTATTGATTTAATTGGTTTGTATACATTTTTTTTTTATTGGTGAAAAATATTTAATACTAATGGTTTCAAACCGTTATTATGATTCAAGAAAAAATTCAACCGAAAATTCAGGAAAATATTGTAAATGTAGGCTATCGTACTACGCGGAAATGTCTACATTCAGACACATTTCATCTAAAGTGTTATAGTTTGTTCGAATGGAAGAAAACTAAACAAACTTTTTACAAATAATTTTAAACTACGAGTTAATTGTTCTTAATTGTGTTTAGAAAGTCTTGCCCATTCAGCGTCTGCGCTGTATAATACATTTTTATCTATTCATTTATATCTAAATAAGTTGGAATTTTTTTTTATCGATTATCTTTATCTAGAGAGTTTTCGTTTAGATATCTAATCCGAACACTGGCATTATGTATATACATCGCCGCCGTCTCGCTGAAAGACTACTAAAACGGCTATACTGACAAAACGAAATGAACAGGTACAATAATAATATGTCGGAAGGACATAACATAATAATAACAATATAATAAGACCCGAGTGGTTTCGTTTTTGATAATGTCGTTGGGTATAAATTGTATAATCTCGTTCGGCCGTAACGACAGAGAGAGGGGAGAGAGAAAAAGTATTCTGCATTTCGCGCTAGACGACTTTTCTTCCCCCATCACTACTTTTTTTTCGTAATTTTTATTTTCTTCTACTTCTCCTCCTGCTGGCATTTCAATTTATTGATCACCGTTATCTTTTAACTGCGTATCTTGCGGGACGAGCGGAAGAGCAGTACAGTGAGTTAGCTCGACCGTGAAATTTCCCTCTCGGGTCGTTTAACCGGCGCAAACCGTTTCTCGGGGCCTCGCTAGCCCCCGCCGCCATCCCCGGGTGAATATCACTTCAATTTCAGACATCAAGAAAGTTTTACGGTGACCGCATACAGGGTTCAGACAAATCCAATATAGCTGATAGCCCGTGCGGTTAGAGGTAAATGTAATATTTCCACCGCTACATCGTTTTCCTGTGATGATGGTCGTGTGAAGATGACGTATAACAATATTATTATTATTGATAAAACGGGGCCTCCCGTCACTCTTTTGTTTATCTACCAGACAATAAGATTCCGGACGATGGGTAAATGATAAGAAAATACACGTTAGAGATAATAATATACGACTGGAAATATTACGGTTTTATTGCGCCGTGTATAATCTTCGTACAGAAAGAACCCAGTAATTATTATCAATTATTACAAGTCAATCCGAAATTACCACTATCTGTATATTTAAATAGATACTACTTATTTTCTGTGCTGTGCGTTATCACGATAAACAGTTTTATCTTTTTATCTTAACTAGATAAAAAAATATTACAAAAATACCTATATAACTCAATTCACTCGATTATTATTCGTTTCTCCATAACTGTTAAAATTTGAATTTTTTTTTATTCAAATGTATTATTATTTGATCTATATTGTATATAATAAATAATCTATACTATAAATTTGTGTCTGATGGTGTATTTATTATTCATTTTCAACGTTTAATAAATAAATAAACCATAATTCATATGCAAATAGTTTATACATAAAACAAATTATATGCTACTATTTCGTAGGTTATACAATTTGCGAAGTCATTAAGTTATCTATGCCACAGCACTGCTTATTCGATTTGAAAATCATGAAATTGTGTGTGTACGTATCAACAAAATCGATCGGTTCGTTGTTAAAAAAATCATATATTTTAATTAACGAAATCCGTCAGTGTCGTCGTCGGGTTATATTGTGTTTCATACCTTTCAGTATACAAACACAATGCCGGATTTAAAGAGATTAGTTTCGTAATGACAAAAATATATATTACTCGGATGGCACGAGATATTAAAAAAACTAACCCACGCGTATAGAATTATACATAATCTGTATTTTTTGTTCGTTTTATTTTTTAAACGAAATTGAATTTCAAGTTTAATACTGAATAAATAGTAAATGTATTATCTATTATTATTATTATTATTATATTGGTTATTGCGGTAGTTTTCTAATCAACATATCACAGTCGTTGATGTTTTCCCCAGAATTCATTCCGGTAAATCACGATGAATTGAATTGCATAAATTTTTTTACACTATAATTACCTATACATATGCATTGCGATAAATTTTAACACGATTAACACGTTTTTTTTTTTTTTTTTTTTGTTCTACCATTAAACTAAATTTTAAGGTGACTATATATTCGTATTATAATTTACCGGTACGCAATGTTTACAAACGCAATGACACACGTGCTAGACAATAAATCTGTATATATTTTATTAATGACCTTTAATATCGTAAACCACGGCCCTTTTTGGCAACAAATTGTACCTACCCGCCTATTACACGGCTGATAATAATCAACGTTTGAGCATTAATGGAAACTCGGTGTACATCATATCGTACGCCGTCGTCCCTGCGAGTAGTAGGAGGCAACTCTGTGTCATTATTATATACTACAGTGTATATGTGATAAGCAAATAATAATAATAATAATACGAGCAAAGCCAATAAATTCCAATACAGGTGATCGTTATATTAATATCGTGTTACTTCACTGCCGCCCTCCCCCCCGGGGGGCTATCGAAAATAGTTCGCGTGTATAATAATTATATATTCGGTTGGCGTACTACAACTCCGGAACCGAACGGATCCCATTACCTCTACCGACGCAGATTGTCGGGGTTATTGGTTCGTCAGCAAACATATCGTAAAGATATATAATATTATCGTATTAAGATGCGTATTTCGATAAATCCGATAGAATAGAAGAGGATTCGGTATTATTTTGACAACGGCGATCAACGAAATGCTCAAACCGAACACTATAAACCCGCTAATATTATACTTACATTCTAACTCGATCGATTTCTCGAATTACGCGTATGTGTTTCCCCCCCCCCGAGTATAAATCCATATTAAAATTCAATGTGGAAATAATACTGCAGTTATTTAATTTCCACAGTTTAATTAAAACTTCTTTTTTTTTTTCTTTCTTTTTAGGTAGGTATATTTTATTTAGATATAAAGATCTAGACGAGAATCTATAGATCTAGGATCTGTCTACCTCTCCGACCTAAATGACATCTAGATGATGTAATAGACAATAAAACTATATTATATCTAGATAAGCCTCAACACACTGGTTTTAGGAAGTTTCGAACGTATACCCCGTAGTTTGTCTTCAATATTCTACTCTACTAATTCGGGTTTTGGGCGGTGTTTGTCGGAAACTATGGATATAGGTTAGGTTAGGTTAACCTATCTCAAATAAATCTACTGGGCAGCGCCTTGAAGGGACGTCCTACCAACGCGTTACAAACCGATTTTCGGTTAAATGAAGTTATATAAATATGAAAACTTTTTTCGTTTTTTTCCTCTTGCTGGTCTATATTTTGATTATTCCCGTCTTTTCCGTTTCTTTTTTCTTATGGACACTATTTTATTTAAAATACTCCCGAGGGACTAATAACAGTTTTAAATAACAGTTATTTTTTTTTCGTATAACAAGGTTTTCCATCTCACGAGTAAAATAAAATACCTCTTAGGTTTCGTTAAACATCAAAAATCGTTTTTGGAACTTCCCCCCCCCATAAGCCTACAAAATCAATCGATAGGGACATCATTGTTATAAAATATTATTTTAGTATTTTATAATCGGATGTTATTGAAACTAATCGACAATTTTATAGATATATATTTTTTAATAGAATATAGGTACTAGACACGAGTTTTCACGATTTAGTGATGGTGAGAGGTGAGGGGAGGGAAATCACTTCACTCCAACCGACCGACTGTATTTTTAAAAAACTATTTTTTATTAATTATTTTATACAAAAAAAAAAAAAAAAATGTAATAATTTGTGAAAATGTATTATCTACAAAAACCACAAGCAATTTTAACGAACATTTAATATTAATGAAATATGACACATTGGGCCCTTACATAAATCGAACGAATTCGTTGTAAAGACACGCTAAAACTTAAGACAAGTTTTAATTATCGGTATTTTAAACCAGGACCCATATCAAAAGAAAATAGGTATCGTCCTTCAATTATTTTGAAAACTTATACCGACGGTATACGGTTTGTTGTTGACTGCCTGTGCGAAATGTAATTAAAATTAATTATCTATTATGAATTGATTTTTTTTTTTGTTAATCGTGCGGAAACAACGGACGAGCAACGCGTTTTATAGTGAGTTACAGGCACGTCGACGAGGCGTTTTAGGCACAATATTAATAATTATATACCGTTGTTATTATATTGTAATATAGTTTCTAAGTTTAGATAATAGATACGCACAAGAAACTCTTTACCGTCATCGTTAGAGGTAAGAAACATTACTATAATTGATTATTGCGATGATTTGTACTACCCAGCAAAACAAGACTTTTCGCTCGTAACAATTAAAACTTGCATATATTATCTAAAGTTCGCAACAAACTCCGGGAGTTGATCATTTGCCAACTTCTCCCGGGCGGCCCAGCCCCAGAGGCTGTTGCTGATTGTTTTACAACTAAACGTTGTTATATATAAGTTAAATTAAATGTATACAGAGAATTACAGAATTTCGCTATATACTATTTTGATTGATAACTTTGGTTATTTTAATGTAAAATGGCAATAAACTCCCAAAAAAGTCATCCTGAAATTCGTAATGGAAACAATCGTTTTTTATTTTTTTAATTGTAATATAAACACAATATACAATAACATATTTCTAATATTAATACATTAACTACAACTACGTATACATGAACTATTTGCACGATTGCACGCTACTCGCAATATCGGTACCGGCCAGTGGCATTAAAATTTTTTTGAAGGGGGAGTGTTAATTATAGGTACAAACACAAATTATTATAACAAAAATACCATTTTATTAATAAATTAACAACTCCATTCATTAATATTATTTTTATAAAAATGTTAAAATTCAAATTAACCTTAGACTAACTTTCAGTGGTTTAATTTCGAAAATCCGAATTTAATGTGTACACGGACTTATTCATTCGCTTCTGTATACAAATTTTCAGACTTCTCCGTGCAATAGATTCGGCTGTGAATCGTGTACAAACAAACACACACTTTTTTTTTTTTTTTTTTTTAAGCTGGGGCTGGTGGTAATGCGTCAGAGTTCTCAGTTCTCAATTTTATTTCGCAATGTCGCCCAGTGAAAAATTCCTTAAAGAATCCTCTGCCTAGTACCCGCCGATTTCGTTTTTTTTTTTCCGATTTAAAGTCACACAGACGATTCCAGGCACGTATACAACAAAATTCGTTGGCCGTTTTACGTAAAAAGTGGAGATTACGTTATTGTCTTACGTGCAAATATTGATTATTGCCAATTTTTTTTTTTTTTTTTTTTTATGAACCCCTACCAAAATTTATTTCTGCGTACGTGCCTGGACGATTTGGTAGGTACGTAGGTGTATAATCACGAGTACGGGAGTTTTCGTCCAAGCCGAACGTATTTTCTATGCGCGATGAAAAATTGTCAGCTTAACATATTAAACGAATCGAATATATTATGTAAAGCACACGTCAATATCGATTGTTTTCGGTCGAGTTTTAATTTTTAATTTTTCTCATGACCGTGTTCGTTAACGCTATATATATTATATTCCGAGTACTTTATTTTTATAATGCACGGCGAGAAACGCGTCCGCGGTCGTGTTTACGCACAATTTTCATGTACGGGACATAGTCAAGAACGTTTTTGTTTAAACGATTATATTATATAATATGTATAAAAAAAAAAAAAAAAAAAACAAGGACAAAACGGACGAATAAAATAATAACGTACAGCGTTTGTATAGCAAAATGCTCGGCGCTGCGACGGAGCTCGGTGCCTACGTATAGTTTCTCCCCATTAAACATTCATCCCCTCATCCCGCCGCCAACTCCTTCTCCACGAAAAGTAGTTATTTATTTTACTTTCTCTTTTTTTTATTTTTTTTTATTCTTTTTGTAAACCCGTCGTTTTCGAGCACGTATAGTAGTGTTGTTGTCGCCCTCCGCGATATTACATAATAACGAAAATGAACGGCCGCGGCACCTCGATTCGCATTTTCTAGAGTGAACGAGTGGATATAATATATACATACACCGCTATATACCTACGGCTAGGGACGAAGGGTGGGGAAAGAAAAAAAAATAAAAATATTTAGAAACCTCATAAAATATTCAAAACTGTTTTGACAGCGTTTTACCACGGATTTTCCAATGCACGTCCCGTTGCATAATTTAGCATCTTCTACTGCAGGAGATGGCCAGGAAGGAAAACCATACCGAACGCGCCGCATGCGGTGGACAAGTACCTACACTTTGCTATAATACTGGTATAAATATTGTACACACGAAGCAGTTTATATACTTTCTAGTCCGACCAAAAGCAATTTATAACAGGGACGGATCGGCATACGCTGTTGGCCCGGGAAAATCATTAAAAACCGGCCCTCTTAGATCGGTGTTTTTCTAAAACCGTGTTGGGTTAGGTTAGCAATCAAATGATTTTTTTCTTTTTTTTTTTTTCATCAAAATATTCAAATCTCTGCCAATGGCGTACTGCTGGAGTTGAAATATTTTAGTAATCTAAATTATTTTCTCGGCGAGAAACAAATACTACGGGATTACCGCGTTGATATCTGTACCGACGGAGCAAAGGCCCACGACCGGTATAATTACCGGAGCTGTACAGCGTACTGTAAATATTGCCAAAAACCGTTCTAGTGGCCTAGTTGCCTGCATT
Source organism: Tuberolachnus salignus (assembly GCA_956483605.1). NCBI lineage: Eukaryota > Metazoa > Arthropoda > Insecta > Hemiptera > Aphididae > Tuberolachnus > Tuberolachnus salignus. The sequence continues at coordinate 20,078,671 of OY101438.1, forward strand.
ATACCAAAGTCCGGTAAACACTTATCTACCAGTTATAAGAGTAACTCTCCCGATTCTCCTGTTCAGGCCCCATGCGATTATTTTTCTTCTATTCCCGTGACTAAAATCTGCGCTTAAACGACAACGGTTTCGGTGATGTAGAGGAAATCAAAGCGAACGCGGCAACAGGACTCATAGTTCTAACTTTGGAACCGTTCCAAAGGACTTTTGAGAAAATAACAAGACCGCCGGGATCAGTGCATATCGCCCGGAGCCGAGTATTTTCAAGGATACGATATCTTTAAATAACAAGTAACTTAATTTTTGTAACTATCGCAAATAAAATCCTGGTACATTTTGTACAGACCGCGTATATAACGAAAGCGTCCGGACATTAGATATTATTGTTCCGTTTCGGGCGGTCCGTGAAACGTAACCTAAACAATAATATAGCCGGTACGATTACGCGGACGCGGAGGACGACGTCGTCCATTTCCGGATGTCGCGACGCGCGTATAATATTCGCGACACGCGTTGCCGACGGCGGTGGCGGCGGCCATCGGTCAACGTTGTTCCGCAGTCAACCCCGGGGTCCATTTGATATCCGCCCCGCGCGAGCGCGCGCGCGAATTGTCGCCGTCTGCTCCACCGCCGCCGCCGCCGCCGCCGCCGCCGCCGCCGCGGTATCGCCGCCCCGCGCGCTTTTGACAGACGCCCGCGCACCTCCCGCACCGCTATAACCGGATCCGGGTGACGTAATTAACGTAATGGATCCCGGTGTTGCCGCCGCGGCCGCTGCAAAGTGTATAAATATTACACGCGGCGGCGGCGTCACCCGTCTTTGAGGGCGGCTGACAGTTTACGGTAAAACACTATTATTCTGTTGCCGGCGTCGTTCGTGTACATTATCTCCCGCCCGCCGTCCGTTGCCCGCGGTGAATGCCCACAGCGGCCGCCGTCCAGGCTGTCGCGAGTTATTTCTATATAAAACGCATCGCAAACGCGATCTACGGCCATTGTTTTTTTTTTTTTTTTTTGTTTTGTTTTAAACGCCAGCGATCTATATATATATAACGTCTGCTCGGCCAAATATAATCAAATATTAAGTATAAACAACAACGAAAAACCGGCACGAGCGGTCACTGTTTGTAGACGGGAAGTTTGGACGGTTGGATATAGAGTGAAGTTTGATTTATATCTGTACGTAACGAAAATCGATTCCGACCGAAGTTGAGTAAATCGTGTGAAACTTGTGTGAAATTTTCGTGCATTTCTGTTCGGCCCACATAAATCGTATTGTAATTTTTCGCAATTATTAAGAAAACACAACGACGCAAACAATAGACCACCTCCCGAAACACCATTTAGACCCGCGACGCTTTCAAAAAATGCGCTACGCTTGAAAATCGGACCAGGATGTCTGGTAGACAAGTTGTACACGGACAAATAAATCAATACAGAATCTAAAAATCGATAATAACAAACACAACTATAATAATAACTCAGAAATATGTACGCATGATTATACCGCATGTCTCTAATAAATCCAATCGCTGAATTATTAATAAATACTATCGATTTCGAAAGAAATATTGAAATTAATTTTTTATTACCACGTCATCGTCATACCCGTACACATATAAACACGGCCAAAGTATTCCTGGTCACGACGACGGGCGATTTATATTACAGATGAAAAATAATGCACTTACCGACAATATTTATGAACAAGTCCGAATAATATCGGTTTTACACTCGCAGAATGGGTTTTATTCTTCTTTTATTTTCCCAGAATTGTTCATATTGTCCGATGCGAATCGGATATGGGCGATTTCATTTATTCGCAGGGATTATCGAAAATGTTCGTCGCGGTTCGATTATTTCAGAATATATTATTTTATTAGTCCGGCATCTAAACCAGACGCCGATCGCCGTCCGGGCCTTTCTGGTTTTTTTTATTTATTTTAATTTTAAATTAGTACCGACAAAATAACCAATTTAAAGCAACGCCAATATTGCAATCTAGACACAGCATATGGCAGACTCGCCGGCTAAAAGTACCGAGGTGTCCACGTGATAATTAATATTAGTGAAATATCTTTATTGTGTAATCGCGAGACAATCTGAACGTTAAAGTATCTACCTGTAATTTGCGCGGTGCTTGTAATTCGTGTGCACGTGGGGCGATTCGACGTAAGTGTAATAAAAACGCGTATAGAACAATTGCTGACGTTTTGCATGATATGCAATGAACCGAAACAAAACGATCGAATATCATAGAGCATTTTAATACTAAAAGTGTACACTGACCCGAAATTCACCGATCGACACCGGAGATAGATTATAGATTATAGATATTTGATTTTTTCTGTTGCGCCTCATAATTGAATCCCGTAAGACCAAAAGGTTGGACTGTTTTCCCAGAAGATGGCCAACAGGTTTACATCTGGTGTTCAGCAAAAGTATTTTTTTGCTCGACATGTTCGGCCCAGGTTAGACGTTTGTCTAATATTAATCCTAAATAACGGACATTAGAGGTCGGTGGTATAATTTTGTTGGATAGTGCGATCGGGGGGACAGTGTCTTTTTTTTTAACGTAAAAGTAATATGGGAGCACTTTACATTATTGACTTAAATTTTCCGTTTTGAGCACAATGCTTCCATATCGTTAAGGTAAATGAATATTTTAATTAAAAAATGAACAACGAAATTTTAATAGAGCTTGTAAGAGTTAGAAATTGTTTATGTGATTTAGATCACAAGAAGTATAGCGACTATTTTTTTTTAAGGAATCTTTATGGTAGAAAATTTGGACATGAAATGAATCGACTAGGTAAATGTCACTACTACAACTACTACTGCTACTATTATATTATACAATATTTTGTGTATTTTAATAATGGTAATATACTTAATATATACCAAAATACTTTGAATTAATTACAATTTTAAGTATATATATATATACGAGGTGCGACAATAAAATAACGAGACTTTTTGAATAAAAGTTTTTTATTTTAAAAATGTTGTAATTTAATGATTATCACCTTCAAAGTACCTTCCCTCAGCATCAATACACTGTTGCATACGTCGCTGCCATTCTTGAAAACAGTGTTGCCAATTGCTTTCATTCAGCCCTTTTAGAAGTTCTACCGTTTTCATTTTTACGTCATCAACTGTTTGAAAATGGGAAAAGAAATAAAAAGGAAATAAGAAGAAGTCACAAGGAGCAAGGTCTGGCGAGTACGGGGGATGTTGAAGTACAGAAATTTTTTTTTCAGTTAAAAAACGTTGAATTGAAAATGCACTGTGAGCTGGAGCATTGTCTTGGTGAAGAACCCAGCCATTTATCCATAGATCTGGTCGCTTCTTTCTGACACGTTCTCTTAATTTAATTAATACCTCTTTATAGTAATATTGATTAATTAATTTTGTCGATTTTTTCAACGTTTTCGTTTGTTGAAGACGTGGTAGGACGTCCAGAACGATCATCGTCTTCGACGTCCTCCCTTCCACTACAAAACCGTTTGTGCCATTCAAAAACACGAGCTCTTGATAAACATTCCTCACCATAAACTTCACATAACATACGAAACGATTCCGCGGCAGTTTTTTTTAATTTAACAAGAAATTTAATGTTAACACATGTTGTTCGATTTTTATATCTAACATTTTTCGGCAGTATAGTCGAACTCGCACTAATAACAAGACTACTAACGTATAAGAAAATGAATCGATGCCATCAGTGTTCATAGTACTTTTAGATAAGTGTTTTCTAATCATATTTCAATAATCGTTTTATAGATAACGTTAATAGTTTAGGTTATATTTAGAAAGTCTCGTTATTTTATTGTCGTACCTCGTATATAAAAAAAAACAAAAAAAAAAAATAATATCAACCGGTGCTTAAATATAGTTTTATAGTTATGGTTGACTCGTTTCATGCCTCTCCCTCACACCATCTATTTGCAGTTGCTCAACCGTAGTGCGTAAATGACATTAATTTTGTCAATTTTGACGGTCCGTGTGAAAATACCGTCGAAAATGTGGGTACGACCGTGTTCGTTATTATCACACCAGTAATACATTATTCTGTACGTGCCGTTAAAATTCGCGCGGACTAATAAATGCCGTATTAAATTATCAACGGCCGGCGCGTTATATATAATGCGTATATTATAATCGTTTGGGAAAACGTTCAGACGCCGCCGCGCGAAACGGCATACTTTTTAATCTTCCACGGCGAAAAGTCCCGCGAGTTATTATCTTAACAGGTGTATACATTTTATTTATGTGTGTGTGTAATATTATTTTTATTTATTATACGGTTTGGCGAGAAGCGTTTCGGCCTACGTGTCGGTGAAACGTTCCCGTGCCCGTAGCCTGGTAAAACGCGTTTTATTTGCCCGTACGATTTACCCCGGGGTAAACCGAGCGCCGTAGGGTATTAAAAATCCGGCGCACATGGCGCCCGCTCGCGCGCGATACAACTACACCGGGGCCGGGTGTTAATCCGATTAAACGAGCCGAATTTTCGGCTAAAAACTCCAAGGGCGTACGATATATTATTATTATTATTATTATTATTATTATTATACATGCACATATATACGTATATCGAATAAAGTCTCGAGGAAAAGACGACGGCGGGCGCGTGTCGCGATTTACGTTGGCGATGTGACAAAACACAGCCCACCAAATACGTTTCACCAAAAACTCCTGCAACTTTTAAGCCGTCTCGCCGCACGCCACAATACCTATTATGCCTACACATTACCTACTGCGTTATACGCGGATTATTATTTTCGTTTATACAAAACGTGTCTCTTGTTTTACCGGCAAAAATGTACAAAACATTAAATAGAAATAATAAATCAATCCAAATTTTCCGCATTTACGAAATACGTGACGTATTTACAATTTGTTTTTGTAAGGGGGGCGAATAGTGTAGAATAATTGATATAATTCAATATCGTTTAACTATACGTTTTTCTTTTTCTTCCTTGCTGCCAATGGCAATATTGTATCGAAATAGGTACAAATTATATATTTTTAACTTGGCATGTAAAAAAAAAAAAATAATAAATAAATAAAATTAATAATAAGTCACTGTTTAAACTGCAAGAACTTGAAACACATATAATTTGAAACTGGGCAGAGTTTATTATAGGCATTGTGTAAGGGCTTCCATGACATTTATTGGTTTTACGGGAAGTGCACTTATTTTTCGGATACAAAGTTTTATGTACGAATATTATTACGTTTTTATTATGATCCGACAAATCTTTTTCATAATGTTTAACGAATTCTCAAAAATCTTCAGTATATTTTGAAGTAGTTATTTCATATGAGAAGGTTTGAAATCCAGATAATGATGTTTTTGAGCTAATAAATCGGTAGTCCATTTTAGATATAAATGAACACAAAAAAGCTGTAAACTTTGAAATTTTGAATTATTTTTCTGGTGAGTTTGCTCGTTTCATTCATTCTGTTCTTTTGGTGTTTTGTAATTTTTGGTAGAACGATCGGAACAACTAACTGTTTTGCTAATCACGTCTTGGAAAATTCTATTAAAACTTTTTTTAGCCATATTTTGACGATTTTCTATTATTTTATAACGATGAAAAACAAAAAGGCTATGTGGTGGAATCTCTCAATAACCCCCTCACGTAAATACACCAATACGTGTACGTATTATTATATCTGTGTTCTCGTAATTAAAAAATGATGTTGTTTTTTTGTTTTCATCCATTAACGGTAGAAATCAAATGCTAATTAATTTTTCTTCTCTTCTTCGTCTGCTCGGGCTTCGGCCACAAAGACCGCTAAAAGCAAAACCTGCCGCCTGTTCATGGTCTCCGGATATTTTATTTAATTAATATTAGGTATTATAACTTTATAATTTTTGTATAAATATATTGCAGTTATTTTATGCGATAATTTGGCAATTTTGTTTAACCAAGAATTTAGAAGAAAAAAAAAAATAAAAAATGTCACGTAGTAATTCGGAAAATAATTTATTTCGTTAAAAGAACAAAAATATTATTTTCACGTCCGAGAGATAATATAAAAACTAAAAACTGTATACAAAAGCATAAGACTGTACGTATTGTTATAGGAGTTTTAGATTGTTTTCGTTTTGTAATGTTTTTAAATACTACTTTTTTTTTTCGTTTTATACTGATACGGTCGAACCGAAAAAAGCCCGCAGGCGAAACAAAGTTTAACCATAAAATTATAACTAATCGTCCGCACTCGATATTATTATCAAGTAGGTAGATACTTCCATTCCATTGTTGTCGTATTGTCGTATTTTTAAACATTTTAACATAACAGTTAACAACTAGTTAGTGTATATATATATATATATATATATATAAGAAACTAAAACAAAACAAGTCTTGGTATTATCTTTAAAACTTTGAAAATCCTAAATTAATCGTACGATTACTGCATATGTTTATATATAGTAATTGTAGGTTTCGACATAGTGGCAAATAGGTAAATATCAATTTACTTCAATTTTTTTTTTTTTTTTGTTTTTTTTTTTTATACGGTTAGTGATATGTTACTGAAAAACGATTAAGCGTGGAAAATAACGTTACGTTTAATTCGATTAATTCGGTAACCTGACATTTCAAAAATGTCAGTTCAAAGGTGGTGGTGGGAGGCTTTAAAACATTAAACGTTTAATATTTCCAATACCGCCGAGTGCACTAGAAGACAACGTTAAATATCGTCTTATTTTCTAAAACATTATTAAAATTTTCTTTATATTCAACCCGAGATTTCAACGCGTAACACGAAAACGTCGTGTGTTTTACTTACGCTATACATTTTCGTGGTTATTTTTTCACATGGGGCCCGCACCAAATCTTCCAAATTATATTTTCTGTTATCTAGATAATTACAAACGTGTCTTTCTGTCTGCCGAATTGATTGTCTTAAACGAATTAATTGTATTATCTACTCTAATTTGTCCAGACACGTTTCGTAGGTATCTAGAAGTATTTTTTTTTTTTTTTTTTTGTCGAAAAAATTTAATGTGAAAATGGGAAAACTTATAGTTTCAGCTCGCCTGGAAGGAACCATACACGAATATGCGATCGGTTTTCGGTTCGTACGATAACGGAATTCGAGCGGTTGCCGATTAAAACGGTAAAAATTTATTAAAATGTTCAATTTTTATCCATAAACACGGTTCGCGGTTATCGCGGTTTATTTTTACATAGTTCACCGACTAAGCCAGTGCGCGGGCGTATTGCATGTTTTTTTTTAAATGTAATTAAGGGAACCTAACCGTAGGGTTTACGTGCAATCTCCGGCATCCAATTGATAAATCTCCACCGGTAGTGGCGCACGTTTAACCTACATTCGGACCGTATTGTATAGGATGTGGACGCAAAACTCGAATTCGGCGACCCGTGTAATTTATACGCGTGTTCACCTAGCTATATTTTATTATGACGGGACCGAATGCTTTGCACCGCATCAGTAAGTTCCCATCGGGCGTGTGCCGGAATCGCCGAAACCGCGTTATGGCTACACATATTAAACTCGCTCGACCGACAACGAACAACGTTTTAACCCGTGTCGCGTGTACAATTTAATTCAACAAAAAAAAAAAAAAAAAAACAAAGTAAATAAATAAATATAAATAAATGCGAAATATAATACAGGGTGGGGCGTGGTTACTTCCTTATCTGAAACTCTCGCTATTAATAGTAGACCGTTGGTTTATGGCTTGTTCGAAAGCACTTTATCTAAGGTTTTTGTTATAACTTGTTCAGTGTCAACAATGCAGTGGACAAAGCAGGGGCGCGCGTTCGCCGTGGAGGCCCACTTTTCTTTCAGCCGTTCGATCGAGCCGCAACTCGTCATCAGAAACCATTTCAATATCGCACCTGCAGGTCGTGTGCCTGATCGGAAATCCATTTGTTTGTGGGTGGACGCGTCCAGGGATACCGGTAGTGTGCAGAAGAAACATAATGGATCTTCCAGAACCGTCAGGACGCCAGAAAACATCCAACGGGTAAGGACGGCGATTTTGCCGCATCCCCTAGGCGATCTGCGCACAAACAACCGGCTGCTTTAGGGATGTCTAGTCGCACAGTGAGACGAATTCTTCACGAGCAACTTAATTTTCACCCGTACAAATTGGCAGTGGTGCAACAATTTAATCCACGCAATTATGTTGCGCGAAAAAATGCATGTGATGCCTTCCTCGAAAACCTGCCTCAGGACGACGCCCTTGTTTTCTTTAGTGACGAGGCGCATTTCCACATTTCAGGATGTGTGAACAAACAAAACATGCGATATTGGAGCCCCACTAACCCGAGAGAACTTCATGAGCAGCCTGTGCATACAGAACGTGTGACTGTTTGGTGTGCAATATCCAGAATCGGAATTATTGGCCTATGGTTCTTTGGAGAGAACGAAAGAGCAGTTACGGTCATTTCTGAACGTTATGTCGGCATGATTGTGGATTTTTTTCTGCCCAAACTTAAAGAAATGAATGTAGGGGATGTGTGGTTTCAACAGGATGGCGCCACGGCTCACACGGCAAGAAGGTCAATAAATATCTTGCGTGAACATTTCCCCGAACAGCTCATCTCTCTTAGAGGCGATCTTCAGTGGCCAGCACGATCACCAGATTTAGCCCCATGTGATTTTTTCCTGTGGGGCTATCTTAAATCGTTGGTGTATACGGATCGTCCAAAGATCCTTCGTCATCTCAAAAACAATATTTGTGCTGCTATTGCCGACATAAGCACACATATGGTGGAAAAAGTGGACAAAAATATCAAATTCCGACTGTCTCAGTGCATTGACGAGAACGGTGGTCACGTTCAAGATGTAGTATTTAAAACCAAGTTTTATTTACTCTAAATGTACCCCTATACACAGAAAAAATAATTAAATCAATATTGCCAATACTTTTTGTGTTATGATTTTTTAAAATAAGGAAATAACCACGCCCCACCCAGTATAATACGTAGGGGGAGAATCCAACATTTTTTTTCGCCGGCGTACAATATTATTTCAACTGTTATGCATCGGTATTGGTATTTTATTCGTTTGCCGTTTACATCCGCAAAATCCTACCGCCGACCAACGAAATAACACGAAACACGAGACCAACCTATCCTATTGACATTATTAAGTCCTAGTAGCCAATAAGAAAACGAATCAATATTGACATTGCCATATCATTGCAGCCACGGAATGTAAAAGTTTACATAATGTTGATAAACACCGTCGCCTGGAACTCCCCTTAAAAATATTTTACATTTTTGCGTTTCGTGGCTAATAACTTTGTCAATGTTTACTTTCATCTCATTCCGTTATGGGGGACCTTATTTGTCCATTCGTTCATCCTGGATAATTTATCTTTATGTTTATGCTCGGCGATCATTTAAACCGTGCAAATACCCGCGAATTGCGATATTCACTTTAAATCGTTTCGCACGAACAAACGTTTCCGGGCTGTGTTCGTTTTCTTCGTCTATTATATTCCTTATTTGTTTTATATTACATATGTATTTTTACGTTTTTTTTTTTTTTTTTTTTTTTGTACACATTCGTCTTGTTAGAATGGAACTCATTCCGTTTCGTTGATCAAATAAAACAATAAGAATCATACATTTGTATATTGTTACGTTAATCAAGAAGCGAGATCATGTCATACCTATATTGTAATTTATATTTGTCGTATGCAATGTATTTATGACAATTTGTCGAACGGTAATCGTATTGACAATACATTTTTTTTTTTTTTAATTTTTTTGTTAATCTAAAATCGTGTTCGTTGAATAATTACCACGGAATAAATTGTGCGTGACCGTCGTGATTTGCGTACGATTGTAACATACCATGACATTTGAGACGACTAAACGTGATGAGTAGTGATAACGCGACAAGAATTAAAACACACCACGAACCCTCCGAGGAGCGTGTAAACAGGGCGACGACAAAAGTACACGACCAACGAATGATGACGGCCGCCATTGGGTTACGCCACTGATTGTGTTACGACCCTTCCATCCTCGCTGGATTTTCGAAAAGATGCGAAGACGCCGTCGCATAAAGTTTTTTAAATTTTTTTTTTAATATCTCTATTATTATTTAAGTCATTTGGCATTGCAGTAGACCCGATTACGCGCATACCGCTCAGCCTAATGTTAAATCGTAAACCGTAGTTATCAATTATTATTTATGTAGTTTTTAACGTAAATAACAATAATTACGGACTCGATGTGGTATTACGAAACCGTATGGTCATGTCGATTAAACGCGGGTAATTATTCACGAGGTCACAGAGTCCCCGGGACATAGGTTAGCCGTAAATGCAATTATAGCGGCTGCGTAATAACAAAAACTCGTACAGGTACGTTAATAATATTGTTTTCGTTATTGTTTTTTAGTATTTTTACTATTAAATGACACGCGCAAACGCAACTCCGTGCAGGTTAAACCGTCGCAAAACTCGTTACAACATTATAGTTGAGCAGTGACAATTTATTTTCAGTTTCGTATCGATTTTTATGCCGATTTTTGACAATTTATCCGGTCCTGCATGCGCGCAGATCGTAGAAAACTCCAGGGTTTGTATTGTTCTTTATTACGTATTTTTTTTTTTTACAATTTTATCAATTTATTATTTATATATATATATATATATGTGTTTTCTGTCCGCGGACGACTTTTCTATTAGAAATTTTGTTCCTATTTTTGAAAACGCGTACGGGTACGATAATAAACTATAGTTTCCGTTATTACGTTTTAGTATTTTTACCATTAAATGGGCACGCGCAAACGCAACTCCGTGCGGGCCAACCGTCGGAAAACTCGTTACAATATTACAGTTGAGCAGTGACAATTTATTTTCAGTTTTCTATCGATTTGTATGCGCCGTCAATCAGTAAAATGCATAAAAAGCCATATTATGTTATCCATTTCTGTTTCTCGGCGATTCGACGGCTCTTATATTACCCGACGATGATTTTTGCAATCGAAACCAATCGTACATTACCCCAGGCTATTTATTGTGCTTTACTACTGTTTTTTTTTTTTTACATTTTAATCAATATATATATTTTTTTTATTTCCGTCCGCGGACAACTTTTCAAATCTTGAAACTCCTATTATCAAGTGTAGCACTTTTTTCGAAAGATTTTTGGATCTCGTTAGTACATTGGGAGGTCGTTTTTCGATTTTCGTTGTAGTTTTTTTTATATTAGGGAAAACCGGGAAAGTTTACGGCAATATAGGAGTTTCATTGAAAACAATTTGTTTTTTTTTTTTTTTTTTTTTTTTTTTTTTAAATCAAACCAATACTAACAAACTGTTCAAATATTCTATAGCTCGTTGATTAATAATATTCGGCTAGCATAATATACTAACGGTTGTGGGTTGGTATAATTGTTTGAAAGAAAAAAAATAAAATGTTTTTTTTTTTTCATTTAATCCGACTGATAAAAACGGTACGTTAATTATTTTACCACCGTAGTTATTTTTTTTTAGTATTTTGGTACATCCTATTAATAGGGCCGTACGGTGTTCTCGGAACCTGACGAATCACATCCTGTCATTACGTACGGCGATTTATTAATACGTAAGTGCAATTGATCGTTATAAAAAAAAAAAAAAAAAAACCTACGAAAACACAAATTTCATATAATAATTATGTGGATATCAATCGACACCGTTAGACATTCGTAGACGGGATGCAAGATAACCTCGCGGTCAAAATCCGTGTATGATAAGTTATCGTACCGGCGTTTCGAATTCGTAGGGGAATCGAAGCTCTGGGATTCGCGGTCCCGGCTGCTCGACGGAGTGCAAAAGAATAAAAAAAAAAAAAAAATGCGTCGTCTCCAAAAAAACCGCTCGGCACACTTTTACATTAATTACGTACAATGTCCGGCGGCGGCCCGTAATGTTATAACACGATATGCTCGAGCTATTGTATTCTTATGGGCTATTGTTATATTATATTATATAATATATATAATAAATAATATATTATTATTATTGTCAATAATGTATCTATCGTTTTGATTGCCGTTGCAGTGTACGTGTATAACATAATTAATTATAAAAAAAAAAAAAAAAAAACGTACGGCGGTATTCGTCGGGGTTTGCACTAAGAAAATTTTACAACCGCACAAGTAGATTTATGAACGTATAGCTTTTATACACGTTTCTGCACGAGAGAATTCCAAAACCTCCACCATTAGCCCCCCCCCTCCACCACTAGCCCCCTTTCCACCAAATAACCACAACTGATATATCCTTCTAGGGTTTTTTTTTTTTTTTTTTTTTTTTCCCCCCCCCGCAACGACAAAATAGACAACAGTTACAGGTACTGCGCAATTAACGTTTTAGTACTGCGCACACTGATATTCGGTATTCGCGTGGTGCAAGCACGGAAATATATCGTGAACATATTTACTGTAACTGCCGAAATCAATCGAGGCACGCATAACGCGCACACACCAAACGGTTCGCTGGGCCGCCGGAGCGACGGCGTGTCTGTGTTTTCAAATCGCCCGGACGCGGGTGGAGGGGAGGACGGACCACAAAATACAGTGGTTCCCGGTGCGTTACTACAGCTGCGAACCGACCGCGTTTATTTACGATGTGCATTATGTTTGCGTTTAATAGACACTGTCACGCAGTGGTGTTCTCATCAGATTTGTCGTTGGTGTATTTCCCGCACGCAGTTTTTTTTTTAAGAATTTCTACGGAAAAGTGTAAACGTGCAGGGCACAGAAAAGAAAAGAAAAAAAAGTCTTCTCCGCGTGCCATTAGCTACGTGTATTAGGTTCCAGACTTATGTATTTGTATTTTCATTATTTTTATTGATTTCAAAGAATACATATGCAATTTAACATTCCCTACACGTTCTAAACCTAACCACGTGGTATTCTCAATGGTTTCAATCAAAATATTGGCCCGGTCCATAACGCCTATACTCGTTATTATCTAGATTGAGTATAATTTATTTTTAGACTTGAGTGTTTTTAGTACGATTGTTTACTACTTAAGTGTATAACAACGTCGCCAAGATTTCACAGACGAACGTCGTCGTAGTGCACAGTTTTTACAATTTCCGTACCAAAAATATATATTATTCGGTTTTCCATAAAGAAATCGAACGTCCACTGCAAAAATAATTACTATTTACCCCCCCCACCCCTCCTGCAAATTCATTGAGATTTCAGAGTATACCCATGATTTTTAAAATAAACCTTGAGCGTATACGGAGTACACCCTATGGGGACACCACCGAAAATTGGGTCGTTATTTATTATTATTGTGATGACAATTATTAATGTAATCACATTATATTGAATAAATTTGGCATTATTTATTATTACTTATAACTCATTACTGAGTTTTTTTTTCTTTTTTAGTATCATAATTGTTTCATATTTTTATGTTCGAGTACTTTATCGTTTATATACACGGGTGTTTCACGAACATTATATCTCTTGTGATAAAAGAGATAATGAAAATGATAAAATTCTGTTATTTATTTTTTTATATCACTTACAGGTATAAGGACTTCAAATATTTATATTTTGATTAACTTCATAATTTTCAATATTCTCTTTATTTACGGGTAAATATATTGTAAAAATAGAAGTGATTCGACGTTACACAATAGTATATAAATAGTTTTGATAAACACAACTTTTCAGGAAACGAGATAATATAATTTCAAAACACTTACAATGGTATTAAATTATACTTTTGTCTGTGGTAAGGTTAGAAAAAAAATATTAAACATCGTGGGATTAAAATGGAGATAAAAAGTTGAAAAGTTAATATTTTCTGAAAAATGAACTCAATAAACTGGGTCGAAATTTATAAAATAAAAAATAATTTTTTATTAACTTTTTTTACCAGAACATAAAATTGTAATAACTTTATCCGTGTAAATAATATTTAAAAACCACAATAGGATTTTATTTATTTATTATTTCAGGAAATTACGAAACGAGCAAATTTTCGTGGGAAGATAAGCAGTTGATTTTTAAACGTCGATGTCCAAATTTGAGTTTGCCTCCCCATTCACTCATCTATTGAGAAATCTTGGCTACGCCACTGCAATAGACCGACACCAGGGGCGAGGGGAGGGGCAATATAATACTGCGATTTTTATCTTATTACGGAGTTTCCACGTACAATAATACATTATCGCACCGATGAGTAGCACTGCTACTTAATTGCTCGGCTATTTCTCGGTCACGTCACTGTTATTATATTAGTGTAAAAAAAAATTTAAAAAAAACCAGGACCCCCTACTATTTCTCAAATATTTATCGTTATTATTTCTCAATTGGATATAGGCGTGTGCTTCGGGACGGTGTTCCGCAAATACATTCCACTCGCGCGACTGTCGCGACTACGGTGCGTTACTTGCCTCCCGAATGTGATTATAACAACAACGTCGCGTAGATCGTTTATTTTCCGTCGATATATCCCAAGCACCGTTTTTACGTAAACGGTTCGGTTCGTTCGCACAGAAACAACGCAAACCGCCCGGCAACGATGACGGTGGAGGCGCCGGCGGCCGTTTGGTCGATGGACCGGGCGATCGCGGAAATGATCGAAGCCGGTGCGTTTGGCGCGGGCGCCCAGTTGGAGATGATCGAACCGGACAGCCAGCGCACCGGACAGGATCAGTACGCGTCCACGGTGTATTTCGGGACGGTGCTCGTCCGGGACCGCCAAGGCGACCGGCACAGCCATCAGCTGGTGTTCAAGCTCAAACACCGTATGACCGGGCTCCGGGACCTGTACCAGGCCGACTCACAGTTCCACAACGAGATTTTGTTCTACGAACGGATTGTGCCGTTTTTTCGGACCGCGCAGCTCGCGACGGACCGCGTCCCGTCGCTAGCCAATTACTTTTACGGCCGCAACGGTTGCGCCGATCTCGTGGACACCGACATGATCGTGCTGGAAAACGAGAGTACCCGAGGATACCGGTTGTCGGAACAACGGTTGTATTTGGATCTCGACCACATGATCGTGACGCTAAAGACGCTGGCAAAGTGAGTACAGGGTGTTTATGTCAATAATCAGGCGCCCGGGTGTTGTGAGACAAAATACTGTTGCTAAGTCGAAATGTTTTACATTTTAAAGTTTCGAACCTTATTTGATTAATAAAAAAATTAAAAAAAAAAAAATTAAATATCTATAAAGAATAAATACAGCGTACAGGCATTTTGAAACATGAATAAAATATTTCCTCTCAACATTTTAATAATATATTCGTTTTTAATCAAAAAGCGATAATTTTCATTTTTATATGTAAAATTATTTTAACTGTAAGTTGTAATCGACAATTTTCTTCGTAACTTTAATATTTCGAATTATAATTTTAAAAAACAAAAAAATAACCGTTATTTCTCAACTTTCAAACCCCTAGAGCCACGGGGAGGGGTTGAGTAATCGATTCTAAATTTTAGCAGATATTTTTTTTTAATTGCTATATAGAACAACATTAGAAGGTACTGACAAAGAAATTTGAAAGAAAAAAAAATTGCGGCCCACATAAACATCGGTTGGTCCAAATACATATATATATTTTTTTTATATAATAATTTTGTACGGCACTGCGGGATCAATTTGAATTTACGTTTAGCTCATAACTATGTAAATCATGTCGACTTGTCTCTCTCGCTCAGGTCGCGGCGAACGTCATTAGCCCTTGGTATATGATAAAAGCTTTGCTCGCCTAAAAATAACATGATGCGCTCGATGTCCCCGAACACACAATGCCGTTGATAACAATTCGTGTTTTTCCACAAATCAAAAATTAAGATTTTCAAAGCATAAAATGTAAAAATTATTTATGTGCTTATTAATATGCCCGATGGTGCTGAAACAATCTTAGCGCCCACTCCTCCACCAGTTGCGGCCACGAGTAGCACCCGTACATTTTGAAGGTCAATATTGTTATCATTAGCGATATTTACTGATAACCGATATAAATATGAATTTAACTTTTTATAAAAACATAATTGAACCACAGGCACTTCAATTTCTGCTGAACTATTATTGAGTATTTACTTAAGAGGTTTTTGAATCCGAAAACGTTGGTTCGAAAAACCGTTGTGTTTCGACAGTAGTTTGACGTAGCGTAAAACAACTTATAATGAAAATTAAAGACTTTGCCTACTTTGCCTAGGGAATGCATATATCCATTTAATTAAATATTAATGCAAAAAAAAAAAAAAAGACCGCTTTTAACATTGAATATTTACCGTCTCACGGTGAACGTGTTTTTGGACTAAACTCACGATCACACAATACATACTCGTGAAAAGCCCCGGGAACATTTTTACATTTTTATGAGAATAACGTCGAACGTTGGCAGTAAATGTTCATATTTTCAATGATTTCGTGAAAACTGATAATAGGCAACCTCTTAAATATTGGTAGTGTGACCTTCTCTTAAACACAATAGATACCATGTCTCAAGTGAAATATAATATTACAAAAAAAAAAAAAAGTATTTTTAAGTATATACGATAACTTTTCAAATGTATTTGTATTCGTAGTCGGATATTTTTTTAATGACTTACTCAAATACATATACTCATAAAACATTTTAAAATAGTATCTGTATTTGTACTCGACGAATTTTCACAGGTATTTTTACATATCCACCACGATGGTATTGGCCATGTAATCTATCTTTGTATAACGCGTGTGTTTGCAGATTACACGGGTTATCGTACAGGGCCAAGCACGAGGATCCGGTGAGATTCGCCGAAATGATGGCCGACGTCAAAGAATGTAATTTGCATTCCGACGGCAATTACGTGTTGCCGGGTGGCGACATGATATTCAATAGACTGTTAACGGTGGCCCTGGACAGGCTGACAGAACGTGGCCTTATCAGTGCCGACGACAGTCGGGTGCATAGTTTCCGGAGGAATTTCGTAGACGACATGAAACAGACGCTCCACCGGGTGATAAATTCCCACGGGCCGCTGGCGATCCTGTGCCACGGCGACTACAACCGGAACAACCTGTTGTTCCGGTACGACGACACGGGCCGGCCCGTCGACGCGTTGGCGTTCGACTTGGCCAACGTGCGGTACGGGTCGCCGGCGCTCGACCTGTCGTTCTTACTCTACATGAACACGGACCGCCGGCTCCGGGACGAACACTGGGACGAGCTACTGGACACGTACTGCGCCGCACTGGCCGAGGCCGTATCGGACGCGGCCGACGTCGTCCGGGTGCCGGACCGATCGCAGGTGGACGCCGAGATGCGCGTGAACGGCATATACGGGTTGGCCCACGTGTCGTTCTTCATGCGGATCACGATGGAAGAGAGCGCTGCGGTGGATCCCTCGTTGTTCGTCGAAATGGCCACTAATCAGACGTACGAAATTCTACTTTCGTTCGGCGGTATCAAGGCGACCGACGTAATTGCCGACGCCGTCCAACACTATTTGGACACTTACTGTAACTGAGCCGCCGAATGGTTCGGCTGTATATAAATCGTGTAAATCCAGCACCGAATCCAGAAAAACATTCCAGGGGGGAAAGGGGGGAGTAAAGCAATTATTTTAATGTTACACACTCTTTTTTTCGAAATGATTTTATACCTACACCAATTTATTATCCTGTGCTATTATTCATCTTACTCGCAAACGTTATTATTTTCTTATATTAATACAACCGTGTTGGTGATGATTATAATCCGGATTTATATATTCTCTTAAAACAGCTAAAACATTAATATTAATATTTTATTCTTCTTATATTTTCCTCAAAATTAGTAAATATAACAAAGTCAAACAATGAACATCAATATTCCTTAAATAATTATAATCTGGGTGAGGTTATACAATTCCACAATGGAATAATTACATTATTTGGTATATTTTGCATTTTTATTTTTTTCTTTACTGTGTGTATAATGCGTATTCGTGTATTGTTCCTCGTGTTAAACGGCATATTATAAAATAATGATTTTTGAACGCATTGTTTGTAGAACAGTGACTAATTTCGTTCAATCAACGATTGCCCTGTAAGTAAACACATTAGTATTTAAGAGATGTCTAGTGTAGAGCCAACATTAGAGCGCTGTCGCACTAAAAGTTATTATTTTTACCGAATGTTTAAATATATTATATTGCAACTAATCACGTAAGTAATATAACGGTCTCTCCGACATTCGGTATACACAAAAAAAAAAAAAAAATCATTCCACCAAATTACAACCAATAGTATAATTATACATTATGTTAATAATCATTTAATATATATATATATATAAATAAACTCTATTTTATCTGTTTAATAAAATACCTTATATAAAAATATTTAAATCAATATTATTAGACGATAATATTAATACAATATTTAATGTTTATAATTTAATTTTTAAAGTGGGTATATCATTTATAATACCAGAATATTTGTATTGAAGTTTATCATTATCCTTAGACCGGTCTTTCAAATACTAACTCTATTTAATATATTGTGTATAATCGCTGTATACGTAAAATACGTCCGTGACTTGATAAATTACCTAACCTAACCACCTAGCCATAACATTACTAATAATATAAAATAAAATAATACAAGACCTCGTTAAATTGTTGACTAAATAAATTTTAGATTAAAATGTAATCAGTGAATGAATGTCGGACATAATAACGATCGTATTATTCAGATAAAAATATGGATGTACCGGTATAAACGGAATAACATATTGATAACATATCGTCCGTGAGACTATAATGGAGATTGTCCATGATACTTATGAACCTTTTTCAAAATCAGTATTCGGCGTGTAGCAGAATCTGTAATTTCGTTAACATTTTTGTTGGAAAATATATTACAATTTTAGAGAAATAACAACGAAAAAAAAAAAAAAAGGCTATACAAAATTTGCTGTCACTTTTGATGAACCACTTCAAAAATTGATGATCCGAGTAATATTTATGGCAGAAAAGTTGTTCACAAAATACGAATATATTATTTGCTAGTCGCTACGTTCAGAATCCAAAAAAAAAAAAAAAAAAAACATACTAAAAATTTCGACATATTAAAAAATAGAAAGAATACTATAAATACTACCCAAAGACGGGTGGGTTACTGTTATAAGTTAAAAGTATCGTAGATATAATGTAGGACAGTTATTTGGTTAATACACCGAAAGTAACAACGAATAACCGCAATCGAATTATAATTCTGAGCGGTGCTCGGTAAAAATTTGTCAGGGTATAGTATTAACCTCGTGTTTTATACTAAGTAACTGAAAGTAGACGAAATCAATATAAACGAAACCGATATGTATCATTATTTTTATTATTGTATGTTTTTTTATACAATAAAAAGACCGTCAGGTATTCAGAAAAAAAAATCATATTTCTTAACAAATATCAAAACATTTGTATATGAAGGGGTGGTAGAAAAAACAACAGAAGCATATAAATTACTCAAAATAAATGGGGGAGGAGGGAAAAACATCTCAGTACAAATGATCACTAAACTCGGAAATTTAAATAATATTTAGTAAACGCGGAAATTTCGATAGTATCCAAAGGTAAAATATTGAATCAAAATTATGGAATACGTTTAATGTCCGTTGACAAGAGTTACCGTTTATTATAATATGCACGTCCCTTGATATTATAAAAAAAATGGTACCCTTCCATTTCATATGATAACATTTGTAATGATTATCAAAATTCCAATCAAATTGAATTTAAATTGAATGCAAAAAGAAATATAGAAGTATATATAAAATAATGATTTTATGTGAATTAAAATCGACTTATAATATAAATAATAGTGACAATTGACAATCCAAATAGCAATGTGTTATGATTGGATAAAATATCAACATAACTCAAGTGGGCCGAGTACTAGACATGGTTCGATAATAACAGTCTACTAACTGTCTACTAACTGTCTACTAACTGTCATTAGTTCACAATCGGTTAAATTACAACAAAACAGTTGTGATCGATAAAAATATGGAAACATTAATACGTCAAGAATTGCCGGCAATTGTGGCCGATGGCGCGTTTGGAAAAAATGTGGAATACGTGTCGTTCGAGAAAAATCCGGATTTAACTGGCCAGGATCAATACATGTCGTTGGTGTTGTTTGGTACTATTAAAAAATCGGACGGGTCGGAAAATAATGTCCTGATCAAATGTAAAACACAGGATAAATTGATACGCAAAAAATATTTAATCGATATCCAATTCCACAACGAAATAGTTATGTACGATAAAATCATACCGTTCCTTTTGGCATGTCGCAGGTCAGCCGGCTGTAACCTGGACGGCCCGTCATTACCGCGGTTTTTTTACGGTCGGAATAGTTTCGACTTGCTTGTCGAAAACGATTTAATAATATTGGAAAATGTGTGTCCATCGGGATACCGTTTGAGCGAAGAACGCCTGTTCCTCGACTACGAACATCTTGTAATATCGCTGCGGGCTTTAGCAAAGTAAGTATGCACGATAATATTTTTACACTTTTAAATTTTTTTTCATCATAAAAGAATACACAATGTGTGATTTGCTGTCTCCAACAACAGTATTGGTATATAACGATATGTCTATTGTTTGTTTCGAAAACACTTACTATTGTCGATTTGCCATTTTTTTCGACGTATGTAAGGATCGTCAGATCTTGACGAATCTGTGGCAATTCAAAAATTAACGACCTTATAATCACTTATTGTAAACAATACAAAAAAAAAAAAACTGTTTTTCAGAATGATTTATTTCTATTTAGTTTTGGAAATGCAATTAATACTGATTTTTATATTTAGTACTTAATTTTAATATTGTATTTTATGTACATTTAAGTATCTACTTAAATATTACCTTTAATGTTTTAAGAACTTGACATTTACACTGTAATACAAAAAGTGCCGTAAATACCTTTTCCGTTATAAAAATCTGATTTTCGAAAAGGCCCTTGAGTGATGACAATGTAAACGGCCTTTAACGTACCTAGTTATGGCACTCAATACGATTATTAGCAATAGTTTATTGCTGTTCAGGTATAATGCTTATCTCAAAACTTTTCTCGACCTCCTTGTGATATTTATAAGGGGGGTTTTATTGTATCATTATATCATACTAGACAAGTTGGATACTAGGATTAATAAATTAAAATTATAGATAAACCAATCCTTTATTTTCTTTATTATTCACATGATGTACGTGCGATTTGTAATAGTTTTAATATTGCAATTTCTATAGTGTAGACGTATTGTAGTTGTGCTCAAAAGTATATTCACGTTATGGAAAACCATAACAAAATTGTTAAATTTCACAACATTATTGTAATATGATGTCGGATCTAGTTCTAAAACACATATTATTATCTCCGTGGAATTATTTTGTCGAACATTCATTGAACTAGCGTATTTTAGTAGATATATTAAAACCAAAAATTCAGTTAAATTCCAAACAATTTAAAAGAAACACGTTATTTTGTCTTAATAAATAATTGAATAAAAATAAATGAATTCGAGTTTTAGTTCAATGAGTGTGAGTAAAACTCATTAGTGTTGCGAAATTTTATCTTTTTATATATATATATATTTGATTATATATAGATATCGATGTTCTCAATGGTTTCCGTACTAGATTTTTCCTTAAGATATTCAGAAAGCCATTAAACTTATATTAATATTATATATTTTGGAATGTACCAAGTTTAGTAATATTTAGTATCACATCATCATTAAGAGCCAATACATTTATTGCGCTATCAGTATCTATACAAAATAAACGATGTTGACTTTAACTATGTTTTCGTGTATTATATATAGATATAATATTATATATGTTTTTCATTCAGGTTCCACGGTTTGTCGTACATAGCCAAACATAGGGACCCCGTCGGGTTTCGCGAAGTTATAGCTGACGTCCGGGACACGCAATTTGACTCAGAAGGCAAGTGGTCTTTGATTTATGAACTGTTACAGACGTTCGTCAAACGGGGATTGGATCGATTGTTGGAACGGAGCGCCGGCGACGGCGACTTGTACCGGGACGGAGGCGAGTCACTGCGGCGCTTCAACGAGATCATCGCCGACCAAGACGTCTCGCTCCTTCGTACGCTGCAGCCTCGAGAACCGCTGTCCGTACTGTGCCACGGCGACTTCAACCGGAACAACACGATGTACCGGTATGACGACGCCACCGGACGTCCCACGGATGTTCTGCTGTTCGATTTCGGAACTCCCCGATACGGGTCGCCCGCCCTGGACCTGTCGTTCGCGCTATACATGAACACCACGCAGCAGCTTCGCGAGCGCCGGTGGGACGACCTGTTAGACGTTTACTGTGATGCGCTGGCCGATGCTGTACCGCCGGGCGTACGCGTCCCCGACCGGGCCGAACTGAACGCCGAGATGACTACTTCCGCACTGTTCGGTTTTGTTCACGTATCGTTTTTCTTACCATATCAAATAGACGCAGTGGCCGGACACATGAGTGACATGGGTACTGAATGTCTCGCCGACGTGATACAACATTTCATCGGTATGGGATACGGAAAATAATAATTGTTTTATATCGATAGTATTTTGGTTTAGAGTAAAAAGCCTATTGTGAAACTAAAGAATAGGCAATTTTTTTGGCAAGTCCATTTCCATTTCGTTGAATATCAATTTATTAAAAAATTATTACTTTTTTTTTTAATGTAAATATAAGACTACTCTTTGACATCGAATATTCACCGTCTTGTACAATTAAGTTGAAATTATTTATGTGATACTCTCGATTATCTTGTAGACATTTATTGTCATTATACCTTAGATTGTGATAATCATTTTGAAAAAGGTATTGTTTTTCTGATTTACGTTCGGTTAAACGATTTTTCGAACAAATCAAAATATTACACAATATATTCAATATATAAATTAATTTAAATGCCCTACAGGGTCTTATCTTTTTGTGTGTATATATATATAAAAAAATGTAGTTTTGAAAGTCCTTAATGTATTCCTACACTGTTTATCTGATAGCCCTGAAACTTTGGGGAGATGTGGATTACACTCCTGCGAAGGTTTCTGGTATGTTACATCCTATCCTACGTACATTTTTTTTTTAGCGTATATGCACGACGGGTCAGCTGGGGTCATTTAATTTTACAGATATAAATAGTAATAATAATAATAAAAAAATATATATATTTTTACATAGGTATGATTGTAGTTAAACCCGAATTCCTCTTACTCGTTCACTGGTCACTGAATTCTTGTTTACTTTGGCGATACAGATGAAAATAAAAACGTTCGTTATTATTATTAGATTGGATTTGTCACAGTCCTGAAAGTCCCATTTTAAATGAGACTAACTGACCTGACAATGATTTTCAATTCCTAGATTTTATGTAAAATA
Source organism: Tuberolachnus salignus (assembly GCA_956483605.1). Lineage (NCBI taxonomy): Eukaryota > Metazoa > Arthropoda > Insecta > Hemiptera > Aphididae > Tuberolachnus > Tuberolachnus salignus. The sequence goes on from OY101438.1 coordinate 20,102,064, forward strand.
TGTGAAATCAAACAATGAAAATCAATATTAATTATTCTTCAATGTGCAATTTTTGTTTTTATTTTTTTTTTTTACAATATTCCTATAAATAATAACTAGTTAAGTGAGGTGTATAATTGCATAATGTTAAAATTACACAATAGTAACAGTTTGAATATAAAACAAAAATAGATATATTGAAACATAAATATAAAATAATGTTTTTTCCATGTTTGTTTTTACTAACATGATACAAAACAAAACAATTTTACAATTAGTCAACAATTCTAAAAAAATGCCTGAATCATTTATAATTATAATTTTGAAACAAAAACTAATTCGTGAATTTTTTATCTCAATTTTCAAAACATTCCAAAATATGCAAACTAAGCTAAATATTCCCTAATCCATAAAATATTCTCGAACGTGCAAAACTTATTTATTGAGAACTCTGTATTTAACGAGACGTCCACATTTTTTAGTATCATAAAACTGCATTATATACTCGGTAAGGATATTTAAAAATATCTTAATTCAGATTATAATTATAATAAATTTGCATACCGCAATAAAATAAAAAACTAATATTATGTGAAACATAACCCGTTATACATATTATATTATTGTTAAAATTAAAAAAAGTAAAAAAAAAATTAATGTTTGAATACTGAATTAATTATTTTAGGAATTCTGTTTTTTCTGTTCAATATCGATATGCAAATTACTCGATACGGCTTTCGTCAATGATGAAATTTAAATTTGTATTTGTTGCCAAAAAAGATTAACTAAAGAATTTAATTCGATATATTTTGCATATTTTTTTCTTTTTCTAATGCATGTACACGTATTCTTCCTCATGTTACATGGCATATTATGAAATAATGATCTTTGAACGCAATGATTTGTAGAACCTCTTTTTTATTGAGAAAATCACAACTGAAAAAAAAAAAAAAAAAAAGGCTATACAAAATTTGCTGCCACAATGAACCACTTCAAAATTTGATAAACCGAGTAATATTTATGGTAAAAGAGTTCTTCACAAAATACAAATACATTCATTGCTAATCGCTCTAAAAATACGTCAGAATCTAAACAAAAGACATTATAAACTAAAAACATATTAAAAAATTGGAAAAATACCGTATATACATCCCAACGATGGGTGGGTTATTGTTGTAAGTGAAAAGTATGGTAGGTATAATGTAGGACAGTTATTTGGTTAATACACCGAAAGAAACAACAAATCACCACAATCAAATTATAATTCTAAGCGGAGAAACAAAACCGATATGTAACGTTATTGTGTTTGTTGTATGTTTCTTTATATAAAAGAAAGACCGACAGGTATTCAGGAAAAAAAAATCATATTTCTTAATAAAGGTCAAAAAATTCGTATATGAAGAGATAGTACAAACAACAACAGAAGCATAGTAATTATAGTCGGGTGAATGAAAAGTGGCCACTGGCAATTTTTTTTTTTCGATAAGCCATGGGTTCTCAAAGTGAATCACGTAAAGCGCGATTGATAATAACATGGGCATCAGCGGCCACTTTTATATAATCGAAATAAATGGAGGAGGAGGGAAAAACATCTCAGTAGAAATGATCACTAACCTCGGAAATTTAAATAATATTTAGTAAACGCGGTAATTTCGATAGTATCCAAAGGTATAATATTGTATCGAAATTATTGAATACGTTTAATGTCCGTTGACAAGAGTAACCATTTAATATAATATGCACGTCCCTTGATATTATAAATAAAATGTTACCCTTCCATTTCATATAATAACATTTGTAATGATTATCAAAATTACAATCGTATAGATTTCAAATTGAATGCAAAAAGAAATATAGAAGTATATATAAAAAAATGATTTTATGTGAATTAAAATCGACTTATAAAATAAATAACACTGACAATTGACAATCCAAATCGCAATGTGTTATGATCGGATAAAATATTACATAACTCAAGTGGGCCGAGTACTAGACATATCAAATGGTTCGACAATAACAGTCTACTAACTGTCATTAGTTCACAATCGGTTAAATTACAACAAACAAGTAGTGTTTGTGATCGATGAAAATATGGAAACATTAATACGTCAAGAATTGCCGGCAATTGTGGCCGATGGCGCGTTTGGAAAAAATGTGGAATACGTGTCGTTCGAGAAAAATCCGGATTTAGCTGGCCAGGATCAATACATGTCGTTGGTGTTGTTTGGTACTGTTAAAACATCGGACGGGTCGGAAAATAATGTCCTGATCAAATGTAAAACAACGGATAAATTGATACGCGAAGAATATTTTATCGATATCCAATTCCACAACGAAATAGTTACGTACGAAAAAATCATACCGTTCCTTTTGGCATGTCGCAGGTCAGACGGCTGTAACCTGGACGGCCCGTCATTACCGCGGTTTTTTTACGGTCGGAATAGTTTCGACTTGCTTGTCGAAAACGATTTAATAATATTGGAAAATGTTTGTCCATCGGGATACCGTTTGAGCGAAGAACGCCTGTTCCTCGACTACGAACATCTTGCAATGTCGCTGCGGGCTTTAGCAACGTGAGTATGCACGACAATATTTTTACACTTTTAAATTTCTTTCATCATAAAATAATACAGAATGTGTGATTATCTGTCTCCGACAATAGTATAAAACGATAAGGTTTACCGATTGTTTTTGAAACGCTTACAATTGTCGATTTGCAAATTTTTTCGACGTACGTTAATATGTTACGACATTTAACCAATTAAAATATAGGAAAACTGTTTTTCAGAATGTTTAATTTCTTTTTAGTTTCGAAACGCAAATAATACTGTTTTTTATATTAGTACTCATAATTAATATTGTAAATTAAGTAAATTTAAGTATCTATTTAAATATCACATTGGCTGTTTTAAGAACTTGACATTTATATTGTAATACAAAAAGTGCCGTAAATAACTTTTCCATTATTAAGATCTGATATTCGAAATGGCCCTCGAGTGATGACAATGTAAACGGCCTTTAAACATATCTGGTTACGGCACTCAATACGATTATTAGCAATAGTTTATTGCTGTTCAGATATAATGCTTATCTCAAAACTCTTCTCGACCTCCTTGTGATATTTATAAGGGGGGTTTTATTGTATCATTATATCATACTAGACAAGTTGGATACTAGGATTAATAAATAAAAATATATAGATAAAACTGTTTTTTATTTTAGTTATTATTCACATGATGCGCATGTGATAAGTAATACTTTTAACATTGCTATTTCTAGAGTGTCGACGTATTGCAGGTGTGCTGCTCAATTGTATATTCACGATATGGAAAATCATAACAACATTGTTTAATTTGGAAACATTATTGTTTATACGATCTCGGTTTTATTAATTATTTCTGAAACGCATATTATTATTTCCGTGTGATTATTTTGTTGTCTATCCATTGAAGTTGATAGCATATTTTCGTAGTTATATTTAAATCAAAAATACAAATAAATTCTAAACACTTTAGAAGAAAAATGTGATATTGTCTTAATAAATAATTGAATGAATATAAATGAATTCGAGTTTTAGTTCAATGTGTACGAGTAAAACATTAGTGTTGCGAAATTTTATCTTTTCATATATATTTGATTATATATAGATATCGGTGTTCTCAATGGTTTCCGGACTAGATTTTTTCTTAAGATATTCAGAAGGCCAATATACTTATATTAATATTACATATTTTGGAGTGTACCAAGTTTAGTTATATTTAGTATGACATCATCATTATGAGCCAATACATTTATTGCGCTATCAGTATCTATACAAAATAAACGATTTTTTTAACTATGTTTTTGTGTTTGATATATTTTTTTTTTTCCTTTTAGTACTGGCAATACCTCCGGCTCCCGGAATGGCCGTGAGGCACTACTTCGGGAGGCAGGTCGCCGTCATTTATTTTTAAAATGAACACTTACAAATAATTACACAAAATATAAAAAAAAACCCGTTTTCCCCTTCGACGGGGCGGGCTCACAATGTGTTTTATATTTCGATATAATATTGTATATGTTTTTTATTCAGGTTCCACGGTCTGTCGTACATAGCCAAACACAGGGATCCCGTCGGGTTTCGCGAAGTTATAGCTAACCTTCAGGACACGCAATTTAACTCAGAAGGCATTTGGGTAAAATGTGTAGTGAGGTTAGAGATGATCGTCAAACGGGGATTGGATCGATTGTTGGAACGGAGCGCCGGCGACGGCGACTTGTACCGGGACGGAGGCGAGTCACTGCGGCGCTTCAACGAGATCATCGCCGACCAAGACGTCTCGCTCCTTCGTACGGTGCAGCCTCGAGAACCGCTGTCCGTACTGTGCCACGGCGACTTCAACCGGAACAACACGATGTTCCGGTACGACGACGCCACCGGACGTCCCGCGGACGCGCTGCTGTTCGATTTCGGAACACCCCGGTACGGGTCGCCCGCCTTGGACCTGTCGTTCGCGCTATACATGAACACCACGCAGCAGCTTCGCGAGCGCCGGTGGGACGACCTGTTAGACGTTTACTGCGAGGCGCTGGCCGCTGCTGTACCGCCGGGCGTGCGCGTCCCCAACCGGGCCGAACTGAACGCCGAGATGGCTGCGTGCGCACTGTTCGGTTTTGCTCACGTGTCGTTTTTCTTACCGTATCAAATTGACGCAGTGGCCGGACACAGGAGTGACATGGGTACCGAATGTCTCGCTGATGTAATACATCATTTCATCGGTATGGGATACGCTAAATAATGACAACTGAATACACTCTTCCTTATATATTTAACTAAATATATAATTTCACGTGGCGTACGTTTGATGTTAATGGACGTCTAGAATAAGTATTGTTCAGGCTTCCAAGTTTGTTTCTTCTGTTCTTCAGATTAGTTTTATTATTATTAGTTTTATTCATTTGTTGTATAATTAATCGTTAAAAATGTATGGCATTCACGATTTTTTTTATTATTGTTGTTTTAAGTACAACTTTTTTTTGGGCGGTTTGGTTATTAATTACTTATTTGTTTACGGTCTTTTTTTTTTTTAACTACAAAAAATGGCATATATTCAAAATGTTTGATATTAATGACGAGTAGACTAATTCTAATTAGGACCCATAGGTCTTTTATGAATATTTGTTAATTTTACGACAAATAATTCAAATTTGTATATTTTTGGATATATAACCTAAGATTTGAATCTTATTGTATATTTATTTATATACATTGAATTTATACAGTTTTTGTTTATCGCACACTCGAAAATAATAGAAACCGTATATTTTTATTAATATTTCTATTTCCATTAAATTTTTAATATTTATTTTAGAAAGAAATAAGATGGTGTATTCCCGTACTGTCCGCTATTCTTAAAAATTAAAAAACGTTAAATTCCTTTTTCCTAGAGACATTTCTTCTGACTTAATTCATGTGTATTTTCATCGGGATATTTAAATCTATTTTATCAATTGATACAATTGAATGCATTTAGCTTTCGATAATAATTTAAATGTATTTTATAGAAGATAATACATATCTGGAACAATCGTTTTATCTCGTTAGCAGTTTGATTTAGAGTTATAAAATCGTATAGTTAAACTTATGAATACAACGGTATCCGGGGAATATTAATTTACAAACATATAATGGCTTTTGTTAATTGGTAATATAGACTGCGCCTTAACATTGTTTATCTATCGTTTCGTTTAATTAAATTGAAAATTATTATGTGGTAACCTCGATCACGCCGTTGCCTTCAATTATCATTAGACGTTAAAATGCTATACAAATGGCGTTCGTATTTCGATGAAATCGAGTGAATTAAAAAATGATTGTTGGAAAAACGCTAAAACGCGAGTGTTCCTGGGTAATTATTTAAAAAAAAAGAAATTTTTTATATATTTTATATTAACAGCTTTAGGATATTTATCATATGTTGGCGTCAAATCGGATCGTACGCGATTCCGACAAGCACATTTGGTTGCCTACGAATAACCGACCCGGCAAATGGTGATCGAACTAATCCGGTCCTTGGTATTATTGAACCTCCGACTCGTTGAAATTGATTACCGTGCACCGTATATTTATTATAATACGATAGGATATTTATCGTTAACAAAATAATCGTTTTGCGTGATGATATTGCGGAGACGGTCCGATCTCAGATTGGTAGGCCGTTCGGGTCGTTCGGTATATTTTTTTAGTGCGGAGAAATGCGGTACACGCGCAGTTTAGCTTAACGCGCCGTCGAACGTGTTGTCGTGACATTGCGTGCGTACGGTTTGTGTTGACGTTAAGTGTTCGTAAAATTAACGTATTTTACGATAAATTATAAAAATCACATTATTCGTCGGTTGCGATAATGTATAATATAATTATTGCGTATTCGCGTCGACTGCGGGATGGATACACATATTTAACCGACGTCGTAGCGCACTTTTAGATAACAGCGGCGGCGCTTTATCGGTAAACATTTGCACGTAGTCCGGCACCGTGGCCGCCGCGTCCGTAATACTTGCCGCCGGGTACGGGCCATTAAATATTCTATACAAATTCTTCGTTTAATTTTAACGAGGCGCGATCTGGTCGTAAAACGGTATATGATTTATTAGCGGCGAAACGCGCGTTCTATTGCCGATAAACAATTTTGCCGATCTCGCGTTACGCCGGGCGGACAGCGTTTAATGCCGAGAACCGGTGGCGGTAGCGATACCGCAATACTAAAATATCTCGAGTGGTTTGTTGTCGAAACAAGATAGCAAATGGCAGATAGCAAATTACAACGTGCCGCTCGACGGCTATCTCGAGAGCAGGCGCACTGCGCGGCCCGTGATTGTGACCGTACCGGCGGCAAACGCACCGACGCCGCCATGGTCGGCAGACGCGTAACGTCGACGCACGGCAGCCTCGCCGCCGACAGCGGCAAGATGGACTGGAACAACACGACGCTCAAGCGTTGGCTGTCGGGCGTACTGACGGACCACGGGGCGTACGGCGCGGCCGCCGGCCGGCCGGCCACATTCGACCCGGACAAGGACCCCAGGAACTCGTCACAGCTATTGAAGAACGACCGGCTGTCGTCGGTGATGGTTACCGGCCGGCTGTCGGTAGACGGCCGTCGGCGAGCGGCCGTCTGGCTGACGGTCAAGTTCAAACCGTCGGTGGAGCAGATGCGCACATTGCTCAAGGTGGACAGGCAGTTCCACAACGAAATACACGCGTACCAGAACGTCATACCGCTCCTGCTGGAGCATCTGCCCGACGGGGTTCAGCCCCCGACGCTGCCATTTTTCGTGTACGGCCGGAACGAGTGCGGCGCTCATTGGCCCGAGGACGTCATTGTACTGGAAGACCCGCGTTCCTGGGGTTATATGCCGGCGGCCCGGACATCACCCGAACAGCCGACCGGCTCTAATCTCATGGACTACGACCATTTGGCCGTGGCCATATCCGCGCTGGGCCGATTCCACGGTATGTCGTTCACCGTCAAGCAGAAGAACCCCAAGGCGTTCCGCAAGCTGGTGGGCAACCTGCGCGAAATACAGTGGGACGAGGACGGCTGGTTGATCAAGAACAATGGGCTCAAGTCGTTGGGCATGCGGGGCGCCCGGCCGCTCATGGAACAGGAACAATACCGGGACGGCAAGCTTAAAGGATTCTTGACCATGATCCGGGAGGCGGACCGCAACCTCAAGCTGGCCATGACGCCCAAGGAACCGTTCGCCGTCATATGCCATGGTGATTTTTGCAAGCAAAACCTGTTGTTCGAGTACGACGGAGAGTCCCACAAACCGCAGGACGCCATGATCACCGAGTTCACTGCCATCAGGTATATAATACTGACTGAATAAATAAAAACGATTAATATTATTATTTTATTCGTTTTTTGTAACAACACCGTGTCAGCGATTCGATTTGCCCGTGTCGTCTTGCGATAAATAGAAGGAAAAAAAAAAGTAAATTTGACTGGCTCTAGTACATATTAGGCAAGGTTAGGTTAAGGGGAACACTGACCATCCAGCTCGCCCCGAACAATATAACCGGGAAAGAAAACATAGTATCTGTGTTTGTAACGTCGGTTTTTTATTTTCTCTTTACATTTCAATTTTGGAGCGAGAAACAAGCATTTTTAAATTGTGATATTTCACATACTCAATTCTCGTTTAAAAATTTAAACGAAGAAAAACACCACGTACAAAACAGATACATAGCGTTAATTTGTTCAAATTATTTAATATTAGGTCGATTCGCCCGTCAAAATGAAAACCGTCTGCGCAGAATTGTGTAATAGATTTGATAAAAATACGATTTTCAACTACGAAAATAAACAAATATACGAAACACGGTTTTGAATTGTTGGGTTTTTAGTTTTCGCGGCGCCTTGTGGTCGGTGGCCCGTGCGCGTTACACACCTTGTACGCGCAGTAGTCGCGGCACTGATTTCGAGTGTTTTCGGTTCAACAATTTTATTGACATTGATGGCATTGTTCTACGTGAATATCACGCGAATGACACCGTATACGAGTTATTTACACAATAAAATAAAGCTCTGTTATTCTGATTATAAATATCACAAGTACGGACGATAACAAATGTTTATTATGTAAACGGGAATTTTAGTCACCGACTAAAGAAAAAACAAAATATTCCGATAATATATATATATATATATAAAAAAAGTAAAAAGTAAAAATATTTTTACCGTATGAAATGTTAATTAATCTCAAAAATATTATATAATTAATTGTCAGTAACATTACCTACTTTAAAGTAAACTATTTTAAAAACGTTAAAATCACATGTGTGTGCTTACTAGAACGTGAGTCAATTCGAGGAAATTATTTATCTACTGCTATTACATAAACGTATTATAATATGATTGCCCAATAATTTAAGTCGTTTAAGGTCACACCCTCATGCTGACTAAAATATTCAATTTCATTTTTTTTAAAATTTTTTTTATTAGTGTTGCCAAAACATATTTATATGGTAATATATAATATATCGCGGTATAGCAGAATATGCTGCAGTGGGAATAGCAATGCGTATAGGTTGAGAGTGCCTTTTTTTTTTTTAACGGATAAGCTTATAGAAATTTACATATAAGCGTTTCAAAAAGACAAAAAAAAAAAAAAGAGTTAAGAGAACATTTTGAACTGACGCAAATCGTATTTCATATAATTTAATCTACTCCAGCTATTTTGTTTTGCTACAAAATGGAAAAAAAAAAAAAAACACTTATATCCAAAATTTATAAATCGAGTCCTGTTTTTTATTTATTTTTTTCTAAAATTGACTCGATATTTTTTAAATTCTGAGCGTAGTAAGTATTACTATGACTAGTTTTTTTTTTTTTTTGTTTTTTCTGTAAACAACTTTTCGACCGAATATTTTGCTCCAATCAAAAACTGTTCAGATTATTTCGGATCTAGTTGGTGCGTTGAGACGAAATTTTTTTTGATTTTTCTTGTGGTTTTCATTAAAAATAGGGAATAACATCGTCAAAAAATGGAACATTTACGTAATATCGATTTCTGTTATTTTCAATTTTGTCAAATTTGTCATTGAAGTTTAGTTTTAAAATAAAAACCTTGAGATTTTATATTTTCTACGAATACGTTCTTCTAGACGTGTTAAAATTGTTTAAACATTTTGATATATAGTTTTTTAATGTTATTTATAGCTATTTGAAATTTTCGATAACTTAACACACAAAATTATTATTATTTATATAATATAAAGGTAGCTATTCAAATAGTGTATTGATATTAAGTTTAATATGGTGTACAAATTTTAAAAAAAAAATAAAATAACAAACCATAATTCAAAATTGGCTCGTTATTTATTGAGTCGATGTAAAAAAAAAAAAAAAAAAAAAAGCATAAAAAGGCAACGGTTAAAAGTTAAAATTGACTTTTAACTTGACAATTAAATTAGAGTCCCACAATTGATTAATTTACATAATTTTATATTTTATTTGTATTTGATGATGTTTTATAAAGTGCCTACATTCATTTGTACTTAATTTGTATTACCGATCACACATACATTTGTGATTACGGTTAACCCTGGACCGGAACCATAAACGTAATCACCCCTGAACATTGACAGTACGGTATTTTAAGGAAACACCGTAAAAAATTCCCGAGTAGTTATATGTGACAGAAAATGTCTGTTAGGTTATTATTTTTTATTTTCGAACTATTATTTATTAACGTTGTCGTGTAAAAACAGCGTCTATTGTATTTATAATTCGTATATACACTTGTTAACCCAAACGATTATTGGCGATAGAAGAATGTAAAATAAAAAAAAATTAAATAAAAAACACCACGCCCATTGGATGAAAATCTTTACAGTCTAATTCTCTAAATCGGTTCTCACACAACCGATATTGTGCAGTTTATACAACAATGTATGAAATATTACTATAGAGAATTTGACAAAACATTTATCAGCGGTACCGCCTTCGAATTTGTCCACTGTCCCCCGAATTCTTTTGGGTAGAGTTTTTTTTTTTTTTTTTTTTTACAACGCATATAAACACATGTTGTGTGCCAAGGTACCACGCACCCTTTGTATGTGCGAAGAAAAGATAAGAAGACATCAGCAGTGTTAAATATTATTGTGTTCAACGACGTTTAGCCAATAAATCAATTTCTACAGTTTGAATTGGGCGCTCGCACTATAATATTATATGCTGTGCCAAAAAACATATTGTACGAACGCGCACCGCACAACGATATTCACACCGCGAAATGATGTGTGCGTGTGTATTTATTTTTTTTTTTTTTTTTTTTTTTTATCCATAACGTTATGAATTATAGTTTTTATTATATTATTTTGGAAGCTAGAGAGACATTCCATAATATCCCTCTTTTTATCGATAAAAAGAACATTCTTCTGCTTCGTAACGTATATTGTCATTTTTTTTTTTTTTAAGCGTACGATTTCTTTAGATAAAACTTTTATCGTTAACATATTGTAAATATTCGAAAACCGTATATATATATATACATAAAATAACAATATAGATTTTTTTTTTTTACTTTTGCAAACTTTACGTTATATTATACGTATAGGATTCCAACTAGGAAAAAATAAAAATTCTATAGATTAAGGCTTAAAGAAATCCATCTATAACATTTCGAAACCGAAAACACTGTACATTTTTTTTATTAAAACATTTGAAAGAATAACGGTATATAGTATAATATTTTTTTATTAAATTACAGATTTTGATATAAAAAAAAAAATGAATTTTTGTTAAATGCTCGAATATTGTCGAATATAAGAGGATCGGGACGATTCAATTTTGACCACAAACTCGATAATAGCGTCTGATGTATTAAGTTTTAATATCCAAAATATTTTTCATTTTATGTTTAACAACAGTTAATTTTAGTACTGTGTCAGTGCCCACCACTAATATTATACAATTGTACATAAAATAAAAAAATTAATTTAATCGTACGCACTGCATACAATACGTTTACATAATATGTATGGACACAAACTTAAAAAATATAAACTACCACAGTAATCGTTAATATTATTGTTATCATTTTTTTATGATAAAACAATCATAAAAAATGGTTAGGTGTATTATTATTTTTTTTTTTTATGTACATTCGCATAATGATCAATTGATGTTGATTTTTTACGTTTATCGTGGGCAGACGTGCGTATCAAAAATTACGACACTTCTATGGGCAATTTTATTAACACAAAAAACCAATTACTGTTTTATTTCGTTATTCGTCTAAACGATCCGCATTATAATGACCGTACAAATAACCTAACCTAGAAATCATAAAATTACTATCCCGGGAACTTGCACTTTTGTCTTGCTTACAATATTTGAAAGTGTGTTCGTTTGTTATTTATACAAATCTATAGTTTGATTCCGATTTAGATTAAATTTATTTTTGATCTACACAGACGTACAGGATTAATTAAATTGGCACGTACTAGTCACGTATAAAATACATATTATCATAATTTAAAAAAAAAAAAAAAAAAAATGATTTCAATGCGTTTTCATTAATTTGTTCCACTCTATCAAACATATATCGGAAGACAGTTATAGTTGCTGGCAACACTGACCGTTTTGTTTTTCCGATTAGATTATTTTGCGGGTTTGTAGGCGATTTTTTAGAATCGGAAGTTTTCCGAGACGCAATTTATGCACCTGTATCCCGTAAAAATTGTTATCTTCTGTTATCTAGCAACACAACAAATATATTAAGGACCCGGTATTATTTATGTTTATACCACACATAGGTACGGTTCGCCCGGACTGGACTTGTCGTACTTGCTGTACAAGTGTGCGGACCAAGACGTGCAGAACAACAGATGGGACGACCTGCTGACCGTGTACTTGGAGTCGGTGGCGGCCGTGTTGCCGGCCGACGTGAAAGCGCCCACCGTGGAACAACTGCACCAGGAGCTCAAGTTCCACGCGCTCTACGGTTACGCGCACCTGCTGTTCGCCGTGCCGAACATGATCAACGAGAATCCGTTCGGCCTGAGGGTATGCGACGACGACAGGCCGACGTTCGAGGACCAGCTGGTCGCCCGGCTCGACTCGTCCGACGACAAGATCACCGAGATCCTGTCCGCGACGGTCCGGCACATCATCGACCACGGATACGCTCCGTTAAACATTCGTAGTAGCGTCCAACAATAATGATGAATTTTACACGAAAACATGGCGGCGGTTCTTTGCAACCGAATTGTACTACGAGGCCGGATTAGCTCGCCGACGAGTTTATTATTTTTTTTTTATTTGTATTATTATTATATTTGTTATAATATCGATAGAACGTTAGTCGAGTCCAGTATAAAATTACAGGATTTTAATACAAGTGTGTAGAATTCTAAAATCGCGTGAAGATTATTTATTTGAAATATATCATTTTGATGAAAAAAAAAAAAATAGACTGTAATATAGTAGGGTTTTTTTTTACTCGTTTTAAGTTGAAACTTTGACGAAAATCACGGTATTTCAAAACATATTTAACAGGACTTGGCTGATAATCGTAATTCGTTAAGGTTTATCGTTGCGTACAGATATAAATAAAATTCTTCTATAGACCCTACCACTTTCCAATTTTGTTTTATTATTACTATTTACTTTATCTACCGGTACCTATATTGTAATATAACACCGGGTCAGTCGAGTGTACGGTTTCCTCAATAAAAAAAAAAAAAAAAAAAAAAACGGTTTCTTTTGTTTCTCGTCGTATATTATAATATAATATTTAATCGGTAAAGTACGTTTCACTCCACACACACACACACACACACACACCCGACACCCCGGCGAGATGGTTCGATGTGCACGAATTTATCTACCGACGCGTTAAGTCAGCTTTTGCCCGGCTTACAACGCTATCGGCCTACACCAGTCGCCGTCGGCGGCGGCGGCGGTTCCCGGGGCTCCTCCGGACCGTAAACTTCGCACTATTGTCCCGCTCTGCCGGCCGAACGTCGTCCGTTAACACGATTGTTTTTTCGCGTCCGATTGTATAATAATAATAGTAATAAATATTTAATTTTTTGATAATAATAATAATAATAATCTTTATTTATATTATCCAATTGCTCCGCACGTAAGCAAGATCATCATTTCAGAACGGCACGGCTGATTTTTTATTTTATTTTGCGATGTTCGTCATTACCAGGACAACGTTTCTATGAAAGAATATTATTGGAAAACCAACCGGAAAAGTAGGAAATCTGAAGGCTCTTTTTTGAAAAACAATTTTTTGATTTACAATGGAAAAAAAATAAAAACAAATAGTATAGTAAATATAAACAAAAAAATAAAAATAAAACGGAGAGTCTAAACCTCCTAAATCCACCGCCGAAGTAGTGATCGGGCTACATTTAGTTTAGTCTCTCGAAATGAAATAAATCAATTTCAGTCCGGTCGATGCGAAACGTGTAGACCGGACAATCTACCAAAATATTCCAACGGACAAAACGGGGTACCACCGCCGAGGGTTTTCCCGTCGCAAAAGCAAACGGATGCCCTTAGTAGGATACACGCAGTTTATCCGAATAAAAGTGAAAGGTTTTACTTAAGAATGTTGCACCATTCTTATCATAGGCGAGATGTCCTTCGCAAGGAATCGAGGATGAAATCTCTATAAAAAAAAAAAAACCCTTCCGCTTGAGTGTACGATCCTTACTGGCCGTGGAGCTATTTGGGTATTGATCTCAAAAATACCAACGATACCGACCAATGTGCTATTCCAGTTCATACGGTTCAACTTTGCGTAAAATTACGCTTTTCAATGACCATAAATAAGGCAAAGGGCCAAACTTAACCGTCCGACGTTTTCCCCGTGGTCAATTGTACGTGGCTCTGTCGCGCGCCTCGTACAGACAAAATCGTCGGCACTTAACGTGGTGTACACAGAAATATGAAATGCGCAAGGCGAATTGAAACTTGAAATTTAAAATTTTTAATCAAGCAACGTTGTTAAAAGTAATACGGAATTAAAAACAAATTTTAAATCGATTTTAACATAATAAATCCAATACATTCAATACACTTGTGCGCTTTATTCGGCGGCTAGACAATTCTGGACAACCAACAGACTCAACCCGAGCAAGGCCCGAGGGCGATGGCAGCTAGTAATAATAATAATAATAATAATAATAATAGAAAAACGCTTTTCGATTCATCGACTAGCCCGTGTAAATTATATTATACCACTATCGTAGAAAGTAGGCGAATTATTACCGTAGAATAATATATCCGGTTGAGAGTTCGCGTCTGACGAAACGGCGGCTGCGGCGAGCGAGTGGGGCGGGTGGCGGAGATATTTGCTCGGGGGTCTCGGAGGGACCCGGGGACACACGCACACGTGCGCGGAAATAATTCAATAATTTTTTTTATTTTTTTTTTTTTTATTTTCTCCGGATATATTATTATATACTGTTATTGTTAATATTGTTTTGCGACGCCGCCGCCGCCGTTGAATATGGCGGGAAAAGCGACAGCCCGCCCGTACCCCCGGACCTATTTGCCCGAATGCAGATTTCCAAAACCGTATCCGATTTTAACTGCGCCCCGGCGGCCGATAAATCTGAATTCAACCGGAGTCCTCGCCCATAAAACATTTGTCGTTGCCGCCGGCTAAACGCGCATTAACAACCCTGCGCCAGCCGACCCCCGGGTCTTCCGTCCCGTGCGCGCCCTCTGGCCCGAGCCGCCGCCCAGTCCGCGTGCAAACCGCCGTACCGTCCCGACGGTCGCCACGCGGTTCCCGCTTACACGTACCGCGCGCCGCGTCCATATGCACACCGTCCAGACTTGTCCAGATGAATATATTTATCTAGTTAGGTATCCGATACGGTTACGTGTTAGCGATTGTCCAGAAAACATATCCAAAATAGAATGCCTTTATTCAGTGTCAATTGTCGTTTAGCCAATAATTATATCGATGCACCCCGGTTGTAACGTTGGTTCGATATTATTGATACCAGTATAGATGAAAATTATCTAATATATTTTTGTTGTTCTGAGTAAGTAAAGACCACCGTGAAAATACAATAAAAACAAAACGGTTTTCGGACAAATCAAATGACAATGTGCACATTTTAGTATATTAATAACAAAATATCAGTGCAAGTTTGAAGTCACTAGGCCATTTTCACAGACTTGACGTAGACGTTATCAACAGGAACGTTGTATGTTATCTTTTTTAAAAGTACACTGCAGTTAATTTACAATCGCGCAAGTCGGTTCTTAAAATAAATAAAGATCGCAAAAAACAACATAAAATAATAAATAATTACCGTGGGCTAAATATTTACTCCGTGCGACTAAATATGACATCCGAAATTATGTGATGTACGACGAATTGTAAAAAAATGATCAAAACGTTCGAATATCAAATAGTTAAACGGTGTATTAGATTAATTTAGATTTCATAAAAAAAAAAAAAAAACTTGTCTAATCTTATTGTATAGTAAGTACCTATATATATTTTAAAAACCGATTATTATATCAATAATTTTAAATTTTTTCGGAAAACTATGGTGGTTTTGATTTTAGATTAGATTTTTTCTTTTCCCCGTAAAAACGATACCAAATAGAAAATCTTATTGCATTTTAGATGATTTTCGAGGGGTTCGGCCCGCAGAATATTTTAAGTGCACGCGTAGGGATCGCTGCAAATATTGGGGACGTAACAGAATTCCGAATTCCGTATAATGTGATTTTTGTGGTGTAGTGTTATCGCGTAATTGAAAAATAAACGAATATACAACCACTACACATTTTCTTTTGTTAATTTAAATTTAAATTTTGCTTTATATTGGAAAAAAATAAATCTATTAATTTTCGATTTATAAAATTAACATAATTTAAACGTTTTGCGTCCAAATGGCATATATTACAATATAACATTCACATTTGGTATGTTCTAAAATAATAATAATAAAAAAAAAAAATACATGTGGAATTATAATATTATAATAACAGTAGAAATAGGCGAAATAATGTTCAAATGTTACAATTTACTTAAATATTATCAAATACTACGTCGCTGTATTAACAACACGTATGATGAAATTAAACCTAGAATATGCGTAGAAAACCGATGGTATGACGCAATGAGTAAGATGATCACCTCGAATCTTCTTTCAAGGCACAACGAGAATATACTAAAGGCGTCGTGACTAAATTGATGGTATGTGAAAGGAAAATGCTTAGAAAAAAAATATGGAACACGAAACCCTGAAACTGAGAGCGAATAAGGAACGCGTGCTTAACGGGTTGTACAAATGTAAAATGAACCCAGCATACAAAATTGTCTTATGTTCTAAAAAAATGTGTAATTGACAGTGCATATACGGTACATAAGATTCAAGAATCGTAGCAATAACTAAGGTAGGACGCAGACAATCGGGAACGAGGGACATTTTCGGTGGAAATTGCGAAATTATTACTTATTTATACGTTTTTTTTTTTTTTTTTGTCAATCTAATGTAATTTAAAATATGATTTTTTTTATTTTTTTTTATTTTATACGTACCAATTTGTTAGTTTAATACTTTATTATTAATTCATAAAAATGTATTGATTTTTCTAGCGGTTTATGTGATGTCTGAGGTCTGACTTCAAAGCGGAAACAAATCCAATATATACTACGACGAAATGTAAAGCGGTGTACGCTTTAAGGGTTACAACAAAATGTTTTTTTATAAAACGAGAAAAACCCTTTTGTTTTTCGGTTTATTTTTTTTTATTTATATATAAATATTTATTTATTTTATTTTCCCGGCAACTCGATATTAATCGCGTTTTACGGACGATTTACATGGACGGTTCGTTTGATCAATCGCCTTTACGTATATATATATATATATATATAGGTAGTAATAAGTAGTATAAATAACCTTTGTTCCGGAATAAAGAACCGTACAAATGATGCGCATTATATCGCGTAATCGCTTAAGGGGTTGCTCTTTCCGATGGCTCTTAAACCCGCGACCGCCCCGCGCGATTATCCGCATAGTGTACTCGTACCGGAGGACGGTATTTAAATGGCCCCGTATGACCTATTCGGTGAATTAACCGCTTCCGTTATACGGACGGCGAAGAAGACACCGGGCCGCGACCGGGGCGGAGAGAACGGCCGCCCGCCCGGCAGCCAGTGTTCCGCGAGCCCGCGGGCGTCGTAATTTTGCGGCGTACAAAACAAACGGGCGGGTGCGGCCGAGGTTCCCGCGGAAACAAAAGTGAGATGGCACGAGCGCCGGCGGAGGAGGACCAAAAAAAAAAAAAAAAAATACGAAGAAAAGAAAAGACATGCTTATAAGGGAAAGGGAACGCCGGGGGTAGAAAGGAAAAGAAGGGGCTTTTATAGAAGGAAATTAAAGAAACGTCAGAAACCGTAGGATTTTTCCGACGTCGTGTATTATTATTATTATTATTATTATTATTATTATATTAAAAATCTCTTTTCTCTGGGTCGACGCACGTGTTCAAAGAGATAGCCTCCCCCTGCCCGTCGCCGGAGCAATAATTCACCGGCGAATCCATATAAAGATTAAAAATCATCCGATTTTAATTGCTCCGAAAATTATTATTTTGTTATCTCGGCCGTGCAACGACGACACTCTCGTCTCGTACGTTACGCGTACAATTTACACGCGGTTTTCGTTCGCTTTTGGTCAATAAACTTCGCCACCCCTTTCGATTTGATATTATTATTATTCTATACGTCCGGCAGAGATATTACCTATTGTAATATTATGTTTTATTGGCCGCTCGGAGGGCCCCTACCCCCCCAAAAAAAAAAAAAAAAAAACCATTTAGTTTACGGTTATTACGTATTATCGTAGTCTTTATTATTGAATTACGTAATCGTTTGATTTAATTACCCGGCGTCGTATAAAACCGACATTATTTTAAATAATTACACGCGGTACCGTAAAAGTTCGGTTCGCGTTATACAGAATCTTTTATCGTGTCTAATAAACAAACGCGGCAAATGGTTCTCGGTTTTATAGCGTTTACGTTGTCGGGGGTTTTATGAAAATTTCCATACAACCGCCGATTTAAAAACAAACCGGCGACGGCCGGGACTCTGCGGGCAAATCCGAAACTTAACATCATCGTTCGTACCTATCGTGAATTATGTGATTACATTGAACACATGTCCGAAATTATTTACCGCAAATACGAATTACGTATCATTACCCGCATAATTCACGGCGAAAACAAATACCTATTTCACGACGTTGATCAAACGGTCTTCTCGTCTTATTCACACACCCGAATGGATTCTACTGTACATTTGTTGTTTAATTGTTTTATCCGCGATATCTAGACATTGTATTAATATAACTGCAAATTAAAATATCTGCATTATTGTTTACATCAATTTCGATGGAAGAAAAGAAAAAAAGAAAAAAAAAACCACCAACAGTTAATCAATTTTAAATATTGTAGCCGTATACATAGTCGAGGGTAATTTTAAAATAATACATTTTAAGGTCGTAGTTATTTTAATGCTATATAAAAAAAAAAAAAAAAAATAGCATATTACCGTGAATGTATACGGTCTATAATATGTATATGCAGAATCCGAGAAAGGTAAAAATAAAATAAAAATGATTCGTGGCTTATTTTCTTGTCCAATTTATTCTGTGGAATATCCAAACCGAAATGATCCCACTATACGCATGGCAACCCTTCGTATAGTAAATAAAATTATACGATCCTTGATAATATAATATTCATTTTAAGCAGCTATCATCATAATATCAGATTATTTATTTAAGCGTTTTTTTTTTTTTTTTTTTTAGCATTGCGGTGATAACATAATAATAACACGGGCATGGTAAATTTTCATAAAAACGAATATTAGATTATTAGAAAAAAAAAGAGAATATTGCACACAGGAACGAATGCGTTATAAATATTATACGAGGCAAATTTTAATAATAACAAAAAACTACCTATAGCTTAAGGTGCACAGTTAAGTTTTTGATTCAATGCAATAATATTGTCTTCTTCTTATCTTATTCCGTAGCTTTTATAGCCCATTTAGAGCCTTCGCTGCTTTCACACAATTTCACGCCGTCTTTCCCTATTCTCAATCTCTTCCACCCTCGTTCCTTACGCGCATTTTTCAGTGTCAGTCTTCGGCATGCCCATCCACTTTTGCCCGGGGCGGCCTTCTAGCTAGGTCTTCTCCCCTCGATTTTTCCCGTCCTTGCCAGTTTGCATATCCCATTATCTTTCCACGCACGACCTGTCCATTCCACGCTTTTACTCGTGATAAAAATTCTTTTATATTTGGCTTTTGATATAACTGCAGGTGAACCTCCTCGTTCATAACAATATTATATATATATATATATATATTATAAATTATTACGATCCATCTATCTCGTATTGTCATATCACGTATTTTTAAAAAATAATAAATAATATTTTTTTTTAACAAAATTCAATTTCCATCATCTCCTCCCTTCCCTTCTATATAATATTGAACCAGAGAATTGAACCATGCATTGACAGCGAAATGCACTCTATGATTATTACGGTTTGGATTTAAATAACAAACATTGATTTTTTCTCGATAATTTGATTACATATTATTACGTATTGTGCACATATTATATTGTTCGAGTTTGTACCTAATATTTGTTTTTTATATTTTACACACGAACAGTTAAATTACTTAGTTAGTGGCTTATTGGTTTCAATATGGAAAAAAAAAACAACGTATTATGATATTTTATTATTATTCAAAAGAAATTATGTAAATTAAATTGGAAATATTTGTTTATAGACTTATATATTGTATACCGCAAATGTTTATTCCGAAAGTTTTGCACTAAAATATTTCCACAATGACGACAATAATAATATTATTATACATACAAGCATTTCGAGGAGTAGTTAATGGGGCAGTAACTTGCTGTAAAACTTTGTTAATATTACTGCAACAAAAAGAAGAAGAAGAAGAAAAAAAAAAAAAAACAAAACAAAATACCGAAAACTTTTCGGTTTTGCGAGAAACACATTACTGATTACTATACAGTGATACGCGTTTTCGTTGCGAACGTCAAGAGCTTTTACTTAGGAGTTTAGGACAAAACCAATCTTAAAACTTTTATAATTTTTTCCCTCCCCCCCCCGTTCCACGAGATATTATCATTGTGTACACGGAACACAATAATAATATGTTATTTTGCTATGATTGCAATCAACTCACGGTCGTATTATTATATAATTTATAGCCGTGTGTTGCAGACAATAACGCTAAAATAAAATATAGAAATTTTTCATTAATGGCGGCAACACCGAGAAACGAAAATGCCGTACGAATAAATGTTTAAATAGACACTGAAATATATCGTACGATATTATAGTATGCAAATTTTTTTTTATGCTATAATAGCTATAGTTAATACACAATTATTTATTTTTTGGTATTTAATGACTATGAAATATTGTGATAACTAATAATTTTATACCGTGACTGTTCCGCGGTTAACCCATCTGAACCCAGTGGCCTGTATATAGGACACCGTAAACAATTATTCTTATCGGTTATATTTTTAGATTTTCCTCCATCGAATCGATTTAGATTATTAGACAACATAATAACATGCAGTTTTATTTTGTTTACTCGTTCTGTATAACGTGCATTTCATTTTCGTACATTGCTAGCTTGTCACAGCTAGTAAGTACAATGTATTTCTAATATATATATTTTTTTTTTTATAAAACATATAAAATCATATATATTTCTCTATATTAATTATATTTTGATAATAGAAATACATTAATTTCATACACATTTTCGTTTATTTGCGTTTAAATATTAGTGTCACCAACATGTAGGTCACTGGAAATATTCTGTAGGTTATTATATATTTGTTTTTTAGATCATTTTGCGTGAATGATATTATAAATTTGCTGGAGTCAAATGAGCTAAGTGAAGATACTATTTACTTAGAACCTCTGGATGATACATTTAACAACGTTACTGATGAAGACTCCGATAACGACAAACACACAGGTGATATAAACCATTCACCTGTTAGTGTATTGAAAGCCCATGTTATTTTACCGAATGAAAATCTCAACACAGACAACAATCACGAATCAATAACTAAAAAAAAAAACAAAGTAGTAACTACGAAAAAAAAAAAAAAACTCGCTGTTGTGGGCATATCTCACACGTTACAAAACAGAACCTATTCCAAGAAGAAGTGGAGGGAAACCATCAAGTGTTATTATGGAATTAAGATATGATAGATTTGAATATTGTTTGATTCCACAAGACTCTCAAACATGGTGTGGTCAATGTCATCAAAAAAACAACAACAAGATGTACGAAGTGTAAAATTGGCGTCCACGCAAAATGTAACGTTTTATATCACACAAAATACTTTTCTTATGTACATAAATTTCAAAAATATAAATTGTAAGCCTCAAAAAACAACCTCGAATTACCATAATTTCAATATAATATGTAATTATTAATTATCAATTAAAAGTATTACATTTTCATAATTTAAATTTGTATATATTTTTATATTAAAATAAAATAATATTTATAATTGTCCATTGTCCTATATATAGGTCACTCAATAACTCCTATTTGGAATATAATTTTTTTTTTTTTTATAATTTTTTCAATCATTCTTAGGTCCAATTATATAAGTTTACCATAGAAACATCAATTTTAATGATAAAAATACACCTTGGGTTTATATGGGTTAACAAATCTGACGGAAATTCACTATTTAGATACCATTATACAGAACGTTGTGTAATAACAAAACTTTTTTATCATCGTTTTCTTGTTGTGTTTAATATTTGTATTTACTTACCAATCGCTTTAAACTTGTATAATAATTTTTGACCGTTATCTTGTGAAAAATCTATTCCGTTTTAGTAATTTGATTGATAATCGGGCTAGTAATCCGAGAATCAAAGATTATCGATAGTAAGGTATAGATCAAATTTAAAATGTTAGTGTTTTCTACACGGATATATATATATATACAGTATAAAAATAATCGTTATTTTCTATCTCTACACTGAACAAATGCATGACAAAACATTTTATTATTACTGTTATTTTTTATTTTTATTTTTTTATAATAAAAATGTAAAAAAAAAAAAAAAAATAACATATATGTTGGTTATTTGCGAGCGCAATGGATTTTTTTTTTTATCGTTATCAAAAATGAATAATAATAATAATAATACATACTACTACTATACCATACAGTACTATAATATTGTTAATAATTATCAATACTGTTATTACTGTGTAAATGGTCGAACGAAATGATTCTGTATCTTGTTCATTATTTTTTTTTTCTCTCTCTCAACAAACATTCCATTTTGTATTCCGGCCCGCGAAATTAATTAAATACGTTCCAGTCGATATTTAAAGCACGTGTGCGAAATATTTTCCAATGCATTCCGCGGCTTTATCCCGTGCGTGCAGAATTTCCCAATTCAAATATAATACCGATAAACTGCTTCCGGGGTTGTCCCTCCGCTATACACCCGCCGTTGAAAATGTATAGCGATTTTCGCAAAAACCCGCGGAAATGCATTACAATTTATTTTGGTGTTGTTCGATAAATAAATAATAATATTCAAACACGATTAAGTCGGTAATTCGTAATACCGCCGGGTCAAAGCGTGTTACATCGTCTATACGTACAGCCGCATAACAGATCCGAATTGATATGCGTTCGGAGGACCGTAATTTATACGTCTCGTCAGAAATAAACTTTTTAAATTGTACAACGTTCCCACTGTACATTGTCGGTAACTTTCAGCGGTACAGTTACCGCGTAATCGAATTTGTTTGCCGGCTAGAATCCATTACCGAGAAGTGAGTATGAGACTCTATATATAATTGGAGTGTAAAGGGGAAAAAAGTTGAAACAATAAAAACAACTGGTCGGCCCCTGCGGTTCGGCGATAATTAGATATTCAGGGAACGAGACGTCGCGTATAGCTTACGAAATTCGTCGTCGGGTTTTTTTTATTTTTTTTTTTTTATTTTTAGTTAACTTTTTGGGCGGAATTGCTGCGCAGTGGACACAAAACCGTCGAAACGGATGGAGGAGGCGAGGGCTGAGAAGAACGCGGATATTTATATTTAATTGAGGTTTCGTGGCGTACACCGCGGAATCGAGCGGTTAGAAAGAAAACATTAGCAGTAAGTTGTAAAAACTCCGGTTCCAAAACTACACCAATAACTATTGTGTTTTGATATTCATTTATTCGTTTTTCGTTTTTTTTCATTTCTTTCTTTCTGTTTGTATTTTTATTTTTGCGAAAGTTTGGCTTTTAAAATAAATGTAGGTACGCGTATTAAAATAAAATCAAAAAAAAAAAAACCGCCGATGATTTACGAACAATTATTCGTTGCCGGCGTTGCGGTGTACGGTGATTGATTGTGAAAAGAAAAAAAAATTCCATAAAATAGTCGGCCAGATTTAAATAAGGTTGGAGGGGGAGGGCGGGAGTTATGAGAGTAAAATTACAACAAAAGTTGAACCGTTCTTTAAGGGGTCGGCGGTAAGTCGAAAGGAGTAGGAAAAAAGTAATAACGAAAAAGTTACGGAGAAAGTGCAGTTGTTACGTGACAAATGGTTCTTTATGCTATAAAGAACCTCCTTCCTGGTTTCGAGGAAGTAATAGTAAAGAATGTCAACACTTCAGTAAAATAAAAAAATAAAAAAAAAAAAAAAAGGGGGAAAAACGCCCATCATTCCTTGGATTTCGAGTGCTACTCATTTATAGACTTTTAGGTTGACTAAATTGTAAATCTATAAAACAAATTACGAATGAAAACATTATGGAAATATTATTTATTAACATTTGAATAAAATAATAATAATAGCTTATTGATTTTCGATTTTTAACATTTTTTTTTTTTTTTAACACCAATTCAAAAATACTGTTATTCGCATTCGATTTATATGAAAACGCCATTATTGTACAGAGCGAGTTTGTGAATTCAACCCCGGGTTACGGCGACCGCTTTCGCCGGCGTATAATAAGATTGTGGCCATTAAAAGTTTGAAATCTAAGGGGGTGGACCGTTAATATAACGAAAATGACACCACGGAATCGGGTTCCATGTTCGTTAACACCACACGGCATTGCACTCGCCGTGTAACGTATACGTGTGTACACAGCCGTACGCCGGGTACGGAGTGTTTTCGTATTTGTAAAACGCACCGCCGAGATAATGCCGGATTGGCTTGCCACCATATTGTACGTACGTATGTGCACAATCGCATCCCGGCATTACCGACGATCGTTTCCTAGGACAAAACGCACGCTCGTAAAATGTTATTATAATATCCGTTTAATATCGCCCGGTGCTCTTTGCACAGCAACGCCGCCGAGCGTATTGCCCGGCGAAAGTTTTTATCGTATCATCTATACGAGATATTAGTTTGTTCGAACGGTTTCTAAACATTCTAACACAAGTGACGAGGCGATGTGTTCGGAGGAAACCGTACATACGATTAATTCACCGACACCCGTAGCGATAGTTTACTGAATTCATTTATTTAATATTATTATCAATTTAAAACAAAAAATGGAAATAAATGTAGAATATTTAATGATATTAAAAAAAAAAAAAAAAAAAAAAAAAAAAAAAAAAAAAAAAAAAAAAAAAAAAAAAACCACGAACAATTCATATTGTCACGCGAGTAGGCATAATAATAAGTGTTTTCGAACTGTTGAGAAATTCCGTAATAAATAATCCATTTAAAGTGCAAACTAAATTCAATTTACAACTGTTGGGCACTCATCTGTGAAACTGAAGAAGAAGCAATCCTTTATCAAAATATATGTATACAAGCACACCATATTACAAAACTAATATAGTACCAACTGCAAAATATATAGTGGCTATAAATAAAATGAAATAGGTCGATATTCATAATCCGATGTTTCACATAAAACATTATATTTCGTCTACTACAACATAACACTATTTATAGAATTTCGAAACAATACCTATAGGAGGTAATTAACTCAATTTAATTTTTTTGTTATAAATTTATTTAAAAAAAAAAAAAGCTATAGCATCAGCATGATAAATAATAAATTTGTGTATTTTTATACGGTAACATATTTTTTTTATTACCGTTAAACCTAAAACATTCTTGGAATACAAATCGGTAGTTATGTATGGGACCACATTTGAACGGTCTCAATTCTAAGTCCAGGATAATCTCTACGGTCCTTTAAATAAATAGTGCTGGATTATTCCGTGCAGATGTCACGCCGAGTGATTTGTGTGGAGGTTTACGGCCGGATCTTGCAGTTTAGTGACACGAGATAAATTGAAAATACGTAATTAAGTTCTATCATAGTTATTACCCGAAACACAGTTGGCAGTTGCGGGCGGCAATCGAATTATCGTAAATTCATTATCAGCTCTCCTGAAAACTACGATACGAGTATGTTTTAGTTTTCTTTCAAACAATCAACACATCGCGTATTTGCGAGTACGTTTTTTACGCGGCCGCGTATCTGGGTGCGGCTCTGGGCTAGTTGATAAATTTATTTTTATTAAAAAAGAATATTTACAATCGACGCCGTACAGGGCATAATAAGCAAATACGAGCATACAATAAAAACTATACAACCCGAACACACGAGGAGGGAGGCCGTCCAGCGATAGCGCCCAACGTTAACTTTTTTTTTTATTAGCTATTAACATAAATTAAATTAAATTAAATGGTTTTATAGTCGTCAATCGTTTAATAAGTCACGACACCATTTCCTCTTTAGACGGCGTGGGGGGATTGTCAGGAAGCGTGTTCAGCGACTAAAGGGTTAAAATGAGACTGTAATTTAGAGTGAAATTTTTTGGCTAATTGATTAACTGTTTGTCTATTTTGAGGTCATTTTGAAGTGTGAAATTTGATACGAGGGTACGTATTTGAGATGGTTTAGCGTATCCCCAGATTTGGATTGCATAAGCCCAGATAGGCCTTAATAATAATTTGTAGATGATTATTTTTGTGTGGAAGGGTAGTTTTGATTTCAGAATTGGACGAAGCAGGTGAAGTCGAGTATTGAGAGTTTTTCTTTTTGATTTAATATGAGGACCCCGGGTCAATCTTCTGTCAAGTAAGACGCCGAGGTATTTTACTTCTGAGGATATCGGGATTGGTATTCTCGAACGTCTCATCTTAGGAACAATTGTTCGTCAACAGCGTGATCACGTTGTTATCACATTGTCACGGTCATGAATAATATATATAATAATAATAATAACGTATACGGCCTGAAATATGATTGTACGTCTCGATTGTATATATATATCAACACTGATTCGTTTAAATCTCGGTCCCGACACGGGCGCACAGTGTTAACGTAACAATTATAATACACGAATGTTACAGCATTTTCTAGTAGTGTTTTCAGCAGTATACCGTCGAGACATTCGTTAAAATAGTCGATTATCGTTATTCTAAAAATCGTACACACCGTACTATATAATCCCGTGTACGGTCACTGAGATGCATAATCACATTATACCGTACGTTTCATTTCGACGAGTACATCATAACGATGTTTTTCGTAAACGGCCTTATCACCGTGTCAGGCCACGTATATATTAACATTACCCAATATAAATATATTATTATTGTACATACATATATATAGAGAAAGAGAAAGAGCCCGTTTTTTTAAAAAAAAAACACTGGAAAACGCCATTTCGCGCCTCTGCCACGCTACATGGTTACTCTATGTACTGCACAACAATTTACAATATATAACTACGAAAAACCAATCGCCCGGCCCGTATATTTATCCCCCGGAAACAATAGGCTGCAAAGTTGTTGAAGCTCGTGTGTATTCATTGCGAATCCGGGCACCAGGTGTTCTGTTCCGGAGGATTTGGGTAGAAACCTTTTTGGCCTATATCCTGTAAAAACTTTATGTCGGCCGGCGGACGGCAGGAAGTAGAATAAGAAAACAGAAATAATAACATCCTGAGCCCCGAAATAGAATTTAACGAAAATGATCGTGCACTATATATGCTGTAAACGCTCGTCGTATCTATAATAATAAAAAAAAACGGCAGAAAACCTACTGGGACATACATATTGTTACGGTATACCGTACACCTTGAAAAAAAAAAAAAGAAAAAAGTTTTCATTAAAATTGATTATTATCGATGGATAATAATAATAATACATATCTGTACAGTGAAACACTTAACAGTGCGTATGAGAGTGGGCCCGTTTATCATAATATGGGAGCTAAGCCGATTGTTACGACGCAAAGTAAATGTTTCGTTAACGACATCGCATTTTCATCGTATAGTCTCACATTTTTCATGCATAAACTTCAGCCTTTCACCGATTTGTGCAACGATTTCGTTTATTATTATTTTTATTTTTTATTTTTTATTTTTGTATTCTATAGTCTTCGTGCACACGCCTAACTTACCTCTCCCCCAATCTCCGTTCTAAGGCAAATCTGAGGCCATTTCCGGAGCTTTAAATTTCGTTATACGAAAAATTCGTCGCAGATGTTCACCCGGCGTAAGTGCGTATAAAAGTTTTTTTTCCCGAAACGGCACAAATCCCATTTTCGCGCCTTGTTTCAATAAACTAATACCATTTGTTTTACATTACCGGTGATTTGGTGCCGTTTATTTTCTTCGGTGCCATACCGAAGGATGAAGTTTCTCCATAGAAAGCATTATTTTCATAACATAACAATGAATAAAACAAAAAAAAAGTCGCCCGATCAATAATTCATAGCTTTCCATAAATGTTGTATAGATTTGCAGTTATTGCAGATTTTTTTTTTTTTTTATGTCAACTGCTTGTTTCAAGTGCACAGCTTCCATTGGTAATCGCGTTATAAAGAAGGATAATAAATACAATTTGTGTTATTACTTTTCATAAATGGAACAACTCTCGAAATATTAAATCGATGACTTATCGAAGTTTTAACATTCAAAATGCAATACGCTGTGCAGAATATTTGTATTTCACATTTCTGGGCCATAGAAATATGATATTATTAAACTGCGTTTAGTTTTTTACTCCGGTATAATATTTATCGCGTGTTAAACAATACCAAAGAAGAACAACGTTTGTTACGATTGCGAAATTCGCGATATAAAGTTTTAAACCAAAATACTACACGTACCTGCTGCAGGATTTACGAGTTGCCCATAAATAATATTATCTTATACAATAAACAAGCTGGATATATTCTAGCCCCATTATCTTTATATTTAAATATAACAAATACTTATCTGCATCAATGCTCACCATTGGTTATTATATTACATTTGGTAGTCTGTTTTTTTTTTTTTTTTTGTTCTTTATACAAAATCTACAGGTTTATTCCTATCTAGATGATATTTAGTACACACAATGTTCAAAACAATCAGGGAAAAGTCGTTGTCTACTTTTTATGCCAAATTCAACTCATAAAAGTTGGATACAAAGTTTAATATTAGAATACGGAAATTGAATTTTATTTTTTTTTTGATTTTTAGGCTACCGTGATGACACAGACGCAATAAATCGTTGTCTTATAATTCGAATTGAGCATATTTTCATGTATCTACCCGTATTTCTGTAGGGTACCCTGGGTTAATTTCGTTGGAAATAGATAAGATAAATATTTTTAATGTTCTAACGGACGACGGATAGACATTATAACGAAAGGGTAACCTAACCTAACCTACACTATGTGTAACTTTGCCTATGATTTAATCAAAAGGAAAATTATTCCTAACATACGAGGTCTGTTCAAAAAGTACCAGGATTTTATATTTAATAAATACAAAAACGAAGTTACATAGTGTTTAAAGATATCTCCTTCGAAATCCTCTCATCCGGACAACGATATGCAGTGATCCCGGCGATTTTTCAAAAGTCCTTTGGTACTGTTGCAAAATTAAAGCTATGAGTTCTGTTGCAGCGTTCGCTTTAATTTCCTCTGCATCTTGCCATCGTTGTCCTTTAAGCGCAGATTTTAGTCTTGGGAATAGAAAAAAAAAAATCACACGGGCCATAATTTCGGACATATCGAAAACGGCGAACGAAAAAAAGAAAAAACTGACTGGATTTAACCACGTGTAATATTAAACTGAGATAAGATAGCGACTTTGGGTTTTGTTTGAAATATCCACTTATTCGCGGTGAATACATCTATTTACAATTTGAAACGTTATCGTGTGTAGATTAGCCGCAATAATATTTGTCCTGGTACTTTTTTTAACAGACCTTGTATTGTGTTAATCGTATAAATCTGAATGATTTAGATTTTTCGACTGATACATTTTTTATCCAAAAAATTATAATACAAATGATAACTAGAAATTTTAATCTAGTTATAGTTAAACTAAAATTGAATAAAACATATCTATACACAGATAAAAGAAAGTAGAAAGTGTAGATTTTTGTTGATAAAACTAATACTCTATTTATATTTGGATGAAAAAAAAACAAAAAACCATATACGTTTTAAATTTTAAACGTTTATCAGATGTTATATTCTTCCCAAATTCACCAACATGATCCAAAATGCTTCCAGTAGTAGTTTACAGACAGAAAAAAAGTAAAACCAATGCATTGTTCGCTTCGCTCGAAATTTAAAAGTTTATTCTAGATAAATTTCTAAAGATAATACAATTATTCATCTAAGATAAAAAAAAAAAAAAAAAACCCAGCTATGATAAATACAAGACAGCCAATTATGTTAAATATCTCGATAGGATAAAATATAATTAAATATCTATCTAGATAATGCTCCTCAACGCGACTCGTCTTATTAATGTGTTAACGAAAATAGAACCCCGTAACGGTGATTGTTGTCGTCTCATTAGTCGACAAACGAAAACGACAGAGGAAACGCGGTGTCGGGTTGTAGGCGACGGGCCGGCGTCCACCCGAATGGGGTCTGCGCGCCATATTTCGTTTTCATTTTTCATTTTCGCCGGAACATCACCTCGGGGCGGCACGGTACGAGCGCGTTCGATTTCTCACCTAATCGAATAGGATTCCGTACGATTTTTTTTTTTTTTTCCTCTCTCTGCCGACCGCGCGCACGCCGCTAGCGCGTACACTGCGTATTAGCGACACGGCCGATTGATTTATGCACGTAACCCCGCGGGGATGATCGGCGGCGGCGGCGGCGGCGGCGGGGCGTGCGCACAGTATAAAATGCGTATTAAGGGATTGACAATTATTAGATTCCGTCCAGATGTCGAGGCTCTCTAGGCGGGGATGACGTCACACCGGCGGAGGCGGAGGCGTCGCACGCACGCGGCTCCGTAGCGCGACGGCAACCCTTTCCAATTAAAATCTCGGCGATTGGTTTTATTATTCGGTTTTGACTTTGTAGTGGAAAACGGATACGTCGCGGGTGGCCGGCAGACGAGGGAGGGCCGTTTGGTATATTATTATTATTATTATTATGGGATTATTTTTATTTTTTTATTTTTTTTTAAGTGCACGCATAAAACGCATAAAACACCCGCGCTCGCTTAAATTAAATTACTCCGTCCCTAAAATATACGGCCGGCGGCACATGTGACCCAAAACCGTAATTACCAATTCCATCTTCGATTATACGTACGCGCCTGTGCAGTTTAAAAAAAAAAAAAAATAAAAAAAAAAAAAAACCATCCGGAGACCTTTTCCGAACGTCTTTAAAAACGGACCACCGAACAACGCGCGGGCGTCTAGGATATTGTTTTTTTTTTTTTTGTCCCCTTCGGACGACGACGTAGGTATTTATTATAATATACTTTTAACGGTCACAATAATAATTAATTTTTATTCCGGACCTTTTTATTTTTAATTTTTCAATTTAATATTTTTTAAATTAAAATTTTATTTTTTTTTTCTTTACAGTAATACTGAGCGTATAGTACCGGATTTTTTGGGACATTTTCGAGAATTATTATTATTATTCCAATAATATCAGATTTTTATTATTTTTTTTTTTGAATTTATCGTATAAAGTTATTTGTATGTATGTACGAGGTGTGGCTCTGATATTTTATAATTTTTTTATCGAATTAAAATTACTATTTTATATTATCTCCTTCGAAATAATTACCTTGAAAATCCATACAGCGCTGGAGGCGATGTTCCATTGTTCGTAGCATTTCCGGAACCGGGATACTGGAATAGCCTTCAGTTCGTCGATCACGGACGTTTGAATATTTTCTAGTGTCCCAACATGTCATTGTTTGACGTAGATTTTTAATCGTGGAAAGAGAAACAAGTCACAAAGGCTCGTGTCGGGTGAATAAGGTGGGTTGAAGAGCCACGAGAATAGTTTTAATTGCCAAAAACCTTATAATTGAAATGGCTGTGTAACGAGGCGTATTATCATTTTTTGCAGTTGAAGGCCTTCCACCGCGAGCTTCAACTCTCCGCGTTCTGAATATGCCATAAACCACCTAATTATCTGGGCCCTTAAAAGCACATTATCTCCATACGGTTGCTGAAGTTTTTGAAAAGTTTCCGTCGCACTGTCACCAAGTCTGAAACAAAATCGGATAGCACACCCGTTGCTCGAAATTGTTATCACTCAATTTCAGAACGTACTAGAAAAAAACTGATTTACGGAAATAATCACTACGGACCAACAGGTGTCTCTATCGAGTTCAATCTCGTAATAAAGGCAAATTAGATGTTTATCTACAAACCTTATCATTCAGAAAGCCATAAGTGTTGCTGGATAGCATGCTACGCTATCAGCGACATTACTTTATTTGCACACCTCGTATATGACATAAAGAGTGGTCCATTGCTTATACGATACTTACGTCTGTTCATAAAATACAATTTTTTTTTCTTTTTGATTGTTTGTTGGCAACACGCTTGGCACCTCCCTACAACCGTGCTGCTGAAATCGACTGGATATATAAAAACCCGTCTTAGGGTCTGTCCCGTAGGGAAATCGTGGAGCGTACGCAATCATAAACAAATCTACCTCAAAATAATGACCAGAAGTTTTCATAGCGGTCGAAGAAAAAAAAAAAAACAAAACAAAAATTATCATTGTTTTATACTTTAGATAAGTCCAAATTACTGATAAATAATAATACGTTTAAAACGTTTTATACGTAATGCACGTGGTTGTTTATTAAAGTAGGTATGACGTTAAACATAATACTTGAAGTATAATAATACATAATTTATAGTTTAATATATAAATACATAATGATTCAACCCAGAGAATACGCTTTGAAATATGAT
The DNA here is from genome assembly GCA_956483605.1 of Tuberolachnus salignus. NCBI lineage: Eukaryota > Metazoa > Arthropoda > Insecta > Hemiptera > Aphididae > Tuberolachnus > Tuberolachnus salignus. The sequence goes on from OY101438.1 coordinate 20,134,849, forward strand.
CTAAAAAAAAAAAATTGTATTTTACTTATCCAATTAAATTAATATGAATTGTTTTTTTTTTTTCAACCACGTATACTGCGCTGTGCCTAGTATAATAATTTTTCATTAACATCTATTGTGATGTTATGCTAAACTAAAAAAACCTGATATACATACATCACGGGTAGGCCACTGTTGTAGGTGGGAAGGTATACATTATACATATGGTATATATATATATATATATATATATATATATATATATATATATATATATATATATACTAAAAGCAACGATATATCTCAATAAAAATTCGAAAATAATTATCGGCGGAAAATTGGTAATAGTTTAATAAATAATAACATAGTTTTCCTTTGTAACCCAAGGCAAACGAGAAGTTAGCATAATACAATTTTTATTGTTTATAAATGTATAAAGATATAAATTACAAAGGTTAACATTAATTCGTTGTCAGGGTTTTCATTATTTGGAATTACTGTTGGGAAACTAAATATTTTTGTGAAATAAAGTAGCACCGTGCGCAAAATCCGCACATTATAACACAGATTGCGAATAATTTGGTGCATTTTTACTGGCCAACCAAAAAAAAAGAAGCTATTTTCGACAAAAAAAAAAAAAAAAACACGTCCTAGTAAAACTAATAGCTTTTTTGCTACGCCCAGAATCTTTAATATACCAATAATAATATACTGTTTAATAGTTTTGCAATGTTATTTAAACTTTAAGCTTCAACTATTATAATACTCGAAAAACAATAATTAACAGAACATTTTTTTTTTTTTGATATAATTATATTATATCGCGCGTTTAAATATGCGATATAACTGGTATATTTCAATGTTTACTTAGAGAGTCCGTATTTTTCGTCGTCGTCGCTACACGAATATCAAGTATGTAGGGTTTTGGCACTTTAAAAAATATAATATGTGCGAATTTACTAGCGGGCTGACTGGATGGCTTTGATGATATATTAAGTAGGCGGATAGTCGAATTAGCGTCGTGCATCCGATTTGTCGTATAATATTAATTTCTGTATTCCGGGCCTACACAGCAACGGTTTCTCGTATTAACGCGTGTATTACTAACGACATTCAATTTATAGTCACTACAATTATCATATACCTACGTTACAAGGAACACATCGATTTTATGATTAAATGCGTGTGTCTAATGCGAACAAATTAATAATTGCCCTTGTCGTTATAATGCAGTTATTGTGTATTGTACATTAGACATTATTATTTTGTATTAACAAGGCGTATGGCGTAATACGCATTATATCGTTTTGCCGGGAGTCTAGCTCATTTCGCTTAAAATAAATACACTTTACTACGATAATGAAAATCTTAGATTACAATTCTATTAAGAAATGTTAAATTTAACGGGTTACGGACGCTTTTAAAATTATTACGCTCGTAACATTTCGAAATATAACAATTTAAAAATCGAGTAAAATATTCATTTTATCCGTAACACAATCCATTAATTCTCAAGTACGGTTCATACTATTACGGTACGCATATATAAATACCGTCGTCGCTAGTGTTATTGAGGTACAATGCACAAAACGAAATTATTTAAATGTGTTATTTATAATGAACCGTGTTTTTCTCTAATGTCCAGAAATCCATAAAACGATAATAGAACATCTTACGAAAGCATAAAATACGTTTTCCATTGTATTTTTGCTCGTTTTAATTTTAAATTTTATTTTACACATATTCCAATAAAAAAAAAAAAAAAATAAAAAAAATAAATAAAAACACATGCCGAGTAAGTATTAACAACGCCCGTGATAACAGAAAAATCAAAAACAACGAAATTTATAAGTTAAAACATACAATTTTTTTTCAACTCCACTCTATTATACTTTATCGCTCCGTAGGAATTTCACAAAAGTCGAAAAAACTGACAAAGAAAAAGAAAACACTGAAAGGTTGACATTAGAAATAAATATACATTGATGATTATCCGACACATATATTTATTAGCAAAATTTAAAATTATTAATGTAATTTACAATGTTATAAGCAGGCAACAGTCATAAAAACTGTTGTTATAACTTGTATAAATAGAATTTCATGATAAAATTTGGATAAAATATTTTAAACTATAAACAAATATAATTCATATTTTAATTTTCAAATTCAAAATTCGACAATCCCCCACGCCAATCGCCAGGGCTAGGCTAGGGCACCGAGACATCTCCCGGTCGGCCGCGATTAAAATGAGTAAGGCAAATCTGGTAACGTCAGGACGGGGTAAGTGAACAACCGCGAGGAGAAAGCGACTAATCGGGTCTATTACAACATTACGATATGATTGAGTTGTATTGTCCACCTGTAAATTAATAGTGTTCGATGGTGACTTAAATAGGCCATCAGGGAGTGCGATTCAAGTTAATTTGGGGCCTGTATTGTGCGGCCAGGGGCTGCATTTTTGCCGGGCTATAGGGCCGGTAGAAAAAAATATCTAAAAATATTATTATCGTTTTAAAATCATTTCAAGTATTTTTGGGCCACGCCGTGTTCGTCGAACACTAATAAATACATGTTCGTAGGATCGATACTGTGGCTGGACGTCGGCGTGTTGATTTTCCAGAATTTCTTGAACAATTCGATTCGGTCGCTGGTCACCGTGGTCGTGGACACGGCCGGGAGCGGTGTCCGGCGGTCGTCGGTGGACGGCATTAGTGACGTTGAGATTCCACGGAAGTGACCGCTCGTCGCGGGCGTTTTCCGGGACGCCGGAGGATACGATGTTAACCACGGTGATGTGGGCGCGGTCCGCAGTGACGGCGGTGTGGCCCGCGGTGACGGCGGTGTGGCCCGCGGCGCGGGCGCCGGGAGTGACCGCGTCGATTTTCCCCGCCGCCGTTTGTTGACTAGACGACCCTGTCGATCCGTCATCCCGGTCAACGTGTACATTTCGAATAGCCATTTTTCTTCGGCCGTCCACCGCACAGGACGGTCAGTGAGGTCCGCGGCCGTCCGCTGTGTACGCGCACCGACAAACGCGACACTGTCCGTATCCTGTCGGCCGTCCGCGAAATTCTCGCGACCAATCGGCGGCACTGCGGGCAGAAAAACAACATTTACAATTTACAGAAAAACAATTGTTTTCAACTACCGAACGATCGTCCGGTGTAATAATATTATATATTACTGTATTTTAAGTAGGCACTAGGTGTACATTGAACACAACTATAATGTTTCATATTTATATAAATTATTATTCAACTATCTTATTAATCGATAGGTTAGGTTAGGGTTGAGCGCGCACAATATCGGGCCAACGCCGCACTGGCGACCGTTTCCAAAGGCGACGGCGCCATGGATTCGACTCGACAGTGAATTCATCGCGCCAAGCGAGTCCCTAAAGTACCACGGCCTTGTGCTGGAGAACAAAGGGACTCTGTACAGCGCGCACTTTCGCGCTGTGGCCGGCAAGGCCCAGCGCGTGATGTCGTCGCTCGGCCGGCTCCTGCCCAACATCGGCGGCCCACGGGAGCGCAGGAGGCGGCTACTGGCGAGCCTCGTGCACAGCGCGCTGCTGTACGGCGCTCCCACGTGGGCCTTCTCCCTGCCCGGGGCCTCGTCGCTATGGCGGCCGTCCAGCGGCGTGCAGCTCTTCGGAGCGTGTGCGCCTACAGGACCGTCTCGCACGAGGCGGCGCTAATCGTAGCGGGACTGCTTCCCATCGATGTGTTGGCCTCTCGCTGGTGCAGGGAGTTTGACGCTCTGCGCACGTTGGGGTCTGCATCGGGCGACGAACCCCGCCCGTCAGCACTCCGTACGAAGATTCTGCTCGCGACCATCTGGGCGCGCCGGATCCGATCTACAGAAGCGCCGAAGGGGAGCGGGCGCGCGTTAACTTGTTCGCTCATCCCCCCCCCCCCGACGTGCTGGTGTGGTGGGTTACGAGACCGCACGGTTCAACGACGTACCGCCTCACTCAACTACTCGCGGGGCACGGATGCTTCAACCCGTTCCTTTACCGGATCGGGCGAGCTCCGTCTCCCGGGTGTTCTGACTGCGGATTTCCCAGGGAGGAAAACGAGGTGGATGACGACGCTCTCCACACCTTGATGCGCTGCGAGGCGTTTGACGTGGACAGGGAGCGCCTGGTCCAGAGGATCGGTCCGTTTGAACCGGGCGACTTGGTGCCGCTCATGCTGGAGTCCCCAGACTATTGGGATGCCGTGGTCGACTTCGCCGAAGCCGTCATCGCGGAGAAGGATTCGGCAGAACGGCAGCGCCAAGCCCTCGACGTCGCCGGCGTGCTGGACCGCCGGTTGGGAGTCCGGCAGGAAGAGTCCCCCCCTGACTTTGTGAGGCCAGCAAGTGGGCTTCGGCCCGGCTACCGCCCATCCCCACGGTAGAGCAAGAATGTTGTAACTATCTATGTGAGCCAGCCCCGCCTCAGGGGAAAACGGGATTTTTTATTCAATAATTTTATGTTTTCATTTAATTTAATAAATGAAGGCGACCCGCCTCCCGAAGTAGTGCCTCACGGCGTTTCTGGAAGGCGGGGGTATTGCCGGCTTAAACAAAAAAAAAAAAGGTTAGGTTGGGCTAAATCACCTTTTACTATTAATTCCGTTAATCGTCTTTTTTTTCCCAATTTGAATGTTCAATTCTATATTACGTAATAGTTCCTATCAATTTTCCGCCAAAACGTATTATTTCGTAATAACAACGGTTCTGCAAAACAATTATCAATTGCGACAAATTGGCCGATCAAAATACATTTCGAACTAGACCTAACAAACAAAAGTCTATTGTACGTTATTATAGTTAAACCATTATGGACTTATGGACTACAACTGTGGGGTTGTGCCAGCAAGTCCAAATTTTTAGGTTGTTCAACGCTGCCAGTATGGCACTCTTTCCGTACCATTGTCACAGCTTACCGGTATGACAGAAACGACATTATCCGCACAGATATGAGAGGACCACCTCCGTCTAGGACAAGATTATCAAGTTGGCCCGCAAACATGAGACGAGGGTGAACACACCAATCCAGCACCAATTCAACTACTTGATAACTCCCGAGACACTAGGCGTCACAAACGCCGAAGACCATACTACAAGATGACTTACTATGACTTACTATACGATTTTTAGACTAAGGCCGCCACTCTACTGGGAGTGAGGTACTGCACACATGGTTTTATTTTGTGTATTAATACACTATTATACATACTAATTAATATTAGTTTTTATGTGCACATTTGAATGGTATTGTTTAAGATAGAATCGTTAAAAGACAAGCTTTCGGGAGGTTTAGAGAAAAAATAATGATCCTGGTCGGCGATGAAAATGGGCCTAAAAAAAAAAAAATGGGTTTTAATTGTATTCGTACGGATATGATGGATACACGAGAATATTTATACATAGAAGAACAGATATACTATAGTTAATCGGTCATTGTGAATAAATACGGTTTTTGTAAATACTACCACATTATATAAAAAAAAAAATATACATCCAGATCAGTAAAATACTAATATATGTAAATAATTTCCGAACATCCGGGATAATATTATACTAACATGCTTATCGCTTGATTACAAGCTTCCGGAAAAAGATAAGTCGGTTGTTTGCCGTCATTATGGAAGCGTCTCGAAGAAACACTCGGCACACTCTCTCAGTTTCCGATTAGAATTAGTATTTCGTGCACAATTATAATTTCGAAATCCACAAATACTATAGGGAATTTCCAGCGAAACCAAAGTTTAAAACGGTCTTTTAAAGAACTTCTGGTACAGAAAGTTTGGAATGCAACATTTTGTACTTACATAATATAAGTTTATAACCTTGTATATGGTTTTACCGGATAATAACGAATTCAAGGTGTTCTAATTCTGTCGGGTGTGTGTTAATGTATAATTATATAGGTAAATACTTACTCCCATGTACGTCGGAAAATGTTTCAGAATTTTTGTCGACTCTGTTGTTTTCCAGTTGACTTGTTTTCGTTATGGGCAAACACGAAATTACGTTTAACCACGATACGATTAATATTAGAAACGAGACATTAGATTCCATAGTATTTTAATGATTAAATCTGATAAATACTGATATCAGTTCCAACTTAATTCGAATAATGTTAAACAACAATCAGTACGCGATTGTATACGTTTTAGTAAGTGCATTATTTATTTAAAAAAAAAAAAAAAAAAAAACAAAAAAAAGTTAGAAATCTACAATTTTTAATGTAGTTAAAAATAATAGTACGTTTGTTAGTCATAGAAACCATTTTAAATTCTGGTGCAAAGTAAAGAATGTATTGGTTTTACTATGGTTTACGGTACTATGGTTTTATTTTCTTCCCCATCTGTGAACAATTTTTCTACAAGAAATCTCGCTCCAATTTTCAAATGTAGCATTTTTTATGAAAATATTTCGGATCTTGTTGGTACGTAATTTTTCGTTGTAGTTTACATAATAATTCCGAAAAAATGTAGGAAAAACAGGAAAATTTACAGCATTTTTGGTTTCATTATTTTTGATTACTGTTCTAACTAGGTTAAAAAAAAAACGGTAGAGATTTAAAATATTTTTAAATATTTATAGGCATTTTAAATTTTCGAGTATTTATTTGGTTTTTGTGGTTAAAAACAATTTAGCCGTGCAGAAATGCTTGAAAATTGTACACAGGTTGTGAATTATAGGTTTTAATTTGTAGTCTAAAGAAAAAAAAAAAGAGAGTGTTATTGTGTTAGTGTTCTTTGGCTTCAAATTTTGACGAAAAACGTAAAAATCACTGTATTTCAAAACATGATTAATCGAATTTTGCTAAAAAATCGTTTGTTGTTGGCGATAAATTATCGTTGTGTACAGATATAAATTAAACACATTTCTATATTCTACTATCTCGATTTCACACCTATAACAATGGGCCCATGTGGTGAACATATGCCCGTCTTTTTAAATTTTTTTGTTTTACTAGTCTCCTAACTGTTGGCTCAAATATAATTTTCTATTAAGATAAAATCGTATTATAACCGACAATATTTATTATCAAACATTACACATAGTTACTTACTACATATATCGTTTTCAAATTCTTTATTGTTTTTTTTTTTTTTCCTAAGCCAAATTAACAAAATAATAAAATAAAATGAATAGAAAATTAAAATAAAAATACATAAATAATAATAAAAAAAAAAAAAACTATTGCGTGAACAGATATAAATCCCAGTATTTTCTGGTTACTTCACGATTGGTCATTGTGTGTCGTATGGTTTCTGGCCAGTATTGAACTACGTCAATGGCTTTTCGGTTTGCTTGTGTGATGACGTGCAATTTCACTTACACTCCGAGCACACAGATATGTGATCCATGCTTTGTTCTTGGCGGCTTGAGCACGTCGTATTACCAGGCTTTGACGATAATGTCTATCGACATTGAATGTATTTCGCCCAACACAGAAGAAATTGTTTATTAATTATTATTCTAGGATACAAAAATTTAACAAAATCCAATCATACAAACCGTCGTAGACGTGGACTTTTTCGAATAAATAAATTTAATATTTTTTTTTTTTTTTTTAATTATGAAAATACCTAATAAAATACCTACCTCTAATACGATTATTGCAGTTTTCGAGCATTCGGCACTTTACATAGTTTTAGCGATAAACAGCATAATAATAATATTATCACGATAATATCGCTCTAGGTACTTCAGCTCAGCTATCTCTGGAGCTTATACATATTTATATCATAAACGCATTGCGTATATTCTAATTTTGTTTTCACGAAGTTAATATAGGCAGAACGGGAAATTTAGGGAACCGTGTGTATATTATATTATAATATAGTTCCGTGTGTGTATATAGTGAAATAAAACGGATAATGTGAGCGAATATTTGCCTATAGAATACAAAACTGTTATCAGTAAATACAATTACACGAATCCGACAGAATTACTCGATTCTATTGATGGTCTGTTGTAACCGTCTAGATTGTTATAATACGAACTGCATTTATTTGCCCGCCCTCTCTAACATAACAAAATTGTTGTTTTGAATATAGATTTCTCACAAAACAGCCACGAGCTATTAAAAAATCGACGTTTTCAGTATGATTTTTTCTATAAATACTCAGACAAAAAATGTACATAGATCAACTTGTCTCGATTTCGTCATTTATTGGTTATCATCAATGATAATTATCATTGATAAAATTATTAACCCCGGAAGAAAATTTACCTCACCTTGACCCTCTACCGCCACGGGACGCTCGTGTCATTAACAATATTTTATTGTTCTTTCCACGATGGTTTTTCTTTTTTTTTTTTTACCCTCTTACAATATCGATTTTAATGTAGAATTACCAGTGTTATGCATTATCTAGATCAGTGTTTCCCTACCGGTGGTCCGCGGTCCCATAGATTTTTTCTCCGATTTCTATTACAAATTAATTATTTTTTTTTTTTTTTAAATAGCGAAAGAAATTACAACTTATTGAGGAATCGTATAATATTATACGGTTATCTTATCGTTGTTGCTGCTGTAGACCGATAAGTATTGTCTACTTTTAGAAGTGTGTAGGTATCAGTCACAAAAATCACATTAAGTAAATTATTTAGTATAGTAAAGTATAATTATATATTAGTGAAGTATAGTAATTAAATGTAAAGTAAAATAATAAAAATTAACATTTTTCGATAAATTTTGTGTATTCTTGTTAATGAGCAAACAAAAGGTATTCCTAGTTTTTGTAAAATTGAGGCGGTCCGCGACCTATGAAATATTGTCGAAGTGGTCCGTGGTGGTAAAAAGGTTGGGAAACACTGATCTAGATAAATAAAATAGTTATCTTGTATTTAGTTTGATTTTCTAAAGCTAATTTGAATTTAATCATCTATTTTATCCGTACACATGTAAGTATTCAACATATTTTATATTATGAACAACAATAAGATAAACCTATTAGAGTACTCTCTGTACGTATGTATGCATATAAAGTCAACGTACCTATATGAATTATAAACTAAATTATTCAAACGTCACAATATTCAGTAATTTTTTTTATTGCATTATTAGTTAATAAGTTTCCGTTATTGTATTTAACTATTTTTTTTTTTTTTTTGTTTTTTACATAGCTCATTAATGACATCTATTAAATGATTAGGTATTATAACAATTTAATCGGACACGTCAATTCTTAAGATATTCATTTATCGGTGTAGAGTATAAAACAATTTTTATATACTGTTATAAAAATTATGTGTGCGCCACGGAAAAATTACCGTATTTATTACGGCGAATACTACTAGTAAAAAAGCCGGTTCGTTATTCATTTTATCATTTGTTCAATAAATAAATAAACTACGAAGACTTTATGCGACACAAATCGTACGTAATCGTAATTATAATTCGTATAATAAAATATAGGCGCGTAAGTAAAAAAAAAAAAAAAATTATATTTCACAACTTCACTATTTAATTGTACGTTTTACGAAAGTCTTTAAAAACCTAATCGACTTAAAACGATCGTCCGTTCTCTCACTAGGTAAAAAAAAAAAAAAAAAAAAATGTTTAGTATCGTTGACTGCCCGATATAGATAAATTACCGACGCGTTATCAAATATCTTTTCCGGACGGTTTTCAAGTAATCTTTGCGCGACGCGGCCTGTAAAAATCCCGCGGGGCAGCAAAAAAAAAAAAAAAAAATTACGATCCAAATCAAATATTATGCACGTTCGTTTTACGGCTGTTTTACAACAGTAGTTATATAATAGAACAATAATAGCTCTCCTAGGCATTTATAATATTATACGGTCGTGTGTACTCGTTAAGTTTAATCACCCGCACATTACGTTTGTCGCGGCGTACGCGACACGATACCCTCCCGCGCCCGCGCGTCCCGGCGCCGCTGAAATGTTCAACGTAGGCGGACCGGACTTAACGGGCTTGTCGTACACCTAACCGTATATTATTTAGCGTGGTCGCCGTAATGACGAGCTATACCGAGGCCTGTACGTATATATGGCCGCGCCGCGGCCACGGCCGTAATCCCGCGGCGCGATCGCCGACAAGAGCAGAAATAATAACAACAACAACAACCAAAAAAAAAAGCCATTATATTTATTCCTCATTTTATCACGTCCGCACGATCGGCAGTCGTATCTAAACTCTACGGATAAAATGTTCAAAAAATAAATAAATAAAATAGTCTAGATAACGATAATTTATCTTTTATCCCGATACAACCAGAGTATCTTTTAGGATTTCCATCTAAATTTCATTTATACATATATAAGGGTGGCCCTTATTGATGAACATTTTTAATTTTGATATTCTTACCCGCAAATTTGTTCATTATCATAAGAATGTAATTTTAATAATTTTTGGTAACGATTACATCATCCCTTCAGGTGTCCCTGGGGGTTGAAAATTGGACAAAGAGGTCTAGTTTTTCTGTTTTTTTTTTTTTTTTTTTTTTAAATACTATACAACTTATCGAAATATTCTATTTCAAGTTTACTATAGAAATTATTATTGTCTATAAAAAAAATGTTAGACCAGCATAATAACGTAAGTCCAATATTTTACAAGTTATTGAATTAATTACGAAATATTTCATCTATTTTACAAATTGATTTTTTGGAAATATTTGTCGAATATTTGATTCGTTATATGATTGTATATATTTATAATCTACTTATATAAATATAAAAAAAAACTCGTGACTACGAATTTTCGATGTTTCCCGAAGTACAATTCGTAGAGTTACGAAATCGTACAAAAATAAAAATAAAAACTAAAAGAAACTCAAATATTCAAAATAGTTTTAAACAACTCAAAAACCGTCAGATTATTTTGAAATACCACGTCTAGAAAACGCTAATAAAAGTGGAAATGTCAGGTTTTTACGATTATTTTTAACGGAATTAAAAAAAAAAATCGTAATTATCCTCGTTTTCCCCGGGTTTCTCTCCACTATTTAGAAAATTGTAAGGAAAATCAAAAAAAATTACTTCCTTTAATGTACCAACTAGATCAAAATCTCTAGGCGGAAAAAAAGTGACAGACAGTAAAAATAATAAAGGTATAGTAATAATAAGAGAAAAAAAAATGACAACAAATTATATTTATTCATGGCGGGGTTTTATAATTATTATTTTCTAACGCGAGTAGGACGAATCGTAAAAAAAAAAAAAAAAAAAAAAAAAAAACGAAAATAAAAAAAAACAAAAACGGCGGAGGTATACAAAGTATTATGCTATTAAAAAAAATATAAAAAAATCCTGATCCGATAACTGTAACCGCCTTTGAAACCCTTTTCAAAAGGGTGAGATTAGGGTAGGGTGGTTACAAATTTGAACAAATAAAGGCAAATGTTCGTGACACGCCGTTTCATAAATTATACGACCAAATAGTAATTTATCATTTTCCCCGCTACAATTAGATTACGTTCACTGGAAATTCTGTGACAATATGATGGTAGGTCAAAGGTAGGCGGTCGAAAAAAAAAGTTAGAAATATGTTGTTTTTTCTCCGATCCGTTGAAAATAAAAAAAAAAATGAAAAAAAATTCATTATATTATTCGCTCGCGTAGTTTCTGTTAAATGAAAATAATTATGCATATTTTATGTTAAATTAACAAAATTATTATTGTTCGATTGTCTATTTTAATATTTTGAAATTTGTTTCACCATAATATTATTCGTATTATTATTATTATTAATAATAATATATTTTTGTTTACCTATAGTATTATAGGTAAACATTTAGAATATTTATTAACTTTACAATATTTCCTCGTACGTTTACATAACAATACATTCGTATTATTAGCTGGTTTTATTATAACGAAAATATTACAATACAAATTTGATAAATAACAAAAAAAACCTGACGTACGTTGCGCCATGGGTAGGTTACATGCTGTAGGTGAAATGTTTGGAGACTCTTGAATAATATGGGGTAGTTTAATTTCTATACTGAAATCGACTGCGAAACCATTTGCAATCAAAAACCGATTTGGAACGGAGCTCATTTTACCAGAACCATTAAATATACATACAATAGTATTATTCGTGATTTTCCCTTGTAACCACGGTAACGTAGAAATCAACAACAATAAAACCAACGTAACGTATATTTTGTTGTCAATTATTGTAGGTTTTTAGATAAACCGTTGAAAAATTGTTCAAATAAAGTACCAAGTCCAGTCGAAAAATACGCGTATTCATGAACAAATTAATCGATAAAAAAAAGTATGAATTTCATTACAGATTTGTTTGTATTTTTAAAAAGCGAACCTACGGAAATTTACGAAAATCTGTTTAAAACAGACTCTATATAGAAATATTATTAGAAATATCCCTCACTCTATGCACCTATTAAAGAATGATTTGAAAATCTATCTCGATGAAGTCTTAGCTTCCCACACCCGAATTGCGTGCATGAAGAAAACTCCGTAGCAGCTAACCAAACCAAATCCTTCCAAATATAATTAATAGGGCCCTGAATACACGCACTAAAAACAGACATAATGACAAACATATGCTTTAGAAATAGCTTTAAAATGTTACCCAAATATGCAAAAAAAATGTATCGTATAAAAATGAAGAAATTTCAAAATTAATAAAGAAAAAAAAAAACAATTCATTAACACGATGAATTCGTGCAATCGTGCATATTTAAATGCACTCACTTGTTAAACGTGCATAATGACATTTCGTCTTTAATTTACAAAAAAATAACACATGCAATTCACAGCCCTGATAATAAGTGATAAATATTGTGTTTAGAAAAATATATGCAGGTTTAATAACATTTCGATATTTTAGCAAAATACAAAAATCCTTATAAAGACTTTAAGAGATATATGCGCAGAGGTAACTCGAACATCGTGTAACAACGTAAATAGAACCGTACGGGGAGGACGATATAAAACTATATAGTACGATAATGCCATATTAAAAAAGTAAAAAAAAAAAAAAAAAAAACGCTAGAAATAATTAGACGGATTAATTATCCAAAGAGCCAATTAAAACGTATAAGCCCGGAGTGGACTTCTGGCTGCAGAAGAACGATTTACGTCTGTATACAGTTTTAAAACGCGTCGTTTTAATTGGAGTTTGTATTTTTGGCGATGTGAGAATTCGATTGTGTCGACGTTTGGCTGCTTAAAAATAATAATCTCCAACGATGAAAGGCCGTCGTCCAGTACATATATATATATATTTTTATAATATTAAGCAGGTACGACAACAACACTGTTAGTAGTATCTGTAAAATCGTTTTTAGTTTTCCAGCTAGCCGGGTCGTTTGAAAAAAAAAAAAAAAAAAAAAAAAGAAAACGACGATGGTTCGGGAGTTGACGACACCCGGGTTACTACAGGGCGATCGCTGTATCACGCGAACCGGCGGATCGATGTCCACGGAGATTTCGAGTTAATCCCCTGCCTCCAGTGTGTGCCTATTACGGACGGTCTAAAAGTAAAATGTCGAAAAAAAAAAAAAAAAAAACCGAAAAAATACGATACAATGAACGGTGTAAAATAAAAAAGAAAAAAAAAATTCCCGAATCAACCTGTATACGCGCATCGTCGCGCGGCAATTATTGCGGAACAAAAAACGATCGTCACGCGTCAGTCGGAGACTCGCGTTTAGAAATACAAAAAAAAAAAAAAAAAAAACTCCACCATAGGTGGGCCACTGTTGTAGGCGGGAAGTCGGGATGGTAGGGTACAGGAGGGAATTACGTTTATAACCGTAGGCAACGGGATATATTCGTTAACGAAAAACTATCCTGGACGATGTTATATACTTATTAACACACATTCAGATGTATTTAAATTGAAAATCGTATTAATTTGTGCGACTAAAATATTACTGACAATTGTCCGTGTATTTTGGTCTCGCATTTTTGCGTATTGTTATGGAGCCAAAAAAGTTGTATTCGCAAAAATTCGGAAATAGCGTTAATGTTACTTTTTTACGATATCCACTAAAGTTTGAACTTGTTCGCATAAAAACCAAAAAACGAATACATTATGTTCACTTTTTTTTTTTTTTTTACTACTAATGAGTACAACTTATGATTTATAATGAACCCCGTGTTAAATTTTCAAATATTTACGCTCGGTTAAAAACAATTTTATCCAAATAAAACCAAATGATAAATTAAAAAAATTAAAATATTTAAAACAACTTAAAATTCACAATTGTTTTTTTGAACAATTTTTCACGCCCAAAAATGTCTAATATTAAAATTCTTTGGAAATTTAAGGTTCCTACAATTGTTGTTCACTGAATTACGACAGAAAAACATAATCAAAAAATGACCTCCTCATGCACCAACCAAATCCAAAATGTATCACAAAAGCTCGCTTGTTAACAAAAAAAAAAAATACCTAATTTATACATATATAAATATGTATATATTTTTTTTTTTTGTGCAATTATAGTCAAATTTAGTTCATTACTACAATTATTGTAAAATATTGCCAAAATTAAATTATTTCCAATGAAAAAAATATTCGTATTTTGCCGTTTTTAAACGGAAAACGAGGTCTACAATTTTTGAACGGTACACGGTTTCAATAATAGGAAAAAAAAGAAAATATCAAAAAAAAAAAAAAAAAACGATATTAATTTCACAATGTTATACGAAAAATTACTTTATACGTATTACGGTAACATTGTTCAGGGAAAACGTCTTGTTTTTACCGTACAGCCGATAAATATAAATGCATACGGTAGGGAGCTTACAATTAAACCGACGACCAAATGGATAAAAACGAAAAAAAATAAATAAAAATCACACACACGACATCAAGTCGCTACATTTGAAAATCGGAGCGAGATTTCTAAGTGAAAAGTCGTTTACGGGCGGGGAAAAAAAAAAATGAAAAAGCAAAATAAAAAAAAAAAAAATGAATAAACCGCAGTTTACCGTAGTAACGATCGATAAATACGTTCCTGTGACACCGCCGAGAGTCCAAAATAAAACCGGTCTATCGATTGCGGGCCGTCACCCGGATCGCGCGGCCGCGACCCCATGTTCCCGGTATTCCCGACGGTCGACGGTCGGCGGTTCCGGGACAAAATATCCAAAAGCGGGCGGCATGGACGCGCGACCCGACGGTGTTCCGGCAACGATAACGCACGGACTGCGTTGCGCATCCGATAAACCGATCGCAATCAGGATTCCGGGCGATTTATCTATGGGGGCGTGTCGAATCAATCAATTTATTTATCCAAGTATACGGAGTATACGGACGGAAAATCCCTTTTCGTGTCCCGTGGTACACGGGTATATTTTCTGCGACGACGCTAACGAACCGCCTGCACTTCCCCGGCGGTGGCGGCGGCGGCGGCGGCGGCGCCCGGAAGAATCAGGTCGGGTCGGCCGAGGAGGATACTGCCGGCGTTGTATTTTTGACGGTGGATGGAGGGTCGGGGTTTCTTCTCTATTTTCTCTTTTTTTTTTTTTTTTTTGTTACTTTTTAACAAACTCTAGTCGACGAGCATTCCGGGTCGTCGCCGGTGCGACGCGCACACGAGGGTTTTTATTTTCCGCACGGCCGTCACCGGTGACACTGCATGGTCGGTGTCGGCAACGATAACCAATAATTTCATTATCCGGACAAAAACCCAAAACGATATTTAACAATAAACAAAATTTGAAAGTCTGTCCGGGCCAATCTTGTAGATGCCTTAACCGGACCGATTTTGACGGAATATCCACGGCCGGGTATTAGTAGAGGACTTCGGGACGGGTGATCTGGATTAATTTTGTTCTTTCACCGTTAAACAGTGTCTGTAACATAGGGTTTCGGCGGGTATTATTGGCGGGACAAGTCGAATTTTTTTTGTTGATTTACTTATGTTTTTCGTGTGCAGAACGAGTTTTGTAAAGTGTTTCCGGTACTGTTTAGAAAAGTCGTTTAATCGAAATGATAATTTGGGCGTTTTAAAACTGCGATAAAAATATCGCGCGAACCTTTCGTATTATTAATAACATTTCTCAACTTTTTTTTAGTTTTAGTGTTTCGCTTGCAGAATCGATTTTCAAACGCAATAATAATTCTTGAATAATATTGATAATCATATGCCGGTCTGCGATCGTAAAATTACCGTTGTCCACCGTTCCTGCAATCCTACGAACAAATTCTACAAACGAACTCGTCCAAACTGAATTGTGTGTTTTACATTACTCTGTGACGGTCATACTTTTTGCGTTCGTATTTTGGTCTTCTAGTTTTTACATACATTCCTTT
Source organism: Tuberolachnus salignus (assembly GCA_956483605.1). Taxonomy (NCBI): domain Eukaryota; kingdom Metazoa; phylum Arthropoda; class Insecta; order Hemiptera; family Aphididae; genus Tuberolachnus; species Tuberolachnus salignus. The sequence goes on from OY101438.1 coordinate 20,151,098, forward strand.
AAGACAACTTTGAGAACATTTACCGTCGTCTCGAGCCTGTCGTTCGGTGCTGGCAGTACGGTCTGAAACAACGAAATATTATAATCTACCAGCAATAATAATAATAACGGACACACCGATTTGATTAATCGCTTACCCTTTTCCGTTTGTTTAACCGTCACCGTTTTTTGTTCAGTTTGAGTGCCCGTCAGCAGCCGAGGTATTCCGCCGACAGTTCTATACTACAAAAATATAATAGAGATATTAACGCACAGTTTAATCGGAAAAATATCCAATCGTTTACTCGATAATAGTGTCCCCGTCAGTACGTGGCATACTGATTTATCTATTGACACCGGTAATGTACTAACCCGAATACCAAAAGTGCAAAGCACACGGCCGAGATTATGGAAATTAAAAAAAATTTAAACAAAAACAGATGGGTTCTAATTAAAATGCCGATTAAAAATATTAAATAAAACATTTATGCTAAAAAAAATATAATAATAATAATAATAATTATAATACAAATTTCACACAACACTAGACATCACTTTTAATTTTTAATACTGAATTTATAATAATATATTTTTCGAATTAATATTAATGGATCGTAAAACGTATTAAATTATAATATGAAAAACGAAATTCGTAGAAAAAAAAAAAAATATATAGTTTATTGTTTCGCTATATTTACATCACCTAATAGCGAACATGTTCCGTTGCATATTGTTAAGGGATACAACGTACACACATTAATAAAAACAAATGAAAAAAAATATTTTTCGCAAGTGTTGTTCAAATGGAAATCTATATGATAAAAGAATATAAACTCAAACGTATTCAACTGGAATGCAAATAAATGTATATGATAAAATTGGATTCGCAATAAATTTGTAAAACGAGTTGAAACATAAAATCGACATTAGTTTTAATATCGATTTTGGTTATGATTTTTCGGTTCCGGTTAGGATTTGAGAACGATTGTTCTCGATAAGGTTCGGGTGTTTGGAAATTTAAAAACCGTTGTCGATTATATAGAGTATATTCAATGTGCTTATATTGTTTTTCAGCTCTACTCAATATCGTTCTATTGATTACAGCAAATTTTTCGTTGCTTTCAGCATATAAACTCAATTCCTCTAAATCCCATCGCAACTTTCCGCCTACAATAGCTGCCTACCCATGGTGTAAACTTTACACTGTAAAGTGTGTCCCGCTTTTTTGTGTGTGTGTATTGTTCTATTACATAAAATCGATTTTTTTTTTTTTTTTTGTTATTATAGTACTATTTTCGGCCTAAAAAATAGATTTTTTTATTATCGTATATAATATTTTGCGCAGTCCACTTTGTTCGCCACCACCGGAACGTTTAAGTAGGGTAACGGGCTAATGCGGGTCATTTTTTCGAGAGCCCTAACGGATGTCGCATCATAGACGGCCCTTGGTGGCCAAACTACAAAAAAAAAAACCCCCCGAATAAAAAGTTTCAAGAGGCTTCTCCCGCATAAACTAAACTGTAGACGATTTATATAAATCACACTGAAATATTTTATTAAATTCAATCCGTACAAAACGCGTACGTGTTTTTAAATTATATTAATATTTTCGAGTTACACTGTCGTTTATCAGTTTTTATATTATTTCGGTTGACAAACATTTCATGTCCTCCCCAGCCTCTCAATTGAAAAATCTTTGTGGTACGATCTTTTCCCAGGAGAGGGACACACAAGAATCGTATATAATATTCTCAATTGAGGATATTAAAAATATATCGAGTTGGCTGTTCTAGTCAATTGATTCGCTATTGATATCATCTTTAATATTATTATTATTATTATTATTATTATTATTCGTGTATTTAAAATACTTTTACAAAATGAAATATTACTATTTATTGGTTTTTTTGCGACACATCATTACAATGAAATCCCGCGTGATTGTGGTCTGAAATATATTATAGGCTGTCGAATTCAATATTATAATATTATTATTAATACCTACGCAAACGCTTGTCGATTCATTTAAATGTTCATCTGTGGAACATCCCTGTCTAGATGGAAACACAAAAAACTAACATATCCAGGTGGTACACAGGACGGTCTCGACAGTATAAAATCATCGGAAGAAATTAACTCGATTAAGTTAAGGTTAATAAACAAAAATGTCTTCGGTTAAAAGTTAAAAGTTAACAAAAAAAAAGTTATACTAGTTAAGTTAAAAGTTTAAATGCACAAAAAAAAAAAAAAAACTTAAGCTCAGTTAATGAAAAGTCAATTTAATATTTTTGCGATTGAAAAATATTATTAAAACAATAGGATAAAGTTTCAAATTGTAAATAGATGTATTCACCGCGAATAAGTTTTCTAAGTTTTTAAATTTTAAACAAAACCCGAAGCCGCTATCTTGTCTCAGTTTGATATTACACGTGGATTAAATCCGGTCAGTTTTATTCGTTCGCCGTTTTCGACATGTCCGAAATTTGTCCGAAATGTGTTGCTCGAAACTTGGTAAAAACTTATGTAACGGAAACGTACGGAAATGACAAAAAACCGCTTTTGGGGACGACTCCATTAAGTGGTTCCGTGACTTTCGAGTGTTTTAAACGTTTCAAGGGCGTTTGCTGAAGACCGTTGACGTCGTCCAGAAACGATGGTGTGGTGACAATTTGCGAAATGGCCTCCGGATTAACCGTTTGTGAGTTAAAAAAGCGAAATTTCAATTGAGTGTTGTCGTGCAATTTTACAGGAAAATGTACAGACGAGAAGGTTCGCGCTGCCAAATTCGTTCCGCGATTGTTCACTACGACAATGCATCGGCACACTTAGCGCCGTCGATTTTTTCTGGATTTTCGGCTGATAAAAAAAATTGTTGTGGTCCCGCAGACTCTCCCTATTCTCCAGATCAGATCCCTCAGGTGTGATTTTTTTCTATTCCCAAGACTAAAATCTGCGCCTAAAGGACGACGATTTCAAGATGTAGAGAAAATTAAAGCGAACGCGTCAATAGAACTCATAGATTTAACATTGGAACAGTTCCAAAGGACTTTTGAAAAACGGCAAGATCGCCGGGATCACTGCATACCGTTGTCCGGAGAAGAGTATTTCGAAGGAGATATTTTTAAATAATATTGTAACATCGTTATTGTAATTATTAAATATGAAATCCCGGTACTTTTTGTACAGACAATTTTGAAAAAAAAAAAAAAAAAACCATAAGTCATCACACTCGGTGTGTTAACTGGACGTTCATAAAAATGTATCTGTATATAGTGAAAATTACACAAATAATTAATAATAACGAACTATTCGAGTTAAAAATTTAAAAAAAAAAAAACCACTTTTCAACAGATTAGTTTACGGTTTTATAATGCGCACATTTGGAAACAATATTATAATGTGACGTGTTTAGAGGACGACGTACGTAATTATGTACGAATTGCGGCGAACATCGGGTGTGGCCGGGACCAAAAGAGAGAGAGAGAGAGAGAGAGAGAGAGGTTCGTTTACAATCGTGGAATTCGCATTGACAACGTCGAATCGTCCCGATAATTTACGTAATATATGTATTGGCAACGTCGCCGGGTCCTGTACAATCAGAACAATAACGGTGACGATTATAATGGTATTATTATAATCTAAACGACAGATGGATAAGGATTACAATATCATATTCCTCGCGAGAACACAATAATATTGTAACACGTTGCGCTTTGCCCGCCCTCCCCGGGGACGTATTATTTTCGTCGTGACGTTTCGCGTAGTCCACGGGAATACGATCAGGGGGTGGCCAACCGGGAGAGACCCGCCGCCACCAGAGCCGCACGAATCGAACGGAATGAGCCGACGACACGAGGTTAAGTTGAAAGAAAAAAAAAAAGAAGAGATTTTTAACCGTCCGCGAGCACATCCAGACTTCGAGAAACGTACAAAAAAAAAAAAAAAAAAAAAATGACATTATAATTTATCTATTATAAATTCAAAAAAAAAAAAAAACAAACCGCATTTTCAAATACAAATTTTTATGTAAATATTAAAACGCTATAATAATTATCTAAATGAAGATAAAAGATACATCAAAATTAAATTATCTAGACAAATACAAATAATCAGCAACTTTTTGTCTTCTTTATCTGTTGATAAACCGAATAGGTATTAAAAGCGTTGTACATTTTTAGATTTAAGTGAACATATTTATATTGTTAAACCTTTTTTTTTTTTTTATAGTAAATTAAATATTTTTAAATTAGTATTGGTATTACATAGGATTTAGTTGATTTTTGAAAGTTCTATTTGAACAAAATAATTTATGTAAATAATTTACAGCATTATTATACCGATGTCTCTATAATGAAATTAAATTAAATTTTAACAATTTAAAAAAATTAAAATTTTTGTTTTTTTTTTATTTCATTTTATAACAAATAATGTCGATTGTTATTATTTATCATAATTTTAACATACAAATTAAACGACTACTAACATTTGTTATAAAATAATAATCTGATACTAAAAGAATAATTCGAAAAAAGAACCCCTTCTTAGATTATAAGACTTTTTCAGTTCTTGTTTAATAGTTGAATTAAAATCGAAGAATTTAAGCATTATTGTAGATAATTTAAGTAATAAAATATTATTATTAAATAAAATAAATATAATTACAATGGGATTTTTATGGTCTGTCGATAATAATACTAGTGATTCTTAAAAATAATAATTTGTATTGTTTGTGTATAAATTGAATATTTTAAAGACAGAAAGTATTCAATTTTATCTAGATGATAGAAATTATGTATCTCAGATAATTTATATCTCAGTTATCCATCTAGACAAATTCATCTAGATAAAATACAATTTTGGCTGCGACCAAGGGTGTTTTTTGGGAAAATAAATAAACGTTTAATAATTTTTTTTATCATTTATTGTTGATTGTGCATTGTATACAATAATATTTATAGTTAGAAATATATAAATTTAATCAAACTTTATTTATAAAGTTTAATCGAGTTCTTAAATCTTGATAATATGCTCGAATAAACAAAAACAAATATAATATTTAATACGAAAATATGATTTTTTTTTCTCAATCTGACAAATTGTTGCGTTGTACAACTTATCTAAAAATAGAGAACCGGGAAAAAAACACGCAGCTCCCGCCATAACTTCTCAGCTCTTGTAATCAGTTTGATTGTCGTTGCAAATGTGTATTCTCTAAACGCCGTGCTCGTAACCTCCCGGCAAATTGTATTTTACAATAATTATTCAACGCGTGCGAACGTTAAAATATTATTTAAAAACAAAAAAACAAAAAAAAAAAAAAAAAAACAACAGACAAATTGAAAATACCGCACTGCAGTCGATACTAATAATAACGGGCGACCGTGTTGTTTTAATTTAATTTTAACGAATCGCCACCGGCGGTGCGCAAGGGTTCAAGGGATGTGGGTATAATAATATTTTTTTATCCGGGGGGGTGATAAAAAAAAAAAAAAAAATAACAGATACGCCTCGGCAGTAAGTTACACTTGTTAAAAATCGTGTATTTTAAAAGTGATAACCGCCATTAACAACGTCAGGGTTTTACTGCCGGGGGGGGAATGAGAGGCGATCCATAAAATATAATTTATCCACGTCGGCCTGTAACACGTGTCCGACCGACGACACCGTGGAATATCCGTGGAACGACCGGGCGGGAGGTCGTCTTTCTGGGTATAGTAAAATCAGTAAAGCCTCTACTCAAAAACGAATAAAATCCACTATGGTATTTTACGACGGTAATTCGTAGTAAATTTTCGCGTTCGACTACGAGTATCTTTTTAGAAAACCGGGCCGTAAAACAGCTCGAAAACCGCCAGAACGTTTCGATTATTGTTCTATTCGACAAAACGTCGGGTGTGAAAATTAATAGGATTAATTCCTATTTTTTTTCTTCTTTCCTTTTTTTGATTGTTTCTAGATAAAAAAAAAAAAAAAAAAAATCAAAATTATCACTGTGAAACGGAAATAGACGATTCGGTGTATACGTTACGAAATCCAAAACGGTTGTTCCGCCGTAATACACTGTCGATTTGTTTATGTATCGAGCGGATCGCGTCCGACGACAATAATTGACGGAGGAAAGTATCGCGTCAGACGGATGCGTTCCGGAATATAATATTGTTACGCGATACAACGGGTACCGGCGAGGTATCGCGGGCGTACGAAACGGAATTATTGCGGTGAGTTCGATCGGACGGAACGAACCGGGCCGTTACACTGCGACAGTGCTGTCTCTCGGCCGGCGGCGGCGCCGGAAACGTACAACAAAGTAAAATAAAAAAAAAAAAAAAAAAAAAAATAAGAAAGAAAAAAAGTAAAAATAAAGTAAAACTTTAACCCCGCGGACGGGCTTACGTGTATATATATATATATATATATATATATATATATATATATATATATATATATATATATATATATATATATATATGTATAGGAAATCGACGGTCCGGATAAAAACGAATTGCGGCGGGGAAGCCTAGCGCGTGAGCCTCACCAGCCCGTGTCCGCCACCGCCGCCGTTTTAAAATTCCGGAACCGTGCCGCCGCTGATCCGTCTAACACGCAATCGTTGTACCGCGGGACGTGACGGCCGGGTGCCGCCGCCGGTTATTCCCTTACAACCACCACCGCACATCGCGCTAACTCCTTTCGGGCCTGTGCGTGGAGGGGGGGAGGGATGGCGAGGTCGGCGGCGGCGGGGTACTACGTTTTCGGCGATTTATACGCGAGCCGCAGATCCGCGCGGCCGACGGGGTGCAGGACGCGGACGGACACAAGCTGTACACACACACACACACACACGCACATACAAATATATATATATAATATTATATAATATTTATTTATTTATTGTTATACGCGTATATAATGTGGCGGCCGAATACGAACGGGGATCGGAGGAAAAAATAAAAAAAAAATAAAATAAAAATCCTCGTTTGTTATTTTTATTCTCGTGTGCGCACACACGCGTACGTAATATATTATTATGCTACGGTATTCGCGGGTAATATACGCGAGATATATATATATATCTATACGTATCTGTTGTTGTTGTTTTTTTTTTTTTTCGAAATGTATATTCAACGCGCCGCGCCGGGGGCTGCTGGGACCCGCCGGAACGGGGACTTCTGTTCCGACGGGTTGGCGGCGGCGCAGTGCGGACGCAATAAAAGACCCCGGGCCGACAAATTCGAGGGTGTTTACGGGAAAAAGCAATAAAAAAAAAATATATATATATAAAAAAAAAAACACACGAAACTACGGTTTTTTTTTTATTATTATTATTATTTTTTTTTTTTTTTTTGCACGTGCCCCCTTGCAGCTACCTTTGCGATAATATTATGCGCACGCAAATACGTGTCCGCGTACGCTAAGCGTTTATTTGTCGTGCGCGCGTTTCGGCGTACGTTTTCCGGCCGCATCGTCCGGCGCACATGCAAACGACCAAATGTTTACATCGCAATACGAATTTATATTTTACCAACCGACCCGATACGAACTCGGTTATCTTGGTTAATCGTGGGCCGGCTTCAGTTTTGCCCGTTCCCGACGAGACTCGTTACGTACTCGACTAAAAGTATTACGCAAAAAGAAAACAAATATTCGAAGACATTTCCAGATTTATAACGTTTTTGGATTCTGAGCGTAGCGAGAAATATTTATTGGTTTGACTATGACGTGCGTATATGTTTCTCCCTCTCCCGCCCGTCTGTGAATAACTTTTCTACTAGAAATCTCGTTTCAGTGATCTTTTGAATATATCGTTTTTTTTTTGATATATTCAATTGAATTGCAGTCAAACGTATTCAAGTTTTTGAATCGTACGGTTATTTCACTAATACTACATAGTAAAACAAAATTTAACGATTCTTTTACTCGTATTTCCCGATAAAATTTACAGCATTTAGCCATTTTGCCTTAAAATCGTAGGAAAAATATCGGTCGGGTTTCCAGAAAAATGTCTGAAAATCAATACGAAGGCCCCGAATTCGACTCCGGGCGAGATGTACTTTATAAAATTCACAAAATCTACGTCTGAAAACGTATGTGAGGTTTCTCGAAAGCCTTCCGGAGTATTGGGTGTAGAACATTAATTTTATACACTATACCTTATCTTTAGAATATTATCGATTATTCAGTTCCTGCAGTGGACTTTAAACGATTAACGAAAACAAATACGTGGCGAATCCCAAGAAAACTCATTATAAGAAACTTTTTTTTTATTCGAACCTTATTACACATTGCGCGGGCACATAATAACGTCGTGAACAATTTACCGATTTTTATTTTGTTTTTTATATTATCGAAAATGTAATTTACCCGAACTTAATTTTATGGTTGTTTTTTTTTTTTGTAACGGTTCGTGTTCCTCGCCATGGTAAATATAAACAATATAATTTAAATTTACATTTTAGATTCTCGGCGAAGCGAATAATTTATTGGTTTTACTGTGCGTTTTTGAACATTTATTTTGTATTTTTGTGTCCGTAAACAAAATTGCTACCAGACAACCTTCTCCGATTTTCTAGTGTAGCACGTTTTCTGAAAACATTTTGGATCTAATTGGTAGTGACGTATTTGCTGGGAGGTCCAGGGGTGCTGGACCTTCCAGATTCAAAAAAAAAAAAAAACAAATGTTCCCGCAGAAGAATTGTTTTAGTTATTCTATAAAAATGTTTTTATGCAGAGAAATATAATATAATATTACAGATATATTTACTTGACCCCCCATCCCCAACCAAAAAAAATTGTTGGTGTGTAGCTGTCATAAACTCAAATAGTTGTTAACAGTTACACATAAACCAAGGACCCCCCCAGAAAAATTTGAAAATAGGCCACTGCTAACTAGCATTAAAGTTAAAGTTTATATATATTTTTTTTATTTTCGATGTAGGTTTCCTAATAATTTGGAAAAACCAGCAACGGTTTCTTCACAATTCTCATAATTTTCAATTATATCTTTTTGTTGTAACTTGGTTGAAAACAATCTTAGGGACTTGAAAATTTCACAGAATAATATTATCAGGCCTTTCCCGGCGACGACAAAACGTTCTGGCCATTTTTGAACTAGTCATAGGCATTTTTAGTTTTTTTTTTTCTCGAAAATTAAATACAACTGGCCTGACAGAAATGAAAAAGAAAAAAATTTGAGAGTAATGTAACAATTGTTTTTTTTTATAAGCGTTAAGTATAAATTTTTATGAAAACAGTTCAAAATTCGCCAGATTATTTGGACATTATTACCATGTCTCGACAAGACTTATATATATATATATATATAAATCGAAAATATCAACAACAGAAATTGCCTAAATTTTCCCAATTATGAGGAAAACCGCAAGGGTATTACGAAAATTCCGCTCCTTCATTTGTATCTGCTATTGCCGTCCGTGAACCTTTTAGAATTTTTTTTTTTTAATCGCATAGCCGCCGGTATCGGCATAGACGCGGTCGATTATTGAATTATATTATCTCCGTAAAATTATTTTTTTCGTTCATATTTCGAGTATGTTCCTGCACAAAATTTAAACGGTGTCAATGTTTGTAAGACGGAATAAAATAAACTATCCGGTACGAGCGATATTGTTATCGGGGGTTCACAAACTGCGACAGTGTCCTATAAATATCAAACTTTTCGTGAACATTATTCCGAAAGTATACCGAATAAGATACGCACGGACGAACATCGTCTATAGCGCGGTTCATATTCGTTTTACAATATCTGAAAATGAGTTTAAAATAAATTATTCACGTCCCCGTGGTTCGTGTACAGATTATGAAAACGAACGACGAGACGTTCTATACGATATAAATTTAAAAAAAAAAAAACAAATAAAAGATACTTGTTACAAACTGATTTAAATATGTCGCGTATGGCGAACCTATTCAGATTAATGAATAACGAAATGGATATTTATAGTAATTCGTAGATGTAATGGGAAAACCGTGTACATTTCAGCCGTTACCGAAAACCTGGGCCACACGTTTATGTTTTTTTTTTTTTTTTTTTTTTACGGTAGTTATACAGAGTAGAGTGAATTTCGATAGTAATGTCCGCAGTGGTAGTAAAATAGAACGATAGCCAACAACATATGTGCTGCGCTTGAAACCATCGCAGTCTCACGATAGTTTATGATAGTAACCATCACGGTAGTAACTACTACGGGCTTAATAATGAACGATTCCTAATCAAATTACACAAACCCGCTGTTAATCGATAAATACAATAATATATAAATATTATATTGTCGACCTATTTAAATATTCAATGTATTATTAATGGTTTCGTGTTGTGCATTGTGTTCTTTTTTTTCTCTCTCTCTCTCTCTCTCCTCGTCATATTTGTATTTCAACAATAATAATAATCACCTTTCCTACAGGTCCTTAATCCAGGGGTGCGATCATATTTCCCATCGCTCTTCGTCGGTACTATAATATAAATATATGACCCGGGGTGGATTTGATTGTCGATATTTTTTTTTTTATTCCGCAAAACAACAGAGTAAAACACAGGCGGCGCTAAAACTTATTACACGTTTTTAGTAAAATTTATCGACCAAATTCATACACATTAAAACTTTAACAAAATATCGTACACGTGGGTAGGACATTTTGTATAATTATCAACAGATATTTTAAAATTTCAACATTATAGGAATATAGCAAATTTTGCTTTCAACGCAAACAGATCCTCCCGTAGTAGATTTGACCGTAACAAACCATAAGCTTAAAAATGGCCTGCGAAACTATATAAATAATAATAAAAGGTACGCCCACCCGAAAATCTTTAAACATTATTTATATTTTGTCCAAAAACAAACACGCGGTATTTTCTTAAGGTATTTTTATTCGTTTTAAAGGGTCATCAGCTAATGGGCAGTGTCGTATAATATTGATGGTTATAGGTACGCGTTTAATTTGTGGATTATACGACTAAAACCTACACGATGACCACAGGTGAACTATATTTTAGTCCAGGAACGATTTGGGAATTAAATACCACTAAGTGACTATAAATTATAATATTACGATATTTCCATAGGTCCGACTAAACCAAAATCGCGATATTTCGCGCGAGTTTTGTGTATAAACTAGCGTTTTTTTTTTTTTAGTTTTATTGTATTAATAAGTAGTTTATAAATATTTTTAAAAAAACATTTTTTTTTTTTTTTTTTAATAACTCAATTATTCTATCATTAAATTCTAAAAGTATATTATTCAGTTAAAATAATTTTAACACCGCAGAATAGGCAGGCAGTAGGTAAATATTAATTTTCCTCGCCGCTGTTCGTTATTTTTGTGAATGTTATATATAATATTTCTGCAGTTTGACTCAAACTTTCGTTATTCAGTAAGTTTATTACTAATGTAATTTTTACCTCCTCATTACTAACTAATGTAATTAATTACGAGATACGCGTTTTCACCTTCCTTCAAACAAATCGCAAACTACCGTAACCATCTGTCTTCGGGAAACTATATACTGGATTAATGATTTTTCCGGAGTTGGAAATCTGTATTGCGTAGATATAATATTCTAGTTGGGTAAATTTTACAGGAAATCTCGACAACAAGGAAATTCTGACAATTATTAATGCGGTAAAGGGGATGATACTATTGTCTAATACTTGTTACCATAGGACATCCAAGGTAGGCGCATGTATTGTAAGCTGTAAATTGTAAATATAAACCGTAGAATTTTGACCACTAGTTTGTAAGCTTTAGTAAGTGAGAACATACAATGTGCTGAGAATTTGTTTTTTAATAAACGATGCGCCTAGGAGGGAAGGATTGCCCTGTCCGGTAGAGTTGCGATACCTCCAAAAAAAAAAAAAAAAAAAGGTAGGCGCATGTATGATTATATTTAATAGTTTTTTTTTTTTTTTAATCGCGATCCAGCAAATATCGAATTCCAGCGTACCCTCATAATCATCAACAAGAAGTTTTCGAGTAAAATTGATTTTATTTTTTTTTGTTTTAAGTCGACAATTTCGCGTATATTGTGTATAGAAACGCAAATGAAAAATATCCATTTTGACGAAAAACGTAACAATACCTTCTGGTTTTGTTTTGGCACTTGAATAGTATACCTTAATTGAAATAAAACGCTTGATAGTGTACTCAAGATAAGTGGCACGGTCGGGGGGTTGTTGCTTAAATTTCAAGTGATATGTTATTCTCCGATCTACATTTTTTTAAATTTGTTTAAGTATAGTTATGTATAACCTCCTGCCCCTCCCCCCTTCCGAAAATAAATCCTAGTTGCGCCACCGTTCATGATTATCGTCGATTATAAAAAAAAAAAAAAAAAAAAAAAAAAAAAACGTATCTATATATTCGAGTGAAACGCAGTTATCGTGGTAATAAAATAATTCAATATTATAACAATTATACGGTATTCACAAATTGTTATAATACATTACCGACTCGAACGAACGGCGTTTATTATTTACTTATCCGTTCCCCCCCCCAACGGAACAAGATACCTATAGTTTATAAATTATTTTTAAATTTCGAATTATATAGGCGCCTTGGCATCGGTACACGGAACACAGTGCAGGTGCTAATAGTCGTGTCGTATAAACTAAAATCAACACGACCGGTAAATTATTATATTTATATGTATATTTACGGGAAAGTTACATCTTTTCCTCGCCACACTACCGCCGGTTCCCCATCCCGTCTAGCAATTTATGTACAATTTAATTCGCTTGTAAACTCCTGTATACATACAGTTACTTATACACGCGATCTCATTTCAGATAACCTCGGCAGGCCTTCCAGCGCTAAGACATTTTGAGGGGGCCCGTGCAAATATAATTAATTTACAACCTGCCGGTTTATCTTACCTATCTATGCATATATATATATATATATATATATATATATATATAGAGAGAGAGAGAGAAAGAGACGCGAGGAGGGGTAAAGTTCGACCTGCAGAAGTGCATATACAATAACCCGCCCGGTATACCTATACCCATACCGGCTACGATAATAACTGAGTTTAAATTAAATTCATAAATCCTACGCGACTATAATAATATACTACGCAAAACGGTTGTGCATTATGAGTTATATTATTATTATTATTATTATCGATTATACAACATACACCAAACACACGCTATTATAATAATATAGTCCTGGCAACAATAAATAAATTGTAAAAAAAAAAAAATGCAGTTATTACTTGGACATTATAGTCTATAATAAATCGCTTCGAGCACAGGCCCGCAACATCATAATTACATATTAAAAACGCGCGTATATTATTTTATGTTGGCACGCAGAACCGCCGGATTAAGAGAGCCATAGCCCGGGGGCCCTTAACAAAAAGAGCCTCCGGAAAAACGTACTAACTATTGTCGTCTTTCTAAAATCATTTCGCTAAGAATAAACAAATAAATAAATAATTACAATTTTTTTTTTTTTTTTAATAAATACCCACTGTGTAACTACTCACTCAACTACTCACATAATCTCTATAAGAAACGTTTTATTTTTTTGTTGTAAAATTAGGGTCCCCAGAATGGATTAGCTCTGGGCCACTTACTTCATTAATCCGCCCCAAAGCAGGATATTTTTCCATTTGAAGTTAAAAGCATTATTATTAATTTTCTATGATCTTTTCCGAATTCATCTACGATGAATCATCTAGAGCAATTTGTCTAGACCGAGCTATCTGATGCAAGCTTAACATGCATAAGCCATAAGTATAAATAAGGGGGTGAGTTGCCTCCTATGTGTGCCCTTAATGGTACGTAATAAATGTCGGTGTGTCGTCTGAATAGGTATTTCGTGTCGTAGAGTGTAGTTCTGTAACTTTTCGTCCGATCGATCGGATTTGATCGTAGTTTGATCAAAGGACAATAAGCTAAATTAACCCGGTAATATTCTTTAGGAATCTTTCGTTTTAAAGTACATTAAAACTAAAAGAAACAAATTAATAAAAGTCCGAATATGTATGCAGTTTAAACGTTATAAATTATGGTTTCCGATTGAATTTAATTGAACATTTTCCATTAACACGTACGACAAATCAATTCGAATACCAATGTCGATTACAATTTCAATAAACATGAAATAAATTAATGATATTTTAGGTACCAATTATCACCGAATATTTTCTAATATATTTCTCAAATACCTCATAGGATTCGGTTCCGTCAAGTTTCCCCTTCTCCTGAAAATAGTCAAGTATCTATTCGAATACTTTTACAATTTTTATAACTGGAAATATTTGCTAATATCCGATTTACTCAATGACAGTTGGATTTCACCACATTTTATTGATTCATTTGTTCGTTATAAAAATTAAATATTAAGATAATATTAAAACACGAAATTCTGATAATAAATGTAATTTATTATTATTATCGTTCATTATTGTATTGATTTATTTTAGAAATTGTAATTATTAGTCAATAGATGATTTATATTTTCTTAAAGCCAATAGAATTATTTTTAAAATGTATTTACAATTGAAAGAGATTTCCGGTAGTATCGTTTGGTGGAAAATGCAACCGACGGCAAAACAAACTCCGCTGCATTATCTAATTCTGTTAGGATTTGTAAATTGATTATGAAACCTTTTCACCGTGTATAAGAAACGCAATTGGATTGGACGTTTAAACGATTTACGACTTAATAATAAAACTTTAATAAGCATTTTATGGTCCGATAAAGGTATTTTCGGGTGGAGAAAAAATAAATTTATAAAGAATTTTTTTTATAAAAACTACTCACGATAAGGTATATTTGAATGTATGAACAAACGTTTATCGATTCTGTTTACTAACCGGATCAAATTCATCAGATTATAAAAAAAAAAAAAAAAACGAGTAAATTATAAATTCAAAGTGTAGTTTGGCGGTAAATACGCGTTCAATTGTAGATAAAGCTGGGTGTTCTTGTTTAAATATTATTAATTTTAATATACGTTTACATTTTGTTTGTTTCGTTTGATAAGTTTCAATTTTATTATCTAACAAATAACTACAATTTAGTTTTAAAAATATTGCAATTATTGTCCGATGAAAATCCGATATACTTCCAAAATGTACAACAGTGGCGCACCCATGGTTTTAAATTGTATTCGTTTGTTACTACAAAATAAATAAGAACTATTCGTATTTTAACGAGTTTCAACATAAAATGCTGATGGTGATAAAAATAAATTACAAAAATTGTATTCACATAATATTCAAGCCCGATTTCCCTTAATTATTAAGAAAACTATAAGGAAAATAAAAAATGACATCCTCAAAATACCAACCGGACAAAATGCACTACCAGACACCATTTCAGTAGTTTTTAAACAAGAAGAGAAAAATAGTATACAGGCAACAAAAAAAAGAAAAAAAAAGCATACTGCACAGTAGAACCAATACATGTCTCGACATCTTTAGAATTAAAATTGTTTTACCATTGTATTCAGTGTAAAACGTTATAAACCGTTTCATGCCATGTGTGGTCATATTATTTAAATTACACAATCTGTAAGTACATAAAATAAAATATACTTAAAACGTTAAGTTAATTAACGTTTAACTTTTTTACACGATTAACTTTTAATTTAACATTTTACTTATTTTGCTTACTCGACGTATTAACTTGAGCCGAATTCTCATGGGACGTGGGGTTTATTCGACTTGTTTAAAATGTGAACCTTTCATTTTTTTTTTTTTTTTTTTTTTATAGCTTTATTTTCCAAAAAATAAAAACACATTTGTAATATGTATTATCATCGATCTATCAAGATAGATATTAACCAATATTAACTTTTAAACTTAACGATGATTAAAAATAAAATCATTAAAATACATTTGTAATTCGACTTAACGAGTTAAAAAAAAAAACTCGCACACTTTTGCTCATAATACCACCACGGGAATATCAAATGTGCACTAGACGAGAATGTCGAAGAAATGGAAAAAAATGTAAACGATGGTACCGGAGAAACGGGCGAATAAAGTAAACTGTCGGCGATGCTGGATCGTCTTCGGTTCGCTCTGGAAATCATTGACCGGAGTTTGGCGGCTACAACTCTCCGGAACGATAATAAAAATCGTTTCGCGAGTTTTAATAATATTATTATTATTATTATTATTATAGTCGTTTTAAACGCACAAAGAAACGCGGTATTTTGTTAAAATCCAATATAAGACCTTTGGGGCGTTTAACAATACCGGACCCTTTCGAGTAAATTATTTTAAACGAATAATTATAATAATAATATTATTATTATTATTATTATCAAACGGCCCGCCCACCGTAATATTTATCCCGAGATTTTTCCCGTGGAAACGACAATATTCGTCCGCTCTAATACAAACGGTAATACTATTATAATATACGCGTATATTTTATATATATATATATATGCACACACTGTATAGGTATTATAAACGTTATATTATTTGTTTCGAGTACAAAAGACGAGGTAATTATCGGGTATACGATATTAATCCCCCGTCCCCGTATACCTACACTCGCCGGGCGGGGCGCGCTACACTCTCGCGATCCGGCCAATTGTTTCGCCGTCATTGCGCCGTTCGGGGTAGACTTATTCCGGCCCTCGCGTCGTCCGCCGCCGCCGCCGCCGCCGTTTCGGAGCATTCCGATATGAAATTAAGCCATATTAATAATAACCAGCCGGCGCGCAGTGGCTTTTGGGCTGCGGGCCTTTGTCTTATTTACCGACGTCTGTCGGTCGGATTTAATGTCATTACGATGATACGGCCTAACAATGCCCGCGGCGAGATGAACGGCGGCGGCGGTGGCGGCGGCAGCAACAGCGGCGGTGGCGGCGAAACGGCGGTCCGCTGCCGGGGTGTGGCGGAACGCACCGCAATGTTGCCAGGGCAACACTCCTAAGCCGAATCCTCATATTATATATATATATATATATATATATATATATATATTGTATGTCCCTTTCGCTTGCCGTCGGCAGAATAAACGTTTGGTTTTGTAATCATCCATCCATATATCTGAATGTACAATATTGTTATCATCGTCGTGGAAATCGCGACGGGAAACCACGAATACCGTGAATACCCGATTTTAGGCACAAGCGGCGGATTAACGTCAAAGGGGGGTCTTGGCTCGGGGGCGTGTTGAATCGCATAAGTGGCGCCGAGGCCCGAGGCTACGGCGGTTTTAAATAAAACTTGTACAAAAACCACCTAACGACGAGGACGAAAAAAAAACCATTTGTGTTTATCGGCGCATTGTCAGGCGGGTGTTTCCGTACTTATCGGACGGCGGAGACAGCGACGAGGAAATCGCGACCGGTAAAATGTGCACTATCAAAGAAATGCGTTTTTTTTTTTTTTTTTTTTTTTTTAAATTATAATATCGACAGTTTAACTCAATGTTAGCCGAAGTGCTGTCGCCGGACGGCTCCTCCGTCAAGCCTACACGTCGTTATGTTGTACGTTTCATTAAAACACGCTATCATTTCAGCCTATTGTACAGAATGTCCTTTTTCTGCTCCCAAACGCATAAAATACTGTTTGCGGTCTACGACCACATCAGTCCAATTGAATCTCTTTAAAACATGGAAAATGAACTAACTGCTGGGGCTATTCTAAAATAGTTCAAATGAATTCGCCACCGGGAAATCTAGAAAGCAAATTATTATTTTATATAGGTAATCAATAACAATCCTTTGATACAAAATACTGTTGTTTTCATTGTACTTTTCGTGTTTGTTTTTATACAATTTATTATAATATAATATTGACAATAAAAAAAAAAAAAAAATACAAGTGAGTGGTATAAAGGATTTACGGGTATGTGACCGCAAATACTCCGTGTTTGATTCACGAGTAAATTTCATAATCCGGCATTGTATTTTAGGACAACGGCATAACAAGAGGACGAGGGATGGGGGAAATTGCACGGTTATTACGTGCGATTTTAGTTTTTATACGGTTAAATTTATACAACACGAACGAAGAACGCGAGTAAAACCGACGAGGAAAATAAAATATTAATATTAGAAAAATACATAACGAATTGCATTGGTTTCCACTAGAACGTAAACCCAGTGGCATTTTCGGGAATTTCTATTGGGGCGATTTACATTATTTATTATGGTGCGAAATAAGCCGACGATAATTAACTAAATATTTACACGCGTACAATAATTGATTGAAACGTTGTCAAGGAGGAAGTCGAAGTTTCGGGCCGTGTATCAGATGGAAAGTATGTAGCGGTAGATAGAGAAAATCGAAGAATTGGTCGTGGATACGTTCGGTTGGAAACGTTGGCCGAACCCAGGGCGAATAGGAAGAACGGAAGCGAGGACAGTATAAATAATCAACTTCTGTAATATTATCAGTGTGAACGGGGCGATTTTAGTCGTGTATTACAATATCGTAGTAAATATTTTTATCCGACACCATACAATACGGAATGTGATAGCTAATTGACAATGGCATTCTGCACACGATTATTATGTTCCTGTGTATGCAATTTAATAAAGTACCTGCCTACATGTGATATTTGAAACGCGGATAAATAGCTGTACGTATAAATTTGTTTTGTCATTTACAAAATAACTCTTTTGTTAATTTAATAATACCCACCCTTGTAATTAGAAACCTTAGTGTAATCATACATCACGCACACATTACTGCGAGTACTGTGGATATATCAGCTTAACGAAAATCGTGTAATTAATTTTAAATCAAACGGAATTTTCCAAACTTACCGAGTTCATAAAAACATTGAATTATGTAAAGGGTTTCAACTTTCAAGTATAATACTCGTATATAATGTATAAACGCTGTTATATACGTATTGTTATTATGAGGGGTTTCTCGGATTTCAAATGTTGCATTTTTGAGGGTTAGACTTATATTATTGTCGGCTGGCCCCGGCAGTACAATACAACGAATCAGTCTTTTGTCGAATTTTTGATCTTTAAGAGCAAAATAGGAAGTCTCAAAGGGATTCGAAATGGATATAGTCATTCATTGTCTACCATTATATACGCGTCATAGAACTTTAGACCAATTCCCTGTCCATCGGTCTAGATCAATTTAGTAAATTCTGAAAACAGATTTGAATTCGACATACGCTTTTTATATTAACGTAGTTTTTATTTATACATTTTTTTTTTTTTTTTTATACAATTACGAATTTGAATCTGTGGGGAACAAATTTTAAACTCGTATAACATTTAAAGTATTTATTTATATTGTAACGAATACATTTCGTTAACAATGTATACTCATAAGTAGGGCTCGAAAGTTGTAGGATTTGCGTGTTTTCTGTATGCTTCCTATTTACAGCAGATCAAACTACAAATTCGTTTCATGCGCATTGCGAGGTCAAATATGAATTATTTTATGTTTTTTTTTTTTTTTTTTACATATTTTGTATATTTTTACCATATTTAACAAAAAATGCACATTTGGTTATTTTGCGCATAATTTACACCTTTTAGAGAAATAAAATATTTTCCTACAATTATATATTTGTTTGTCCATGCGCATCAATAACCATATTGATGGACTTAAATTATCAATATGTCTAACGTGAATGTCTGATATAATAGGTATCTATCAGGTAGGCAAAACATATTTTTGTATTAAATATATTTATTTTTATTTTCAGCGTAATATCAAGCTTCGAGGGGAAAATTATAGTTTAAATAATTATTTTCAAATATGCATGTTTTTTTCATTATTCTATATTTCAAAATTGTATTTTTAGTGTTTTTACATATAAAAAATACGGAATTTTTTTATTTTTTTTTTCGTGCACACATTGCTTAATTGAACTCCTATAACTTTCGATGCCTACTTATGAGTATTCTATGGGGATAATTTATATAATATGGTTAATTTGAAAGAAAAAAAAAATAATAATTATTGAAATCCATATCATTCTGTCCGTATTAAGTTTATTAATTATTTTCTATTGACGATTGGCGGGCTATACATTGTTTATTAATGTATTTTAATGATATGTTATTACTGTAATGGAATGTTGGTAATTATTTTAAATATTTTTGTAATTTATACATCGTACCTGTACAATGCAATAACTCAAAGTTCTCGTACAGGTTCGTATGTATTTATTACAATAATTATTATTTCACAATTAATACTATTATTAAACAGATGTTATTCGACTTGTTTATCATTGTACAGTGGCGGTCCAAACGATCGAGTCATCGGGTGTGGGGTGTGTGGGGGGGAAACAAGGCTGATTTTTTAACGACATGTTACTATAGTAGTAATAAGTAATAATTACATAATATTTATAGTATTATTTGTTTCGTTTTCCCTTGAATGACGATGGTTTTTTTTTAAATCAAAACCTTTCGTATTTACACACAATCCTTATATACCTATACCTAATACTGGAGGCTTTGGTTTTTTCCATTTTTTTTTTTTTTTTTTTTTTTTTACGTATTATATTTAGTTATTTGTATTGCATATATATATTAATATTTTATACATTTATTTATTATTTTTATAAATATATAGATAATATAATATACGTTATTATAAATACTGAATGGAACTGTGATCATGTGCAGGATATATCCCATCATACCAGCGTTATACAGCCCCTGCCATTATAAATATGTGCTGAACAATTTAGACAAATATAATAATATAATATTATGTCAATCGTGTGGGTATTTTTTTTTAAATTTTCGTTGCGAGTATCCAAGTAATTGTGGTTTGCATAAATAAATTATTTTAAAATGACTATAATTAAAATATATTTAATATTCGAGTTCATCAATATTTTTTTTTTTTTGTTACGTCTAAACGTTTAATAATTATTATTTTATAAAAAAATCTTTATAGTTATTTATTTTATAATTGACTGACATAGTAAGTACTAACTGATGTTTGATATAAACTTTTAAAAATACAGTGTTTTTTTTTTTTTTTTTTTGTATGGAAAAGTTGGTTTTTCCATTAAACTCGTAATATGATTGATGCGATTTAATAATATTCATAGATACGTAAACCCTTTGGTTAAGGAATATAATAATATATTTTATTACAAACTTTATCGTGCATTTTAACCATTTTTTGCAATAAAATTTGGTGGGAAAATTTGTATAATATTATCCATGACGATCTGAGGTCGTTTTAAATGTTTCATAATATTTATTTACAAAATACATATTGCAAATATGTTCCCTGGTAAATATTTTATCGGTTTGGTCAAATCATTTAAAATGAATAAGATGAACAAAACAAATTAAATTTACTTAAAACCGGAAAAAAACCAAAAGCAATCTGTGTCTTATTTACTGCAGTAGGTAATAACTAACTAACTAACCAACTAACTATTGATAAAACACCATGTAATATATACATATAAAGTAGATAATAATGAAATATAAAAAAATACAAACGAGTAGTACTTACATGAAAAATATGAGAACGTGTAATATATTGTAAACAAATGAATGGCATCGTATCGGATTTAATATTGGTTGACTGTTATCTGTTGGTTCAATCCAAATCGAGCGTAATATATTGGGTAAGTACGTTTAGTACATTCTAGTGATGAGTAATTTTGTTTCCTTCGATGCCGATCTTATACTTTGATTCTGTACGAATGGAATCTATTTATTATCTGCAATTTACAATAACTATTCCGATACTTACCACACACAATTTATAGGAAACGTTCGATAATATATTTCATATATTATATTACACTATTACATATTACACTAATACATATATTACACTCCGAATGTACAGAATAATAATAATAATAAAAAGTTAATTTTCGTAATGACTTACGAAACATGAACATTTTTGTTTTCCACAAAACTTTTCATTCAAAGAAAAACCGAAAACTTTGCAAATATTTATACGATTCGAAAACCGTTGCGCTTTAAGACTTTAATGACGATAAAGCGTATCGTAAAATAAAATAAATGTAATTATTAACAACGGATATTTAGTATAAACTCTTAATAACCATTATAGTTATGTATCTGAAATACTGTTGTGGTGTTGTTTTTTTTTTTTTTTTTTCCCCCGATTTCATTAATTATCAAAATTATTGAAAATATTAAGGCTATTCGACTGAAATGTTGGTTTGTCGATATTAATTTAAAAAAGTACCCGGACGTTATTGTTATAACCTCCTATATATTTGCGGATGTGATGATTCGGTCAATAGAAATGCAATATCGTTATTGAAAACCGTTAATTAATAGTTACTCGTATAACGTAATTATTGCACGTGTAGAAGTAAAATTACGAAACAAACTGCAGTGTCTACACGATACCTGCATTTAAATCGAAATTAGTATACATACCCGTATGCTCCAATATTACAGTTGTTTTTATTTTTATTTTTTTTTCAAGTAGACACTACGAGTGTGTAGAGAAGTTTTTAAAACATTTTGTGAAATATTTGTCTTGAATAAAGAAAAAAAAATAAAAAAACGGTAGAATACACAGTGGAATTTATTTATAACTGTACGCAACGATAAAACATTGCTAACGAAATACGATTCCGAGCGGAAGTTCGGTTGAACATATTTTGAAATGCCGTCAAAATGTGTACGTGATCCGATTATATAATAAAAACAAAACTAGTAAATTACGCTCAAACATTTTCGAAAATGGCTTAAACAAATTCGTCCACATAAAATCAAATCAAATTTTTAAAAACCTAGACAATTTCAAATGCATAAAAACATCGTCAGAATAGTATGGATAGTATTTGTCCACGTCTAGAAACGACTAACGTTAATATTCTTGAGAGAATTTCAGGTTTCTACAACTTTTCAACCGGATGACAAAAAAAAAAAAAAACAAAGAAACCTTATTGCCGTACATTTTTCCGTTTTTCCCATTTATTAGGAAAACCAGAACAATAATCCGCTAGATCCAAAATGATTTCAGGAAAAATGTAGAAAATCGAAACAGGATTTCTAGTAGAAATGTAGTTTACAGACAGTGAAGAAGAAGAAGAAGAAAAAAAACAAATAAAAAGACACATCATAGTAAAACCAATAAATTGATAAAATATATTACTCTGTAAATCAAGTACCGACGATATAAGAAAAACCTAATGATTTAGTCTTCAGTTATTTTTTTAAAACACTGTCCGAACAGATTTGCAGACGATTACGTTGCAATCGTTTTATTATACGTATTATCGGCGTGTGAAAAAAAAAAAAAAAAAAAAACAAAAACAATAATGTAACGTTATTAATTAATATAAAATATTATAAAAAAAAAAATTAGCTCGTTAATGTTAAATTGTATAATGAATACGAGTCCGTTATCTCATCATTCGACGCGCGTCTACGTACGTTATAATATTTTATTATACCTATATATATATATTAAAAAAAAAAAAAAAAAAAAAAAAAAAAAAAAAAACAAAAACATTACAATACCGTCAGTATACGTTTACAAATATTGTTTTACTATACGATTGTTATAAAATTATAACATAGTTCGACTGGCGGTCCAAAGTTTCCGTCAGGAAGTCGGTGTATAATAATACCCGCCCGTATCGTTGTTGTAATCGTGTCTATCGTGTTGTTTTAACAGTGACCCGCGCGCGGTAAAAAATAAAAAATAAAAAAAATCCACCGGGCCTCAGTTTGAAACTCGGTTACAACAAATAATTTAACATTTCAACCGCGGTAAAACATTCGGAAGAACACAGGGACACCACAACGCGTTGTCGGTGTGATTTGTACTCGGTTTCGCGTGCTGCCGAACATCGTTTCCGTACCGATACGCGTTTTTCACACGTACATAAAATTTATATTAAAAAAAAAAAAGAAAAAAAAAAGGCGTTCATGGCCGGGGGTTCGTCTTCTGGAAGTAGCCCGAGGAGGAAACACGTCCGGGCCGGCAAAGCCAATAGACAGCGGTACAACGAATTAAACAGAAACAACAACGCGGTATGTAAAATTAATATTAGATTTTTTTTTTTTTTTTTTTGATTCCGAGCATAAAGCGATTATTAATGTGTCGGCGACACTACGATTAACAATGAACAGTCGTTTTTCTGTCGTTGTTCGCGTTAACACGAATACGATTTCGTTATTTACATTTGTCGGCGATTTAAGGTGGAATATTCGTTAAAACTATTCGTTTTAAGACACGGACTGGATTATAATATCGATTTCCAATTGAAATGTATGAAAAACGACGATTTATCGTTTCGAAAACATATATAAACTGAATTACCCTATACTCTCCCGACTTTCCATCTAATAAGCCACTGGGCTTACACATAGTGTTTAGGTATGTCGAAATTATGTATTTGATGAGAAAAAATAATAAAAAATTTAACAAATGTCACGTTTTTTTTTTTTTTTTTACAAGATTGTATTATTAAAAAACTATAATAATGGTTTATATTTTTCTTATATTTTGATTACTCGTATTAATCCGTCATCGCGATTTGAACGCCACATTTACTCACGCCGGCCGTCGATATTGTTCTATCAAAATACATAAATGTTTTCCCGTCAAATCGCAAATATAAATTCAAATACTATACACCCGTACGCTATCGAAATTTACTAATATGTATAAAGTGGTACGTGCGGATGAACTTACCAAAAAAAAAAAAAAACATATAATATAGACATCGGTCCGAAGTATAAAAACATAGAAATAAACAAAACAATATAAAATAAAATAAACGTAAACGTTTGACTCTGAGCGCACCGGCAACGAGGTTAAATATTATTTAATATTAACAACCGTTGGTATTCTCGTTTAGTTTTTTTTTTTTTTTTTTTTTATGATATAATATCGAATATTAATAGGTCATTACGATAATGCGTAATGTTGAGCATTAAAACACATTATTACGATATTATTACGAACGCGGCGACGGCGATCGCCTGCACACGGCCGCGTTTATTGTTACCATTTTCATACGAAACCGTTTCCAATATCATCATATCAATTATTCACAATTAACCTGACTTCGGAAATAAATAATACCATTGTGATAATTTTATATCGTTTTACCGGATTCTTGATGCGAAAATTTGGAATCGAATTAAAGTCGAAAACGACCCGGTTAAAGACCAACGTTTACCGAAAATACGAATCCAATTCGTGTTTCGGTCGTACGGTACGAAATTTGAACGGATAACCGAGTTAATCTGAACTCGTTCATCCCGAGGCATTCGAATACTTAAATTTTTGTTTTTCCCCCCCCCGCCCCCGCCCCCGTAATGTAAATATCGAGGGTATTATTATAAAAAACATAACTTTTGTTCGCGTAATATTTTCATTTTCGTCGCGAACAAAGTAAATAAGAATAAATCAAATGCCAAATTATTGTTTCGCTCGTCTAATTCAACTAAACACCGTCGGCTTACCACCGTAACCGTTTTGTTGTGAATTTATTCACAATGCGTTTACATTTTCGTTTCGGAGTCGCGAGTCTTAATGTGAGAACATTGCGGCACATGCCCAAAACGTATGGCGATGTTTTTTTTTTTTTTTTTTTTTTTTTTTTTTTTATTGATGTGGGTTTTTCTGCTCGAGAATATCCGCGGCGCTATAATAGCACATAACTTTTAGCGTATAGGATATTATACTTACTGCGTGCGCTCACTTATAGAAATTGGGCATTGTTCCCACAACTCTCGTATACAGTAGGGTGCCAGAACAAAAAAAAGAAAACAAACGAAAAATAATAATAAAAAAAAAAAAAAAAACACGCCAGACTAGCGAGATAATAAAAAGAAAATAGAGGTACTTGCTAATGTCGCGGCGAAATGTCCGGTCGCCAGCTGTACGTATGTGTATACGGGCCGAAGAGGAAGAGAACGCGAGTAAACTCTGTGAATAAAAATAAAAAAATAAAAAAAGTTCTTTGCCAGGGTTTGAAATAAACCCTTTTTTTTTTTTTTTTTTTTGCTTCCCGTTTGACATATGCCACTACTATATATATATATTATTATTTCTCGAACACTAGAACCTCTGAAATTAGGCGCTCTTCGAGTGATGTTTGTTATCGTGCGTTTCGACGTAATAATATAATAATATATCTGATCGTTACAACACATTCGCAGAGTTTTTTAAACCGGATACAGGGTCGTAGATTTGAGTGCTATTGTTCAGCGTACGGTAGTAGAGGCACCTACCTATATACACTGTTTGCAGAACACCGAACAAGAAAAATATTGTTAAATCGGCCAAATACTTATTTTCATATTGTATAAAGTACCGTTTTTAATTTTAATTTTTTTTTTTTAATTACGCTAAAAATACATATCGTATATTACCGCTATAACGATACGTTTATCGAATAGTACCGATGTACTCCGTCTCTGGTTTCTAGGCCTCTATAAGTACCGTCCGTGTGAGATCTCGCACCCAATTCTCCGTTTTTCTCTATTAATTTATTTTCTTTTAACAGTTCGAATCTCCATCGAGTATTTTTAAATTTTTTTTTTTTTTATATTACATTTTTCCACCTCGTTCTGGGCCTTCCTAGAGAAATGTTTTCCCACACGGATTCTACTCCATCGCAACTTTTGTTAGCTCATACTTACTACTAAAAGCATGTCCCGTCTATTGTAGATTTCTCCATGTATCGTCTACGACGATTCAACTTTAGATTAAGGCCTCTGGCTGTGCGTTCATACTCCTTCCCCACTCACCACTATCACTATCCTTGATTGGTCCGACGATTTTTCTTCTAACATTAGGAACTTTTCCTCGTCCAATTTCCCCTTAGTGGCATTGTGTTTGTGCTGCGTACAGGATTACTGGACGAATCAATAAGTAACGTATCTTTGATAACGATCGTGATCCCAATATTTTTTCCCGTTTATGAAAAAAAAAAAACACTAATAAAAACCGTTTTGTATTCAAGCAGCTATTTCTCGGGCTATCTCACGATGTTCTGTTATTATTGTCTCGAGACCATAACGATCCGATATTCTGGCGACCGATATAAAACCAAAAATGATATGCGGGTGAAAAGGTTAAATGCGGGAACGAGAAGAAACACAGTGTAAAAATAAAACACATAAGATATACCGCCATATATTTTCCAGAAAGAAAAATCCTCTGTCATCGTAAATATGTACTTCTGGACACATATTATACACGTTGCTGCTGTTATACTACACGATATCAGTAAAATGTGCCAAAAATATAAATTCGCGTGGAACCCCAAAAAAACCATTTCGAACAATATAATATAAATAAATAAAAAAATATATATTTAAATGTATTTTTTTTTTTTTTTTACAAAACATAAAAGCATAACGCACAATAAATATCCCGACCGCGGGATATTTTTTTTTTTTATTCCTCTCGGTGATGGTGATAGTTTTATGTTTAGGGTTTGGATTTCCACGCACTTTGGATTGTTTTCCAATGCTTTCTGTGCTCTGATCGTTTTGTCAAAAATTTATTTATTGTATTTTTGAATGAGATAAAGAAATTTTGTATTGCATTTTTTTAATTTCAAGGACATTTTTTAACTTCTTTTGAATGTTGTAGGGCTTTGGGGCATTTTTGGAGGTTTCTGATGTAAAATTCGATTTTTTAATTTTTATTTTTAAGATTTTTACACGCTAACGTGATTTTTATATATTGTTTTTATATCGTATCTTAAAATATGGTAATATTTCCCACCCGGTAGTACTTTATTTGAAAAATCGGTCGTTAACAAAATGGTTTTCAGAGCGAAATTCCGTATTTTTCCGTTCTTTTCTCATAAAATCGTTCTGTTACTGTGATTAAATGTAACTATTATCTTTTTCACTACCCGCGATAAATAAATAATAATAACAACTAGTGATAATTTAATTTTTAATTTCACCTTGCCCGTGAACACTGGACAATCCACAAACCGACCTACATAAGTCTGAACAAAACAACATATAGTAATATATATTGTACTTCAGACCGTTTAAACCGTCGGGCTTTTTACGAATTGCCCGGTCATAATAATGTACAGTGTATTTAAATTAATGTCACATCCTGTTTAGTGCCCATGTATATTTAGTATATGAACATTATTTTGAAATAAATTGACGATAAATGTAATATTTACTAGCACAATGATCGTTAAATGTATTAGTGTATTAGACAATCGAATAAATTACTATGTTATGGTATAAGTTATGTAAGTAATCGGAGTTATGTAATATTAACACAATAAATAAGTATTGAGGCTGTTATCAGTTGTTTTGTACATCAATAACAACAGTAGTATTATAGGCAAAATACTCTAAAGCGGTAAATCAAAATGATAATTTATGTGAATTTACGGTTCGAGGTGCGCCGATTCGATTGGATTTACAGAAAAAATACCTAATGTTATTTTAACACATCTCCGCGATTCTCGTAGCGTCAGCATTATCTAGAAAATTCATTTTGTACAGCAATAATGTTCGTATAATGTAATTATTTCTCGGTACCTACAGAAAATAGTAAAATTCACGAATTATGTAACTTATTGAATTCAGTTTTAAAGCTTTTATTTAGATGATTTTTATTTTTATTTTTTTTTTTTTTTTACCGTATTAGGTTATTTTTACCATTTAGATTCTAAGCGATAAGTTTTATTATGGTTTTTTCTGTTGTTTTTTTTTTTGTTCTGTCTGTAAACAAGTTTTCGATCAAAACACTTGCTCAAATCATCAACTTCAAGGAGGGTATCTGGTAGTAAATGTTGTCTAGTTGGTGTATTGAGAAAGTGACTTTTTTGTTTTCTTTAAATTTGTCTTAAAAATAGGGGATGGAGAAACGGGAATATATTCAAGTAACAACGGTTTCTGTTAAAAAATGTATTTTAGATTCTAAACGAGATTCTATGGTATGTGCTTTTTTTGCTGTTTTTTCTATTTATAAAAAACTTTTCTACTAGAAATATTATTTCGATTTTCGAGTGATTTTTCAAGTTTGATTTTCGTTGTAGTTTTTTCAAGAATTAAGATAAACCGGGAAAACAGTAGGAAAACCGGAAAAATGCACGGCTTTTGTTTTTGGTTGTCAACCGGTGATAAATAATCGTAGAGACCTGTAATTTTCACCCGATACTTAATTCCCATTTTCTGGTCATGATACGATTTTCGAAATAGTCTGACTTGTTTAAGCTATTTGAAATTGTTCAGGATTTTTTATTTTTTTTTGTAAATGGTGCGCTTATATATTTATATTTTATAGCACAGTTTCGATTCGTGTTTGATAAACTGTATTGAGATTTATATGTTACGTATTATTGGGGATTCGTGAAGATTATATTGGTGTTAAATTGTCAAAACTGTTGAAAA
Source organism: Tuberolachnus salignus (assembly GCA_956483605.1). Classification (NCBI taxonomy): domain Eukaryota; kingdom Metazoa; phylum Arthropoda; class Insecta; order Hemiptera; family Aphididae; genus Tuberolachnus; species Tuberolachnus salignus. The sequence goes on from OY101438.1 coordinate 20,180,402, forward strand.
TATTTCCTACTGATCAGTGACCACGTTGTATAATATTATTGTATTATCGAGTGTACTATTTGTTAGCATATATAACACATTGTTGTCGGTTTTGAGTTATAAATTCAGTGAAAATATACTGGAATTGAATTAGATTTGTATTCACGTACCCTCAAAAAAAAAAAAACCACTACAATAATTTGTACCGCTGAACAACAAAACTAAAATATGCTATAATATAAGTATTCGGTAAACATTTCAGGTCTCAACGATTATTTCTACTGTAAATTACAATTAAAAAAAAAAAAAAAAAAAACGATATTTGAAAAATTCTTATCGTGTAAATGTTCACGGTATCCCGACGTGTTGTGTCGTTATGTTAAAATAAGGAAAATCAAGAAAAATCTCCTAAACGCAGACTCGACTAGACAACATTTTCTACCAAAAACCACTCCCGGTGTTGACGATCGAGAAGTCGAGAAGTCGTTGCCGGGGTAAACAAAAATTATCGAAAATAAGCACACGCCGTAGCGAAACCAATAGGTATTTTATGCTACGCCCGGTATCGTCTAATACGAAAATAATCATAAAATAGACGATAATTTACTACAAACTATACCCGTTTTTGGATATTATTAGGTTCGATTGAATTTACCCATCGGTAAAATTATTTACTGCACGAAACCGTCGTGTGTACAATGTGTTATTAGATCTCGAAAAATAATTGTTTTTTTTTTTTTTTTTTTTTTTCCGTCAAAAATAAAACGAGCGCTTGTTATTTCTGTGTAACTTTTATCAATATTAATTTACCGTTATGCGCCTAGTAAAATATTTACAAAACAATATAAATAAAATATGTATACTTATACTTATCGTGTGTGAGGGGGGGGGGTAGAGGGGGAGAAACCCGCGCGTGGCGTAAATATTGCGCGAACAAGCGAAATATCTGTGCAAATAAACATCTGACGACGTAGGGACGATAAACGACAGGGCGCGAACCGTGTACATAATATAAATTACTCGTATAGAGGCGACCGTAGAATTTTTTTTTCCCATGGGGGGAGAGTGCAAGTTTTAATAATACATATTTATATAAATACGTATTTATATAAATATATGTTATATAGAATAAATATAACATAAATAAAAAAAAAAAAAAGGGCTTTGCCGCGCTATTGTATGGTTACCACAGTAACCACGAATACTTTTTTTTTCTTCTTTTTTTTTTTTCTACAATCATTTATATTATTTGATCAACACGGTAAATCAACGGACCATTCCGGACGGACAGATCAAAAGAGACACTGAGAGACAATGCGAGAGACGCATTTATACTATATCATCGATTTCTGCGGGTTTAATTACTTCGTATAAACGTCTCGTCGCAGTGATATTATCATACTACAATAGATAAATAAACGTTGTTCGTGTGGCGATTTATTTCGTTACTTACTGACTAATTAGTAACGATGCCTTATGACGAAAAAAAAAAAAAAAAAAAAAAAAAAACCCACGCGTCTCGTAGTCATAATAGTTGGATTTTTTCCGTCGGAAATAAGACGACTTTATGTAGGGCGCGTTGAACTCGGATTTTTTAAAAGTATAAACCAACTCTACGGTGAACGATGCAACGCGCCTGTGATAATAATGATAACGTATTATTTTCTTATTCTGTTAACAGCCATATATACTGTATTATCGTAAATAAAAAAAAAAAAAAAAAAAAAAGGAAATAATAATAACGTCGTCGACCGATACGGACGTTGCGGCGAGCTCGTTTCTCGCCATCATCGCTATTATCGTAGATTATTATTTTATTTCAAAGTCTCCAACGTCGTCGGCAAGGAACGCGTATAATATAAATTTTAACGAGCGTTCAAATAGATACAGGGTGATTTTTTTCTTAATAAATTCAATGTCTGCCAAGCGCGTTTCTTATCAATCATTTAGAGGTTAATTGTCTATGTTACATTAAAACACTATATTTTCAAACTCATCTACCCTACACCTACTTTCCTCTATCGAGTATAAACTGTTGATTTTCAAATTACAACCATCTTTTTCCTTTCCCGTTTCATTCAGGGAAGCGTAACTAATTTCGTATCCGCTTCCAGATGATAAAAAAAAAAACCTTTTCCCGGCGCCTCCGGTCTAAATCTTAAATCGTTATTACACGCAAATGGTAAATATCCAATACTACGGTGCATATCGAAACGTTTAGAATAAAAAAATGGTCTATTTTCGACCATGACCCGGAAATAAGGGGGGAGTGATTCTATTTACCGTTTGGAAATCAAAAACCGACACACGAATATTTAAAATATTGGACAAAATATTTGGAAAAAAAAAAAAATAATAATAATAATAATAATATTTGAAGATATCTTACATAAATCGATAAATATCTTATTGATATCTTTACACGGCCTTTGTGCGATCTTTAGATGGTCTAAGAGAGAGTTATTCGTGCACTTTGTACGATATTTTTAAAGTATACACAGCGTAAAAATACTTTACTGAAAATCGGGAGAAAAACAATGGGAATAATCGTTGAGCGTGATTATATATTCAAACTCGTCTACCCTACTCCTACTTACCTTAAATGAGTATAAACTGTTGATTTTCAAATTACAACCATCTTTTCCCTCTTCCGTTTCGTTCAGGGAAGCGTAACAAATTTCGTATCCGCTGCCGGATGATAAAAAAACAAAAAAAAAAAAAACCTTTCCCGGCGCCTTGTGGTTTAAATGTTTAAATCGGTATTACCCGCAAATGTTATTCGGCGGGCATTCCGTACGGTATTTTCGAAACGTACACAGCGTAAAAATACTTTGCTGAAAACCGGGAGGAAAGAACAATGGGAATATAATTGCTGTCGTCTATTTACCGCCCGATATTATTCGGACTAACCTACCCGGAACCCCGTGTCTTTTGCCCGCCGTGCCACTATATATCGCCCTGTATACACATGTATATATATATATATATATATATATATATATACGTACAGTGTTAGTATAATATTGTATATTCGGCCGCCGACCGGTATTACTCTGCCCGTCCTACAGGAGCGCAACAGGACTTTTAATCCGATTCCGGGAGACTCGGGGTCCCGGGGCAACGGGAAGAACTATTATAATTGATTCGTGACTCTTTTGGCGCGCGGGCATTTGCGGGTGACGGCGAGGGGTTTCCAATAACGTACGCCCCCGGAGGGTAACTTTGCGGGCGGAGAGACGACGCGGGATCGGAATAGAAAGCCGTAATTCTCTCTCTTTTTTTTTTTTTTTTTTTTTTTTTTCTGCTTTTCTTCCCTCGCCCGCACCCTCTCCCCGTTTTCCGCCTTTTATTCCGTCTTCTCCCTAATATACGCCGGCTCGCCTCCACGCCCGTTTCTCTATCCACCTATATATATATATATATATATATATCCATCTCTTCCTCCCGTCATTCCTTTTCCGCTCGAGTCTCCGCAGCACTATCTTTCCGTCTCGTATATATATATATATATATATATAATATCTTTATACATATATATATATAGATACGTAAACGCGAACATCTTTTCAATCTGCGTCCCATTGTGCGGGCGCGCGCTATTCGGACCCAAACGGTTAGAGAGAGTGAGAGAGAGCGAGCGCGGGAGTCGTTAGCGGGTCGCTATTTTGCAACGGACCGCACCGCGCGAACAGAAGTCAGCAGTTTTTCTCGCCGCTCAATGCCGCTCAATGCCGGCGGCGGCGTTCCAATCTCCGTCTAGTTTAATTAAGAACGAACCGCACACGATTATGCCGCCACAGCCGCCGCCGCCGCCGCCACCGCCGTCGACGGGTTCCGTTATGTATACAGGGTGATTTTTGGATTTTTTCTTTTTTTTTTTTTAACCACTATTATTGTATGCTGTTATTTTTCAAAATGTATCGATAAAATACCGCCGCCATGGCCGGTTTCAAAAAAAAAAATGCGATTATGATGGAGTTGTGACGATTGCGACCGCGTTACAATTGTACCGAGAACTGACCGACAGGTTCGCCGTGCTATGAAATAACCTCGATAATAATAAAGTCGATTATTACCAACGATACGGTTTTTTTTTTTTAATTTTTTGTAGTCCGTCGAAATCGGGGAAAACTGAAATTGGCCGCGATGTTGGTTCTTGGGCGACGATATGCAATGTATATTATTATACGACACTGAATGGAAATGAGATTACGGGAGGGATATATATCCCCCTCATTCATTCCCCGTGAATGATGGATAATACTTCTGAACACATGCTTTTGAGTTCGTCGCGAAGTTTACTCGAAAACAACTTTTGCACTTAACCGAAATTGAACCCTTCACAATTTGCATTTCACAATTTGATTTTTTTGATTTTTTCTAGAGTTTTAATAATCAAATTTTCTAGAGTGTTCTAGAGTTCAATTTCAAAATACGTGATAGAGTCTTTTTCAAGTTGACTTTATGATGAATTTAAATAAGTTTTCAAATGTTTTTTTTTCCCGGTCACTCGGATTATTGGAAAAATTGGTAAAAGTCTGATTCTTTTAAACAAAATAAATCCCCTCCTTGGCCTAAATAACCACTTTCCCTCAAACGGATATGGGACCGTAAATTAGTAGAAAAGTCAAATCATTTAGGGATGGTCGTTAAAATGTAAAAAAAAAGAAATTCCGATTTTTTACCCTTGTTATATACGCCGCTTTGAAAAGAGAATATTAAAATTTAAAAAAAAATTATAATGATACGCCAAACACCATAATATAAAATCGGATTATAACGTACCGTTTATGAGTTAGAGCCGTTTAATACTTTGCCCGGAAGAGGAGTAGGGGAGGGTAATACCTTTATATCAATTTTTAGATGGTATTGCCCTATACCGGTCTAAATGGTTCGAAATGGAAATGGGATGCTAATTGAAAATTAAAAGTCGATATGTGTTTATGATAAGTTTAACATATTACATTATTTTTTGAAATTTTACCCTTTGAGACAAATACAACAAGAAGTTCATATAATTTCAATTGTAAGATTATTTATTCTCATTGAAAATGTCAATATATATTAAAAAAATAATTGTTAGGCATTAATTTAATATGCATTTAATATTATTTTTAGTGAGTACAATTTCAAAGTAAACTCCTAAAAGTTGAAAAAACAAAATGATTTATTAAAATATGAGAACGTAATCAAATATTTAGATAATATTAATACATGTATTATTATAATACAATATCGGTTTTAATTTTCTATAATCAGGAAATCACGTAAAATTATAAATAATAATACGAACAATATACCTAGCAATAAAATAATAAATAAAACCAACATTTTTTTTTTTTTTTAATCTAATTAATAATCTTCCTTAGAGGGTAATCCCCGCCCTTTTACATGCGCCTGGTTAACGGAATAAGGGTGTAAATTTGGAAGTATTGTAAACAAGACCATTAAACGATTCTAATATAATGACTGCGCGAAAAACAATAATCGGTTTTATTTAACATTTTCGTATAGATAATCACGATGAAATCATAATAAAAAAAAAAAATTAAAAAAACAATCACCCTGTATATAGTACTCGTTGGTGTATAACCGATTAAACGCATCAGGTCTACGGCTCGGCGCCGGCACTAGAGAGATAATTTTATGTTTTTTTTTTTTTTTAGATTTCGGTTATATTTATTTATTTTGTACGCTTTCGACCAGAAAATTTGCTCCCATAATCGTCAACATTTGCAGCGTTGGCGTACGGTTATAGAAAATTTCGAATCTACACGGTGTGCATTGCAGGGCATATAATTTTTAGATTTCGTGTGTATTTTTTTTTACACAGAAACCCGAAATTTGCACATTTCAATATTAGTTTGTTTTTTTTTATTTTTTTTTTTTATAGGCGCGTATTGGTGTAATTTCCAAAATGTTTTTCTGTTTTATGTTTTGTACGATGCACGCGAATACTATTTATTTGGCCTGCGTATAAATGCACGGAAATTCGATCAAGATTCCACATAGATTAAATCGATCACACGGATAGATTTGCACATTTTAAATCAAGATATTTATCAGCCTTTGGAGTTCAGATTTCGACGAAAATCGTTAAAATCACAGGGTTTCGGCCTGTAGGTACTAAATACCGTCGTGTTCGATTAAAATTTATTTGGCCACGTATGATCGAAATGGTTCGTCCCATTATGCGGTCCACAAACCTGGACCGCCGCGTGCGTTTGCATTGGAGATTCGAAATTCGAAATATTTGTTAAAATAGATATTTATATGACGATGGTGGTTAACGTTCGTTAAAAAGAGAAAATGGATATTCATAGTTTGCAAAAGAGAATTTTATCTATGTAACATGTATTCAATTGTAATATATCATCGTTTATAATAATATGACCAAAGCAATTTATAGTCATATTTATTATGCAACGGATATAATTATTTATGACTGATATTATACATAATATTTATTTTTGTTTCATCAATTTTATTAGTTTTATTTATGACTCGATCGCTACATTTATACCGCACACTGGTAAATTGTGAAATATTTTACTAAACATAGGTACATCTTCTATCAAATAATATGTATTTCGAAAAATATATATTCCGTTGTATTTTCGAATTTTATAATGAATAATAGTAATTTGCTTTTCATTGCGCGACAGTATTTTAATTTTAAAAGCCAAAATTATATTGTAAAATATATAAACTCGTTTACGTCGCCATACCATGGGTAGGTTACTATAAGAAAATCGGTGGAAAGTTTAGAATGAATACGATATAATGTAGATAAATTTGGATCACATACTAAAAGCAAAGATAAATCATTGCAATTAAAACACGGTTCTGAGCCGAGCTCGTTTTAAAGGTCTAGAAGATTTTCATATTAGTCGCGTTTTGTTTCCCTTGTGTAGCTCAAGGTTACCCAAAAATAAACGTAAAATCAAACCGCTGAGTTGTCACTTTTTGTTAGTTATTTTTAAGACTAATTTTTTACCAAAATTCGCTTCTTTTAAGTTACGATTCGAGCTATTTAGAGAAATAGTATTGACCGAAACATTGTTTTTCGAAAAAAAAAAAAAAACCGGCTTCTAAGTAAGACTGAAATAAGTTCTTAGCAGAATCTGAAATATATTCCTAAAAATAAACATAATTGGATGCTTATTTATTGGTGAAAAAAATGTAACTGAAAATATTATTTTGAGGGGAAAAAAACAAATATTTGATAGAAACGAATACAGTATGGCGTAATATAATAATGTAGGTAGTCAACAAGTAACACTTACACTGCGTTTTCTCATTTTTACTTAGAAATATTATATATTTTTATATGGACTTATTGAAACTGCGAAAAATATCTGGTTAATATTTTTTGATAAAAATATATTTATCGGTCATATTATATAACATTTTCGTATTTCTTTATGTTTTTGCAACCGTACGAATTGCAAGTTTGTACCTACGCACAATGTTCCAGATGTTTGTGATTTATAGCGTTTTCGGATTGTTGTTCCCTCCTCCACGGTATTATATATTTCCGGTTGACTTTCGGCATTTTTTCTCTTCTTTTTATATATTAATAATATATTTTTTCCCGGGAGTAAATTTCCCCTTGACTTCTTGTCAATAAATAATTACATTAATAATATTGTGTTCACAGTGCGCAAGGTGTGCAGGCACGACTGCCCGGTTTAACTTTCATAATAAATAATATGTTATTACAAAACAGTCGACTGAAACAAACAAAAAAAAAAAAAAAAAATGTGCAGTTCTGAAATATAAAAATAAACTTAATTAAAAAAATAAATATGGTTTGCGTACAATGTATCGTTAAGTCTGCGATTTTGGGAAACCACCATCTTTAATCAAACTGAAATATACAGGTATTTTACGTTAAAAGAAATCTCTCGAGTTTTAGTGAAATATTAAAAATGTACCTAGTAAATTATGTTATTATTTTGGCTCGGTGGACATTTTTCGTTGGCACTAATAATACCAAAAAAGCACTTTTATTTAGTTAACGAGATAAGTATGTAAAAAGAGATAAAGGGATTTGTTTTAATATTATATTGTAATATATTCATGTTTTTGAAAATCACCAATAACCGCGTTATATTATATTCCTACTCTGTGGGTATCTCGTTTTTTGATTTCGATAATTATTATCGATATTATTTTCTACCTTCCATACCTATAAATTGTTTAGGTTCTGGGCGTAGCGAGGAATTATTTTGTATTAGTTTAACTATGATGTGAAATTATTGGTAACAACTTTTCTGCCAGAAATACCATATCTTACTCAAATCAAAAAACGAAAAGAGAGCTTTTTTTGTAGAATTTCGGACATATTTGGTGCATTGAGAAGGTTATTTTGTTTTATTATCCTTAGAGTCTTTATCCTGTAATAATTGGAAAAAACTGGAATTTTTACGAAATAATACTGTATTGGTTGTTTTCGATTATAATCTTTCATTGTAATTCAGTTAAAAAAAAAAACCGTAGAGAACTCTCACCGAGTATTTACATGAACCATTTCTAGACGTGGTACACTTTTAAATACATTTTGGAATTTTTTTTTAGTTATATATAGCATTTTTAAATTTCCAACGATTTTGTTGATGAATATAATTGTTGTGGCTCCATCAAAATGCCAAATAACTAAAGACGAAAACACACGGACAATTAAAATATTATTAACCGAACTTCGTTCGAAACCGTTTTTTGTCAGCAATGATTGATCGTTGATAAATATGAAACTCCGCTCCCTATATCTTAGCTTTTCAACTTCCCACCTATAACAGTAGACCGCCTATAATTAGTTTTATATCTTTCCTTATTTATTTTAAAATTATATCATTATTACATTAATATGATATAAGGAATGGCGAGTAGAAAACAGTTGCATTGTGAAAAATGTATTTTAATGATCATATAAATAAAACGAGAATATTTGCGCAAGTATTCGTAATTTTACCATGACAAATGATTTAACTTTGAACTCATTTATTATATTGCATATATTCGTTTGGATATAAATTGTTACGCATCCGGCAGTTTTGCATCATTTAACCTCAAACGTGTTCTTCCTACAACTTAAAAAATAACAATTCTCACCATCGAAACATTTGTTTTAATATATTATTTGTTTTGTCAAGTTTCTCTATCGAATTTGTATTGTCTTCATTTACCGGGTAGTTACACTTGTATAACTTATTACATTTTTTTTTTTTTTTTTTTTTTCTTATGGATACAAGTTGAATTTTACAATAAATTACATTAATTAAACCAGCAAATGGTTATTATAACGGTAAAACATAAGAAAATACATACATATTTCTAGTAATTTTGACAAAAAATTCTCATTATTGTTTAGTTTAGTTAAAATTTATTCAGAACTACGTTTTTGACATAAATAACAGTGTACCTACATCGTAAAAATACACAATCATATATTTTGATTATTACATTAATTATAAAATATTTAAACACTTTTACATATTGTGTTATAAATATATTTTTTTTCACGTGTGTTTGTTTTTAGAATTTATCAATGAATAATATGGGCCACGACAACAGAAATGATGTTAAAGTATTGCCATTGGCACCGCCCGCTTCACAGACGTCATGGATGGTGAAAAATCCGATTTCGTTAATACTGGAGGTGGTCCTCATATTTTACATGTTCCTCATTACGTTATTTTTCAAAATATTCCGATTTATTCTGCCAACATCGAAAAAATCCGTCAACGGAAAAGTTGTACTGGTAAATATTATAACAAAATAAATTATAAATCTAAAATTAAGACTGTCAATTTATTTTATTACAAAATACAGTTTTTTTTAAAAATGTTTTAATTTTTTACAAATTAATACATACATTTTTATGATTATTTGATAAGTGCATACATATCTGTTCGATATTATTAAAGTATTTCAGTTTTACCACGACGGCATTGTATTAACTTCTACTCTAAATATTGTTAAGATCGGGTTTTTTTCCCCGTTAAAACAATAGTATCCTTCGATTCTAACCGGTTTTTTTTTTTTTTTTTTAAGAATTTCGGGGAGGCAGTATTTTTTTTTTTATGAATGTAGGCAATCAGAAAACAAAAAATATCTTACATCGAGGTAAAAAAAAATTTCATCTGATTAGATGAAATACCTACGTACTTTTGTTATTACAGAAATTGGAATATTTGCATTTATGTAAGTCTACAAATTTTACATTGAACATTGAGTTCAATATATTCTTGGTATAATACATTTTACCCACTGAACAAAATGTATTAGAGAACTTTGTAACCGGATTAATAATCTTTCCGGTTAACTTATTCCGTGATATATTTGTTAATAGTATTAACGGTTTGTTGCGTGGCGTATTATTAATTTTTACTCGACCGATGTCTACTGACGAATCGATTAAACAAACTTAAAAATATAAATATCCTCTTGAGTGCAACATCCGGGTACTAGGTTTCGCGTACGACTCGAATCCCAAATTGAAAGCAATCAAAAATAATAGTCCAACTTCGCCATTGAAATATCCGTAGTCTAAAATGAGTTAATTACATTCGGCGATAGCGTTGGGATGAGCGGCTGCGACGTGCCCTTATTTCGTATTTTTACCGCCCTTAACTCTACCATTGGCAATGCGTACAATTGAAAATAGAACACATATTTTTTTCTACACGTTTTCAAATTTAAATTTGTAAATTCGTAGGCAATTCCTAATATTTTGTGCGTATATTTTTGTTACATTCCCATCGACCTCACTGCGGATGATTGAACACGCGTTTCAAACCACACCTTGCATTCAGACTTAACAATCTAAACTGTTCAAGAAGAAACCAAAAATGCCTATAAATTATTCCGCGCCCGTCTTTCAAACCATTATAATCCTACCTAATCCGTGCCCTAAACTCTGAATCCATTCCAGGAAATCCGCCTAGAAGGTGATTCACCGCTGGGTGGATTACTTCTTCGTGTCAATTTTCTTTTTGCGTAAATCCCGCGCTTATTGTAAAACTGTATTTATAGATTGTATGTGTTGGAAAAAAAAAATAAAAATATTTTTGTTCGCAAAAACCAAATACGTTCGATACTTATCATACGAAAACGGCTACATTTTATCCCGAACATGTCTATCAACCCACCTAAGTGTTTTTCAAAAACCGTTGTTTATTTTTTTCTGTGCCGGACAGATCACCGGGACGGGCAGGGGCTTGGGACGTGAGCTGGCCGTGCAGTTCGCCGGCCTGGGCGCGAAGGTGGCGTGCGTGGACGTGGACCCGATCAACAACGAGGAGACGGCGCGGATTATCGAGAGACATTCGCCGGGTTCCAAGGTCAAGGCGTACACCGTGAACGTGGCGGCCAGCGCCGAGACGGAAGCGTTGGCCGTCCGTGTGGAACAGGACCTGGGTCCCGTGGACATGTTGATCAACAACGCCAGCGTCATTTCGGCGCACTCGTTCCTGGGCACCACCAACCACGCCATCACGGCCATAGTCAACATCAACCTGCTCGGACAGTTTTGGGTAAGTCGTCCGTCCGTCCGGTAGAGTTATACGGGTTATAGTTGGGTTGTTTTTATCTCGAGCCAGCCGTTATCCCAGAAGTTTTCCCAGTCGGGGGAAAACAAAAACATTTTCCGCCCCCCCCCATCAGGAAATCACTCGTTTGGTTCAAATAATTACTCCAAAATGGACAGACCGTACCCTTAAGAGTCGCGTATAATTGTAACATTTTTCTTGACACGTAAAAATGTTTCTATACGATTTTTTATTTTTTTTTTATTTTTTAAAAACCGTCGACAAATGACCGTATAACATCGGTTTTGGACGAAAATCGCGCGGGTAACCGATACCATCTCGAAGACGGATTTCAATGTCTATTTACACTCGGATTGTTTTGTTCCGGTGGTTCTCCCGAATACACGGCGGGTAAAACGACATAGTCCCGGCATTACAAACAGTGGCCCTGCCACATAGGCAGAGTTCGACGTTCGTTATTATTATTATTATTTTTTTTTTCTAAATGAATTTCGTTTCAATTGCAGATGGTACGGGCGTTTTTGCCGAACATGATAAAAAGGAACAGCGGTCACATCGTAGCGATCTCGGCGGTTTCGACACTTAGCGGAACCGCAAATCTGTCGGCGTACACCGCCAGCAAATGCGGCGTTAACGGTACGGAACTAGTGCCAACAATTTTATTTGGCGTATTTAAAATTCACGTACGCTTGTTTTGAAACGCGCAGTAAAAATTGCACGTGTATTGAAAATCCGTGTTATGGAAACCGCTCGTCTATCCGAATGCACGTACAGAACAATAGTGCATAACCTGTATTGTCAACAAGGACGCGTATTATAATTTAAAATGTCCATAAATATCATTATCGAACGGTTTTTAATGTTATACTATAGCACGCAGCGCCTCGTATATTATTCTATGTGTTTAGTTTTTATTACACGAACCGATACGCCCGTGTACAAGAATTACACAGTTACCGTTTAGTTCGTGCCACGTTTTTCAAAGAAAAAAAAAAAAAAAACACATCAAATCGACATTGTCCATCGAATCGGTTCGATATGGCGAAATAGTGCAATTTATCATATTATAATAATACGAGGTGCGACAATAAAATAACGAGACTTTTTGAATATAAGTTGTTTATTTTAAAAATGTTATAATTTAATGATTATCACCTTCAAAGTACCTTCCCTCAGCATCAATACACTGTTGCATACGTCGCTGCCATTCTTGAAAACAGTGTTGCCAATTGCTTTCATTCAGCCCTTTTAGAAGTTCTGCCGTTTTCATTTTTGCGTCATCAACTGTTTGAAAATGGGAAAAGAAATAAGAAGAAGTCACAAGGAGCGAGGTCTGGCGAGTACGGGGGATGTTGAAGTACAGACATTTTTTTTTCAGTTAAAAAACGTTGAATTGAAAATGCACTGTGAGCTGGAGCATTGTCTTGGTGAAGAACCCAGCCATTTTTCCATAGATCTGGTCGCTTCTTTCTGACGCGTTCTCTTAATTTAATTAATACCTCTTTATAATAATATTGATTAATTAATTTTGTCGATTTTTTCAACGTTTTCGTTTGTTGAAGACGTGGTAGGACGTCCAGAACGATCATCGTCTTCGACGTCCTCCCTTCCACTACAAAACCGTTTGTGCCATTCAAAAACACGAGCTCTTGATAAACATTCTTCACCATAAACTGCACATAACATACGAAACGATTCCGCGGCAGTTTTTTTTAATTTAACAAGAAATTTAATGTTAACACATGTTGTTCGATTTTTATATCTAACATTTTTCGGCAGTATAGTCGAACTCGCACTAATAACAAGGCTACTAACGTATAAGAAAATGAATCGATGCCATCAGTGTTCATAGTACTTTTAGATAAGTGTTTTCTAATCATATTTCCCAATAATCGTTTTATAGATAACGTTAATAGTTTAGGTTATATTTAGAAAGTCTCGTTATTTTATTGTCGCACCTCGTATATTTGTACGTATAGCAATTATTGGCGCGATTTACAGTACAAACCGTTCAGGCGCGTAACCAAAAAGAACAAACTCCACCGAATACCGATCTAGCGTCTTGCTTGACGCATAACAATAATATGTTTTTGAAAATGTGAAACGATTACACACCAATAGGGAGTAATCTTTGCTTTGGTTTTCTCCAATATAATTTCCACGCTCGGGTTTACAGGCACCCGAGTTTACTAGCAAAACTCGGCGACTTCGCCTTCCCATTTCCACGCATAAAACTGCATTGCCCGCGTATTAATGTTAATATATTAAGTAATATTGTTGAACCATTGTCATCCGGAGGGAAAACGTTTTAGGCATGATGGAAAGTCTCCGAGAAGAACTCAGAGAACTCAACAACAATCAAATTCAAACCACCGTCGTTTTGCCCAAACTAATCAACACCAGTGCCGATTATCTGAAATACATCAACAGCAGGTATATCGTCTAAATTCTACCGTTAACGACACGAATAAATAATAGAAAATCCTCCCGATTGCGTTCGAAACGGAATTTGAAAATGAGCTAAAATTAATTAACATTTCTTACGTCCGCTGGAATTGCCGTTTTGTCCGGTTTCGCGACCGTTGAACAGAGAATTTCGAAATATCGCGTTTTCGAACACATTTGTTGACTCAAAAAATGAAAAAAAAAAAAAAAAAAATATGTACTTACTCACATAAGAGTAGTAAATCGACAAAAGCTCCATCGAACCGCTCAAAGCTTAAAACGCATTAGACAATGCACTTTTAAATTTTTTTTTTTTTTGATTCGTATAAATTACAAACTACGTGTGTTTACGCCGAATAGATCGTCCATCCATTTAAATAATCCGTCTAATAAAATCAAACAATTATATATAAAAAAAAAAAATTGTGTATTTAAATACACTGTAAATATATGTGTAAACAAGGAATTTTTATTTTTTTTTTTTTTTAATACTAGTTTTGTTAAATTATAAACAATCATTATTTACCGACTTAAAAACTATTAATCGGATTTCAGGATGCCGGTTTTGAGTATGGAACACGCGGCTAAACGTACGGTAAACGGGATTTTAACGGACAAAGTCGAATTCAGTATTCCCGGATACTTATACTTTGTAAATACGATTCGGAGGTAAACGACAATTGACTATTGTTGATTTATATTCGTATGAAATTAATAAGTTTTTTTTGTCGACGCAGATTGCTGCCGGTGAACATTTCGGATTCGATTAAAAACATTTTCTACGTGAGGTACGCGATACCGCCGCAAGAAGTTCAGATCACTATGCCCAACACGGTGATCATAAACCGAACTGTGTCGGTCAATTAATTTGTTAATTTTATTATTCGGTTAACGCGAAATTAAACGTTTTTGAAAAATCGTCTTTATATTTAAATAGTAAGTAACATTCAAAATCCTATACGGTTTCCACAAGAAAACTAAAAATAACCGATTCCACAGTACATCGACCATCGTCTGTCTGATATGTTCAGCGATCGTTCAAAATAATTTATTATATGTATTCTATATATATATCGTAAGTATTTTTACTGCTGTTTTTTTTTTTTTTTTTTTAATTTCCAATCACATATGTCCATAACATATTTATGTTATTCTTTATAGCGATAAATTGATTGAATTTTGAACGTAAGACCACTGCAAACTTCCCGAAATTGCCGTCAAAAACACCTAGACGTCTGACAAAAATTGAGATACTTCCTGTGGTGCGATTTTTAATATGTGAAAATGTACGAGATAATAAATAAGTTGAACTTGCATCGGTCGCAGCATAATTTTCGTATTAATAATTTTATTTAATTATTTACCATTGAATATTGACAAAAATCTACAAATTTTAAACGTTTTATTATCGTAAATAATTTGACAAATTTTAATAACTGCCCCGACCTATGCAAAACAAACTCGATTATGAGTTCAAACACATATTCATTTTCAAAATCCAACTACTGTAAGTAAAATAATTTTTGTCAGGCGTATAGCTACTTCACGTTCATAGATAACGTAAAAACGGCTGTACCCGTTCTTTCCTCTTAAATGCTTATCGGGCATTAAAAGTAAAAAAAAATAATTTTCAATTTGTACAAAATTGGAAGAAAAAAAAGTTTGCAGAGGCCTTAAGCGAGACTTGTATTATTGTAACCATTAAAAATATTTATTAAGTCAATCAAACATCGATTATAAATAATATTTTTCTTATTTCATTTGTTGTTGTATTCGGGTCATTTTTTTTTTTTTTTTAAATTAAGTTCGTAAGTACGTGACAAATAAAACATATATGTTCGTATGGAAAAAAATGTTTATTATTAACTTCAATAAAACCCGTTGTT
This sequence comes from Tuberolachnus salignus, assembly GCA_956483605.1. Classification (NCBI taxonomy): domain Eukaryota; kingdom Metazoa; phylum Arthropoda; class Insecta; order Hemiptera; family Aphididae; genus Tuberolachnus; species Tuberolachnus salignus. The sequence continues at coordinate 20,196,264 of OY101438.1, forward strand.
AAAAAAAAAAAAAAAAAAAAAAAATAATATTTCAACATTTCTTTCGGCTTTGTATTAAATTATTATGCTCATTATTGTTGTACGTGCATCGCAATTTGTGCATCACGCGTTTATGCGTGCAGGTATTATGGCGTTAAATCTAAAAATTATTATTTTCAAACAAAGTTTCAAATCATATTGTATAAACTTACGCAACTTTTTGTATTTATCGCTGCGCATCTAACGCACGTATAGTTTTACATTTTAGTAATTAAAAAGTTACAACACTATTTTACGGAATTAATAATAATTAATTTTGTACCGCATCGTCTACGCTTCGTTCCAGTGGATACAAATTTTAAATAGATTTTTGACACACCGATTGCGATTAATGCAAATTTTTTGTTTATATTAAAATATATTAATTTTGATTAGTATAGGAAATATAATAGGATTAACATTGAGCACTGCTTAGAAAAAAAAAAAAAAAAAAAAAAAAAATTGAATTTACTAGTGCGTGTGTATAGACCGATTTGGACATTTTATGGAGAATTATGTTTTCAACCAAACTTCCAATGACATCATAAAACTATAAAACTATAGATTGGTTTTTTACACGATTTTAAACGATAAAGAATTCCTCCCGTTGGTGTAGAATTCTGAAATTTTGAACACAAGTGACAATTTGCCCTCTAATTTTCGGTCTTGACGGTATAATTTTAATATTTTAATAAATTTTTTTTTTAATTAATAATTTTTCAGCTGTAAAAGCGTAGAGCACTGAAAAAACGGGTCTCCGCGGGTAATACGGCTAGTTCGATATAAAAATGTATTGTCGTAAAAATGTTGAGTCAATAAGTCAATTGTACAAAAAGTGTGTTGCTGGCGGTAACGTTAAATTAGAACCACCAAAGTTAAAATCGATCTTGACGTGTTCTGAGAGGTGTAAAAATTCTGAATTTATGATTACAAATTTGTACAAATTGAATAACGATTTTTGGTAAAATTTGTTTTTATGAAATTCCGTGTTTGGAGTTCTAATGCAACGGACCTTTGAATTTGATCATTTTTTTTTTATAAGTTAACTAATTTGTATTTTTGTTTGTTTTTTTAGAGCATTTAAACGCGCGCCCTATTTATAACGAATTATGATGTGTTTTTTTGTAACGTTATTTTAAGCAATGAACAGCAAGATAGCAGTTGTTCGCACTGGAATTACTCTCGATATTATAATATTTTATTCCTCGTGATAAACCTTCGGGTATGCAAATTTAGCGAAAACGGAAGGAATCGACAAAGTTCAGTGAGATTTGTTTTACGAAATTGATTGTAATATTCGTGGTGCGTATATAATTTTTAGCCCATCGTTTTTGACAAACCATTAAAAATAATTTAAAACGTGCGTGTTGTAAACGTCTTCTAAACGGAACGGTGATTTCAAAACCAACAAAAAAAAAAAAAAAAAAAACCCAGCAAAAAAATGTAAAGTCATAAATCACGAGATTTAAACGGGCAAATCGTTCGGGTTTTAGTATAAGGAAAAAAAAAAGAAAAAAAAAAGGTCTGGTGTTTGCCGAGTGGCATCTTTGAAATATCACGTACCTACCCGTATTATGTATATACGTACTTGCATTATCACAAAAAATATATTTCTATACAAGCGTTAACGATGCGCACGGTGTTCGCGGAGCAAAGACGAGGTTTTCGTGGGCGGGCAGAGGACGTGCGCTCGCGCGCGCGCGGGTGTGAATCGTTCACCTGCGCCAAGTGCCAATGGACGAATTCCCGAAATGTAAAATCCAAGCAATACTCAGGAGCGGGATTTATAAAACATTTACCGCGAAAAAAATCGACATTTGTAATAACATAATAGTAGTGCAAACGGTTTAAACATTTCCCCGGCTTGCCAGCACGTCGGTAAACGGCACGGACCCTCTGGAGATATCGGAGGAAAAACGAAAGAAAAGTCGGGCGGACGGACACGCGTACGTAACAGAAACAAACCAACCCGGGCTCCGGCCTTCCGAGTGCCGAACGGACGATACACGTAATCAGGTGATGATTGAGCAGGGTTAATGTTACTACCTCTTGCACGAATGGAGGACTCGCCATACTGCACTTGTGGTCGGGCGCAGACATTTAGACGCGTCTCGGAGGAGTGCCGGCAGACCAGCTTCGATAGGGGCTTTAATCGACTATGTGAATCCCGGGAAGATGCGGGAAAAAGTGGCTTAAGAACTAAGCACATAGGATACAAATCAAATGTATAACGTGACAAACACTCATGTTAACTTTTTTTTTATATGCTATTTTATTATTTTACTATTCTCGTTTTTATTATTCCAATATTATATTTGTTCAAAAAAAAAAGTGCCCGAAGACCATATGGCGAATAAAAACTGAGAAATACACACGGTATTCGTAAGGGTTCGTGCATAACACTATCATAAAATAAATATTCAGTAAATTGAATTATTCCAAATCGCACATGCAATCGCCGGTAATTTTAGCATAAGTGGAAATTCTATGTATAATGGTTATAGTAGACATATGTGTTGTCGCGATACACGCGATACACATTGAGGAAATCGCAAGAGAATTTTTTCAAAAAAAAAACTGTACATACATCGCACGATAATCATCTGTTGGTCTTGTAGATAGAAATACGTACAAGGACACGCAGTATTTTACATTTAATCGCGCTAAACATTAGCATACGAACATTTCAAAATACTATCGGATCATTTTTACTAGCCGAAAAACGGATTTCCGCGGAACAAAAATTATGGTAAAAATCAATTTCTTCTCCGTTACACCCGCAATCAAAAATGTGACGCGCCGGTACCCATATACGGCGAATTATCGTTATTATTTTAATTTTGAAGATAAACAGCTCAAGGTTTACGACGGCGTAATTGTATAAAATTATACGAGTGTATACGGCTGTTGATGCGATTTCCATATTTATATTTCGGCGTAATCGGGCGCTATACGGCGCAACACAACCGTGGCCAGGTCCTTGGAACGTTTTCGAAAAACGTAAGTAAGAAAATAAAAATACGCGCGTTCGTCTACCCTGTCCGGGCGGGCATATCGATGTTTATCGCGAGATCGAGTTTTGTACATTTAACAGGGGGGGGGGCGTCTTTGACAGTGAAAAATCCTTTGAAGTGAAAATAATAAAAATAAAATAAAATAAAATAAAAACCCCCGTAAAACGTAAACGGGACCCTTGGAACCGTCGCCGTGGCCCTTACCCGCTCCTCGCCCCGGACAATGGCTTTACTTTATTAACACTTCCTTATATTTATATACGTATACCCAATAACCGGCCGCGGGCGGTCTATAAATTTAAATGTAATCCGATCTGGCCGATCTGCACGCAAAAAGAAATATATATATACGTATTATTATTTATATAATATTATACTGTATTGTATGGTGAATGTACGTGCAAAAGGGTCGCGAAGAAAATCGTTTCCTAAAGTTGCGCACAGCTGCACGGGGGAAAAAAAAAAAAAAAAAAAAAAAATCAGACGGCAAAGGTGGTGTGTAGGATTTTTTTTTCTTTTTTTTTTTTTTTTTTTTTACTCCGCCCCGCCGGAAAGTCGATATAATATATAAAATATACATCGACGGTGCGCGCGATCACTATCGGCCGGGGGAACCGTTATTGAATGATATTTTTTATTTTTTATTTTTTTTTTTTTTTTTATATATATTTATTGTCCGTCTGCCGCCGGTGCACAATGAATCACAAAATACCACTCTCCCCCTAGATCGACTAAACCCGATATGTTGTTTTATTTTTACTGCCCTACCTTTGGCTAGTAGTCATTTTATTATTATTATTATTTTTTTTTTTTTTTTTTTTGTCTGCTTTATTGCAGACCCTGTCTGACTGACCGGCGGTTGCCTCGATAAAATATTAAACGTCCGTATAATATTGTTTGTGCGGATAATTTTTTTAAAAAAAAAAACCGTTGGAACGAATAAGATAAATTTCCATTCGTATTTATGGTAAACGTTAAAAATAAATTCAACCGATCGTTTAAGCCGAATTATTACCAATATTTAATAGTATATGTAAAAATTTTTTTTTTTTTTTTTTATCGTCGATTCCATTTATACGTATTAATCGACCAGTCGGTGTCGTCGGTATCCCATCCCATTGTATTTATTAATATTATAAATTCGGAGATTTTCCTGTTTGTTTACGGCTCGCCAACCGATTTGTTTGAAATTCGGCACGCGGATAGAAAATGTCCCGGAATCAAACGAGGCATAATATTTAGATTCCCGAATTCAATGCGGGGTCGACCGGGGGCCGTAGGTATTTTTGGTACGAAAATCGAATTTTTATTTACGGGTTACGTCGGTGCCTATGGACGAAAATAAAAATAAAAAATTAAGCGAACATAAATAGTATTTAGTTGTCCGGCGCGGGCCGAGTCTAAAATATAAAATTTATGCAGTCGGTGTCCTAACGGTCGATTTTACTGCGTTTACTCGGACGACCCGGGCGACGACGGGCAATATTCGGTTTGTGGTATTACAATAATTCATATTTACATTTATATTCAAATAATTTAAAAATTTAAAAAAAAAAAAAACCCCGTCGTAACCGGTATATGAAAACGAACGAATATTTTTTATTGTATTTTGCTTCCCCCGGCCCCAATCATTTTATTTCTCGCTAATGCATTAACGCACACATAAATGCACATTTAGCGCGGTATAAAGTATACGTACTTACTTATATGCCTATCATAAATGACCCGAAGAGTGCGATGATCTATGCGAGTTTTAAGGTTTTTCCGTTTGTTTTGTATTGTGTTCGCTGTATCCCGACGAAAATAATTTCCGCGAGAATAAACACGAACAAACGGGTCTTCGTTCAATGTTTCGATAACGATTGTCGTAACGCACGTTTGCCAATATTTAATATATACCCCTATTTCGCGTCCGTTAAATCCGTCGCAACCGCGAGTTGGTCACTGTTCGGTACCCGACTTATTCGGCGATCCGAAACTATTATGTTAAAACGGTATATTCGGTGTAGAAAAAAACCGAATACTAAAGAATCTGAAACACGAACATCGGGAACGCGTCGTTTTATATTTCCGTCTGTATGTTAATACACACAAACGCTTTATCGCCCGTCGATAAAACAATGCACAATATTATGCATATACTATACGAATTCCATGTCACTCCGTATTGTAATCGCATTTACCCCGACGAATCGCCAAGGCCCGTTTGTAACGCGACACGGTTAAATTTAACGCATTTTTTTAATTTAAATTATAGATCATAATTGTTTCGATCGTCCGCGGCTTTTTTTACGCAGGCACGTATTACAATAATAACAATCAATGTAAATTATGATAACTACTAGCCGTATTAACACATTCAATTTTATATATAATATTTATTGTAATCGTGTATTATCACGAGCACGTATCTACGCGAACTTTTGTTTGTGACTGACATACAGTGTTAAAAAAAAAACAATTATACTTTGTACCTCGTTAAAAATCATAATATACATTTATAGCTTGTATGTACAAGCTGTCCTCGTCATGTGGTGCCCGTGCCAATATAAATCCCCACTCACTATTTTCAAACTATTTGAAAAAGCATATTTGTTTCGTTTGATCATAATAACCGTTTTCAATTAGGTGTACCGCCCCTGTAATGCTGACACCCCTTTCACGGAAGAAACCGCGACCGTAGGTTAGCCAACTATTTATTTTTAAAGAACGTTTCGCCGAAGTCGGCGTCAACTTATCGAATCGCATAGTTCGAACAAATGTAGAAATAGATAAACGGGCAATTTCCTACAATCCCGGTGAAAATCTGCCCCGCGTTAACTTCGGTCGGGTCGCGGGAAAAGAACGAACAAAACGTAAATGTCCCGCTAAAATCGACACAGTTGGTTGCCCTGTTGCGACGGCATTTCAATCATTTCACGTTATAACCGTAAACGAAATTTAACGTTTCGATTTAATTTTCGATTTACAAATCTCGAACGATTATTTGTTATTACTTGTCGAAAAATGAGATATCGAGTATTAAAAAAAAAACAAACACAAATCATACGAGGTGTGACAATAAAATAACGAGACTTTTTGAATATAACCTAAACTATTAACGTTATCTATAAAACGATTATTGAAATATGATTAGAAAACACTTATCTAAAAGTACTATGAACACTGATGGCATCGATTCATTTTCTTATACGTTAGTAGCCTTGTTATTAGTGCGAGTTCGACTATACTGCCGAAAAATGTTAGATATAAAAATCGAACAGCATGTGTTAACATTAAATTTCTTGTTAAATTAAAAAAAACTGCCGCGGAATCGTTTCGTATGTTATGTGAAGTTTATGGTGAAGAATGTTTATCAAGAGCTCGTGTTTTTGAATGGCACAAACGGTTTTGTAGTGGAAGGGAGGACGTCGAAGACGATGATCGTTCTGGACGTCCTACCATGTCTTCAACAAACGAAAACGTTGAAAAAATCGACAAAATTAATTAATCAATATTATTATAAAGAGGTATTAATTAAATTAAGAGAACGTGTCAGAAAGAAGCGACCAGATCTATGAAAAATGGCTGGGTTCTTCACCAAGACAATGTTCCAGCTCACAGTGCATTCTCAATTCAACGTTTTTTAACTGAAAAAAAAATGTCTGTACTTCAACATCCCCCGTACTCACCAGACCTTGCTCCTTGTGACTTCTTCTTATTTCTTTTCCCATTTTCAAACAGTTGATGACGTAAAAATGAAAACGGCAGAACTTCTAAAAGGGCTGAATGAAAGCAATTGGCAACACTGTTTTCAAGAATGGCAGCGACGTATGCAACAGTGTATTGATGCTGAGGGAAGGTACTTTGAAGGTGATAATCATTAAATTATAACATTTTTAAAATAAACAACTTTTATTCAAAAAGTCTCGTTATTTTATTGTCACACCTCGTAATTGTATTACATCGTTACATGTAAAATAGATCGGTATATTATTATTGGTTGTTATCCACGGACGGCAATGGCCTTTCAAAATTGTAACTATTACGTGACCTTTTATATTAATTTACAAAGCCAAGCATTTTTAATTTATTTTGAATAAATCCATTTAAATATCGATTGTTTAGTGCAAATTGTGTTTTTATTGGTTTGTGGCCGACCATTATTATGCATAACGTTGCAATTAGCGATTAGTGGTGTGCATGAATATTCTTTATTTTACGTAACAAGATGTATAGGTTAAATTAACGTGACAGTGTAAAATACAGTATTGTAGTACATCGAGCGTAACACGCATTGTAATAGGATAGTATTTATAGTTAATGCGGAGTTAAAAAAAAAAAAAAAAAAAACACTGCGATTTAAAATATACAAAAAAAATTGTAAACCGGTAAAATCATCAAAATCCGTCACCGTTAGTATTACACTTCCATAATGCATTCTTCCTGGGCATTGTACAACGCCAAAAATATACCACCCCCCCGGTGTTGGTTACTGTAGTCGTTTGTAATATATATATATACAGTCGAATCGCGATAAATCGAAGTTGAAGGGGGATAAAAATTCACCTCGAGATATGTATTATTATTCGAGATACCTAACTCGAATTTATCAAAATAAAATAAATACTCCGAGTTACCTATGTAATGAAATATAATTTTAAAATTTTACGATAAAAACGTTACGACAAATATAACACATTTATGTTTATACATAAATGCTATAGAAAAACTAAATATGTATTATTTATGGGATACAGTAGAAAAATAATCTGTTATTAATTTTTGGTTTTTTGGCTGTTTATTGACAAAATCAGTATAGCAGATATAAAAATATACTTCGACTAAGCTATTCATCACAATTTTATATTCGAGTTAACAAGACTTATAATACATTGAGTGTTATTATAATTTCTAGGGGAATTAAAAAACAATCGAGTTGTCGAGTTCTTCGAGTTATCGAATATACGAGGTGTGACAATAAAATAACGAGACTTTTTGAATAAAAGTTGTTTATTTTAAAAATGTTATAATTTAATGATTATCACCTTCAAAGTACCTTCCCTCAGCATCAATACACTGTTGCATACGTCGCTGCCATTCTTGAAAACAGTGTTGCCAATTGCTTTCATTCAGCCCTTTTAGAAGTTCTGCCGTTTTCATTTTTACGTCATCAACTGTTTGAAAATAGGTTCCTTTTATTAAACTTTTAATTTTTGGGAATAAGAAGAAATCACAATGAGCAAGGTCTGGCGAGGACGGGGGATGTTGAAGTACAGAAGTTTTTTTTTCAGTTAAAAAACGTTGAATTGAAAATGCACTGTGAGCTGGAGCATTGTCTTGGTGAAGAACCCAGCCATTTTTCCATAGATCTGGTCGCTTCTTTCTGACACGTTCTCTTAATTTAATTAATACCTCTTTATAATAATATTGATTAATTAATTTTGTCGATTTTTTCAACGTTTTCGTTTGTTGAAGACGTGGTAGGACGTTCAGATCGATCATCGTCTTCGACGTCCTCCCTTCCACTACAAAACCGTTTGTGCCATTCAAAAACACGAGCTCTTGATAAACATTCTTCACCATAAACTTCACATAACATACGAAACGATTCCGCGGCAGTTTTTTTTAATTTAACAAGAAATTTAATGTTAACACATGTTGTTCGATTTTTATATCTAACATTTTTCGGCAGTATAGTCGAACTCGCACTAACAACAAGGCTACTAACGTATAAGAAAATGAATCGAGTGCCATCAGTGTTCATAGTACTTTTAGATAAGTGTTTTCTAATCATATTTGAATAATCGTTTTATAGATAACGTTAATAGTTTAGGTTATATTTAAAAAGTCTCGTTATTTTATTGTCACACCTCGTATATATATATATATATATATATATATATATATATATATATATATATATATATATATATATATATATAAAATATAAAAAAAAAATAATTATATGTTACGCGTTTCTTCTATCGTACGGAAACCGATTATTTCCCCGGCTCGTCGTACACCTCCCACCGCGGTCAGCCGAACGTTGTATATGTAAACCAAGGCCCCCGCCTCTGTGTTTATAATACTACAATTGGATACTAGGTGTGCGTTTGCCGGGTATATCAATCATTTCGTCGTACGCATCCGAACCGCGTAACAAATGTCCGTTTTAAATATTGTAAACGATTTTAATACCAGTACAATAGAATTATAATTTACCGGTTTTATTCGAAATAATAATCAAAAACATAAAAAAATCGTATAAACCGCGCCGTTGTTATCTCACCGGCGACCACGATGTATCTCCTTAAACCGACACAACAGGTGAAGTTGGTTTACGAAATGGCGTTTTTCATGTTGGTTCTGGTGCCAGGAATTTTGTGGGCCTTCGCGAAGAAATTCGTACCGCCCAAACGGAAATCCGTCAAAGGCCAAGTCGTCTTGGTGAGTTATACGGATATAATAATAACGTTGGCTTTGAATTATTGCCGGCTTCGATCGTGCGGCTATTTTTTGGTTCACAAACGATTCGGAGCGAAGCGAATTAGTGTGCGAGTTTTTTTTTTGGGGCGGTTCCTGTTGGCGTACAACTTTTTTAACAGCCGTCCTGTTCCGATTTTCAAGCTTAGCGTCTTTTCTGAATCGATTTTGGCACTAGACGGTGCATTTTTCTTTGGACTTTTCCTAATAATTGGGGGGAAAAACAGGCAATAACGGTTTCTTAATTGTCGATTTTGGCGGGTTTTCGTTTCGATTCCGGTGAAAACAATCGTAAAGACATGATATTTCAACGGTGGCGGACAAAGTTGAGTTTAATAAAAAAAAAAAAAAAAAAAAAGAAGTAAAACTATTGAGCGCAATGCAATAGGTTTTAGGTTGTTCTAATTTTTGACGAAAACCGTGAAAATCATCATAAACTTTCGTTTTTAAACATATTCAACTACACTTCGCCGAGTATCGTAATAAACAACGCACAACGTGCATTTATTACGTTAATTATTTCGATGTAATTTTTTACGTGCTGTTTTTTACTGCGGTAAATGCAGGAACACTCGTGTTGTGAATAAAACGAGTTTGACTTGAATGGTCGTAAAACTAGACCATCCTGCAGTCTTTCGCACCGTTAACCATACTGTATCATGTCCTTTCACTCGCAACCTATTACATAGTGTAACGTAACCGATGGGTATTTTGTATTATTAGTAACACAGATTATGAGATACATAAAAGGAAATATTAGGATAACTATTTGATTTCGCCATAAAATTTATAAAAAAAAAACTTTTAATATATATATATATATCAGCAATAGTGATTTTAATAACAATAATGTCCTTTTCTGGAAATACAGTGCATCGTATACTACATTCAATAGCGTGACGGCAACGCAAAGAAATAACAAATATTTTGTTATCACAAAAAAAAATTAAATTAAAATTTATTGTCTTTTTTTTATTTCTATTAATTTTGTAACTTTTTTTTTTTTTTTTTATATATATAAAAGCAAAAGCACAAAAGGGAGCGGATTGCCTCTTATTCCCCTCCTCTCAAATGCTCCGCTGTGTATGATACCTCGTCGGTAGTTATCGTTATTTAATAACAAGTGTTTTTTTTTTTTTTTTTTTATTGATAACATATAAATTAGCATTCGATTTATTTGAATTATTAATAACTCATTTCAAACATATTGCCAATTTGGACGTTATTCGACAAATAGCATGTCCCGACGCGTTATTTAGTTATCACAAAAAACAATTTAAAGCTTATAATTTGCTTGTTAGTGCGCGGGTATTTTCTTACTCTATGGTTACGCTATTCAGTTGTCTTTTAATAATTATGTGCTTGTAATGGGCTGAGGTTAGGTTTACCATGTAAACACATTCAATATATAATTTATGAAATTATATTATTTAAAAAAAAAAAAAAAAAAAATTGTCTATGCAGTATAGTTTTTAGATTATTTATGGAAAACACCAACAATTAGCATACAACTTTAAAAACAACAACAACAGTATTTTGAATTAAACATTAATCGACGTCAATGTTTCCGGTTATAATTTATACGTCGATATAATTGCTTTTAATAGTCCAATCATATGATTATCTTTATCTTATAAAGATTGATCTTTACGGTAATTTATTATTGGTTTAAATATTTCACCGTTGTATATAAAAGTCATTGAAACACAGCTAAACTACATATTTTCCATGATATTTGAAATATTTTTCCTGAAGCTACTCACATTTTCACTACATCGCAACTGTATTTTTAAGATTTAAATGGCAATTTAATCATTCAATAATAACACTTAATATCAAATATTGATAACCGATTATATAATATAGGCGTTGTACATAATAACAGCCTAACAGGAGTTGTTTTTTTATTTTTTCGTATTACGTATTACTCCAACGCTTTTGACTGCTTCACAAAAATTAACTTTTGGCAATCCCCTGATGTGGGGACAGACCTGGTATTTTTTACGAATAACTCGGTGTAACGTTGGACAAATAAAACCGTTATTACATTATCGAAAAATGATAATCGGATAAGATTTTTCGGTTATTTCGTTTAACTGTTAAAATTTGACAGTTTTTTTTTTTTTTTTTTAATTTAACCTAATATAGTAAAATAAATAGTACATACTATAAATATGTGTTTGAATCATGACCCACGGTGTAATATGTAGTAATATTAATTATCAATGTTCAATGCTCAATAAATAAGTAAATTGTGCGATCTTTCATGAGACCATGAAAATCATAATTCGTAATAAAATATGGTCTATTTAAACCTAAAATCTAAACGATTGTCCGGTTTTTGTTTAGATAAAACACGAGGCCGTATTTATATTTTATCTAATATTTTCTCTGATCCCTTCGTGGCTTCTCAAAATCTCCAATCTCACCTGAACCTCATGGTAAAGTGATACACTGACCGGAGAGATAAAATAAATCAATCGAAATCCATTCGTTCGACGTTCACCCTTAAACTTGCCCCTTGCCCTGATGTCTTTATTTTTAACACTCTAATTCCAAGTGCTTTGAATGTTAAATATCTTGGATTGTCCCTTGATAAAAGACTGACCTGGGCCCAGCATATTAGGACCAAAATAATAAATCTAAACCTATGCCTACGCCTACTAAAAAACCTCATGAACAATAATAAATATACCCACATCAATACTAAATTACTTGATTATAAATCACTACTAAAGCCTTCTTGGGCATACGGCCTTAAGTTTTGGAGAAACGCAAAAAAAAAACTAACATTACAAAAAATTCAAACATTCCAAAACATCGCACTTCGCAAATTATTAAATGCCCCTCCCTATGTCTCTAACTTCACTAAACATACTGACCTAAAAATGCCTTCAGTTTCAGAAGAAGCTAAAACATATTATAAACGTTTCCATGTTCGCACTTTAACTCATCCCAATCCTCTTGTCAACAACCTCGCTAATCCTACAATCTCCGGCAATCCCCCCGAGACGGTTAAAACGGAAATGGTGTCGTGACCTGTTGGCACTAAATATCAATATTAATTAGAAAAAATATATATAATTTCAATTACAAATGAAAGTGTTACTAATGGGCGGCTGCAAAAAATGTCACGTATTATGTATAAATGTTATTAAGGAGGATATGATGTATTTTTTTTTTTTTTAAATAATTTGTATATAACTAATCTGTATCTCATCTTTTTATTGTGCCCAAGTGGTATAGATTGTAGATTGTATTTAAAAAAAAAAAAAAATCTAATATTTATATATTACAATACATCTGACAACGGTATTTCCCGTGCCGAATAATATTATTATTTTATCATCGTCGCCGGTGTCCAATAATGCAATGTCTTGGCAAATGTCTTAGATCACCGGTGCCGCCCGGGGATTGGGCCGCGAACTCGCGACGAGGTTCGCTGGTCTCGGCGCGAAAATAGCGTGCTTGGACATCGACGAACCGGGAACCGCCGAGACGGTACAGATTATCAGAGAAACGGGTGGCGTGGCCAGCGGCTACAAATGCGACGTTTCCAAAAGGGACCAGATCAAAGACGTGCACAGACGGATAGTAGACGAAATCGGCCCGGTCGACATACTGATAAACAACGCTGCCATTGTGTGGGGCCATTGGTACGTGGATCCCAATAGAGATCAGTTTATCGACGACATAATTGACGTGAACATCAAAGGACAGTTTTGGGTGAATATTACAATATTTGATTTCGTTTGTATACCGACAACCCTGCCCGCGATTATAATTCAAAGTTAATACAAATAATATATTATATGATACCGTGAGTAACGTTATAATGGAATTTAAAAATTTTAAAACTCTAATTCGAGATGACTCCGGCACTAATATTAAACGAACATTTCCTTCGGCTCATTTCCCCTCGTGTGGTATATGATTTTTTTTTTTTTTTTTTTATTTATTTTTTACGAATTTGTACGAGAAACGCCACGATTTATGTACGGTCACATTTTCCTAGGAATTCGTAAACAATTTGGCGGGGAAACTGTCCTTCAGCCTCACCACAAACAATTTTATAATATTTTTCAACTGTTTTCCATCTCTTTTCCATGTCAGTTCAATTGTCACGTTTTATACAATTTATAAAATACTTAGGTACTACTACATTGTATTCAATTAATGTCTCCTTTATGGTATTATTATTGTTGTTCATTATAACAAATAAGTATTACTATATCATTTTCATATGTTTGTTTAATAAATTGTTAAAAAAAAAAAAAAATCATTGTAGTACAAAACAAAGAGAAAAAAAAAATCGACGAGTCTACGTGCGGAGAGGGGCTGAAGAAACGGACGTTACCTACAATAAAATAATTTGATTTAATTATTTAATTACTTAAACTTACCGTTAGACGATAAAACTATGTGCATAGTAAATTGTAAATACATTTGATCATACGTTTTCTTTGGCTTTTGTTTCGGAAAACTGTTCATCGCATCACGTTCATCTCATGAAATTGTTTTCAACCAAAAAAGTTCGAAAATTAAGGGCACTGCTGCTGATAAATTAAATTTTTATTACGTGAAATCGCAACTTGTAAATAAATTATTTTCATCATTTTTTAAGTTGAATATGGGACTCCCGCCAGAACAATAATAATTAAGCATAGACAAGATTAATGCAGTACGAATAATATACGAGTGGATATTCCAAAAAGGCAATTTCTGCAAAAAAACTGGAAACAATATTAATAAAGATCTAACTTTTTCTTTCTTGTAATTAATAATACAATCGGTGAATGGCGAATGGCGGTGTGGTGCTCGTTTCGTTTTCGGTATAACAGAGAATTGACAATAACACTTACCCTAATATTAAATAATGTAAAAAAGTATTATTGAAAAAAAGTCATCGTCGTAAATATTATGATAATATAACACAACACGAAAATAATATTTTCAGTTTATTCCTATGCAGATTTGCACGATATATAGTATTATCTTACGAACGATATTGATGCAAATATTTACCCGGTTTTTAGACGAAACTTACACCCCCACCACCGCCCTATCTGTCTGTTTATTTTTAACATTTTGGATTTCCGAATGCCGGGTAAATTTTGTTTTAAAATTGTACCAATTTGTTTGGGTTTATCAATCCGAAATTAATAACACAGAGTATATTTTCACGAGAGATAATAAGAGCAGACTCCTTATTTTTTTTTTTTTTTTTTTTTTTTGGGGGGGGGGGGGGTAAAAAATTATGCGTAGGAAATTAAATTATCTTTAAAAAGGGTATACGGGCAGATGTTTACACCTGGAAAATATATCACCGGATTTTTTTTTTTATAAACAGATGAATAGAGAAATACTTCCTTCGATGATGGAAAGAAACAGTGGGCATATCGTAGCTCTGTCTTCGTTGTCATCAATGGCAGGAGTGCCAGGTATCTCTGCGTACACAGCTACCAAATACGCTACCAATGGTAAATCATTTAATATAATTTCATCGTGTCACAATGTATATTTTACATTTTGTCGTTTTTCGTGTTTCGGTTTTTATGTCAATTTAACGAAAAACCACGAAAAATTTAATATTTTGTTCTCAGAGTTTTTCTCAAAAAAAAATTTAAAAAAAACCAGCGTCTATGAATTGTACACATAATATTGCATCATTTAAATCTTTATTCACTTATTATACAAATTTGATTACACCTACAGATTTTAAAATTTCGACGTATCGTGATTACATTATTAACCGTTCATTTTGTAGGTACTAGATTAAAAATGTCAAATGCGTTAAATATAAAAACGACGACAGCGGTTGGCGATGACGGGAAACTTTAAATTCGCTGCTATAGCTCATTATGTTTACCCGCCATATTAAATTCCAGCGGAACAACCGTAGGAAAATGAAAAAAAAAAAGTTGCACTATTAAAGTATTCGCAGTCCCAATAAAACGGTGTACTTGTAATTATCACTAGGGACATGACAATACGCGAGAATTCATGACTCGGTCATATTATCGATCGTAATATCCATTGTCAATTTGTCTCCGTGCTTGTAAATCTAAAACCGAACAAAATATGTAGAAAAACACATCGCCTGGACAAAATATCGTATAAATATTTAGTCAGGCATGACGATGATCACCAGGGATATGTTTAATGATTTTTTTTTTTTTTTTTTTACTTACTCGTAGGTATGATGGAATGTTTAAGAAACGAGTTGGACGAATTACGGCTGTTTGGTGTGAAGACAACGACAACATTGCCGTACTTCATCAGTACTAACCCGACAATTTCAAAAGTTTTGGATATTAGGTACGAAACATAACGTATAACGTACATTTCACCGTCAAAAATCAAAAACTACACATTTTTTTTTTTTTTTTCATGCCAATATTTACCATGGAAATTCACCCTAATCGCATGCCAAATATTGCAATATTGGTGGTTGGGGGGGGGGCTAGTGAAATGTACATATAAAAATATCCACAAGGGTTCCTGTTATTATTATTATTTAAAATATATACATTTGTGTGTAACTTTCTCATAGAATTTCTCATAGGAGAACCAGTATCGACGAGAATAAAAACACAACACCACGATACTTATATGATTTTTTTTTTTTTTTTTTTTTTTTTTTTTTTTAGGTTTCAGGAAATACCCATAAAAGTAGCTGGCAGTCAAATCGTACGCGGAATACTTGAGAACAAATCGGTGTTTACGATTCCTTATTACATATTTCCGTTTGTCAAGGCCTCGAGGTATATATACGGACGTTATTATAATTTTACAAATAATGAAGAAAAAAAAAAAAATTTTTCCAGATTGTTGCCGGATAATCTGCAAAATCTATTAAAAAATATATGTCACGCCAGGCTAATTCCGAGCTCTGCAGAAAAATCCTTCATAGACCGTTACCGGAGATAATGAACATTTACACATTTATATATTCAATTATACGCATTATGCAACATTGTGATATTATGTATTCGTTATTCGTATTTCCAAATTTGCGTTTGAAAAGTGTTTGAACTAACGCTGGAACGTCGCGCGGGTCCGCGCCGGCGTTCGGGGCGCCAACCGTGCGCCGAGACCAAAGAGTGTTTCAATTATTTACTGATCGTCCGTGGTTAAATTATTAAATTGGAATAGAAATATTTAAAAAAAAAAAAAAAATAAAATAAAAGGCAGGGCGTGATACCGTCGAGCCGGGGAAAATCCGGTAATTTCATTAAACGGGAAATTAGTTTTATGACGGAGAAAAAAAAAAAAAAAAGCAGCCGTCGGCGATACGTGGACGGTCATCGAACACGGCGTTCACATTTACGGCGTTACGCCATAATATTGTATAGCGATTTTTAATACGAATATCGACGAACGCCGTGTTTTTTTTTTTTGTTTTTTTTTTTGTTTTTTTTTTACGTATATTCAAATATGTCGCCAATGGCAACCGTATTGACAACCCGTTGGTTGCGTTACGTTACGCGTATGTTCCATTAGGTACCCCCCCGGTGCCGTCCGTCATCAGGGACGAGGCAACCGCTCAAATTTCAAACCAAAACGCCACGATTCGTGTCCCGAGTAACGTATTTTCACTACGTTACACCGAGACAGTAGACGGCGATAGCGAACTGCTTAACTCGTGTTCGCGAAATTATTGACGGGTCGACAATGAGTTTTCGTCGATTGTTTCGTTGATTGTTTTTCAACGAAACAATCGATTTATTACTATATACTTGAGTAAAAAAAAAAAAAAAAATACGCGCATCGTAATTTGCTCGTGTACTTCGCAAGTCAAAACTATAAATCGTAAAACGGTATAGCCATCGCTATAGAATAGTGATGGGCGATTCGAATCGATATTTTAAAAGATCGATCTTTTTCATGCGATTAATCGATTTTTTGAATCGATCTCTATGGTCCGATCTTTTATGTGAATCGATTCAAATGAAAATATAATTCACATAAATATGCGAAAATCGAATCGAATCGTTGATCCGATCTTTTAGGTGAATCGATTCATTTTGTGAATATCGAATCGATTCGTTGGGCAACGGATCTATAGTATAGATATCGATGAAATAATCAACAATCGTATTTCCTATACTACACGAAAACCGCGACGATAAATTTCAAGTAGGTTTTAGCTACTTAGGCGTACATTATTATCGTCATAAAACCATACAGCCAATATTGTAATATGAAATATTCAAGTACTCGTATTAATTGTTTTTTTTTTTCTGGTCTTGGAGCCGGGCTGAAATCTCATTTGTGGCACGGCCCGACTAATATAATTGCTGGCCCCTGCCCCCATCGGCCCTACACAGAAACGCATTTCGGCGTCGTCACTGGAAAAAAAACAAAACACAAAACATATTTGACACTATAAAAAAAAACTAACGTTAAATCCGTTTAATTCCAAGGTAATACTATAATGAGAGATTGTACAGTAAATCGCGTTACCTACCATTTGCCCCATTTACATCCGACGACGTACAGAATACTTATTTTTTTTTTATCTAACGACGCGACGCGAGTTTCTAATCCGGCATTCACCGAACAGCTGTTAGAGTGAGAATTGTTTTCATTGCGTACATTATTTCGTTTTATTTCTGTCCATTCAAAACCACCGCGGCGTCTAATAATATTATCGCGGTGCTCGTTGTTGTCGACGGGTCAATTTAACGTACGATTTGACTAAGAAATATTTCGCTAATTATGGCGGCCGCGTCCGACGGCTTGGTTATATGCAGGGTCACACCCGGTAAAATTCGTTTTCGAGTTGGCCTTATTATTTTTGACGTTGGTGTCGGCAATTCCGTGTGCTGGCTCGAAAAGCTCGCGACCCGCGTAATAGAAATCCGTCCATAATAGTTGTAGCCGTAAAAATCACGAAGTTAATGCACTAAAAAAAAAAAAATCATTTTTATTTTGAAAAAAATTCAGTTAACTAATAATGTATTTTCAAAAGTTATATTTTATTTCTTTTGATATTTGTGCGTTTTATGTAATTTAACAGGTCTCGTGTAGTTTTACATTTTATCACATTCACCAAACATTAAAATGAAAATGAAAATAAACTGCAATAAATACTATAATTCAGTGAACATGTTCGGGAAAGTAAATAAGAAATAATTTAGGTATTTATTTGTCTGAAAATAATTTCACTTACACTGAAAAACGATTTTGCTAAAATTATACGGAATAACTAAAAAATATCTACTTAATGTCAAATATGTCAAAATACCCAAAATATGCTAAAAAAAAAAAAAAAAAAAAAAAACAAGTGCATAGTACGAGCCCTGACAATAACATATATCCTCAAGTAAATGATTTTTTTTTTTTTTTTTAATTTTGTATTATTATCAATTCTTGATATAATTATAAATATAATTGTAAAATGCTAATTTAATTCTTTAATAATGTCAAATTTAACATAACTTTGAAAGAAAAAAAATTATGTGAGTACATCAAGTCTATATAATATAGAAAATAATAAACTCTGATGAAATTTTTGGAATGTTTAAAAATTAACATTTAATTAAATCGACCGCTGGAATTCCCTAATACGTGACGTGTAACGACTCGCCAATTTGTGTGTATCTAACCACGGAAATAGGCGAGACTAGGTTTTTTTACTTTCACATTATATCTATCGAAAAAAAAAATATATATATATATATATATATATATAAATAGGTACCTGTAGAAACTTATATAGATTCGTGTAGACGCATATCTAAGATAATTCATCAGATAGCCAATTTTGTTAGGATGAGATAAAATGCGATTAGTTATTTATCTAGAGAACGCTGTGCATAATATGATGTTGAATTTCGTTCATATTACAATTGTTCATCCTGAGTAATAATTCAATTAATGTAGGCATACATTATGCGATTATGCGATTACGTTTTGGTGTTTGTTATACAATCAATAGGTAAAACGAAAGACGTTCGATTTACAATTACTAAAATATTTGTAATTTGTTTGAAAATTTACGTACAACAGCAAAACGAATTTTATTTCCAAAATATCGGGATGGATTACCAAGTATGTATCTTTTTAAACGACACACATTTGTCGATATTCGCAGTTTTTTTTTTTACGTTTTAATGATAATTCAAACAAACAAATACTATTTAAAATCGATTTAAAATGTGTTATTTTTATTTGACAAACAGATTTGTGTACACCGAGATAACCCCGGGGTGAATATGTTGACTTAAAAATGATTAAAAGGTGAAATGGCTGCAGGGGACGGTGAGTCTACAATTACTAACGGCACACTTATATTATA
Source organism: Tuberolachnus salignus (assembly GCA_956483605.1). NCBI lineage: Eukaryota > Metazoa > Arthropoda > Insecta > Hemiptera > Aphididae > Tuberolachnus > Tuberolachnus salignus. Next base: position 20,216,064 of record OY101438.1, read on the forward strand.
TTAAAATATTTTAAATGCAAATAAATGCTAGAGTTTCAATTTTAAATCGTTAATACATTAAATTGTATTTTTAAATGTAATACCGATTTCGCCTATCTGCCCGATAATTGGATTGCAATGTGTAACCGTATTGTTAAAAAAGTATTTACACTCAACGGGGTTTTTCAATGTTAAAACCAAATAATGTACTCGTAATGTCCTGACTTTTTGACTTAAAGACTTTTTGTCGTATATTGGAAATCGAAAATAATTGTTACACAAAAAATCTAATATTCCCGAAAAACCCCAGTTTTTCGCCTAATTTGTTAAATTTGTCCGAAATTGTTTTATTTCCACTGTAATTTCTCAAATCTTTTGGGAAATTTCGATCTATATATATATATATATATATATATATATATATATATAAATCGAGGCTGATAATTTAATGCACTAAAAAACGATTAAATGTGCACTTAAGAACTGACGAAATATGCATATTGCAATATGATCTTGAATATCATAAAAAAAAGTAAAACAACTAAAAATAGTATTTGTTTTTTTTTTTTTTTTTAGACTATTATAAGCAGTATAATTATTACACCAATAATATTAAATATTACAAATTTTTACCGTATAGTCATGTTTTACACATACAAATTGAATGCCAATAATTCGACCAGATTGACCGGGAAAATATAAATATTAAGAACAAAAAGCATAGCTGCCGAGTAATCGCGAAAATATGAATTTCATTTATATACTCAATCGTCCGTTGAGTATGCACAAACGGATTTTTATTTATTAATAACACAAAGCAAATTTCGATCAAAGGGCGTGGCCACCAGCTATTAATGTGACGTTTTCATAGGGGATTAAATCGAGGACGTACACCGGCGTGTAAAAGACCAAAAGGGGCCCGGTTGATCAATAACGCCGGTCTGACGCGGTTGGACACATTCCCGGATCCTGCAAACGATCAATACGGGCATATTAAACGTAAACTTGACGGGACAGACGAGAATATCGATCATATCGTTCGGATTTTAGATTCTGAACATGTATTGGTTTTTCTTTGTCCGTTAAAAATCCATAGATTGATTCAAAGACGGAATATTCCTCCACTCTTGTCTGTCCACGACGACTACTCCTTTTTAATTCCTTATGCGATCCGTTTTCTAAATCTAACGTAATCTGTTTCATACGTAAGGCTGCCTTTGCCTTCCTCCCCCTGGTTTCCGTTAGATCTGTCCGTCAGTTATACGCGTTACACGTGTATTCATTTGGGGGTATCCATTTCATTCTTCTCTCCACGATTGTCGTCCATATCGACCTCGTTTCGTTTATTTTATGATAGACGGCATCATTTGACATCCGTTCTGTCCGGGAGATTTTTCAACACCAAGTTTCGAATGCTCTGGTCAAACGGCTTTCGGAATTGTCCACGATTCACAAAACTAGTACGGATACACCCTGTTTAATATGTTTATTGTTTTATTATATCTTAAAAATTATATGATAGCAACCCTGCAATTATATATATTTATGCATAGATCTTCCAGAAGTATCTGTACCCGTTGCGGCCAGTATCATCGTAAATAGAATTCTGGAATATAAAATAATATTCTCGGTTCCTAATTACACATTTTTTTTTTTGTTTACCGAATATGATATGTAGCTTTAATGCGAAAAATGTATATTCTGTATTTTGGGCATTCGAAACGTTTTAGAAAAAAATAAAAAAAAAATCTTTCAGATCGCAACTCGACAATTCGAAGCGGTATTTGATAAAATATTTCACGCCAGAACTACAAAACCGTCCAATGGTGCACATACGAAACAACGTTAAAACTACTATAACGCGTGTTATAAAACTCGAGCAATTATGTTTATAATACATGTAATTATTAAAATGTAACATTTATCTTACTAATTTAGACCTTGGGGTCCTTAGTTTAACGCAGATGTTGCAGTATAGGACTTACATATTTACTGTTTAGTCAAAACGTTATGGTTTTTATAACTGGCATAAAAGTTTGTGGTTCTTTCAATCAGTCCGTACCCGGTAAAACAAGACGGTTACCTCGAGAACACTATTACCACAATATGCATAAAGTAGTTTTATTAATATAACGCCATGAAATTAACTTTGTTTGTTTTTACTTCTTTTTTTCTAATTTTAAAACTCCAGCGTGCATCTATTTGATTGTAGACTTTATTTACCGTTTCGAAACGGTTAAATACAAATTATCATTGGAAATCAAATAGATTTTGGAAATATTTTGTCATTATTTTGTTTAGTTTTTTCCGTTGTTATTCGGGTAAACATAATCGTAGAGATCGGAAATGATTACTGTATACTTATTATGATCTCTTTCTAGATGTTTTAACCTTTTTTTTTTTTTTTTTTTTTTTTTTCAAAACTTTCTGGCAATTTACGGCCATTCGAAAATGGTCGAGTTTTTTCAGTTTGTATTTGGATTTTTTCGTCAATACAATTATTGTGGTTACTCATTTCGATGATCGACAATTTGACAAAAGGTCCGAAATAAGTGTATAAAGAATTGTAACGAGAAAAAAAAGTTGAGCACTATGGAGTAATTATTTTTTTTTTTAAAAATCGTTTAAAATTCAAATTCGGATGAAAACCGTATAAGTCACGGAACAATTCAAAACGTGATTAATCGAACTTCACTCAGAAACGTATTAGTTACCAATCGCATTTTATCGTCGTGTACAGATATAAAATAAACGTCGCTCTACATATTCCATCTTCCCGGCTTTCGTTTTAATCGAAACCACGTAAACAATTTGTATCACGCACTACAATACGAATAATGGGCGGGCGTGCGTGTTTTTGCGGTGGTCCACATTCTCGGGTACAGCAAGTACACTAGCGATAACTTCAACCGGACCGCATTCGGTCGAATATTTCCTAGGCCCGGTTCGCACTCGCTTCGAAGTTCATGATCGGATTATATTATGTTTTGTTATCAGTATCCCAACGAACAACGAATGTGGCCCATAAATTACAACGGTACCGGGGTGGATCGAAGAAAATCGATAATTCATACAATCCCGGGCATACGGGAAAACGGTAGTCGTGCGTTAAATTGAACAAACTGTAATTATACACGGTTAAAAAGGTTTTTTTTCTCGAATTTTCAACTTTGATGCAATCAAGGAAAAATAACTGACGGTGCGCCCAACGCCCGATACCTATACGTACATTTGTTTGTCGGCCGATTGGAAATTGGGTTTACGATCAGTTAAAACGATCCGTTTGCTCGTTCGTTAGGTGTAGAGGACCCGTGACTCGTGTAGCAGCACACGAGAACACTATAAGTGATAATTCGCATTAATTAGTCTCGTCGAGTACGCCGAATGAAACGAATAATGAAATTAAATGCACACGCGTTCTAAACAAAATAAACTGTAGCGTTTAAAATACGGTCGTTGTAATTTGTAAGCGGATATGTCAGCGGCGCGGTAAAAAAAAAACGAAAATTCGTTCCATCCCGAAACTAACGTCCGTTTGGTTAAATATTTATTAATAAAAAAAAAAAAAAAAAAGGAAAAGAAGCGTCTCGTTCGATGAAAATTGAAAATCTAAATGTCAAACTCCCGATAATATCGGTCGATTCGAATTTCCACGCGAGTAAAAACTCGAAAATCATTTTGTTTTTTGTTTTTTATGTATTTAACGCGAACGAATGTTTTAGACCAAGGTACTCGTGATAACAGGACCGTTTTTAAATGTGTTTTTCAATGTGAATTTGTGTACGGGGTTATTGATCTGACGACGACCTTACTACGGGAAACGGTTGAGGCGGGGGGGGGGTGGACAAAAAAAATAAAAAAAATCATTCCTCTGCGTCCCTTGACGCGTTTCATTTACGACAAAACGGTTCGGCTCTATGCATACCGATAATTATGACCTGTTGCCCGGGAAAACACTGCCACACGGTCAAAAAAAGCGCATTTCACGTTTTCACGCCGAGTTGTCCCGTTGTTTGGCGTCTGCCGATTTCGCCGGGCCCCTTCGCGACGTGCGGGTGGTCAGCCGTGTCACATTCCGTTATTTATAATATTTATATAGGGTGATACAGGGTGATCGTTCTAACGAACCTGCGAGAAGACTCCGGTAGAAAATACGTGACATAAAAATACGATCGCGGCAATAAAATTCGTATCGGCCCCGTTTCGTACGGGAAATCCTGCAAAACGGATTTCATAAATGCCATTATACGACAATAACGGTTCGAAAAGCGAGTTATTATTTATTTTTTTTTTTTTTTGTTGTTGCAAATAACAATAAGTAATCGGCACTAGTGTACACGCCGCGCAACTGTCCTATACAATTATTACGATATTATAACGATTGAGTCTAGTTTAAAAAAAAAAAAAAAAAAAAAAAATCACCTTGCATACTTGTGGTGTCCATTATCCGTCGTTGTCGGCCGGCTCGACACACATTTCCGACACCGTCGTCGAATCGCGTTCATTAATTATTTCGCCGGTGTACCATCACCTCGTCGTCCGGTTCCACGCCCGGCCCGTGTCGTCATGACGCCGTTGCCGTCGCCACCGCTGGGATTCGCGTTCGAGTTGACGTTTTTCCCGGCTGGCATTGCTGGTGCCGGGTATTTCGCGGGGCTGTCTGAAAAACTTTTTCCCCGCCAAACGAATGTCCGTCCGAGGACAAGTCGTCCCGGTGAGTTGCTCGACTTCGAATAATTTCTGTTCAACGGTATTATTATATTATATATAATACGTACAATCGTAATGAATTTTTTTTGTTAAATTAACGCCGACAAATGTATCCGCAGGTTTAACTGTGTATTTTTTTTTTTTTCTTCTGTAAACGAATTACTTTTCTACTAGAAATCTTGCCCCGGAAATCAAATTCGGGGTTGGTTACCGGTAAGCACAGCGTTTCTAGTTCAGCGGTTCTCGACCTTTTTATAGTCGCATACCACCTACACAATTTGAAAATTTTTACGTACCACCTGACCATTTTTTTGCTTATTAATAATGTTTATGTTATATGTATAGCATTTTATTTTATTAGGAATTACAAAATGAGATAATATAAAATAAACATATAATAAATTAAGTATTTAATGCACAAAAAGAAATGAAATTAAATATGTAAAATTATTATAATTATTATGGTTTACTTTTTAGTTCATTGAGACGATTGGTGTTGTTTTGAACGGACGATGGCGTCAATATCGGACTCCAAATTGGTAACTATAAGTCTTAAATCACTTTCTACGTTCAATCTACTTCTACATTTATTTGTTGTGTACAATAAGTGAGAAAATGTATTTTCGCACAGATTTGTTGATACAAAAGGGATTAGAAACTGTAAAGCTTGTGTGGACGATGCCGAGTATTCTTGTTTCACGTCCAGCTGAAAATTTGTGATATTTTTTGTTTTGAAAGCGGTTTTTAGAGTAGAGTCACTGGTCACAAGTCGATAAATAATTCTTTTGCCAAAATACCATCTGGAATGTTCTTAATATAATCATTTTCGAAAGGGTTTATGATCCATTTCATTTCTGAGTGATCCTCATGGAAATATTGTAAAACATTGGATTTCAGTGATTGTAGGTGTTCCGAAATGTCTGTAATTATATTTGAATTTGGTTGAATTTCGTTATTTTTCCAAAATGTGTTTAGTGTCTCGAATAATGATTCATTCCAAATGTTTTTTTTTATGAAGGGAGATTTTCTTCGCGTACCACTAATGGTACACGTACCACAGGTTGAGAACCGCTGGTCTAGTTGATCATTTAGAAAGATGATTTCGTAATAAAAACACACGTGTGTACGAAATTCGTGTATCCGAAACACACGTGTATTGGTTCGTTTTGTGAAAACTACACGTATAGAATAATATATGATGGTTTCAATGATATGTCAATACACTAACATACAAATTAATAATGTTTTTATATATTTGAAAATTTACATATCCGATATACTAGTATTTAGAATACAAATTATATATTATTCTCTATATACACCAACTTCGCATACGCGTGTATTTTTTATTACACAGACCAATACGCGTGTAATACAGGGCCACTGATGTCCATACATTCATTATGAAATAATCTATGGAGAACGGGAACGAATTAATTTTTAATATAAACTTTCCAAAAATTGATTACATCCATTTGCATAATTCTAAAAGTTATGTTTAAACACACGCCTAAAACCGTTGGCTCTAGTAGATAAACGTTGAATACCCTCCAACCCCAACTCTCCACAAAACATCACTCACATATATCTTCCCGAATTCTCACTTGCAAAGCAAAATCACGCATACGCAGACTGCATTTAATCCGGTTGATTTTAGTTGTAGAGTAAAAACACATATTATACAATTAATAGACGGTAATAGACGGTGGGTTTTTATTTTTTAACGACGTACACAATGTGTATCGAACGTTATACATTTGTAAAAATGGAAAAACCGCATCTCTTCTTGTCCTCCAATTAATTTAATAATCGGTGCATTTACTGTGAACTGTATAAAAAGCACCACTACACCTAACCACATAGGTCATATAGCTCTATTCAAGAACAAAAACTCAAACATCAACCGCAATGTCACAAAAAAAACTTACAACAATACAGGATATCTACTCTTATTTATGTAATAAAATTGATATTTATAAATCCGTCGGAGAAAAAATTATCTTTAATAAAACACCGCCATGGCTATGGAACCTAAAACTCTCAACAGAATTACTCACACCCTGCAAATACGAAACAAACCACAAGATATTTATATCACATTGTCGCGAAATTATTCAATTCCGCTCCCCTAACCACACCCAAATCTACACGGATGCCTCAAAGTCTGAACATGGAGTAGGATTTGCAGTTGTCCACAATCAAACGACCATCCAATGCAAACTTCCTGAAATAACAAATAAATCCACCGCTGAAAACTTCGCAATATTCGAAGCAATTAATTTAGCAAACTCGCTCCAAACAAATGACATTTTGATAATCAGCGATTACATTAGTATCTTAACAGCACGAAAAACCCGTGGCCCAAAAACGAGATCACTCAAATATCCCAATCCAATCTAATCAATGCCCAGAAAATTATTGAATTGACAAAGCAGCCTCCTTGGCCGCTAAAAATGTATCTATCAACACCATCGATAAAATATCATCCAATGACATCACATCACATCTGTCAAAAATTAAATCCTCTTTTCATGGCAACACCACTGAGACTCCATTCCACCTACCAACAAACTATAGTCCATTAAAAGCACAGTAAAACACTGGTATAAACCTCCGGATCTCAGCCGACGTCATGATATTACTACACATACTCGTAGAATGCCCCATCTACGAATCTACATATACGTCTCTCAACCTTCCGCACAACACAATGGGAATCCTTGACGAAGGACAAACATCAAACATCATTTAATTCATCACCAACTGCAACTTCATCAACAAACTATAATTTTAGAAAAAATACGAGGTTTGTTCGAAAAGTACCAGAATTTTATATTTAATAATTACAAAAATGAAAATACATAATATTTAAAGATATCTCCGTCAAAACACTCTCCTCCGGACGATACGCAGTGATCCCGGCGATCTTGCTGTTTTCCAAATGTTCTTTGGAACTGTTCCAAAGTTAAATCTATAAGTTCTGTTGACGCGTTAGTTTTAATTTCCTCTACATCTCGATATCGTTGTCCTTTAAGCGCAGATTTTAGTCATAGAAATAAAAAAAAAATCACATGGGGCCTGATCAGGAGAATAGCGAGTGTCCGCGGGACCACAGCAATATTTTATCGGCCAAAAATTCACGAATCGACAGCGCTATGTGTGCCGGTGGTTCATTGTCGTGGTGAATTTGGCAACGCGGCCCTTCTCATCTGTACATTTTCCTGTAAAATTGCACGACAAGACTCACTTGAGATTCGCTTTGTCAACTCACGAACGATTAATCGGCGGCCATTACGCATTTTTTTCGCAAATTGTCGCCACACCATCATTTCTGGAAGACGTCGACGGTCTTCAAGAACGTGGATCGTCTTTGGTTGACCGCCGACTGTCCTTAGAAACGTTTAAAACACTCGGAAATCACGGAACCACTTAACGAACCGTCCCCAAAAGCGGTTTTTTGTCATTTCCGTACGTTTCCGTCGAATCGTTGTTCGGTAATTTCGGACACGTCGAAAACGGCGAACGAACAAAACTGACTGGATTTAACCACGTGTAACATTAAACCGAGATAAGACTTCGGGTTTTGTTTGAAATATCCATTTATTCGCGGTGACCATACATCCGTTTACAATTTGAAACGTTATCGTTTGTAGATTAGCCGTAACAAAATTTGTCCTGGTACTTTTCGAACAGACCGGGTGTATTATAAGCTCACTTAAAATTAATTCCGAAATATGTAATTGTCGATTATTATTTGCAAACCTTTTCAAAATCTCGTATAGTTTATTTTGTAAAAAAAAAAAATGTTCGCTAGTTGAAGACAAGCATTTGGAAGCCCGGGTAAACCATTTGAACAATACAGAATTCACTGTAAAACTGTAAAAATGTAGCGGGTACCGTGCGGTCTACGCCGCGTTTGCCGGGCCGGGACGGTAAAACAATCGTACCCGGCCGGTACACTTTGTCTGTAGTTTCGCGTACAGATCCGTCGCGTATACTGCCGGCGTTATAAATATTCAAATAGCATAAAAAAAAAAAAAAAATTTAAAAAAAAAAAACCGCAGAGGTAAATAATAATTGTCGTTTTTTTTTTCAACCTAACCACCTATCCCCACCATCCGCTGGCCATTAGATCGCCGGCGCCGCCCGAGGGTTGGGCCGCGAAATCTCTTTCGGGTTCGGCGAACTGGGCGCGACGGGGTAGCGACGAAACGGCGTGGGCGACACGGGAAACGGGTGGCGCGGCGGCCAGCTACGAGTGTGGCGCGTTTCCAAAAGTGACCGGATTAGATTGTTGCACGAGCGCGTCAGAGAGGACGCGGGCCCGGTGGACATTACTGGTCAACTGCGCCGGTATCGTGCGCGGCCATCTGTACGTGGACCCCGCCAAGGATCAATTCATCGTCGACCAAATTAACGTAAACCACATACACTTAATACGTTTGTATTAAACGGCCATTAATAAATAGTTAAGTTCCTATACGATTAACGACAACAACAACAAAATAATAATAATAATAACAATTAAAGCGACGACATACATCGCATACAATTATTACGTGCCCCGATTAATCGAAATTCGAAATTGCATTCATTTTATAACATCCGTATAGAGTATTATTGTTGTGATTGTTGAGCGTTTTTATCGGGACCAAAAATGTTCGATTCACACAAGTCGCGAAATTTCGTGGTTTGACGATTTCAAATAATAATAAAAAAAAAAAAAAAAAAACCGCTAAAATATTACGGAAAATTTACCGCGACTGGATACCTGACCTCAATGTGCGTATAAGTGGAAATTTCAGGTGTCTACGATTATTTCCCAATGAATTTCAGGGGGGGGGGAAAAAAACAAAATGATAATCGAAAATAACAGCGATTTATTGGGTAAAATCTTCCCTTTTTCCCGACGTTTATTCCCGGTTCCCCGCCCCCCTCCCACGGAAACTGTACAAGATAAATCGTAAAACGACCAAATTGAATTACGTATACTTACCGGATTTCGAATAAATTCGATTTTGGATATATTCACAAAATGATGTTCGGATACTATTGCCTTGTTCCGTATGGCCGTAAATATACGTATCGACTATTGATTTCAAAATATATATATATTTTTTTTTAATTTTATCGTACAGATGAACCGAGAAATACTTCCGTCGATGATGCAGAGAGACAGCGGGCACATCGTGGCCATCTCGTCGTTGTCGTCGATGGCCGGCGTGTCTTGTTTGGTCCACGTACACGGCATCGAAATGGGGCACCACCGGTGAGTGGTAATAATAAAAATTCTTCTAAAAAAAAAAAACAACCACATAACCGATAACCGTGCCGCGAGCAGCGTTGTATATTTTTATCTAAATAGCTATATTTTTATATTATATCTTGTCTAGATAAATGAGATACAAATCACCCCCGAACCGATGTCCGAGATGCGATATATCATCTTCTCGATAATATTCCACGTTTTCAACAAATTCCGAATACTTTCCGATTCTAAAATATTACAATTGATACACAAACAATAGAAATTGTTTATCTAACGATCGCCGATGGTTTTTAACGATAGACCTTCGTATTCTTCCCACTGTAATTATATTTAATTACTGTAATTCGTTACGACCGTGTGTAAATTCTTCAATGTGTATTAAACTGTTAAAAAAAAAAAAAATACAGATTTTTATATATTAAGTACAGACTTTGCTGGTTAGGAGGCGAGGGGGGTGGGGGTGGGTAGGCGTTTCGGAATATTACAATGGTATTGGACTATTATTAGTTTTTTTATATTGCATAACGAATATTTTTATAATTATTTAATTTTCTTAACATTGTGATTGTATTTATACATTTATTTTAGTTATGTTTATCAAAAGATTAACATGAAGGATGTAGGAATATAGTTTCATTATACCTGACCTTGAGTATAATGTTACTGTAAAATTTGCAGTGTACAGTATTTACGTAAACCGCTTTGTTTAGTTGCAATTATCGAAAATCAACTAAATTGCGTAATACATATATATATATACTACCGATATTTATTAGAAACAATAAGTTAAATATTTAATCTACTGTAATATAATGTTACGCTGTTACACGGTTTATGACGTTTTCTCTAAAAACTAAAAATGTACAATATGAACACTTTTAACGTTTAGAGTATTAACAGGCGAAGAAAACATGCTTTTTTTATTTTTATTTTTATTTTTTGTATATATAGATAAAAAGTTATTAATGAACCGGATCCGGATAATTTTTGTAGCAATAATCTATTATCTTTTTCTTGATATTATAAACTGTATCTCCCTACAACACTGCTCGTGTGTCCACGTAATAACGGATATGGGAATTAATGTCCGTATACCGAAATGACTAGAGAAAAATACGCCAGAGCATTATTATTAGTATTCGGCATTATATTTTTATCTATGTGGGCTACCGATGTAGACAATAAACTAGACAGCTATGTTTCCCAACGCTTACCGTACAGGCGTCTGAAGCCACCATGTCCCGTCATAATTCTGATCGCACAATTTCTCGTCCGCATAGATGAAGACTATAATATCTTAATACAATCATCATTCTCTACCCCTTAGTGAATTACAAATCAACTCTCCAAATGAAATCTTCTCTCCTTCTCTACACCGCAATAATGAGACCACTGATAACTTATGCCTGTCCTGTATGATCCGCTGCCTCTATAACTAAAATAAATAAAATACAAATCTTACAAAATAAACTCTTAAGGATATGTCTCAAAGCACCGTGGTTCATGAGAAATCGCCAGATCCATAATGACACGAAAATACCCCTGATAAATACATGGATTAAAACCCAATTTAAAAATTTCCACGCCAAACTAAAAAACTTGGACAGTGCTCGTCATTACACTATAGGAAAAAAAACACTCAATAGACGTCTGCGGCCTCGACTTCCCCAGGACATTCTTTTAACAAACACAGAAGAATCATCATCAGAAAATGAAGATCATTACTAATATACTAGACCTCATCGTTATTATTATATTCATATATGTAACACATTATTATATCACTGTCACTATTAATAATTATGTCATTAATAAATTTGTAACAAATAAAATTGTAAAAATTAAAAAGTTGTAATAGCACTAGGTGTGCTGAAACATTTTATAATTATAATAAATATAAAAAATAAAAATACAATCATAATCGCTATCCGTTTGACCTACTGGAAATTTCGTATAATAACTTTACACTTCGTTATATCACTAGTTACCAGCAATCGAGTGTGTTATCTCTGTCTGTGTAATTCGGCCGCGTTGTCCTCCGGCCATTATTTCCGATGGCATTTTTTTATTCGGCCATTATTACCGACCACCTCCTTGTCGACATCAATGTCCGCCAAACGTGAACCGTCAGCCCGAACACACGAAAGCGGAAAGCCACCTACAGCGACGACGAAACGTTTCACTTTTGGTTTTAACGGTTTTAATATAAATGGTAGGTAATAAAAATGGTTTCGATATCCTAAAATATCGGTATTAGAAACGCGTTTCGTTCGCCTACAATAACCGGCGTTCTATATTATATGCATTTCACAATACTATCAAAAGATAAATTACCGTATTAGATTTAAGATACGAACACGGTTGTGTTGTATGGCTCGGCGACCGTTATTATACTATAGGCGTCCGCGCGAGAAAATTACTATCAAAACCGCTTTAAATGTATTATTTATACCCGGCATATAAATAAATAATAGATGAGTGTTCTCGTACGAAAACGTCGAGTAATATTACGAAACCGACGTTCTGCACATTACACCGTTCGGGAATGCAATAATGTAAAATTCGAAATGTACAATAATACAATATCGCCCCCCCCCAACATAAATCCTATAATTCAAGATAAAGATACCGTAAAAATCTCGGTCAGGTTGAATTGTTTTATCAAAACGAATTGTCTGGCGATTGGTCTACACTAAATTATCGTCAACCAAACTTATTGGTATCGATAATAATATTATCTACGTTTTTATCGGCAAGTACGATGGAGTGATTGCACAACGAGTTGAAAGAACTCGATTGCCGCGTAAAGACGACGAACGTATTGCCGTACTTTGTGGATGCCAACCCTTGAATTTTCGGCTAAACTACTCCTCGGGTACGTATGGACAAACTGTTAACACTTCCCGTAGAAAATATCGTACAAGTAAACTAATTCAATGCGGACGGACGACCAACGCGTGTTTAGACTACCGGAAATATCCAAAATGGCCGCGGCTAACAGCATCGCGATCTTGGAAGAAAAACGGACGTTCTCGGTTCCCGGTTACATGTATACGCTGATGCGGTACGAGAACAATATTTCAAACGATTGCACACAGATGTTCGAGACGTCCGAAGAGTTTACGGACACACGCATAAGTGAATACACATTGATAAATAGGTAATTTTTTTTGTTTTGCAGGCGTTTGCCCGATGGATCAGCGTGCAATCGTTAATAAACAAAAAAATTTACATTACAAATTGGTACCGGACGCTTCGGACGAGATGATTTTAAACAAATACAAGAAGCAATAATGAAAGAGAAAAAAAAATCAATAAACCACATGTAATACTGATGTGTTATCATTCATAATAATTCTCCTGACAATATCTGTCGGTATCGCATTAAAATTTGTAATTTTTACGTGGTTTCCAAAAGAAAAAGTGTTTTTTTTTCTTAAATATAATAATTGGAGTTATTCGACTGCTTAACGGTAGAAATAAATGTATTATTCGGATCGATTGTATTTTAAAATTGATATTTTGTTTTGAACTTATTTTTATTGTTAAGACGTGTCAACAATTTAAAAATAAAAAATTAAAGATCTTCGCGCCTTGGATAAACTACTATAATATCTTGTAAGTAAACTTGCGGTCTCGCTATTCATTTTTATATTATAACAACTGTTCTACGTCTCGTCCGTGCCACCAAGATAACCAGAAAATAAACGGACGAAATTTAATTTCGAGATGGAAAGTGTAGATTTCACTACGCGGCGGTTTCTCTTCTTGTTTTCAATTCCGAGTGTCCAAAGTTTCATCGAGATTGAACGAAACTGTAGATGCGCATAGGCTTAATATTTTATACTTATAGATTATAAACAAAAAAAAAAATGACGAAAATACTTCGCACCACGGGCGGGCTAATATTTTAGATAAGAAGTAAGGAAGGTAGGGAAAATAAGGGTATTAAATTTATCTGTACGCAACGATTAATCATTGCTAACGAAAATCTATCCTGAACGTTAATCGTGTTTAGAAACGTCATCATTTTTTAAGATTTTCATCGAAATTTACACTGAACGTTCATAAAACAAAACTATTACATTACCTTCAAATTGTTTTTTGTTTTCATTATTAAGTACAACGTACCATGAACATTGTGTCAAATATTCGTGCATTTTTGTTGAACCAAAACGGTGTTATTCAAATAATTCGGATAAATTTAAAATGCCTATAAACAGTTAGAAATTGGCCAGATTGTTTTTGAAATTCGTCCAAGCCTAGGCCCAATGGCGTAACATCATTATTCTTTAAAAACATCAGGTACCTACGATATGTTTTAACCGAGTTGTGAAACTAATAAAACCGTGGCGTTTATTACCGAAAACTACTACGGAAATTCCAAAAAGTGACCTCTCACTCGAACGCATCAACTAGATCCAAAGCGCTTTTCGAAAAGATGCTACACTTGAAAATCGGAGCAGGCCGTCTGGTAGACAAAGTCGTTTACGGACGGGGAAAACAAAAATTATAAATATAAATATATAAAAATATACATCGTTCGTGTTTCATTCGAGGCAAAAAATACGTGCCGTTCTCAAGGCGTCACGGCGCCGCCGGACCGGTTGGCCCGAAGACCTTTGCCTCGGCGACGTCCGCGCCAAGGTTTCTCGTGGTCGTCGCCGGCGACGGTCGGCCGAGACTGTCGCCGTCCGTCGCGTATCGTATTTTAGTCTCGCGCTACCGCCGTCCGCCGTCGACGACACCGCGTACCGTCCGGCCGATTACGTGTGTAGCAATAATAATAATAATAATAATAATCCGACAGTGACGGTGTACCGAATAATACGGCGACAATTCGGTTACGATCCGTACGATCCGTCCGACGGCCATGCCGGGCCCGGGACTGCCGGCCGAGCCGATAAAGTTCCTCGTCGAAATGACGGTGTTCTGGGTGCTGCTGGTGCCCGGCATCCTGTTGGCCGGCCTGCGGAAACTGTTGCCGGCCAAACGGAAATCCGTCGCCGGACAAGTAGTGTTGGTGAGCGACCGAGTCGGGATTAATTTATTTTTTTATTTGACGGACGCGGGTCCGCGTCGACGTACAGATATTGTACTAGACGCAATATACTCGTGATCAATATGTTACGCGTGTTGGCCAGACAGAACAAACGCACCGGTACGGTTGTTGTTTAACTGCGGGTCAAGATATGCGGATCGGGAGAACGTATCTAATAGGAATTTAGTATTAAGACGAGGGATGTAAAAGAGAACAAAGAGGCAACGGGCATGGGCCGGGGAGAAAATCTAATATGTATAATTTTTTTTTTATGTGAAATTGTACGGTTAACAACGCGATTCGAAAACCGAAAATATACGAAATATTCTTACAACGTATTCATATGTTCATATTAGACTA
Organism: Tuberolachnus salignus; assembly: GCA_956483605.1. Taxonomy (NCBI): domain Eukaryota; kingdom Metazoa; phylum Arthropoda; class Insecta; order Hemiptera; family Aphididae; genus Tuberolachnus; species Tuberolachnus salignus. Next base: position 20,231,423 of record OY101438.1, read on the forward strand.
TATTGTTTTACGATTATTGACCGTTTGATTGGCTTACAATCAATAACTTTATCCTTCCCGATTCTTCGCTAGCCGTTTTAGTCCAACCTAAGTACCTAACTCCTGCGTCAGAGTTTTCAGCTCTGAGGTATACGAATTCCTCGGTCTTCCGGCATTATTTTCTGTCCTTCTATGGTTCCTTCAACTATAACGCGGTGCAATTTCCCCCAATAACGCACGAAGAACACCACCTATAGTTTCCCATCGTCTTTATTTTTTTTTTTTTATTCGGTTATTATATTTTGTATTTTTCCAACTAGCGTTAATTTTTCTATCAAACCATCCTATTCTTTCTATGCGCCTCGAGCACTGCACCTAAATTCGATATATTCATTTTTTTTTTTGTTTAATTTCCTTTTTCTTAATAAATGCTAATTTGGCCTTGTTTTATCTCCTCTGTGATTTTTCCGTCTGATGTTCGTTGGCTTCCGAAATGTTTGAATTCTTGTACATGAATTAAAAAAAGTTGAACGTCTTAGAACGGTCGGATTTCATTTGTTCTATATTATAATATGGCGCGTATCGAACAAAAAACTATTGTTGCTTTTCTTTGATACGCGCCAAATACCAAAATAGAAGTATCGATATTTACTCATATCGCTGGCGAAAATCGAAACTTTCAAAACGGTTAAAAAAAAGGATCTCGATCAGCGGGCCAGTTGTTCGATAATTAGGAACATTAAACCATTCGATTATTTATTGGAAGATGTTGAATATATTTGAACTGTATTGCAGTTTATTGTATGACAGTTTTTTTTTTTTTTTTTTCAAATAATAAAATCGAAGAACAACATTATAACAGTGGTAACTACAAACGATGTAAAAGTAAAACACGCCTGGCCTTGGAATATTATGGCGGTGTTCGATTATAATAGTATAAAAAAAAAATAATAGAATAATTTTCATGGAAATAATATCAATCTATCGATATATAAGTACTCGTACCGGTACTTTACTCGTATCGGCACTTTACTTGTAGCCGACAGTATCGCGACATCCCTAATTATAACACGAAAGCTGTTTGTATCGATGTAATAATCTCAAGAAAATCCAGTCGAACGACCTGTACCCGTAAAATCCGCACAGAGGTAAACGGGAAATTGACTTGAAATTAACTACGGTTTTTTTTCATCGATGTTATTTCCGCCGTTATAAAAAACTATATTTCTATACGAGCGTGTCGCGCGACGCCAATAAAAAAAAAAAAAAAAAAAAAAAACTTGTCAAGTCCGAGCAAACGGAAAATGTTATAAAATGCGATTTCATTTGAAGGTTACGCGGGGTTCAAATAAGGATTGACATTTAATCGCGAAAACGATTAGTCGACGCCGCCCCCAAACCCTCTGGCGAACAAAACACGCGTTGACGTTATGTCCGGAGTTCAAAAAAAAAAAAAAAAAAACTATAATAAAAAAAAAAAATATATAGAAACACTCGAACACTCGCATGCAAATACAATGCCATCCATACCCACTGTACAATAAGAATACGATTGTTGTGTAGAAACCGAACTCGTATTGTATTATTTCGACTGTGAGAAATATTTCCGGGGGGGGGGGGTGGAGAAGAAATAAAAAAAAATTTCAAAAATAAACACGACCGTATTTGTTATGATCGAATAAAAAAAAAAAAAATATGTCTTTTTGAACGAGCCGCGGGCGGTCTATATTTTATTCAAATGCAATCCGAAAATATCACCGTTCGGGTTAAACGAAAAACGCCAGAGGTTCGGATAATTTATTTTAAACAACACGTTTATATACGTACGCGTACTTACGGGAAACGCCGAGGTTTTTTATGCGTGTTATTTTTATCATATTGTACCGCTTAGGAATAAATGAAAAAACGTTCTCGGTACATCCGACGTTGATTAATAAGAGGAGGTCACGCCACCGATATCTTACGGGTTGCCTATAAGACGACTTGAACGAAATTTATAAAAGAAAAAAAAAAAAAATGAATATTTTTCGACTTAAAAATATTCGAATTCACTATCATAGACCGTAAATAAATGTAAAAAAAAAACTAATATTTATTTTTTTATATATAATATGTTTTACGTTTTATGTCGTTATAATCACCCGATGATGATTTTTTTTTTCTTTTTTTAAATCGAAACCGGTCGTACCTATACACAACTTGTATAGGTACTTATGATTTCGTTTCGTTCTTTTTTCTAAAAATGTTTGTTTTTCGTTCGCGTTTCGGTTAACAATATAACGGAATTTGTTTGCATTTTTATGTTTATTCGACTTAATCGAGTCGATTATTGTTATTGAGAGGCCGTCGCATTGGCGTATGCTATCGCAGCCGTATTCTATCGGGCAATATAACGGAAATGTGTTCGCGTGAAATAAACGAAAAAGCCTTTAAAATCGGTTTTAGAGATAAAACACCGGTGTAATAAAATGCGTAGACGACATCATTTTGAAGACGTCCTTGTTGGCGTTTTACCATTACCTTCACGTTAACTTATAATCGAAAATATATAAAACCGTATTTTACATTTTCGTTTTTTTTTTTTTTTTTTTTAAATTTAATAACCGTGAATAATTACTGTTTCGTTAAAAGCCGACCTGGGCTGTCTTCAAAACGTTGTCACTTACAAACGCTATAACAAGCGTTTTATCTTTAAAATCGATATCAAATGGTCTTTTCGTTTGTTTTACGTTCACACTTATTATTAGCTTATTGCCCGTTAAAAAGACAAAAGACCACAAATAACACTACTACGTCCTAAGTGAACACCGCAGGAAGCGAATATTTTAAGGAATATCGCGGTTGTTTTTTAGTTTTTCTAAAACGATGTCAAACAAATAAGTTAACGTTAGTTTTCGCTCTCGATGCGGGTGTCAAATAATATGCTGGTCGCAATGGCGCCGAATATGCTATAACGGTGTGACAGCGGGTAAGCCCTTTTTTTTTTTTTCGTGTGGGCGGTAGACTGGTAGGAGGTGTAAGGGTGTTTATTATTGAAAGTGTAGTAGGAAATAGTTTGAGGAGTTTTGTAATTGTATATCGCGGGGCATACCAGATCAGAATTCGATATTAGTCTTTACATAAAAAAATAACGACAATAACCTACATGACACCCGCTATAATACAATTCGTAAGTTACAAAGTCTTTGTAGAATCTTATTTATAAGACCCTTTAGAATTTAAATTTAATGAATATTACACATAATTTGTTGTTGTTGTTGTTGTTAAAATAAACGCTAGTTCGTCGATGCCCTAAAAAAAAAAAAAAAAAGTCGATGTGTATTGTGTACACTCGAATGTTCGGTAGGTTGGTGTAAACTATGGAATGTGACGTCGCTATTTTATGTTTAGGGTGGTTCGTTCGGTGGCGGTGTCCACGCGACGGTCAAAATTAATTGAAAACCAATAGTTTAACGGTTTAAATAATTTTATTTATTTTTCCTTTCTAACGTTGGCTGGGTTTTTTTTTTTTTTTTTAGATCACTGGCGCTGCCCGAGGGCTGGGCCGTCAACTGGCCGTCAAGTTCGGCAAACTAGACGCGAAAATAGTCTGCGTGGACGTCGACGAAGCCGGAAACGACGAAACCGCACGGTTAATCCGAGAAACCGGCGGCACGGCCTCCAGCTACAAATGTGACGTTTCCGCGAGGGATCAAATTCATATTCTGCACGAACGGATAAAGGAGGATACGGGTCCGGTGGACGTACTGATCAACAACGCCGGCATCGTGTGGGGCCATCCATTCATCGACCACACCAAGGACCAGTTCATCGTCGACCAGATAAACGTAAACCTCATGGGACAAATTTGGGTGAGCGGTTGCATATAATAAACATTTATTTTTTTCAAAAAAAAAAATAAAACGTACCCATTTTAAAATATTCACGTTTCAATAGCAAAATGATAGAATTTTTTTGTAATTAAAAATAATAATAATAATTTATACGACACCACGGACACGGGAAATAAAAAAAAAAACGTTCTCTTGTTCAGGGATCAAAACTGTACTCGATATCTTCGAGATTTGGTATTGTATTCGAAAGTGGCGGTTCCGGGCAAACGTACCTCGAAATGCACGAATAAAGCTTTAAATGACTACAAACGACTACGTGCGTTGAGACGATTTTAATATTTATTTTGAAAAAAAAAAAATACGCTTGCGTCCTCAACAAGACTTAAATCTAAATCAGTAATGCGCGCGTACCGTTATTACTATTTTGCCGATTTGCGATTTTCCCCGTATAGGTACACATTTATTGTTTGTTTCTTTTTAGGTACATCGGCATTCCGTATTGTTCTTAACTCGACTACACGAGTACGCGATAAAATTGCCAAACATTGTTTAACGATAATAAACAATTCTATTCCGTTTGCAGATGAACCGTGAAATACTACCGTCGATGATGGAAAGAAACAGCGGGCACATCGTTGCCATTTCGTCGATGTCTTCATTAACAGGGACGCCTATTATTTCCACATATTCTACGTCGAAATGGGGCATCAACGGTAAAAAAAAAAAAAAAAATCAATTTTAAAAAAAAGTTACTGTTCATAGGCGGGGCCATTGTTTTAGGTGGGAAATGAAAAATAATTCCGAGCGTTGGGCGGGTAATCGTGTTTGGAAATCGTGCCGATTGATTTTTACGATTAACGTCAAAATTTGCACTTCGAACGCTGATAAATGAAAACATTTCAAATGACTGTAAATAACTCGACAATTATTGTGCCAGAATGTTTTGAGAATTTTATCACGTCTACAAAAGAGTAATATAGGTATTGGGTAAAAATTTCAAGTCGCTTCAATTATTTTTTACCGAATAAAAATAATCAAATCAAAAATAACCTTTATTGTTTAAATATTTCCATGTTTTTTCCGCATCATAATTAAGTATTAATGATACTACAGGGAAAATTATAAAAGTGACTATCTCGATAATCACCGACTAAATCCGAAATGCAACAGAAAAGCTCTCCTGTCGTTTTTTCGACTTGGAAGCAAGATTTCTGGTAGAAAAATGGTTGACTGGCGAAAAAAAAACACACAAATCTATAGCATAGCGAAACCAATACATTCCCCGCCACGCTCATAATCTAAGATTCGTGATAAGTAACTCGTACGACAATAGGAACCGAACGACAATAGGATTAAATTTAAAGCCGCGAAAATCTCGTCTGTCTAGACATTTGAGTTTTTCTTCCCGGGCACTCGGAAAGTTAAAAATGAAAATTAGGAGCGTGGATTGAAGAACAAGAAAAAAATGAATATCCTTTTGAAAAACAATCGTGGTTAATGGTGTTTTATAGTTGTATATAAAACGTATGCGATCTGTAACAGAGTTGTTACATGCCAATCTTTCGGAAAAACATATTGATTATTACAAATACCATGTATTTTATTCAAAAACTAAGTACTATACATAGAAAAAAAAAAAAAAAAAAATACTATTTTTCGTTTAGTATTGCGTACGTTAATCGTTTGTTTTTTTTTTTTACTCAGGTATGATGGAATGTTTGGACAACGAGTTGAAAGATTTTAATTCTGCGGTAAAAACGTCGACCGTATTGCCGTACTTTGTGAAAACCAACCCGAAAGTTTCGGCGTTTCTTAACGTCAGGTACGTCGTAATAGTCACGAGTTAAATAATTATTTAGTATTTACCGAGCCAAACGTCCAGGGGCCGTTCTCGCCGACATTATAAACGGCGGCGTTTTTTTTTTTTTTTTTGTTGATTTTTAATTTCCGCTTATCCAGTGAACGTTGCGCATCACCGTGAAAGTTTAACGATAAACGGCCAATTTCGATAGGTTATCGGCTATAAACTCGGTTTATAGGCATTGTTATCGTTGTGTCTACCGTATACGGCGTACATATTATTTCGTGTTGTAATAATATGTCTCGAGCACTCGTGTTTGAAGAGGATGATTTCATCGATACTTTCGTGACCCGCCGTCCTACAGGATAAACAAGCGGAAGAACCGGACGACATCGACACACCTTGAAGACAGAAACGATTTTCGTGACTAGGTATAAGGTTACCGAAAGCTGGGCCGATGTGAACAGAAAACATTAAAATGGTCCGTCGGTTAGGTTATTTTGTTTTCCGCTATTATTCCGCGATTTCGCTCAATCGATAGTTTAAAAAAAAAAAAAAAAATCTTTTTTTCTGCGGCTAAGCTGAGCGGTTTCCGTTTATATCCTTTTAGCCGAATTTTCCGTTTAAAATAAATAATAATAATAAAAATCAACAACTTAAGCCACAAACCAATCACTCTAATCGATTTGTACAATTCTCGTCGATTACGATAACCGGAGTTTTCTGGAAACGGAATTTGTTGCTTTTTTGTGGCTTTAGTTGCTTTAGTGTTAATGGACATTAGAAGAAAAAAAATAAATTAATAAAAATAATGACGTTTTTAGATTTCCGGAATTACCGATGGATTTCGCGGGCGATATGATTGTAAAAGGAATACTGGAAGAAAAACGGATATTCTCGGTTCCTGGGCACATGCTGTTCGGCGTTTCGTTAATAAGGTACACACGTAAATAAATTTTTATTATTTTATTGAAACCGCCTGCTTATGTTTGGCTTTGCAGTTGAAACATCTCAAAAAAAAAAAAATAATAATAATCATATATATATGATATATATATATATATATATATATATATATATATATATATATATATCATATCATATATACATTTTTTTTTTTTTTGTGCGCAGGTTGTTACCCGACAATTTGCAAAGATTATTCAACAATATTTTTTACGTGAAAATCCTCACGGAACCGTCGGCCGACTTAATCATCAAAAAATACAAACGAGAAAAGGCGTGATCCGGACCGTGGGTGCTTGACGTATAATTTATTACCTATTCTGTCTTTTTAATTGATTTAAACGCGTTTTGTACTTGATCCATTTATTGTGTTTAATCAACCGACTTCAGTTTTATTAGCTTTTGCATCCGCGCGTCGCGAAAATATTTCCCCACAACCTAACCCGGTTGCGAAAACCGTGATTTTCATTCACATTTTTATTATTTTTTTACATGGGGGTTTATGGTTTTTTTTTTTTTTTTTTAATTTATCTCCACACATTTTATCACTTTAGGTATCCGTTTATCCAGTCCTGGCGAACGATAAATAATTTCGCCGGTATATAACATGTTTGATCAGGTATAACATCGTTATAAAATACAAACGACAACGATTTTTAATGCCTAAAACAATTGCGGTACACTTTGCGGTTCACGTGTACCCATAACCAATTGTAATTATGCAATTTCGAATTACGTGAAATACGTAAAAAAAAAATCAGGCAGGGAACGATAACCCACGATTGACCCTCCCGCGTGGGCCCCCAGTTGCGCCAGTTACCCCTAACCCTTAAAATCCAACGTCGCGGTTCCGTGTTCAACAATAACTTTTTACCATTTTATCGTATCTAGATAAATAAATCTGTTATCCGATTATTTACAGATAATTACTTTTCCCTAGACGTTTTCGATTTACAAAAAAAAAAAAAAAAATGTTTCGTTTAAATGTATTAATATATAATAATCTATATTGTATATAATTTAATATAATTACTAATTTTTACTATACATACGCGTGATGCAATGTTTATTATCGGTTTTCAACGTTCAATAAATAAATATAGAACGATGACTTCACGATGAAGTCATAATACAATAAATCGAAATTTACGATCAAATAGGGAAAACATTTATAGTTTTCTCTCTGTTCCGCAGGTTTTACGTTTTGCGAACGTTAAAAACCTAGATACAGAACAATTGTCTGGAGTTTCTCTCTCTCTCTCTCTCTAGACGACGAACAACGAGGTGTTGTCTTGTGTTTTTATCTAGATTAGATTTTTTTTAGCGTTAACTGTTATCGTATCCGGGACACATTTAAAATTACCCGTATATGCACGGTATGCGTAATATGTGTAATGTTTGTGTACACATTATATCTATAAACGGATATTTTGTTCTGTACTTCAACGCCATAAACTCATTTCCGATAATCTTCTACGCTGCCGTACAAGTTTTACGTAAAAATATGTAAAATCGTATTTAGCGAGAACTCGGATACGCATATCGCTCGTAGGTTTGTTTTTTTTTTTTTTTTTTAAGTATTACGTCGTACCTATACGATAATATTTAAATGCGTACATTATATGCCGATACGATTGTGTGTACCAGTATGAATATTTATACGGAGGTAAGAATATATTTGTTTATGTAGATCGCAAAAGTTCGAATATGCTAACGACAATAATATTATCGACGTTATTTTAATCGTCTACGGACCCGTATTGTAATAAACAGGGCGTTTGTTTTATTATTATTTTTTTTTTTTTTTAATTTGTCCAGTCATTGTCCTATACTCTTTAAAACGTTTCAGCTTAACGGTGTTGTAGTCGAAATATTTTCGAAATTTCGCCCTTATCGCGTGAACCACAATTGACCATAAACAACTCGTCAAGATGAATAACTATGAAAACACATTCCCATTTATACAAATATATTTTACAGTTTATCTAGGAGAAACGCGTGTGCACAATGTGCTCTAACGTTTCCTTCCGATTCATTTCGCCCGACCGTGTGCCAAGAGTGTTTTGCATTTTAAAAAACGGACCGCACAAAGTGACCGTTTACCCCAATATTATTATGGGAGTTGAAATGCTGAAAGGTTCATTATGTAAAAAAATTTTGAGTCATTTCAGATTTTCTGAGAGTTGAAAATATGAAACGCAAAAATACGTTATTTATGTTTAGTTTTATAAAAACAAAAAAAAAAATCGTACGATTAGACGTTTTATCATTTTAAATGTAATTTTTACGTGATTTGTCGGGTCGGAAAAGATTCCGGAATATTTTAACGACAAAACACATGAGAACATATTAAAATTAGTAATAATAATATTTTTTGAAATTATAGCTGTTATTTATTTAAACATATTACTTATGTATTTATATACGGAAAAAAAAATACAATAAACGTATTTATTATATGGTTAAAGCTTTTTTTTTTGTTGAGCTATTACGAACTAAAATACAAAAATGTATATTGTGTATTTTTCCGTATTTTAGGCTCGCCGACATACCTATAAAATCATTTTTTTTTTTTTTCAATATATAATTTATATATTGAAGACCCAAAATAATCTGAACAATATAAACGATCGTTTCGTTCGATATGAGTCATAATTGTAATAAAAACGAATTGATTGTCGTTAAAATGCTGGTAGAAAAAAAACAAAAAATAAAAAATTGACACAAAATTAAATTTTGTCACTCACATTACGATCATAATGCGTATACGTGATTTAGCATAAGAAAATATACAAAAAACGAGAGCTCTAGAATATGTTAATAATAAAATATTATTATTTTTTTTTTTATGTATTCGAAGAAGCGATTATTATTAGTGTTGTTCTTTACTCATTCTATCAGGTGGACGTCATTTCAATCGATTTATCACTATCGAATTTAGTTGTACAATTTTATCAAAATGGAATATTCGAATTTCAAAAGTACCTTGATCTATCGAAATAAATACTATCGAATGCCCAGAAAACGCGCGAAAGTATTCCGATCGTCAATATTGTTGAATTTAGTTAGGCTGCTGAATATTATATGGTCTCGGATTCAATGTCTAATGGCGAGAAGGAAAAATGTTTACAGACACGTTATTTTTGTAAGTATTGTGTATTTGCCTTTGTCGGTAATTCTCAACTTAGCCTATTGCCTTTGATTTTTGGCGTTTAAATTAACTTTTAACGCTACTCTTGTCGTTTACGTAAACACAATGCATAAATAACGCGTTAATTTTGAACGATATCACGTTGAGTAAATTTAAATTTCTTTTTTGATTTTTAATTTTAACACGATATATATATATATATAGTTATTTTTTTTTTTTTAATCAATTGCATGTGTAGAGGATCGACAATTTTCATATGATATTTCCTTGTAATAGACGTACGTAATAAGACGCTGTGAGCCCGTAATAAATCTTATAATCAATATTAAATTACGTTTTTAATTTTTCTATAATATTATTTTACATTTTTTTTAGTATTCCGGTTCTGCAATCATTATTGGTGTAATTTCTTTTTTTTTTTTATACATATCTACAAATTCCCCAAAAATACCGCCAGCGATAACGTTCCACGCTTGCGTTTAATTTCCCCTTAAATAAATACATTACAACCGATCAAGTTCGACCTGACTGGCTACAGTATGCAAAAAAGGCGTACAATAGTTGTTGATAATTTGTATATGACTCCCCTCCCCCCCCCGGTGTTTAATATTGATCGTCGTTATATTAAAAAAAAAAAAAATAAAAAAATCATAAACTCTATACGTTAAATTATATCAACTGTAAACAGAGCCGGTTTGAGCGATTTCGGTCAGTCGTGCCCAATATCGTACTGGTCCTGGTATCCAACATATAAATATCCCGAGAACAATAGATCATTTTTGTAACCGTGATTCGGTCAATCCCTCAATTCCAATTGTAAAATTGAACAAAAATAAATAAAAATAGAGACATTACGGCTCAGCGGCCCAAATCGTTGAAATCCTGGCGGCTGTATACGCTGGGCCTGTCCCGGCCTTGACTGCAAAAATAATAATTTCCGAAAAAAAAAAAAAAAAAAAAAATTACATGATTAACTTGATTGTCGTTAATTTCAATTTTCGAATATTTTAAAACGAATGGCGTCCGCGACGTGTTTCGACCCGCGGACTTTTCGTCGACGGGCTCAACCGGACGATGTCCAAATCAATCATCGAACCACTCGCCCGGCATTGATTATATTGATTGATGTAAAAAAAAAAAAAATAAAAAAAAAAAATTCACAATTGCGCGAGTTTTTTTTATAGATGACCGGGATCGCCGGGCAAATGGGCCGCGGGCTAGCGGTGGCCCTACACAGGCTGGGCGCTAAAACAGTTTGCGTGGACCGGGACGGCAAAGGCGGCGATCCGGGGGCCCGTGCGGTCCGCGAAGAGCGCGGAACGGCGGACGTCGCCGGCGGCGAAACGATCGCGGCTGTGGCCGACGCGGCGAAAAGCGATTTCGGCCGGCGGACCGACGAGACGGGTGCGGACAAACACGCGGTGCTAAAGTACACCGCCCACAGGATGATTTCGGCGCGCGCTCCGATGCTCACACTCCTCGAATGAGGAGGCGGTATAACGTTCGGATTAGCGAAATTTCTATTTGTTTTGTATTCGTTATAAAATATTAGCTATTATTTCCCCGATAAACGAACAAAAAAAAAAACCAATCGTAATATTTCGTGAAAATTTCAAATACTACCTAGCCGTACAGTAAAAAAAAAAAAAAAAAGTGTATATCGTTTGTCGTGCGATCGACGAATACCGGGATATTTTTTTTTTTAATTTAAATAAACAAATAATTTTCGTAAATACTACGAAATCGTTGAAAGTATTCGCCGCCCGATGTGATGCGCTTATCCCCGTCTCACCTGCAACGTTTCGAAGTTGTACTGTTTGGTACTCTTCAACGTTAAGTGGTTTATTGTTTCCATATCATCAAATCGTTGTCCTTCGGGGTCGGTTTTAATTTTTGGAACTGAAAAAAAAAAAAAAAAAAATGGAAATCACAACGAGAAAAGGTCCGGTGAGTATGCCCGCCATGGTCTGAGGTACGACTGGAATTTATTTATCGGCCAGAAACTCGAGTGAGTGATTGACGAGGCAGAACGAGCAGGCGCGTTTGTCTTTTGGATTCTTTCTGGTTGTTCAATTAAAACTCAATTGTAGTAAGTCCGCATAACCGTTTGAACAAACGCGTAATAAATGAGGCATTTAATTTCGAACTATCGCCACCATTTCCGCGTTTCTCAGCGCACCGTGGTGGGTGGATCACCGTTTTTGGCTTCACGAATCCCCCACACACACACACACACACCCTACCCCGCATAAACATTTCGTGCCATCCGTGTGTTTTAGATCCGCTCGTAATCATCTCAAAAGTTTCAGTCGCTGATTTACCGAGTTTAACGTAAATTTTACCGCAAACAACGGCGCCCGAGTTTGTTCGACACGACAAACCGGCGGATACGACGAAAGTATTACGGCTCTAACGAATTGCCGTTCGTTACGAAAAGACAATATGAACTCCGGGGCTTGAGTAACACGTAATCGAGTGACATCTCTACTCTAATTCGACGTGTATACAATTCCGATACGTTTGTTTTTAGCGCGGATAAAATTTTATTTCCGGTATTTTTTTTTTTTTTTTTTTTTTTTTGATCGCACCTCGTCGTATAGTTGCGTTCGTCGTATTGTAGGCACGGCCGGGACTCTCCGGATCAATAATTGAATACGTCGCGTCGCCCTAACCCAACCTGACGTTTGTCCGGACGTCATGGATTCAAATACCGAACTCGCTAAATACACCAACACCGGGTTTGTATACGAGTGTGTTCAATCTCGACATCGAAAGTTTTAAGTCTAACCGCGGGAAAACTCTAGATTTACACAAACACGTATATTACGATTTACATACCGGATGTGAATTGAGTACTTTGCTGAGAAATAACAGCAATACTGTGAAACTTACACGCGACTTGCACGTGAATATTATACGGTATTATTATTATTATTATTATTATATCGCGGTTTTGAAGACGAGCGTATTTGAATAATACTTTTCTGGTGTAGCTTTTTCCGGTTCATATGAAAATTCATAGTGACGGATCCGGTGGGTTTTAGTGGGTTGAGCCCAGTAATCGAACCCAGCAAAAAACCCGCAGGGCAAAATAAAAATCAAAAAAAAAAAAAAAAATAAATAAATTATTATGATAATTGACAAATGTAGCTGTATAGTATAATTTACTAAACAATACGCAATTGATAATATGCAATTTTCCATACTCTCGACATAACCAATGCGTAGGGCCGAAAGTACAATTTCAATTTAAACGCAACTTGTAATTCGTATTCGTTGATGTACGTAATGACTATTGCGTTTGTAATGTTTGCAAATTGCATGGATATTTTAAAAGAAATCACTTTATTTGACTGACACATTTTACGAGAAACTGATATTAGATTACAGTGTGACCAGTATAAACGTAAAATCGAAACAAAATGTGCCCGTTTAAACCCGGCCTGATTGAAAAGACGAATAGGTATTGAATAATAATTATTATACACTATTGCAATGAATAAAATCACATCACTGATGTGTAAAATCCAAGTGTACGGATTAGCAGCTGACGTTTACAAAACGATAACCGATGATTGCTAAACACGAACCCACGGTGAAAAAAATGCTCGAATGTCATTCAACATAAATTATTTTTTTTTATGATTAAGCGTGTTTTATCGATATTCTTATAAAAAAAATCTAACGCCGGAAACTGTTGTTGGATAATAACTGTAATGAGACAATTAATTGTTGTAATGTTGTACGCATTCCAGTATTTTCGGTTTGTACACAGCCCAGAGTGCATTTCGTTAATCAGCCTGACAATCGATCAACAGAGATTCCCCCCCCCCGTATTGGACGGTTTCGCTCCGTCCTCGTTTTACATTATTTTTGCGGGGACCAGGCGCATAGGAATCGAGTGCAAATATTCAAAAAATAATAATTTAAAAAAAATAATAATAACGCTACTATCTAAAATATGTATCGATTTAAGGTACCGAGACGGTCGGCCTGCGGGCGTGCCGCCGCGATCAGGCACGTTGACGGGATATCGAGGAACACCACTAGACGGTTCCCGGCCATACGCGCTGGCTTTACGGTTGTGTTTTACCGGTAACAAACCGATATAAAAAGTCACCGAATTAATAAAAAGTCACCGCGTTGTGTTGTTTAAAATGTATTATTATATAACAACACGTGTTGTTATGCGAATTATATTACGCGCGCGGAACCGTTGAATTATTACGCACACCAAAACACACGAACGAACAACTGTGCCCGCGTAATAAATTACCCAATGCGGAAATGTTAATTCAATTGTATTCGCAGAGTTTTACCGAGTAGCTTACAAAATTACACGCGAGATTTATTCGGCGGTCCGTATAGATATATAGCAAAAGCGATTATGCAGAACATTGAAGAAATATCGTAGAAAATACGAAATAGTGTTAACTGTGATTATTTACCCTCTATCACTACATTGCGCACGGTGGATAAAACTGACGGGTTTTGACGGGCTATAAATAACGAACAGTAAAACTTAGAGAAAGGTTTCTGTTTTTATTTAAATCGCTATTCAATACCATTTTTAAAAATTATTTTTTGAAAATTATATCTCCGAGACGGCGGCCGTCAGCACGTTGCGACACTGTTGTAGACGATCTCCGAAGCTCTCATATGATTTTCGGTACATTTCGACTGGTGTGGCCCCGACTTCCACGGTGATTTTCTGTTAAATTTCTTCTATGGTATGTGGGCGATGTCTGAAAACCTTATCCTTAAGGTAGCCCCAGTGGAAAAAAATCACACACGCTTAAATCCGGGATCCGTGCTGGCAAGCCTGTATCTCCACTCAGAGAGACTAACCGCCAAGGGGAACATTTGTCGCAAGACAGCGAGTGAAATCCTAGCTCCGTCTCGCTGAAACCATACATCTCCCAAATCATGTTCTTCGGCCATTTCCTCCGACCTATGCTGCAGATAAGTTTCCAACGTCACAACATAACGAGCGGACGTGACAGTGACGGTCCTGTTCTCGTCCTCTAACCGACTGCACGTTTCCGGGGGTTGTTGCCGTTCTGGGTGCTCCGTGTCCGGGTCTACTCAGGGTACCCCCGGTTTCTTCCAAATGCTGTATCCGCGATTCGATAGTGTTAGCAGAACGAACAGATTCAGCACGCGGAATGCCGCCGAAGTGTATACGAAAAGCCCTTTGTGTAGCTATCACAGGAATGATTATTTTCGCAATACGCACGCACGACGAAGCCACGATGTACACCCGCGATCCAGACCGTGATTGCGAATAGAAACGGCATTACCGTACAATTCAAAAGACACCACTTATTAAGGGGCCTGCTCTTATCTTATCACAGTCTAATGACCTCATTTAAACTCGTCAGTCGGCTCTGCCGCACCCTGTATATCAAATTTACTGCAATGAGTATGTACGTTTGTTTTTTTTTTTTTTTTTTTATTGAAATATTGTTCGTTCAAGGGCATAGTATTTAGGTATATTGTTTTTTCGACTTTTTAATACAAAAAATAAATATTATATTTCCAAAAAAAAGAATGTAATGAGAATACCTCCTCAAATAGAGATTCTGCGATTGTGTATAACAAAATATACCGAAATCGTTTCGAAACAAAAGAGTAGTAGAAAATAAAAAAAAAAAAAACCCCGAAAACTCGATCAAATTTTTAGAGTGAATAATATTGGGCTCTCGACAAATGTGATGGTTGTTAACATTTTTTTTGTTGCGTATATGTGGGCGTATAACAATGCCGCATGAGATAGCTAAACATAATTTCAGATAGCATCGAAAACCAAGACAAATATGTTTTATTGGTCGGATCCGGCCACAGATTTACACTACAACTATACGTTATAGGTCTGCCATTTGGCAAGCGAACTAAAAATGGTCTTACACCGCGCATTTATTTTAATCGAAAATAAAAGCGACATTAATATTATTTTTTATTATGAGAGTAGGCGTGGATTCTCGGTTAAAAGATTCAAAGGGCACGTAATATGAATACAGTTTTAATAGCTTTAATAGCAGGGCAATCCTGGAAAGCTGTTTTCAGTACTTGTAACTTGAAGCCTTTAGCTTTTAGCCCGGCGCCCAAAATACCTAGACTTAGTTTTTATGGTCGAATTATTCAGAAGGAAAACCAAAATGACTTTCTAGCCCGGATAAAACTGAACGGAGAAAAAACCAATGTTTATAATTACAAAACTAAAACAATTTTATTTTTTATTTTTTTTCGAACCCGGATCCGAGACTATGTGCAAAATAGTCCGGAATAACGTATTCTCCGGTAACTCCGACGTTTCGGCATGTGCCTAAACTCAGTGATTGTAATTTATACAATCACTACGGCTACACTTGGGAATTAATTTACGTAGTGATTTTATGTATTGCACGTGCAATACTCGTTATTTACCAAATAAAAAAAAATAATAATAATAAACGATAAATACAAAATCGCGTTCTCGGCGCGATGAACACAGCGATTTCGGTTCGTTTCTTTGGAAGTCCGGTCCCGTGGTGCCGGCGCACTGAGTTATTCGCAAAATCGCGTCTCTTTGCCGACAATGTTCAATCCGTCCCGGTCTAAGCCGCTAGTTAAAAACTTTTTTCCCCGACGCGATTACCGTGTCTGTTCAACGTGTAAAAGACACGACAAAGTTGTTCCGGGCCGTCCGTACCGCCTCGTGCTGATATCGATTTGTATTCCAATGCGGCACGGTTAGGTTAGGTTAGGTTAGGTTAGACATTTGACCTTTTTAGAAGTCATGTGGACAATACGACAACAATATGTAAAACCCTATTGCACCGGAACACGACAAAATATTATACAAACACCGCGGGACACGTGGTTTCGGTAGTTTTTTTTTGTTGATATTTTATCGTGCGGTGATAAAACCGGGCAATTGTCCGCTGTGTAGAACAAACCGTTTATCGGAATATTTATTTATTTTTTTTTTAATATAAATAACCAGCGTGTTGCGACACACGGAAGCGTAATTTATGTGGATAATGGCAAACGAACGTCCAAAATCATCTACATAACGGTATAGATAAAAAAAAATCCTTAGTTTATCGTAGATAATAGATATGTGGAATTTATCAAGATATGAATAGAAAAAATAGATAATTATTTTTACATTTCTGAACTATCGAGAACACTATACAGCAATGGGATAAATAATAATCTAGACGGTAAAAATAGTTCTGCAATTGCAAGCGTGTAAATAACCGGGCATTTTAAATTGTCCGCTATGGGTAAACACATTACATTTTTTTGTACAGTTAAATTCTATCTAGACGATTATTTTATACCGTAGATTTACATAGGAAAGATTCTAAAATTTCCATCTAGGGTAAAAGATAAAAGATAAAAGAATATTATCCAGTAGATTTGCCTAGGTAACTCTCAACACTGATAATAATAATAAAATTAATGTTTGACATTCAAATACATTCAATACGTGTTTAAAATTAATCTAAAATTGAAATTGCGTTGATACGACTTTAGATTTATTCACGAATTTTGTTGAAATTGCCTATACGCAACCCCTTAAATAAGCCGAACGGAATCATTAAACGTCGAAATTAAAAAACAAATTGATATACTGTATATCTTCAGGAAAAAACAAATACAAAATACAAATAAAAATATTATTATAAATATTATTGCACGCAGACTTTCACTAAAATAATTTACAAAAAAACAAACCATTTTGATCTCCTCTGCTCCAGCTGCGCTACAAAATTAAACGGACGAGTTTAAATAACAAATCGATTGTAATTAATATTCGCCTATAATAATTCCGTCAATAATGGCAATTTTAAATAAATTATCACAATAAAATGGCCCGGTATGTTCTATATATTATATTATCGTAAAAAATAGAAGTGTATTATTGATGAGATCAAATCACCATCGCATAAATACCCGTCGGAATCCAAATAAAATGTAGGCATTTAAATTTAATTTACTGTTGATTTAAACAACATTGAGGGGAAAAAAAAAAAAAAAACCTCGAGTAACAACAATAACGGTAGGTATCAGTTTAGTACGAATTTGTACAACAAGATATATAGTCGATAATTTATTATCATATACAATTTTGAAGAAAAAAAACAACACTATTATTATATTTTACACTGAGAAACAGTGTAATCACGCGAAGATAACGTCGCGGAAACGTATAATTTCGTGTAAAAATATAAAATTTAGTAGTCGGAGAGCAAATATAAGCCGGTCGATTTCGGACTGATCGCGTTTTTATTTCGTATAAAAAAAAATAAAAAAACGGTAAGTTGAAGTAAAGTGTTGATAAATTTCACTCGTAAGACCACCATTATCGATCGTCGTTTGTTCGCAAAACCGAGATAATAACCCAAATAATTATTTATTTAAATGCCGTTAATAGTGTGTCCGTTTACGTTCGAAAAATTAATTATTTTTCACGATTTACGAAAATCGAATTGACTGTTGACATTGCGATATCGAGCTGACAGACAATAGTGTTGGAAATTCAGATAGAAAAAAAAAAAAAAAAAAACTCACTAGTACAGCAGTTTTTGAATTAAACGCCGAAAACGTCGGCGCATCGTCAATAAAAAAAAAATATTTACTCCAGTTTCGGTTGCCATTGCAATAAAACCGCGAAATGTTTTTTTTTTTATTTTACGATATTATTTCCATTGTTTAAATAATTCCGCTAAACAATCGTATTGCGCAATTGGCAATTATTGTTATTATTTCGGCCGGCCTCAAAACGATAACGGTGCTTTTATTTGTACGCATTTTTTCTAGATATATTTTGTCGCTCATCAATTCTTTACCGATACCTCGGCAATTGTACGTATGAAGCGTGTTCGAATATCATTTGAATACAATGTCGGGGCATAAAAATATTTAAAAAAAAATTACACAATTTATTCAACGATAGTCAACGCCCGTGCATAGGAGTTGATAATTACAATTATCGTCTAGCATCGAGCATAATATTACCATAATATCGAAACCGAATTGACTGAACACTGACAGTTCTACGACTCGGTGTCAGAATATTCATTACGACTACCCAACAACCGTTTGTCTGGCGTATTTTTTTTTTTTTTTTTTTTTTTACAGTTTACTAAAATACATTACATTCGTTTCTCGTGCAATATAAAAAAATATCGCAATCAACACGGAAATCCGTCCCGTCCGTCGTCTTAGTCTAATCAATTTTTATATTTATCCGGATAATTATTCATAAGTCGACACGGTTTATATATATATATGGCGAATCATAAATATTATATTGGTCTCGTCGATTGGGTCGTGTGCGGCGCAACAATACACCGGTGTTTGTACGTTTAAGTTCGACAGTTTTTCGACTTCGAGATCCTCTTGCGTATTATAAAACGTTATTAAACTTTAAACGTTAAAAAAAAAACATGACGGGTTTCACGTACACGGTCTTAAGTATATTCGTTAACGATTACTTGATACCCTCGAACCCGTTCGTTTTTATTTTCGAGATATTATTGTTGGTCATGTTGAGTATTCCGCGGGTCTTTGGCGCAATAATATCGTACGTTTATTTCCCGCCGCAACCCAAGAGCGTCGAAGGAAAAATAATTTTGGTATGTATTATAAAACGTATTTACCGAATGCGTTTATCGGACGGACGGAAACGTATTTTTTTTTTTTTTTTTTTTTTTTTTTTTTTTTTTAATTCGTTTCCTCTGCTCGCGTATTGTAACGTACGGGCCATATCGTAAATTTCGACAACTCGCCCGAATAACGCGTACTGTGTACAACATTGTTATTTTCCGATCTGATGACTATTTAAAACATACGCCGCTGTTTGATTTTTTTTTGTTAATAGTACGTATATATTTTTATTTTTATTATTTTCTTTTTTTTACCTAGTCGTTAAACGGGCGTGTTACCACCCGGTAATTCGGCTGTAAAATCTGTTTCGCGCGTGTAAAAACTACCCGGGCTTAATAGATTTAATTAAGAAACCAAATTACCATCATAAAAAAAAAAAAAAAATAATAATAATAATAATAATACGAAGGTAAACTTGCACCGCCCCAATGTGGGTTTCAGTATTTCGATACGATAAATACCGAAACAATTAATAATATTGTTCAAAAATCTGATTAAGTTTTTCAAACTCGAATAATTTATTTTGTAGTTACGATAGTAACCGAAAAACTGCTACCGACTTCGCGCTGTGTAAATTATTCTTTTTCCACGGTGGAAATTTCCTTTTTTTGATCGGGTTTATAAGCTCGAGTAGTTTTGCCCGCCCAAAACTAATCGGCTAGGTAATCGGAAAACATTATTGTTTATTCCGTCAATAAACATATTAAATACTAGTATTAAAATGCAGTGGACGGCGAGTGCGTTTATCGAATATTTTCCGGTCGATTTTCCCCGGAAAAGTTGCCTACACGGGAATCCTTTAAATAAAAACGTTAAAATCGCGACCGCGTAACGATAGTACGAATGTTTAGCCCGGGCCCGGAGCCCTCGGTTAGGTTTTCGCCGCGGTCGGACCGGCTCTCGTCGGCTGAACAAAACGACGAAGTTTATGAACGAAAAATCAAAAGTCCCCGTAAAACCAAGTTAGGGGTACCTCGTACTCGAAACAGTTTAAGCGCCTCCCCGTGACTTTTCCCACCGTCGAACACGCCGAATCAGTGGTGTAATTACAAATGGTGTACGGGGAAGGAGTATGGAAATCGTAATAACGACAGCCCCCGCGGGGGTGTCCGCTCGCCGCCGTATCCACTTTTGGCCCAATCACGCGTATTAAATCTGACGTATTGCGCGTTAAAAAAAAAAAAAATACAATATGAACAAAAAACGTGTACGAAATACGTGTGCTGATTAGTATATAGAAAATGTTTTAACAAAACGTCTGGTTTTCTCGGCTATTCGTCAAGGATTTCTTCGTTTTTTTTTTCCCCCCATTTTTACTTCGACAACATTACGATAGGCCAATTCGACAATAAATTTCTACTTTGTATCGTGAAATCCACCACTTGTAAAACGAAACGCTCATCATGAAGGGGGGAGGGGATCTATCCAATTACTCCCCTGCGCTGAATACATTCAGTAGGCCGGCGAGTGATGTGAAATTTTTTAGTTTAAGTAAAAAATTTGACGTTCCTCGTTGTACGAATGTCCACTTACGGTTTATCGTAGAACTTTTCCAATGGTTTTTTGGGTGCAAAGAACGGGGCACCGTCCCACTTGACGCTGTCCAGCGAGCGACCGACAAGTACGTTCGAATTTCACATTAGTATTGTATTTTAGTGACACGCCACAACGGTTCGGCCTGTCGATCTGTTGTGTGTGCCCGTGTCAACAAAAACGGTTCACTGTCCGGCAAATATATCCGCGGTGATTTGGACAGTACGTACGCTCTCTCCATTGGTCACTGTGCGGACGGACAGTCGTACCGTTTTGCACCTCTGCTCCAGATTATTACCGGTAGCAATGTCAGTTGGGTCCACTAAAAACTATCGCCTTTCCACCGTAACCGTCGCGGCCCCGGGCCTTTGGGCACGGCCGTAAAAAAATATTAATCGATTGATTGGGACGGTACCGTCCGGGTTGCAGATCACGGGGACCGCCCGGGGAAACGGCCGGGAACTCGCGTTGCAATTCCACAGGTTGGGCGCGGAAATCGCGTGCGCGGACAAGGACGAGGTGGGCAATAGCGAGACGGTGGAGCGGATCAACGAGGAAGGCGGCCGGGCGGTCGGGTTCACGGTGGACATAACGGACAGGGCGCAAGTGACGGCGATGCACGCGGCTGTGCGCGCCCAAATGGGGCCCGTGGACATTCTCGTCAACAACGCCGCGCTGATCGAGTCCACGATGTTCGTGGACCCGGACGCCGACCGAGTTATACGGGACGTAATCGACACGAATTTACTGGGCCAAATCTGGGTGAGTGGCCGTTCCGTCGTTGCGAATGGTGTGACGCGTCACGGTGACACGTCGCCCGGTGGCGTATTTACGATCCCCACACCCACCCCACCGCAACGTTACTAACGTCGTAACTAGGTTATGGTCGACGAACTTGTCAACTAAGTGCCGGGGCATAGTGTTTAATAGGGCAGTACCATACACGGTCAGTTTTTACGATTGTCACTCTTGACGTATGACGTACACGGCCAATCATGAACGACAGTCGTTCGATAGTCCATCACTTTTAGGTTAATGATAAAAACAAATGCCACCAACTGAATCGACGCTAAATAGGGCTAATCTGTCGTAGCGTACGCCCCGTTGTAATTGTACATCCAAATTTTCTCCGAATAATGTAAGAAGAATTAATTGCATTGCAATTATTGTTGCTTTGGGTGCTACCTACGGATAATGTAGATGAACGAACAGAAACGAACGGAAAAATTCAATGAATATGGTATTGCGCGTATAGCACGTTGGTACACCTGTGTGATATTATGTACTGAATGATAACGAGTGCAAATGATTACCACAAATGGTCAGTCATGGTTGTCAATCACTGTGATCGACAGCAAAAAAAAAAATATCAAACGCGTTTGAAATTCATCAGTGACCAAAAAAGATTGACATTCGTCGACATACACGGTCAATCACGAGTGACAATCATAACTGGCCGTTTATGGGCCCCTTCCAAGGAATAGAGACGTTTTGAAAAAAAAAAAAAAAAGCACGAATTTTTATCACGATTTTTCTAACTAATACGTTTAGAAAAAAAACTTTAGATAATTTAGCAGTTGTGTGTGTGTGTTTGTGTGCATGTGATGCTACAGACGGCGGCGTGGAAAAAAAAAAAACAGCGCCAAAAGTATTTAGCTCGCCAAAAGTTACCGTCGACTTGTGAGTACAAATAAGAATATCAACATTTGTGTACAGTAAAACTCGCTTAAGACGCTCTTTAAGGGACCAGCTCTCTGGATCTCATAGGATCTCAGGCTTATTGCATCCACCGCCCACTTTGAGAATCAGACATTTTCCAATGTCCTCCTCCCCACGGAATTTTTTAAGCTTACCATCTGTAGTGTATCTTAAAAACAATAGTTATTGCAAATATATATTTAAACATGCTATATATTGTATCTGAGTTCAAACATATATTTTAAATGAAAGCAATACAAATATAATTAAAACGCATACTTGATTATAATTACAAATTATTTTTATTTAAGTTCAAATATTAATTACTAATCTAATACATATTTAAATATAATTGTATTGCAATTTAATTAAAACTTATCCCGTGTGAAGGTCGAACCTGATGCTTTTTGACGAGTTTGTCAAAATTATGGTCGAATTTACTTAAAAACAGGCGTAAGTCTCCGCGGTCAAATTGACAAATATTCAAAAAATTGCATAATGTGAATCTTCGATGTTTTCAGCTATCTCATCAATTCATCTTTGTACACATCTATTTCTCAAAGGAATGTTTCGTATAATATCTGCCGCTGATTTATGGGAGCACAGCGGTAATAACTTCTTTTAATGTCGGTAAAATTTAATCTTCACCAATACCGTGTGGTTTGCCTGATTTAGCAATGAACAAAGAGATATTGTTCGAAGCACGAATTCCGTCATCGTCTTACTTAGATGCCGCGAAAAAATGTTTTGATATTTTTGGCTGAACTGCGTACTTCTTTTCCATGTCTTGAAAATATGCCACACCTTTGTCTTTCTTATCCGAGTGCATTTTATTAAAATAATCGTGTAGTCTAGAAGGCTTCATTGCTTTATTTGAAAATGTTTTTCGACAAATAAAGCACATTGGTGCTGATGGTTTCGGTGATGTTGGATTTTGTTCGGGTCTTATACTGCCCTCCACTGAAGGCTATTTACGTTCACAGGGGGGTGCTACCGCCTACTTTGATAAAGACTGATCTAGATCGTCTTATGCGGGAAAGTGTTCTATGCGAGAATTGAAAAAAAAATTATCAGTCTGTTTAGAGTCGTGCGGCACACCAAACGCAGCTTCCTGTGAAGAGTTTCTGATCACAGCTGGTTTTTTTTTATCCCAAGCTGCATCGATGTAACAAATGGAGTCCAAAACAGTGATTTTGGTTAGTACTTTCCGTGTCTCTCGAGTATCGCTGGACTACTTTCGGTATTTTTGTTTTACCACTTTAATAATACCCGGGTGGTATAGGTGTGTTGCTACTCAGATGCAGTATTCGGTGGCAAGCAAACAAGTTTTTTATTGGTTATTTTTTGATGTCTTATACAATAAGTACGAGTAAACGAGTAAAATTTCTATATTTATTATCGCACAATTATAACAAAAGATGCGTCTTATCCGATTATCTATAGAAAAACCGAGCGTTTTATCAGGAAAACTTGTGCAGGAAAACGACTTAAACGGGAGCGTCTTAAGCGAGTTTTACCGTAGTTCCTTACACGCGAATATGCTCCCAGTGGCGTTTCCGGGGATACGTGAGGAGGATAAAACCCCTCCCCGCGAAACGTGTTCGATATAATTTTTTATTTTTAATACGATTGTTTAATTTTAGCTTTACCAATACATACAACGTCCTTTTTGGTAATTTCAAAAAGGACCATCCTGCCCCCCTAGGCAATATTTTCCTATCCCCACGCCGTTGTCCACTACCGCCCTCGTAAATACATACGCCACTGCAGACGTAAAACGTGATGATAATAATAATAATAATAATAATAATAATAACAATAATAATTATGTTCGTTCGTTTGCACACGATTACGATTGTCGAAGGTTACCAGAGAAATACTTCCATCGATGCTGGAGCGGAACAGCGGTCACATAGTGACGATATCTTCGATAATGGCGTTTAAAGTGTTAACGTTGCAATTTGCGTACGCCGCGTCCAAACACGCGTTGAACGGTAAACGATTTATATTAAAAAATATATTAGTGTAGGGTGCCCTACGTCGAAAAAAAAAAAAAAAAAAAAAAAAAAAATGAAGAAAAAGAACCGCCTAGTGCCACTGTAGTCGCCCCGGGAGTCGGGAAGGTACGACGTAGTGGCGAATTTAAATCGTATCTGTACGCGACGAGCAAATCATTGCTAACGATAAACGATTTCGAGGTTCGGTTAATATCGTTAGATATTAACTTGTATCTATAAAAAAAAATCGATTATTATAATCGTCCGTGTGTTTCTCGTTCCGAATTTTCCGAGCATTTTTACGGGGGCCAATAATATTAAATATTTAAACCGAAAGAAATTTTGTACATTTCAAATGGCTATAAACAATTGTTTTTGTAATTTCACCAGAAAAATACGTAAAATAATTATACGGTGTTAAATTGCTGTTTTCGTCGCATTATTCATGAAACGACAATGGACATTGACTTCTAAAATGCACAGACTCGATCCAAAATGCTACAAAAAAAGCTCTCTTGTCGTTTTTCGATTAGAACGAGATTTGTGGTAGAAAATTAGTTTTAAGCTTATGTATAAATTATTTTCTTGAAACGTGTGCTATAAACGTTTCGACTCCTTTTCATTTCAGTTTTTTAATCATCGTTATCGATGTGCTTCGTTATTGTTGGCATTTCCATTGCCCACTCCGTTTTTCGATTTAATCTCGTTCTATCTGTACAATTTTCGATTGGCTTAAAACATTTCGCTTTGCGATTTTTGAACGGCTGTCGGAAAACAATATACAAAAAAAAAAAAAAAAAAAAAAAAAAAACGGAAATTTTTCACTTGACGTCTTGTAGCCTCGGGATTCCGGGAGTTCCGGAAACCGTATTATAACTGGCGGGGGATTGTACGATTTTGTTTTCGGGATCGAGCCGATGGACCAAGATTTTAATAAGAAAAACTCGAGAGGAATTAAAGGGGTTACGGCAAATTATTGCTATAGCGGGCAACGTCGCAAGTCTCGAGCAATTAAAACGTTATTATACGATCCAAAGAATAAAGAAACGGCTGCAGGAAGAGCGCTAATTATATAGCGTAAGACTCGGCTGTGAATAATGAGGATAAGCCGGGGCTGTAAATTTATAATAATTGTTAAAACAATTTGATAGCAGGTATTCAGTTATCCACCCGAGTATTAACAACTACGTAATATAATTAATGTGGTTTTGAAAAAAAAAAATAAAAAAAAATCGAATATACGTAAGACAATTTATATATTATATCCGACGTTTAAAATCGTAGGCGAAACCTTCTGGTATACATATATATATATATATATATATATATATATATACAGTCGAGTCGCGATAACTCGAAGAACTCGACAACTCGATTTTTTTTTAATTCCCCTAGAAATTATAATAACACTCAATGTATTATAAGTCTTGTTAACTCGAATATAAAATTGTGATGAATAGCTTAGTCGAAGTATATTTTTATATTTGCTATATCTGGGTATTCTGGGTATTTCGTGATAATAGCAAGGAACGGATAACAATTCATTTAGGATCAAATATGTCAAGTTCCGAAAAAATTAAACCACTTATAATCGGGAAATCAACTAAACCACGGTGTTTTAAAGGAGTTAATAGTTTACCATTAGATTATGAGTCAAACAAAAAGGCATGGATGACTGGTGATTTATTTAAAAATTGGCTTATAAAATTTAATCAAAAAATGCCACTAAATCAAAGAATTTTTTTATTATTTATTGATAACTGTACAGCTCATTGTAATATCAATTTAAAATCTGTAAAAATCGAATTTTTACCTCCAAATACATACATAGTATATATATATATATATATATACTATGGTGGACCAAGAAATTATATATTTGTATTTGTATTTTTTTTTTCGGTTTACCCTTGGAAATATTTTTCTCTAGGTCCCCATATATAGTGCCATAATTTTGTTTTAGATTTTTTTTAAGTAATTTCACGGGTTTGACGAGCATCGGTTATTTGTACGGCGTATATATATATCATCGGACAAATGGAAATGTTTAACTTTTTTTTTTTTAAATTAATGATTTTACTAATAGTTGATCTCGTTGTTTCGGTTGGGTATTCCTGATGTATAACCGCGTACGTTATAAACTGATGTGTACATCTTTAAAAAAAATCAATACTGAAAACTGACTCGTAAAAATCGGTAAAAATTAAGGATGAAATCTACGGATCTCGAGAAACATATGTCTCCGGGGAGGAAGAGCAAAAGGGGAAAAAAAAAAAATTCTTCGTCCACTTTTGGAATAGATATTTGTGTTTTAGGCATGATGGAAAGTTTAACGAAAGAACTGAAACTGATGAAATCGGACGTGGTCACAACGACGGTGTGTCCTTATTTCATCGCAAACTGTCCGGACAGATCCAGACAGCGTATATCGAGGTTGTACCGATAATAAATTATGAACACCTACCCGCGGAACCGTTGGTTAACATGCCGATTTGGATTTTTACAGACTGCCGGAACTGCCGATGGAAGAAGCTTGCGAAATAATTATCGAAAGTATATTGCGGAATGAGCGGATTACCGTGATTCCCGATTATAATTACTACGCGCTGCAGTTGTTAAAGTGAGGGCAAACGGTATTTTTAATTTTCGGTACGGTGGCGATTTTTTTTTTCGCCTGTGTCTGTGTTCGGTAGACTCAAGAACGCCGTGGCATATTGTTAGTAACCGCAATGCTAGCGATTTACGTAATTGTCAAATGTCGAACCGTGAATATTATTGAATATAAGCTTAAGAGGAAAATAATAACCGAACTTCCAGACATCCGGAACGCCCCCCGTCCCCTTGGTTGCGCCACTGCATATCGATTGGATTAAAACAATAGGGGGAAAAAAAGTCATTTTATACAGTTCGGACAAAACCCAATTGTCACGGCGTAACAAATATAGTCTATTTACTGTTAATTGTAATTGTCGAACGTTTTATTCCTGTAATACCTATGTTGAGTTGTGATTTTAAGATTTTTGCCCGAAGACGTGCAAAACGTAGTAGACGACATTTTTTATTCGAAAATTTTACCGACCCCGCACGAAGAAAAGCTCCTAGAGAAATATACGAAACCGACAGAGATGTCCGAAACACAGGTAACATTATTTAAAACCTTTAATAATGATTTTTTTTTTAATTTTAGTAAAAACTATTGTCGTTGGTAAAAGAACACGCTTAAGTGCTTAAATAAGCCCGCATAATTCGCACCGCGGGCGGGTCAGTGTTGTGGGCGACGTAAAGTCGGAAAGGTAGGACAATAATATATATATGACGGGCGTTTCATTTTTATCAGTTTTTTTTTTTTCTTTTTCGTTTAACGCGAATGAATTTAAAAAACTGTATACGATTGGTAAACATTAATAATTTCGAATTTCAACGAGCTTTAAATACTATTCCCTAGCGGGGCACCACAAGCCCATTCCAAAGGCACCGGGAAGGCTATACGGAACTTAAAAATATATATATTTACAATAATCCAGCCTAAGCTAAGCGATGGTTTTACCGCGACGTGCACTTAATTTCTGTCTGTAAATAACCGTCTCGCTCAACATCGTCGGAGATGGATTCCGGTGAACGGTTCGCGTCTAGTTGGCTTACATAGGACGTCAATTTTCACATTTCCCTTAGACTTGTTTTTGTATTGGGAATAACCGGGAAAAAAGAGAATACGGTTTCTTTTAATTTCGGTTCGGGATTTTCGTTTTTATACTCCGCACTTTCTAGACGTGGTGTAATATTAAAAATATTTGAAATTTTCGAGTTTGTTTCGGTTTTATGTGCGCCGTACACAATCGAACAACGAGTTGATCCAAGTTGCTATCGAACGGTATAAAACGAATTGTGTCGCCAATTTTTCTTATAAGCGTTTTAAATCAAGAAAATGTCCTCGTGATATCGCAGGAGGGCGCCGCTGCTCAATTTTGTTAAAAAAAAAAAAAAAAAATGGGTATAGCCGTTGAAAAAATTGGGAACCACTGCTATAAAATATCTCATATCATCCGTGTTTCGTAAGTAAAATATAAAAAAAAAAACGAAAAAAACGAAAAAAACGTACTACTGCAGCCGTTCGGAATGATAATTGTAATATAATAAATTTCTATCGAATGATTATATAACGCCTGGCACGAATAAAAATGCATTTAAAAATATTTGTATTTGAATACAATTAGGAAAAGCGAATTTCGTTTTATCTCCATTATTTTTTATTTTTTTTTAGTAATATTAATATTTGAACGCGCGCAAACACAATTTGTCAAAATCATCTTTATAGAAATGACGTCATCATCCTAAATATTATATAATATATTTATACGTCAAGTAAAAACCGTCGTGCCCATTAAACATTATAATAGCTTTAATATGTTCACATATATTTTTTTTTACGCGATATTCTTCATTTTTTTTTTTTATTCTTTTTTGCTTTCAACCCTATCTGTGCGAAAAACTCCACGAAATATTACACAATTTCAAACGTCACGCGACAAAAACGATTATAATGAACTTTCGCAACTCTATACGTCGCCCGTCAACAGAATTACGACCTGCGAAAATTACACGACCCGAAGCAAATAACGACTCGATAATTCTAGAACGACAATTAATTTACGCCATTTTATATTTGCATCCGAAAGGCTTCGCACTCGACGTTTATGGTTTTTTCTTCAAATTTCCCCTGCAGACCGTTTCGGAACAGCTCTCGGCGGTGTTCTCGTGACTAGTTACAATTGCGTCCGAATAACACACACTTATTAAAAATTCCATTTTTCACGAGCGTTAATAATATTATAATGTTTTAAATTTTTCAGCCCCCGTGGTATGCTCCGTGTATGCATATGGGCAGCCTACTCGACGACGATGAAGAATAAAAGAATTACGAATAAAAAAATGAATATCTATATCTTAACGTTTGGAACGTCTGGATAAATATAAATTGTCGTCGTTATGATATTGTTATTGTACTGTAATGGTCATTTCGTGTTTTTTTTTATACATTGTTGTATATAATTTTTAAATTGATAATACAATGTCTGAATTTTTTTTTTTTTTTCTTATGTTTAAATTATAAATGGGTACCGCGATGGAATTTCGTTTTCTTCAAAATAGTTCCAAAAGCTTGCATATCCATACATGGGTATATACAAAAAAAAAAAAAAGGACAAACGCTGATTAGACATTTTAATTTTTTTTTATGTCAGAATGTACTTAAGGATTCTTAACGAATACTTTTAATAGTGTTTGCTGGTATACACGCAATGCGCACCTTCACTCGAATTTTTTTTTTATTTTTGCACGCGGGTGTAAGTAAAGGTGTTGCAAGCGGGTTCGAAATGTTTGACGAATATTATTTAAATTTTTATTATTATTTTTTTTTCTCGAAATTGCACGATTTTTAAACCACCGTTTATTGCGAATAAAATGGATATTACGAATTGTCGACGTTGTATTCCTATAATCAACACGAATAGAATTTATTGGCCACTGTTGCAGTATTTGATTCGTTCAAACATTATTGTTGGTTTTAGATAGGCAATACCACACGAATACCGTTAAAGCGGGTAATACAATTACTGAATGCACAAACAAAGAAAAACGAGTCATAATAAACGGTTTACTAGAGTTTCTTTTTACGCCATAAAAACTAAAATAATTACCAAACAAAAAAAACATAAGTAAATAAACACAATGGTTCAAAAGCGAACGAAATTTATTTTTTAAATATTTCCAGGGGTTTTATTCGTTGGGACATAATTCTTGATTTAAACAACTGACAGAAAAACTCGTCATAGAAATTACGTAATTTTGTTACTTGAAAAAAATTAAAATTGAATAAATTTGTTTTTAAATAAATATCGTTCGGCTATGCGGATTACGATAGATTAATACGAAAAACACTACAAGACCAGTACGGTGCAACAAATCATTTTTTTTTTCTTCCTTTCGGGTAAGTAAAAACGAGGTGTGCGTAAGAAATTCCAGCGTATAGATTTAAGTAAATTAGTTTATACGTGTAGGGGTGGTTATGCGGTGAGGCCGAAAAAGTCTGTAGTTTCCAAAAAAACGACGTGTTCGGCGGTAATATTATTATTGTAATACTCATATAATAAACATCGTCGTAAACGTTCTGTTTTTATTGTCCCTTATCAACACGGATGAATTTCTCGAATTTTATCAATAACCTAACCTGAGCTAAGCGATAAATGTGTATGCAAATTTACCACGACGTGCGCCTTTTTGTTCTGTCTGTAAATAACTTTTCGACTCGATGTCGTCAATGGCGGTCTCCGGTGAACGATTCGCGTCTAGTTGGCTTATATAGGACGTCAATTTTCACATATTTTCCTTAGACTTGTTTCTGTATTGGGAATGACCGGGAAAATAGAGAATACGGTTTCTTTTAATTTCCGTTTAATTCGGCACATTCTGGACGTGGTGTAAATATTGAAAATATTCGAAATTTTTCGTGTTTATTTCGGTAATACGTGCGCCGTACCGTATAAAACGTATCGTCAATTTTTTTTCCCTTATAAACGTTTTAAATCAACAAAACGTCCCCGTGATATCGCACGGTGCTAAATTTCGTATGGAAAAAAAGGGCCACCGCCGTGTGAAATTTTTTTCGGAACCACTGATATTATTGCATATACGTTACCGTTGAATTAATCGCTATTAACGCCGAGCGTACGTTTTAAACATATAAACTACGTGTATTATTTACACGGCTCGTGAATAAAAAAATATTAAATCGTATAATATTTTATACGGTTTGCCGTTTCGATAAATCCCGCGTGCAACCAATATCATAAATACGGGCTTTAGAGAATTGAAACGAAAAGGAACGATATGCCTAGTAATACACGGCGGTTTGGGGTTTTGTCGGTGTTGTACAATAAAATTATTGCCGAGTTTAAATGCAGGCGTTAGACAATTATTACAATGAATTATGTTATCAACGGCGGGGGCACTTTCCGTATATGTTTTTCGACCATAAAAACCTCGTGTCGAATAATCGTTTTATCTCGAAATTAGTACGGTTTTAGCACTGGTGGGGACGGCGTCAGACCTGCGGCGCATTTGATGTTTTTTTTTTTTTTTTTGACGGCACGCTAACCGCCAGATAAAATACTCAATTCTGTTCAATATTGTTAATTATCCCGTAGAAATCGTAAATACTTACAATCACAGGTGGTTTACGCAATTATCGCGTCTAAAATAATATTACGTAACATAAAGTTGTTTTGATGACGAGTTTTATCAAAAATAAACAACCCAACCGCACTGACAAATTCTCATTAAAAAAAAAAAAAAAAATGTAACGCCCGTATCTCCGTTAAGAGATTAAAGTATAGTCGAAAAAGAAATTCAACTTTCCCATTACAAAAAAAAAAAAAACACTACAATTATATTGTTATAAAAATACAATAAATTTTATTATTATTATTTAAAAAAATGTATTTATTGTTATGTGATTTTAATCTAAAATCTACACATAAATCGTATCTAATTCATTTAAAAACTAAATTTACGATACACAAGTGTTCATTTTTTTATGGCACATCTCGATTTTTTTTATTTGGCACAAAATATATATATAAAAAAAAAAAAGGTTGGCCTGATTTAGCATATAAAAACAACCCGCGATGGAAACTATAACGAACGTGTCAACGTTAACTAGGGTACGACATATCCGTTTAGTTTAATATTAATTTAAAAAAAAAAAAAAGTTAAATCCTTTTTTTTTTTTTTATTCCAAAGGCCACTTAAAGTCTTGAATAAGTCGTCTCGTTCGTGTACACTGAAAATCAATATGTTTCACCCCTTGATAATGTCGTTGTGTTTAATTTTCATACCGAGTAAAAATGTTTAAATCACATTAAACGGTATTTTCGTCTTGTGTATTACGAGAGCACGAGATCATTTTTAATAGCTACTATGAAAGTGAAATCGATTGTATTCGAGCCGACGAATAATAATTGTCGTTTATACAACAATTTCGTTAAAATCGTCCGGCTCTTGACGCCCGCAGTCACCCTGCGCATTGCCGACTATTATATTTGTACGAACACGATACGATTACAAAACGTAGTGAATAATATATTCCAGAAGGTCGGAGCAGCAGTATTGAGTCGTGTAAAATTTGCCGGATTTTTAAATCTATTATACAGTCCGAACAAATCGACAACGCGACGTGTCGTACCGCGTGATTATCAACCACGAATCATAATAATACGAGGTGTGGCTAATAAATAACGAGATTTTCTCTGTAAAAACTTTTTATTTATATTCTTTAATGGTTTAACATTTTTCCCCTTCTATATACTCCCCTCCATGTTTGACACATCGCTCCATTCTAATTTTCCATTGGTTGAAACAGTGTTGGAAATCCTTTTCTTGCAATGTCTTTAACACCTCTGTCGCTTTTGTTTTTACAGCTTCAACTGACTCAAAATGTGTGCCCTTTAACGCACTTTTTAATTTTGGAAAAAGCCAAAAGTCGCATGGAGCGAGATCTGGCGAATATGGGGGGTGTTGAAGCACTGGAGTTCGATTTTTAGCTAGAAATCGCTTTACAGATAAGGCACTGTGAGCCGGCGCATTGTCTTGATGCAAGATCCAAGAGTCATTTTCCCACAACTCAGGCCGCTTTCTTCTTACTCGTTCTCTGAGTGTTGTCAATACTTGAAGGTAATAATGTTGATTCACAGTTTGTCCCTGAGGTATCCATTCTGTCATTATTACACCCTTAATATCGAAAAATACGACCAACATGGACGACCCACCCGTTGATTGTCTTCAACTTCTTCACGACCCTCACGAAATCGTTTGTGCCACTCAAAAACACGTGGTCGTGATAGGACACTATCTCCATATACTTCAGTTAATAAATTAAGACTTTCGGTCGCAGATTTTCCAAGTTTCACTAAAAATTTTAAATTAATACGTTGTTCAATTTTTTCGCCCGGCATGATTTCGACATTCAACACGTAAGAGGTCAATTTGAACGACGCTTACACATAGACTACAAAATGGAAACTGACTAAACTGGTATTGTTCGATGCAGTGATATTCATAGATTACAAATATACTACCATTATACCCTTATCTACTCATGCCTTATCGCTAAGTAGATAGTCTCGTTATTTAATAGCCACACCTCGTATACAATATTAATAATTTATATGACCGAATTCCTAAACGGTAGCCGCCTGTGCGATTTGTTTAAAATATAAAAAAAAAAAAAATTGCGCGGAATTAGACGTCCGTTTTGTTCGGGCTGGGGGGGGGAACTCGGAATTGTCTTACTTTGTCACGTGTACACCCAACAGCACAGGAATTCAGGCGAATTTCTCGTCCACCGTACCCCGATTGGCGTAGCGGAGCGACAAGAATATTTCGAACGCGCGATCGGCCAGGCAAATAATAATATATCGATATGTTTTTTTTTTTATTCGTTTATTATAAACGCGCATTCGAATAATTTCTGCAATCGGCGTGCGCCGAATTTAAATCTGCGTTCAGAATTTTTATTCCGATCGTTTAAAGTGCACGTCGACCGGGACCCGCGAAGACGGGGGAAAATGGCGTAAACCGCTGTCAGCTGGGCGGACGATAAGTGAACATATCCGTTATTCGAATTCCCCGACGTTTACAACGTCAATAATTAAATTCGTCTACGTAAAAACGTGTAAATTTCGTGTAAATACTCGCGATCGTTTTACCACGATAACACATACCGTTACGTCAAATAATAATAATAATAATACCATAAAGTCGAACGTGATCTCGTCGTTTGTTCCTATTGCGCGCGTTCGGAGTTGAAAATTTCACGAAATTATAAATAAAAAAATTACGAACCGATTGCGATTTGTATTGTTATAAATTTAAACAAAAAAAAAAACCAATAGACATTTTCGATTTAAATGTAGCGAAAAACCGCTCGGCATCGTACGCATTACTCGCGATGATTTATCGAATTTAAATTCCATCGATCTAACGGTTTACTCGGGCTGGGGAGGTGTATATAATGCGGTAAACGTGATAAATGGCTCGAAGTCACTTGCACATTTTTCGAAACATATTGTATTGTAAACATACTGTTATACAATACGTCTTGAACCCGGTTGTTTCCATACAGACGCCGACTGTCACGAATGTTCGAGAGTAGAGAGTATCGGATGCGTTCGGGGGTTTTTTTTTTTTTGTTTCTATTATTTTTGTGCGTCTGGTGGAGGCAAAAAAAAAAAAAAACAAAAAAAAAAAAAAAACCCTTGAAAATTAATCAAGCGTAACGTCAACACAACGAACTCCGCCGTGCGCCTATATAATAGTACACGTGATAATGGCAGTCGCACACACGTGGACTAAACAGTGGAAAAAAAAAACCAAAACGCTTGTATAATAAATATGTATAAAAAAAAAAAATAAAAAAAAATACAAACGTGTAACAGAAAAATGGAGAGAGAGTGAGAGAAACCGAACGAAAGAGTGAAACGAAGAACCGTCGAGCCGCTCTAAAGGTCGGCGAGGTCGGGGCAGCTGCTCGGCGGATTCGAGGCGGTCCCCGGCCGCCGGGGATTTTCGGATGTTTTCCGCCGGCGTGCCCATTGTCGCGGTGTGTTCGTGCGGCCGCGGCACCGGGACGGGCGGGGCCCCGCCGTCAAAGGATTCCGCTGCTTGGGGGGACGGCGACTACAATAATAGGGGTTAATCATAAATATTATTTATTGTTATTATTTTTTTTTTTTTTTTTGTCCCATCCTCTTCTCACACCCGGCCGCCGCCCCGACCGTCGTCCGAGCGTGAATAGCCAATTCGGATTTTCGGACAATCACTATTGTGTACTCCTTACGGTTCGATCCCGAGACGCGATGTCCGACGGAGACGCGTACCATTATTCCAACGACAACGGCAACAACACCGACGGAAAATAGGGGTTTTTTTTTTTCTATTTTTTTTTTTTTTATATACCTATTGTCGTTCGGTCGCCCCCACGACCGTCTCCGGCCGTAAGTCACCCGAAATCCCCGTGTTTGCGCGAGACGCGCCGGCGACCGTCGGATTCCGCGCCGACGACTCCGCGACGGCCGGCGTCGGGGTGTTTTATTGTGTTCGAGCCGTGTACACGCAGGTGTACTGAAAACCGTGGCCGAAATTAAATTTCCGGGGGTGAATTTCATGTTATTTCGTCGACCGCGTTCCCGAGTGGTTTTACGGGCGCATTTTCTCTTTCATTTCAGACCTGTACACGGTGCCCGATGAAAAAAACCGACGCATATCGTAAATTTCGGTTAAAATGTTCGACCGATGTCTAGGGCGCGTTATTTTTTTTTTTTTTTTATAATAATATTTACAGATACATTGTGGACGGAAAACGGTACGGCAATTTCATACACGGACTTGTAAAGTATTTTCGTAAAAATACTAGAATATTTTTGTCAGTATTCGATAATATTTTTGCAAACGTGTTTGTATTTGCAATCGAATACATTCGTTACAAATACTCGTATACAATTATTAGAATTGTTTTTGGTATTAAATCGAAATTACGAACCGTTACGTCGATAGTTAAACGGAATAATAATTGACAATAAAAAACCAAAACTTATACGGACGATTTCGTCTACGAGTGTCTATGTAAACAAAAAATAATTCCAAAGTATTTGTATAAATATTTCGGATTTTTCAAGTATCCAAATACGTTTAAAAAAAATGGTCCGAGCCATGTCCGGAAAATAAAGTTTCCATATTTTTAAATAAATTAAACTTGGTTTTATTTTCCAATAAAAAATTACACGGTATTTTACATAAAAACTTAATCATTTTCGACGTAGTCACCGTTGCGTTCAATACGCTTTTCGTACCGAGACACCGGCTTATGTATTCCCTCCTTGAAGAGCTTTGGTTCCACGTCCTCTCGCGAATTCAACACGGCCACCTTTATTTCGTCGTCGTCGTCGTTTTTATGACGTCCCCCTCGTAAAACTTCTTACGGTTCGGTAAAAAGTCGGACGGGTTAACAGGTCCTTCGAGAAGTTCGACTGTCAGACGAGCGGTAAGGGGACGGACGTTGTCGTGCAGGAGACAAACCATCCGCTCACTCTTCCTTAAACTCGCGAACCCATTTCCTCGCATTATCTTTACTCGACACACTTTCTCCGTACACGGATTCAAGTTTCAATCGGGGGTTCACTCTTGGCGAAAAAAACAAACGAATTACAGCACCGAGCGTATTGTCGTACAGAGGTGGAGGCAAACCTAGTGTTTAAAAAGTCACTGTGTTCGCAGTTTCACACGTATGCCGATGCGAACGACGTGTCGTCATCTCCGTTACGAAAAATTCGATCACGCAGTGGTATCGAAAATTGTTTTTTAAAATTGCCCTCTTGCGCCTGCAGGGCAGGAGACTTTGCATTCCGGACGTGCCTCGTACATGTATTTGTAGCAAATGATATGGAAAAAACAACCTTTAAAACGAGTAGTACTAAACGTGTCTGCAACGACAATATTCCGGAGCCGGATCACCGAGTGGGTTTATAGGTGAATAATTATTTACCAGACACACATGTCGAAATATTAATTACGTTTCCGATCGTGACGCGCGGTAGTCGCCGCGGTGTTTCGTACGATAGACGTCCGACAGTTTTTTTTTTTTAGAAAGACGAAACGAAAAAAAAAACGACGACACTTGCGAGTATACAATATTTTATTAAAATATATTCGGTACCGCGTGATGGTTTACCGCCGCAGCTGCGCGCAACGACACCTTACCGGTTCCACGGTACGATCCAAACCACTTATGACGGTTTTAAACAGACCCCGCCGACGACGACCGCTCTATTATTATATGCTAGGTTCGAAACCCCGAAAACGTGACAATCAAATCGGAGAGCGTAATATATTTTGAAAATAAATCGTGGGACGGGAAAGGGGGCGAAATATATATATATATATATATTTTTTAATACGAGTATATTACGGCGGGGACAGGCCGTGTCGATTCCGTCAGTAGTGCACCGATATAATCTCATACCGAGGGTCGGTCGAAAACGGTTTCGGGAATACGTACCGTAAATAATGTCGCCGCGGTATTATATTGTACGGGACGGGACGGGATTATTCCGTCACGGATCGCGGCGATTATCGGCGATTGTTTTGCGAAAATTCGATTTCGATTTCGGTTTTCCAACGCGAATAGGGTCGGCGGCGGGCACGGTACAAAAAATGCGCGATATTTCGCGCCGTCCCGCCGAAACGTTTCGCGAAATCGCCTTGCCTGCCGGTGTTGGCCCGTTTCGCAAGTAGCCGGTCCGCGTCGGTTCGGCCGACACGTTGGCCGTTTAACGATTTACATTTCGATTAACGGGGGCAATAAAACGCACACACATATATATATATTTTTTCGTGATTAGAACGCATCTTTCTAATACGCTGTTTTTTTATGTCGAATCGACGGTGGTGTATTTTGCACTAATAACGTAACCTGCCAACCATACACAAGTATACAATCGCATTGAACACATTTATATTAAAAAAAAATAATATGTTAAAATTCACTAAACTTCTAAGCTTCCCGGGCGATAAACGCCGGTTTAAATTTCAATAATATTAATTTAATTTCGAACAGAAGAAACGCATGCGTGCGCATCATACACAAGATTCAAAAAAAAAAAAAAAAAAAACGAGATTTAAATGTGCCTATCTACAGGATAATTTCAAGGCGTGCCCCAACGTGACCGCGGTCCATTAAATGCGACCAAAACGTTCAATTACCTTCGTACGATATTATTCGGTAATCTATTGAAAAATTATTATCAAACGGATATTCGAATTTTCAAACATGCAATCGTTTGACGGCCGACGCATTCGCAATATTATTTTCAAATAACAAACACGATTAAATATCGAACATTGGATTTTGTTCGAATTTTTTTAGCCCGCGTTAATTTTTCTTTTTTTCCTGTTCGTTTAACTCACATTCGAAAAAAAAAAAACAATATCATTTTGTATTTAGATACATACCGTTTACGAGTTTAACAGTTTTTTTTTTTTTTTTAAATAATATAACGAAAACGAGACGAAAGAAGAAAAAAAAACACACACACACACGCTGTACCGGTTTACCAGTGATTTTCGATCGAACGTCATGGCCTTTTTTTTTCAAAAATGAACATGTCCGGAATATTTTAAATCTGACTATCCGACAAAAAAAAAAAAAAATCGCCCGAGTAACACACGCGTCGTAATTGTTGACAATTTTCCGGACCATTTCCCCGGTTATTTTTGACGGTCGTCCCCGTATGGTTAGGTATTGTGATTTTTTTTTTTTTTATCAAACCTTTAAAATTATTGTTATTATTATTATTATTTTTTATTCCCCCGGAACGAAATCATCGCGTCCGACGATGCGTGCACACGTAACAATGTTCCGCAGCAGTTCGTAAATCGTTTCTTTTTTCCCTTCCCGTCCCGCGGCCTCATAAACACGTGGGCGCAGTTACCACCGCAATATCATTACATTAATCGCTATCATTACCTAATATTATACTTACGGGGGCCACCGATAACGTTTACGATGTTTGTTTGCCAATGGAAACGCATAAACTACTATTATTATTACTATTATTGTTATTTACTGCGCTAAGCCCGTTTTATCAATCGCTATTTAAGCCGCCGGGCGTAATGTCACAACCCTCGGTTGCACCGTAAACGCCGTTTTATTATCGCTCGGTTAAAAATCTCCACCGGGATTCGCCCGCGGCGACTTGTTAATCCGAAATATTTGACGGGCCGAATGACACGAAATCGCGTTCCAATATTATCGCCCCGACACGGCACGGCCGGCCCTCGCGCCTTGTCCGCCCACTGGCCCTGCCCGTCGCCTCGCTCCGCTCTAATTTTTTTACTCTGTCAACGCACAAGCAAATAAATACGTTTTGTTCGTCGCGCGTTTTTCAATTTGCGGCGATCCATTTCTATCAGAGGAGAACCGGTCGTTTTTGACCGGCGATGATCGATTGTTATTTTCACGATCGTAAAATCTCTACCGAAGTGTAGTGAACGCGGGAAATAGAATGGGTAAAAATTCGAAAATATTATTGAAATAATATTGTTGGACAATCGCTAATAGGAACTGAAACACACACAAAAAAAAAAAAAAAAAACCCCATCACCGCCCTCAAATATAGCGTATTCTGTACGCGAATATAATAGTATTGTATTGCAATAGCAACGTTGATAAATAATATTGTTATACTTAAAATTCCTATCAGATACAAGAGAAAAAAAATTAAAAAAAAAAATACGCCATACTGTGTCTGCGCCCGACGATAACAGAAACATTGTAACGAAAAAATATCGCGCCCATTAATGCAGCAAATGCGGTTTTTTAATACATACGGACGGCCGTTTTTTAACGTTTAATAATAATTATTAACGTTGGCGATAAATAAACACATCGTCTATAAAATACTCGTACTCGGGTTGTTTGCGTTTCCCCGTCGTGATTTAATTAAATTTAATATTATAATACGGTAACACTGGCGCAATTGTTTTTGCCACCGACGAATTATTCGCAGCGTAGGTGCAAAAGGTAGAAAAATATTATTTCAAATGTGACATTGTCGCGACACGATGTAAAACTCCGGTTAAAAAATGAATTATTATTTTTATTTTTATTTTTTTCCCCCATTGCTTTGGGTGGGTTCATATTTTCCATTATTTAAATTGCTTTATATTTATAAAAAAAACATTTTATACTCATTGTATACATATTTATCGTTATTATTATATTTTTTATTTTATTTTACTCCACCGGTATGTAGAAAATTAAATTAAATGTATTATCTACTCTTTGTTGAGTTTATTAAAACTACCTTTTTTTTTTCATTGTATTTCGTTTTTTTTTTTTCTTATTAAAACATAAAACTAGTCGGGCTTAGGTTAGGTCCATTGTTTGTCCGGGATTAAAACGTATTAGTTTTGAAGGATACTATTCCGTTAATTGAATAATATTTTCCAGTGCTCGAAAGCAACGGGTACAACGATACTTTTTCACGCGGATTCGTTAAGGAATTTCGTTCCCCGTTTTCCCAGTTGAGTAATAACTAATTTTAATGATTTTTAGACATGCGCTTTTTTGAATTTTTTTTTACGAATTTTTATAAATCAGTTTCATAGTACTCACCATTACCCGTATAATAATAATAATAATTATTATTATTATTAATTGATAGGTTTTTTTTATTTTCAACGTTGAATTAAATACAATTTTAATTTTAATTTTGAGGAACGAGTTCCTACCAAACGATCGCGGAATTGATTATTCTTTAATTTGGTTTTTCTCGACAATATTACGAACGCGAACGCGAACTATTTGTTTTTTTTTTGTTTTTTTTTTTTTTACCGCTACGGATGTAGCGCCGAGTATGATAAATTTGCGGGAATCGACGAATTCCATCGTTTTACGAACATAATAACAATACGTTTACACTATGTTAAATAATATCCCGCACAATAGGCGCAGAGAATACAATATACCCCACGCGTGTAATGCTAAACTCATTATGACTGTATACGATGTTTTATTGTCGTCGTATAAACGAAAATCGTATTATTTTACGCATACAACGTGTTACAAACGTCTTTGATTATTACACTGGGAATCCAGAATGATAAATTTGATGACATATTTACATAGGTAACCTAACGTTATTATAATAAACGCGCACGTCGCCAGAGCGCAGACAATTTATTTTTACACATAAAATAACGTTCGGTAGATAATTTATAACGTTAATTTTGAATTCATTAGTTTTAACAACGACGGAAATAAAATATATATATATATATATATATATATATATAAGAATAACGTAAAAACTACATATATCCCGGAGTAAGTACCTATTATGTAGGTTGTGCGTGTGTGTTATCTACGACTGGTTTCGATTTAAAAAAAGAGAAACACAAAAAATAGAACATCGACATGGCGACGAATATAGTACGCGACCGGACATGATATCAAAATGAGGAATATAAAGCGAAAATATTATCGTTTTTTTTTTTTTTTTTTTACACGGCGAGTAAATTAATTCGATCAGAAGAAATCGTAAAAAGACACGATACGTATGACATAATCGATTCAAACGATTTATTTTATTATCTAAAAAACTATTTGTTTAACATAAATACTTAATAATTTTAAAAGCAATTTTTATTATTATTGTTATTTTAACTACGATGTGTGTGTGTTTTTTTTTTGAGAACACAAACAACTTTTCGTCCAGCAATCTTGCTTCAGCCATCAAATTTATAAGAACCTATGGTAGCAAATCGTGTTTAAAAAAAAGCAATACGGAAATATTTACGCAATAACCTTATAATTATTGTGAATTTCGATTTTGCTTGTTTTTCTTTTTCTGCGCATCATTCAGGGGAATAATAATTGTGAAGAACCGACCATTGGAATTATCTAGACGTGGTGCAATTTTTACACTAGCCTGCCGATTTTTCAGTTTATTATGACGATTGGCAATTTTCGATTTCGTTTTAGGTTGTTATGTTTGGTTTTGTGTAGGTACAATTATGCCGACCCCGTAAAACCATCACGGAAATTTGGCGCGAGGTTCGCACATAGGTTGTACTTGCGTTTGTATAAGTGTTTCGAATTCAAATCGACGATAAAATTCGTTAAAAATAATTGTGCAATTACAAAGATTGATACTATTTTCAATTGAGTTTTACCAACCAGAGTTTGCTTCGAAATGCTTTTTGGGAATTAATCTATCGTTACGGTCAATAGGTATATATAACTAAATTACGTTGGCGTTCCCATCCAGCGCTGCCGATAACTTTCCGCCAACAACAAGCGTTGCCTTACTCGGCAACACCGTGCACGTGGATATTGCTGCGGCTATGTGTGCGCAAAGCCGGCAGAGAACTTTTGAAAAAACGATTTTGAGCTCTTCTGTTATATTAAAAAAAAAAAAAAAAAAAAAAGACAAAAGAATGGAACCCATACATGTCTTTTAGCACACCGAACGACAGTGCTCGTGTATAAAAGGTCGTTGAGCCCGAGACCAAAGGTCGCGTCGTTAAATAATAAGGCCGTGGGTAAGTCCAACGTAAGTCCGGCTTTTAAGTATACGCCAGATTTCGGGATGGATTACGGCGGTTAGCGATCGCGTCGACAAAAATCTAAGCCCTTTAAGTCTGACTAAACGAGTTTGTTGCTTTTTTTTTTTTTTTTTTTTAAGTGTTTGCCGCGGAATGTCGCTTTAACGGATATTAAAAATTAAAACGATCACGTATATTATACCGAACTCGTATGGGCCGTCGTCCCTCGCACCTATATAGTACATGCACATCATTGAAAACCGGGGTGTTCTTTTTTTTTACTGGGTTTAAAATAATTCAATTTAACCGTGTAAAGTACGTGGGTACGCGAAATCGTATAGTATAGTTTTAACGGGCGAATTGAATTTCACAACCTCGTCATGACCGACTACAACGATAATTGTGTAATATTCCAACTGGAATCGCAAAAATCATACTTATATTGTTAATTAAACGCGTCCATTGAAATATTTTTTTTTTAAATTGTTTTAATATCTGCTATTATTATTGACGTGTATATGTCTTATGGCTGGGGGTCATTCTATTCATTTGTCCGACACCGAGAATGTTACCATGACGTATTGTAGAATGTAACAAAGTATTGTAAATGACGATTCAGTAGTTTAAATTAAAAATTTAGAAAAATGTATACTCAATAAAAATAAATAAATAATTCCTGTTTTTGAAACTTGTTTATTTTTTACACGTGTTAAAAAAGTTACCTATAGTTTAATCCCCGTCTCCTCGTATCTAATACCAAATTGACATCGACATCCTTATGTCAACTATATTCAGTAGAAACAAGACATATACATGTACCGATGTATCTGTATGCAGTGTACATACTCTTAGTTATATTTCATAATATGTTTGTATGTTTGATTTATTTATTTAGTTTTTTTTTAATTGCGCCCGTGTTGAATTTCACGATTTCTCGTTAACTCGTTATACGGCCGAGGGGATATGGGCCACCTGAACAATTAAACGCGTGTATACGACCGTCGGGACGATCCGCGAACACGGCTTAACGAACAGTCGTGATATAAACACTCTAAGAATTTCGTGACGCGATTAAAATAATTGTATTTATTGTTATTAAAACAATTTTCATTAGATAAAATTAAAAAAATAAAAAATAGTTACATACCGGCCGACCGTTATATCGCACGATCGCGTATAACGGTCGGTACAGCCTATTATTTATTAGTATTTTTTTTTTTTTTTTTTGTTAATCTTAAAAGCCATTTTACCGAAATAAGGATTTTTTTTTTTTTTTACCCGAACGGTAAAACGTAAAACGGTTTATCGACTATACTGTGCGAATTGTCGTATGTAAATGAACGTTTTATCCAATTTCACTCGAATCTAATATTCCGCGCGCCTTAAACGCGTACGTATACACGTATTTACAGCGTTATTTAAACGATCCCAATAACCAGATTAACGAACATTACTTTAGAGTACTGTAACGTCGGACCGTAAAAAACGTACATAATAATAAAACCTTGTTTTTTTTTTTTTTTTTTTTTAGTGGAAATTTAACGGTTTACGCGCCTCGCTCTCTACGGGGTAATTCATTTGGAACGTTCGATATTTCAGCAGTTTGAACATTGGGTTTTCTACTATTTCGAAAACTGTATCGCGACGTAAACGAACGATAATACCGCGCTAATTCACAGCGTTTAAAATGGAAAGGGGGAAAGAAAAACGAGTGCCGCAAACGTAATGTTTGGTTGGACGGACAGCGGCTCCAGACGGCGCAGGAGACGTGGGCGGAAACGTTGCGGAAGTGGCAGGAGGAGTGGGACCGGACCGAGACCGGCGCCTGG
This sequence comes from Tuberolachnus salignus, assembly GCA_956483605.1. Taxonomy (NCBI): domain Eukaryota; kingdom Metazoa; phylum Arthropoda; class Insecta; order Hemiptera; family Aphididae; genus Tuberolachnus; species Tuberolachnus salignus. The sequence goes on from OY101438.1 coordinate 20,276,020, forward strand.
ACCCGATGACTGATCCCGAAGGTGGGCGCCTTGGGTGTACAGGAAGTTTGGAAGAACACCAACTACCACCTCGCCCAATTCCTATCGGGTCACGGCTGCTTCGGTCAGTACCTGCATAGGATTGGGAGGCTGGGCACCCCGGAGTGCCACCACTGCCGGGCCCCCCGCGGACGACACGGACCACGCCTTCTTCCACTGCGATCGATGGTGGAGGCAACGGAAGGTGCTGGAGACAGCAGTGGGCAGAGCCTTCACCCCCGGAAACGGCAGTGGGGAGAATGATGGAGAGCCCGGCGAACTGGGAAACGACGATTCAGTTCATCAAGGGGGCGCTGAAGACGAGTGAGAGGAAGAGGAGCGCTAACGCCGGAGAGCGGCATTTAGGCTATAAAACTAAAACTGAGTTGTAAATTTCGTGTTTATACAATGTGCAAAGAATTTGTTTCTTTAATAAACGATGCGCCTACGGGGGAAGGATTGCCCTATCCTTGTTAGAGTTCCCCCCGTAGGTCGCAATACCACCAAAAAAAAGAAAGAGAAAAAAGTTTAAACGGTTAAAATCAAATGTTAATTCGTAACGGCCGCGGTTTCACGTCGAACGCGGGCCGCGGAAAAATTGAAACATATACGAGATTTATGGTCTCCGGTAAAAATCTAATTGCATTGGATTAAGTTCACGTGACGTTTCAAAAAAAAAAACAAAAAACCCGCCGAAATCCCACCCGGATTATATATTATTCGACGAATCCGAATTTTCCCAAATACGTTTGTCGAAATCTGTTGCCGACGTCGAACCGTGGTAAATGTGGCCGTATCCCCGGAAAATTATAAATTATGAATTCCTGTCGGCAACTCCGTAACCGTATTTGATCGGCTCGCATCGATATGTTTTTTTTTTTTACATTCATTTGTTAAATCGGTTATCAAATTTATTATCGAAATCAATTTAAAACTCGATAATATTAATAACGAATCTTTATCTCGATATTGTCGATTCGTTAGCTAAAGATAATAAAAAAAAAAAAATTGATTTTCCGGATAGATTATACGGGGCGATTCAAAATAATGTACGTGATAACGCGCTCAGAGTTATTTAACAATACAATAATATTTCGGTCTCCCCCCTCCCAACATTGTCCACGCAAAAATATTTTCAAATATTTTTAACTCTAGTGCACGATAACGTATAATAACGTTATTGTTTGATTTTTTTTTTTTTTTATCAACTTAAAAATGTAATACACAATACTCTCTGTTTATATATATATATATATATTTATACTACGTAGACAATAGGCGCCCATTTTAGCCAGGTAAATATTTTTTGATGACCAATGGAAATTTTTACTTTTATTCCGTAAACGACGAGTGCACGCTTAATAGTGACCATCATGTGCAAATGCAAGCGTTTCGGTTTGTATTTTTAATTTACTATTGATTGGTGATTATTTAGCGAATAAAAAGAAATACAATAATTCGAAACAAAAATTATAATAATAATAAGTAAGCATAATATATTATTATTTGGGACAGTTGGAAAACAAAAAGAAAAAAAACAAAAAAACTTTTGAATTGTATTAAAATTGTTTTAAATTTCAACAAGTTCTTAAAAAAAAAAAAAAAAAAAAACCAATTAGCGCATTCGTATTATTATTATATTTTTCATTCTCAAGTTATAATAATCACGAACAAGTTTGTTTTCCTCAGAAATTAATCTAAAAGAAATTATTATACAATACTACACGTTTATTTGTCAGAGAAATGTAACTCGTTAAAAAAACTACACAGTACATTATTCTTATGTATAGAAAAAAATATATAATACGAAACATGGACAATTAAAAGTTAACTTGGATAAGTTAATAATAACGTGACGTTTTATTTTTATTTATTTTTTTTTTTTTTTTACAACCTTACAAAGTCGATAGTTTTCGTTATTTTAATATTGCTAAAAATCATCTCTAATTATAATTATATAATAAAACGCGCTTAATTCAAAATAATAAATATATTACGAGATTACGATAAATAATATTATTTATCTTAAACTACACTGGCTGTACGGGAGTAATACGATTGTATTATATTTTGCGTTCGCAGACGGTAACGTTATTAATAAATTATAATCCGACGCATTCCATTTTCATCACTCGAAATTATAATTATCGTCTTAATTTAAAAATAATCTCAAACCTATACAAGAACGTCGAGGGTTTGATACGATATGGAATTAATAACGGCGTCTAAAACCCGGTCCGCGCGATAACGCAGTTACTGTCGCGGTAACGCGGTCACTGTCGCGATAGTGTTATCACGCCGGGACGGGTTTCGTATAGGAAAATTTGACGATTGACGATAAGCCGGGTGGCGGTAAACGGTAAACGGCACAGTGGGACGACGAATTCCGACGGAAACGCCTGTGGAAAGTGCCACACGACAGTAATTAACAGGACCGGCGATAAAAGTTACTGTCAGGCGGTGCTGTGCACGTGGTTTTCGCTTTTTGTTACACAGGAAAACATGCTTAGCGACGTACAAATACCTTTCGCAAACAATAGTCGTACGGATTAACCGTGTTAAATATTGCGCACGTTTTGCATATTTCAGGTATTTTGGCATATTTAACGCGGCGGCAGTTGGGGAGTCGTTAGCTCAAAATTTCGTATAAATCGAGGAAATCGTTATTACATATTTATTACGTTTTTTACACGATATTAGTATTTGTTTAGGGGGTTATTCTTATACGACTACTGTACGAGTTATACGAGTTTCGCGGGTTGAAAAAAAAAAAAAAAAAACAATGTGAGATAGCTCTGAAGACAAGTAAAATAATTAAAAGAAAAGATATTAAACGTAACTTTTAGATATTAACATTTCAATGAACTGAATTTTTTTTTTTTTTTTTTTTTAAATTTGAGCGCGTATATTGGCATATTGCCGAGCTTTTGACTGCGTAGGCGGAGATTTAATTGGATTTTAGGGGAAGACTTAAATCTTTCTTTACGAAATAAGCCGCGGGGGCTTCAATCCCACACCCAGCCCCCTCTCGAACTACAACACGAACCACTTGACTATATTAAATTATGTAAATTAAACCAAACAAGTACAATCAAAATAATTTATTTAATAAATTTGTATAATTATTTGAACGTTTACTAATATTCCATTTTTTTTTTTTTTTTTTTTTTTAATACCAATTTTGGTTTACGTATGTTCGCGTATTGACGCCAGAACAACAGTACAATTCATCGTTTATAAATACTATATTCAAATGGCCACGCAAAGCAGCCGTAATATGTTGCACGGAAAACTACGGTTTTGCCGATTAAATTTTGTCATTGGATAAGACCGGAACATAATTTAAGAGTAGCCAGTCAGTGACTAATACTCAATAGTACCAAAAACAGCGAATGAGCAATAGTAAAAATTATCTTTATGCATTAGTAATCGCTCAACGCGGTCCTTATGATATATGGGCCAATGTTTAATTCTATGTGTTAAGTACTTAGTTGTCAGTTTGCGCCTAGTTCATGCACGAACATGACTTTATTAATATATATATATATATAAAAAAAATGTAATTTAAGCAACGTAAATCTATAGTGTTCGTAATTGGACGCGATGGGCCGGAGTTTACATTTTATCCGAATCGTTTATGTCGCCACTGACTTGAAGCCGAGAATCAAAAACAATATTCGACGGTCAGTTTGTTCAGGAATTTCCGTCGACAACACGTTCTCAGATTTTCTACAGTTACTTAACATTTTTTTTTTGTATTAAATATATCGAGCAATACCGATATTTCAATAAATAAATGAAAACGCCAAAATGACCACAGGTCACGGTAATACGGCCGAATAGTTATTCTTATTTCAAACAAATATAACAAAAACAAAATGTAAAACGTGCAGGTAATATATATTCGTCCGGCATTACGATTTACAACAACGCAACGCGAAACGGCAATCGGCAATCGGTAATTCGACACATGCGACGTGTTTTTTAACCATAGACATAATATTATTATGCTTTAAAGCCTCCGCTTTAGAGTTGAAACAGTTAAAATACTATAAGTGACATATCGAAGACATATTATCGGAAATTTCTATTTTTGCCATAGCCATAACGTATCCGTCTATAACGAGTAAAACAAGGCCAGGAGATCAACACGGACGACCCATGATTCTATTCCCGGGCCTAGACGTCCATGTGAACCCAGCTTAAGAATGACAATTATTATTTTCGTAACGAAATTTCAGCGAAAAAAAATATTTTGTTACGTTCCAATATTTCGGCGTTCGTTGTAAAAATTATTACTAATTTTGAACAATGAAAAATGTTCAATAATTTTGGGGGGGGGGGCCAAGCCCACTCCCCAAGCACCGTCAACGCCTAATTTTTTTTCTAGTTTTGCGTGCTTATTTAGGCGTTTTTTTTTTTACTTTATGAACTGGCTACGAGCCCTGGTTGTTGCTATCGCAATCGCACGGTATAGTAACTATCGACCACCATGCGTGCCGGTGACATTAATAATAGTACGATATTATTTACTATCACGGCACTTTGACAGTTACTGTTTATTTGCCCTATTCACACGACGACAGTGTCCGTGACAGTTACTACCGTCGTCGTCGACTATCGTGACAGTTACCGTGTAGGCCGTGCTCTATAATATTATAATTCGGACAAATATTATTATACAACAGTGGTTCCCAATCTGTTTAGACGTCGGCGCCATTTTTCAGAAACAATTCAGTCACGGTGCCCTCCTGTGAAAACCACGAGGAAAGTTGAACTTTAAACGAAATAATAAGAAAAACAAAATAATAAGATATAACGGTCATTTTTGTTTTTACCATTCGGTACAAATTATGATGAACGCTGCGTCAATTTGTGCATTTTCACGGGGCCAAAACGAATTGTATTCACATAAAACAAAAAAAAAAAAAAACTCTCGAAAATCTCATATAAATCTAGATAGTGTTGATATAAGTATTCAGTGAACATTTCACAGTTATTTTGCACCGAGACCGTTCACTTTTTTCCGGGTTTTCCAGTTTTAAAGAAAAGTGTAAAAAAAAAAAAAATCAAAGATTGACTTCCTACACATCAACAAGACAATATGTTAATCAAAAACCATCCCCCGATCGAAGCAAGATTTAATAGGTCGAATAGTTATTTACAGCCAGAAAAATAAAAACACGTCAGATTTACTAGACAAACCAATGCATTCTTCGCTTAGGTAAGGGTATTGTAAATATGTAATTTTTTTTTTTATTACATGTACCACGGTGCACATTTTGGGAACCGTTGCTGTATAACAATGTTTTACGAGAGTCGTCGTTTTATAGACAATCGACAAAATCAATTAAATAAAATATTATCGCGAGTGCCTCAAGTTGTTTATAATATATAATCGTACTCTTTACTCTTTATAAATTTATTATCGTTCGATTTTATTAGTTTAATAAAAACCGTATAATAATACCTCCATAAAATCCTGTATAATGTTGAACATTATTTATAATGTATAAATCGCCATGTTTAAAACGTGCGTTTGCGTCATGTTAACGCAATGGCATCGTTCTGTGATTTTTCAATTCCGTATAATACAAGCGTTTGAGCACTTAATAGTTTCACATTATTATCGATCGTATAGTACGAAGCATGTCCAGAAAATAAGGATACCACATTTTTAAAAATTAAACATTGTTTTATATTTCAAAAAAAAAAAAAAAATTACAAAGCATTTTAAACATATATTTAACTATTTTCCGACGTAGTTGCCGTTGCGTTCAATATACTTTTCGTACCGAGACACTGTGTATGCCCTCCTTGAAGAACTATCGAACGACATTTTGGAAATTCAACACAATCGACTTTACTCCGATGTCGTTTTTATGACGTCCCCGTCCTAAAACATTCTTCAGTCCGGTAAAAAGTTGATAGTCAGAAGGTGCCCAGTCCGGACTGGGAGATGGACGGGTTAACAGGTCCCAACCAAAGCCTTCAAGAAGTCCGACTGTCAGACGCGGTAAGGGAACGGACGTTGTCGTGCAGGAGATCTGCATCATGAACATCCGCTCACTCTTCCTTAAATTCACGAACCCACTTCCTCGCATTATCTTTACTCGCCACACTTTCTCCGTACACAGATTCAGGTTTTCGAAAAATTTCAATTGGGGTTTTACTCTTCGTGAAAAAAAATAAACGAATAACAGCACTGAGCGTATTGTTGTACAGAGGTGGAGGCAAACGAGATAGACGCACTAGTGTTTAAAAAGTCACTGTGTTCGCAGTTTCACACGTACCGATGTGAACGACCTCTCATTATGTTCGTTACGAAAAATTGTATCACGCAGTGTTATGGAAATTGTTTTTTAAAAATTCCCTCTTGCGCCTGTAGGGTAGGAGATCCAGTAAGGTAATTCTGGACGTGCCTCGTATTAATGTCGCACGTGCACTCTCGGTATAATATTTTAACTAAACAATTTTTCTTATTTTCGATATACATCCCGAACGGGGTATAAGTACGCGACCAGTAATTCGAAAAATCAACAAATGAATAAATAATCGTCCGGACAACAATAATACATTACAAAGACAGGTACCAATATCGAACAATATTATCAGTTGTGTATTAGTCATTGTCAAATTCTGAATATGATAGTTTAATAATTGAATTGGTCGTTTCAAAAACGTCATAGTTGTCACTGGTTTTTTTTTTTTTTTTGTCAAATTCCACCGTGATAATATCGTGCGCTATGGCCAAAGGTATTCCAGCTAAACTATCAATAAGATTATATTGAATACAAAACACAATACGTCGCGTTGTGATAGCAGAGAGAGATTTACATCAACCCTGGGTACTAAAACGTGTACGATAAAAAGCGCATTTAGGCACAGGCCCAATAGAGCCCAAATACGGGCCTAGAGCGGCGACATTTTGAAGAGCAGGGGGGGGGGGAGTAAATTATATTATATTTTTTTTTTTTTTTTTTTACAAAATTACAACGTGTATTTTTCACCCCGATGCAATCTAATTTGTCTAATTTTTTTGAAGCAGACAAATTATTACTGTTATGAGTGTCGCGAAAATAATAGAACATGCCAATCAGTTACACGAACGTCACCCGGGTAATATTGAAATAGCATTACTAACAGAATGTATTCATTTTTACAAATCTTTCGTCTAGAATCACTTCAAGTAAACAATGTGTAAATTATTACGAGACGATTCTCTTACGGGCGTTTATCCCAATATAGGTATAGCACTCGGAATATATAACGTAAAAAACGCATAACGTATAATATATATATCTCGTTTTGTACGCCTATTGCCAACCGTACTACCGAACGTTCTTTTTCTCGCCTAAAACAAATAAAAAATTCTTTACGATCTACAATCGGTGCTGGAGAACTCAATAGTTCGGCAATATTGAATACCGGAGCGGATTTGCTGTTGACAATAAATCGCGATAATTTAATTGATGCAATATGGTCTGAGGGAAAAAAAAATAGAAGAGAAAATATTTAATTTTAAGTATAATTCGTTTGCGAATCGCCAAAATAAAAATAAAATATTACGTACGATTTTTTAGTGATGGGTGAGATGGGGGGGGGGGTGGGGGGCAGGCGGCGAATCGGAAAGCGCCTGTAGGAGGACAAAAACCTAAATACGGCCACTTGTGTATGAATGTAGAACATAATGAGTAGGGGAAAAAAAAAACGACAAAAAAACTTGTGTACAATGTATGGTATTATTCTTTGTGCAAGTCGAAAAGGGAAAAAAAAAAAAAAAATTCATCAACTGCATTCTCGTGACTGTTTTCGTACGACGGTTTCGCGGGCACCGGTGTTATTATTGTACGGGGTTTAGACGATAATGTTTTATTATTCAGCAGTATACACCGGTCGGCATTTTAAGAGACAATTTTCCACTTTAATTTTATACGGGACATCGGCAATAATTCTAATCGTATAAGGATTTCGTGCTCCCGCGGAATCCGTTTTGCGTTTTACCTATTCCTCGTGTCCCGGCTGCGGACATTGACTGATGGCCGTTTGTGTCGCGCCGGTGTTTTCGGATCCGAATAAATATATATATGTATCGGAATACAATAAAATATATATTATTTATGTATAGGGAATTGGCGGGTACGGCCAATGGAACACCCGGTGTCCGTACGCGGGCGCGTGCAACACAAATACATAAATACGGTACGACATCAATCAATACGTCTGAAATAATGTTCGGTTATAATGCCTCCACTTTATATTTATATATTTATTTATTTTTTTTTTTTTTGTTTTTCGTTTTTTCGGGGCTTAAAAACAAACGTTCGCATTCCGCATTCGGTACATTAAAACAGCGTTACGATATATATATATATATATATATACTAGGATGCCCGTTATTTATATGAGAATTTTTTTTTTTTTTTAAGTGCAAGGATCATGCTGGCCGGAAATGTTCCGATGCGTTTAAAAACAGGGTCCGCAAAATTTGAACTCGATTCGACCTAATCGACAGGGCGCGATTTAAAATCGAAATTTCATGGAAAAGAAAGAAAAAAAGAAGAAAATTCTTGTTCTATGGCGTACACTACACATTGATATTGTTTAATGTCACGAACAATATTGTATTTTACCATATTATTGTCTGTTTAAAATTTTTTCTAAAGTTCACCTTTCCACAGGAAACCGGTAAAAATCCATTGGTTTCAGTTCATCTCGATTATCCGCTAACATTGTACAGACACCAATAATCGCATATAACTGTTATTGTTGCAATGTTTATTTCAAAAAAAGAAAAAGAAAATAGAAGGTATAATCATAATTTTTCGTATTGTTGACCATTTTTATTATTTTTTTTTGTGAAATTAAGAAACAATTGAAACGAGCGATAGTTCTCCTCCTTTAGATTTTGATTGTAAGTAGTAAAAATTTTTCGGATTTTTAGATGTACCGGAAATAATTTCCGGACGGCACTCTCTAAAATTTTCAATTTCCAAAATACCGGGCACCCCGAATATACACGTAAGATGCGTGTTTCGTTTTTAAAAAAATTCTATGTTATGCGATAAAAAAACAATACCTGCGTAGAGTATGTACTGGGAGGGGGGGGGAGCGAACGCAGAAAAAAATTTCGGGACAGGTTTTCGAAAAAAAAAAAAATGTAAAATATTTATAAAAATCATATTTAATTACTCGTCAGACACTCGTATACATGCACGTGTATTAATCTATTTTATTTGTAAGTCTCGCGGGAAATATTAACAAAATCAATCAATTTGTAGGCCAGGCGATTTATTTTTACAAATTTTCCTGACAGTTCGGTACGAATTTTACCCACCCACCTCCCCGGCGTTTGCTTCTGGTCCGTACGGTTTATTGCCGGTACACTTATCTTCAATAATATTCAGAAAACCGACCACCCTCGAAGTGTACGGTCGGAGCAAGATTTCTGGTCAATAAGTTGTTCGCGGATAGCAAAAAGAATGGTGTGCAAGAACACTACGGTATAACGAAAAACCAACCTAAACGACGCATGGCCATCGACACCCCCGGAATCTTTTTTTCTTTATTATTATTTTTTTTTTTTTTTGGTGTTATCGCGACCTACGGGGAGAACTCTACAAGTCGGGGCAATCCATCCCCCGTCGGCGCATCTTTTATTCAGCATAACTACAATTGTATTATAAATAAATAAGTAATAAATAAATCCCGTTTACCCCTGCGGGCGGGACGAGCTCACAGTGATTGTACAGTAGCGTTTTGTGCAGCATTAGGGCCGAGACCCGCATGCTGCCCTTACAATGTAATAATAATAGCTAGGCTAGCACTAGTCTATGGTTCTAGGCAACCCTCTGGCGTTAGCGCTCCTCTTCTTCCCTCGCCGACAGGACCTCATTGATGGAGTTGCTTGTTTTCTCCCGAGCTTTCCTGTCTTCCATCATTCACCCCATTACCGTCTCCGGCTCCCTTCGTTGCCTCCACCATCGGTCGCAGTGGAAGAAGGCGTGGTTCGAGTCGTCCACGGGGGCCTGGGAGTCGTGGCACTCCGGGGTGCCCAGCCTCCCAATCCTATGCAGGTACTGGCCGAAGCATCCGTGACCCGATAGGAATTGGGCGAGGTGGTAGTTGGTGTTCTTCCAAACTTTCTGGACACCCAAAGCGCTACCTCCGGGATCAGTCATCGGATCCAGGCGTCGGTTTGGGCCCGGTTCCAATCCTTTCGCCACTTCCGCAGCGTTTCCGCCCTCGTCTCCAGCTCCGTCGGGAGCTGCTGTCCGTCTTTCTTCGCGCTGTACGCGGCTGCGCGCTCCGCCGCCTGGAGGTGCGCCGGCACTACGCTCGGGATCAGCGGAGACGCCTACTCCCGGAATCTGAAAACCCCAACGTGAACGCGCAACATTGTAAACGACGTCGTTTATAGTTTGACGAATTAATTTTTGTTCTGAGCCCGTGTATTTATAATCGGAGTACGACGAATACACAATTATTACGGCGTACTCTTGAGTCGTGATTATAATAATTTATTACCGCAATGTAAATACACCGTGAATAAAAAACTATCGGAGAGTAATAAAACAATTTTTTTAAGATCGACTTTCGTAAAACACAACAATATAATATTGTCGTAACTACCATATTATACGTGTTATAAGCGGGTTATATTAAGTGCATGCCTACTGGCAATTAACGAAATACGTTGTCTATATTTCCAGTGCATATGGTTATGCCGTGTACTATTTATTGTTCGATATCCTTACGAGTGCTACTGCAATTATCATTACGAGCAAATTGTATATTTTATTAGTTTATGAATTTATTATCGTTATTCGTTTTTTTTTTTTTTTTTTTATTCGGCGGTTTTCAAACGTACGGCTGCAGCTATGGTTATCACGGCGAGAAATTACGATTAGAACAATATTTGATTGGAGAGAAAAACAAAAAAACAACAAAAACAACTTTATTCGAGTTTATAGACGGTAATAATGTATTCACAATTATTAAAATCGATTTACTCGTGCAATGAAAAAAAAAAAAAACAAGTCGCTAATCGTTAGAAACTCAAAGTTTGGCATAAATAAATAATAGGCGTATATAATGTGTTTGGTATATACAATATTAGAGTGTCTAACCAAGGTTTATTATTATTTTCTTTTTTTTTTTTATCTAAAATTACTAGGCGGTTTAGCAGGCGATGGGTTTCCAACAGAATTCGATTTTATTGTACTATAATATATAGAAAGAAAAAAAACTATTTATTAGTCTATAACTGGTTATTATGCGTATCTAAAACTCCAATTATGTGATTTCCATTACATTATAGATTGTAATAGAATAAATTTAAATATCAAACGCAATGTACATCGAATATTATACCTATTGAATATATATTGAAAAGTACACAGAATGAAGGGTAATAGTGCATTTTTTGTTTTTTTTTTTTTCAATATTTTAGATAATACGTATAACCGTTTCTATGGTTTGCCATTCGGCGAAAAAAGACGGTTTTAGCCGGGTCACGTTAAAGATAACGTTATTGGATAGTTAAAAAATATTATAATCCATGCGGCTATAGAAAAATTTCGTTCGATTTTCTATCGTGGACTTATCACTATCCTTCCTTCGTCCCCTGTAGCATTCTTATATAATTTATGTATAGTAAAACTACTACGTAATCGTATCGGTTTATTTATTTGTGCACGTCTAGTCCTACTAACCTTAAAACTAACTACTCGATTCGTGGATTTCGCCAAAATCTCTTTTAAAAAGTAACTCGCAAAAAATCTCTACCGCAATGAATGCATTCGCATTCGTTAAATTTTGGAGTACATTAGAACGGAAGAAACGTTTAAATTTCCGTTTGCTCTAACCTGGTCAGTGTTTACACAAATTACCAGAACAAGTAGCTTTTATTTTGTACATTGACTCAACATCGCTCAACAATTTTTTACACGATATGATTAAAAATGTTTGAATTTTTAGAATTCTATCATTAAAAGTACAACGCGAATAAAATGTGTTGCATTCCGTGCGCATTCGCCGTTTTGGCATAAATTTAATGCTGGTGCATTCACCACTCCTTAAAAAAAAATAAAAGGAATGTATTTCGTTCCCCTTAAAAGGAATGAATTGCAATGCATGCATTCTTTCGAAACACCGGTTTTAGTCTACAAAAAAAGAAAAAAAAATATATACTTTTTTTTTTTAAACTGAACTTCGCTCAGAATCGTTTTTCGTTAGCAATAATTTAGCGTTGCGCACCGGATATAAATAAAATTCCCCTCTATGTCCTAACCATCCCTACTTCCCATCTGCATCAGTGGCTCAATGCTCTGGTGCGAATTATGTCCGTCTTTTTGATTTTAGTATCGATAATTTATCGGATTCGAAAAGAAAAACAAAAGATAATCTCGTCTATTTATTCGATTTTGCGCTGTATACAGAATGCCGGGAGAATTTATTACGTACATTTATCACAAAGATAAAACTCTAAAATTTAATACGAATCGTTATCGGCAGAAACGCGAGTAGAATTCACCATTTATTTATTTATTATTTTTTCTTTTTTCATATTTGACTGTGGGCGCTACGGCATAATTTATCGTATTCTTTCTAAACAAATAATACCAAGTCGTTTATTAAATATAGATCAGGTACAATATATATATATATATATATATATATATGTGTGTGTGTGTGTAAATCAGAGAGAATTATTTCAGTAAAATTGTAAAATACAAAAGCTGACTGTAGTTTTTATTATATTTTTTTTTTAAATTTATGTATATATTTTACATGAATATTATAAGCGAATCATTTATTTTCCAATCCGTTAGTTTAGAACCCTATATATAATGGATATTATTAGAATTACTGCTCGTCTAAAATTTCCGGTGTTTTGGATTCCGAACGGAATGTATTGGTTTTACTACGGTGTGTGTGTGTGTGGTTTTATTTTACTTTTACTTTTCTTTATTATCTGTGGAAAACCGAAAAAGGAAAAAAAAATAATCGGGAATATTTACCCGATAATATATTGGGTTTTTTTTTTTTTTTTTTTTTATGTCGTACCAAGATACAATTTTGATAAAGATAAAAATCGTGTAATTTATTGTTATCGGCATTTCATGTTCAAAAATATATATATATATATATATATTAAAATTCATTAAAAACCCTCACAATTGTACCGTATATTGTAGACGCAAATTAATACAATTTCCAAATCCTAAATTAGTTGAAGCACGTCCGATCCTCGCACAGAATGATTTTTCGTTTGCCAACGGTTTATTTTCGCTCTATAAATATAAAATAAATTTCACTGTTTGTCATACTTACGCGAATTTCCACCTAAAAAAGTGACATTATACAGCTAAATGTACATATGAGAAGGGTCGCGTTTTTTTCCCAAATTCGTTCCGCGATTGTTCACCGCGACAACGCACCGGCCACATATAACGCTGTCGATTCGTCAATTTTCGGCTGATAAAAAAAAATTGCTGTGATTACGCGGGTTCTCCCTATTCTCCTGATCGGGCCTAATGTGATTTTTTTTTCCATTCCCGAGACTAAAATCCGCACTAAAAGGACAACGGTTTCGAGATGCAAAGGAAATCAAAGCGAACGCGGCGACACAACTCATAAGTTGAACTTCGGAACAGTTCCAAAGGACTTTTTAAAAACGGCAAAATCACTGTATATCGTCCGGAGCAGAGTATTTCGAAGGAGATGTTTTTAAATAATATGTAATCCCGGTACTTTTCGAACGTACACCGTGTGTACAATACAAATTGTATAATAATCAAAACGTCAATATAATACGCATTTTTTTTTTTTTTTTTTTTTTTTTTTTTTACTGAAGACTAGCCTACAGCTTGTTGTCGATCGATTCGCGGCAATAAACCGACCAAAAAAAAAAAAAAAAAAGGTAATAATTGGCAAATGAATATCGTAATAATAATATGACGTAAATCGCGAGTGCGAACGTACACGGTTAATACAGAACAAGACGAGTTTCGGTCGGCCATGTGGTTCGTTCTTAAACGGAATCGGTTATAGCGGACACTGTCCAGCGCGCTCGCGCGTTCGTCACGCGCGTCAATCGCGTCGCGTCACGGTCGCCGGGAACGCAACAGTTGCGCGACGCGGACGACGGGCGGTATCCTCTCCGATTATTTTTTTTTTTTTTTTTACACGTTCTATCCCGTTGGATATCCGTATGTTATGTTATCGAAATCGTTTACCGCCCAATCGAAATAACAATAGCAAGGCTAGCACTAGTCTAGGGTTCTGGGCAGCTCTCTGGCGTTGGCGCTCCTCTTCCTCCCTCGCCGACAGGACCTCCTTGATGGAGTTGCCTGTGTTCTCCCGAGCTTTCCTGTCTTCCATCATTCACCCCATTACCGTCTCCGGCTCCCTTCGTTGCCTCCACCATCGGTGGCAGTTGAAGAAGACGTGGTTCGCGTCGTCTGCGGGGGCCTGGCAGTCGTGGCACTCCGGGATGCCCAATCCTATGCAGGTACTGGCCGAAGCAGCCGTGGCCCGATAGGAATTGGGCGAGGTGGTAGTTGGTGTTCTTCCAAACTTCCTGGACACCCAAGGCGCCCACCTTCGGGATCAGTCATCGGGTCCAGGCGTCGGTCTCGGCCCGGTTCCAATCCTCCTGCCACTTCCGCAGCGTTTCCGCCCTCGTCTCCTGCGCCGTCGGGAGCTCCCACAGTGCGCTGTACGCGGCTGCGCGCTCCGCCGCCTGGTGGTGCGCCGGCACTACGCTCGCCATCAACAGAGCCGCCTACCCCAATGTAAATTACCACAATGTAAATACACCGTGAATAAAAAACTATCGGAGAGCAATAAAGCAATTTTTTACTGGAGACTAGCCTACAGCTTTTCAGCTATTGGAACGCAACAGTTGCGCGACGCGGACGACGGGCGGTATCCTCTCCGATTATTATTTTTTTTTTTTTTACACGTTCTATCCCGTTCGATATCCGTAGGTTATGTTATCGAAATCGTTTACCGCCCAATCGAAATGGTTCGGTGTCATCCCGTTTTGTACAAATCATCCGTGACAAGTCGGCACAACGATAACAACATCAATGATAAAAATCCTCGAATGATATTTCAATCGCCACCGGAAAAGACGGAAACGATTACGCATAATGCAATGGTATCGCGTCAAATGTTATCACTTCGTTACTGAGTTGTGTTTAAACACATTGTTACAATTATTATGTTTTTTTCCTTCGATCTTTTACACTCTTTACGTACAATTGCGATAATCATGCGCTTTTTACGAACGGGCACGCAAAACTAAACAAATATTCTGTTTTCATTTTCCAACATTGTGTAACATTGCGTAATTATATGTACGGACAATGCACATTATCGGTGATCAGAAGAATGGGCGTCCGAACACACGTATTTTTATCGTCCATGTGAATTCTGATCGGCCGCTTAATTCGTTGTCTTTTCAATAAATTACGAACAGTACAGCCCGTCGTTGTTGAATTTTTTCGCCGTTTCGGGAAGAATAGTAATCGGAGTTTAAAATAAAAACACGCACACGAAAGTATCGACGCGAAATTCCGAACGTGTTTTCTGTCCGATCCCGCAGATACGGTCTCATCCGTTGCCAATTGCCAATTTAAATGCTACGCCACCGACAAATACACGTGGACATACTGAATCTATGGTTGCTGAACACCTTGGGTTCACGTAGTTTAAATTGTCCAGTAGCAAATAATTTATCTAAATTGGATTTTGGGGGGGAAATTCCGGTATCGCACAATTTTCCCGCTATGTCTACGCGTCTACGTACGTATATTTTTCGTCGACTTCGGCTAATTGAACAATTGAAAAAAAAATAAAATAGATTCACAGATTAAGTACAAAGACCCAAAGTTAACCAGGACTGACAATCTCTGTAATTGCTTCCCGCCAATAGCCCCGCAGCAGCTCCGAGTAATTCCGCATTTGGTAGAATTCGATTGATACTTTTTTCCTAAAAAAATTATTCTCTGTGGGCGCCTGAGCATTTTTATGTTTTATAATCGCTGGTAAATAGCGACAAGAACCTCTCCAACTATTACCCTTGTCCGACCGTATCGTTTTCTTCTAAATTGAAGCGCGAAAGATCTAAAACTCTCTCTCCGGTCGCTGAAAGTCCGTACAATTGATATATTCTTCTTCTTCTTCTTCTTCTTCTCCTCCGGTTTTTAAAGGCCATTGAGGCCCATAACCGCAGCACAAATTTGCTTGCACCTGTCTCTATCCTGAGCTACTACTTCCATATCTTGTATTCCAAATTCTTCCAAAGTCTTTTTTACTTTGTCTATCCATCTTTGTTTTGGTCTTTTCCCAAGGGATTTCCATTTCAATACCGCTTTCATTAGGCTATTTGACTTCCATACGTGGCCGGCCCATCCGATTATTCTATATTGTAGTACTGCTACTATGTTCGGTTCTTTATATAGTTGTTGTAATTCTATGTTAAAAAAACGAAATTTACGCGCCGGTTGTGCAGCATCTAGTAAATCAAAATATAATGCCGACAATTTAAGATTTTTGAACGACACCGAAAACGGAAAATGGTGAAATTATTAACTATTATTAGAAATATATAACACCGAATTATGTATCGTGTAACCTGACTGAAATATTATAATAATTTTCAGAACGATATCAAACATTCCAGTAGATAATAGTGAATCCGTCGACAATTTGTGTGACTCAAGGATTAAAAATGATATTTTAGATCGGACAGACTTTGCTGAGAGCGATGTAAGTGCACCTGGATATGGCTTACGAAAATATTTGCTCGCCAATAGAACAACTCAAGGTGCACCAGGTGGAAATGACAATAAATTTCACGGAATCGTACATGGACGAGAAGGAAAATTAGCGATGACGAACGAGATGGAGGAAACCGAATGTAACCGCCCGATCCAGATATTTTTCAAAAGTATGGCATCGACAGTCATGATTTTCCCCTCTGAATTGATAGTGGAAACAAGAATACTTGTCAATGACATTGTACCCGAAATGGAACTACGTGCATTAAGGACACGAAATAACACAAACACTATCCCTGCTACAACAACACAACTAATAAACACTTTTCCAAATACATGGGGAATCTTAGGCGATTCTTAAACTCCAATTCCGCAATGTTTAGTACAATCGAATCGAATTTATCGAGCGCCAAGTCCAAATCCAAGTTCTAGTATTGCGTAATATATTTTTTTAATTGAATTAGTTCAATTGCTAAACAATATGCAATTTATGTAAAACATTATGTTTTTTTTTTTTAATTTTAATTTTAAAAATACGTAAAAAAAAATTATAAATGATTATGTTTATTATTGTATTGGTTTTATTCATTATGATTTTCTTCTATCGTTGTATTTTATTTTTAATTTTAAAAATATGTAATAAAAAAAAAAAAAAAAAAAACGTTGAGTTTTATTCATTTTGTTACTTTACCTACCCTAAATGGTAACACTCGAATTTTTATCCCGTTGATATAGAGTTTTTAATTCGATTTTTGTTCGAGTTTTCTCTAAAATCATTAAGATTTATTTATTTCTCAAATAATCCAAAAGAAAATCGCGAAAAAATGCTCTGAAATCTTGTTTCGTCGTCAACCCCGATCGTCAATGAATTAGGTCGTTGTAACAGTCTTCCGTGTTTCTTTCACAAAGGATGTGCAGTATCTTCAATACGAGTATCTTGAATAATGTAAAGTATCGAGTATATCTTGTATTACGGTAAATTTATTGTTTATGCACCGAGTATTTTATTAATTGTTATCGGCGAATGATACACTAAAAAGACGCTTTAGAACGTTTTCTTTTCTGAACTTAAAGCGTTTTATTAGATACAATTCTCGAGTTGGTGCTCTTCGGCGCCGGCAGGACGCAAGTTTTTATCTGCGGGATTTCCGTATAATCCATCTCGATGTCGACTGCCAGACCTGTTTCGTTCGAAAGACTATTATTATTTTTTTTATTTTTTTTTTTTTTTTTAAATCAAATAGATCGTTTAAACAAAAACCGAATGTGCGCACGTTCAATCAGTTGACACCGGTCACTGTAAAATAACAACAGCAATGCAGTATAATCGTAATAACGTATGCAATACAATCATGTAATAATTTAATGGTGTTATCGATTTGTCTATTATTTATATTTTATTACATACCAGTTGTTTGTGTATGTGTTCCGGTGTTGTGTTTGGCTACTCACAACGGTTTTTTAGTATCACTCGAATCGTTTAAGTAATATAAAGGCAATTTCCAATCGATGTTATCGGTTAACTAGTAGGCAATATGCCAATATGATATTCAATAATATAACCTAACCGTTCGTATAATACACGTAGGTATACCGTTTTAGTAATATAATAAATACGAACGTACTTATTCTAATATCAATGCACCCGAGTATCCGAGTGCTTAAATACATAAAATGTATCTTGTAATGCGATACTTGTAACCGGTGTTTGGGCGTTATCCGGATAAAAAATTAATAATCTTTTAAATTGCCTATTCATATCTCTGTCATAACCCCTTGAGTAAGTTTTAAAAAAAAAAAAAAAAAAAAAATTAGAAAACTTATTTTTTTTTATTGAATTCATATTGTCCTTTATTACCGTATTACAAAAAAAATAAATAAAAAAAGTTGTTCATTAAAGATGATATGTATTTGTCCCTTAATTGTATATTAGCAGACCAATAGTCTTTATACGATGGAAGTTTTTTTATACCCATAGCAATGTTAATTGCCAAAAAGACCTTCATAGAAGCAGAATTGGTAGGCTCATAACTTTTTTGTTTTTGTCGAGCATAAAAGTTTGTGTGAAATCCTAAATGGTCAATTAATTCATTTGGAAAAATGCAATGGGAAAGAACTTATAGGATTATCAATGTTATTTGGAATATTTGGTCCGCCTTTACTTTGGAAATTCTTAGGCTGAGAAATACACCCATGATTTTCCCATATACCTTCCACATTCAATATTCTTTCTGATAAGGGGACATCTTCAACACTTGTCTGCACAGTAACTTCATTCAACTCCTATAATAATATAATATTATAATAATTAATATAAAAGTAAATTTTTTTCCTTCTAAAAGTTATTTCTTACATCAGCAATATCATTTGAATTTGAAAAAAAAAAAACAATTCAAATTTTGCGCAATATGTGCATCATTTAGCACGTGTATCAAAATATAATTTGTAGGCACTGGTTGATGTAATGGAGAAGATGAAGAGCTCACTTGAATATCATTATCCTAATAAAAATACATATACAACTTTAGCTTCATATTATTATAATTTTAAAAAAAAAAATATATTTTTTGTTCAAAAACAAATAGCATATCAAGAATATTATAAACACTATGCTAAACTGACGTTTGTTTGTATGAAAAATGAATATAAAAATAAAAACATTAAATACCTCTATAACACCTATGACATCCTCTTCAAAATCGGATTCATCTCCAATTATAGATTCACAGTCGCTCGGTATTGATTCGAATATTTCGAATCATTGATGTCGCGACTAAGGCGTCAATATTTACTTTGTCATTCATCGTAGATTCGCAGTGGTATATAATTGCAACCACCTACAAATTCAAAAAATAATATAATATCAATACATTTTCGGTAAAATGAATTGTATAATTATATAATATGCAAACTTACAAGTATAGAGACGTTCGGTGAAACTGAATTCATTAAAAAATGTAACAAGTAAATGACAGAATTTTAACGAAAATTTACCAGGAAAAAATTGATTAACATTGACAACATAATCACGGATTCGGATCAGTAACGTAGTTTTGGAGCGAATTTTTTTTTTTTTTTTTCGACTATAGAGTGACCAACTGTACTGAATAATGGTGATTTCAATAAAATACCACCACTATGGAAAGGGCAACAAAAAAAAAAAATACAAAATACAAAAAGGTGGTTTCAATAGCGTACCACTACGACTCAACGGGTTAATCGAATAATTGAATTATCCAAACTTATCTATCTAGGTACGATTTATTATGCATAATTTTTTTTTTTTTTTAACAACCGTGAGCATCTTATTTTTCTGTCTGTAAACCAGTTTTCTATCAGAAATCGTAAACCGATTTTCAAGTGTACCGTCTTAATGTTTTCCGTTGTAGTTTTCTTAATAATCGGAAAAGCGTATTTTTTTAAAAAACAATATAAATAGATCGATTTAAAAAAAAATTATTCATAGGCGAGTTATTGAAATATAAAATGTTTATCCGGACAAATAATGTTTTACATTTGTCTTTGTCTAGATAAATTGTAATCGATTATCATTTTTATATCTAATATTTTAATAAATATCGTTGTCTAGATACATTTTTGTTTATCTTTGCCTAAAAATGCATGAAATTGCATTGATAGTGTCGAGTGTGTCTATTAGTGGTGCGACATAAATCCGGAATTATAGAATTCTATTATATAAAACAACGATTGGCCGAATCAGCTATTATACAAATTATAGCGTAATATGTATGACTTTTTTTTTTCATTTTAAATAGACGTGATATTATTTGAATTGTAAAAACGTACTCAATGTTTTGCACGTTTTGCATGCTAGTAACAACAATACGATAATAAAACAAAAAAAACTAAATAGTATTACGAGAAATCAATTATAGAATACAATAACCGTAGTTAACCAAAATTTCGGATTCGGATGGGATTTCGGAATTTTATTATCTGGATTTCAATATTCGGAATCCCAGAGTCCGGGATTCTCGGACACCGACAAATCCGGGAATATCCTAACATCGTCCGCGTCCCCGTAGTTACACGTTGCCAATGATTTCGCGTCCGAATTCGCGGGCCAGCAGGAACGACTGTCCCCGGGGTCAAATTACACACGGTTAGTGGTCGTTGGTCAAATCGCGTACGTATTTTAGTGACGGTGAACACGGGCTGTCGAAAATTCGCCGTCTAACTCCGGACCGCCGCGGTGTCGTGACAATCGCGCCGCCGTGGCGTAGCGGAACAATTCCACCGCGGCGCCGCGCAATCACGGACGCGCGATCGTAGGCGACCAAAGGGCCTAAATGCGCATTGCGTTTCCTCTTGACCGGTTCGATTCAATTTAGGACGGCGGAAGCGATAATATTATTATAGGGCGACGTTCGCGAATTTCGCGTGTGGCTCGGCGGAAAACGGTCTCGCCGGGCATTAACGCCGAAACGTCCGCGACCGAGTTATTCGCAAACCGAAATTGGAATTCTAATGGTTTACCCCGGTCACTCGGCGGGACGTGCGGACCGATAAGGTTTACGAGCACCGGCCAGTCGTCTTTGACGGTCCGGTAATCTGCGCATTATTCGGTTTACCGTTAAAAAAAAAAAAACACAGGGTCCGGCAGAGCCGACTGACGAGTTTAAACGAAGTGGTTAGCCTGTGATAAGATAAGAGCAGGCCCCTTAATAAGTGGTGTATTTTGAATTGTACGGTAATGCCGTTTTTATGGAGAACAGGGAGAGTCAATTTTTTTTTTAATCAGCTAAAAATTCACGAATCGACAGCGGTAAACGTGCCGGTGATGACCAAACGAATTTGGCAGCACGGTCCTTCTGATTTGTACATTTCCCTGTAAAAATGCACGACCAATACTCGATTGAGATTCGCTTTGTTAATTCACGAACGGTTAATGGGGGCCATTTCGCCATTTTTTTTTTTTTTTTTTTACGCAAATTGTCACCACACGGTCGTTTCTGGTCATCCAGATCGTCATGGATCGTCTTCGGGTTGACCGCTGACTGTCCTCGAAACGTTTAAAACACTCGAAAGTCACGGAACCGCATAATGAATCATCCCGAAAAACGGTTTTTTGTCATTGCCGTCGCATCGTTTTTTTAGCGAGTTTCAAGCGAAACTCGATGCACACGCCCGCGTTGTTCGTTAATTTCGGACACGTCGAAAACGGCGAACGAAACAAAATGACCGGATTTAACCGCGTGTAATATTAAACTGAGATAAAAAAGCGACTTTCGGGTTTCGTTTAAAATGTTCACTTTTTCACGGGGAATACGTCTATTTACAATTTGAAACGTTTCCGTGTGTAGATTGGCCGTAATTACATTTGTTCTGGTACTTTTTGAACAGATCCCGTACGATAAATGTCGGATTTCGAATTTCGAAAAATCCGGACGCTGGAATCACGGTAAATCCGGATTTGTTTTCCCATCGCTAGTTTCTATACAGATCTTGAACGATATTGTGTTGTTGTTGTTTTTTTTTTTTTTTTTTTTTTTTTTTTTTAAAGGGGCGCCGAACGTTTTTTCGGAGCCGCCAGTTATAAATAATATTATTAAAATTTGGTTTTTTTTTTTTTTTGTGGTTATGCCCACGCAACCGCCACTGAGAAATATCATTTAATAATACAGGCGAGTTCCATTGTGTAACGTTGAATATAATAAAATATAATTTCTCGTACGCAACGATAACGGTTACGTTTAAAAACCGTGTATTGATTACGATCGCGGCCAAATGTAATTGTCGTAGAAACGCGAATTTAAAACCGCCCCGCGGACGTGCGACCGCCGCACCGCACCGGGGCGGCGTAATTTTATACGATTCGCGTACGACCGGACACCGGCGGCGACGGCGGCGGCGGCGGCGACGGCGGCGTCGGAGATCCTATACGTTTTATTACGCCGCGTTCGGCGCATACAATTTTAACGATACCCGCTATAGTTTTTATTATTATTATTATTATTTTTTATTTTTTTTTTGTTCGCTCTACTATTTCACCTACATTTTGTTCTTGTTTTTTCGTATTTCATTTTTTTTTTTTTTTCGCTTTTTATTTACTCGTTTCCGCGGTATAAACCCCGTATACGCACGCGATCCTAACCGACCAGCAACACACGTATTTATACTTATACGAGGTCTGTTCAAAAAGTTCCCGAACTGTAATTCTTAACATCAGAAAATTTATAATATATCGTAAATGTTGTTAGATTAAAATAAAAATAGAGACGAGCTGCTCGGCTATCTTTTCAATTAAACCTCAAACGTTTATTGCTGTCTAACCGTTAACCGTGCGCGATTATTAATATGAATATAACATTCACGAATGAAGTATTAGTATTCGATTTTGTGTTAAACTCAATTTTATGTCAGCTGTTGGATCGATTACATTTAATTTATTAGTTAATTGTACGATGCATTATCGTTTCAAAATTCTATTATTATACAAATCAGTTTTAATTTTTCACGTAGCGGGTAAACTACGGTATAGAAATTCGAGCCAAAATTCTTCGTTATTTAATTTATTTGCCAATTTTTGACGAAGATATAAAATTTATAATAGACAAAAAAAAAAACCACCGGTTCACAAAATTCGACTTGATTGACTGACAAATTGTACATTCATAGATATACGTGGTCAACGATCAATGTCAATCATCTTGATTGACGATAAAAATTCAAACATGTTTGAATTCCATCAATCGTGAAATTCGATAGTCAGTTATTATCATTCACATACGAGGTCTGTTCAAATATTTCCCGAACTATAATTTCTAAAAATAGAAAATGTATAGTATAGTAAATGTTATTAGATTAAAATAAAATGGAGATAGCAGCTATCTTTTCAATTAAGTCTCAAATGTTTATTGTGCGATTTTTAATATGAATAACATTCACGAACAACGTATTAGTATTTGATTTTGTGTTAAACTCTGTAAACTTTTTTTACCGAGACTCATAAAATGTTGCGAAATGCTTATGGTGCTATCAGTGTTTAGGACGTACTCAGTGGTTACGACTGGTTCAAACGTTTTAATGTCGGTCGGGAATCAGTCGATGACGACCACACGTTCAGGACGTCCGTCGATATCGACAGACGATGCTCGTGTGACAAAAACTAATGAAATTGTGCCGGCTCATAGACGTTTAAATGTTCGGAGAAATTGCAGAAGATTGTAACACATCGGTCGGTTCATGCCATGTAATCCTGGTAGAAAAACTCGGAACGCACCGCGTTGCTGCAAAATTTGTCCCTCGGTTGATGCCGCGCGATCAGATAGACAACCGCGTAACCGTCTGTCAAGAATTGTTAGATCACGAGCATGTTCATGGAGCAAATTATAACGGGCGGTGAGACGTGGGTCTATGGCTATGATATTGAGACAAAAGTCAAATCATCACGGTGGTTTGGTAAATTTTCTCCAAGACCTTAAAAAAGTTCGTCGGGTCAGATCGTCAAACGTCAAAGTCCTGCTAACGGTTTTTTTTTTTTTGACAATCTGGGAGTTGTTCACCACGAATTTCTACCTGCAGGACAAACTGTTAACCGATGGTACTATCTAGAAGTATTAAAACGTCTTCGAGAAAATGCGCGGAGGATAATGCCTAAAAGTGTGGAAGAAAAACTCACGGTTTCTCCATCAAGACACGCTTCGCTGTTAATTCGATATTTTTGCGTGAAAAATCACATGACCGCGCTTCCTCGTCCACCGTATTCTCCCGACTTGGCACCAGCAGACCAATTTTTTTTATTTCCAAAACTAAAATCTCCGTTAAAAGGACAACGATTTTCTGCGATAGACGAAACAAAAGGAAATTCGCTAACGGAGCTACGAGCAATTCCAGAAACTGCATTCCGGGATTGCTTTCAACAATGGAAACGTCGTTGGCAAAAGTGTATAAACCAAGAGGGGAGGGGGAGCACACTTCGAGGGCGATAAGTCTCAATAGCTTGTAGGTAAGCACTATAAATAAAAAAAATTGAAAAATTCGGGAACTTTTTGAACAGGCCTCGTGTATATATATATATATAATCAGTGGCGGATTGAGAAATTACAACTATTATAATACTGACCAGAGTTATAACTTAAAGCTCCCGCCCACCCTTCATCCCACACCGGCGGTTTCCCACCTAGCCCGGCCGCACTGTCGGCCGAGTGTAATTTTTCGCTCCTTCGAACGTTCGGACCGTTCGGGGCCGGCACCGACAACATTCCGTTGTATTTTTAGTACGATTTTTTTCTTATTTTTCTTTCGATTACGTTCCACCGAAATAGAAACAAAATCACCCCGAACCGATCGATACGGCCCCAGCGGATGTTCAGATCGTACCGGCCGGTCGACAATCGTTACGGTTTAAGGATTTACGGTGTTTCGTTAATATTCCGTGTTTGCTTGTCGTTCGATTCAAAACGCTTTCCCCGTTTTGTGGCGTACGCGTAATTTTAATCGGCCCGAAAATATATCGAATTTACTCTGACCGGCTCGGTTTCACCTCTCGAGCTGTTTTTTTCGTTTTTTTATCTTCCTTTTCGGAGCCGGTTAATAATTGATCGCTGCATAATGGACGCATATTTTCATGGTTTTTATTTTCGTTTTTCTAAAGTCGCGAGAAATACATTGTAAACGGATTCGTTGATGTATTCGTCGGTAAATAAATTCAAAAAACAATAGTACGCGGTTCTGTTGTTTGATTTTTTTTTTAGAAATATTACTTTAAATCCGTACGAAACGACCGAGTCCTGTTGAGTTATATTATTTATAAAAAATAAATAACCACTACAACAAGTCGTTAACCGCGTTATTTTCCGGCAATCTTATTTCATTTTGTTTTTTTTTTTTTTTTTTTAAATAGTTATCGAAAAAAAAAATAAAGAAGAAAAAAAATGAAACTTATTTCACTAAAGTTACTGGGCCGGTTTTATTCGGCGGTGGTATACGGACACGTTATTGCCTTTTCGGCCGTCTGGGCGCGTCCGTGCGACCGCGGTAAAGGTCGTATAATATTATAAAAATAAAGTTTAACGTACTCCCCTCCCCTCCCCCCCCCGGGCGGCCCGGTCCGCCCGTCAGCGCGGACATGTCGCGCGGACTGTATTATGTACACACACCCCGGCGTCCGCCCGCCGACGGGCAGGAGACACCGCGGATGCCGCGCGCTCGGACGCACGCACACACACGCGCGCGCCGGTGGTACGCTATAAAATCGTAACGTCAAATATGATGGTACCGGCCGGGCGCTGCAGTCGGCGGTACCGGGCGCTCGTCCGGACCGCGGCGCGGCGCGCACACGACGCGCACGGCCCGTAGGGCGATATTATTTTCCCTCGCGAAAACTCGCGAGTTTCCGCTAGGGGCGCGACCGTTGCCACCGCGGTTGGGGGGGGGGACGCGCGCCGCGGAAGGGACCGGCGGCCGGTTGATGTGTCGGTACGACGACGACGACGACGACGACGACGACGACGACTACGACGACTACGACGCCGCCGCCGCCGCCGCGCGTCAACTATCACGAGCGCGTTCCCGTCGACGGTGCCGCAGTTAATACACGACCGGCCGCGGAACAGTACGCGCACGTCCGGCAGTCGATCGGTTGTGGTGCGCGCGCGTAACAACATGAACGCCAGGAAAATATAAATAAAAACAAAGTCGTGCGCCGACGATACAGTTAAACTGATAATATTATTATATTTTTTTATTTTTTTTTTTTTTTTTTTTTTTTTTTAATCGAACACAATAACATTCGTTATTTTCGGTCGGCGGTTCCGGCCGTCATGATGCCGCGGACACCGCGTTCCGCGAACGTCGACGGTCACCGTCGTCAGCTCCGTCAGCGAGACCGTCAGCAGCAACCGCGGCCGTCGTTCCGTCGACGTTGACCGGCGCGTATCCGTCAGTGTCCAGCCATGCGGTCCGCGGGACCGATACCGGCGTCCGCCGTCGTCGCGTTCTGCGCCCTGACCGCAGTCGTCTTCTCGCCCGCAGGTAAGAACACGAACGCCAGTTACCGTAGTGATCGCGGGTAGTAGACCGTTTACGGGCACCGCGCCGGACGCGGACACCTGTCGCTCGCCAATACCGGCCGTCACCCCGACACTCGCCGCCCCCACGCCAAACCGCCGCCGGCGCCAAACCACGGCAGCATTTCATTCTTTATATTTTTCGCGGTACCATTCATTGGGCTTTCGAAAACATAAATCTAATTACGCGGATACACACAAACAAATATATCACAATACAGCATCTACCCAACGCGGAACGGACCGGCGGGTACCGTTGGTAAAATATAATCAATCATACGGTACGCGCGGCGTTTCGACCGTTTTGCGATAATAATTATTCCGACGGGCCCCGTTCGCTCGCTAATGACTCCCGTAATTAGCGGATTTGTTTGTTTCCGATATCGGACGGATAACGTCTGCGCGGCCGCAGGGCCGAGACGGCCGGCGGCGGCCCGGGTAGTGCGGCGGACCGCGGGGACGTAAACGTTTGTAAAACGGGCCGAATAAAAATCACGTCTCGCCGTGAGAACGGCGGCTATTATTGCTTAAAAAAAAAAAAAAAAAGAAAAAAGAAAATACCGTGTAATATTCATGAATAGTTGCCACGTTGTAACTAATTACCTTTTGGATTTCCCGCGACTTTTCCCGGGGACGGATGACATTGCTTTCCGTTTGAATGTAACGGCAAATACAGTACCGTCGAACCTGTTTAAAAAAAACTTCATTTCTCCATTGATTATCGACAATAATTGGAATTTTTTTTACCGAATTTTCGAGATGTACGTTCGTAATTCCTATTTACTGGTGTGGGGTGACTTTTTAATAATTCCCCGCCCCCACCCCCGACGTTTCCGGTGTTTTACCCGGGTATCTGTATGTACATCGTTATGGTTATTATTTTTAAAACATATCGTATGTATTTTATATTTAATTTTTTTTTTTGTTTTTTTGTTATCCACCGGGTTTTCAGACTCCGGGGCACGTACGCGAACCGCGTGTGCCGGCGCACATCGTGTACACCGTAATAACCACTCGCACATCGTCCCCCGGCCCCGGGCCCCTTATACCTTTGACGCGGCCCGCCGTACCTTTTTCACAACACCGCCGCACCACAGTAGTGTATTATACGGTATCGCCGTCGGTGGCTCGAGTGCGCTTAAGCACCTTACCCCGCGTGTGCGAATCGAGTGTCCTCTTCTCCGCCGGGCTTTCCGCCCTTGTATTTTTCTAACCGTCGCGCTTTTCGCCCTCGCCCTCGCCCTCGCGGCGGCGGCGGCGGCGGCGGCGGCGGAGGCTGCACCGCGGTCTACCGTTTGGCCGCTATAAAATAATTCTATCCCCCCGCAATCGTAACTGCCCGTGCCGGGAAATACGCGACGACGATACGATATTCACGCGCGCCGACCGCGGTGCCCTTGGTTGGGTTAGTCGAAAAAATAATGTCTGATATATATATATATATATATATATATATATATATAGAAATCGATCCTCCACACCGTCCATTTTTTTCACTTTCTTCTTGTCCGTAAATATTACGAAAATCATCGGTCGTGTCCCGAGACTCACTTACTTACGCATTAGTCGATTCCCGGGTTCGATTTGGCGACGTGCTAATTGGTTCCCGGATCACTTCTGTGTGCGACGTATACGAATGAACACTCCGGCTGATTAACGGTACCCAGGAGGGTATTTGCCGGCAAATCTCCCTACATTTTTTTTTTTTTTTTTTCCATATTTTATACTACGGCGTGTCGAGAATTGACGACATTTCGATATAGAATATTTTCGGTAAACGTTTTGTTCAAATTTTAGTGTGCACTGCGTGAAAATCCGAAACGCGTTTGACGAATAATATACGCGATATGTATCGCTTGTTTGCCACAACACAAAAATCGTCGTTCTTCAAGTTGTTTGCAAATAATAACAATAATAATAATAATATCGGTGTTTTTTTTTCTCTATACAGACAGTACGACATAAGCGAACGTACAAAATTAGCCGCATCGCTAAATAACTCGTAACTGGAAATCAATCTTTGCATCAATAGTGCCAGAAATTAAAAAAAAAAAAAAAAAAAACTTAAACCAACATCTAATTTTATAGTGCGCTATAAACGCTCGTCTTCCGTCAGAGTCCAATAGTTTTCAAAATCAATATAAACACTAAATTGATCGTTGTAAATGGGATTTTCTAGTTCGTTTTGTGTAAAATCACGTTTTCTGTGTTATGTCGTTTGTTGTAGCAAACAAACGATATATGCTCGGATAATTCAAACGTAACCAATCGAAATAGCAATTCTTCTAGGTATTTTTGTTTTTTTTTTTCTACCGTTTTCGTCATTAGGCGGTGGTGAGACGGGGGTGGTAATAACGATAATATTTATCAGCCAATATCGTTAATATTTGTCGGGGACACGTTAAGCGCGTACAAAGTTAATATTAAAAAAAAAATAAAAAAAATAAAATAAAAGCTAGAAATGGGGGGCGGGAGATTTGCCAACCTCTCCCATCCCCCGGTTTTGAATTTAATAACGTAACCCGGCCGCGACCGGATTATCCGGCGTCCGCCCCCGGGGCCGTACGCATTTCGACTGTCAACGTTGGATCAAGTGGTGATAATAATAATAATAATATGATCCGCTCTTTTTCTAATTTTTTATATTTTTTTTTTTTTTTACATTCGAGTCGGTTTAAAACGTTTAAATATATACGAGGCGGTTTGTACTATCGTGATCCAGCGACGGTTATCGACGGGCAATATTGACGTAACGTGGTAATTTTCACCGATTGGGATCGTCCGATTTACCGATGGTACCAGAACGACATCACGGTCATCCAAATGATTGCCGACATTTCCATAATTTACTCGGAATCTTGCCCAAAGGGGGCCCCACAGACTGTCAAACGATTACCACACTCCGATAGAACCGTTTAAATAATGGCCCACGACTTTCACTCAATGTTTTCAACATTTCATCCGGTATTTTTCAAAACTGATAATATTCTATTACAAAAAAAAAAAAAAAAATACTATATTACCGGATATACCGTTTACGTAAACGTTATAAACGGTTTAAAATGTGCACCGGAGGAGTATGGGTGCGGTTTATCGTTTAAAAATGGATACAAAATTCAACATTAAACACCCATTTAAGAGAGTATAAAGGAGTAGGAGGTAAAAAATGTTTAAACAATAAATCGAGATGTTTCTATTCAAAAAGTGTTATAATTATTTTAGAATTCTTATGAAGAAAAAACCTGGAGAAATCGGTCGGTACATTTTTTTTTTTTTTTAAAACGTCTTGTTTCCTTAAATATTTCGTGTCAGAGCGCATATTTTCCTGTAGTCTAACAAGGATCGTTTTCTGGAAATAATACGTTTTCTGAAAATAATACGTTTTCTTTAAAACTTGGTTATTTCCAAAATTGCAACGTTCTGTAAAATATCGTTATAAAAAATGACTTATAAATGTATAATGAAATCCATTATTGTGTTCTTACGTGTATATTGCAACTCGAAAGTACATTGATACCAATTGAATAACCGATAAAGAAAATGTTTTTTTGAAAATTGTATTAGTAATAAATATCGCGTTTTGAAAGGAATTAACATCTCAATTTTGAGATAATGATTGAAAAAAAAACCCCCGAAATCAAACTTATTTAAAAATCTCAAAGAAAATCGCTGGGTCGTGATAACAAAAAAAAAAAATAAATAAAATGTACACGCCCTGTATACATCGTTTTAATCGCGATTCTTGCGGTCGCGGGAAATTCGATTGATGCGACAAACCGCGCCGATGACGATAATAATTATAAAATAATAAATAAAACGCGATAAACTACATGTACGGCGTTTTTTTCTACTCTTTTTCTCGTATCATTCCGTTCCGTCGTATCGATCGCTCGTCGAAAATATTTGTATTAACTTCAAAAAAAAAAAAAAAAAAAAAAACCATACAAAAATTACTCTTACGATCGACGCGCAACGGTTATTATAATAATATAACAACAGACAACAGAAGACCGCGTAGTTATTAATGGACAACCCTTTAAACAAACATTAAACAAAAAAAAAAATATATATATACATTTTTTTTTTTTATTACATTTCCCATGGCCCCTCGCCACCTCCGCCACCCCTGCCGCCCTCGCCACCACAGTTGATGTAGACAGGTAGGCCTGTAGCATACATACACACACGTCTCAATTAGGGTGTATGTTCGTTTCGTAAGTTTTTTTTGTAATTTTTTTTTATTTTTATTTTTTTTACCGTAGTTATACCTATACACAACACACCTCGTATATTGTAGCGTGTTTAAAACGCATCAATATGGCAGTGTGTCTCGTTAATGTTTTCATTGGGTACACCCGCAGAACTGACCCGTCTCACTTGAGTCAAATTATTATAGTGCACAAATACACCTGTACGTTTGAAACGAAATTAACATTTTCGTGCCGCGCAACAAATGCGGTTATCGGTGTTTTTTTTTTTTTTAAATACACACTCGTATAACAACAGTAGTGTACATTCGCAATTATACGAATACGGCGGTGTTGCTCGTAGATAACTAGATAATCGGTCTAGACTACGATGAAGATAATTGAAACGCAATTTATCGACATTAAAAGATAGTTACGGGTGTAAACCGTCTAGATCAGTGTTTCCCAACTGGTGGTCCGCGGTCCCGTAGATTTTTCTTTCTTCGATTTCTATTACAAATTAATTATTTTTTATTTTTTTTTTTTTTAAATAGCGAAAAAAATTACATACGGTTATCTTATCGTTGTTGCTGCTGTAGACCGATTAGTATTTTCCACTTTTATAAGTGCGTAGGTATCAGTCACAAAAATCACACTAAGTAAATTATTCAGTATAGTAAAGTATAATTATGTATTAGTGAATTACAGTAATAAATTGTAAAGTAAAATAATAAAAATTAAGATTTTTCGATAAATTTTGTGTATTCTTGTTAATGAGCAGAAACAAAAGGTATTCCTAGTTTTCGTAAAATTGACGTGGTCCGCGACCTATAAAATATTGTCGAAGTGATGGTCCGGGGTGGTAAAAAGGTTAGGAAACACTGATCTATATGAAGATAAAACACTTATTTTTCCCGGGCTCGGGACCGGGGAGAAATGTAAACGTTTTAATTTTCAATCATTTACCTACGTGCACTTTTTTGTTTTGTTTTTTTATCGTATTATTTTAGAAATAAATAATAAATAATCAGCTATTGCACACTAATACACCTTCGACGTTAATTCTAATGCGCCCGCTCGATCCAACAAATTCGCATAGATATGAATATGATTGTTCGTCTGAGATTAAGACAAGACGGCCGATTTGGTTAATAATTTATCTCTATAACGCTTGTACGTCACAGCGTCGGTTTTGCAATATTTTTATTTTTTTTTTTTTTTTACGTCTAGCGGTATTTCTATTACAATGATACCGCGGTATAGAGCGCAAAGATTTTCCGATTTAGCCCGATTCTCGAATCACACGAATAACGAAATTATCGGTTTTCAGTACGTACTTTCCACGGTATGCAATAGAAACCGCCGTTTTTGTCCTGTTTGCATTAATCGCCAGTCGTGCCGTAGAACAATAATATTTCGGGATCCCGGGCGGGTTAGGTTTTCCGAAGATTTTCGAGAGAGAGAGAGAGAGAAAAAAAGAAATCGGCCGTGAACCGTGTAAGCCGATACGGTTTCGGCGCGGTCGTAAACACGTATAATATCGGCGGCCGTCGCCGGCGATATTTGACATTAACGAAAGTGTTTTATAATTAATTATCGAAAACGCCGGCGGCCCCGGGTCTTTTGACCGAGAAAACTTTCGCGTCGAGGGCGGCCGGAACGACGGGGGGGGGGGGGGCCCGAGCATTTGTAAAGAACTACTGCGCGGGTTACGTCGTACCCGGACCGGAAGAGTCGTCATCCTCTTGGACTTTCCCACCGCGCCGGGAGTTTCCTTTGAACCCGATCCGGGCAGCGTAGTATAATAGTCCGGGGGCAGACGCATTAAAATATTGTATACAGTTGCCGCTAGATCGGCGGTCGTGGGGGGAATAGGAGATAATAATACGCCCCGGGAATATTATTTGTTTAATTTTCTAATGGCGAACTATTGATTTCCCCGGGTCCGGCGGCGGCGGCGGAATTCGACTGGCCGAGTTACATTACCGCCGACACGTATGCGTAACGTTTTCGAAATCGATCGCTGGCGAAACGCTGCCGTGTTGTTCGGTAAAGAAAATCCGACAACGGGGATACATAAACAATTTGTTCGGGGGCGGTTTTTTTTTTTTTTTTTTTTTTTTTTTTTTTTTTTTTTTTTTTTTTTATAGTGTTGATAATTTCGAATAATCCGTAGAAAACGGCGATAATCCCGGGGGGGGGGGTGTTAGGTTATGGTGTTCTCGGCGGTTAAACCGCGGGATAACGCTGGTCGTCAGAAAATAATTGATAAAGACTCACTTACTTCAAAACGTGGTTTTTCAACGACCAAAAAGGTTTTTAGGTTTTCGCACCCGTCATTTATTACAAAAATGAACAAGTATAATAATTAAACGCAAAATTATAGAAACCCGTTTTCCACTTCGGCGGGACGGGCTCACATAAACGAGTACACAAAATTTCCGACCCTACAGGGGAATGGGCAGTAGCCGAGCCGAAGCCCACTTGCCGGCGGCGTCGAGGGCTCGGCGTTGCCGTCAGGCCGACTCCTTTTCCGCGACGACCGTCTCGGCGAAGTCGACCGCCGCGGCGTTCCAACGGTCCGGCGATTCCAACATGAGCGACACCGAGTCGCCCGGTTCGAAAGGACCGATCCGCCGGACCGGGGGCTCCCTGTCCCCGTCAAACGCCTCGCAGCGCGCGAGGGTACACGGGACCCCCCATCACCCCGGCACAGGGTATCCTAAGAGGATTTTCCGGTGTGAACGTACAGCGGAATTTTATATTTCGTTTTGTTACCGGACGGCGGTGCCGCTACCGCATTCCATCTCCAATCGTTTTGTCCGGCGATCGGATAGATCCCGGTGAATACCGACGCAACATCCCAAAATAGCCGACACCGTTTATAAACGCGTACTAATATTATACCGGGATCGACGCGCGTTTTTCACTCCGTTAGCGCCGAGTAGAAAAACGCCGCGGTAAGAATGATTAACGTTCAAACCGTTTTAAGTGTCACGAGAAAGACAACTACGTCGTCGTTGTCTTGTGGGGATGGGGGAGAAGGACTTTTGCGCGTTAACTTGAACAGTTTAAATTTCCGATGTGTGTATACCATTACAGTACGTATATACACGTCTTGTTTAAAAAAAAAAAAAAAATTAAAAAAAAACAAGTCTGATGATTTTCCAGTTAGATGTACGAACCAAACCGAGTCGTTAAACTCGGCAAGCACGGTGCGCACATCGCGACAAAACAATTATTTAAAACGAATCTTCTCCGGCAAACGCGTTTAAATCGTTCGGAAATCGTGCCGTCGAATACGAAATATTTACGCGGCGTAACCGTCAGTTTAACTGTATACGTATTGGTACATACGCACGTAAATAGTTTTTATAAATAACTAAAACATACCTTTTAGGACTTTATACGAGCATAAGTTTTTTTTTTTTTTTTTTTTTTTAATATACCGACATTTCGTTTCGTTTCGGTTGTATATTCCGTTTTTCGTTCGGCGGACGGGACAATATGCCGCCGGGCCTCGCGCATCCCAAATAAATTCCCAAGCAGCGGACATTTTTTTCAGCCACAGCGTTAACATTTAGCCGGATTATATTAAATTTTTCATTTGCATTACGCAATCGTGATAACTACACCCCGAATAGTGTAGTAGTGTGTATCGTTTTACGTCTGATGTGATTGAAAAACTGTTGTTTTGTCGTCTTGACGTGTTTTTTTTTTTTTTTTTTTAAAGGGATCGGAAGCTGTGGTTTTCTGTATTTGTTACGCACGCGCACATGAATTATAGACGTGTTGTATTTCCAACGTGCCGATATAGCGGAGCGATTAGAATTTTGGAAGGTACAATAATAATTAACAACGAATCCATTCGGCGGATAGACCGACTATCGCAAATGTTTGATTTGAACTTCTCCAAAAATTGAAATACACTTTAAATCATTCGGGTTAGGTTAGGTTTTCCGCACTGTTGGTCTGTAAATAAATGTTATCGTTCCTCATTTCGCCTATCGTATACAAGTTATCATAATAATACACGCGCGCGCATATTTCCAACGATTTTAGTACGAGTTCGCGTCAAGTTTCAAACGCGCATTACAGGTAGACCGGTAACGATTTCTCCGGTGAGATAACGTTTAAAATGTAAAATAAATTGCGCCACGCAACAGTATTCAGTCGTGGGGATTCGGGTTTGCGGGAGCCCACATCGGGCAGGACAATTTTAATAGTAAATTTAACTTGAAATTTGCGAGGAAACTTACTGCGAAACAGCGAACGTATACCTATTTCGCAGGGTACCCTGTTCCTTTAGCCATTGTTCGGTGAACTCTACTCCGGAACTACTCACGTATCGCGTAAAACAATGTAACGGACAAACTTAAAACGACGTTATTATATTATTATAATACATTAAACCGCGGAGAAATCGTATACAAAGTTGTGCGAAAACTCGAGGGGGTGTGACAGGGCTATCGTATATAGATATCGGACTATCCGTTTATTAAAAGTACCACGACTTAACCGCAAAAACTCGAATAATAAACGACCCGACCCTCCCACCACCTTCCCCTCGAGGAACTATTACGCGGCCCTTTATTCCGAAACGAGCAATTTATTTTACCATATTATTTGTATAAATATTTATTTCGTCTACTTTTCCCGCCATATTCCGAGATTTCGTGTATAATGTATACCCATAATTATTATATTAACGTCGAGAAAATATTTAATTTTTCAAAACCTCGTCTCGTCGGTAATTTACGCGAGCAATATTACACCACCATCTTGATATTAAAATAATTTTTAAAACGATTTTTTCCGCGTGTGTATTGAATTAGTTTTCGTTATATTTTTTTTTTTTTTTTTATAGTGGTAACATTTGTTTGGGTTTTTTATTTTTATGTTCAATTTTATTTACAATCTGAAACACGCATTTTTTTCAATATAGTTAAATAATGAAAATAATAATAATTATAATATTATATACAATTCGAAGTCGGATGACGGGATGGACCACTAGAGATTTTAAACGTATTTGCCCAGTTAAGCGGGGGAGACGTTGATAAGGAGTTGTCCGGTCTTATCTTTTAAGACCGTGATCCCGAACCAAGACAGTGGTTGGTGGTCTTAAAACGTATACCTTGTACATGATTTAAGCTTGCGGTTTCGTAATCAAGAATTGGTCCCCGGTTATAATCCCGCGGTTATAGATAAGATTTTGTATAATTTAGTTATACGTTGTTGTATAATTACTATTATAATTACAATTAGATATTAAACATATTTTATTATCTATGCGTTGGACACAACGCATAGAATTTAACGAACATTTTTTTTAAGGGGAAATAAGAGGTCCAATTTCGTTATACGTGCAACGTGATTATTAAACGTTTATTTTAAAGATAATAAAAATAGATTTACTATTAACGTCGAATTTCGAAACATACACAAATTTTATAACAATGCAAAGTATTTAGGGAAAAAAAAAAAAAAAAACGCATTTTTAAAAATACAAAATATCGCAATTAATAATAATGTTGCCCGTAGGAGAAATATACATCGGAAAACGTTCGATATTAGAATAAAAATTTTTTTTTTTTTATAAAATCTTTGGGAAACCAATTGGAAATACAGTCCCAATCGTATAACACCGGACCCGTCTATACGGAATAATTATAATTAAAGATTCGTAATTTACAATTTATCGATTTTCGCATTTCGTTAAATTTCTGTGCCGGCTATAAAAGTTCACCAGCCGAGCAAAATGTTCAACGGCGATAATACGTATATAGGATATATACATTTTTCGCGTATATAAAAGTTTCGCACAGTTAGCCCATTTGTTCCGGAATATTTCGTTTTAAAACTCGTTCGCTAACTTTTTCCGACCCATCCATCCTACGCGAATTTAAATTCGTCCTAAGCCCCCGCAAAAGTAGAATAAATAACAAGTATATATATATATATATATAAATGTATATATGAATACTTAGATACCGAACTTGAATTCATAGTATGCGGACTGGGGTTAAGTGAAAGATTAGGGCCCCGCTGTTCTAGGCGAAAAGTTTCAAAGGTATTGAATGGATATCGGGTACACTGTAATATTGTAGATTTATACACTGAGAGCAACGATAGGCAACGCTATAAATAAAAAGAAAAAAAAACGATTCTGAGCGGAGTTGCTCAGTAAATAAGTTGTATTTGTTGTAACAGTCGTGTTTATTCGTCGCCGCTATAGTCGAAATATCCTAGAAATCAATAAATATCGTCATTTGTCGACGGGTTTTTATTTTGTTAATTTACCAATAAACTACGGACAAGAAATTGTACAAATCAAGTACCGCCGGGTGGATAATCCGGATATTTTGACGCATCGTCTGTTAGTCATTAAAAGAGAGAGAGAAAAAAAATTATATAATCATTTATTAAATGCATTTCCACTGACGTAACGACCGCTGTCGATATGCGAATAAATTATGATGACAAATTAAAAAGAAAAAAAAATAACCTTGTTTTTTATTCTACTCTCACTCGGATCATGACAGTCAGTGGCGCGTTTAACGGGGCGGGGAGGAGTGAACGGCGGAATTTAAATTAATTTTTTCCAGAAGTATATCGGAGAAGGAGGTAGTTGTTTAATTACCGATGAATAATACGAAAATATTAGATCGATACGCGATATCGAGACAAAAACAATAACACCGATGATAACGATAAAAACACAGTGGTAAATACATTACAGAAAACCTAGTTTGTTTCAGTAGGACATCATAACACGAATACATTTTGTTTTGCAATTGTTAATTGTTAATTTACAATTGCACGTGTATGGTTAAAAATAATAATAATAAAAAAAAAAAAAAATGCGAAATATAAATGCCGGTCGTATTCATTTTGAAAATGGTAATCGAGTTATTTAGATAACATTTCTTTGTCTTGTCTAGACAAGACAAAACTCCTGTTGATTTAATTTGATTTCGTTGATTTTTCTATAAGCGTTAAAAATCAGAATTTATCGTTAGATTCGTTTAGATTCGTACACTGCTATATAATACAACATAATAAATATTTACGGTTTATGGTGAAACGCGTAATATACACCGGTTCGTTTCGCATGTCCGTCAAGACGTATAATTCATAATCGCAAACAGACGAACGGATGATAGTAAATATTACATTTTATGCCGTATTCACGTTTCGCGAACGTCAACCTAAAACATTGGTCGGTTCGGTTTTTGTTTTTTTTTTCTTTAAATATATTGTTATATTACAGTAATCTGATAAATACCCTAACTAGATAGTGGTCTCTGCGAACAAAGTCAAAAACGCTCAGATAAAGTCGGACCGCTTACCCGTGTAAATAATAGTCGGGGGGGGGGGGCGGGGCGGCGGCGGTGTTCGTATTTTGGCCGGCGGTACAATCGCGACGGTCGCGTGACGACCGACGGAAATATTCAACTGTACGTCATAGGATATTATGCGGAGGCGAATTCCGCCGGGGTAGTCGTATTAAAACGTATAAGCACGTATAAGTAAATAATTGTAGCCGGCTGCCGCGTACGAGTGTGTACGTACGGCAGGCTTAAAATATAAGCTTTACGGCGGCGAAACTTTTGGTTCGCTTTAATTAAACCGCCGGGTCCGCCGTCGGCCGTCCGTCCGCCCGCCAGCCAGCCAGCCAGCCCGCCCGCTCCCGTTCCCGGCCACCGCCGCCGCCGTAGTTCTCTCT
This sequence comes from Tuberolachnus salignus, assembly GCA_956483605.1. Lineage (NCBI taxonomy): Eukaryota > Metazoa > Arthropoda > Insecta > Hemiptera > Aphididae > Tuberolachnus > Tuberolachnus salignus. The sequence goes on from OY101438.1 coordinate 20,314,775, forward strand.
CGCTGTACCCGTCGCGCCGTATCTCGCGGTTCGAATAAATATATTTTCGCGAAACTAATTCACGCGATAAGAAGGTGTACATATGTGTGTGTGTGTGTGTGTGTGTGTGTTTATATAAAATATACGGTACGGGCCCATCTAGACCGTCTCTTTCTCCGACCCGCCACCCCCGGGGAACCGGAAAGGTCGTCGCCGGTGTTGGCCGGAACCGTAGAGAGCGATAGGGCGGCCATTGGAGCAGCGCACACGGCGTCGTCGTCCGTACGTCGGGCGCGCCGTCTCGCCGTGACAGATAAGTAAATTGTATTTCTCGTTACCTATACGACCCTATCTGCCGGAAAGGAAGCGAGAGGATTATTTCTTTATATATATATATATATATATATATATATTTCTATTTATTATACGGGGTATTATAGAAAGTCTTAACCTGTTAGGCGGACTACGAGGCGCGGTTGAAGGGCCCCGGCCAACTACGGCCGTGATAAATCTCCCTTCGGACGCCGGCCCCGACGACCCGTCCGTTTCGTGTACACGGACGTATACGTATACCTGTATATTATTATTATTATTATATACGACGACGATACGGAAAAGTCTCGAGATTAATTCCCGATGTCGTAGACAAAGTACATATATATATATATATATAAAAGGGAACGGGAAACGCGGTAAAGCTCCGACGGAATCTCACCCCCTTGCCCACATTGCCGTTTCTGCTCTATTGAAAGACCCCGGGCATAGCCGGGCCCGGCGGTGGTTCTGCGGCGGGAATGAAAAACGGCCAATTGTTATTATACAGGAGCAAATGCGTCCGCCGGCGCAGGGGAGGCGAAAGTCGGCGGTAAACGCCTTATTTTCCCTTATTTTCCCGCGTCCCGAAAATATCGCCCCGATATATAAAACGTTCGGTATTATTATCTGATTATATACGGTCGCCACCCCCCGCCGATCTCTTCGCCGTTCCGGTATTAAACGCAATAACGTATCGGATTACCCGAGTGGACACGGTGACCATTTGCCGTATCCGTCTGTCCGACAGACAATATTGTCAAAAAAACGAAATGTATTTTTCGTATTTTTCCGATATAACTCCCCCCGGGCTCCGAGACGAAAACGATTACACCGTATGTAACGACGACAACATTTACCGCGATTATTTGCGCAGCGATATTTATCTAGAATATTTTTTTTTTACGTTTATTAAATATAAACGATAATAATCGCATTTATTTATTTCTCCAAAAGTATGAACAAACAGACTCAAGCGAATACCGTGTAACTTTACTGGTGTGCCAAATTCAGCTCAGAATATTATTTCGATTTGTCGTTGCTTACGGTGTACATCATATAAACTTAATAACCGCCCACAACCTGCCCAACTTTCCGCCTACCCACGTCGCAACGGTCATATTTGACTTTTTAAAATTCATTTTAATATTGCGAATTAACAAACTGATCCGGTCACTGAATTTTTGAATTATTATTGCACGTTAACGAGGCGTAATATCGATTATTCCGCCGAGAAAATAAGTAATTGTTTAAACGGCAGACTACTAAAATATTACTCACATTAACGGGGTGGCGCGAAGGGTAGGAGCAACAACACAAATCAACGTCGATTGAATTTCGTTAAAAAAATAATATAAAAAACGATGATTTTTCACGAGTAATAAAGGATAACAATGGCAAACAATAATTTTTTATTGCGTTATAAAGACGCCACACCGGCATTTCTGCCGTCTTTGCATAACTAATGGTTAATATTGCAAAAATAATGCGTTTTCGTTCTTCCAACAGTACACTCAGGCTCTAATAGACGTAATACAAAAATTATTCTATTAAATTAAAAGACGATGGCATTTACTTAAGGGTTTCAAAGAAGGATTTTTACATCCATTTCTCGGGCAACGTTCTAATACCCATTTCAAACTTTAAAAACAATTTAATTTTAGTCTCTAAGCGCAGTGTTTTTTTTTTCCCCCCCCCCCGTTAACGACTTTACTGCTCAGATTTTTAAGTGTAGCACTTTATCTGAAGACATTATGTATTTAATTGGTGCATTAGAGAAATTATTTTTTTTAATTCTCATTGTAGTTTTATTAATAAATTTAAAATAAAATACAGGAAAATGTACGTTAATGACTGTATTATTTTGGATTTTATTATTTTTGTTGTAACTCGGTTAAACATATAATCGTATTGACCTGAAATTTTCACAGAATAAAAATATTGGGCTCATTTTAGGCGTGCACAATTTGTCAAAATATTCTGGCCATTTTTGAATTGTTTATAGGTCTTTTTAGTGTTCTTCGAATTAATTGATATTTTGGGCGAACAGAAATGCATAAAACTGTGACACAACGTTCATCGTGAGTTGTATTTAATGATGAAAAAGAAAGTTGAGCGTATTTTAATATATATTTTTTTTAGAGTGTTTAAAGTACGAATATTGATTAAAAAACGTAAAAACTACGACATTTTAAAATACGATTAACTGAACATTCCGGTTAGCTTTTTGTTAGCAACGATTTATTGCTGCATTAATATATAGATATATTATATATCTCAAATTCCCCTATATATCCTACCTTCCAAACTTTCCACCTACAACAACGATCCTCCCACGGCGTGTAGTTTACGTCTTTTTTTTTCTCTTTCAATTTTAATAAAAAATATCGAAATATCCGTCTGTTTAAACGTAGTAAATGTTGTTTGTCGTCTTTGATTCCGTGAAAGATAATTTTCGTTTCAAGTCAAATAGGTCTCGAGTACTGTTGGATGTACGAAAAATACATTTTCGTAATGTTGTCAAATAGACAAAGACGGCAAATGTTACTGTGACGTCTTCGTAATTGGTGCGTTCAAACAACGTTTAGGTAGGTTTACCTATATCATCGTCACCGCGGCAAACAATCCGGATCATATATTATACAGGGTGATCGACTAACCGTAAGACACTCGTTATTATCATTTATCGGAGTTTGATTTTTTTTTTTTTTGAAAATATAAGAAACAATCAACTCAAAAATGTCACGTTATACCGTTATAATTCGCCGCCCTCGTTTTCGCTGGTAAAATCTACGTTCAATTTTGATTCCCTGTAGGAAATATTTTTGCAGGTCCTTATTTTGGTAATAAGCAAAAAAAAAAAAAACTGGTGTCTTTTTTATTGACAATCATTTGTATTATTCGTATTACACTAAATATACCTATTTATTTGTTTATATGTAAACGAGACGGGAAACAAGAAATTATTTCGACTACATTGAATAACAATTTTCATACGTTAATAATTAAAATACTATTTGATGGGCTTTGAGCTTGGCGAACTCAGTTACGACGTCGTCGAAATGTACTGCTGATCCCAGTGCGTTCTCTATTTCTATAAAATAGCAAACGAGTTCAATCGCTCTTGACCTGTTAATGATCTTTGGCCACGTCTTCGGTGAATTTATCAATTAACCGAAAGATCATCGTGCTTCTGCTTCGGTCCAAACGATCGGTCTCCCCGTCTTTTTGGGGCCGCGGACCTAACCACCGCCCGCGTTCGGTTTTCGTAAGGGGCGACCCGTTTTGAAAAATGCCGTTGAATATATATTGAGGTGTTTAGCGGACGGACGGGAATTTCGGCGTTTTTAACATTGTCGCCGAAACCATCGACGACAACGTTCACTTTCAAATTGGTTTATAACCGGCGGCCGCCCTGTATGCGGGGTTAGTAACTCCGCGATCGACGGCATCATTATAAACGGTCCCGGCAAAACCAACACTCGACGCGCGTAATCGTTTTATCAATATTATTACAATTCACTACGTAAAACACACGCGGGCCCGAGTGACGCATTAAAAATACCTACGGCGAAGAGCGCGCGGCTTTCAACCCACCGGTTGAAATCTGTGAGTCAGCCCATTGAATTTCGAGTGTACGGCAACAATAATGATTACGCCCGATACGGTTTGGATAATAATAACCGAAAGCGAGCGTTTTTGAAACGGGCCGATAGAAAATTGTAATTATATCGATGGCCGGGGGGGACACACGTTAGACCGCGGGCAGGTTAACGCTGATGGACATTATCTGTTGCGTGCGACCGGCAGGAAGCCGCTTTCAATTCGCTATGTACACCGCGTATTTATACCGAAAACGGACGGTAAACCGTTCCGGACGGCCGAATCGATACGGGACGGGCCGGAAAACTATTTATGTTATTTTTTTCGTGTAATCATAATACGAAAATTTAAAAATTAAAAGTCTCGTGTTCCGAAGCCCCTGTCGGGTTCAAAATTTCACATTTCCGTGCCAGCTATACTATATATCATATATACGTCGTCTGGCAATTATATACGGTACAAATAAATCAAAATTAAACAAAAAAAAAAATATGTAAAAAAAGATTGTAGACAAAAAAAAACAAAATCTGTTTTACTACTTGATACTGATAATTTTTTGTATGTACACATAACGTATAATATCGTAAAGTTTCTCAGGTTTTGCCAGAGACATGGGGGCGAGGGGGGGGGGCTAGAGTGGGCGATCGACTTTAGTGGAGTCATTATTTTACACGGTGGAACTTTTGTTAATAAATAACTATTAATATTTACAATTTTTAAAACAACACATTATCTAGTGTAATACATTTTTTTTTATGGGGTAGACGGGAAAACATTAGTACCCTGGCGCCAAATTTCCGGGTTTTACATATGACATGTGCGTCTGAAAACCGCTTTACCATAAGAAGTCACGGACTCGGTCCGTAGCCTCTTTGCGGAAAGCATTTAAGAGCGTCTTGTCGGTGTGTATTGGAAAAGTAATTTGTTTTTGATTGAATAATATAATATCGTTTGTGCGTTAACGGTCGTTATTTCGTGCGCCCTCCGGACATGCGATTTTGTCACGTCCCGGGCACCGGGCACCGTCTTATATTGTTATTGTACGATAAAACCGCCGGCCGGCGGGTTAATCGAAAAACCGCGAAACGAATACCGTAGGTGTCGGGCCGTAAATAACGGCGCGGGGCGCGTAGGATCCCCGGGTACGCGCGACACTTTTGTCCCGGTCGAAAACGCCCGCGGCCTCGCCGGGGCCGTTCCCCCTCGACGGCGCCGCGGAAAACGCCCGGACCTATTAATAAATAACGGTTCGCCACTTAAGTTTAACCGGACGTCCATTTCCGGGTGGCGGTCGTCCGCCGGCAAACTCTTGACCGGGCCCTGCGGCGGGGGTCGTCGGCCATTACCGAAATTGTAATGACGGGAGGAACGGCGCGGCGCGCGCTGATCCGTCGCGGGGACGCGGTGGAAAAACAAAACGGAAACAAATAAAAAAAAAAAAAACAAAAACAAAAAAAAAAGCGGGGAAACTTTCGCGACGCGTACCGGCCGCAAAACGACGTCGTCCGGCCGACCCGTAACTTTTACGCGGTTCGCGAAATCCCGTGTCGCCTGGCAGTAGTCGTATTTACGTTTTACACGCAATAATATAGATAAAAGTTTTTTTTTTCTCTCCCCCGGGTCGATCGGAATGACGAAAGTGTCCAGAAAGAGAGATTTATACGCGGCGGGAGGGATAAAGCTTGCGCGCGGTACAGGTGCACTCGTGTCACGTCGAATCGCACGAATTGTTTTTCTTTTGGTTTGTACTTTTTTCCTTCGTTTCCACCCCGTGCCTGTCGTATTGTTTGTCTTTTGTCGATATTATATATATATATATATATACGTGCGTATAGCTATATGCGAACGGCGGACAGATAAAAGACCGAAAGGAGCGTAAAATAATAATAATAAAAAATAAAAGATAAAAACAAAGCCCGCAATATTCAGCACCGTGGGTGAGTCGGTGTCGTCGGTGGAAAGTCAGAAAGGCGTATATGATAATGGTGAGAGGGGGGAAAGGAGGAAGAAATACCGATTGCCAAATAAATAATAAGAAAAATAGTAGTTTTTAATTTCGATATAGGTATTACGATGTACAAAATGGACTTTTTTTTCAGTGAAACATTTTTCAAAAACAAATACTCGTCTTAGGAAATTGCGATTATGAATATTTTCGTGACAGATGCCAAAGCGCTTTTAGGTATTCGTGTTTTTAGCCATTAAAGTGACAATTACAAGGGAATTAATAAAAAAAAAAAAAACAACACAATCACTTTCTCAATACACCGACCGAATCTGAAATTTCATCACAGATTCTGGTCAAAAAGTTGTGAACGGGTAGGAAACATAATGCATACGTCATAGTAAAGCCAATACACTCGTCGTAACTCTCGGAATCTAACATGACAAAAATTAAATAAAAAAAAAAAAACGTAACGCTCGTATATTATAAAATCGAAACTTATTCGTATTCTGCGGGCGTCTGGATATCCATGCGAAACCCATAAACACGTCTTCGAATACGGCGACGTGAAAAATCCTATCGGAAAATAAATGTCATACGAGTGATCCAAAACAAAAAAAAAAAAAAAAAAAAACACATCATACACATACATATTTTGTATGGTTTTTAACGGATATTAGATTTTTCGTTTTACGCGTTATCGTCGACCAGAATCGCATCGGTTACGACCGCATAGATAATGTACGTACTAATAGAGGATAATAGGAAATATTGTGGAACATTTCCTGTCATCTACGGCCTACGTGCTATTTAAATATAAGTTGTTTTTTTTTTTTTTTTTATTGACCGTTTGTTTTCAGGAGGGATTGGGGAAACAATACTACCAATTATTACGTTCAGAAAAATGTCCCGTTTAATATACAACAATATAATTTATAGTACCGACAGCCAGACAATATTTGGACAACGGCGCGTTTAACTTCCGGCGTCAAGGATTTGAATTTATTTTCGTTTTATTTGTCACACCCCTGTGATATTTATGTCGGACACCAATGGCCAATATTCACGTCGCCGCGATAACTGCAACTATAGTCGAATGCCAGGGCAGCAACTGGTTAAAAACTTTGAGTTCAATAAATCACCTAGTTAAAACAAAACAGAATGTGAGAAAATAACGGTAAATAAAAAAAAAAAAAAATCTATGCACCTATGTTTAGTTATATTGACTTTTCGACGAAAATTATGTATTTATTTCATGAATAACAAGACGGATATAGATAGTAACTTTTAACTTTAAACTTGGCTTTCCTAAGCTTTCCCGAAAGTTTGGAACAATATCTAAAGTGTTGAGATTCAATATTTGTAGCAGAACTATTTTATAAATAATGTATTAAACATTTTTCTTTTTGATTCGAATTTATCAATTTAATCTATATTGTATGATGATTTATGGTGTATATAATGTATTGTTTATTATTAATTTCCAATGCTCAATAAATTAATAAATTACGATGACTCGCCATGATGGTCCATTATAATTTCATAATCAAACAGTGTAATGCACTAGAAAGAAAAATAACGGATATTTCACTATTTTTCCAAGTAGTTTTGTGAAAGTCATTAAAAAACAATTACTAAACAATTGTCGGTTTTTCATTGAGATAAAAAAAACCGAGGTTTTCTTATCGTTCGTCTAGATATATTTGATTTTTCGCGTTGTCCGGTGTCTTATCCAACGGATTACCCGTCGTCTAGATGGTTTTGAAAATGATCTACGCGCACAACACTGCGGACCGGTCACGACGGCGGTGCAGGGCCGCAGCGGTCCGGCGCCCGCCGTTAAATAAAATATCTTATTCGCGCGTCATCGGCCCCGGCGCGGGCGCGACTGTCGCGGACGTGCCGAGTACTCGACGCGCGGCTTTCCGGGGTTTTCCGGAAAAGGACGGGGCGGTTAATCGCGAAAAGAGTCGCCGGGCACCGGGACGGGAAGTTAAGTATCGGCAAGCGGTGGCGGCGGCGGGAGAAGCTTTAAAAGGTGCTCCGCGTGCCGAACCGCGGAGTATTACGGTCCCACGGCCGGGAGGGTCGTGACGGATTATCTTTTGGAAAGGTACGAAAGGGGGATTTCTGGAAATTACACGTCGGCAGGACCGGCGCGGGAAATTTTCGGCTTGCGGGCGTCTGCCGCGTGTGCGCGCGCGCGCCCCCGCCGGATCCCGGACGGCGGCGGGACCACGAGGGTGTCCCCGCGTCCGGGCGGAATATTACCGAAATCCTCTTGTTTTCCGACGACCCCGACTCTAACCTCCACGTCCCCCATCCCGTTGTCGTCCCTCAACAGCCCCTTGCACGCCGACCCGCGTCGGGTTTTTTACTGGTTTTTTTTTCTAATTTTTTTTTTTTTTTTTACATTATTATTGCCCATTCGGTTTTTACTCGCGCGGGCACGCGATTACCTCCGGTCGTCCCGCGTTTAATTTGTTTTTATCGGCATGTTCGCACGAACGGACGATTTAATTTTACGCCGGTAAAATAAAAAAATATCAAAATCCCTATGGGAAAATGTAGGTTTTTTTTTTTTTTTTTGTCCAATTAAACTCAATCGTTTATAATAGTGCAGTGCTCTCGAATCGAACGTTACGCAAATAACTCGACGGAAAACCGTGGCGCGTTCAGTTTTTTTTTTTTTTCAACCGACTTAAAACTGTAATGTAAAGTTAATATATATTATGACTACTGTTGGTGCTCGCCCACATCACCGGGTTCGAGTGATTCCATTCTTTATCGGACGTATTTTTTATTATTATAGGAAGACACCACCCTGCCGGCCCCTCAACCGTGTCACGTCACTGTTCGAGACTGTCGCGCAGCTCGACTTTTCCGTCTGTCACTGCGGTATCCGGTCGCAGTCGGTTATGGATTTTCGAAATCCTTTGGGATTGCCATTGTTTTCGGGTTTGATGTGCAATGTGTTTTGCGTACGATTCGGCCGTTTTTCGGGTTGCACCCCTCGAAATTTGCATTCGTAAAAAATATGACAATAAAATAAATAATAAAAAAAAATAAACACGTATACGACCCTCGCCGAAAAAGTTGTCCGATTCGTCGATCGTCGGCCGTGCAAAAAACTCCGTCGAATGCAATATATCATATAGGTATACCGTTATATCAATAACCGCACGCTGCCGTAATATAATATTATATTCAAAAGACAGAATATATTACCGGTGCAATAGCGTAGTCATACGATGCGATAAAATCATAATATTCTATTTTTTATATATATATACGATTTTATTGTTTCGAAAAAGTTGGCGGATTGAAAAAAAAAATGTTGTATCGTAGAAATATTGCTAAAACATTTAAAGTACCCGAAAGTTTTAACGAAAAACTATATTTTTCGTTTTATCGATAGAACACTCACGTTTTTCCATATCGTATATAGATATTATTAAAATAAATAAATACGTTTTAACGAAAAAAATAACTGTTGGGCTATAATAAACAGATATATATATATATTGTCTCTCTTCCCCCACACTCTTTTCGGAAAACACTCTTTTGCTTAGTGAAAACACCTAGATTTGTTCAGGCTGTCCCTTGAGGAGATGCGAATTTTTAGTCCGTTAGTATGAATTTGTTTCGAATAACGAATTTCTAAATTATTAACAGTGTTTCACAAAGTTTTTTTAAAAAAAATAACCGACACGTATAAATCGATTACGTTTATCGCGGGCTACGAGGGAAACGGATACACATCTTGTATATCGTTATAACCTCACTTGCGGTTTACCGAGTTGACTCCGACAAGAATTTCGGTTTTTCGATCGCAACGATTAATCGTTGTATTCGGTGTGTTCGTATAAAATATTATCAACAGCATTGCATACATCTATATTCAAAACTTCTCGCCTACAACGGTGCGATTTAAGGTTTTTTTTTAAAAAAAAAAAATGTCCTCCTACCTATACGTATACGAACACATATTTCGGAGGGGCGGGGTATATATCTGTACTTGTAATATTCGAGAATTCCTATAGGGCGTATGGCATTGACGGTCACGGGTATTTTTTCTATCTTTTGTCAACGCATTACTAAAATAATTGTTAAAAACACCGCTACTACTAATAATAATAATTTAAAAAAAAGAAACGATAGTAAATTATTTCGTGCTCGTTTAATACGTTGAGGTGGTCTTTAGAAAATTCAATATTATTGGATTACTATAAGAACACGAAATCTCCGAGGAAGTCTTGCGAATCGATATCAATAACATCGTCGGCAGCAATTGCATAATTTCCATAATCGCATTGTCTCGTCCGATATTATACCGGAACTAAAATTAATAATAAACCCGAACATTACCTAGTACATTTATCAAGTCGAACCTATATTTTTTTTTTTTTTTTTTTATTCCACGATATTGTATATTATATAAATGTAAAAAAAAAAAAAAAACCGCATTATTCGGAGGTTTAATTATTAAGTTATTCGGACGAGGTAGCTGTATCGGAGTAGCTGGTGATATAATTGTGCGAAACGCGCTATCGGCCGGTCGGGATCTGTATAAGAATTTCTAAACGAATTTTTATCTCCCGCACGAAGACGGCAATATTCGTATTATTTTTATTATCTATACTACGGCGATTGTCCAAATTAACGGTTCTATCATCGACTGTCCGAGGTATATATATATATATATATTTTTTTTTTTTTTTTTTTGTTCTTATAATTCCTTTGCCGTTACAAAACGTATCCAATTGGTCGAGAGATCGGCCGAGATACGCCGCGCAGAATGTGTCCGAGAACATGCGAACCGATCACTTCTCCGACGATGGGTTTCACGTCGGCCGGTGATGATAACGAAGAATTATTACACGATATTATTATTATTATCGTTATTTTTTATTATTATTATTATTATTATTATTATATACGTGTACGGGTGCCGCCGACGCGGGGAAATATAATTTCAAATCGACTGATTTACGACGCGGTCCCGTCGGCCGGCCCGGAATGGATTCGGTAGGTACCGAAAAACCGGTGCCGCCAAAAACGAAATCCGGCGGCGGCGGCGGTGACGCTAAAACCGGGCCGGAGGAATTTTTTTTATTTTTTTTTTTTTTTTTCACGAAACCGCAGAAGAACAATAGGACTCTATAAACCATATTATTTGCCGCCGTTACGACCCCGCGATCGTCGTCGTCGTTATAATATTTTTCCCGTATAATTTTTTCACCGATCGCCGGCCGACGGCGCGCGTTTATATATATATATACAGAATTCTTGATCGCCGTCGGAAGTTTCATTTTTTTACCCTATTCTGTCATGCAGACCATGTTTTATAACACAATGCCGCGGCGGCGGAGAGCAACAACCGCGCGCGCGCGCGCGCGTCTATAATGACATAACAAGTGTTGTTCGTCCGGTGCAGGTGATTTGCACCGGAATTTTGCTCGGTCCGGTTTTCGGGAGCACGTACTACTTACTCGGTCGTAGGTTGTTTTTTTTTTTTCGTTTTCCATTTTTCCCTTGCCCCCGGTCGGCCGGTCCCGAAAACAAAAAAACAAAAAAAAAAAAACACGCACGATCCCAGACGACAGGAAAAAAAAAAAAAACAAAATCGATCGCGAGATTATGTCCAGATCGTATTAGCCGGGAATCCGGTGCGGCTCGACTCAAACGAGCATATATAAACGAATAACAACGACAAAAAAAAAAAAAAAAAAAGATAATAATTATAACGACAATAATAATCGTCATTACGAAAAAATCCGTCGACCATATTTCGTATACAGAGTGATCCGATCGTGTGTGCCTTGATTTCGACAAATAAGACAATAACATTTGCTGCAATATTCAATGTGTACATTAAGACGGGAGAGTTATTAAAATAATAATAAAAAAAAAAAAAAACATTTCGCTATTTTAACAATAAAAAAAAAAATAATAGCTCAACTTGATTTTTCGGAAATGTTTAGCAGTAAAACGAAATTGACTTTCCTACATTTTGTTTTCGAAACCAAAAATCAGGCAAATAATCAATTCTTGTTCAAATTTTCGCCTAGTTAGAAAAAAAAAAAAATCGTTTGGAAAACAAACGAATACAATACGATGATAATTGTAATTGGCGAATTTTTTTTCTTCTAAAAATCGAAATTACGATTCGAGCGTGTCGGAATCGTATTATTATTATTATTATTAGTATTAAATTATATAGTTTACAGTCATCACTCCCTCCCACCCACCCCCTTATGAAAAACAACGAAAAACACGAAGAAATAGCTACCGGATAAATAATTTATGTCGTTATTTTACCGGATCGCCCTGTATATTATATTGCACGAATATACCGCGCCGCCCGTCGTCTGTGAGTCGATTGAGTTATTTATATTTCCGTGATTCACCACGCGCTATCATTATATATAATTATTATATTCGGACCGATCGGTAGCTGATAAAAACGTTTTTTTTTTTTTTTTTTGCTTCTTTTTTTCCCTCTCTCTCTCACTCACTCCTCTCGCCATCCGAATAACAATACTTATAAATATTGGTAATAACAACAACAACAACAACAACAACGGCAACGGCAATCACCCGGTAGAGTGGCTGCTATAATAACACGGCGTTGCGTAACGCTGACTGGGGGAAAATCGCGTTCAAGGGTTGGTATATTATAATAATAATAATAATAATAATAATAATATTATTATACGGTAGTCGAAATCTGCAACAGCGTTACGTAATTAATGGCGTGAGAATTTACGACGGGGCGACGTGGATTTTCGAGGTGGGCAGTTGAAAGAAAGAAAGAGCGAGAGAGGGAGAAAACTTTGAAAACTGTGGCATATAATCTTCCGCGATCAACGCCCGGTACGGTATAACCAGTCATTATTACCGTTATTATTATAACGGTGTAAAAAAAAAAAAAAAAGTCTCTCCAGAAAAATAATAATATTTCGAGAATAATTAGTTTCACAAAGGATTTTGGTAAAAAAAAAAAAAAAAAAAAAACCAATACGCGGGCGTATAACGGAAGGGTGTGCTTCTCACACTCACGTACACTATACTCTAATTCGCCTGCGGGACACGTTAATTTAAAAATAATTATCAGATTTTACTGGTCGATGTATTAGTGCGTAAAGGTCGTTTAAAAAAGTGGAATTAATCGGACAATTAACAGTTTTATTTATCTGTGTAAAACATAAAGACGAATATTTTTGTCTCGATATCGCACAACACTGCACATAAATACAATTATTTGCCGTTGAATTGGAAAAAGTTGGATTTTTCAAATCCGAAAACTGATGGAATTTTATGATTCAATTTAACATAAACGAAAAAGACAAATACTGTTTTCATAATATTATCCTACTATTTCTTCTCCATTCAGAAAACTATGTTTTCAAGACACAATCGCAAACACAATTCACAATTCGGAGGGTTCCTATTTTGAAAACGAGTATGCTATTTACACCCAAGTCCCCTCCCCCCCATAAAATTACACGTATATGTTCGTTTATTTCAAGAGAATTCGATTTTATCGGTAAAAAACAGTCAACAGGATATAATATGACAATAATAATAATAATAATAAAAAAAAAAAAAAATTAAAATAACCCGTTTTTTCTTCATTTATTTATCCATTTCGAATTTTAATGTATTTATTATTATAAATCGGTGTCTATACTACTTTATTATTTAATATGATTATTTAGTTATTTTTGAAAAACGTTAATCTGGAATTTATTCGTTATTTTTCATTTCATGCATACGCGTTTTATTTAATTTATCGCTCCAAACGAAACTATTTTTTTTTTTTTTTCCAATCATACGACCGTATATAATATGGAATATATATATATATATATATATAGTTCGTAAATAAACCTGTAAAGTGAACGTAAATTACATCGTACAATATCGTTTAATTAATATTCGACATTTATTGCTTATATAATCTATATTATGTATTAATCAACATTACAGGTATGTTTTATAGACACCCGGCTATATACTTCTGTGACTATTGTGTGAAAAAAAAGAAAAAAAAAAACTAGTTTGGTATGTTTTTAATCTGGTACACTGATAAAAAAAAAAAAAAAAATAACAAAATAAATACAAATATACAATCTGCGTTCAAAACTGCAGATTAAAATTTTTTTTTGCTATTCAACACCGCATTGTTATTCGAAATGATATTGAGGACATCGCGAAAGAAGTAATGTTCACTGAACAATTAAACAGGGAAAACAATAAGTACCCGACCCAGTTTTAAATAAGTTAATTAAATTCAATTTTTTTTATATATCGATAAAAACAAATAATACACCGAACCCGGACTCGGTCTCCGGGCTAGACGAAATGAATTTTATTAAAAAACCGGCTCCGAAACAAAGCGTTTTCGTCTAGGTACAGTTAAAAACGTTTCGCGCACCCTCTGGGCAAATCACTATTATTATTCACCGTAGTGTTTCATGATTCATGTTTGTTGGTCATACATAATATTGCTAATCACGACGTGCGTTTTTACCGCGAACGAATTTTCTACCAGAATTCTTGTTCCAATCGAAAAACTGATTGAGATTTACACATTCGGATTGGTCATTTCTTTCCTTACAGTTTCCGTACCGATGGGGGAAAAACAACGGGAATATTTACGCAATAAAGGTCTATTATTTCTGTTGGTTTTTTTTAATTTTTTTTTTTTTTTTTTATTGTAGGTAATTAAAAATTATCGTATAAACCTGATATTCTCGCCGCACACTTACACACTTACTCCTTTCTACAAATTTCAAAACATTCCCAGTCATATACATTATAGCTATTTTAAATTGTTGAGGTTTTTTTTGTTTTTTTTAGTTTTAGTTTTTATTTGGTTTCATGCGGATGTTGTATTAAAGTCGTTTGGCAAAAAAAAAAAAAAAAATGCTCGACAAAATTTCACACGATGTTCACCATAAGTTGTTCTTTTGGCCGTATGACAATTTCGAATATCCGTAGGCACATTTTTTTTTTCTATTACTGTTCGAAATTTTGACAAAACATAATTAACCGAACTCCGAAGCTCAGAATCGTTTACCGTTACACAACGATTACAAATCGTCGCGTACACATGTAAATTGAATTCCTTTCTATATCCTAGCGTATATATCAGTGGCCTATTTTCGTTTATATTTTCGGCAAAACATTTTTAAACGATAGTGAAACGGACACGTAAAATACAAGTAACGCAAACGATTAAAATATAATAAAAAAAAAAAAAAAAAAAAAAAAAGGTTTAGTTTTCATAAAATGTCAACTATATATGTCATCAATAGCATTAACGGTTGTCGTAGGAACATCGAAGTTAACGACGATATTTTTAAAATAACTCATCTTGATCTGCGCTATCCTATAAAGAGCGTTTTTTTATTTATTTTTTTTTGTTACCACGGTCCAGCGAATTTCCCGGAGTTTTTTTTTTTATAAGTAAATATGATTGCTGTATTTTTATTATTTGTTTTTCAATCGTTACATAATAACCGTTTAATTATATTTTACCGATGTTTTTTTTTTTTCACCGCTACTCCTCTAATCCCAAATGGATATTGACTTTCGTTATTAAATAACAACTCCACTCATTTGCAATACAAATCCGAAAGGCGAATAATATTAAAATCAATTTTACTCGGCGTCTTCGTATAGATAATCGCTTGATGACGATATAAAAAAAAAAAAAAAAAACCTCCCCCGTAACAGTAAAACTATTCTTAATCGAATAATAATGAAAAAAAAAAACCGTACAAATAAAACGTACGCGATCAAATCGCAGTTTAGATCTATAGAGCAAAGCTTTAGCAAGTGTAACGGGAACGCGAATGCATTTCGGCATTGTAGTCAAAGACCTACCCAATGGGGTAACTCGTATATAATAATACCGTAACGGTTATAACCGTAATGATGGTTGCTCGGCTGTATTATACCGTATAATCTTTAAAACGGTGCGCGGCCAGGGGGAGAATAACCGCATAATTTCAGTTTTACATTATACATTGATGATTTACATCCGAAAACGACAGTGTGCCACGCGATACGCGTATTTATTTTTATTAATCATTATACATACGAGGCGCGACAATAAAATAACGAGACTTTTTAAATATAACCTAAACTATTAACGTTATCTGTAAAACGATTATTGGGAAATATGATTAGAAAACACTTATCCAAAAGTACTATGAACACTGATGGCATCGATTCATTTTCTTATACGTTAGTAGCCTTGTTATTAGTGCGAGTTCGACAATACTGCCGAAAAATGTTAGATATAAAAATCGAACAACATGTGTTAACATTAAATTTCTTGTTAAATTAAAAAAAAATTGCCGCGGAATCGTTTCGTATGTTATGTGAAGTTTATGGTGAAGAATGTTTATCAAGAGCTCGTGTTTTTGAATGGCACAAACGGTTTTGTAGTGGAAGAGAGGACGTCGAAGACGATGATCGTTCTGGACGTCCTACCACGTCTTCAACAAACGAAAACGTTGAAAAAATCGACAAAATTAATTAATCAATATTATTATAAAGAGGTATTAATTAAATTAAGAGAACGTGACAGAAAGAAGCGACCAGATCTATGGAAAAATGGCTGGGTTCTTCACCAAGACAATGCTCCAGCTCACAGTGCATTTTCAATTCAACGTTTTTTAACTGAAAAAAAAATTTCTGTACTTCAACATCCCCCGTACTCGCCAGACCTTGCTCCTTGTGACTTCTTCTTATTTCCTTCTTATTTCTTTTCCCAATTTCAAACAGTTGATGACGTAAAAATGAAAACGGCAGAACTTCTAAAAGGGCTGAATGAAAGCAATTGGCAACACTGTTTTCAAGAATGGCAGCGACGTATGCAACAGTGTATTGATGCTGAGGGAAGGTACTTTGAAGGTGATAATCATTAAATTATAACATTTTTAAAATAAACAACTTTTATTCAAAAAGTCTCGTTATTTTATTGTTGCACCTCGTATACCGTACGTATACTGCACGACTGTTACATAACGAGCTTACGCGTAAACCCCGAACGGCTCGCCAAAAATGATTAAAATTAATTTAATCGATTCCCGTTGACGGGATATTTTATAAATGGCACGGTGATTTTTTTTTGTCATTTGCGGTTTACCGAGTTAACCCCGATGAGAATTGCGGTTTTTCGTTCGCAATGTTTCGCGTGTTCGTATAATAATATATTATTATCAACTGCATTGCGTACATCTATATTCAGAACTTCTCGCCCACAACGGTGGTGCCATTTAAGATTTTTTTTTTTTTGTTAAAAAAATGTCCTCCTACGTATGCAAACGCATGTTTCGGATGGGAGGGGTATATATCCGTATTTGTAATATTCGAGTATTACGCCTAGGGCGTACGGCATTGACGTTCACGGGTATTTTTTTCTTTCTTTTGCCAACGCATTACTAAAATAATTGTTAAAAACATCGCTACTAATAATAATAATAATTTTAAAAAAAAGAAACGACAGTAAATTATTTCGTGTTCGTTTAATACGTTGAGGTGGTCTTTAGAAAATTCAATATTATTGGATTACTATAAGAACGCGAAATCTCCGAGGAAGTCTTGCGAATCGATATCAATAACATGGTCGGCAGCAATTGCATAATTTCCATAATCGCATTGTCTCGTCCGATATTATACCGGAACTAAAATTAATAATAAACCCGAACATTACCTAGTACGTTTATCTAGTTTATTCTATGATATTGTGTGTTATATAAATATATATATATATATACAAATATTTATTTCAATCATACATATAACATACGTATACTACACGACTATAAAATAACGAGCTTACAAGTTAACCCGAACGACTCGCTAAAATTATTAAAATTATTTTAATCGATTCTCGTTGAAATAATATTTTATTAATGGCACGGTGATTTGTTTTTTTTTTTTTTATTGCGAACCTAACCAGCGACGACGAGCATTTCATATCCATATCTGACTTTATTTTCAACGTTTTACTAATTATTCCTTGCACCATAAATACATATCGACGTTCGATTTTAAAATTTTAGAACCTTGATTCAAATAACGAATTATTTTTAAAAAAAATCTTGATATGTACAATACTAATATCGTTTACGAGTTTATTGTTTAAAACTTAGACCGGTAGGGTTATGTATTTAAAAATGAATGTTTATTACCCTTCCGTCGTTATAAATTTTAGACTCATAAGCGATATAAATATTTGTAGAAAATAATTATCTATTCGGATCTAGGTTTATAAGTATGAAGGGAGGGAGGGGGGGGCTACTCATTTGAAAATAAAAAGTTAATACAGTTTATAAGACCGTGTTCAAATAAAACAACGCCACGGCGAATGAAAATACCATATACTAATTTATCTAAAATCATTGGCTCGTGATGAAAAAATCACCCTGTATACAACATTTTAGATATGCGAAACACATCAAAACTTGTTAGTTTTACAAAGATGTGTTTTCCTTCTTTTTCGGAAAGCACTTTTCCGGTTAAGTAAAACGCTCCGATTTTTCGTACGCCATACTTTTTTGACCTTATATTGCGCCTGATGTTACTTTATTTAAAAACTTCTCTATACCATTACAAGAAATTGCATTTTTATATTATTTTTTTTTTTTTTTGTTTCATCGATACATCCGTTTTACTCGTGGTTGATTACTTTGTTACCTCGGCAACAAGAGGGGAGAGTGGAAAGCACGAGTACACCGCTCAGAATCGTTTTTTCGTTTGTAATGATCTATCGTCGTATATACCAGTATATTGTATACGTAATCCTACCCACGGTGCGGAACATGCGCTGGATTTTTTTTTCTTTTCTTTTCTTATAAGGACTTTGCGAAGACGACGGCAAAATCAATCGCGTACAATAATATATTACGTGTACGTAGGTATGAATAAATTTACAAAAAACGAATGAAAACAAATAGAAATAAAAAAAAACCGTCACGCCGATCAAGGCCGTGACGCGTAGTGGAAATATTGGAAAATCCGGTTATATATTACGAATGAAAATCAAAATGTATTTTAGGCGCGTAAATATTTCGAATAAAATAAACGTTACGGTGAGAGAGGGAGAGATAGAGAGAGAGAGAGAGAGACATTGAGAGGCACGACATGTCCATAACTGGAACGTCTGCACTCCATTCTTTGTTGTCGTCTACACAGATATAGTTTTATCGATAATATTAAATAGACGGTGTCTGTGGTAACAAATATATATATATATATAATAATAATAATAATACAAACATCATCCCCGAGTTCATTAAAAAACAAAAACCCGAACGAATAAAATATAATATATTCTCGTACATACAATAGAACATTATTACACATATCCGTATAAAATATATCTATATCTATATCTATATATTATCTTTTTCGATTATTATTATTTTCTCGACGGTAGCTCGACGACACGCGTATATTATACGTACAATAATCGTGTACCGTACGTATTACTAAGCGTAAGGCCATGCCGGGGAGCGGGGGACGGCCCCCTTATTCTCGCAGCGGGAGCGCCCGGGCCAACTGCGCGAGAATTCGAAGCAGCTGATTGTCACGACTAACCACTGCCCTACTGTGCCTAATACACACTGGAATACCTGAGAAAATATATTGTATTTTTTTTATCTTTCGTTTTTATACAAAGAAACGGATACTTACTCATATACGAGTATATGTTTTTGATGCCGAGCGGTGTATATTAAAATACAATTTTTTTTTTTTTCTTCTTAAAAATACCTCTTTATCCGACAATATTATTATACACACACATATATATATATATATATAGATACTCGTATATAATATTGTCGCGCAGAGAACAATATTTTTATTTTTTTTTTTTTGTTGTTCGTTTTATTATATTATATTCCGCACTTTGGAGGGCGGGGGATAGATGTGTATGTATATAAAGAGAGATATGGCTTACGATATTATTATTACGATTGTACGCCGTAAATAATACCGTATACCACCTATAGGTACGAGTCAAAAGGTTGAACGGAGCGTAACGCGCGAGAAATAAGGCGACAAAAACATCTGCTGTCCGGCGGCGGCGGCGGCGGCGGCGGCGCGGAGTCGCGGGCTCGTGATTTACTCTCGTCCGGGACATTATTAAAACCGGCGGTGATAAACAGCGGCCCTATACAATATACATCGGGCATTATTATATATATATATAAAATAATAATATTTATGTAGGTAATATAATATATATATATATATATATATACGTAGCGATTCTCGCGCGGCAGACGGTGCCAGGCATTCCTCCGGGGGTGGTGGAAGTCGAGGGGATTTCTCGTGTACGACGACGACGACACGGGGCCCCGGCGGCTACAGTCGCTATTACGACGCTTTGCGCTCAGACCCCTCTCGGGACACCGTCGCCGAAAATATTAATCGAGCGACCCCGTGACATCGCGAATAAATCATAAGAGCCCCCCACCCCCCTCGCGTTATATTGGTTTTGCGAACGCCGGCCCGGGGATCCCCGTAACGTGTACGCCCTTACGAAATATACAGGGTGCGGCAGAGCCGACCGACGAGTTGAACGAAATCATTAGTTTATCACGATACGATAAACCCGGGCCTTATATGTTAGTGGTCCGTTTTGAATACCGCGGTCGTGCTGTCCTTAGTCGTGATCACGGTCTGGACAGGTGTACACCGAGGTTTCGTCGTTCGCGCGTATTTCGAAAATAATTATTCCGCGATCGCTACGCAAAGGGATTCTCGCGTCTACATCTCGGCATTCCACGCGCCGAATCTGTCAACGAATGTTAACACTATTGAATTTTGGATTCGAAAATTCAAAGAGTCTGGAAGTACCCCAAGCGGACGTGGACGCGGAGCGTCCGGAACGGTAAGAACCGCCGAATATGTGCAGTGGATTAGAGAGGCGATTGAGCGGTGACGCCAAGTCGCTCTGCCCGGAAACACGCGGTTGCTTCGGGAATGTTATGATGCCGGAAACTTATTTGCAGCGCAGATTTGAAGGAAACGGCTGAAGAAGAACATGACTTCGGGAGACGTGCGGTTTTAACAAGCTCGAATTTCGCTTGCTGTTTTGCGACAAACGGTCCCTGGTCGGTTGGTCATACTGAGGGGCGACGTAGGCCGGCCGGCACGCTCCCCCGATTTAAGCGCGTGCGATTTTTCCTCCGGTGGTTGCTTACGAATAAGGTTTTCAAACATCACTACCATACGATAGACGACCCGACGGAGAGAATCGCTGAAGTAATCGCAACGTGCCGAAAATCTCATTTTCACAAACATAATTGAAAAAAAAAAAGAACAATGGAATTTCCTAATTATTTTAACAAAACAAACCGTTTTTTCATCGAGTTTTAATGTCCGTTATTCGTAGCCCCTCGAAACTCATCAGCCGGCTCCGCCGCACCCTGTATATATGTGTACAACCGTGACTGTGGGCCGGCCTGATAATACGCTCGACGGTTTCTCGGTGTTGCGCGAGTCGGGCAGAAATTGTTCCCGCGCCGTTCGACGTCGCCGCGGGCCGATAACACGCGCGCGTCGGCCGCGGGAAATTTCGTCGGTCTCGGCCGGCCCGCGTGGTGTACAACGAAGATAGAAAAAAAAGAAAATAAATACGGAAACATTAAAAATCCAAATATCGGCGCGACATATCCGACCCGCATCGGTCCCCCCCCCGGTGTTTTAGTAAAAACCGTAGCCAACCCCGAAAAACCCGATTCCCACGGAGATATTTGCTATAACCACAAAATAGATTTACAATTGTCCGTTTCCGATACATCCGACATAATAGCCGCGATTTATACGAATTACGTAAAAATGCCCGCTGTGCCCACGCTTCTACAAATCATAACTAACTATCAATTGTGTTCGGCGTTTTTTTTTTTTTAGATTCCGAACGTTTTACTATGATTATATTTTTGTTTGTTTTTTGTCCGTAAACGATTTTTTTTTTTTTATACCGGACATCCTGCTCCGTACTTCAAGTGTAGCATTTTTTTTCTGAAAAAATATTTCGAATCTTACTTTCGTTGTAGTTCCCTTAGTAACTGAAGAAACAAACAAAAAAAAAAATAAAAAAGGGACAATTTACGGCAATGGTATCGTTGTTTTCGATTTTTTTTACATAATTTTGTCGTAACTCGGTTGAAAATAATCGCACGGACATGAAATTTGTCCAAGACCGCCACAAAATATAATTCATATATACGTTGTAAGTAAACGCAATGCCGTTCCTGTAATATGATTACCGAATCAAATTTTTCATTAAATAAACACAAAAAAGTACGCAAAAAAAATGTGCACGCAGTTGTGGCACGAAAAAAACCTATTCAAACGGCATATTAAAACGATATACGAGATCCAATCAAAAAGTATCGAGACTGATAAGATTAATCGTAAACCGGTGATTTATTTGTCTACCTTTATATGTTGGGAAAATGTATTAGACATGGATTAGACTATAATTGACTCAGTCGGCTGCTAGGTGCGATTAAGTGCGTTTTTACGGCCTGTCGGATTTCATTATGGGCGAAAATATAGAACAACGAGTTTGCATTAAATTTTGCCGGAGGAAAACGTCTACCGAATGTTAGTGGTTGGCTTATGGAGACGATACCACGTCCCGCGTTTTTGAACGGTTTAAATAGGTTAGGACAACTGTTGAAAGTGACGGGCACGACCGGCCGCAACGAGGAAACGATCCGAAAAATTCGGATACCAACGACGTATTATTGTCAACCGCGAATGCGTTCCAAAAGTACAAAACCTCAACAAAAAAAATACTCGGTCGACGTTCTTCGCCGTTTACGAGACGCTGCACGGAGAGTAAAAGACCCGACTCGGGGGGCAGACGGAAATCGCATCACGGCAACGCTTCAAGCCCAATTCAGCCCGTGTCGTCGTCGTCCGAGCAGATTTTTGGCCCCTGAAAACCCAACTCCCAGTCGGTGGCGCAGCCGCACCATTCGCCGGACCTAGCCCCCGCGTGATTATATTTTATTTCCAATGATAAGAACGGCCGCTTACGGGTAAACGTTTTCGGGATGCGGACGGTACGGAACATAACGCGACGCGGAATTTCTAAAAGCCGACACATCCGGAGGTGTTTCCAATGGCGGCAGGGTTAGGACTCGAGTGCACTCGGAAGGAGATCGAACACGCAAATGACTTTATATCCAATAAAACGCGTATTTTTTTTTTTTTTTTTATATAATAGTCTCGATACTTTTTGATTAGACCTCGTCACGTAAAAGTTATCGAGATAATTATTTTCTAAACACCAAAACGCTTGCGGCGGGCGCGCACGTCTACTAGCGGCGGCGATCCGCGGGGCGGGCAGAGTGGCGCGCGCGCAAGTATATAAAAGCTATTAATAACCGTACCGCCGAGTAAAATACGTTTGCCGATCGTGTGACGTCGCCAAACTTTCCGAAACTCGGCGCATAAAGTTAAGTGTATCGCCGAGGGGCGATGGGGGGGGCTGTGCCGTGATATTATTGCCATTACCATTACCGTTATCATTATTATTATTATTATTATTATTATTATTGCGACTGGAGGCAGTGGCGGTTTTGGAATTCGGCGGCGATCCGCATAAACCGCGGATAAATAATTACACCGGGGTAGGCACCGTGAATTATTATTGTTATTATCGTAAATCGATCGGCGGCCGGTCTTAATGTTCCAACTAATTATTTATCGAATCAATACACCGGTATAATAGACGGACGATATTTATTTTATCTTTTTTTTTTTTCCCCACCTAGACGACAATGTCGACGCGTCTATCTGAACCTTATCTAAGATAAAAAATAAAATAATAATAATTGTCTAGATGAAATATAGAGGAAATTATTGAGAAAAGTAAATGCCTCTACTCATTCACTACGCATCGATCTGGTTTTAATGTGCGAACATATTATTTATCCAATCAATACACCGGTTTAATAGATAGATAATATTTATTTTATCTTTTTATTTTGTTTTCTGACCTAGATGATAATGTCGACGAGTCTATCCGAAGCTTATCTAAGATAAAAATAAAATAATAAATGATTACCTAGATGAAATATAGAGAAAATTAAAAAAGTAAATACTTTTACTCGTTGTTACATAATAGAAAATGTTAAATACCGTTGAAAATGCACTCGTATGTTTTACACTTTTAGTTAAAAATCCAAAGTTATTACCGACATAATTGGTAAGCAATTATTATTTACATCCTTTGCATTTACAGAAATATTTTAACCGTTTACGTTTCCATTTCCCTAATACAATGTTCTTGACAATGACAACAAAATACAATTTAAAAAAAAAAAAAAATTTTATCTTTTTTTTTTTTACTATAGATGAATTCCACCACTCTATTATCTTATGTGAGATAAATTGAATATTCGTTGTCTTTATCTGTGCAACTAGACGATTTTTGAGCAATTATCTTATAATCATTTACAAAATTACACTTAACTTATCTACGTTCCAAGACTGCGGTATCGGCAAAATATCGCGACAAGACCGGAGAGCAACTAGTGATGATTCGTCAATTTTTCTCTCGCCGGTTTAATAACTGTGTAATTGTGTTCTTCGTGTGCTTTCATCGACAGTTTCTAGCTGACCGTTTAATCGCATTTGTTTCGTATTTCTCTCGCCGTTTCGACGATAAATAACGAAACGAGGTGTATGAAATCGGTATGCCGATAAATGTCCGCCGAGACGATTCCGTTTGATTTTCGACACTGTTTGATCGGGTTAAACGGGGGCGGGCGTCTTGATAATCCGGAATAGCTAGTGCGTAAAATCCGGCGGCGTTTAATTCTCGTTCTTGAGCGACAATTCGATTTCCGAGGCCCTTCGGAATATGTAACAAAAAAAAAAAAAATAAATAAATAAAACCCACCTGACCGAAAATATTATCGAATTACGCGCACCTACCGAAATTATTATTACTATTATTGTTATTATTATTATTATTACTGTTTGATATAAATCAAACCGCATTATTGAATTATTAAATTTGATAGGTATGTCTCTCCGGACCACGGTTAATAATGTTATTCCGCATAATATCTTGACGCGGAATCCGCAGCGGCATCAAAAACCCAACATATTTCTCGTCGGAATTCATTATCGGTTCGGTTATGATTTTAATAGAAACGGATTTACGTCAATTTGCATTATACGTTATTTTCTATATCATATATATATATAGATTTTTTTTTAGCATTTTTGTATTATTCTATATACACCGTACAAAGTCGTCCGATAAGTATTTTTTTTTTTTTTTGTATTATTATTACCTTTTTTTTTTTCTTCCCTCCCCATCAACTGTTCGCTTCTCGCGCCTTTGATCGATCAAACGTGAAACACGCGCCCCGTCATTTCGCCCTTTGCGCAAATCGTAAATAAATAAATACGATAATAGAATGGGGGCCGCTGCAATAATTGCATCGCCCGGGGTGAAATAATAATACTGCGATAACACCTGCAATGTCAGCTGATCGCAATAAGAATAACAATATGATAATATCTCCGCCGGGCAGAAGAGAAGAAGAACAAGGACAAAAAAAAACATTTCTTTTTTTTTTTTTTCTCTAATAATAACAGAATAATATATAAATATATATTATTTTTGCGCGGATGCTGGCGAAACGGGACCGCAAAGATAATATTATATGAACAGCGAATGCGTTTTACCCCTATTTAATAGCCGAGAAATTTATGTTATAGTCATCCGGAGAAACGACGAAAAATCACGATGCGTTTATCGTTACTATCGATATTAAATCGATTTGTTTATCGATACGATCCGAGAAGGTTAGGTTTTATAACGGTGACAACATATCCGACCTAACCGGGTTGGGTGGTTACCAACGAATATAATAATACAATACGTATAAATATGCATTTTTTTTAAATTATTATTTTAAATAGCCATGGACATGGTTTTATTTAGTCGTTATAAAACACAGTGCGTAACGGCCGTATAAATATTCAATAATCCAAGAGAATTAAATACACGTGAACACGTTCTGGAGTTGTACCGACAATGAGGTTTTTAGACCAAGTCACTTAAACTAAATTGTACAACGTCAACCGTTCGATATGCCTCTAGTTAGTCTCGCGAGTTGTCAGGTTGTCGTTTAGCAGTTGCATAGGTGGCGCACCTCTGGATCTATTCGTATATTTGTGAGCGAACTTTTCGATTTCGACCCGGACGGATGATATCTTCAGATGCATGATGTCGTATCTACAAAACCTACTATATGCCGCTACAATTATGCGAAGAGCGATATTTTAACAACGTTGAATAACTTGGATGTTGGATTTGCTGGCACTACCCCCCTCACACAGCTGGACGTCACAAGTCCAAATCGGTTCGACGATAGCTATGTAAAGGAATCGATTTTTTTTTTTTGTTTTTGGTAAGGTCCTTGGGTGTAATGTCTTCCAATTAGCCAATACAATTTGCGCATTTTTTCTGTCGGACGCGATGTTTCCAATTTTTGGCGGAAAATCTCTTTGTGGGATTACTGCAGCAGTACATGAATTTAAATTTTACGCAAAGCGAAACGTACGTGCATCGAATTTTCTCTAGCGATTTGTATTGTCCAACAGTCCCGGCCAATTAAAAACGTCGTCGGTTGTGATTTGTAAATCGTCAGCCGCAGTGTGCCGGTTCTTACTGATTGTTAAAATTGCCGTATCATAAGCGAACGTCGAGTCATTGCCGGTAGGGATATCCGGCTGTGTAGAGTAAGTAAAAGAACAGGTCTTCGGATCGCAGTGGAATATGTATTTGAATCGACTCGGATCAGAGTCGAACAGAGAAACAACCGTGTACGTCGAAACGTCACTGATAACAATACTACGGTTAATAAATAACAATTAAAGACAAGTAATCAACGGAGAAATAATTGAAATCTGTTTCGAATATGTTTATTTTTAATTTCGAGTATTCATTATGTTGCCACGCGAAACGAAAACTCGCCACCCCGCACCACCGGACACTCCGCCGTTTCGAACGTGCCGGGTAAAAAAATGCAAAACCCAAAAACGACAGAGTGGAGGAAAACGTGACATTTGCTCCGGGGTCGCACAGGCCGTGGCAATTTGCAAGCAACGACACACTTCAGGTGTACGTTTTTTATACGAGTATAATAATAATTATAACGCGACGACGTGTGACGTACGTACGTAAACAATGTTTTTTTTTTTTTTTTTTCGTGTTAAAAAAGAACTTACTCAACGGCGAGTAAGGCTGTGTATGGTGACGCTCTCGTTTTTTTTTTTTGTGTAAAAACAACAGAAAAATATGTGTAATAACAAACGTCGGCGTTAAGTTTATACAAATCCCCCCCTCGAGTGTTTGATGCCCCAAGTGTACCTTAAGAATACTGTGCAATTATAAATTCTTCCCCGGTGCACGTGTATTGTACTACACAGTCGAGCGTGTGCGTACCCAGGGGTGGGTGGTCAGCGAGCAGATATACTCGCGGGCCGCACGATAAAATACGGAAAACATGTCAAGAGCTCAAAGCAAAGCGAAAAGTAACGAAAAAAAAAAAAAAAGGTTTTCATTTTTAATAAAACCCTCGGAGATCTAACGGACGACGAAAGGACCGGACGGAGCAGGTCGAGTACCTTTGTCCGTCGTTTTCTGTTGGATTAATTTCGAAAACGCGTGCCTATTATAACATAACAACGCAAAGATGGTCCGGCCAAACAAGACTTTGTTATAGGTCAAAACTTTATTGGACTGGTTAAACAAAAACATAATAACCAGACGGTTGGTGGTTGAACACGAGTTATTATTCGGTACTGTTACGATATTTATCGGCTTTTCAAAGCCTTCATCCTCGGAGGTTTATCGCGAGAGCAGTACAGAAGGCGCGTAATAAAAATATCGAAAATCCGTAGCCACGTGTTTTTTTTTGTCTGTTTACGAGCGTTTAAAGTGCAAAATTTCGATAAAAAAAAAAAAAAAAAAAATCGCACTGCTCCACAATAACAATACGTTATTTGAATTCAAACGACCGGCCGTACGATAAACACGCTCAGGCGTGTTTTAATAATAATTATTGTCGGTTTATGTAAATCGGACGGCTTTCGCACTAGTCGTCAGCTGTCCGGCACTCGTGTAAATTAGTAAACGCACCGCAAAACCCTAAATGTAACATCGGTCGCGTACTAAGAGTGTTTTTTTTTTGTTGCCTTCGATCGAAACCCACTGGAAAATTACCCGCTGGAAGTCTGTAAACTCCACCGCACGCTGGCCGCCCGGACCCTTTTTATATACGGTTCGGGTTGAAAATCTGCACGGCCCGATAACTAATCGGGATTTTTTCCAAGGCGGTGTGTTTTTATTTTTAAATTACAACTGGCGACGGGAAATCGCTAATAAATTATAATCGTTTATCGATGAAAATGTCCAACGGTGCACGCGTACGTTACCATCCAACGGTATACGGTATGCGAGATAACCGTTATCCAGTATTATATCTGTTAATGTCTTCGATTTTCACCGTATATCGAATACGAAATAAAATCATCTAATTACGCGTTTTATACAAAAAAAAAAAAAAAAAAAAAAAAAAAAAAAAAAAAAAAAAAAAAAAAAAAAAAAAAAAAAAAAAAAAAAAAACCCCGAAACGTCATTTGGCTTGTATCCAAAATATTTCTGGTCAAAATACGGCCGAGGGTCGTTTTAACACGCAAAACACCGTCCACGTCCACTATATACCCGCCTGACTATTGGTATCGGCCGATGTTGGATATTCACGGTTTTTATTTCGAAAACCGATATACGAAGTCCGCTCAAAACGTACCAGGACAAATGTTATTACGCGGCTAATCTACGCACGATAACGTGTCAAATTGTAAATAGACGGATTTGTTCCCCGCGAATAAATTGGATATTTTAAACGAAACCCGAAGTCGCTATGTTATCTCTGTTTAATATTACACGCGATTAAATCCGGTCGGTTTGTTTCGTTCGCCGTTTGCGACGTGTCCGAAATTACCGAACAACGGCCGGCGTGCGCATCGAGTTTCGCTCCCTAACTTGGTAAAAAAACGATGCGACGGAAATGACAAAATGGACCGTTTTTGGGGATGATTATTCATTAAGCGGTTCCGTGGCTTTCGAGTGTTTTGAACGTTTCGACGACAGTCGGCGGTCAACCGAAGACGGGTTCCGCGTTCTGGAAAACCGTCCAAAGTCATGCAGAAACGACTGTGTGGCGACAATTTGCGTAAAAAAAAAAAAAAAATGCGAAATGGCCGCCCCCATTAACCGTTCGTGAGTTAACAAAGCGAATGTCAATTGAGTCTTGTCGTGAAATTTTACAGGAAAATGTACAGATCAAAAGGATCGCGCTGCCAAATTCACCACGACAATGCACTGCCGGGCACATTTACCGCTGTCGATCTGTGCGTTTTTAGCTGATGAAAAAATTCCTATGGTCCCTGTTCTCCCGATCGGGTCCCGTGTGGTTTTTTTTCTTTTCCCAAAACTAAAATCTGCGCTCAATTGACGACGATCTCAAGGAACTCTGGAACGGTTGCAAAGGACTTTTGAAAAATGTGCAAGATCACTGCATATCGCCCGGAGCAGAGTATTTCGGGGGGAGATATCTTTAAATAATATGTAACATCATTATTGTGAATATTAAATATAAAATCCTGGTACTATTTGAACAGACCTCGTATACAAATCTGACGTAACAAACCGTCTAACTTATAATACCATTCGGTTGTAAATATTACATAAATATAATTGAATAAACAACGATGTTTGATGTCAATGATGTTTCACGATACAAATCTCTTTGAATGGCGAACAAATTCAATTTGGCGTTGCCACTACCGACTAACTGACCTAAAAAGTTAATAAAAAAAAAAAAAAAAATGATTTATTACGAGATTATTTATAATACGCGTAATCCATATTTTCGGCTTTTAAGTTTTCGTCAATAAACGAACAGCGTACGGCAGGATCCGCGGCGAGGGGTCAGTGCTTTCCGCCCACGTGTTGCGAAGTGACGTCCCGTCCCGCTTCATTTTTTTTTTTTTTTTTTATGTTTTTTATCTTTTAAATATTATTTAAAACGCATACGCGCGCGATTGTATTTCACATCTCAACGGTAGACGCGTAATAAATTATTTATTATAAAACGCGTAACGATTATTGGATATTTCGAATTATTTATACGCGCATCGTGTTTCGCCGAAGCCAATGAATATATGCGGTTTAGTGGAAATCGTAAAAAAAAAAAAAAAAAAAAAAAGAGAAAGAAAAAAACCCGTCGGTTTTTATACGCCGGTCCCGCTGGTCGTTTTCATTGAATTCTAACAATAATAATAATAAACCGATCTCTGCGAAGATTTATTCATACGCGCGCACGTCACGCCGTACGAGTACATTTAACCGTTCAATTATGGACTAGTCCCGAGCCCCCCCTCTCCCCCCCACCAACTGAAACACTATTAATATTTCGACTTGTGACGTCGATACTATTACTGTATTATTCTATTAAATAGAATCTCCATTCGATTAGATATCGACGACCCATAAGAGGCAGACGGTTGGTACGCCAAACAGAAGCCGAGAAACCGTAGAAAACAATTATTATTATGGTTTTTTTTTTTTTTTTTTTTACGTCGCCAACGATTAATTATCGCCGTATTGTTGGTTTCGCGTACGACTCGGGCACTAGAACTGACTCTAGTATAAATCGCCGGCGCACGCGGTGTGGTTATGCGTTTTTTTTTTTTTTTTAATAAAAAAACCCGGACCCGTAACCGTGTACAATTACTCGAGGCGGGGCCAATATAAAAATGTCTCCGTCGATATCGCGACCGCGATGGGGCCGTAATTATATTTTTATCGGCGTTTACACCGTGTCTATATAAATATATATTCTTCACTTGCACATCACTCCGAGTAAGCAGGCAATAGAAACGATCGTGTCTCTTTATTGCCTGTGATTTTCGACGATACACAACAGTGGAAACGTGAAATAAATTCAAACTTTTATGCGAAAAAAAAAAAAACCGCCATATAATATTATCGAAGAAAAAAAAAAACGATTTCATCTTACAAATATATCGTTCGTTCTTTACGTTTGAACGTCCAAAGTGACAGTATTGTTGGCATACCTGGGAGATGGGCCGGAATAGCGAAACGATACATTCGTTCCGCCATCACCACCATCCCACAATTACGCCACTGATTATTCCGTATTTGTAATTGTCGTCAAAGAAAACGTTCGAAATAGCCAAACCGACTTTGAAACATGGACCCGTAACCGTATACAATTACTAGAGGAGGGGCCAATAAAAATGTCTCCGTCGATATCGCGACCGCGATGGGGTTGTAATTATATTTTTATCGAAAATTTTATCGTTGTTTACACCGTGTCTATATATATATATATTCTTCACTTGCACACCACTCCGAGTAAGCAGGCAATAGTAACGATCGTGTCTCTTTATTGCCTATGATTTTCGACGATACACAACAGTGGAAACGTGAAATAAATTCAAACTTTTATGCGAAAAAAAAAAAACCGCTATATAATATTATCGAAGAAAAAAAAAACGATTTCATCACACAATTACGCCACTGATTATTCCGTTTTTGTAATTGTCGTTGAAACAAATATCGGACACTAGCGCATACCCGTCTCGGTTCCGCCCGAGCGTGAATGTGAGCAATCACAGGCAGGAGTGCGTTGCAAATAAATCTAAAATACGCAAAAAAATTATTCGGAACAAATTTTTTATTAATCTAGTGTATCTTAAGCAAAAGAAAAGAGTTCACCTCATTAAAAAAAAAAAAAAAAAAAAAAAAATGAAATGCAATTTACAAAATACGTTTGTATACACGGTATTTTTTGTTTTATCCGCCGTCGGCAGTAAAATGAATTGATTCGCCGGATTTCCGGTTCTGGAAAGGTGAGCTACGTACGGCTCTGGTAGACCGTGCGAAAAACAATCTTCGCGCAGATCAACTCGCACGCATGTCAATGTCTGCCCTTGCGACCCGTCGAAGTCGGTGACCGCGAAAGAAACCCCGAAATTGGAAATTGCACTCTTTTGAACTCAACCGTCAAGTCTGAAGGAATCAACGGAATTCTCGGGATAAAAGCAAGCCGCCCGGCCGGGCTGGACCCGTAAGAATTGCAAGATATGATCGTTAAGGAGCCATTAAAGTCATTAGTGTATGACGCATACCTCATTACAACTCGCAGCAGTCGCTCTAAATTTAAACATTTTTTTTTTTTTTTTTTATCGGTGTTTTATTATTAACAATTTTAAACCGTTGAATAGCCTATGTCGCTCCTCGCGTCATACATAAACAGGCTAATAAAAAAAATGAAAATTACAGTATCGGGAGTTTACCCCGAACATACAAACACAAACGCTATCATTTTATATATTAGTATATAGACAATAACTAATCGTTAATTGACATTATCGGATTAAATGTATGCCCGGAACCTTCTCTGCGACGTCCTCATTAATTTAATAAAAGAAAAAAATGCAAGACGATCAGTAGTTTCGGGAGTTCACCCCGAACACAGAAACAAACGCTATCGTTTTACATATTAGTGTAGATTATAGGGTGAAATTTCGCAAACGCCCGTGTCCGGGGACACGCCCGGAATCTCAATCTTAATTTACTCGAAATCTCCGCCGGGACAACCGCTGGTCCGCGATAAGAGAATACAACCCCATCCGTACACGGGTCCTCCGTGCCGCATTAAATACATACATATATATATATATTCTATACGAATGGTAACGTATTATTATTACTGGATCGTATACAGGAGGAGTCGCGTGTCCGTTAAATCTTTAACGTCCCGAAACGCACGTAACACGCGTATACGTACCCCCGTCGTATCCGTATGCACGCCGAAAAGAAATCGTAAATATTTTATTGACCGTCGTCGTCGTCGTCGCGCCCAACCCCACCCTCGAAATGTACAGCTAAAACCTATGGGGGAAAAAAAAAAAAAAAAAAAAAAAGTACCTATCGCGAATTCGGGTTTCTGAGAGATGTGTGTGTGGGGGTTAATACCCGACGAATCCGTATGTACCCATACGTACGATTGTTTTCGGATCGCGAGTAATTTTTTTATCCGTACGATATCGTAGTACGCGCCCTTTTTTTTTTTTTTTTTTTATAATTTTATTACTACGCCCATCGTATTAGGCACGGCGTTTTAAACGCCGCGCAGTAATTTCACTCGCCAGGCACTCCGGCCAGGAGTAGTGTACAACGATCGTTGCGTTATTTATTTATTTATTTATTTCGAAACTTAATTATTCAAAATGTTTTTAATAAATGCAATTATATCACTACCACCACCACCACCAGCCCCTCCGACCACCGACGAACATCCCCGAACGCAGTTGTGCAGATGCAAATATTCCGAGAGGGGTGCGTTTTTTTTTTATTAATAATACGCTTTAATCAAATGTTTCGAGTAATTCGCGTACCGTGAAACTGCAGCGTCGTAATTTAAAAAAAAAAAAAAAAAAAAAAAACATAATTATCATAATTATTAAGTCAATTAAACATCCAGCGCGTAGATAAATGTAATTTTTCACACTGTTCCAGCACACGCGCGCGCACATATACCGAGGAAAATCAACACATTTAACGGCCCGACAAATATACGAAAACGTAATAAAAAAAGACAAGACACACACACACACACACCGTATGCATGAGCTTGGGCATTAATTTAATATTTGTCATCGGCTGTTACGTAAAAAAACGCTATTATTACGGATCGGATACATTGCGTTTTCGTATCTTGTCGTATTATGCGTATTTCATTCGACTAGCGACCGCAACGAATATTTTGAAACCATAAATTAATAAAACAATTAACGGATTTTGTTTCGTTTTTTTTTTTTTTTCACGTATCCCAATGTTAAAACAAATACAAACAGGGACGCCGCCGATACGTTGTGCGGAGACGGTGTAATGTTGTTTGCTCTGCCCGGTATCTTAATTTTTCCCTTCGAAATATCCGTCAAATGTGTACCAATCGTGATTATTTGTTATTGCCCCGCTGCACATTATTAAAAAAATACTAACAAAATTTGAATATTATCGGTAACAGTGAACTCGTGGATCGGTTGATTATTTAGTTTCTATCGTTGCGCAGCATAACGTTATGTTTTTTAACAATTAGATAATAACAGTAACTAAAACTGGATAAATATTTAATATACAAAACGGTAAAACAATGTGAATTCACGAAGCGAGTGTACGAGATAACGTACGGTTTACGACATTTTTTATAAAAATTATTGCAGAGCATTCATAAAAAAAAAAAAAAAAAAAAAATTAAAAAATAAATAAATACAAATATATTATACGGACCCGATACGGGAAATGTTTTGCGTTGTCTGAGTTGGAAATATTATCGTTGTACCCACCCCCGGAGTTTATTTCGATAGCTGCCGGTAAAACGAAAACCGGCCGAACGAAACGATAATATTTTTATAATATTAAAATTTTTTTTACAACGGCTGTATTTTCCCATCGATAATAATTTGTATTTCGGCCGGGCTGAAAACGAGTTGAAAATATATACCGGCCACCGAATAAAAACCAAACCTAACCTATAAACGATGACGACACGCGTTTAATTATCTTTTATCTTATCTAGATAAATATTGCCGAATAATCTAAATATTTATCTTAGATAATAATGTCACATATCTAGACGAGATTTTCTATACAGACGGACATTGTACGAGCTATTAACGAGTTGCGAATTTGTGAATTATAAAATTGTAAGACCCGACGAACACAAGATAAGACTATTACAGGACATTGGTAATCCGCCTCGTTCAAGATACCGCCCCGCGGGTAGGTTAGACCACTGTTGTAGGCGAAAATTGGAAATGTGGGATACAAAAGGGAATTTAATAATGCAAAGTGAAAAACGATTCTGGGCAGGGTCAGATTTGCGAACTATGGCACGTTGTGGATGTTTCTCGTTGAAAAATCGAAAATTGTATTAACTTGTAACGAAAATAAATTCAACTTGTACAATTCGAACTGTACCTGTACAGTTGCACATAAAACGATACAAAAAAAAAAAAAAAAAACAAAACCGCGTATAATAGCAAACCTAACTCGTTTCGCTCGGAATCTAAAAAAAAAAATAAAAAATGTTTTCTATAGGTACGAGTTTAATCACACTCGAATATTTAAATCAAAACAAGTATCAATTAAATCGAAAACTACACTATACGCAGTAATTATCAGACCAGTTCTTCTATATATGCTCGCGAAACATGGCCAACGACCCAACGATACAAAGACAAAATAGCGATCTTCGAAAGACGAATATATGGGCCAAAACGAAATAATATCGCACAACAATATGAAGAAAGTAGAAGCAACATAAATAATTACAGCAACGATATAAAGAACCGAACATAGTAGCAGTGTACTACAATATAGAAGAACACGTGTGGAGGTCGAATAGCGTCTAATGACAGCGGTATTAAAATGGAAACTCCGTGGGAAAAGACCACTAGGCAGAAACCAAAACAAAGTAAAAAAAAAAAAGACTTTGGAAGAATTTGGAATAGAAGATATGGAAGTAGTAGCTCGGGACAGGGACAGGTGAAAGCAAATTTGTGTTGCGATTATGGGCCACAAATGGCCTTTAAAAACCGGAGAAGAGAGATCGAAAGAGAATAGGTACCTAGTAAATTAAAACAGATTTTTATATTTATTACTATTAAATTTTATGCGTTTTTTTTTAATATGTATTGGATACAATTTTAAAACGATATCAAAAAGTGTATCTGTATTTGTTTTGTTGTTTTTCGACTATTTATCGAGACGCTTAGTGACACGCCGAGACAGCGTACCCGTACAACACGGCCGGGGGTAATGTTAACGAATTCGGAGTCTGACGGGCGACGGGGGTGGGGGAAAATATTATTTACCGCCGGAGCACAGTAAAGGTTCGATCAAACCGAAGCGGCAGCGGTAGCGGTAGCGGCAGCGATAGCGGCAGCGATAGCGGCAGCGATAGCGGCAGCGATAGCGGCAGCGATAGCGGCAGCGATAGCGGCAGCGGTATTTATCGCTTTTTAAATACCGCTGATCTAACCTAACCGGAGCGAAATATTTCGCCAAAAATTACTAGTCGACATTGTGACACCCATGCGCGTACATGTATTTTGTTATTACGTATTATATTTTTTTTTACTAATATTAATATTTAAAAGTACAAAACAACA
The DNA here is from genome assembly GCA_956483605.1 of Tuberolachnus salignus. Taxonomy (NCBI): domain Eukaryota; kingdom Metazoa; phylum Arthropoda; class Insecta; order Hemiptera; family Aphididae; genus Tuberolachnus; species Tuberolachnus salignus. The sequence goes on from OY101438.1 coordinate 20,350,950, forward strand.
TATTTCTATATTTTTTTTAAATTGTCATCATACCATGGATATTTATTATGAAAACTCAAGTTCAGATGAAGAAGATGTATTACTGTTAGCAGCTGTAATGGATGATGAAGAACAAAAAAGGTACCATAGGATTATAATTAGGCTTAGGGACTTATAGATCTCAAAAAATTATAATATATTATAATTAGAGTTAGGATGTTGAATATGTTGATGTGATAATAATATATTAATATTCATATTGCATTGTTGCACTGTACAATTAAAATGAGTTGGGAATTTACAACTGATTATCGCAGAGGTAAGCGAAAAATATAGTGTCTGCAGCAAAAAATAAAAATATCGCGCTAAATCTCGCGGTAACATTTTCGCCGCGGTATTAATTTCGCGCTAGTGAGTGCACTCGTATTAAAACGTATGGACATTAAATTTCGCTGCCGCTACCGCTACGGTTTGAGCGAACCTTAAGCGGTAGACGGCGGTAAACCGTAAGCGGCAGACCCGGGGGCCCGGGCGGTGTAATACCTAAACGGATCGCGTGTAACGACGTTTGGCGGGCGATAAACGCACGGCGGCCGTTTACCGTTTACGGGCCGCGGCGGCCACGCGTGTACGCGTACGCAATAACATCGTCGGTCGGCCGTCCGCGGCCGAACTACCGTACGAAACTCGCAGTTTTCGCGCGACCGCGGCAATACGACGGTGCGTATTTCCCGTACATAACCGTCCGGGACGCGTATTAATTATCGTTTATTATTACAATAATAAACGGACAGGCGGGATTTTACGGGGCCATCGCCCGCGTTCAATACGGTGTTGAATAAACGCCGGACGATATCCGCGCGATATCGTTCGCTATCCGGCCGTCGTAATGACGATGGACCGATAATAATAATGATAATATTATACTGTTTACTCGGTTGTACGGCGCGGATTCGGTCGGAAAAATACAATCGCCGTAAGCCTCGGCGCCGCGACAGAGCCTAACCCGCCCGGTTACGTACCGCGCCCGCGGATTTAAACGGTTTTTGATGCGGGCCCCGGCCCGACGCCCAAATACGATTTACGACCGCCGCGTGCGATGCCCGACGACGGCCGGAGCCCCGCGGTCCCATTGTACCGATTCCGATATTGTGCGCGGTTCACCTATTATTACCATCGCCGCCGCCGCCGTCATCATTACTATTATTATTACTATGATTGTACTCGAGATCGGGTCTAGACCCGAATATGTTCGATTTTTTTTCGTCTTCTCAATCCCGACTCTCCGTTTTTCCCTGTTAATATTCGCATTTCCGTTTTCATTTCAGTTTTTCGTACGATTTGCGTCCTAGTTACATTTACCGTAGGCTGTTTTTCGGATGCACACTAAACGCGGTTTTTCCGTTCCGCACGCCCGTCTTTCCCGTCTTCTATTACCGTATTTAAATAAATATGCAAATATTTATTTCGGATAAAAAAAAAAAAATGGCACGTTTTTATCCAGATTAATTACGAGCTGACGACAACTTGAAATTTAGAATATTTAAAATGAAACAAATTTATTTACCGATTCCGGAGCCGAATTCAGAGGGATTTTGCTCACACGGTCAATGCAACTACTAATCGTATTGCATAAATGATAATTTAATGTAAAACCTAAGTGAATACCTTAATTATTACACATTCAATTGGCAATTTATTACATTTTTTTTTACGTCTAACACAATTTTAACCTAACCTAACCTAACCTTTTTATTATCTAGATAAATTATGATTATATTTTATCTCTAGATACAATTGAATTATCTGTGTCTCAACGCGTTTCTGATTCTAAACTAGAATAGTGAGCTTGGGTTATTATTTTCGCTGAATGATTTTTAAATTTTGTAAATTTATGAAAATCACTTCCGATCTAATTCGATTGGTTTATTTTTTTAAATTTTTATTTAGACTAATAACTTTAACAAGTCAAAATCGCCCGGGTTTGCGACTGGTTTACCGGCAGCGCGGCGATTCAACGCAAAAGCTCAAGATGCGTTTTTCTAGTCGTACGGACGATTTCCCAGCCGCTAAAAAAGACCGATTTTTCGCCAGAGACCCTCGCCCCCACGAGGAGTTCTGAGTATGATTTTACGCCGTCTCGAGAAACTGCCGAACTTACACTTAAATCATAATTCTGAGGAGGGGAAAAAAAAATGGCAACACCGTGCAGTAAGGGTTACGTCGCATATTGCAAGGGTCGAAATACAAGGGGGGAGGTGCTTATGGCGTACTACATCAACGGAATATGAGTATAATAATAATAATAATATTACCGTAGAAAAACCCACCGGAATCTGTATGAAATCGCGCCGAGAATATCCATAGGAGATATGCGTGCACGGTACGCATTTTAATCATTTCGAAGGATTAATCATACGCAAAGTTTGCGCAGACCGACGCGGACGAGCGCGTTAGAAAGTGTGGGTCCATAATATCGAAATCGATATCGCAAGAGTACAAGAAATAATAATAAATCGTTTCCGGCGTTTCGATCGGATAACCTAACCTTCGTCGAGGACAAATATCAATAGCGTATATTGATTGGAAATTCGTCGAATAATAACAATCGAAATTGTCCAAGGTAACCATTTTTTTCGTTTCCAACTAAGTTATCTTGGAAAACATAAAAAAAAAACCAAGCCGAGTTAATGTTAATTCAAAAATATTAATGGACTTTGGTGAAAGTTACTTTTTGAAAACTATACCCTTAACTGTATAGTTCGTACGCGTATTCTGTACTCTAAAAGGTTTAACTTCGATAACTTACAACAAAATAGAAGATCGCTGTGAAATGATAATGTTGACAATATTTTCGTGACGAATTGAAAAATCCTAAATTTCCGTCTCTTAAGATATTCCGTAATCCATTCTATGTTGAGGAACCCGGAACGTATTGGCCCATCGAACGGTGTACACGTACACTCCATGTGTTAACGGGAGAAAAACATTAAAAAAAAAAAAAAAAAATTAAATTAATTTTTAATTTTGATATTCGTTATTTTTTTTTTTATGGAATTAATATGTTATAGCGCTTATTTTTAATTTTTATTTTGGCCATAATTACGGTTAGGATTTTATTATACTTAAAAATCGGTAAAGAAAACGCCTTAAGAACTCGAACTATAGAATTGCCTTTTAAGTTTTTATTTTTTGTAGTATTTAAATAGTATTTTACGCCATTCGGTCGTTATATTTTTTGACATAATTACTCTTTTACTATTTTGTAATCATTCAGTCAGATATAATAATTTTAAAAAAATATATTTACTGGCCAATCTTCGCGTGGATACGCGTTTGATGTAGACCCACATAATATCGCAAATTTACGTTTACTGTATTGAAAAATTGTAAAAAAAAAAAAAAAAATGCTCCGAAAACCAACTATGAAAATGCAGTAAAATCGCCGAAATCAAAATTACATTGGAATAATCAGTACCGCACAATACAAAAGTTTTCCATTTGTGGACCAACGTTTTAAAAAGCTGGAAAAAAACATAAAAAAATAAAAAAAAATGCGCGATCGCGTCAAAAACCCAGCCCTAGTCGTAGTACATACGCGTATTTCGATTGTTTTTTTTTTTTTTTTTTTATTAAATGCAAGCCCGGATAATTATAATAACGCTATCACTTTATCGTTACCCGGCTATATCGTCCGAGTAAATATTATTAATATTATTATCGTGTGACGACCTCGGTCTCTATACGCGTTTTTTTTTTTTTTTTAATATCATAGCGAGTATTATTATTGGATTTATATAATAACGTATCGGACGGCCGGCTATCGCCGAATAATCGCGATACGAATATAATTGAAAACCCGATTTTTCCAGACAATATAACAATAATAATAATCGTCGTGTAATGACGTCATAATGCATATGTCCGTACGGTATTATGTCGCAGAGTAGACTGACCTTCTCGTACTCGATCGTGTACGTGAAAACCGTCTCGAGACTTATTGTAAAAAAAACAAAAAAAAAATAAAAATAATCATATACTTAATATATATATAATTTATCTCCAAACAGTCCGCCCCGAGTGTCCTTCGATTTTTTTTTATTATTATTAGTAGTATTTTTTTTAATCAAAATTCTTCGTACGTTTTTATGACAAATAAGAAGAAGAAGAAGAAGAAAAATAAATTAATAAAAAATAATAATAACAATATCGGTGAAATTGTATACATACGCATTATATATTATATTAAATATACTGTCGTATCCGGTATTTGCAGAAAAAAAAAAATAAATAAAAAAATACACATCTTTGTATATATATATATAGTCGGAGGACAAAAAAAAAAAAAAAAAAAATAAAAAAACAAAAACACCAGGAAGAATTAATAATTCCCCCGCATAGTTTAGGGTTCCGAGTATACGAATATAATGTCTATACAACACAGTCTTAGGGGTAACGAAATATCTCGGCGGCGAATTTATTAAAAATATGCACGTGTAGGTATATTATTAATATTATTAAACATATTTAATATATATATATATATATATATATATATAAAAAAAACATTTTTAACATTGTTGTATACTACTTGCGCCGTGCGGAGGGGCGAAATTTTCGAATGTGGAAGACGTCGACATTGTTAACCCCAACCCAACACGCGATGACTTTATTAATACCGAAATTCCATCATTCGCTGTCAAAACACAATATGTGCATATATATAATAATAATAATAATAATAATAATATTATACTCGTATATTATATTGAAGTTTATCCAAACACGAGGAATGATGCGGCTGAAACGTTCGGGAGGCACGTACAAAAAAAAAAAAAAAAAAGAAATAAATACGAAAAGGGGTCGCCCGAAAATGTTATTTTACGAGTTTATAGTATACGGTTCAGGTGTCGATATTTTATTATTATTTCCCACGTTTTGTTCGCCGGCAATAACGCACGCGTTTGTCGAGTTTGTTATTATTAATAATGTTATTATTGTGTCGAGAGCCCGTCGTGTGTTACCGCCGCGATAGTAACACACTATCGCGAACACAGCGCCCTGGTCCCATTGTGTCGTGTCGCGTGTGCACGGGGAATTCCGTGATAGTAGTGCCACGTCGCGACAGTGAAACCGAACAACGACAGTCGAAAGCGGCCATCATGGATAACTATCGCCGGTAATCGCGACAGTCGCTTACCACGATAATTCCTATCGATATATATATGTATATTTATATTCGTACGCGCGGGTACGCTCGGCGAAATTTTCACTCGTCGGCACCGAATTTCGTATGCCTGCCACGCGCCCGCGGACCGCGAATATCGAAAACCGACCACGGACGGGTCGCAGACGGACAGACCGCCGAGGACGGTGGTTTGTTTTGTGCTTCGAAAACGGCATTCGTTAAACGTTCGAATGTCTATATTTCACCCCGGGTTTAAGGTGCGGGCCAACGTCGTGGAAAACAACGGTCGTATTGCCGTGCGTCCGCATTTTCTCGGCGTTCTCCGTATACACGAAAAGACACAGTGTGGCTGCTGCTGAAATGCAAATAATTCCCTATTATAATTCGCTCTCCCGTTGTTCCGCGCGCATTCAATTATTATTATTCGAATCGTTTTTGTTTGAACAATATTATACAGAGAACTGCAGCGGGTTAGCTAAATATATATATATATTTTTTATAAATACATATACACAAGCATACACCTTACGTTACCTTACCTATCCACACGCGGAATCAAATGTTTCTAAATACGTTTGCCGCGGGAGGTACCCGGTACCGATCGATATGTTCGCCAATCAAACAACTCGCTCTGCACAAAACCAATAATATAAAATACATATATATATATATATATAGGTAGTAGAGAGATAAATAAAAAAAAAAAAAATGTTTCAACGTAAAAAAAGAAGAAAAAAAAGTATACTGCGCGAGTATTATTATTACCGCTATTGCCGAATCGAAAAAAAAAATAAATAAATAAATAAAAACCATAATTTTCACGTAAACGTAACGTTAAAAACTATTTCGTCGATATATAACCGTCGAGTGTTTTTATATATATATTTTTTTTCTATAAGAGTTATTTTTATTTATTTTTTTTACGCTTTTAATTTGAAATCGTTATTATAGTAGGTACTTACTATAAATATACTTCTTTGAACCGAAAACTGCTGACCCGTAAACATTTTTTTTTTTTTTAAATAATGTAAAAAGAACGCGAAACGATAACGTTGGACTGAAAAAGGAAAAAAAAACAAGCGCAACGCGAATTAAATTCCTCCAGGGTAGTTAAATAAATAACAAAAAAAAAAAATTCATCAATAAACCGTGTAACGTGATTTGTTGAACGCAATACACATAATGTTATAATATACGGAACACGGTATATATTCATTAAATCCGGGTATTTTTTTTTTTTTTTTTATCCATCGTTTTTTTATAAGAAAAACAACTTAATGTTTTCAAAGGGCCGATAATAATCGCGATGTAAACCGGCCGTCGATAACCATACCATAGCCCGCGTAAAACGGTTTTTATATATATTTTTTTTTTTTTTTATAAATATACAATTCCGCGACCGGGGTAGGGTCGGGATAGTATAGGTACCATCGGGCCGCTATCAATCTCGACCGTATCTCGGCGGGGGTGGAGATTTTCGTCTCGGAAATCTAATCGGATGAAAGAAACAAAAAAAAAAATCCGGATACGCTCGCGTACGTATTATTATATTCGCGTTCGCTTTGAAGACTGGCGGGAAATGATACGGTATAATATAATATCGCCCTCGTCTCGTCTCGATATGGCCGCGTATTATTGCGTTATAACGGACGGGACGGACGGTTTTCGGCGTAAAAAACCATCGCCCCCTACGGGACGCGAAGACGAACGTGCGTGCACGTATACGTATAGGTGTTGTATAATATTATACGGGCGCGTGTTTGAAATGTTTAACGCAATGCGGACGGGGAAATTGCCGAAATCCGGACGCGGCCGCGTGTATTTCTATTAGGTTTTACGCCGGCGGATTAGAGGACTTTCGCGCGGGCGACCGTGCCGCCGTAAGTGGGTCCGCCGGGTCTCCGGGACCGCGAAGACAATACGCGGCGAACGGGAACGGCCGCCGCGCCGGGTTCGCGTCGCCCCGAGCAAATACCGGCGGCCCCCCGGAAGGCCGGCCGGATCGCGTTCTTCCCGGTACGGTTTACGCGCACCGTCGGGACATACTCTCGGCGCCCGCCAACAGGAACACCAACGGGAGATTACAATAATACGCGCACGCGTACACTTTTAGGTTATATTTTTGTTATCGGCGTGCGTGCGCTCGACGCTCTCCGTCCACCCCCGGGGGCCGAACGCGCCCAAATCCTTACCCTTCTATTACTCTTACGCGGCCAGTCCGCATTCGTGAAATCGCTGGTGAAAAACGTAGGTCCATGAGCTCTTTACCAACTAATCCGCTTGTCTTCTCGGAAGCAACAATACACACAAGAGCTTGCCAATCGTTTATACAAATTGTTAGCTAAACTCAAATCGAAATCTTTTGGAAATTTCCTTACGAATCTCTCGCCAAATGACGGTAGTCATCGGAGAGCAACACAAAATGTGTGCAAAACTAAAGCCCCGAATGTGTCATTCCAAAAATAAAAAAAAAAACGATAGCAATTTTGTAATAACTGACTCAGACAAAGCTGAACTGTTCAAACTCCGTCTATCTGATATTTTCAAGCCTCACCCTGATAACAATATCTCATAACAACATCAGTTCTGCGGAAGAGTTTCTAAACTCCCCACTACCAGTAGTTCGCCCTGTCAAACACTTCACTCCGAATGCAGTTAAATACGCCATTGATAAATATCCTCTCAAAAAATCTCCCGGGTTCGATCACATTACTGCTGAAGTAGCCAGATGCCTACCAAAAAAAGCGATTATCCACCTGTCACTTGTATGTAACTCCGTGCTCAGACTCTCTTATATTCCCTCTCACTCTATCTCTCTCTGGAAATTCTCGATCATAATTCTTGTACCAAAGCCCAATAAACCTCCTGACTGCATATTGAATTTTACGTCGGCGAATAGAGGACGCGGCGGGTGACCGTGCCGTAAGAGTCCGCCGGGTCTCCGGGATCGCGTCGCCCCGAGCAAATACCGGCGACCCGGAAGGCCGGCGGGATCGCGTTCTTCCCGATACGGTTTACGAGCACCGTCGGGATATACTCTCGGCGCCCGCCAAGAGGATTAACTCGCGCGCGCGCGCGCGCGTTCGTCGTCGTCGTCGTTTCGCCGACAAACGGCGGCAGTGACGTACCCGCAGGAGATTACAATATTACACAATTCCAAAGATAATAATAATAATAATACGGGCACGCGTACACTTTTAGGTTAAATTATTGTTATCGGCGTGCGTGCGCCCGACGCTTACCGCCCAACCCGGGGCCCCAACGCGGCCCAAATCCAAACGAAAAAATAATAATAAAAAAAAAAAATACTAACGCCGTATATTATACGTTTGTAAACGTCCGTGCCGGCGCCGGCGGCCGCGGAGTCCGCGACGACGGCGGATATAATATTATCTATAGTAATATAAATGTCCTCGCCATTATCGTTATTATATTTACCGCGGTATAAACGGGACACTCGGCCGCCGTTGTTACCCTTCTTGTAATATATTATACGCGCTATACGTACGCATCTGTCACGGGATCGCGTCACGTGCGCCGCAATTATTGATGATTAAATCGGGATTTCCACCGACGTCGTCGTATGCCCAACCGCCGCCCGGTGCCCCGCCGTCCGCTTCGCCCGTTCCCTTTTTCACCCGTCGCCGGCGGCCCGCGGGCGAACCCGACGCCTTTGTCGGCGGCCCGATCGGAGCCCGGGACGGATCGACAGGCTATTAATTTATTTCATCCACCCCCGTTCCGCCCATCAACGACATTTTTTTTTTTTTTTTTTCATCCGCGTTTTTGCGTACGGCCGAAAATGGCGGAATATGGAGGGAGGGCCGGGATGAAAAAGAAAAAAAAAAAAAAAAAATATCACCCATTTAATCTCTCAGGAAAAGAGGCGTTTGATTTGAGACACGTCGGCGGCGACGGAGATTTTATTTGGAAAACCAATTTTTCTCTCTTTGTTTTCTTTGTTTTTCTTCTTTTTTTTTCCCGCCCCCCCATCCATAATATATTCGTATTATTCTAAAACTACATTATTTCCTTCTCGGTTTTCTTCGCGTTTATTTCCCTTTACGCCCGCCGCGATGTCATCGTCAAATTTCGCTCGCGGGCGAAAAACCGACGGAACAAAAGCTTTGCCACGACGAATCATGCCCCGAAAAAAAACTATTACCGGAGGAGAATCGTCGTCGGATGCCGTCGTCGGCGGCACCCTGTTGGCGACGTGAACAGGAAACACTCCCCGAAAGGGTTGCGTGCGCGAATGATTTTTTTTTTTTTTTTTTTTTTTTTTTTTAATCACTCTTACATAAATGACAAAAAATCATTTTCAAAATACTATTCCCGCGACGACGACGACGACGACGACGACGACAATGACAATAATACCGTCGGTTCGGTCGTTAATCATAATAATTATAACTCGAATGTTAATGACGTTTCGCAGTGCACAATATTGCAAATGGTTACGTTTTAAATAATGAGTGTTCCCCGTGACAAACTTACCATACGAGACCATTATTCAAAAATTAACAGCTAGACACGTGAAATCGTAACACTAATATCGGTGGTGTGCCGAAAGTTTATGTTATTTGGGAATGTTTTCAGGGAGACCTGATGTATTATTACAAAATAAACAAAAAAAAAAAAAAACATTTTTCTAGCGGGGTTAAGTATAGATCAGTAGTAATAAAAAAAAAATGAATGTCGTATCTGTTTCGTTTTTGAAAATCGAATCCCGCGGTCGTAAACGGAACAATAGTAACATTAGTTTCGATTAATCTGCAATAATCGTTATAATCGTTTAGTTTTTGTTAAATTCGTGTTTTGGTCGTTTCATTCATCCGAACATCGATAATGCTCAACAACTTTTATCGATAGCGCGGAATTATTGAAACACTGCCCGTTGTACATTTCACGAATAACAGTTTATACTTTTTACGATGTTTTATGTTTTTGTCATAATATTTCGCTCGCGGAAACTCGGAGCAATAATAATAGTGTCTCGTACCTATTGGGAAATTATTGTTGAAGTATAAATGCAATTGATAAAGTTTGGGCGTTATTGAAAGAATGGAACCACCGTGAAAAAAAACTTCTAGTGGGCCGTATGAGAAAATCAACTGCGGTCTGAAAAATTCATTTTTTATTGGATTCCGTAAACTTTTCGATCGAATATGAGCGAACACAGAAGTACTAAAACTCTAATAGCATGTTCTTCGGCAAAGTAATATTTCAACGTTTTTCTGCAGGGTCGTAGAGGTATAAAAAAAAAAAAAAAAAAAACATCACATAAAAATCTCAATTTGGCGATACTTAAAACTTTTTTGAAGAAGATCGAAGTATTTTGAACTTTGGATACATTACCGTAATGGACTTCAATATGTAAGATTAAAAAAAAAAAAAAAAAAAATGTAATTCGAGTAACTATACTAGCTATATGTGAACCACGGTGTTATTTTACAGTATGTATTTTTACGGTTTTATTTTATTTATTTTTTTTTTTTTAATCAAGTAATCCTACTGAAACTTAGTTGTTTATTTTTTTTTTTTTTTTTTTTGTAATGTCTTCTTTCCATAAAAAGCTATAATTTGCGAAAACTTTTAAAAACATTATATATTCCATGAATAATTTGCATTTTAGCTTTCAAAATATCGGGTGAATTTCATTTTCATATTAATGAAAGTGTGCAGATTAAAACTTAACATATATTATATGGGATCTCCGCACTAATTAATGAACCGGCTTTTAAATGTAAAAAGTAAATTATGTCACTGCAACAATTTGTAAAATGCAAATATCAACGTTTTAACGAATAAACAGTAATTATTTGTGCGATGTATGTTCGCAAAACGGGCAGTCTTGTAAAAAAATGATACTTCTAAAAATATTACGTTTCTGGCCGAGGTGCGATACCATACTAGTGGTATGCATTTGTATACGAAAACGAATACTTTTATTATTTTTTTTTTTTTTTTTTTTTTTATACACATTATCGCAACATTATAATATTAATGGGTAATTCTTGTTTAAGAATAATTTATCACGTATTGATAGTACAACACATATATATATATATATATTTTTTAATTTTTAAACCAGCAATTTGTATATGTATATAAATATACATAATCGGCTAAGTATTATTACAAATATTACGCTCGATATTCTTTTTACTAAATCGGGTTACCAGGTGCAACACGATTTAGAAGTAGTAAAACGATAATAGTTTATATATATATATATATAAAAAAAAAAAAAGTTGAAGCTTATTCAAGTCGATATATTTCACGTCCTAGACAATGTCGTGTCTTGATTTTCACGACGAGTAAATATTTTAAAATCACTACGTTAACGTGTTTTTGAACAAATATACTCGCGAGAATGACCAATTTTAATAAGTTTCGAGACGATAAATTTTAATTTTTTTTTTCTCAAAAATTCCGTTAAAATTGTCCGTAAGTGACCCGTTAGGTGCGTATCGGTGGTGTAAGCTCGTTTTAAATACGACCTAAGTACGTCGTCGTTGAACAATAAAACAGAAAACAAAAAGCGCCCGCCCCTACCCACATAACGGTTGGCCTAGGGCGCCGTTATACGTCAATCCGGCTCCGATTATTGGGCTTTCTCTCGTAGACGATATTTTTCAGAAAATTAACTCTCGTCGTGGCTATAGCCTATAAATATATAAAAATCAATTGCTTGCCGCATATAGATAAGACCATCTCACTCGAGAACGTTGCTCGACCGATTTGGCTTTTTTTGTTGTTGTTGTTGTGTTCGTAATTGTTTGTATTGAAAATCCACCGGGAAAGTCGGACATTTGGATGGTGTTTTATACAATTTAATTTCCTTTGGAAAAAACGTAGGACCATTAATATACGTTCCTCGAGAAATTATCGTTGCTTAGTTACCAAAAAAAAAAATAAAAAAAAAACGTTACTCAAAATTAACACACGGTTAATTTCTTTAGAAAAAACGAGCAAAGGCGTCAAAATATCGGTCGGCCTATCAACGGCCAGTCCAATCGGCTGGACTTGAAATTTTTGTGATATCTATTATCATTTGCGATGTAGGGATGAGATTGGAAAGAATTTTCGTAAATCTATCCGCTAATGGAGTGCTCTCACATGAATTTTGCCGAAACTCTATTTCCGGGTTGCCTCGGCGACACGGATGAAGAAAAAAATATTAAATAATAAACAGTTGTATGTTGTCGTTCGATTGGTTTGCCGCGGGCAAAAAAAAAAAAAAAAAGTACTCTTTTTAGACGAGATTACCGAGTAGAAAGAAAATAGGACCGAAAAAGTCGGACGTTGGGGATAAGGGGTTAAATCCACGGGCAATTCCGATATTTCTCGGGACGGCTAGTAATATCGTATTATTACGTCGATGCGAATGGGCGAAATTATAAAAAAAAAAGTTTAGGAAAAAAAAAAAAAAAAAAACCACTCTCGTCGTATAAAACGACGACGTCCGTCGCGGCCGAAAGCAAACGGTTATAATGTTTAATCGTATTTCGGCATTTCCATACGATTACACATTTCGGGTTTATAATATATGGCGAATTAAAGCGGTCGTACGGGGGCGTATGTCGCGGTCGTTTTCGGCACACCAAACACGGTCGGGACGCAATATTATTTTCGCGTCGTGTGTAGATACAAAAAAAAAAAAAAAAAAAAATTAATGTATACAGTAACACGCGGCTTGTCGGGGACCCGTGTATTCGTGTACGACAAAAAAACCGTACGAGTCGATCTTGATAATGGCGTAAAAAAGTGTTTGAAAAATGAAAAAAAAAAACACAAATTAACAACAATTGTCCGGCAAAAGTATCGGGGAATTACGAATAATCGTCAAATTGTTTAAACGCGGCCAAGCGAATAGGCTCGCTATGGTCCAAGGTAGGCGGGCGTTCGGCGGGATATATTAACCGGGTGTAAAATGGGTCGAATAGACTCGTATCTCGAATAGAAAATTTATCGAAAAATCCGATCGTTTCGATGAAAACATCGTGCGGAACGTCGTCGTCGTCGTCCGGCATTTGGCGGAATAATTAATTTTCGTATTGTGTCCCGGTTGCCATGGCATAACCCGCGGTTCAACGCCGTTGAAAAACGGTCCGACTCGCAGGCAGTGAGATTCTACGCAAAGTGGTTAAGGAAGCCGGTGCCAGCGGTACGAAAAATGCTTAGAAGTGAACGGCGATTTGGCGGAAAAGTGAAGTAGATTTGTAGTAAACTAAATGTACCGATAAAACCTATTGCATACGATTATAATTTTTTTTTTTATGACGAAACGGCCCCCTTACTTTTCGAATACGCCTCGTGTTACCGGTGTATTGTTTAATGAAAACGCGCCGTTAGATTTTTGTCTCCGGCAATATTTCGTTAAGACGAATATTCAAAAGTCGAATGTACGACCTAACCAAATTTTAAAACCCCCGAAAATTAAAAAAATAAGATGTGCCCCCCACTTTGTATTTTTTAAAAAAAAATTTGATCAAGGTATTCCACAATTTAAAAATTGAAAAATGTCTGCACATTGTAAAACTTTATACAAATAAATTTAAAACTATATTAAAAAAAAAAAAAAAAAATAAAATTATTTACTTAATCAATAAATTACATACAAATATTAAAACCCCTGAAAATCAACAAAATAAGAATTGCCCCCTCTTTGTATTTTTTCAAAAAAAATTTGATCAAGTTTTTCCACAATTTAAAAATTGAAAAATTTCTGCACATTGTAGAACATTATACAAACAAATATCAAACTTTATTAAAGAAAAAAAAAATATTTACATAATTGGTCGAAAACGACATTTGTTCGAAAACGACTTAACCGAATTTTAAAACCCCTTAAAATCAAATAAATGAGAAGTGCCCCCTCTTTGTATTTTTTCAAAAATAATTTGATCACGTTTTACACAATCGATTGGCAATGTATAATACGTAGTAGGATCAAAAAGTTCCCGGAATTTATTTATAGAAAAAAAACAATTTTTCTTATCAAATATCTGTTTATTGGAATTAAAAGTTGACATTATTAGCTATCTGTAGGTTTTGTCGTTAAAATTACATTAGTCTCATGTGAGTCGTAATCGTGTCCATAAAAAATCAAAAAAATCACGTGTTGTCAAATCACAATTGAAGGTCATGTTGATTGTGTTCTTCGACAATGAAGGGTTAGTTCACTGGGAGTTTGTACCTAATGGACAAATAGTCAACTCAAGTTTTTATATTGAAGTTTTAAAGCGTTTAAGAGATTCAATTCGGCGAAAAAGGCAAAGAAAATGGGAAAATGGTTGGTTTTTGCATCATGACAATGCACCGTGCCACTCGTCTTTTGCAGTTCGGCAATTTTTAACGGATAAAAAAATTTCTACAATTCCACAACCCCCTACAGATAGCTAATAATGTCTACTTTTAATTCCAATAAACAGATATTTGATAAGAAAAATAGTTTTTTTTCTATAAATAAATTCCGGGAACTTTTTGATCCTACTACGTATAATAGCAAACGGATTCCCACCGAGCTCGGAAGACCTTGCGCTGTAGCCGGGCGTCAACGGAAACGTAGCCGTTCAACTCGACGGGGGGGCGTGCGCTGTGGTAAGCTTTTTCGTTACTACAACAGACGGAGACGGCACGAACACCGGCGCGTACCCGGCCAAGAGGAGCGAAAAAAGCGAAAAATACGAAAGACAACCAAAAAAGCAATAGTAGAAAAAAAAAAAAATAAAAATAATAATACGTTTTGTTATGGCGTTCGATGGCGAGCCGCGAGTACTTTGCGCACGGTGTATACGCCAGCCCGGATTCGCGACATATTATTATTGTGTACGATTATCGATCGTCGGTCGTCCGACGGCCGTGGGGTTTGACTCGCGCGCGTCGAACACGCACGCACACGTCGAACCCACTACGTGACAAAGGCTTTGACCGCAAGAGCAGTTTTCGGGATTATCGTTGTCGATGCTGTCGCGGGATATCGTATTTTATTATTATTATTATTATTATTATTATTGTGACCCCGGGGCATATAGACGTCGGGCCGACGGGAAAGAATTTCAGACCCGGCGACAAGACTCGTCTTACGAAACCCTACGGCCTTCAGTGGCCGTTCCGCGCGGTATTGCCGCGTAAAAAATAATAATAAAAAAAAAAAACCACCTAGGATTTTCCCCTTATTTGTGAAAAATCAACGGTGTTGCCGTACAGGGGCGAACGCAGGATAAACTTTCGGCAGTTGCAAAAATGTACAAACGTTCATAAATATATCGCACTTTGTCACTCGATACCGGGGGGGGGGGGTGTCCGAACAGTTACGATGCTATCTAAGAAGCGCGCATACGAACAGGAGAATCGAGCATTTAATACACACTGGGAGAAAGAATTCCTTTTCGTAGAATGAAACGGTAAGCCAATGTGTCTCTCATGCCAAGTAAAACTTTGTCACAGTTCACGGCCAGTTATCTAAAACGCCATCACGACACTAACCACAGTGGTTTTAATAAAGATTTTCACGTTGGCTCTCAGTTAAAGAAAACCAAACTGAAATCACTCAAGGAAAGAGTAGGGTAGTAGTACTCTTCATGGTCAGAGTAGGGTTATGTCAATGTTTACCAAGGAAGCAGATTTAATAACCGAAGCTGGTTTCAAAATTTATTATTGCAAAAGCGAAAAAGCCTTACACAGAGGGGGAGTCCATTAAAAAAAACATGGCACAAGTTAGGTTTCTGATTTACAACCATAAATTAAAAAACTGCAGAAACTGATGCAACGAAATTCCCGTTGCTGGACACACAATAGAGAGGCGAGTTTCTGTTATTAGTGCGGATATACAAAAAAAAAATCGAAGCAAGTGTTTAGCACCTTAAGCCTGGCACTGGACGAGTCTACTGGTATTAAAGACAAGCCACAACTAGCCATATTTGCGAGTTATGTGTCAAAATACTTGGCGATGGCGGACGAACTCTTAGACCCGGGTTACTTTGAATAATACTACTCGGGGTTGTGACATTAAAGAGGCCCTGGATGGGTTGTTACAGATAAACGCAGTGCCTATCAGTAATATTGTGAACTTGTGCGAATTGCGCTTACAAATTATCAGCCAGATTTCAAACAAACTTACAGAAAAAATGAACACTCGACAAAAGCATTTCTCATAAGTAAAACAACAATGTGAATAACAATGTATTGTGTAGTGTAAAACATAAATGTCCCTTCATTTGATTTAAAATGAAAAATGTGTCTTAATTTTCTAAACATCGTTGTACAATGTGGCTCGCCTCGAATTAGCTTTATAAATTTGCGGTTCCCAAAGTTAACGTTAGTGGCCACCCCTGCTCTATATTAATCGATTTTGTTCGTAAGTCTCGCGGGAAACTTTGAAATATCTTCTAAATTCCTCCTAGGTCAAGTAATTTATGTTTATCGTTTTTCCTCACATTATTATTATTATTATTTTTTTTTTTTGGGTGGGGGAGGGAGGTGCGATCCCTTAAAACCTCCCCTGTTCCCGGACGAACCGTAAACGGAATAACTATTTTTTTAATTTTTTGGTCGTGTTTTTTAGAACCGCTGCAATATTCCGATTAGCGTAGCGCCTCACGCCGGAATATGGAATATTTACCCCGAATACTTTTATTGGCACGTTATAGACGCGGTACCATTTGTCGTCGCGTACACAGACATCAATGGGCATTACCCTATAAATCCTATCATTCCGAATTTCCCATTCGCCCTTTGCAGGCTCGGCCTGGTCAAGTGTATTTGCGAATTGGGCCGATTTAGAATTGGGCGTTGAAAGCTCATTGTTTACACGTGGGCAGGCGACGGGAAAGAACGCGTTCGATTTTATACTGAACACTGAACGAAAACCGACTTTAAGCTGAATTCACCGCCGAAGTTTAATATATACACATGAATTATTAATTAATGATAAATAACGAAAAATGGCCCGGACACACAATCCGAATCGATTCTGGAAAGTGTTTCCGTGCGGATCTATACGGGTCGGTTAGGTACAGTAGAACACTGATCACAATCCGGACGTTCAATTATACAAACGATCAAAAAAAAAAAAAAAAATAATAATAAAAAAAAAAAAAGATCTTTTAATAACTCATAATCGTATTTCGTGTATAAGCCAAGTCCGTGTTTATAGGGATTGTGATGAAGATAATATAGATACACGAAACGTGAAAATAGTTCTTAGCGTACTCGAAAAAAAAAAGGAAAACGAAACAGGAAGACGGTGATATGGGGCTTAATACGGGCCGTCTCATTCGGAATCTTTTGAAGCTGACCTAACACCGCTAAATTTGTTCAGTTAAGGAGATTAAGAGACTCGGCAGCCCTAAAGGGAAAGTCAACGATCAAACAGACTATAATATCATCATTTTTTAATCCTTTAAATCAGTGTTTCCCAACCGGTGGTCCGCGGTCCCGTAGATTTTTCTTTCGATTTCTATTACAAATTAATTATTTTTTTTTTTTTTTTTAATAGCGACAAAAATTACGACTTATTGAGGAACCGTATAATATTATACGGTTATCTTATCGTTGTTGCTGCTGTAGACCGATAAGCATTTTCCACTTTTACAAGTGTGTAGGTATCAGAGTAATAAATTGAAGTATAATTATATATTAGTCAAGTATAGTAATAAAATGTAAAGTAAAATAATAAAAGTTAACATTTTTCGATAAATTTTCTGTATTCTTGTTAATGAACAAAAAAAAAAGTATTCCTAGTTTTCGTAAAATTGACGTGGTCCGCGACCTATAAAATATTGTCGAAGTGGTCCGTGGCGGTAAAAAGGTTGGGGAAACACCGTTTTAAATAATAAATTCGATTTTTTTTTTTTCTTTTCAGTTTTATGACATTCATTATTTGTTCATATTGCACGCATGTGAATTTTAATGTGTTATATTTCGATTATTTGGACGTCTGTGTACCCGGACCATCCTTGGCGTAAATTAGTCCGGATAATACACGACATTAAATTTGTTTCCACCCGACATTTCTACGTACCAGCAAGCGTCTAACACGAGCGGCTGGTTTTTTTTTTTTTTTTATCAACCGACGTCGGTTTTATGCGGTAAAAAACAACACAGCATTTGTTGTTTTCGATATAATTCGCTCACGTATCGGTTACCGTACGCGTCATAATATTAGGGGTGTTGACGATTGGCGTCCCGACGCAGTGTCGTACAACGACCGGCTTCGACACCCGGCAAAGTCCTCTGAGGATTACGGGCTCGTGAATGCGGCCGTCACCGTTGTACGTACGTAGTCGTTATTCCTGCGCGCACGGCACTCGACGACAGCGAGTCCGGCGGTTCCGCCGGCGTCGTCCCGACAGTCGACCGGCGACGCGGCGTCCTCGCTAAATCAATCGGGTTAATTTGAACATTCGGGAAACGGGACGGTTTAGTCCCGGGTGACGTCAACGATGACGTCCCGGGAGAAACAAAGGCACGACGTCGTGTATTCGTGTAGAACGACGCTTTATCATACGCGATTGTTTTTTTTCATCGTAAGGAACGTATTGTTTTTTTTTTTTTTTTTTTATTAAAATCCCAGCGGCGAAGATGTGTGCGTGTTTCTTTTCCGCCTGGAAACAACTTTTCTACTAGAAATCTCGCTCCGAACGAACGACGACCAGATAGTGTTTTTTTCTGTTTTTTTCTTGTTTCGTCCGGTTGGCCCGTCGAGGAAGTCATTTGTTTCGACCGTTCTTGTGGCTTCCTTTATAACGAGGGGAGGATGGGGGGGGGCGGAAACGGGAATATTTACGCAATAACCGTTTTCGAATTAGTCGTAATTCGGTAAAACATAATCGTACGGACTACTTAAAATTCCCATCGGATACTTACGTTAAACATTTCTGGAACGTGGTCTATTTTTGAGCAATTTGTAGTCGTTTGAAATTTTCTCAATTATTTGGTTTTTTAAAAACACTCGACAATTTCACACAAGATTTCGCACATCCATACGTCGTTCATTTGTCCATACGCGTTTGAATCGATAATCGTATAAATCGAAACGACAAAAACGATAATTACCATCACGGACTGAAATCAGCGTGATTAGTTCTTATTTTTTGTATTTTTTTTTTTTTTTTTTTTTTTTATGTAAAAAGTCAGCGGCACCCCAGTCCGAAAGCCATTGCTCTCAAACTATACAAACAAAATAATATTTCCTAATCTAACCGAAAAATGTATTGGTTTTAAATATGACGTGTACAGTGTGCCTTTCCCCCCACCCTGTTTTTAAATTACTTTTCAACCAGACATCAGGGGAGATTTCTGGTGTATGGGAGAAAAAGTTAATTTTTTAAGAAACATGATGCATATACTTACTCTAATTAGTACATTAGAATAAAACTCACGTTTAATCCATTACTGGATGGTCTCCCCCTCATAAGATTGTCATTAATGAATTCTTTATCATCACATTTACTTATTGTGCAGCGTGCAAAAAAAAAAAAAAAACCCGGAAAAAAAAGAGAACGCAACAACGGTTTTTGTTAATTTTGATTCAGTATTTTTGTTTGAATTCAGTGAAAAATAATCATGAAATGTTCGCCGAATACATTATAGAAACACTTTCTAGCCGCGGTGGAATATTAAAAACATTCTAGAGATTTTTAGATTATGTATGGCTATATGATAATTTCGAGTTTTCTCTTTGTTTTATGACGTGAATAAAAATCGTTTCGGCCTCGTAAAAATACACAACAATGTGTCGTTATTTTTGGTCTGATAACAACTTAAGTATAAATTTCATCGTCGTTTTCACAGGAGGGCTGAATTTACACCCACCCCGCGACCGCCGAAACATCAGGATTAATCGATTAAATGAATTATCTGACCTACACGTTTAAAATTCGAATTGTTCCGCGAGCCATACAAATCGAATACATACGAGTGCCCGAAGAGTAATAAAGCGCGAGAATTATGAAAAATTGTACGTGTTTTTTTTTTTTTTTTGTCTTTATCACATATATTTATTTCGTTCGCCGACGGAAATTTCATTCGAAAACTTTCCGGCGGAATTATATATATATATATATACATATATATATACGCGCGTTAATACGATTCCGCCGGGGTGTACACGCGCAGTTTGTACCGGACTTAAAATCGTTTTAGTTTTCGTGTTTTTTTTTTTTCGCTACTGAACACACACACTGACGCTATATAAATTATTATATATACGTATATACATAGGTGATATCCGACCAAAGTTTTCGAATAACCGATTAACGTGTCGGGAATTGCTCGGAAACGGATTGCATTTTTTTTTTTTTTTTCATTTCCCCTCCCGCCCCGCCAGTGCATACCGAATATCCGTCGACCGTTTTGTCGATACGACCAGTGTACGATACAACGACATTTGCGAGCTCGCGCCAAATCGGAATATTTTACTATAAACCACAGCGATTTTATTTATTTATTTTTTTTTTTTATCGCAATTATATATTCCGACAGGAATTGAAAACGCACGCGTTTCGAACGAACAACGAAAAACGTATCGGCCGAATCGCCGTCCGGGCACGCGGATGTATCGTATTACGTGTCTTACGAGTCTATTAAAAAAAATATTAAAAACACAATTGAATATGCACGGTATCGTGTTATTTAAATTATACTCGTCACACAAAATACAAAAAAAATAATAATAATAACCCCTGGTATTCGTTTGTAACTACGAAATTGTCCGCGTTTATTCGTTTGAAAATTGTCGAACCGTTTTCGAACGGGCCAAATCGATTTTATTCGCATTATACCAATAAAAAAAAAAAATAATAAACTAAAAAATAAACTAGACGATTTGTACCGCATCCGGTATCATAAGTATTCGGCGAAAACGTCAGGTCTCTACGATATATTTTTAACTAAATTACTAAAACAAAATCGAAAATAACACAAACTGATATTACCGTTTTTCTGACGTTATTTCCCAATTATTAATAAAACCACGAAGAATATAAAAAAAAAAAAAACCGAAATCAAATATTTCTGGTAAAAAAATGTGTTCACGGAGAGAGAGAGAGAGAGAGAGAGAGAGAGAGAGAGAGAAAGCGTACGTCACCAATAGTTAAACAAAAATCAAAAAGTAGTAAATTGTAATATTTTTAAGTAGCGAAAAACAACGCGCCTTTAGGTATTGAATTTTTTTTTCCTCGTTATTTTACTAACGGAATTTCGTTAGTTTTTTTTTCCTTCATTATTTTATCCGGGAAATGTTTTTGATATTTTTAATGATCTAAAAACCCCCGTCTAACCGATATTGTATTCGTTAATTGTAAATGTCGTACGATTCCTTTCGTATTTGCTGAATAAAAAGCACTTTAGTACGTATTACGTTTAAACAAAAAAAAAAAAAAGAACACCGAACAAACAGAAACGTCATATTCCGTATACTATGTATTAAAGGTGCGTACTGGCTTTATATTTTTTTATTTGTGTTTATATGATTATATCGTAGTTCGGCAATCCGGATTCGTTATGTCACGACGTGTCCCCTACCCCGGGTTCCCGTGCGTAGTACTTTTTTATTTCTATTTATTTTGCCTCCTACCGATACAACGGCAATAACGTTTCTTCCATCTCTCCGCCTGCCCGCGAAGGTCGCATTAATAAATTAAAGAGTTTCCCGGTGTTATTTACTCGAATTGATTGTCAGGGGCCCTTTTTTTTTTTTTATTCTTTTTGTTATTGTTTTTGTCCGTTTTATTTTTTATCCGTTTTATTTGTTGTGTCCGATTCGGAAGAAGCCAATTTGTCCATTGGCCACGGTCATATATCGAATACGAATCCGGCGGAGTGCGCGGGCCCGCGTGTGTTTGCGCGAACTTTCGAGTTGAGAAAACAAAAGCGACACCTTTCTTTGACCTCCCCCCCCCCCCGTACGTTGGATTTTCGCCAGCCGGATGTAAGAACGCTGTAGAATTCGTTACTTACGATTATTTCGGTTGTGCCGATATGAAAAAAAAAAAAAAAAATAAATAAAAAAAAAATATTAGCGGTTTCCCGTCCGTCCGTCCGCCGCCGCCCCGGGAACGGTAAAAAACGAAGAAAAAAAAAATAATAATAATAATAAAAAATACAACGTAACGGCGCCGATTATAAATAATTCGACATTTGCGTTCGAGAATTAAATTTCACGAACGTGTCGTGTATTACGAAAATTTACAATTGTAGTCGTTGCGATTATACGATTGTGCGGTGACCCGGAAACGCGTATTATTCGTTTGCGTTCTAGGCGAACGTAAACCGACCGTTTTACAGTGTGCCGTACGGTATTATTCATATTCATTTTGTGTTTGTTTTTTTTGTGTTTTTTAATCGTATACCTCCTCGCGGTTATTATTAGTTACAAAACCAAATTACATCTGTGTTTAACCGAAAACCGTAATTGTAAAATCACGTACGGGCGGGCGGCTGGCGTGTAACGCACGCGTATCATTTTGGGATTTCCTCTCGGAATCATCCAACAATAATACGATAATAATTGATCTATTCAATTGTGCAGGGTGAAAAATATAAAAAAAATACTCGTTCGTCAGATGTACGGTACACGGCGGCGGCGATCAATCACCGAGTGGATGGGATGCGACGTACTTATATTGTTCGGTCGCGTCGTACCGGTACCTACAACACGGGTACAATAAAAAATAAAATAAAAAAAAAAAATCTCCAGGGATTTCTATAACGTCGCCATATCGATCGTTCCGCGGTTTGCCGTTGAAATAATAGTAATCGCGTTATAAAAATATATATATATATATATATTCGAATATCCTAATAGTACATATTATACAAATAATAAAATATCACGAATTGAATCGACCTAGGAATATTCGTACAATATTGCTACCTTTTTTTTTTTTTTTTTTTTTGTATTTAAACCTAAGATCAGTCTTCAACGATTCTCCAGTATTGCCCGTTATCACACGAATTGCATCCTCGTTTTGCTTTGCTTTTTGATTCTGGATTTTAATTTTAAATTACAGTTATAATCAAACTGTATTGATTGTCACTAGATCGATACAACTGTACGTTTACAAATGTCACCACCCCTGGTGAAAATGGCATTTTTTTTTTTTTTTTTTTTAATTCCAAATCTCGTGCGCGTCACCAGTTTTCACACATTTGAAAACCTTCGATCATAAAAACACAATGAACAATGAGGTATTCGTTATTCCGCGTTCGTTGAATTCACGTCGCATAATTAATTGACGGTTCGTTTTAGAGTGGGTCCGTAAGGTATTGGGCTCGGAATATTTTAGGATTTATCGAAACCGTACAACTAAACGCGGACGAGAAGACTAATAGCACGTAATAGCAAACGTGCCTACACGGTTAGAATTTGTTTTACAATATTTGTGAAAAATATTATCGTATACGATTTCAAATAACATAATAAAACCTATGTAGACCAGCGTGTCCGAATTTTTTTCTTTATTCCACGCCCACCCTTGTAGATTTTCAAAAAAACTTCACGCCTGCCCATTCCCCCTACCCAAACAGTATTAAAAAACCGTAATATGATCATAATTATGACAATATTATTATTAGGTACTATACAGAGCTTTTATATTTTTGATGTGAACTTTGCAATTGTTTTTTTTTCACATCAAGTCATCGATCCTCGGGGAAATTGTTGATAACGCACAACGAACGTCGTTTTCCACATCCAATCGATTTCTTTGTTTGCTTTTTATTTGTAAATATGTAGCAAAGCACTAGTTTCATTTTTTTTGTCAGCGTGTTCATATTACGTTCAAAAAATGTTTTGTCCTTGCCATTGTGTTGAGAATGAACGTTGTCCAAACGTTGTTTTAGTTACGTACGTCTCATAGAATTATGATATAATTTTGATAAAACTTTAAACTGCAAATGACACATTGAAGTTTCTCTTCTCTCCATTCACACCGATGGAGTCTACATTGTTGACAAAATAGATGGGATTTTTGTACGCGTACGTTTTCAACGAAGCGAAAAATCGTTTGATCATCCCCCACCCCCACAAAAAAAAAAAAAAAATAATCAAAAAAAAAATAACACTAAATACCTCCTCACTTTGTTGATCATTTTACAACATGTTGGGAAAATTGTACTCTGGACGCTGTCTGTCTCTACGGGTTGTTATGCCGTTTTTAATTAATCCAAAGAGTCCGCTGGTCCTTAATATTACGCGGGCCAATCCATTTGTTTCTTTTTTTTTTTTTTTAATGCCTATCCGCATAGAAATGTTTTCCTACCGTTCGTTCTAACTTTATCATATACGCCGACTTTTGCTCGAAATGTGTAAATTTTATTAATCCGAAAGGGCCCCCCCAGGCACCGTGGCCGCCGGGAGCGCATTCGCACTTTTCAGCGACGTCCGCTATAAGTCTTGATGCGCTCTTGAGAACCGTGAAATATTTAATCGGTTAAAAGCCACCGACCGACGGCTGTCAACTTTCCACCCTCTGCGCCCTAAATTTCACCGCGCCCCCGTACCCGACGGTAGCGACGGGAGTGCATTATTAATATTTCCGTCTCTGTCTACCGAGTGTTCGTTATTTATTTTTATTTTCCCGTTGTCCCGTTCCCGTTGAAATCAATTAGAATTTCCATTACAGACGACACGATTTCAAAAACCAAACTATTATAATAATAATAATAACTAGCGTTATTTCGGGATTACTCGACATATTATTCGAAAATTTTAGCGAAAAAACGTAAATCCCACGATTTATACACAAGACGTTATTAAGTAGACGTTGAAATAATATCGTAACCGTTATTATTATACGGATTACCGGTGCGTTTAAACAGAAACGAAATTCAGTTGTTCCTTCCAGCACGTGCGCGTCGTAAAAACCGTTGTAGGCAGCGTTGATTTTTAAACAAGGCACGTCTAAGTTAATTATTTTCATTTGCATTAAATTAAAATGAGTGTTTTTTTTTTTTTAATTATTCTTAACGTAAATCTCGCGGTAACGTGCGTCTAATATTAGGAAAAACGCAAAAAAAAAAAAAAAAAAAAAAAACCAAACAAAATTCGTCTGGCGTATTTTTCTAAATTATTGTATCAATCGCGTTCTCCCCTAATTTGTATAGATTAGCCCGAGCGTTTCTTTACATTAGGACTTGGGGTTTTTCAAAAAAAAAAAAAACGGAAAAAACCTAACGATTCGGCTTTGGCGCGAAATCATATCGGTGTTTTACCGACCGCCGGGCAATCAAATGATTTTCGCGCCGATAAAAACACCGCTGTTTCGCCTAAAAATCGCGTTATTATTGTCACGTCGATTTAGGGTCCGGGACAAGGCGTGAATCCCGGTCACAGTGACGGTATAGGCGCGTACGATCACCGCCAAAACGGGTACAGTGTTTCTAAAATCGCCGGCAGATTCGCGTATTTAATCGACGGAATTTCGTTACCGACCGCCCGCGTTCATATTTATTCGTTACCGACCGATTTGTTCGCCGGAGCAATACGATTTATTTCGCCCGCATAATATCGTCCGCGAAATAAGTATGCCGTATTTAACGTGACGATTTTCAACGGGCAATTTACGGCGTCACTGCAATATTATCGTCGGTGACGTTTTCGTAACGGCCCGTCACGCACCGGCGATTGTTCGCCAAAGCCGTTATTCCCGAACGATATTGCGCATTTTTCGAGAAAAAAAAAAACGTAGAATTTTATCGGAGGGCCGCGGACAAATGCCGAATAACATTCCAAGAACCGTGAATCGCGCGTAAAGTTTTTTAATGACCCACTCGAGACATAATACGTATATGCGCGCGTACAATAAGTCAAATACGTTTTGTACATTTTTTTTTTTTTTTTTTTCACCATTTTTTTATAACCCCCGAGAATAGTTGTATTTTCCCAATTGATTGGCGTAAACTTTTCCGGCAATAAACACGACCGACAAATTTCATACTACACGCCCCGTTATATTTTATACGATAGTTCCCGTTCGAAAATAACTTATTAAATTCACCAGTCTTTTTTGGTATTTATTTGGTTTCTGTGGTTTATGTAGAATTTTTTTTTCGAATATCTTCACACAAGGCGTACATCGTAAGTCGTTCTTACGGCCGTATTAAAATATATATATATATATTTAAAAAAAATCCGTAGGTACAATTGTTGTTATGTTAGGCGTTTGATGATCATCGACGGAAATCGTAAAAATCGTAGAATTTCGAGTATCGCGTTCCGATTAAATGCGGGCAAAAGCATTTTTTTTTTTTTGGCTCCATAAAAACGCTCGACGTTACGAGTCGAACTATGCGATGATTTAAGCCTTTCAAATTACGAACCGATACGTTTTTTTTTTAAATTTTTAATTTATCGATACGATATGTAATCGTTGCCATTCTATGTCCATCTACAATAACGGCATCCTTTCAGCGTTTTTTTTTTTTTTTTTTATATTTATATTATATACTCGCGCTTTATACCCGCGAGTATATAATATTACGATTACAACACCATAATATAATATAGTAATATCACACGTATTGTACGTGCGGATACTATTTTTATTCGCGTAGTAGGTATACATATAATACAGTTCACCCGGGGGATGAAAAAAAAAAAAAAAAAAAAAAAAAAAGCACTTGGGCAAATGATGCGAAAACACACTGCTCGGAGAGTCGTCGGTGTTGTTTTATAATGTAACTTCTCGCGATTGCGAATTCATGTGTCGCCCCTCTACGCGGCCGCCACCCGGCAAACCGTCTCGTCGGGCCGCGCACTGCCGTCGCAGCGCCGGGGAGAACGTTTCGAAACACCCCGCCCGCGAATATCCGCGGCGCGCGGACGACGTTTTTTTTTTTTTTTTCACTCTCTCTCTCTCTCTCTCTCTCTCTTTTATTTCCTTTTTTTCCCATCCCACCCCACCCCGCTCTGCTTTTTCGAACAAAAGACGTTCTAGTGGGTGTATTATTATAATACTGCGCCGGATCCTTTCGTCGGGGATCCATCGCCGCCGCACAGTGATATACACGCGCGTTACCGGCGTTCTACGCGTCTATTATACGCACTCTGTACAATAATAAGAATAACAACTATACCGGCGGAGACGACGACGACGACAATAAAAGCCGTCGGCGGCGCACGTGTCGGCGGATGGCCGGGGCAGCGACGTTAATTTAAAATTCACCCGCCGGCCGCGCCACCGCCCCGGCCCTCGGAAATCTCTCGCCGGAAGTATTTGCGCGTGTTAATTCACCGCCCGTTTTATCAACGGCAATAATAATAACACCAATAACATCAATAACCACGATGGTGATAATAATTTGTTATCAGCTTTCGGTTACCGGTAGAACCGCGGTAACATATTATTATTCCGCGCGGACGGACTGTCGACACTAGAGGCGGATACCGCAACGTCGTTATGTTAAAACGCAATTAATTCGCACAGACACCCGTCGACAAATTTTGTGCGCGTGCGGCAGGGTGTGGGGGAGTGAAGGGGGGCAAAGAGATAAGCTATCGTGTAAGGCTAAGGGCGGGGCCGGAGGGGGTCAGGGGTCTAGCCCCCACAATCGAATTTCGGGGACTACGGGGACCGAACGCCGGCCGTATATATATATAAAAAAGTCGGATCCGTTTCGAGTCGATGCGACGACAGGCATCGCGGGCTCCGTTTTAATTAAACGAATCCGGCGGCGAGCCGGCGCTTTTAGAATAATATTATTATAATTGTAGTCCCCCGCATGCACACGAACGTCGTATGTGTTATTTACCGGAATCTGCCGCCGCCGAGTTTCGATATTATTACGGAAACAACTGTCCCGATGCCCTGCTCGAAACGGTTGCTGCTGCCGCTGCTGCTGCTCCAGCTGCCGTCGGCCGCGCGCCGACGAACTCCCGACGTCCCGGCGTCCCTATACCTCGTCGCCAATACTCCCCGAACGCGTAACCGGCAGCAGCTTACTCGAAACGCGCGTACAATATTAACATTCACGCGGCATCGCGTCGCCGCCGGTCCGCACGCCGAACACACGCTCTCGTAAAGGCGAACAAACACACGTCGCGTGGTCGCCGCGGTCGGATGAGAAGGGTACACGCCGCTATTGATTTTACGGCCACTTGGCGATAGGCACGCGGCAGTATACGCAGGAGGAGATGTATTCCTTTTTTGGAAATTCCTGTGCCCCGTGGCCCGTTCTCGTCGGCGGGGTAAAGTAAAAACAAAAAAAAACAAAAATGACGCCACAGCGACATTTCGACGTCTTCAGAGAATTATTTCGCCAGACAACTCCCCGGTAACGATCGAACCGTGGTTACATAAAATAATATGTGTACTCGTCTAGCTCTTGGTCTTGCGGACTCCGATCTCGGCCTTGATCTCGGCATTAGCCTTTGTCTTGCCGTATATGTTTTCAATAGTCTGTTGCCCCGACAATCGATTCGAACTGGAAAATTAAATGTTTGAATCGTCGTATTACAAATATACGAGTATATAAAACGTTATAAAGAAAATATTTAAAAAAAAAAACTCCCCCTCTGAAGACATAGTAAAAATGTTGTCGTCTATACTTCTAATGTTTGGCCTAAGTCCACCGGGGTACGCAGAGTACCGTCGGAACTCCGCAATCATTTTTTTTTTGCTATATCGCTTGTTAGAAAGTCAGTGACTGCGAACGCCGCTGCGACGGGCTCTGGTACAACTATAAGGCGCGATACGTTATACGGATTTTCCGGGCCTGATTTCGATGGTTTTTGTTTTGCAGGAGTTTCGTGCGGCAAAGCGCCGCGAATCATCGAACATCCCACCAACACGACGGTCGGCGTCCACGAACCGGCCACGCTCAACTGCAAGTCCGACGGGCAACCGCAGCCCGGCACCCGGTGGTTCCGGGACGGCCGTCCCGTCGACGTGGCCAGCAGCGTCCGCAAAGCCCTGTTGCCCGACGGATCGCTGCTGTTCTTGGAGGCAGCCCAGGGTAAACGGGATTCCGACTCCGGCACGTACTGGTGCATCGCTTTCAACACGTTCGGCGAAGCGGTCAGCCGAAAAGTCAACCTGGTCGTCACCTGTGAGTATATATTCGAATATTACATTTGTATGGTTCCCTTTGAGTCGATAACAATTAACCCCCTCCCCCCCCCGTTAATCGTTTTGTTCCCGAACCGAATACGTTTTTCGTAATTTACTACGGCGAGTAATACAAACAAACCCAAACCGTAACTCATATTACCCGTAATAAAATTAATTTAGAATATAATTTTTCGGTTTTCCTATGATTTTGTTTTCCGTCAACAATTTTTGTACCGGAAATCTCGCTCTGGTTATCGACTTCAGGGTTAGTGTCTGGTAGTGAATTTTCTCTAGCTGATGCGTTGAAGAGGTCAACTTTATGATTTTCCTTATAGTTTTCTTAATAATCGGGAAAAAAAACGGGAC
Source organism: Tuberolachnus salignus (assembly GCA_956483605.1). Taxonomy (NCBI): domain Eukaryota; kingdom Metazoa; phylum Arthropoda; class Insecta; order Hemiptera; family Aphididae; genus Tuberolachnus; species Tuberolachnus salignus. The sequence goes on from OY101438.1 coordinate 20,380,542, forward strand.
TATTTATGCAATAACTATATCTGTTTTTTGTTATTGTTGTAATTCAGTTAAAAATAATCGTAATCATTAGTGAGAAATCGAAATACGGCATAAAAATAACGCGGTATATAATCTCATTAATAAATAAATATTATCGACTAAATAACATTTAACGGTTATGTAAAACGAGCGATGTTTGAATAAAGTCAAAATATTTTTAATATTTGTCTGAAAATTTTGGACAGTGACGTTAAAATCGTACGCGTCAGTTTTATGAATATTCTTTTCCTTTATCCCACGGACACGATGTCAGATATTATTATTCTCACCCTCCACGTCCCTTGTTCATCTTCATTTCCTTATTTGCCCCACGTGCCCTCATATCGACCCTCCTAAAGAAGATGGACTTTTTAGAATTTTTCAAAAGGGCCGTCTAATTCTGCATTTCGATATTTTAATATTTTCGTTTAATTTTATAGGAAATTTCAATTGTTTTTTTCAAAGTTATTTTTCGGTAATCGATTCACCAGTCGACGTTTGGAGAAAATTTAATCGTATAAAAAAGTCAATCCGGGTCATCCGCCTCTGATATGCTTACCTGTATTTAATATCTCGCCCGACACTATCGCTTGCGCTTATTTCGTACATCTCTTCGAATTTTTTACCGTTTCTTTTCCTCTCGACTTATTGTCGCCGTACAATCTCTATCGATATTTTCTCTCGTTATGCCGCCACGCTCGCTATAATATTTATAGATTTTCATACCAATATGAATAATGGATCAATGTATATAATATTAACCGGACGACGGTTTATAAATAATAAAATCCTAGTTACGTTTTGCCGGACGAGCGCGCGTAATGTGTATCGGAACGCGACCTGTAATTTTTTTTGTTTTGTCGATACCGTGTACATTTTTAACCGCAAGAATGAGTTACAACAACGGCAACACGCTGCTAAATAAATAAAAAAAATGATATATTAAAAGTGCGTTATACTGTTTATATTCATGAGTATTACGTTAAGTACGATGACACACGGGTATGATACTAACATCTATAATAATTGAAGAAAACTACCGTGAGCAAGACCAAGTCGGATGTGTGCATAGGTAAAGGTTCCTATAAAGGTTTGAAGCAAGTTGCCCCGTGGGCGGGAAAAGTGGAGGAACATTTTATCGTAAACGTAGGGATTGTTAAAAACGAAAAATAAAAAAAATTCGTTGCGATTGCAAATAGAACGGGAAAACCTACGAGATAAACGAAAACCGTATACCGTCTAAACTGATGTCTGATGTCGAAAACAGACGATAATACCTCGAATGATCGGTAATCTTCATTATATTAGTCGGGGGGAGAGGAGGGTTATTATACAGTTTTAATTTATAGAATTAATTTGGGCTTATGGTGCCCAAATCTGGGGTTGCGCCAAGCCAAGCCAAATAAAAAATATCCAATCATTCCAATCAATTTGGCTACGCCAAATAACTTTTGATCCTTGGTTCGTCAGCAACCACTCTCGTCATAAAGACCTTATTGTTGAGACAGTCGATAACATTACCAAAACATACTACAAACAATTCCACTCCAGATTTTTTCTCCATTCCAACCCATTCGTTTCAAATCAATACTCTCTTACGCTTCCGAACTCACCCTCCACACATCGTCTCACAAGACGCTGGTGCCCGTGATCTCCTGATCTAGGCACTCGATCCTACAACAAAAAATTCTAAAAATTGTACATAATAAGGAGTCCTATCACTGGATGGACTCCCTTATCTCCGTTTTCATGTTTACATTTATGTTATTTTTGTAAATTTGCTTATCGTGCCGATATTGTACAGATTGTAAATGTTATTTTCCTAATAAAAAAAAAAAAAATAATAGAATACGGAGTTTTGAGTGTGCCGTGTGTATTTATTGTGTGTGCGTGTGCGCGCGTGTCGTGCGATCATTAATCAAAGAGCTTTGCGAACGCCTCGAGGGGGAAAATAAAAATTATACGTTTTAAAGCCGAAACGTAAACGATTTAATTGGTGTAATATTTTTCCAGCGCGATTTTCCCAGGCTCTTTGACAATATTTCCCGTTGAGATGACGTGCTACTGGCGTTTGCCGTCTGCGCCCGACTAACTGACGACACGGAGAAAAAAAAATCACGCGTAATAGTACTCGTAAAAATGTTCGGATTTAGTGTACCTAATAATTAAAATAAGACAATATTCCGGAGGGTAACACACGATGCGTTTTTTTTCCGTTTTATTCCGAATAACCGAACGTCCGATACAATACGTTTAGAGTTAGCCGAGTTAATAGATTAATTAATACTCGACTCGATTTAACAAAAAAAAAAAAAAAAGCCTAAACCCTAACCCGACTATAGAATTTATTCGACATTTTTAACCGAAATTTAAAAAAAAAAAAAAATGATCGCAATTTGTCTTGACGCTAGAAAATCGTTCTCTTTTTAATGTAGTTATACAAATAGAATATTTTCTAATAGTAACATAGTAAATTGTATTTATGGGGCACAGATTTAGTTTCACGCTATGAGCACAGACAAATTTCAAATTTCAAAAATTGCAAAGCGCAAAATTATAGTTAATAATTTTCGGATTTATTTGAGGACCCCGTGATTTTATTTTTTTGTTGCCTTTAAAACATACTTTACGAGAAAAAATAAAACCTCTCGTCTATCGTGCCTCTCGTCCGATTTTGATGATTATTTTTTTATTTTTTTTTTTTTTCGAGGACACGATTTATTCCCGTATAGACCGCGTTAAAATCCGTTTTTCAATATATTTTTTTTATCTCCAACACGATAATAATCCGTTCTTTATGGCGGACGGATTTTCCCGGGTTCGCGATAATGATATTACAGTACATAACCTCAAAAAAAAAAAAAAAAAAAAAAAAAAAAAAAACGACGAAAGTAAGTACCAGCTATAAATTACAATTAGAATCGCTCGCCCGGGATAATTTAACACTGCCGTCTGCGGTGGATATGAATAACAAGAGGCGACCAAACCGATGGGTCCGGATTTTTCGATTTTACGATTTTTCGAACGGGAATGGAACACGCGAAAAATAGAGTAATTTTCACACGCCCGTAAACTACGGACGACCGGGGAACAATACCGATCGCTTCCGACCGACCGACCGATTGTCACTCGCGTCCTACGGTTTTACACCCGCCACTATTGCCGCGCGAAACGCGTTCGCAGACCGTCGCACCGGGAATCGTTAATATCGCGCCGGGGACGTTCGTCGCGGCACATAAAACGGAAACCAAAGTGCGTGACGGCGTGCACAATCGGTCGCGGCCGTCCGATCGGAATAAATTATTTATCGCGGACCGATATAATATTTGTCCGTCCCCTTTGAACCGCCCGAAAACGTAACGGACGCGTTCGTATTACGTGGGTTTTTTTTTTTTCATATTTTTTTTCGCTTATTTTTATCATCATTTGTTGCCCCGAAAGTGGATACGAATAATCGTTTTCGTACCGTACCGCCGTCGCGCCCCCTTCGACGATCCGTACGTTTTTTTTTTTTTTTTTTTTTTTTTTTTTTTTCCACGTCGACCGTTTAGTCCGTTACCGGCCTTTTATTAATAATAAAATTAATATTAATAATATTCTCGGGTTTGTAGCGAAAAACGTTTGATGACGGCCGATTTACCGCGGTACGGCGGGCGGCGGCGGCGGGCCGTCCGGTCGGTCAACATCGTTCGCCGCGCCGCGGTATAAGGGGAGTGAGCTTATTGAAGCGCAAAACAAACGGCCGGAAGCCGTTTTCTTTAGACGGCCGGCATCGACTGAAAATAAGGGGTTTTTTTTTTTTTTTTCCCCTGCCGGGCATCTAGGAGATATAGTGGATTGCGGTCGGGGAAGGCAGGGGAAGCGAAGACAAACATTGCCGGGAAAACGGTCTCGTTTGACGCGTTCCCCGGGGACGTTTACGTATCCGACGAGTGCAACGGAGAGTGAGAGAGAGGAAAAAACTACCGGCCGAAAACCAACAAAAACTTTGGGCACGTCGTCGTCGGTCATCGTTTCGTTAATTAATGGTCGCCGGTAGAAAACGTTCGCCCCCTGTAAAACGAAAAATTATAAAATAATAATAAAAAAATAAAAAAAAAAAAATTGCACCCGACAGACGGATAAACAAACGACGCACATATTGTACATGGAGATATGCGATCCGCCGGTGGTACCATTTATCGTATGACCGTAAACGTTATTGTTACGGGGCGCGCCCGGTTAATTTATGATTTTTTTTTTCGATTTTTTTTTTTTTTCGTTCAACGTTCCCGATAGTGCTTCCTCTTGTGTGTCGCGCGAGAATTAAAACGCGAATATCGAGATGGATTTACCGCCCGTTCGAACAGAGGATTGCGTATACGGGGAGTAAAAGATTTCGGGGGAAAAATGCGTATATATATATACAAAGTGAAGAGGGAAGTGCGGGAAATCGGGAGAGATAAAAAAAAAAGAAATATATATAAAAAAAAATACGAATGCCGATATACAGTGAAACGCTTTCCGGGCTTTTCTTTATGTATATGTATATATATATATATATATAAAATAATATATCCGTGTGCCTTCAAACAAATTCAATCCATTATCGCACGGATTGGATTCCGTTGTCATTTTCTCTTTGACAGTCGATTTTTTCCGCGCGTATCTCCGCCCGTTAAAGTGTAATACGCATATATTATACGGTTTGTTTGTTTTTTTTTTTTCTTTTGGTTTTGTCGTCAGAAATAAAATACCGTAAATTATCATGGTTTGTATATCTGTGTGTAGTAAAACTCTCCCTCTCGCGGAAAAAAAAAAATTAAAAAAAAATCTTTGCTAGTAGGGACCAGTGGTTATAACCAATACTAAAACGCGGTCCCGTACCTGGGTTACGAATTCTATTACCAACGGTTGCATTTTTTTTACATTTAAATGATTTCCTATTTTGACCATGACTATATCTATAGTGATATAGAAATATTCGATATTTTAAATATTCAAGAAATTTCCAACGAGACATTTTTGGACATTTAAAATTTGTATTTTTTATAATTCAGTTTACAGTTGTACATTGGTCATGTAAAAAATAGAAATATTTTTAATATCTTATCAGCATTTTTTTATCACTTATCAATTATCATAAAATGTTTTTTTTTGTTTTTATTAAAAAGCATATTATACATTTTGTATGTGCATACTACTAAACATTTGTCCATTTCCCTACATAGTTGGTTATTGCTGAAATGATAAATGAAAATTAAGAATCTTAAGATATGAAATATATAAATAAAACATAAAATTTATGTGTATTATGGTCAGTAATATTTGAGCCTACTAATACACAGTTTAATAAATCAGTAGCTAAATGTATAGGCCTATTATTGCAAGCGGGTTTCTGTTCTTCAATTATTTTGGTTATTATTATTATTTTTTGAAACCGGAGCATCTGGTGAGTTATTTTTAAATTAATTTAAAATTTCACTAAAAGCTTGTGGAATAAAATGTATAGAGTTGGTTTATCACTTTCTAGACTGGTTATCCGTTGAAGAATCGGTCCGAGTAGATTAATATTATTCTTTTAATTTATCACTGTGGTAATAACAGGGGCGGAGTAGGAACCAAATTTAGACCGGGTGTCTTTTGTCTAAGTCTATCCAGGCCACCATTTTATTACCACGACAAAAAAAAAAAAAAAAAAAGACACCCAAAATTGTTGTTTTCTCGTCGTAATTAATTCCAACACTCGCCCGGCTGTACTTTATTTGACAGTTTTTTTTTCTAGATTTCCAACAATTGTTTACTTTAAAAATTAAATCACAGACAAATTATAAATGAATATAAAATCACTATAATACAGGATCATACTAAAACAATATAACGTTTAAATAGGTTTAGTAACTAATAAAAGGAAAAATATTCTATCAAATCATCGATCGGTGTTATAATGTCCGTTTTCATAGGTATTTGCAGTGTTGCTCATTTACTGAACACAAGAGCAAAATGCTAATAAAAAAAAAAAAATGGTATTTATGTTGGAAATTGTAGAAATTGCCTTACGTACATCATAATCGTCGCATAATATATGCATTTATAGAGGGTCTGCTTTAGATACGATCGACGCGCGCGCGACGGCACAGGACGCCAAAATCAGAAGGGCTCGTGACAGGCGTCGAAATTAGAATTAATCCTTTAATGGACACTGGCTGTGTAATCCATTAAAGACGGATTCGAAATGTTATCAGAACATACAGAAATGTAGGGTGGCTTCTTTACAATTTCAGTAAGATATCTAGTTTCGAAAATGACGATTCGCTAAAATATTCTGCCGATCTCCAACTAGCTTTGACTGTTGAATCAAAAAGCGATACCGAAGCAGTTTTACATAGTAATGGAGTAGGTAAGTATACACCGCTTCACCGAAATCCATAATTGTAATACACCCTTTGATGTACTAAATGTAATTAATTTTAAAGTCAATTAGACGATTTATACCTCAACAATATGGATTTCGTTGTGCCGGTAACTGTCGCAAGCCGAGAAAGAAGTTTCTCTAGACTCCAGTTAACAAACACTTTCTTAAGGTCAACCATATCACAAGACACATTCAGATCACTAGCTACACAATGTATCGGTTATTGCCATTGCTCAAAATTTGGACTTTTCGGAATTAGTAAAAAATATTTGCGAAAAAAACAATCAAAAAAAAAAAAGGATATTTTTATTAGTTGATTTTGTTTTTTGTTTAGTACCTCTGTGACGGAGTATTTTATGGATTTTATGAAGTATATTTTATTAATTGTGAACGTAAGAATTATCGTGGACATTTTTTGGTGACGAATTTTCGGGCTTGGCTCCTTACAGCTACCCTAATTTCGCCTGTTAAATGTTTAGGCTTATGCCGTTTAAGACATCGTGTCGCGCCGCAATTCCGACGGTTACGTCATAACGAGAGAGGAATTTACGGTGTCCCGGCTCTAAAAAAAGACGCATTATCGGCACCGCGGGCCGCGGTCGTTTTGGCAACCGGACCGGTATATGTTATTGTGCGTTTGGTTGACATTTCGCGTGTACCGATCGATTTATTTTCGGATCGATAGGCACGGCGAATTGAAACCGTCCGGAGTTTAAATATAGCGGAGCCGATGGCGCGACGGCCAGCGAGTGAAGGCGTATTTATACCGACGACTAGAATTACTCGGTCTTTAGATACCGAGCGTGCCGAAAAATAAATCGATACGGCTTTACCGGAGATGTGCGGTAATAATTTTTTTATTATGTTCGCGGAAACAAAAAAAAAAAAAAAACATTGTCCGTTAACGATGAACGTATGCTAACGAAACTTACACGTTGCTTTCGTCCGGTTATTATTTTTTTTTTTTTTTTTTAGCAATTTGTCTAGATTTGTTGCCAAACAATCTTTAATAGTAAATTAAGTATTTTCTTTTTGGTTTATCTATAATTTTTTCCGGTTTAAATGAAGCACCAAGATTTTCAAAACTGGAAAACCGTTTAATGGAAATATAATTTAAAAAAAAAAATACTCGGTGAAAAAATCATCATTTAAGACTCTAGAGTCATTAACAAAATATTTCTTGTACTCACTGTTTGTAAACACTAATCATTTTAGAGTTTTTTTTTTTTAAAAAACGAAAAATTATATATAATTAGCATATTATTAAAATTGATTATACCGTTAAAAAAAAAAAATAATAATAATAATTATATCGTGTTACCACGGATAATCGTTATATTATCTAAATTCGACGATAGCGGAACCGGTGTTTTGAATTGACTTTGAAAAAGAAAAAAATTAAAACCCGTTAAAATTAATTGTGATATATTCCATTGAAATTCGACCACCATTTGCATTCGTCCGAGAACACAATTATCGTGGTTTTAATAAAACCATGTAATGTTCTCAATCGTGTTGGTAAATTGCTATTTCGTTAGCGTACACATTATCTTATACGACCGGTTTTAATCGGTTTTTTAGTCCCCGGTATCTAAATATACGCGGCCGCGGTGTAATAATAAGACGCCGCACTTGATATAATCGACGGGGCTCTGCATTTTTTTTTTTTTTTTATTATTATTATTGTTCGAGGCAATGAAACGCGTTTATTAGTTTCGACGGCCGGCAATAGAATTGTCGATGGTCCAACGAAACCCCGAGCGGACAATCGCGTGGAAATTCGAAATTAATTTCGCTTTCGGCCCGTTCGTTGCGGCGCGGTTGAAAATAAACGAAACCCCCGGACCGCTCGCTCGGCGGACTCTTTGGCGGCGGTACACCGATAATTTCAGTTACCGTCGTTTATTTTTCAAACGGCCGACGGAGTGTAATTTAATAATTAACGCGCCGGGGTTTGTATTGTACAACAACACCGACCGGCCACGGTTTGCTACTTGTTTTCGATACGGTTCGGTCACGCGAGCATTTCCAAACGTTCACGTTGTTTGATCGATAAAAACCGTCGGGTTTTATAACTTTTAAGCACTTGAAAACCGACAAATATAGACGGGAATCAGACAATAGTGAACGCGTACGTATACGGTACGATTATATATATATATATATATATATATATTGAAATAACAGAAGGAGAAGAAGACGGAAAAATACCCAGTCAAGTGCTTGTGCGGGGCGCACCGTGTGTTCCGTACTGTAAATATCGACGGGCGACTTTCAGCGGTTTAAATGTACCGGCAGTGAGCGATTTTAAACGCGATCGGATCGTAATTTTATCCCGACTGGGACGTTCGTAAACCGTTAAAAACTTCTCGGCTATTGCCTAACAATATTATATAAACTCGCAGTTAATCACTATACGCCCCAAAACCGACGTTGCCGTACGTTTTCTTTTTTTCTCTCGCGTTTCCTTAATATTCTCGGTAAACGTTATTGTCCGTTCCCGCGATTGCGCGATAAACCACTGGGAGTATACTTTTTAACGAATTCGAATATTGTCGAGCAAAAAAACCGCCTATACGAAATCCCTCGAATACGGAAAGCGGCACGTCCTCTTAAAGTGGCGCGTACATTATAAATTTGAATAAGTCGTTTCGTTCTGGAAGCCCGACGGGAGCCTCTGTCAGACAGACATCCCGCGATAATATTACGGGCTGCCGTAGGCCCCGTTTGCGGTACCCTACGAAAAACGAATATCTAAAAACGCGGAATCCGGCGAAATCTCCGGCACGTCTTGATATAATAATAATCATAAAAAAAAAATAAAAATAATAATAATTACAAAATTAACATCGCGTGTGTGAACACCGGAACGAGTGGCGAGCAAATATTTCCGAGAGCTTTGGGGAACACTGTATAAACTCAACTGCTGTAGTGTACTATACGTACATAAAAAAATACTTAAAAGGCCGGTCGTTTATAATAACGTAATTTGTACACGTCCGGTGTTCTCGCGAAGTTTTGTCGGATAAGGTTTAATTAAAAAAATAAAAAAAAAAAATACCCGTGTCATTTCGAAACGCGCGTAATTTTGAATTTTCGAGTTTACCTCGAGAGGATTCGAGATTATTTTTTTTTATATATATATCCCGTCCACCCCCCCCCCCCAAGCGCCTCGTCAATTAATTCGAATACGCGCGCGCCGAAACCCGTGTAAAATAATGTTGTAAATTATTGTTATTTTTTATTTTGTAGCATTTTTTTGTAGGACATTTGGGCCCATTTGCTGTCCATTCCCCGATCTCTATATCCGTGTTTCTCCGCGCAGTTCTTCTCCATATTTTAGGATCTCGTTTTAACTCCCACCGTTGGGGTGGTCCAGGACTCCCCTGCCCGGTCGAATTTCGATTACGTCTCCGTCTGCGAGAGTCCATCTTAATCGCTTGACTCCCGATTGTGTGTCCGCCATATCGAAGATCGTTAAACAGAGTAAAAAGTTTTCGGTTCCGGCTGTATTCCGCGACCGCCCACGTTCCACGGGCATTAAACAACAATCGGTCGTCTGGCGTGCGTTTTATTTTGTCTTACAGTATCCTCGGTGTTCGACGAACATAGTCCAAAGACAGTCGCGACCCGGCGCGAGTAAGTCGTATCTATTTACGCAAAGTGAAACTAAGGAAATAGTTTTTTTCGTTTTTTTGCCCTCCAAAGTCCTGTCTACGGCCACCGGGGTGTGCCCCGTGCGTTTCAATAAGCGCGCGCGTGCCCAGCCCCAATCGTACGTGACAATAGCAAAATAAAATTTGTGCGCAATAATACACACGATTTACATTTCGCAACTAAATACGGGCGACGAGCGAATTATAATTTATTATGACAATATAATAGACAAAATCGGCACGTCGCGTCGTTGTGCGGAAATCGGGAGGGAAACCGACGACGACGACGACGACGACGACGCGCGCGCGTGCAGATGGTCGCAAAAAAAACCGCGTAAATCACGCCGCGCGATTCTATTTTGGCCCGACGAGTGTATTATGCAAAACATTTAGCCCCGCGTACCGTTTTTAATGGGATTTTTTCTTTTTTTTTTTTTTTTTTTTTGTCCTTTATATATTTATGTTGTTTTCCCCCACCCCCCGTTCACCTCGTATTCCCCGCAACGCGCTCGACGATATAATTTCCAAAACGACGGATGACGGTAGGTGCGCGGTGTCCCTCAGGGGCCGCGTCACAAAAACGTATTCTGTTTTCTATGCCTGTCTCGCACGTAATATTATGGCCAAAATGATTTCTGTGGTTTTTTTTTAAAAATATTTTCGATCAAAATTCGCCCGCGAATCCGGCGATTTTGCGAAGTTTTGTCGGATAACGTTTAATTGAAAAAAAATAAAAAATATACGAGGTGCGACAATAAAATAACGAGACTTTTTGAACAAAACCTAAACTATTAACGTTATCTATAAAACGATTATTGAAATATGATTAGAAAACACTTATCTAAAAGTACTATGAACACTGATGGCATCGATTCATTTTCTTATACGTTAGTAGCCTTGTTATTAGTGCGAGTTCGACTATACTGCCGAAAAATGTTAGATATAAAAATCGAACAACATGTGTTAACATTAAATTTCTTGTTAAATTAAAAAAAACTGCCGCGGAATCGTTTCGTATGTTCTGTGAAGTTTATGGTGAAGAATGTTTATCAAGAGCTCGTGTTTTTGAATGGCACAAACGGTTTTGTAGTGGAAGGGAGGACGTCGAAGACGATGATCGTTCTGGACGTCCTACCACGTCTTCAACAAACGAAAACGTTGAAAAAATCGACAAAATTAATTAATCAATATTATTATAAAGAGGTATTAATTAAATTAAGAGAACGTGTCAGAAAGAAGCGACCAGATCTATGGAAAAATGGCTGGGTTCTTCACCAAGACAATGTTCCAGCTCACAGTGCATTTTCAATTCAACGTTTTTTAACTGAAAAAAAAATTTCTGTACTTCAACATCCCCCGTACTCGCCAGACCTTGCTCCTTGTGACTTCTTCTTATTTCTTTTCCCATTTTCAAACAGTTGATGACGTAAAAATGAAAACGGCAGAACTTCTAAAAGGGCTGAATGAAAGCAATTGGCAACACTGTTTTCAAGAATGGCAGCGACGTATGCAACAGTGTATTGATGCTGAGGGAAGGTACTTTGAAGGTGATAATCATTAAATTATAACATTTTTAAAATAAACAACTTTCATTCAAAAAGTCTGGTTATTTTATTGTCACACCTCGTATATATACACGGTTTATTTGAAAACGTACGTAATTTAGATTCTCGAATCCAGGAGGCGGTGTTTACCTGAGACGATTCGATGTTTTTTTTTCTTCTATATTTATCGCCACCCGTGTAAAATAACGTATATACGTGTGTTAATACGAGTAATTTTTTAATTTTTTTTTTTTAATTGTTTTATTATAGGCCCGTTGTCGTTCGTTCCACAATAGCTTTTCGTGTTTTTCCGCGCAGTTCCTCCCCCCCCCCCCCGATATTTTAGGATATCGTTTTGAGAGCGGTCCGCCCGCCGTCGGTGTCTATGAGGCCTCCTGCTCGGTGGAATTTTGATTACGTCTCCGTCTGCGAAAGTCCGGTCCTGTGTCAATCGTTCGACCGCGGAGCGTGTCCGCCGTACGGACAATCGTTAAATCGAGTTCAAATGTGTTTACTGTTTTGCCGCCTAATTCCGACGGTGACCGCCTCCGCCGTCGATCGCAACTTATCGAATAACGAAAATATCGATAGAGCCGCTCTTGTTCACGAAACGTTGTCGTCGTACGCCCCGCGCTCGGCCGCGGACATGCCTTCGGACGTGGAAAATAATTTTATACGTTTAAGCGCCGTGTCCCCCCCGGTAACCCGCGTACGAACACCGGACCGACGAAACGTTCGAACCGAAAAATTACTTATTTTTTGATCGATCGAGAACGCGCGCGCCACCGCCGCCGCCGGGAAATACTCCAAACGCACCTACTCGTATATATATACACGTGTCGTCGCGTCCACAGAATCGTATTATAATTTAATCTTCATTTTTCGATTACACGAAAAACCTTTTAATCATACGGTAGAATATATATATATATATACATTTCTATCTCGTTGTGTACGGTTTTATCCATCTCCCCTCTATCCGTATACCATTGCATTATTATTACTGCGGCCCACGTACGATCCACAAATCGTTTTAAATCGATAATAATCGATAGCGTTCCGGTACCTACGGATTCCGCGTATTGTACGAGTAAACTTTCCGTTATCTCATTGATAACATACAAATATAATCGAGTATATGACGATAATTCGTAAAAATAATATTTCAAAAACGTACGTGTAAGCAATTCTGATTCGAAACTCCGTGGACCGTGAGTTGGCACGACCACGCCTCCTAGTTCCTCGGGCCTTATGTTTCGTCTATACGTATAAACCCATTTATAACAGCGTTTAAGGGATCGTTAAAAAAAAAGTAGTCCTTTTATCTAATACGATGTACTAACTAATAATAATTTTCACGGCTAATCAATGACACGGGGACTACATAATTGAGTAGGTTTACTGACACCATTATAAATGGTTTCTACTAAAGAGCCCATGCACTAGAATATCGGTCAACTCAGTTCATCACTATTGACTGAACTATCATTTTGTATCATCGGACTAAATAACGTCATGTTGTCTGCGTAGGGAATGTATGACAAGTCTGTCGAAAACGTTTTTTTCGATTATGAAAAATCAATCACGAAACGTAATAATGTATTTGTGAACGACCAAATTATAGCGAAACACGTGCATACCGGAAACAATTATGAAGGATATTTAAAGACTGGATATTTTTATCCGGATAAATTACGAAATATAATAGTATGTCGTTGACAATAGTAATATCGTTTAGGTGTTTTTTTTTTTTTTTACTTAGACAATCACAAAAATCACTGCCAATACGTGTTATAATCGATTCGATTCGACGTAGGAAACGTTTTGGCATTTTAATTTCAACCGTGTTCGGTACGTTGTATAATATTTTTATTTTTTTTTTTTATATATATACACACTATTTTCAAGTCGACGGTAATTCTTTCGGGACACTTTAGCCGCCACGCGTTTTTTATTTCTTCGAAACTTATGTGTTTCAACGAATTTAGGACGATGGTCCTTTTTTTATAAACGAAACTAATTCTCGATTTGTTGTACAATACCTACGTCGGGTAGGTTACAGGGAAACAACAAATGCATTTTGGGTGCACCTAGAAACCCCGTAAACGTTGACTAAACTAAATTTCGAGGGGGAAAAAAAAAAATTCGCCAAGTCCAAAAGGCTATAAAAAAAAAAAAAAAAAAAAAAAATCAAAATTTACGAAAAGCGTTGTGCGTGTGCGTAAAAACGTAAAATCGCTATAACTCCGAAGCTAGGGCTTTTTTTTTCTCTCGGCAACCGCGTGGTAGCCAAAGTCCTCTTTATTGGACACTTTCGGTCGACCGGGTTCGATTCGCACAAATCTAAAATGTCGCGTACGGCGGCGTCTGCGCGATTAAAAATCTCGGGGTACTCATAAATCATACGTTCGTCCCGTTTCGCAGGATCCGGGACATTTGCAATCTCCTCGTCTGCCGTGTTGACGTCGAGTAATGTACCCGCCTGTATATTGTATTCGTATAGTAATACGGAATAAACCGTACCTATGGTTCCGGAATTTAAAAAAAAGACGGACCACGGATGGGCCAACGTTGTACCGGGGAAACTGCGCAGGGAATATGCAGGATATACAGGGTATATTAAATTTATGTCCGTGCTCGGCGATAAATCACGAGGGCACGGGGAAAACGATTCTGAGCGGTTAAACGTACGTCTGGATAAATTTCATTTGAAAATTTCGTCACAATTGTAGTTACAAAAGACCTTAGGGGATAAAAAAACAAAACAAAAACAATGCAGTGCCTACGGATATTCCAAATTTGTATCCTGCCATTAGAATGACTTCCTGGGCGAACCGTGTATCGAGTTTGCGAGTAATTATACAATACGCTAAACAATTTTAACAAAAAATTAATATTTAAAACAAACGTTTGAAAAGTACGTGCACTTGAAACTAGTAAAAATGACGAATAAACCGCAATACTATTTCATACAGGTACTTGACAAATGAAATTGTAGTAAATAGGGCTGCGAATGCAATGCTCTATAATACCCTTTAAAAAAGTGATTTTATTCCCTATAAATTCTAAATAAATGCACTTAAAATGCGTTTATTTTTAAATAATTTTTATAAAAAATTGAAAAAAAAAAAATACAAATAAATTTTAAAAAATAAATTCAAGTCATTGAACTAGGTCTTCTTTTAATCTGGAAAAAAATTATTTCCATAAATGTTTTAATATGTTTAATGAATTTTGATCATATATTTATTTACCTGAACAATATACATGCTGCACTTACATTACATTGAACTACTGGAGCCTGCTTCAGATATTCAAATAAAGATGACCTGTTATCCACCGGTTAATTCTAACGGAAAAGCTCCTTTCAACATCTACAGATTCTAAAAATTCCACGTTAGTTTTGCCTAAGACATTATCTGTTTATCCCTCGTTATCGAGGTTTTGAAATAACTAATGTCTGATCGTCTATTACGAGTACCTACTTAATATTTTGTTATATTAAACTATTTATATTTATATACAAATCTTAAAAATAAAATTTCAAATTCAAATTATTTATATATAAAAAGAAAAACTCAAAAGATGCCATCTAAAACTCTTAAAACGCTCTAAAAAAATTAAATAAATGACCGAAAGACTAAAATGTGCAAAATAAAAGTACAAATGACTTTCTTATAATCATTCAGTAGTGCACGAAATTGATTTGTGACAACATCGCAACATAGTACGGCAAGCTTTGGAAACGAATGCGAAATGCACCGAAATCCCAGCCCTAGTAAAAACACTACGGATACTCGTAATTTTCGTTTTAAATTTATCGAGAAAAAAAAAACGTACGAACCGACGGCTCCGCCCAGACTCGTCTCAGCTCGTTCGCATTAGCTCCTAATAGTAAATATGATGGAAAAGCGATCGTTCGTCATCCGAACCTGTCAATAAGACGTTTTCGAAGTTTCGGTGTTGTACCCGCGGAATATTGCGCGTAAACGTTTTAAAAAAAATATTTTCGTAACGTGCGACGGGTTATCAAAACGCACGAAAAACAAGAAAAAAAAAACCACGGACGAAAAAATGCAATATTTTTTATTATTATTACGGGCGTATGTTCTACACTCGCGAACGGATGGGTTTTTAACAACAACAAAAAAAAATGTGCCGAATTGTCCACTTGTTCAATTAGGGGAAAAGTTGTAGACAGACCGAAATTCAAATTTCACTTTAAAAAAACGCAAAAAAGTATTTATTATTTTTGAAAACAATATTTGTCTTATAATAAAGACAAATTTAAAAAAAAAAAAATTGAATACACGAATCTCGCCTTTCTCTCTCTCCCCCCACCCGTATGATAATTGTTAATAATATTTTTTTTTTTAATGGATTTCAAATAAAATTACAAGTTCGAAAATAACAATAACTTATCGCCTTTTGCGTGTATATATTCACGTATTATCCCGGTGTTGCCGATTTATTAATGAAAACTACAAGGCATTACGTAAAATTGACAGTGCTACAAGAATGTTCCGTAATGACGATTGCGATACTGACAAGATTTCTGGTCGAAAAGTTCGTTAATAGGCAGAATGAAAAATAAAAAACCATGCTTACATAAAATTAAAACCGATACATTGAATACACACACATTTGTATTTATATTTTGCGAGAGTTTTATAATATTATTAGAACTCATAGGATGGCGACGATGATTTATTATTTTTTTTTTTTTTTTTTGTTATCGGGTTTAGGGTTGGTTTAAAACACGCCTTAATGGGAAAATTGTTAATGGCCCGATTGTACGGTCCGATTTTAACGATCGGTTTTTTTTTTTTTTTATTGGAAAGACGAAAACATTTGACATCGTCTCGGTTATTCCAACACGTATTCGAATAAGCTTTGATTTATAATAATCGTATACGCTATCGTTTTATTCGATATCAAATTAAAAATCGCCTACGAATTTTGTCCATTTGTACACGGTATAAGCGTAAAAGGTATTATATAAAGTTTGATGTGCGGCGACTCGTATACACGGGCAATTGAACACTGACGGTATTCTAAAGAGGTCGTTTTATTGATTTTTCGAAAATCTCGACGACGGCAGTACTGCAAACAAGGCCCGAGAGAAACGCAATTATAGCACATTTATATATTTTTCTAGACTGTATACGTATAAATATATAATTATATTATAGGAATCGTTTTTTGCCATTTATAACAATATTATCGGCGGATTCAAATTATATAGTTAAAAAATATATATAAAATAATATATATTGTTACGTTATAAAAAAATGACGGACAGGCGTCCACAAGAACGTATTTTCGTCCGCCGAAATTTCGAAACCAATGAACTGTGCAAACAAAATATTACCTGCGCGACGCAAAATTTTTGAATTTCTTAATTTATTCCGTTTTCTGTTTTTTTTTTTTTTATAATGCGCATCACTCGTGTGTAATCGTCCCGTTATGACGTCGGTACGATATGTTTACCGCGCAAAACGCAGTGGATTACTCAAAACGGCAGTGTTGTCTTGGGTTTTTGATTTTTTTTAAATTACAATTAATAAAATTACTGAAGAACGCGACTCGTGTTTTGGTTTTGCGTAATTTTTTTTTTTTTTTTAAATTTAATTAGCGTTCCGCGTACGTCATGACGATTCGTTTTCGTGGCGCGGCAGTAAAACGTACGATAACAAAAATTATTGTATAACATAAAATAATTCTATTAAAAAACAACGGAAGAAACGGATGGACGTTAAATTAATTTAATATAATAAAACCATTAAAGGTATAAACGTACTCGGCAGTCTATAATATGTTTTAAAAATTATTTTATTTGTTTTTATATATATATATATATGTAGTTATAAACTACGATGCGTATAGTGTGCACAAAAACATTTGAGTAGACTATCGTTAAAAAAAAAAAAAAAAAAATAGAATAAATATAATAAAACGCAATAAATCTTACCTACGATACTGTTTCGGCTTCGGTTTTGAGTTTAATGCGATAAATCGCTATTTTATTTTTTTCTATCGTATAGATTCTCAGAGTAGAACCTATTATAGTTTTTCTCTTTTTTTTTTTTTTTTTTTACAATAATGCGTTCGAGTATTTCTACAGTGGAAAACAATTCCACGAGGGAGTAAAATCGATCGGAAATTTCCCCCGTTATATTATTATAGTCGACTGTAAGTATATTTTAAGCTCATCAAAATAAATTGTACTTTAGAAAAGTGTTATTTGTCCGGCGCAGATAAAATTCCTTATTAGTTTAGGGAGAAAAAATAAAAAGGAAAAAGGAAAAAAAACTGTAAAACGTATTATATACAAAAACGAGACTCTACTCGGAATCGTTATTCGATACTTCCTGAAATTTAAAATAAATACTGTCGTTCTGAACTACAATATTCTTATAATCCGTGTTACAAGCGGCCCCGCTTTTTACCGCGTACGATTTTTGTTTTCGTTCATAATCCGCCGAAATACGTGTAAAAAAAAAAAAAAAAAAATTAAGAGATATAACTAATAATAGTTTCTGGAAATTTGTATTTTTACCGCTTGTCCGTCTGTTACTCGTTGTTGAAAATCCCATGGCCGGTCCGTGACGATTCTCAATACGTCGCCGCCGTAGCTTATAGTGCACAATTTAGATCCGCGGGTTCCCAGGCGGCGCGCGTGTTTCCGCTTAAAGGTTCGCTCAAACCGAAGCGGCAGCGGTAGCGGTAGCGGCAGCGGTATTTATCGCTTTTTAAATACCGCTGATCTAACCTAACCGGAGCGAAATATTTCGCCAAAAATTACTAGTCGACATTGTGACACCTATGCGCGTACATGTATTTTGTTATTACGTATTATATTTTTTTTTACTAATATTAATATTTAAAAGTACAAAACAACATATTTCTATATTTTTTTTAAATTGTCATCATACCATGGATATTTATTATGAAAACTCAAGTTCAGATGAAGAAGATGTATTACTGTTAGCAGCTGTAATGGATGATGAAGAACAAAAAAGGTACCATAGGATTATAATTAGGCTTAGGGACTTATAGATCTCAAAAAATTATAATATATTATAATTAGAGTTAGGATGTTGAATATGTTGATGTGATAATAATATATTAATATTCATATTGCATTGTTGCACTGTACAATTAAAATGAGTTGGGAATTTACAACTGATTATCGCAGAGGTAAGCGAAAAATATAGTGTCTGCAGCGAAAAATAAAAATATCGCGCTCAATCTTGCGGTAACATTTTCGCCGCGGTATTAATTTCGCGCTAGTGAGTGCACTCGTATTAAAGCGTATGGACATTAAATTTCGCTGCCGCTGCCGCTTCGGTTCGAGCGAACCTTAAGAGTTCGGGCACGACGGTCCGGTCTAGAAACAATAACCGAAAACGCTCGTATTTGTATGTTTCGAAAAAAAAAAAAAATGAAAAAAAAGAGTAATCGGACTCGGGGTTTCGTGATACGAGGGGATTTGCGCGAGCCGTACCCGGCGTCGCGACGTGGACCGTGAAGAACGAACTCTCGGGTTTTATCGGATGTTTCGGTGAAGCGCCCACAGCTCGACGGCGTCCGGTTTCGGGCGTTCATCCGGAAACGGCGCGGCCAAACAACAGCCAAGGTCGCCGGCAAGTGTCGCAAGCGAAACGCCGACGCGTTGCGCATTACGGGGATTTTTCAGAACGCGATATTGTCCCGGCGCAACATCAGTAACGAAGTAGGGTTCGGTCGGGCCGGAATTCACTAGAGGATTGCCGCCGCGGAAACGCCGTCAGAGGCTCTCGTCCCGTTGACGGTAATATTACACGGATATATGCCGGGACGCGAAAAATCAAAAAAAAAAAAACGTATTTTGTCGACGTCGTCGTGGGCACACCTGTACATTACGATACGTGCCACTAGATAGAAATATGCGCGGACGATTAATTCGGCGGGTTGTCGTGTGTGTGTGTGTGTGCACAGGGTGACACCGGCGGCTGGCGATAATCACTTTGCCGACCTCCTGCCTCGATTTTCCACAATTTTTTTTTTTTTTTTTTTTATCCCGCGTTCTTGCGGTTGTCGAGACAATTACTCGCACGCGATATCGGGTAGACAGCCGGACACGCGGTTTTCGGGGTCGTCTCCAGGCGGTGCCGTATATAGAAATTTGCGAGTTCGACGGCTGTCGCGGGCGGTGCTATAGAGAAAACTTATACTTTGCACCGCGGGGCGGAATGGGTCAGTGTTGTAGTAGGTAGTGTATGGGATGGGAATTCGATTTATATCTGTATGCAAACGAAAAACGATTCTGAGCGAAGTAGTATTAGTCGTGTCGTTTTATCGTGTTGCCGCGACGACCTAGAAATGAACATTTAAATGAAATAAAAAAAAAAATAAACTCGTAATTTACGAAATAGTTTTTTCGTTTTTTGCCGTTTTATCGTCATCCGTTCGGTAGTTTGGCACTGACGTCGGTTATCGAAAAACGACCTTTTTATAGTACCGGCTACGGGGGAAACAGTGCACGAGTGCAGTATAGACCGGAACGAAGTCTTCTGGTAGATATTGTAAAAAATTAACTTCCCGGGCGTTCGTCAATTAGTAAATAAGGCACGTAAAACGTCGCGGTAGGTTTTAGTCGGGTTTTTCGTTTTTTTTTTTTTTTTTTTTGTTGTAATATCGTCAACCGCCGGTATTGACGAATCCGTTCGATTTGCCGGGAATTTGCCGGCGTTGGGTTTACAAAAAAATTTCTTTTTCGACCGGGTTGGCGGTAGGGGCGTCGGGGGTATAAGAACCCCCCCCCCCACACACACACACACACGAAAATACCCGTCGGGGAATCGCTCGATAATGCGTAACAAGCTAATAACGACGGCGAACGCGATTTCCTACGAGCGCGCGCTACGCACAAACCGTATTAGCAGACGGCAATTTGAATAATACGGGTCGGCCGGGCCGCACAGGTAACCCAACCCGGCGCCGGGGTGAGAGGGGTTTGTCCCTTTGAACACGCCCGCAGCTTTTGCTTTTGAACCCCCTCCCGTCGCCGGTGGCCGCAGACCGTCATGGAAGAGACGACAGTCCGCCGCCGCCGCCGCCGCCGCCGCCGCCGCCGCCGACATTCGCGTCCTCGGTGGTCGTATAATTACTTTTATCTCCGTGGGCGCGCGGTGCCTTTGACGGCGGCGCTACCGCGCGCACGCGGAACGCAATTATTCGTAATTTAATTTCCCGACGGTTTTATCGTATTATTTACTAGGCGTAGATAGAGCGACGTATAGCTGCCGCGATCGGCCGGCCGAACGACAGACTGAGGTAAGCCGACAAAACAAACAGCGGGGAAGGTGCGATAGGAGGTGAAACGTTTTTTTTTTTTTATTATTTATATCGAGTTTATTTCACGACCTCCGGCGCGTCCTGATGTCACTTTCAATAACGCCATAAACCCCCCCGCGCAAGAGAAGCAAAATACCTCGGGCCTGAATCCCGACAGGAGACTCAACTGGGGTCCCCATCTCAAAAGCAAAAGAAAGCCACTCGACTATCGTTGAGTATCACGTGCGGTAATTGTCAATACTTACGACAAACCGGTGGGAATATTTAAAGGTAATAAAGGTCTTGGTTATTTTCGATTTTGGTTATTTTATGTTATTTTATATTTAAGCAGTTTAATTCAAAATAACCATAGAGATCCGTTTGTTATTTTATCAGTATTCTATAAACGCGGTCGGATATAGATTAAACTCCCACCCCCCCCCCTATGAATTCCACCTATAACAGGGCTCAACCGTGGCACGTTTTAAGTATGTTGGCTTCTTTATAATTATTATTATTTGTAATTTAAGAATTATTATTGGAGCACACAGTCATTGCCGCGGTTATAGTTATATTTGTATTATATTGAATATTATTGTTATTAAATCGCGAGGCCAAGAGCCGGGGCTCTAAGGGCGTTCTCGCGCGGTATTGACTTTTTCTCCGTTTGTGTCGACTCCGTGGCACTACACCGTCGTCGTGTTCGTATAATAATAATAATAATAATAATAATAATAATAATAATAATAGTGATAATAATAATAATAATAGCAACTGAAAAGTTGTTGATGTTACCGGCGTATTTACTCGTATATTTTTAATGTTTATTATAAAAATATTGTATCGAAAAAAATAATAAAAATCCACTGTTGCGCGAAGTGGAGCCGCGGTGCAAGAAGTTAACAACTGGCGACGGTAGAGAGTCGTCGGTGTAGTGGAGAAAAAAAAAAATATTTATCCGTACGACTTCTCTGTGATTATAAACCTGTTGTTATTTTGTTATCGGAAAGCGGCCAAACTCAACATTATTATTATTGAAACAGCCGCGCAGTGGTCGTCGTAATTCAAAAAAAAAAAAATGGTTCTGTCCGATTTGTCCTGTTTACGAATTTTCAGTATAGAACTATAGCCTGTGAAATCCTGCACCGTATCCAATCGTCAAGACACGTTAAATCCGCATTATCACCGTAGAAAAAAGTAATTTAATAAATTAGGACATACCCGAAGGTTTCAGAAATAAAATACAATATTATGTACGCGAATCATATAAAAAAAAAACACTACAGTAACTCCAGTTATTCTTTGCGGATTTACATTCATTTAAACCAAGATACGTACGAAGATAAACTAGATGGTTAATTCAATTAGGCGTTATTATAATAATACGCTCCTAACCAACTATACATATACAGTAAACAGTAAAATTAGTTAAACATTTATTGCGAACCAATGTGGTGAATTGTGGCAAATCAAAAAAAAAAAAAATTAAAACTTAAAAATAGATATTGATTTAATTAATACGAATCCGCGTGTTCAAAAACTCAAAATCTAATTCGATTGGGTGTTGTAGCTAATGAAAACTGGACGCAGAGTATGTTTACGTTATTCATTATACAGGGTGCGGCAGAGCCGACTGACGAGATTTGATGGGCTATAAATAACGAACAGTAAAACTTAGAGGAAAGGTTTTTTTTTATTTAAATCAGTGTTCAATCCCATTTTTAAAAATTATATCTCCAAGATGGCGGCCGTCAGCATTGATACACTGTTGTAGACGATCTCTAAAGCTCTCATATGATTTTCGGCACATTTCGACTGGTATGGCCTCGACTTCCACGTGGAGTGGTCTTTCACGGAGCTGCCGTGGGTTATTTGTAGCCCAGTATCGATCATTTTGTTTATTTACAGTTCCAGAAAGATGAAAATGGACCTCATCGCTAGAGAAAAAAGTTGATATCGGAGGAATTTCCAGAAGAATTTGCTGACAGAGATTTTTACGTTTGCCGTAGTCAGTAGCATTTAACTCTTGAAAAAGCATTAATTTATAGGGATGGAATGATAAATATTCGTGAAGAATTCTCCTCAAAGAACCGTCTGAGATTCCCAAAGCTACAGCGTGTTTCCGGGCTGAGCGTCTTGGTGACTGCTCAATTGACTCTCTAACCAACTGCACATTTTCGGGGGTTCTTACCGTTCTGGGTGCTCCGTGTCTCCAAGTCTACTTAGGGTACTTGCAGTTTCTTCCAAATGCCGTATCAGCAATTCGATAGTGTTAGCAGAAGGAACAGATTCAGCACGTGGAATGCCGAAATGTATACGAAAAGCTCTTTGTGTAGCGATCACAGAACGATTTTTTTCGTAATACGCACGCACGACGGAACCACGATGTACACCTGTCCAGACCACGATTACGAATAAAAACGGCATTACCATACAATTTAAAATATACCACTTATTCAGGCCTGTTCTTATCTTATCACAGGCTAATGACCTCATTAAACTCGTCAGTCGGCTCTGCCGCACCCTGTAATATAGATGCCGAACAAACTGAAATGTTTTTGGAAATACAAAAATTGACATAGAAAAAAAAAATAAAAAAATGCAAATACAATTTTTTATTTCCATTCAAATTGGCACGGAACGGACACGTGACGAAACGAGCATACAGCACGGCGAGCTTTGGAAAACAATGCAAAACGAATTGAAATCTCGGCCCCCGATAAATAATACGCTATGGGATTATCGACGGTAACGATTTGGCGCAGTAAAGCCCACACGACAGCAATTTATTTGTCACGGGTCTGCGTCCGTAACGAATGACGGGGTCCAACACTCAAGGCTATCTCTGCGATATAACATAATATTACATGACGCAGTTGTCGTCCGTCACATTCGCTTTTCCAAAAGGTTTTCTGTCTCCCCTCACCGTCGCCAATAACATCATTCCCGTCGTTTAATGATCTTTACATGTCGACGATGTTTCCCACAATTTCCCTCCCCCCGCCCCCTACCGATTCGAAAAAAAATACGAAACTACACAGTAAAGGACTGACGACTACACGGCGTCCGGGACGTAATTAGAGTTTTTAATCCCAGATAACATAATTTAAAGAAACGAATTGTTATTGAAAAACACCGACGTGCCCTATTGCCCGCGGAAATATTCACCTCTAACAACGACTAGAAAACCAATACCAAAATCAAATTTACCAATACTCAAACTGTTCGTTAGTGATAATCATTGATGATAAAAAAAAAAATCCACTCTTAATATATTATCGCAGTAGCAAACGAGACGTATTGTATCGCGGTAAACTACGGTCATATTTAAGAATTTGCCGCCTAAGCGTAACAAAAAAAAAAATAATAATAATAATTTTAATCTCTTCCCGGATTGTAGCTGAGAAAATACTTTAACCATACTAGTGCACTATCCTAAATGATACTGGACGTCAGAACACATTCGATGTTTGCTACGGCCACTTAGGCGATCATTATTCATTCCAGACCTAAGATAAATTTGGATCCTTATCACAGTGTTGGAAATTATCTTTCCAAAGTACAATTGGTTGTCGGTATACACACAAAACATCGCGAGTGTAATGCCAACATTGTTTGTAAAACTTTGGATTTCTATATCTCCGAAATTTGTCGAAGCTTTATCTTTAGGACACGTAAAACAATGTAGGAAATAAATTAATAGAACAAAATGTGAGGATTAAAACATTGAAAATATTTTAAAAAAATTAGCCGTTCAGGGCAACAGCGTCCCGTCACGGGTCTTAGGTTAAGCATTGCAAGGATGTTTTATTTTTATACTTCCACGCGATTTTTGAACGCAAATTAACAACTATACGTACACCAATGACAATTGCGAAGAAGCGAAGAAGCGGTTCGTTTTGTTAAAACAAATTTGTTTTGGTGAGTAAAATGTTTCTACCGTTATAACAAACGGAATTTACAACCAGTGATAAGCTGGTTAACTTAAGAAGTTTGTCGAAATTCTCAACAGTTGTCCACCTTCCGGGTGTTTTTTTTTTTAGTGTTTTATTTTGGAAAACATTTTTTTTTTCAATTTGTACAAATGCTCCAAATCGTTTACATTGTACCTAAAAAAGAAACGGAATTCTTAACCGGCGGAACTTAATTTGATCTCTGTTTTGTAAAGTTAAAAAAAAAAAAAAATACTGTTGCCTTAACTGTAATTCGCCGTGCTCAGATCAGGGACGTATTTAGATTGCGACTATTTATCGTTTTTTTCAGCGGGTATATATGTATATACAGTAAAACTTCTATATAATGAACTTTCATTTAACGAAATTTTCTGTTTTACGAATTATTTTTGAGAACCATGACCTTCATTGTTAATCATGTGTAAATTTATCTCTGTATAACGAATCTGATGGTTCTATATAACGAATAAACTATTCGATAACAAACATGTTTTTGTAAACTTCGACACTATCGAATATTAAATATTTTTCTAAAATAACAAACGATTTTGTTGTTTTCAATAAAGATAAGACATTGATAGGCAAGCCGGTTAATTTGACTGCAGCACGTAGTTCCAATGTTGACGTAAACGTAATCGTAGAAAATGTGATGAAATCGAAGGAGATCACGCAGAAGAATTACCTAAACTCATAGAAAAAGGAGATACTAAACGTCTTTTCTGTTGTGAGAAACAGTTTTAGACAACAAGCAAATGTTTCGGATGAAAATTTGTTTAAACTCAATAAAATCGAAACATTTTACGAAAACAATACAATTTATAAAAATAATAAACAAACGATACTCACTGATTATTTCTTTTAAATTAAGAATAAAAAATACACAATATATGTGTAGGTATAATATGATATTTTATGTTTATTTTGAATATGAAATTAAAAAATTGATCCATATGAAAAAAAAAAACCATATAATTCTATTTAACGAATTTCTCTGGATGATGAATTTTTTTGTTGTTCCCCACGAGACTTCGTTATATGGAAGTTTTATTGTAAATATAAACTAAATTACTCTAAATCGTAATACCTTCGGAATTTTCTACTTATAACAGCGGTCTACCCGTGGTGCGGGTATGTCCGGATTTCTTTTCTCTTTTTTTTTTCTTTTGTCCATTACGTTTATCGCCGTTTTTAATATTATATTATTCCCGAACGATATCGCACACTCGGAATAATCGATTTTCTCCGTCTCGTGAATATTGATAGCTGTTATATTACGTGTATCCACACCGAAAAAAACACGCGACCGCGAATTTGTACAAATACCGTTTTGGCGCTCGTTTTCAAAAAAAAAAAAAAAAATTATTAATATAATGTCGACATGGTAATAATATTACTACTATACTCTGTTCAATTTAAGAGTGCCCAAACTCGCGCATGCATACTGAGCCGCCGACAACTGTCGGACCCCCCCCCCCCGGGCGGGATCAAACGCTCTGTGATTGGTCGGCATTATACAACCGCCGGCGCTATCTATCGGAGTCGTCGGCGCGCCGCCGTGTATACACATGGTAATAGAAACAAAACATATTTTCCCCGTCGCGTATAATGCATTTATTCCTTTTAACCGGAAATGGTCCTGCTTGCTCATGTCCGCCGTTGTCGTAATTATCCGCATTAGAAATAAATACCAAACAATTATAAAATAACGGACGGCACGAAACAAATGACAAAAATGTACAATTTAGTAACAACCGCGGTGCTTGGTGAAAACGTTGTGATACTATACTCACTACGTATAAACGCGCGTCGGCGTACCGTGACACATGCGCGAACAGAACTTGTTTTCGTCCGAGCGGTTGGGCACTCTTAACTCGAACGGAGTATACTACTACTACTACTACTACTACTACTACTATAATTTATTAATACTATTGTTATTGCCCCGTAAATATTCGATAGCGTCGACCGTATACGATTTTTTTTTTTTTTAATTAATGTACCTAATGTGTCTACGTGCTCGGAAGGAACGAGTTAAAAAAAAAAAAAAACAAAAAAAACACGCGTACACATATTCGATTTTTTTTTTTCACTTTTTAAGGATCGTTTCAGGAACAAAATTCCCCTTGTTTTTCTTTTTTTCTTTTAATCAACCGAACCGGAACAATTGGACGACGATTAACGCCAATAACCGTAATATTAATATCGCATTAAATGAATACAACGCATATTTATTTTATATGTAACGAATTTAATTCGGGTGTTCAACCAAAGTGAAAAATCAAAACAGTTGAAAAAAAAAAACCCCAAAAATTAATATTGATATTAACGATCAACGAAGTAAATGTACAAATTACATATAAATAGTACAAATGAAAAAAATAAATGTGTAGAAAAAAATTGGCTCGGGTTATTATTATTATAGTTATAGCCAACGATTTTAGAAATATATTTTAAATACACGTGTATTTATGAATGATGGGAAAATCCGGATTTTTCAAATTTTGGTATTTAAAACTATGGTTTTATATTCTTAAATTCATTTGTCGTAAAATCATTATCTTACTATTAAAAGCAATAAAACGTGTAAAACATTAAATACGGTTTTAGAATTCAAAAAATATCAAAAATAGAAATTCATTTGAATAAACATATATCAAACATATTACATTCTTATTTTTATAAATATAGTACTAGCCGACCCGGCAAACGTTGTTTTACTCAAAAATATTGTTTATGGTTGCACCCCTGGAAATCAATACAATTGTTTAACTAATTTTATAATTACTTAAGGATTTGATTTTAAGATATATAAAAAAAAAAAAAAAAAACAGAAATCTATACGGTCAAAGCCAAATTTTGGATTTTAAAATGGGAATTCGAAACACAAATACTCGGATATCAAAGTCGATTAATGCGCCTCGAGGCAAAAATGATTTGTCTGGCCCTATAATATAATATTGAAATTTTACTCATTGACCTTGGTCATTAAAACAAAGCTGTGATCGTACTTTTGACCGGGCATCACTATTAGTTTTTTTTTTTTGTCTTTAGAAAAAATAGTTACGTAATGAAAAATGCACGTGTATACGAACTTCGCGTTTCTACGACATACGCGTGTTATAAAAAATACACGTATAGAATATTCTACAACGCGTATTACAAATACGAGTATATATTATATTAGGTACATTTTTCAAATGTCTTAAAAACAAAAAAAAAATTGTTTTTTCGAGTTATAACGAGTTATCTTCCGAAACCGCATATATATATATTCTATGCGGTTTTTATTACGCGTGTAATATGGAACACTTTTTTTCTTTTTTTTTTAAACAATTTTTAATATATATATATATATATTACATTTATTTCGTTGTTAAAATAGTTGACCTATTTGTCTAAGGGCCACGGAGCGAAAAAAAAGCACGGACATTTTTAATTATTCCCCGCGTGTGCCTATACCCGTCACGCGGGAGCAGGATGAGACGTACCATTAGGTACCTTAAGAGATTTCTGGGACGCGTCACAAAAACGTGACCGAACTTTTAGCGCACAACAACGGGCGTCGTCGAATTTTTACATCGCTTGACATCCGCCACGAGAGTTCGAATAAAATGATTGTGTTTTTTCGTCGCCGAGTGTTTCCCATACGACACAACGGGTGACAACAACAACAACAAAAAAAAAAATTAAAAAAAAAAATACCAAAATCATCACGCGTTCATTAATTATAAAAACGTTTGTTTTACGGTGCGATTTTTTTTAAATTTTTTTTTTCTGTGTTAATAAATATATTTGACGGAAAATAAATAAATGTTAGACAAAAAAATAAATAAAAAAAAGAACACGTAGAAAATGACAAATACATTACCCGGAGTATTTTATGCAGGTTGTGCGTAAAAAACGACCGGTTTCGATTTGAATATGGTAGGATATGAATGGGAGTTTTATTCATATCCGTACGCAACGATCAATCATTGCCAACGAAAAACGATTATGACCCAAGTTCTGTTAATCGTGTTTTGAAATGACGACGTTTTTAAGATTTTCATCAAAATTTACACTTAACGCTTGTAAAACAGAATTATTACGTTACCCTCACATTTTGTCTTATTCGCCACTTTATCATGAACTCTGTGCAGAATTATCGTGCATTTCTGTTGGGCCAAACAAAATTATATTCGTATTGTTGGGAAAATACTTAAAATGCGTATTAATAGTTAAAATAAATGGCCGGCATGTTTGAAAATTTGTCCGCCCCTAGAAAAGCCTAATCATTAATATTCTGTCAACATATCATGTCCCTGCGATTATTTTTAATCGAGATACAACAAAAAAAAAAAAAAAAAATACTTTTTACATTTATATTAATTAATTTTTTTTTTTTTATGTTATTGGTTATTCATCTGTAAAACAATTTGTGTGTTTTTGTATTAAATTTCAACTACGATGAACTGGCAAACAAGCGACGTTTGATCGTACGTTTTCAAACTCTTTTGTAGAATATAATTGATGTGCATTTGCATCGTATCCGCGATGTTTTTCGAGTAAAATATTCATCGGCCATACACTAATAATAATAATATTGTTAACCTGCGTAAACAGAAAAAAAAAAAAAAAGAAAAAACCAGAAGAAAAAAAAACTCGACTGTTTTCGTTCGGCGTACCGGATAAATTTATTTTTTTTTTCTGTTCGACACAAATTTATAACCGAGTGGAGCTTGTCGGATTTTCTATCGTCAGAACTATTTTACTGCCGCAGTACTTCAAATGTAATTATTTTAATACAGTATATACTAGTTATACTTTTTCCCTTTGATATACGGTAACGGTAATAATAATATGTTTTGATGGCAAAAGTATGAGTAGTTTTTTTTTTCCACAGTTAATTTTACGAGCGCGGGAGAAAATGTATAAAATACTACATAAAACGCACGCTTTATGTAACAAACACCAAAATTTACCGTTTTTAACGGTACACGACTACACATAGGAATTGTTTTTCGTTACTAGTACGCCCGATTTTCAATGGTTTTCCGAAACGAAATTGTTTGAAAAAATGCAAATTTATCAACTCATAAATTAACAACCCGATTTTTCAATTTGAATTTAAACAATAGTATAAGAAAATTATAAAAAAAAAAAACTTATTCAAATATTGAAAACGTGTATTCCGGCGATTTTCGTAGCAATAGAATCAATAGAAGAACAACGTGTGTCGGTATAATTTTGTTTTAAATTATGGAAAAATTCTAGTGAAACTTTTGAACTTTGGCAGCAAGCTTTTGGAGATGGTGTTTTGTCACGGACAACGTGTTTCGAGTGGTTTAAACGGTTTAAGGAAGGTAGGTAAAGGATAACGAACGACCTGGTAGATCCTCGACCAGTAGAACAAATGAAACTGTTGCTCGTGTTCGTGAAATTATTCAAAATAATCGTCGATAAGAACTAGCAGAGAAGTTGTAGAAGACGTCGGAATATCTTCTGATTTGGAATGGTTCTTGCCAAGAAATATTAACCAAAGAATTGTAGATGAGCCGAATCGTAGCCAAATTTGTTCCTCGTCTCTTAACCGATGAACAATAACAAAATCGAAAGACCATCTCTCAAGAACAGAGAAATGAGCAGAACTGACACAGACTTTTAAAAAAAATATTATAACAGGTGGTGAAACTTGAATTTACGGGTATGAAGTTGAAATACCTTATTTTCCCTAATTTAAAACAAAATTATACGGACACACGTTGTTCCATTACGAAACTCGCCGCATGACTGAAACATGTTTTCGTAAAAATGCCATAAAATAAAAATAAATGTTGTTATCGATTTCAAACCAACGCTCGAATTCTCGATAAAAGTTACTTTATCCAATGACATTATCGGGGTTTCGGTATATTAATTGATATAAATATTATTAACACAGTCCGGGTATTTTTTCGATCACACCTCGTGTATAGTATTTAGGTAAGGTTTTCGTTCTCTATAAACACCGGGTCAACAATATTGAACATTGTGATTATCATCTTCAATTGCCGTCGTGTCCGGCATTTTTCGTCTCTGCCACTGTAACGGGTCGCACGGTCAACAACTGTACGTTCGCGTCAAACAAACGGAAACGCGTTTATGAGAATGTTAACTATTTTAAAGTGTTGCGGTTAATTTTAAAATACGATATTTCGCACACATTCTATAGTGTGCGCTGTTGCTGTTGTCTCCGATAAACCGCTGCAACCGTCTACAGATAATTTGTTTCTTCTCCAAACCCTATTTCAATGACGGTTTCGTTTATTTTACACGCACGGATTTTTGCTCCGGTGCACGTCTCACGACAGAGAGAGAGAGAGAAAAACGGCAAACGGTACCGTGACAGCCGGTGTTTAAGTCGCGGCGTTATTGGCTCGGAGGATTATTTAATTCGGGTAAGTATTTCCGGGATTACCGGTCGATACGGCGCGAGACAATTTGCCACGGTTACGCGGCGGCACTGCGGGACCCGCGGGTAAGGCTAAAAAGTTTTCGCCATCAAACCGCAGAAAAGTCGACGAACTTCCCGGGGTCTCGTCGGGTGGCCCGCCGTTTGTCGCGCGTATATATGAACGGCGTCGCGTAACGCCGCGGCGGTGCCGGGCAGTCAGTCGGACGACGGCCGTCGGCCGTTTGTCGCGCGCGCCTTTTCCGTTCGGCAATCGATTTCCCATCGGTCGCGGACAGTTGCCCGGCCCCGGGGCCCGCGGACGACATAAACCGGCCCGCCGGTAGACCGCGGCAATCCGCCCGGCCGCAACCCGCCCACCCCACCCCGAGCCTACGGGCCGAACCAACCGTCGCGACGTGATGTGACGTGATGTAATTGTACGGGCGCGCGCGCGTATGCGACCGAACCCCGTAAAACCCCGACTCGGCGGAGTGCGTATACGTACGCGATAGTATTACATACCTACGGGGCGAACATATCCATCAATTAGCGTCCGCGCCGCAGCCGGGAACGCGCGTGTAATTCCGACGGAAACCCCGGGTTTTAACAAATTAACCAGACCCCCGGAAGATCGGTCTTACTTTGTCGAAATTGAAAAACTGTGTAAGTGCCGCCGGAACGCCACGAAATACCGGGTACATATATATATATATATACGGATATTCTCTTATACTCGTTGTAGTAATAGCTGTCCAAATACGATGTGTATATACGTATACTGCGCACGAACCCAGTTATAGTGTTACGTCTAATTCGTTTAAGAACCGTAGTTTTTATCGCGCGAGAAAACGTGCCTAATAAAAACAGCCGTTTACGCTCGGCGGTACCGTGTGGGATTACCGGTGTTCCGTCCGCCGGAACAATTGCAAAATGCTTATGAGGTTCCCAAGAGCCGAGTGTGGTAAATTCATAATTTTAGCCCGTGCCGATTTCGTCGTTCGTTGATTTGTTTCGAATGCGTCCCGGATATTGCGCTGAACGCTGCAAATTACACAGACAGTCGCGTAACGCTTAAAAAACGACAGTCTGGTAGACGGTACATAGACGGAAAACAGTAGGTTAGACGTCCGGAAACTCTAAAATTAGTTAGGGAACGTAGGTGACGCGTTTAGACCGGCAGGGACGGCGGACCAAGGGCTTGCCGGACACGGGAATAGTCACGAGGAGAGGACTCGACTTTTAGAGTATTAGATGGAATCCGTGTACGTTGGCGCTGGACTCGTGCAATCGTCGAGCGCGCGTATATAAATATTACGACGACTGCGCGAAAGACGGCCGTCGACGGTAATGAAAAATATCGCGAAACGGAACGGCGAATGCCGGACGAAACGATACGTAATTATAACGGACGCGCTCGCAGTTTCGTGCCGAGTCGGCAAGGCAAAACCGCGGTGAACACGAAAAGGATACCGGGCGCGGACGGATTAATATAAAATTGAATAAACCGTCGGATTGATAGGGGGAAGTCGAGGCGCCGGACCCCGGTCGGCGGAATACTGTGTCTATACTATTATTGCGATCGTGGGCCGGTCGTAGTAAACGAACGGACGGCGGACGTTTGCGCCGATAACGCCTCGACGGGTCGTCGCGAATAATTCTGCGTTTGCACGCGTCAATGTCGTATATTTATATATACGAGGTCTAATCAAATAGTATCGAGACTGTTAATAAAAAATATACATATTTATTAGATAAAGATATTTACATTCAATCTCCTTCAAAATATGCTCCTTCTGAGTCTATAAATGTTCTCCGACGTTCCTGCCATTTTTGAAAACACCTCTGGAAGTCATGTTTAGAAACTCCTCGCAGATGCTCCGTCGAATTTTGTTTTATTTCATCTACACCTTGAAAACGTTTACCCTTAAGCGCTATTTTTATCTTTGGAAATAAAAAAAAAATCACATGGAGCTAGGTCTGGTGAATTGGGGGGGGGGGGGTTGAGAAACAACTGTGATATCATGTTTGGCCAAAAACTGCTGCACGACATGGGCCGAATGGGCTGGAGCATTGTCGTGATGCAATTTCCAACCGCCTGAGTCTTTAAACTCGGGTATTTTTCTTCGTACAGCGTCTCGTAAACGGCGAACAATATCAATGTAGTACTTCTTTGTTCTGGTTTGTCCTTTTGGAGCATACTCACGATGGACAATACCTTGACAGTCGAAAAAACTCATTGCGGCTTGTTGACGGACCTCCTTGACGTTCATCACTTTCAACAATTGTTCTACCCTCTTTAAACCGTTTGAACCATTCAAAAACACGAGCACGGGACATGGTTTCATCTCCATAAGCTAACAATAACATTTGGTAGGTTTCAGTAGCCGTTTTTTCCAGTTAATGGCGATATTTAACGCACACTCGTTGTTCCACATTTCCGCTCATAATGAAATCCGACAGGACGTAAAAACACACTTTTAACTTAATCGCACCTAGAAGCCGACCGAGACAATTGCAATCTAATCTATGCCTAATATATTTTCCCAACATACAAAGTTTGATTAATAGGTGCACGTGCAAGTTCATACTCAAACCGGTTTACGATTTATCTTATCAGACCTCGTATATATATATATATATATATATATATATCGCGGAGAATCGCGACGGTAATCGTAACTTATAGATATTCGAAGCGGGTGCCCGGAGAGTGTTGTCTCAGAGACGGCGGACCGCGGGGTACACGGTGACGGTTCATTATCGTAAAGTCGGCGGAGAAGGGTGTGAAACGGATAGTGAGAGAGAGAGAGAGAGAGAGAGAGAGAGAGAGAGAGAGAGATACAAAGAGCTTTTTGGCGGCACTTTTTTTCTCGCCCTCCACCCGGGGCGGCTCGCACCGCACCGCACCGTGTAGTTACGTCGTCGCGGTTATTATAATAATACGGCACGTCGTCGTCGTCGAGCGTGTGACGACGACGGCCAACGACGGATCGCGCGGTAACCCGCGGTTAGCGTACGGTACGCGCGGCGAACGCGAGACGGTTAGGGCGGGCGGTGGGAGTGAACAGAAGAAGAAGAAGAAGAAGAAGAAAAAAAAAAAAAAAAAAATTATCGTCTTCCGGATCGGTACGATATTTCACGGCGGAATCGTATACGGGCACGCGGTATACAACGGCGGGCGGAAGACGTTGTTTTATTATACAGGCACTTGGCGAAACCCCCTCGTCTCATTTGCATCGCCGCCGCCACCGCCGCCAGAACAAAGCGGCACTAAACTTTTATGGTCCCTTAGACTGTTTGGGCGGGCAGAGGGACGTGCAAGACACGACTCGGGCGCCCGCGAGTATTAACGTTTGCACCTGTTTTTTGCGCATTAAGCGGCGCACGTACGCCGAAAACGTTGTTTTTCTTATTACGGTTATTATTTTTAGGGGGGTTTTTTTTTTTTTTTTTATTATTTTTATTATTATTATTATTTTCATTGAGGTGGCGATGGCGTGGGGGGGGGCGGCGGGTATTTTTTTTCCCGTGAATTTATTCGCCCCGTCCGTCGCGCCCCGGCAGCTCGTTTGTTGCCCGAAAAGTTTTCCCCGCTCCGGTATTCTATATAGTATAACCTATAAATAAATATATATAAAAAAATCCGTCATCACCGACCCCCCCTGGGTCTTTTGGTTTGCAGATTTGAAACAGGACTTCCGAGCACAGCCCAAGGATGCCAATCCCGCGTCCGGCGACACGGCCGTCCTGGAATGCGATCCGCCCAAAGGACATCCCGAACCGACCGTGTCCTGGCACAAAAACGGCGAACCCATGCCGTCCGACGACAAAAAACGGTCAGTCCATTTATTTGAATAATATATATGTTGTATTAGGTACAACGGTACACCTACTAATTTTGAGTTGACAAAAACAAACAAACACAACAAAAAAACCGCTGTCGGTTTCGTAATAGAATTTCTAGAGGTGGGCCGTTATCGCTATTTACTGATAATCCCATGTTCCGATATATACTACTGATATCTGATATTTTAAATACCGAAAAAACCACGAATCCATATTGAAACTGACCGATTGAATCGGTTGAAAACTCGCGATTTTTTTTTTTTTTTTGTTACGATTTTATCATTGATAGACGTTTTTATCCGAAATTATAGGTTTTGAATGGAGCAAAAAAAAACCGATAACGAGTATCGGTATTTATGTGTCGGCGGTACACCTCTAAGAAATACTCAAGAACAATATTACGTGTTAGTCGACTTAGTAGGTGTGATAAGTTAGCGGCGATACGATTAATACGACGTTAATCATGTTTCCTGTTCGATTGAAACGATAAAAAAAAAAGTCAACCGATCGTTATTGAATTGAAACGATTTTTTGAATAATTCAATGTTAGTATTTCTATTCGTCCCTTAATAATCTTGACTACTAAAAAAAACAAAAAAAAATGAAAAAATAATAATACAAAGGAAAAGAGGAACAATTTCATATTAAATGCAAATTTCCTGCAGTTTCGAATAATGTTGAATATCCCCACAATAAGCATATAACGTCTATAACCGTTTCTATATAGGATTTCAACAATAATATGCAAATAATACCGTAATAATAACACGAATGCCAATTTAAATTGTAACGGTGGCGGAACGCCTAAATTTAATTCGCGTTTACAGTACCTATAGTGAAATAGAATATATTTTAATCGAATTACTTTCTTTAGTTTTTATGGGAGGCAATCGCAATACATTTGCCACCGTAACGTAATCCGTGAAATTGAATTTTGCGTTTTATTTTTATTTTTTATTTTAAACGCGTCGGCGTTTTTATATTTTTTTTTTTTTTTTTAAAACATTATATTTTGCAAATGTTAAAATAAAAATCAACATTTTAGATGGTACATCGAGGACACCGGTAATTTAATCATTCGGGACGTCAACTCGGAAGACGACGGATCCTACACGTGTGTAGCCAGTAATTTGGCCGGAACCCGAAAATCTAAACCCATGCGGTTGGCGACGCAGAGTAAGGATTTATACAATTTTATTATAATAAAAATGTTTTATCTCATTTTTTTTTTTTTTTTAGTGCGTCCTTACATGATCCAAGCCCCGAAAGACACAATAGCGATGGCCGGTTCCAGTGTACAGTTACAGTGTAAAATCGGCGGAACTCCGCAACCGGAAGTGTTTTGGAAAAAGATATCAAACACCGGTGTCGCGCAACACATAAGGACCAGTCATTACAGGTAGATTATCGAATTCTAATCGGATCGATTGTTAAAACAAAAACGCGGTGGTTCTCAAGTTAACCCGAGTGTTGGGGAAAAAAAAAAAAAACAAAAAACAATTGTAATTTCCAAACAACACAATCGAATTAATCCGGAATGTTTAAAAAACAGCTTTGACACTTATCTAGATAGAATTGGTCGAAATAGTCTTGTGTCCTGTCTAGACGAACATTTTGGAATCTATTCGACGTTTACCTAAGATAAAGGATAAATAATAAACGTTTTATTAAAGTTAGTGGATTTACACCCGTTGCGCTAACATAATTATATTTATCGTAGACAATTTTTTTTTCTCCCCTGCTCTAATGTTCTCAACAACAGAGTTGACAATAAATTGAAAAAAAAAAAATTTATCCAAATAAATAAAATCCAAGTATTTATTTACTTATCCGATTTGAAGTAATTGTACGCTTAATATATTATTCATGATCGATTTTGTCTACTCGCGTCTGAGCACCGGTTAAAAACCGGGTTATTTGTACGGTCGTTTGCGGAGTTTCGGGCGAAATAAAACCTCTGCAATCCTCGGGTTTGCACACACGGAGATTTATTATTTTATATACAATTATTAAGGGTTGTAGTTTTCCGTTATCGGTTCAATATACCGACGACTACAATAGCTGTCACTTGCAAGAGGGAACTTAAAAGGCCTATACGCTATATACGAACGTGTTGCCGACGACTGCCGGTGCGTGTGCCTATACACTTATAAAGTGTTTGTTTTCAACTTGTATAAATGTTTTACAATGCCATTTCACTTGCACTGCATTCGGACAGCGTGGAAATCCGACGGTTTCGCGGTGTGTTCGACGATGACCCGGGTCGGTGCGCTGCTGAACGTCCCGGAGTCCGGTGTGTCTGCGACCGGACAGTTGGAAAGCGCGCGCTCCGGAAGTCTGGAAAATTTACGGCTTTTACACGTCGACGGTCCGCCCCTGGCCGTTACTGTTTTATAATTTCAATAACCGTCGACGGGTTTTCAGGCTTTGAATAAAAAACCTACGATACAATAACGGCCAATACCGATATTTTAATTCGTTTTGTATGTCGAATTATGTACTCTTTTTTTTTTCTTTTTTTTTATCCCGAAACGATAAAAACCCAGCTATATGGGATTTTCACGAAAATCGGTATGTTGAATCGGAAGAAAAAAAAAAAAATGTTTAAACGTAATAATGGATCCGCGGGTCTTTTTTTTTTTCGAGGAAAAATTCGTTTTACGGACGCCCACGATTGAATTTTCACATTGCAATACGAAAATTGAATATATTTTTTTTTCTCGATTTCCGCGTTCCGTCGTTCGAACCCGCATATTCTTTGTTTTTTTTAATTTTCGAATATTTTATGGGCAACGAAATCAGTATTCGGCAACACGTCGTATTATTTGTATTATTTTATATAAACGCTATAATATTTTCAATATCCGACAGACGATAAACAAAACTCGAACGATACTGTAATACATAAATACATCACTTGCGATTATAATGGGCGTTATTTAAAAAATCAATTTGTCCAATAGTCATAGTATGGTTATATACTTTGTTCAACAGACGTTCTCGCCTTGAAACCCGTACGCGCCACGGTAATAATATTACGGCGTATTAAATTATATCGTTGAGAATATTCAAAAAAAAAAAAAAAACCCCGCAATATACAATATTATCTCGAGATTTCCGTATACGATATGAACGTGATGGATGTTTTTTCAGAAATGAGAAACTGTCCGGGGACAGGGACACGTTCGAGCACGTTTACATAACGCAAGACGGTAGTTTGAGATTAGACAACGTGAGTCCGGAAGACGAAGGCAAGTACGTGTGTCACGCAGAAAATCACCAGGGCAAAGTAAACGCCGCGTCTTCCCTGACTGTGCACTGTAAGTATATAAAAATATATTTATATATATATATGTAAAGTAGTTTGTTATATAAATCCATTATATGTATATATGTAATAACAAAACCATAGAAAATGGTAAGTGTATCATTTTTTTTTTTTCTTTATTATTATGTTTACTCTCGGGACGATGATATTATACGCAAAAAAAAAAAAAAAATAATAATAAAAAAAAACAACAAAATTAAGCGTCGTCCGATAGGAATAATACAACGATTTGTGCTTATAAATAATACTAAAAAAACACCGCACAACTGCGGTATAATAATAATAATATATATTAAAAAGAACTTTTGGAAAAAAAAAAAAAGTGTAAACTTTTTCGTCTTTGCGTAGTCCGAATGAAAATTTATACTCGAATACTGTACAGTGCGAGTAGGCACTGTAAATGGTAAATAGGTAAATTTATCTGTGCACATATAACCCTCACTGTTTTTTTTTTCCTCTCTCTCGACAATTCGATAATATCATTAGGGACGGTAGAAAATTTCGGCAAAAAAATATTCCAACCCGGGACATTATTTTAAACTACTCTAGTTCGATATTTGTCTAATTTTTTTCGCTCGGCCCGCACTGTTGAAAATAGTTTCAATTTGTAAATGTAAAAGTGCTGGTTTTCCAAACCAGTCAATTGATTTTTAATTACATCCGGCAGTTAAGAGATAAAGTTAAAAACCAAAGATAAAATTAAATCGTAACGTCTGTGATAAATATTCCGACAACAATTAAAACCAATTCGTTTTATTTTCGCGATGTAAAATGATTACGAAAATTATTCCGTTTCGTTTAACGATATTCTTAATATTCTCTCGTTACGTTTTGTTCTGTGACATTTCACTTTTTCGTTTTCCGTTAAGATACGTTTCCGAATTTCAACGGTTTTTTTTATTTTTTTGTACCGTACATAACGTTCTCAAACCCCGGATCACTAACACTCGGAATTTTTACCGAACACACGCGACACTATTTATTTATTTTCCCGTCGTATATTTTCATAAATAATTTATTTAAGACGCCCGACTAAAATTAAGGCCCGGTGCAACTCTGTCAAACAAAACTTTGCGTGAAAGGATCCCGCAGTCCCTCAGGGTAGGTGTACGGTTAAGTAGTGTTTATCTTGTTCACTAATACACATCATTTTATATAGATATACATAGGTACGTCTTGAGTTATTCAATCGTGTAAATAATAAATAATACAAGTTAGTCTTTGTTATTATATTATAACACAGTATAGGTAAGGTATTCGATGCAGCTCGCTGCAGCGGTATGAAAGTTTCTCCGATTTATTCGGACGGGCGCGCCGTTCGTTTACTTCCCGCGTACAATTTCAAACGACGCGAAAACATATTGTATTGTCAATATTAATTTATTAATATAACGGAAAAAAAAAAAAAAATTCTAATATTAGAGCGTGTAAACGCTTATAATCGAGAACACTCAATATCGTAAGCGTAGAGCCGTGCAATTTGAATTATGTTCTTTAGTCGGCTGTTATGACGTAAAAATACACATTTGTATGGCCTTTAAATTTGTTTTAACTTAATTGGACATACGCATGTATATATATATTTTTTTTTTCTTAAATGGCATCCGTCTATGTTCACTACTAAATTATTAATTTTTTAATGAATTTTGGTAGTTTAACCGAATTTTTAAGTCCAAAAATGACACCGAAAGTTACATCAATTAAAAAAAAAAAAAAAACCGGCAAAATTCTAGGGTTCCGGGGCTCTGCGCAAAGATATCGAGTTTTGTCGATTAGCGTTCTACACACCGTGTGTATATTTTTTTTACGTATAATTCCAACAATCAATTGTTTTTTAGTATTATTAGTCGAGTATTTAATCGGCTAGAGTGATTGTTGTTTTTCGTATTAATTTCATTAATAAAACGAAATATTCAACACTCGGACAATATTGTGATCATTGTGGGGTTTACGTCGTTTCCTACGATTGCAACATTAATAATAATAATAATAATAATAATAATAATAAATACTCATGTCCGATAACACGCGCGCGTAAACGCAAAACTAATACGATTAAAACGATAATAATCGTCGGTTCGGGGCATAAGGGTCCGCGAGTGTACATTGTTTGTAATTAATGTATGCAAACGTCGAGGTGCACCTCGTAACGTTATAATGAAAATTACAATTGTTGAAGTTGGCGAAAAAGCCAAAATGCCCGTGTACCGTACGCAAGGTCTTAAGAATTATACGTTTACGGTGATGCATGTCACTTTGCGTATCACTTTTATTTTAAAAGTCGTCGGAGTTCAATTTCCAAAAAAAAAAAAAATTAGAAAAGTAAAAAAGTCATTTTCGAGTAAACTTCACGGCGAATTTGAATTGGTTTTCTCTTGACAACCAAGACCGATACTTTTAGACGAAAAGAATTAACTCCCCTCGGCCCGTACCCTTTCATCCCGAAATGAGTATCCGGGCCGTGAAAACAAAAAATTCGGTTTAAAAAAACAAAAAAACCGTTTAAAGGGCTAATTCGAATGGAAATCGTGAAAACCACGTCGTTTCGAACCACCGATTATAACTGAATCGTTTTTTTTTTATTAGCAACGTTATACCGTAGCGTGCGGGTATAAAAAGCGATTCCTCTTCACAATATCCTACCCAGTGATGTGCGTTATCTAGATTATTTTATCTGAACGAAATATCTAGACAAAATATTCTTCACCTATTTTTTTTTCTTATCTGGATAAAACGGATTGTCTGCGGACAATCAGATAATTAATTTGACTCGATCAATTTTTTCTCGTACGTTTTTCTATAGTTATTAAAATTTGAAATTTTTCTATTCAAATTTAATAATTTAATTACAACTGTATACAGTGTAATAAATAATATTTACTGTGTTTTATGATAAATGGCGTTACGTAACGTTTATTTATTAATTTGCAATGCACGAGACATAAACCAATAAGTCACGATTCATAATCAAATGCACAGAAAAAAATGTATAGTTAACGATTTCACAGGTTTTTACAACTCGCGAAAGTCATCATTGAAAATCTATGATGACCTATCTGTTTTTTTTTTTTTTTTTTTTTTTTTTTTTATCCAGACAAAAACCAAGTTTCTTAACTTTTATCTAGATAAATATTTTCCGGTGTTGTCTGTTATAATTTCTAGACGAATTTTAATGTTACCCGTCCATAACACCGATCCCGCTTTCCCGCAACTTACCACCTATACAACAGTAGATGGGTTCCCATAGAACACGATCCGAATATTATTATTTTTTTTTTTTTTAAAAATATCATTATCGTATACTCGGGAACCGTATGCGTTCTAACGCGAATTTTAAGTGCAAACTTTTTGCGGCCGCGCTTCCCGGGCTTCCGATTATTTCCACTCTGTCTCACTCACTTTATCTCTCTCTCTCTCTCTCTTGATAAAAACTTTGGCCGTGGTTTTTCCATCCGCAGTACGCTCGAACCCCTTAAGCCCTGTAGCCCCTCGACGAAAATAAAAACCCATCAACGCTATACGCTCGTGCGGTCTATTTTACATACTCACGCGTAGGCGCGAGGCTTGGTGATGCGAGGAGGTCGTGCACGGCGTATGCACCGCGGGGCTAGGGGCCGCACCTCTCCCGGTGTCGTGTATACGTATAAACGCACTCTCGCGGTGTATATATATAAACAATTCGGCAACTTATTCCCAAATATATACACTCTCGCCGCCGCCATTATCATCTCTTGTCATGCTTTTGCCCGCCGTCCGCTCGTGCCTTTCCGCGCCCGTCCGGGTCATGGAAACGACGGCCGAATGAAAACTGGCCGCGGAAAATCGTCGAGGCGTCGGGCATCGGGCATCGGGGGCGTATGGCAGTGCGATTTTCTGGGGGTTCAAACCCACCCACCCCCCCCTACGGTAATATAGGGAGAAATTTTCAACAAAAAAAAAATTGCCCTATCTAAAAAATGGCTAGTTATTTCACCAACGATTCCCATTGGATTTACAGAGGTCAGAATAGATTAGTATTTATATATACAAGTACCTAAAGAGTTATAAATAATGAATATTTATGAATGTTTTACACTACCCGAAATTTTCTCCTGCGTTCCCGTTTGCCGGACATTAACGAGTAAAAATGTTAAAAGTCAAATTGAACAGTTTAAGCATTCGTCTTCTTCTCCCACTGCGGCTTATAATACCAGGCCATTCTGTCCCTTCGCCGTTAAACACTCCCGGTATCGTATTTTCTAGATCACTCCTAGCTCTGTCTACCCATCTCTGTCTCGGCCGTCTTTTCCGTCGGTGATCAATTTTCTCGTCTCTCGAATAATTCGGTCATGTACCCAGCCTGCCCGGCCGATCGCTCGTCAACGCTTCCGACTACAGATTAGTCCGTGGTTCCCATAGGCCCAGTCGAACGATCCGCCGTAACGATTTTTATTTTAATATCGCCGCTGAAAAATCTCCGGAATTAATATCAGCCGATCAGAAATTGAATACACACGATGGACTATGATA
Source organism: Tuberolachnus salignus (assembly GCA_956483605.1). Lineage (NCBI taxonomy): Eukaryota > Metazoa > Arthropoda > Insecta > Hemiptera > Aphididae > Tuberolachnus > Tuberolachnus salignus. The sequence continues at coordinate 20,423,520 of OY101438.1, forward strand.
ATCGTACGGTTTGACGGAATATTTTTTTTTTTTTTTTTTTTATTTGGGCGACGCTCGCTAAAGCCGTTCGTTTTACAAAGCCAGCGGTTTCAACAATTCCATCGTGGAATGTCGTGGATTGTGTGCGGCACACGCACTCGGACGAATAAAACGATTGTGTTACGTTTGTTTTGGACGACCGTTTAAATGTACCCGCGGTACATTTTCGTGTTCCGCATCGTGTTATCACAACTATAATACGACTTCGGGGGCAGGGACTAAAATTGCGTGTAGTCCGAAACGCCAAGTGTGCAATGCGAAATTATAAAACGGGTAATAAGTGCATAAGTATTGTGTAAAAAAATATAAAAAAAAAAGGGGGTGCCGAGCACCCCCTTCTTCTAAAGACCACCACTGATAAAGTGTGTTGTTCGGAAAAAATTACGTATTCACAGGCTTCAAGAGCTCGTTCTCGCCACGACGTTAATAACGTTTATGAATATTTCTAAAATCGTTCGGATAATATTATTAATATTATAGTTGTAACGATGTTGCCCTAGAGCGTTTAAATCTATTATATTATATTCGTTCGGTTGATATTGAAGTTTTACATTTTACGATAATATATTTTTATAATTATCTATACGCATAATAATTGGCGTCTTGTTTAAAAATTTTAATACGACTTCGGGGGCAGGGACTAAAATTGCGTGTAGTCCGAAATGCCAAGTGTGCAATGCGAAATTATAAAACGCGTAATAGGTGCATAAGTATTGTATAAAAAAAATTTAAAAAGAATGGGGGTGACGACCACTCCTTTCTTCTAAAGACCACCACTGATAAAGTGTGTTGTTCGGAAAAAATAACGTATTCAGAGGCTTCAAGAACTCATTCTCGCCACAACGTTAATAACGTTTATGAATATTCCAAAATATTTCTAAAATCGTTCGGATAATATTATTATTATTATAGTTGTAACGATGTTGCCCTAGAGCGTTTAAATCTATTATATTATATTCGTTCGGTTGATATTGAAGTTTTACATTTTACGATAATATATTTTTATAATTATCTATACGCACAATAATTGGCGTCTTGTTTAAAAATGTTTTAACCATTTTTTTTTTTTTTTTCAAATTCGTATTACAAAACAACAACTTGATATTAATAATACAAATACCTGTATATAATTCGTATTCAATAGATAAGTTTCACTGAAGCACAGCAATTTACGAATTTTCCAGATAAAGTTTTACCATTGATTGTACCTGAGTGACTCGAACTATGTTTATATCCAATTATTTTTTTTTTCTGTAGCAAAAATCGTTATTCGACTTAAATTTGTTAAATTATTATTATTTTTTTTTTTTTTGAATAAGAAGAAAAACGTTACTAATAAATGACGGCACAAGTTTATTATAAATCAGTTATGCCGAAAGATAACTTTAAAAAACAATTGCATTTTCCCATTTATTAAATTGATTTCCTCGTGGTAATTATAGGGTAAAAAAATGACAAAATTTTTGGTACAAATTATAGTACTGTGAATGGTAAATGTTCTTTTGGAAATTTATAAAATGGCGGCGCCAGAAACTAACGTATATGCACTATACTTGTATACTAAAGAAAATATTTTTTTGTTTTCCAACTGTATTATAAATAATTTTGTTAGGTTAGGTAAATAGTTAATTCAGTATATATATATAAATAGACAATCTATTAAAGACATGCTTAGTATCGCTTAAAAACGTTACTTAGTTTCAAGTACCAAATATATTTTTTTATGTAATTCACCGCCAGATGCATCACTTATTTCGTTTATCGTTAAAATACGAGACCGACTCGAGTATTCAAATATAACTAATTAAAGTACTTTTCTATAGTATTTGAAATTCTACACAAACAGCGCTTAAATACAATTACTCAAATTATTTTACTATACACTTAAAACTGTACACGGTTGCGCACTCGGAATTTGAATGAAAACCCTGCGTTAGAAATCGAATTGGTACTATAACCGTAAGCGGATTGGTGAATCATAAAAAAAATAATAATAATAATAATACGTTTATTTTTTTTTTTATGGATTTCGTCATTATTATCATATTGTTTAGCTATCATTATAGAAATATACGCTGCATAATAGAGTTTAATGGTTTTTTTACACGCACACGGTCATTTACACACGAACACGTACTTACCTATCTTTTTAAGAAGGATACTGGTGTAATAAATAATAATAAAATGGATACGTTTTGCAACGGAAATGGAGAAAGAAAAAAAAAAAAAAAATGTTTTAACAACTTGTATAAAACGTCTAGATTGGAAGACGATGGAAATAAAGTTTTTTTTTTTATTATTTATTTTTTTTTTTTTTATATTTTACATCTATAAGACTGCGACGTCGAAATGCTTTTATCCGACGTCCGAACAGTTAGTTCTGTGTTCCTCAGACAGAGATTCAGATCAACGACGATAATACTTTTACGACGCACAAAAAATAATCAAATAATACTTAATTAAAAATTATATTATGTGGTTTATTTTTATTTATTTTTTTTTAATCGTGATTCCGTTTCTCAGACGGTTTGGAAGAAGTTTGATTCCTGTACGTTGCAGTCATTATGGAACTCTTTAAAATTTAATTTCAAACTATTACCCTTACTCCCTCCTACACCTTATATGTGTATTCACTTTTGATTTTCGAATAGCATCCACGAACCGTCATAGTTAAACAACGGATTGTGATGAAATATAACAAAAAAAAAAAAAAACCGTAAAAAAAATCACCCCGTACACGACGCAATCCGGGTTGTATTGCGTACGGAAATAAAAATAAAAAAAAAACTCTATCGAACTATTGAACATTCGACAAATATAGGTATACCGATTTTTGATTGGAAAATGTTATGAATAATTTATAATATTCGCATAAATATACATTTTTTTTTTTTTTCGTTAGCATATACGTCGTCGTATTGGTTCCGCAGGGAGGAGAAAATATGCATACGCGTAACAAAATAATAATAAAAAAAAAAAAACCGTTAGATTAGTTTATAATTTGAATAAGTATTGACCCTAAACGTTCGTAATAACATACCGGGGAACGCGTTTACACTTGCAACGTGAAATTATTTGATCGGGAAGCGAACGTCGCAAACCGAATTTCCTGTTTGACTCGTACGTTCGAAATTGTATTTTAATTGAACGACTTTATACGTATAAATATACGGACATTATAAAATTACACCGACAGACGAACCGAACGGCAAGAGGGACCGAATCAACTAGAATATTTACACGAACATTTAATTTATTATACGCGCGTAACGGCGTAAAACCCGTCGTATATTATATTTTTAATTTTAATATTTGTTTTAGCGTATTTTTTGCCAACTGCAGAGTAGTACGTCCGTTCAATCTTTTAATACGCGTACGATCGAATTACAATTGTGAATTCGCAAACGCCTACAAAAATAACAATTTTTTTTTTTTTTTTCTCGTTTTCGTCGACAGCCGTGGAAGATCCGCAGAGAAATTACATTTGTCCCACCGTTACAGTCGTTTATCGATAATAAATGTACGCGATATTGAAGTACACGTTTTCTGAACATATGCCGCGTAACCCGACCTAAATCGACACGAACGATTCCTTTGTTTGATTGTTTTTTGTTTTTAAATGTACAATATTTAAACGTATATTTAACGTTTTCCGAATTTACGTGCCCTAAAACGTGCTCGACAAAACGGTTAAAATTCATTTTGCCGAGACAATATCATTAAAAAAAAAAAAAAAAATCACCAGACACTTTAACACTTCCTCGGTAAACGAAAATACAAATTTTGAGTACGGAAGAAACGCAATCGCGGCGTGCCAACATTATTAGTTGTTAATCGTTTAAACCCCAACGTTAAGATAAAGATAAAGTTATCGAAATCGTAAAAAGAACGATCAGGCAATCTATACGGATGACAAATACCTAAAATCAATTAAAGCGCTTAAAAACTAATAAATATAATAAAAGTATCGCTTTCCAAGTATCACGGTGGCAAATCCAGAATTGGCGAACTGTGGGTGGACTGATTTTTTTTTACAGGCCACTATTCGGTAGTCAATAAATTACGATAATTTACTTTCATATAAGCATTTGTAATATGATTATTGAAAACGTTTAATCATTTTTTTTTTTCTAATTTTACACAAAAAATGTTCCAGGCAAATATTACAATTGATTATATATCATAAATGTTTTGCGTTCAGCATTTTTGATGTTATTTTTTATTTATTTTTTTTTTTTAAGTATTCTATCAGAATTGTGTATACGTTTACATCGCGTAATCACAGTTTAGTATTATTTTAAACGATAACGGTAATTTTTTGTTTTTTTTTGTTTCAGCCCTTCCGTTAATCGCCCAAAGGCCCGCAGACACGCACGTATCGTCCGGGAGCAACGCGATATTCGAGTGTGGTGTCAGGGGTAATCCGAAACCGACGATATTCTGGTCGTTGCAAAATAACGATACCGTATTGTTCCCCAACGAAAGTTGGAACGAATTTCACGCGGAAGACACAAAAGACTCCGTGTCCACGTTGGTCGTGCACGTGAGTATATGCGGCAAATTAGACGAATTTAGAGGCGCCGAATTTACGTGCCCTAAAAACGGTTAAAATTCATTTTGCCGAGGCAATATCATTAAAAAAAAAAAAAAAAATAAAATCACCCGACTGTTTAACATTTCTTCGGTAATCGAAAATACATATTTTGAGTACGGAATAAACGCAATCCCGGCGTGCCGACATAATTAGTTGTTAATTGTTTAAGCCCCAACGTTAAGATAAAGATAAAGTTATCGAAATCGTAAAAAGAACGATCAGGCAATCCATACGGATGACAAATACCTAAAACCAATTAAAAGCGCTTAAAAACTAATAAATAAAATAAAAGTATCGCTATCGAAGTATCACGGCGGCAAACCCAGAATTGGCGAACTGTAGATCGACTGATTTTTTTTACAGGCCACTATTCGGTAGTCAATAAATTACGATAATTTACTTTCAAATAAGCATTTGTAATATGATTATTGAAAACGTTTAATTATTTTTCTAATTATATTATACGCGAAATAGCGTTCAGTTCGAATTCCGGGGTTAAAAAAAAATGGGCAAATTTCACCAGCAAAAATTTAACCGTAGGGGGTCCCCTCCCCTTTTTAACCAAATCAAATTATGTACGCGAAACCCATGGCCTTGGCACGGTGATCGACTTTGGAACGTCCGACTATATTATACAGGGTGCGGCAAAGCCGACTGACGAGTTTTGATGGGCTATAAATAAAGAACACTAAAACTTAGATAAATGGTTATTTTTTAATTTAAATCAGTATTCAATCCCTTTTTTAAAAATTATTTTTTGAAAATTATATCTCCAAGATGGCGGCCGTCAGCAGCGATACACTGGTGTAGACGATCCAGTGACGGTCCTGTTTTAGTCCTCAAAAGAGTAGGGGCCGATCACCCCAAATTGGGACACAGCACACCACACTGTCACTTTAGGAGAGTTGAGTGGTCTTTCATGGAGCTGTCGTGGGTTATTTGTAGCCCGGTATCGAAAATTTTGTTTATTTACAATTCCAGAAAGATGAAAATGGACTTCATCGCTACAGAAAAAATTTGATATCGGATGATTTTGCAGAAGAATTTGCTGACAGAGATTTTTACGGTTGCCCTAGTCGGTAGAATTTAACTCTTGGACAAGCATTAATTTATAGGGATGGAATGATAAATGTTCGTGAAGAATTCTCCTCAAAGAACCGTCTGAGATTCCCAAAGCTACAGCGTGTTTCCGGGCCGAGCGTCTTGGTGACTACTCAATTGACTCTTTAACCAACTGCACATTTTCGGGGGTTCTTACCGTTTTGGGTGCTCCGTGTCCAAGTCTACTTAGGGTACTTGCAGTTTCTTCCAAATGCCGTATCCGCAATTCGATAGTGTTAGCACAAGGAACAGATTCAGCACGCGGAATGCCGCCGAAGTGTATACGAAAAGCCCTTTGTGTAGCGATCACACGAATGATTATTTTCGTAATACGCACGCACGACGAAACCGCTATGTACACCTGTCCAGACCACGATTACGAATAAAAACGGCATTACCGTACAAATTTAAAAATATACCACTTATTAAGGGGCCTGCTCTTATCTTATCACAGGCTAATGACCTCATTGAACTCGTCAGTCGGTTCTGCCGCACCCTGTATTACGCGGTCCCGGCTAACGCGATTCAATAATAAACAAAAAAATTATATTATATTATCGTTATCTGTATTTTTTTTTTTTTTTTGTTTTTTTTTTAACGCAGAACGTTCGCAAAGAACAACACAACCAGCTGGTGGTCATGTGTTCGGCCATCAACGAGGCGGGTTCGGACGAATGGCGGGCCACGCTGACGGTGGCGGCGGCCGCGCACGAAGAATCCTTGCCGCCGATTATCGAATACGGCCCGGCGAATCAGACGCTGCCCTACAACTCCATCGGCAATCTCGTGTGCCGGGCCATCGGCAGCCCGCAACCGGTGATCACTTGGTACAAAGACGATTCGCCGGTGTCGACCGAAATCGCCAGGATCAACGTCACCGAATCCGGAACCTTGCAGATTATCAGTGAGTGTCCCCCACGTCTTTTGTCTTTTGGTACGCCGCGACAAACACGTCCGTCCAACCGTCGCCGGCAGTAGTGCTCCCGGTACTTCCGCATTATCTTTAGTTTTTTACTCCAATATCGGATCTACGACAATATTGAGTGGCTCGACGACTATACGGCCCCGACCGCTATTGTGCCCGGTGACAAATTATTATTTATTTTTGGTTTCTTTTTTTTTCTTAACCCGTATAGAAGTTAGTGACTCGAATCGCCAAACTGACCCAACGATTTAATATTATACTTGTCCGTCCAAACTATTGATACTACTGTTCCAAGGAAATGTCGGCCACCGAGTGTCCTAAGTGTAAATCGTAAAAAACCTGAAACCCAGTCGTCAGTGAAAATGTTTTTAGAATATACGTGATCGAGTGGGTACTAAAAGTGAAAATAAAAAAAAAATTCGAGTATGAAACAATATAGAGCACGGATACGATTGAAAAGTATTTAAAAAAATATACTTTCAAAATAATCGGGTGGAAATCCAATAAATCCGGATTTTCAAATTTTGTAGTACCGACTTAAAAACCCAAGATTTGGATTTGGCCGTATAGATTTCTGTTTTTTTTTTTTTTTTTAATTTTAAATAATTTTTTTTTTTGCATTATAAAATGAGTTAAATAATTTTATTCATATCAAAGTGTGCTTCCATAAAGAATATTTTTGAGTAAAACAACGTTCGCCGGGGCAGTTAGTAATATATTTTATAAATTACATTGTATGTCTTTTAAAAATAAATTTTTCTTAACAATAAGATAATAATAGTAGTTTTATGATTATTAATTGAATGAATATAAAATCCAAATTTTGCAAAACCGAAATTTGGATTCAGATAAAAATCCAGATTTACAATAAACGCGGACTGAGTATTTAATCCGGATTGTCGCAAAAACACTAATAGCAGTATTACGTATAACGGTGAAAATCGTAATAAATGTGTTTTACGTAATTGCATAAAAAGTATCGTTCACGAACGAGTGTTCAGAATCGTTATATGTTTATCAGTGCGAGAAATCTAAAATCGGATGGGGTTTTTATTTATTCGTAGGGCGTATTTGCCCGCGTACGAGTTTTACACATCATACAGGCACAGGGCCGTGTACATTATCATATGCGATAATCGCGTTCAATCGGTGCAATAGGATAACAGATAAGCACACACTAATAAATGCACATAAACTATTTTTGAGAATAGGAAAATAGGTAAAGACCGAATCGTCGGTTGTCGCCGAGCTCACCGTTGCCGGGACACCACTCCGAGGCGGTGTCTGGCGTAGACCTAACCTGACGGCATCTCCTCCTCCTAACCTCGCGCAGGGCAACAATAACTCGGGATACAATTTGTTTGCGCGTAGATTTGCAGAAAAGCGACAACGGCATTTACACGTGCGTGGCGTCTTCGATCAACGGTAAAGCCACGTGGAGTGCCGAGTTGAAAATGGAATCGCCGAAAAATCCGAACGTCGGGTTTTTCCGGTCGCCCGACCCGTCGACGTTTCCCGGAGCGCCGAGCACGCCCGTCGTCGTCAACCACACGGACACGGCCGTCACGCTTTCTTGGGGCCGTAACGGCAAGGTGGGATCGTCGTCGTTGCTCGGATATCAGGTACTACCTATGACCGCGCACGGACCGCGACCAAACCGACATGGCCTAACACCTAAGTCTCCCCCCCCTCGTCGTTACAGGTGGAAATGTTCGCCTACGGCGACGGCGTCGGATGGACGACACTGGTGCGGCGGCTGCACTCCACTCACTTCACGCAAGACTTCTTGAAACCCGGCCAATCGTATTTGTTCCTGGTGCGCGCCGAAAACACTCACGGTCTGTCGCCGCCCAGCCATCTCTCCAACCGGGTCACGCTGCCCACGGAATACCGTCAGAACGTCATGTTCACGCACAGCATGTCCATAGCGAAATCCACGTTGTTCGGCGGCCATATCGTCGATCTCATCGACATCAAGACGGTCGGCTCGACTTCGATCAAATTGTTCTGGGAGGTGAGACACCCGTGCGAAATACAACACGTCCTACGACAATTTCCAGATTTATTTAAATTATAATTCGCCTTCCTGTACCGTTTTCAGATACTCAACGGCGAGTTTTTGGACGGATTTTATCTGTACTATCGGAGCAAAAACCTGACCGGCCACGATACCACGTTCATGAAGATCCTGCCGAACGCCACGGAACTGTCCGGCGCGTACGTCGTCACGTCGCTACAGCCTTCGGTCAACTATCTGTTCTTTCTGATGCCATATTACAAACACATCAAAGGCAGACCGTCGAATTCGAGAACCGCCAAAACTCACGAAGACTGTAATAATAATAATAATAACTAATCTCTTATCTTTTTGTGCGAAACCGCGGATTAATCGCAGAAATCCCGATTTTACCGTGGTTTTTTTTTCATTCTTTCTTTCTTTCTTCCCAGGCCCGTCCCGCGCGCCCCAACACGTCGAATCGACCGCGTACAACTCGAGTTCGGTGTACTTGAAATGGAACGCACCGCCGGACAATTCGCACAACGGCGTCATCACCAGCTACCAGGTGGTCATCCAAGGAGGCGCCGGCTGGGACGTGCTGAGCAACGTGACGGTGAGCGCGAGCACGCCGACGCTCTTGTTGACGAACCTCACGTCGGGCGTCCGGTACAAGGTGATGATCGCGGCCGCGACCAAAATCGGTTTCGGCCCGTACACGGAACCCATCGTACTGCCCACTGATTCTATGGGCCAAATAAAGTAAATCATTTCGCACCGCAATAATTACCGCGTGTTAACCGTTTTTTTTTTTTTCTTTTTTTTTTTTTTTAGTAAATTTAACGACGCGGTCATCGATCACGAGGAAATCAAAGAATTCGTCGCCGAACCGTGGTTTATCCTGTTGCTGGCCGGCGTCGCGACGTTGACGGTCGTACTCATAGTGGCCATACTATTCGTCAGATACCGACAATTGGGCGCTAAAAAATCGCATCTAGGAGGTATATTATAACATATATATATATATATACAGTTGAAACCCGAAATCCATAGGAAAACTAGTTTCGTGGCAATTAGTTTTGGCTAGGTACAACTAGAATTGACCAGGACCCTCAGCGTTGTAACTAGTCGTGTCCGAATAATTATACATTGGCAAAAAATAAGGATTGTCCAGGGGAATTTCGATATCCGGATGTAGTTCTTGGCTATAATTAATTTACGTTAGTTTAAACTAGGGAAAACTATGTAAATTGACTACACGTTCGAATGTGAAGTCCGTTGATTACACTGTAGGCATTTATTACTGTTCGGAACAGGGATGATCTTGAGCGTTGTTATTTGTTTCGGCGGGATAAACATTGAGGTGGCGTTTAGAATCGCACGGGACCTGATTTAATAAAAAAAATTACTTCCGACTGACCCGACATTTAAAATGTGCAGCTAATTCTAGTGTTGGCCGCTTAAGACTAGTTGTGACGGATTTCGGATTTTGTTTGTAACATATATACACGAGGTGCGTCAGAAATAACCCCCTAGTTTGATACAACCTTTTCGTCCGGGTTCGAATTGAGCTCAACTAATGGGATTTACATCGATAGACGGCTTTATTTATGCCGTTGTTAGTGCTCATCTTGTCTTGGCCGGGAGAACATTCGTGCGTTTGTTGTCGAGTAATTTATTAAAAACGGCGGTTCACTGATATCTGTCCGGTGTTTGGTTCGCGCTTGGTCCACACGATCCCGTCCCCGAAGGCAAAATTATTCAAAATTGGGTTTAAAAAAAATGTTAACCAAACAAGGTTCAGCACTAAAAACAGAGCCCACCACCGGTCGACCTAAGACCGCAACAGAACTGGGAAATGTGTACACTTCTTTGAAGAAGACGTCGACGGTGATCTCTAATCGTTAGTGTGTGAAGCTAGAAAACTTTTTTCGATCGAAATTGAACGATTTTTTTTTATAATGTGTGGTTTCAACGAGATCGTGCCACCGCACACACAGCTCATCGGTCACTCAGCATTTTTCGATAAATGTTTCCCGGGCGTATTGTCTCTTTTCGTGGTGACCAGTGGGGCCGCCCACTGCGTTTGAACACATACGATTTTTTCCTTTGGAGTTATTTCAAAAGTCAAGTGTACCAACATCGTCTCCGAACCGCGAAAGCCCTTAAGGAGGTAATAGCTCAGGAAGTCGCTACCATCTAGCCCGAAATGACCGGAGAGTCAACTACCGAAAAATGCTCAATCAGTGTATTAATAACACTTAAGTGATATAATTTAAAAAAAAAAAAAAAAATGGCATTATATGTACGATTTATAATACACTTGTTGATATTTAACTTGGTTTGGTGTTTATAAGTTCCACATATCAGGTTGGTTTTTCTGCCGCACCCCGTATATACGAAACGTTATACTCAACACGCGTATTTTATACGTAACACGATGTATTTTGCAATTTTTAAATTTTCATTTTAACTACGCTCTCGTTCAGATCCGATGAACCCCGTCAACAAGTTGTCCTATTCGTCCGGCTTCAAAACCACGTTGGACGTGTCTCACCGAGGACAAGTGGCCTCGTTTTTACAATCCGAACACAGCGTGTCCAACAGTCAACGGTGCTTGTTCATCGACGCCAACTCTTGCCATAAACCCAATTGGTAAGTATATATATATATTTCTCGATATTTCGTAAACCCGTCCGACTAACTAAAATTATTGTTCACAGGATGCACCACGATATCGATAATAACGAAAAAGATTCTAGTCAACAGCTGTTGCCGGAAATCGCGGATTACGCCGAAGTCAATCCGAACACGATGAGCACGTTTTTAAAGGATCGTGAAATCATGTCTTCCCCGGCTCCGTACGCGACGACCACGTTGGTTTCGAACACGAGCGCTAGACATGTAATGTTCTAAACGTCTTTTTTTTTTTTTTTTTATAATTTATATTATCGCGAAATTCGGCAGACGTCGACGAAAGTTTAATAACAGATAAACGATTTTGTACAGATACGGCGCAATTCCGAGGATACGGCTTACGCCTCGGCCAACATTTACCGGACACAAAACGTGTACTCTGAAAGCGGATACAGCTGTTGTTCGAGCAATAACGATTGTCAAAATTGCGCCGGTACGCGCATTATTTTATAATTTTTTTTTTTGTATTTTTAAAATTTACTAAAAAAAAAATAAATTAATATGTTTATGGTCCGTTTACGACATTTCCAGACGAATGCGAGAGCATGCGCGGCGTTCCCGTGTCGGTCGTGTTGAGCAGCTGCGGCCGGAAAACGTTCAGTGAAGTGTCTCATCAAAACGGCAAAAACGGTTCGCGATTCAACAATTACACGCCGTATTCGTCACGGCAGCGAGTCCTGGTAAGCCGCGACTATAATACGCCGTATAAATAATAGATGCTAAACACTGTCGGGGGGGGGGGGGAAGACGTCGCCTAATCTTTTGGCTAATCCGGCGGGGCGTCCCTGAAACTTTCGAACGTTTCAAGCCCGGCAAGACGGCCGGGAGGGGCCAACGAGTGACCCGAATTAACAAACGAGTAATCGTCGCGCCGTTTCTCCCGGTTGTCTGGGCCCTTGTTTGGTCCGTTCTCGTTTAACCGTCGTATGCGAAGACCCGCAGTCGGGAACTTCTCTGACCCGGTAACTAATAACCGACCTTCCTTTCAATGTTTCCTTGACAAAATGTATTCTCTTATGCGATCTGCTTTCAATGTCCGCCTAGTAGTTCCTATAGTCGCCCAATACGGGCCGTCACGGTTTGAAGCCCGTGAATCATCTGAACGTCTGAACATTTGTCGACGCGAACAAAACATATTTAGTACGGTTAGCCGTTTCGGCTTTTTTGTCCAAACACCGTTGTAATGTCACGCGTTAGACTAAAAAAAAAACCGGCAGGACACACTTTGTTATAATCGGCTCTTTACAGATGCGCACCACGTGTTCGTCGGACGGTTACCACTACGTCGACCCGGCCGTCGTGGGGCCCGGTAACTACGGTAACAACAGCAGCGGTTACGGTCACAGGGAATGCACTCCGCCCGACGTGGTCTGCCCGAACGCGGTTCAACAGCAGCAGCAACAGCAACACCAGCAACAGCAGCAACCGCAACACCAGCAACAGCAACAACCGCAGCAACCGCAGCAACACCAGCAACACCAGCAGCTGCAACAGCAGCAGCACCAACAGCACCTTCAGCAGCAGCAGCAGCAACAGCAACACATTCAGCAGCCGAGGTCGCCGTGTTACAACGCGGACGCGGTCGCCGGCAAGGCTCGCGTGTCGTGAACCCGGGAAAACAGCTCCGGGAAATTGGAATTCGGAAAAATTTGATGACGAGAAACCGGGAGGGTGTAGTGGGACTGGGGATAAAATAAGAAACCGCGTCGCCCCCCCCACCAACCCACCCACCCTATTCTCCGCCCGGCCGACGCTGCCGGTGTAGCCGCCGACCCACACCGAGAGTTGCGGCGGCGCGGTCGGGCGCTCGTATACAGGCCGATCCCGGCGACGATACGAATCGATGTAATTATTACCGTAGCGCATAGCGCCACACCGTATACGACTCGGGTATCGCGAGACGACGATAACGATATCGTAACGGATACCAAAAAAATCGTCGTCGTCGGGTAAGTTTTCGCCCAAAAACCGCGCAGCGATCCTCGTCATCGTGCCGTTATTATCACACCACCACCGACGGCCTTTATTATTATCATTATTAAATTATTATTAAAATTATTATTAAAATTATTATTAAATTATTATTAAATTATTATTAAATTATTATTAAATTATTATTACTATTATAATCATTATAATATTCGTACCCCGCCCACCCACCCCTCCATCCCCATTCCGTTTATCGTCTCTTCGAGATCTTTTTTTCAAAACTATAATATTTTTTTAACCATATCGTTTTATAATGTCTACGTGTATATATTGATGTAATAATATTATCGGCAATACGGGCAACGTGTGCGTAACAGTAACAACAGAACCGTTTTAATTGAAAAAAAAACCCCCCCAAAAAAAAAAAAATAGTGTAGTTTTTATAGCGGCGTGTAATAATTATTTAAATAACCCGACGATTGCCCGTTTTGCCCGTTTTACGGTAATAATAATAATAATTATCGCGACGACGAGTAAATCTAGTGCCAACGTGTATATTTTATATTAATTACTCTACTCCTGTAAGTGTAAATCCTAATAAATAATATTATAATTATAATACAACTGTTTTTTTTTTTTTTTTTTTTAACATAAAAACAATATTCGTCGACGTATGACGTACATGACGTATCCACAAGTGTGTGATTCCTCTTCACGTGTATATAAATGTTAATTGTCTGTAAATTATTATAATTATTATTACTTATTTGTACAAACTGTACAGATTGTAATTTTTCAAATAAAGTCAAATTTAAAAAAAAAAAAAAAAAAAAAATGACGTACACACGTATAACGGTAATTGTCGCCCGTAATATTATTATCGCCGTCGACGCGGCGGCCACTGGATATGATAAAAGTCCGGATCTTAGAGGAATTATCCGTATTTACGGATTCCGAAATACGAACTCCCACGATTGTATTCAATCCGGTTTTCGATCCGAATCCGAAAATCCGTTTTTTTTTTTTTTTTTTTAAAACGGCGATTCTACATTATGAAATTCATTTCTCGTAAAACCCGTATCCGCCGTCTCGTCGTCAATACCATTAAAACGTGTAAAACATTATAAATACCGTTTTACAATCCAAACGAATATCACAAATTGAAATTGGTTTAAATCAGACGTTCCCAAACCTATGGCCCGCGAGCCATACCTACACAATTTAATAATATTTCATTTTTTCGTCCGGGGCGTGACGCAAATACTATTAATCGTGTGTAGTACGTCGTTTATTTATACATTTATATTACACGATCACCGCGGTTTTTTATTATTCTAACCGAATATCCAATCTTGTTCGTACACCGAAATTAGATTACCGGTAGAATAGTTAGGTTAGGTACCTACAAGAATTTACCGGGCTGCTTTACATTCAAAATAACCAAAGAAATCGGTTGGGCGCCATTAAAGACACGCGTGTAGATTTGAGCAGTGTTCCCCCTCGAGAATATCTTTGTCAGTAAAGGGGAAATGCATGCCCGAAAATCGCATTGAATTGTTTTTATAAAATTGTAATTTATCTTTAATAAATATATAATAATATGGTGTACATTTTTTTATAATTGTAATTTGCGGTAAATTGTAAATAAATATAAAACTTTTACTGGAAATTCATCAATTATAAACAATATTATAAGCCCGCTATAAGGAATTTCATTGGTTTTTATACATTTATTCGTACCTCCTAAATTCATCTAAAATGGTGACAAAAAAAATTGATTCTATAAATATAATAATATGGTGTACATTTTTTTATAATAGTAATTTGCGATAAATTGTAAATAAATATAAAACATTTACTGGAAATTCATCAATTATAAACAATATAATAAGCCCGCTATAAGGAATTTCATTGGTTTTTATTTATTCGTACCTCCTAAATTCATCTAAAATGGTGAAAAAAAAAAAAAAAATTGATTCTCGTTTATAATAAATATAAGGTCTAATGTCGTGGTGGTCCGTGACGTATCTAAAGTCTTCCAAGTGGTCCGCAGTGTCAAAAACCGTGTGGGAACCGCTGTGGTCTAAATAAATAAATCGTACATGTTACACTACGAGGTGTGACAATAAAATAACGAGACTTTTTGAATGAAAGTTGTTTATTTTAAAAATGTTATAATTTAATGATTATCACCTTCAAAGTACCTTCCCTCAGCATCAATACACTGTAGCATACGTCGCTGCCATTCTTGAAAACAGTGTTGCCAATTGCTTTCATTCAGCCCTTTTAGAAGTTCTGCCGTTTTCATTTTTACGTCATCAACTGTTTGAAAATGGGAAAAGAAATAAGAAGGAAATAAGAAAAAGTCACAAGGAGCAAGGTCTGGCGAGTACGGGGGATGTTGAAGTACAGAAATTTTTTTTTCAGTTAAAAAACGTTGAATTGAAAATGCACTGTGAGCTGGAGCATTGTCTTGGTGAAGAACCCAGCCATTTTTCCATAGATCTGGTCGCTTCTTTCTGACACGTTCTCTTAATTTAATTAATACCTCTTTATAATAATATTGATTAATTAATTTTGTCGATTTTTCAACGTTTTCGTTTGTTGAAGACGTGGTAGGACGTCCAGAACGATCATCGTCATCGACGTCCTCCCTTCCACTACAAAACCGTTTGTGCCATTCAAAAACACGAGCTCTTGATAAACATTCTTCACCATAAACTTTACATAACATACGAAACGATTCCGTGGCAGTTTTTTTTAATTTAACAAGAAATTTAATGTTAACACATGTTGTTCGATTTTTATATCTAACATTTTTCGGCAGTATAGTCGAACTCGCACTAATAATAAGGCTACTAACGTATAAGAAAATGAATCGATGCCATCAGTGTTCATAGTACTTTTAGATAAGTGTTTTCTAATCATATTTCAATAATCGTTTTATAGATAACGTCAATAGTTTAGGTTATATTTAGAAAGTCTCGTTATTTTATTGTCACACCTCGTATAGTTTTTATGAAAATATTACTAGCCGACCCGGCAAACATTGTTTTACTCGTAAATATTGTTTATGGTAGCACGCCTTGGAATTAATAAAACTTATCTAACTAATTTTATAATGAAAAAAAAAAAAAATCTCCTATGTATTTGATTCTTAACCGAAATCCAAATTTGCGGATTTTGGAATTCGGATAACTAGTAGCCATCACAATTAGAGCGCCTCGAGGCGAATTAGTTTTTTAACCCCCTGCAATATAAAATCGAAATTATACTCCTTTTGACCTTAGACACATTTAAACGATTGTTACGATCGTACTTAATAGCCGAATAACCGCAATTCCTTTGGGAAATTGACATTAAAAATATCGTTATATTGTTAAATTATATCGATTTCCATTTACATCGTACGAGTACATAGGTATACGTTTGTACGTTATATTCAAATCTGAATCTATTGCATTATGGTGAAAAAAAAAACCCCCCTCTTAACCTATCGTTATTCCTACCGGTAAAAATTAAATTCGCCAAATATTAATAATAGTTAAACAATAGAACAAATTACATTATACTAGACAAAGCACACTTAACGGACAATTATTATTTTCTTGCATTTATTCCGGCGAAAACATCAATTTTGGCATCGGAACTTTACGTCTGCGCTTTTCCATCGGCTCGATTTCAAACTTTTTCAGTCTGTCGCTGCGGTTGACACACAACCTAACCTAACCGATTTAATCGGCGCGAACGATAATAGAGCTTTTTTATTTGATATTGATTCAATTTTTACCATAATTTGTCGTCTACCAAATACTTAACAATTACTAGCGACCCTATCACACATATAATCGTCTCAAAAAAAAAAAAAAAAATAAAAACTTGACGCCCCTAGGCAACTGGCTCTATTGCCCCTGCGATAGCTACGCTACTGCGTCGACAATTACAGTGTGACTCGTGTAAAATCGGTTTTTTTTTTTTTTTTTTTTTTAGAGTTTATGTTTGAACACTGTTATGTGTTCAGTTTACGTTAAAAACAAACGACATATACGCTTTGTTTCCCTTATTAAAATACACAACATATCGAGCTCATTTTTTATTATTATTATTTTTTTTTTTTTTTAGAACGACCTCGTCAGTCGCAGGAAACAGACTTATAATTTATAATATTTATCTCCAAATCGATAACGTAATAGTATTTTTTTTTCTTTTATCTTGATTTAAAGTCGCCAATTATTTATCTTTATCCAAATAATGAAATCGCCTTTGTACAAGGAGTGCATGGATATGTTTTTGTGTATTTCGAGTAGATGATTCTGGTTGCACGCGTACCGTTTAGGTGGCCTACACTAAACTGAAGACAAAAAATTCCCCCGTCGGTAATAAATAAACTCATTTTTAACTCATTTCAATTCAGTTGCGACGTTGCAATAATATTATAAAAATAATCGCTCGTTGTTTCTGTCGACGAATTAATTGTCTTTTTATTTTATTTTACACTTACTAGGCCCTGTTACTGTACAATAATAAAGTCAACAGTCGCGGGAAATAGATTTTCAATTTATAATATTTATCCAAACGATAACCTAACAGTATTATAAAACTAATTGTAAATGCGGATACTTTTTATAGATATTGTATATTGTAATTGAATATTATTTGTGTTTATTATTCGCGTCACAAGTAATTACAAGAATCACTATATGTTTTTACGTTTTGTCTTGTCGACGGGAAACAAATTATCCGAGATAAACGATTTCATCGTGTACGCGAATCCGGGCAAGACGAATATTTTCAAATACTCAACATGTTCGGAATAATAGCAAAAATATGTGAAACCGGTACAATATTTATGCAACTTTATATTAAGTGAAATTAAGTTACGATACATAAAACGATTTTTTTTATCTTGATTTAAAGTCGCCAATTATGTATCTTTATCTAAATAATGAAATCGCCTTTGTACAAGGTGTGCGTGGATCTGTCTTTGTGTATTTCGAGTAGACGATTCTGGTTGCACGCGTACAGTTTAGGTGGCCTACACTAAACTGAAGACGAAAAATTCCCCCGTCGGTAATAAATAAACTCATTTTGAACTCATTTCAATTCAGTTGCAACGCTGCAATAATATTACGAAAATAATATCGGAATGTTACGTTTAAAAAGCTCAACTGTTTCTCGTCCGCATCATAATTATTTACCCGTTATGCCTTTCTAGCGTCGCCGGCCGACGACCAGCCTACGCATTATTTCCACATTCCCGTCGAATCGAATTAATTCCTCCATCTCTTGTCGCAAATTGAACTTTGTCGAGTACATTCAAACCACACTCCGTCCGCGATTTCCTTTCACATTCACCGCCATCCACGGGAACGGCTCCGTAATCCGCTGACCTCTGACCCGCGTTCGATTGCGTTCAGTTGAACTTCTCAAAATAAATGTCACTCGTTGTTTCTGTCGACGAATTGATTGGCTTTTTTATTTTATTTTCCTCTTACTACGCCCAGTTACTGTACTAATAATACCTCAACAGTCGCGGCAAACAGACTTTCAATTTATAATATCTATCCAAACGGTAACCAAACAGTATTATAAAATTAATTGTAATTGCGGATACTTTTTATAGCTATTGTATATTGTAATAGAATATTGTTTGTGTTTATTATACGCGTCACAAGTAATTATAAGAATCACTATATGTTTTTACGTTTTGTCTTATCGGCGGGAAACGAATTATCCGACATAAACGATTTCATCGTCCACGCGAATCCGGGCAAGACGAATATTTTCAAATTACCAACATGTTCGGTATAATAGAAGAAGAAAAATATGTGAAAACGGTAAAACACCCAGTTTCGTGTGTGATATTATTACATATTGCCGATTGGACGTTGACCGTCTCGAATTATTAATTTATCGAAATACCAAACGGTTAGATATCGATTAGCGATAAAAAAAAAAAAAAAAAGAAAAAAAAACGCCCAAACTCAACGCTACGGGCGAGCACAGTGATAACGAGAAAATATTAATTTACGTCCGGGACACTGCTAAAATTATCATACGAATCGGGTAAAAAACGACACGGGAAAACGACCGGTTTACCGCCAAATAAAATACGTATATTATGGTACGAGTACAATTACGGTACGGGCGCGTACAGTTTTTATGTAGTTGAAATATTAAATACCAACAACATTGCAATATTATATTATGCGAAGACGCGGCAATATATTACAATGTTTATCGTTATTTTTTAATATTTCAATAGTTTTATACGGATTTTTTTTTTTTTGTTTTTTAAATACGTCAAACGTCCGATATAGACAATAAAAACCACGAGCCGATTTCTTCGCCCGTGTACACTTGGCCACTCAACGGACGTTTATAATTCCGAATTAATTATTCATTTATATTATGTTAATATGTTAACGGTTGGTTGGTTTTTTTTTTTTTTTCAATATTTAAGTAGTTACCCATACAGAGTTTTGCGCTATCCTGGACGTTTATTAATTTCGGAAACGTCGACAAATTGAAATTTCTCGGGAATTTATTTTATTCGTTCCGTAATAAAACAATGTAATTAAAAAAAAAAAAAAAAATATTTATTATTATTTCTCATTGTATAAAGTACGTTCTTTGTAAAAACATTTTTTACAAGGTAACTTTTTTTTTAATACACGCCAATATTGAAATATCACGCATGTTGGCCAGACGGACAGTGGTCGATGATTGTAAACTATTACTAGCTGACCATCCACCCGGTCTAGTTCGGATGAAATTTTGTTGGTTATTTAGAATCGTCTAGGTAGTGCGGGCCACGGCTTTGCACGCATGATTGAACAGAAATCTTTTTTAAAATTAATAGCAAAATGTGGGGAATGTATTGATTGTATTACGATGGGTGCATTTTTTTTTTTTTTTTAATTTTGTCTAAATCTTATTAAATTGTTTGTT
The DNA here is from genome assembly GCA_956483605.1 of Tuberolachnus salignus. Classification (NCBI taxonomy): domain Eukaryota; kingdom Metazoa; phylum Arthropoda; class Insecta; order Hemiptera; family Aphididae; genus Tuberolachnus; species Tuberolachnus salignus. Next base: position 20,443,752 of record OY101438.1, read on the forward strand.
TAAATCCCAAATTACATTCAAACGTTGCTCGGTTTTTTAATTTTGATTTTCAGTGGCATTAAATTCTTTTGGATACACCGCGTTAAGTGTATCATTTTCTAGATTTTTTTTTGACACGCGACAGAGCCACGTACAATCACTACCGTGGAAAAAAAAAAACATTAGACGTTTAGGTCTAAACTTGCTGCCTATGATGTTTGGCCCCGTGCCTTATTTGGAGTCATTGGAAATCATAATTTTACGGGAAGTTTTTACTGTAATGGTAGATTGGTTGGTATCGTTCTTGGGATAAAAACCGTTTCCCCGGCTCCACAGCCAGTAAAGTTCGTACACTCAAGCGGACGGTCGTTCAGTGAATTTATTCCTGTCGATTCCTGTCAATGGGCGTCGGACCTTTGATCACGCGGAGTAACGTTCTTGAGTAAACACATTCACTGTTATGAGCTACATATATCCTGTCGAGGACATCCGTTTTACTTATTCCGGAATAAACGTCGACAGTGGTCCTCGTTTCCTCCGTTGGAAATTTCTGGTAGATCGTCCGGTCTACATATGTATCGACTGGACTGAAATTGATTCACTTAATTAGACGAAAGTCTAGACTAAATATAACATTTGTCACTACCTTTATTTATACATCCTCCGAGCAGGAGGATTACCAATTTAGCGGTACGCTTTGGTTTCCGTGGTAAATCAACAAATGTTTTCCAATCTATTTTGTTTTTAAACTTTCATTCATTCATAACTTTAGTATGGCTTTACATAACGGATCCGAACAATGCTATAAACTATCGCCTTGACCATTCAAATATGTTGTAAAAATATGACTTCAATGTATTAAGCTGTTCAAAAGTTACACGAACACTAACAAAATACCCCCAAGAATTATATATATATATATAATGATATAATTCGGTTTTTTTTTTTTTTATTATTATTATTACTTACGATTTCTTCTTCGGTCGGAATGTTCAGATATCATATTTTCGTTTCTAATTTAATTATATGTTTTCTACGGCTAGAGAAACCAGAAGGTCGTTAAAAAACGTGTCTCAAAGAACACGAGTACCTACGTATAAAATACAACACCATGCAATTATCTGTCGTACGAATACGACGGATACCGGAATTTTTTTTTTTTTTTTATCATTTACAGAAATAAAATCGTGTTCTATACTACATATAGACGGGTAAACCTACGATTAAAGAACCTTTTGTGATGGGAGACTTCGAGAATACGTGAATCGTTTCAAAACGCAGTTAGTCTAGTAGTCCGACTAGATTATTAAGGAAGTATATTATTATAGTGCATGAAACGCACGAGAGATAGAGAAAATTAAAGACAACCAAATCGGGTTCGGAAGACGGAGAAAACAAAAAAAAATATCGGAAACGAGAATTTGTGAGCATGCGCGACGACGATTGACGGGAAGAGCTCATCTCCACTAATGTCGTCGGTCACGGTACGCGCAGCTCTGTAAATAGCTACTGCAGCAGTACGGTTGAAGCCTGCGGATGTCAGTTGGAATTTTCCAGAAAGAAAAAATAGAAATATATATATATTTAATATTGTGGTGCTGTCGAAAAATTGAACAGTATAAGGAAAATCGAAAATGCTGGGCAATAGTATCAAAGACCGAAGAGACCGAAAATGAATGGAAATCTACTGCGCCGCGATAAATGTGGACGTAGAAGACACATATATGAAGAAGCACAGAATTAGTTATTAAATGGAAACAGAGATTGCTGCAGCAAATCAATTGGATAATCGAAAACGAAAACTAGTCCTCCCCCCTTCCTGATAATATTGTAACACTTGTGAATGTCGTTTTTGGTCGTCTAAAATCCGAAAATTCTGCCAAAATATTTGTTAAATATATATTTTAAATTTCTAAAGTTTTTCCGCGCAACAAAAATATATAACATTTAAGTATTAAAAAGATAAATTGTATACGACTTATGCGGTCTGTCCATAATAATATTAAATTGTTCAAATTTTGTATGTCCTCATTACTATCTCGAGTTTTTCGATTGTTACGCGTTTTATTGGTGTTTGAATTTCGTTGGACCATTCACGATTAACCGAGCGACACGGAAATAACATTTGAAACTTTTGGTTAGATTGGCTGTTGGTTTTGTTTTATTTTCTAATAAATAAGTATTAAGTTGATCTAAAAACTCCCCGATACAATATTAGCAAATTATTTCGTGGTAAGTACAAAATCTCGTTATATCAATAAAAAAAAAAAAAAAAAAAAAAAAAAAAAAAAAAAAAAAAAAAACACAATATAAGAAAATAAACGGAATACTAATGAAAGTAAAACGTATTTATCGATTCGAATTGTTAACGAGTGTAAAACACGACGTTAATCGAATTATGAGTTATAAAACTACGTGTAGGTACATGCGTTGTTTGTGTTTTTATTTATCGTGAAAAAATTCCAGCTTCTTCAAATCCTGTCCGGAGTGAACGTTTTTCCATTTTGGGGTCGATTGGGTTGATTTCGATTGTTTTCCGTGCAAGACAAACATTGATTTTGGGCAAGACAGACCGCTAAACATTTCGAAATACCAACCGTACGCGTTTATCATTACTCGCGAAAATAGATTTTACGACAATTATACTCGTGCGTAGTAAATTTATTAGAAAATACTAAAATACATATACGGAACTAACGCCAGAGACTCCGTCTGTAAATCCGTTACCAGCCCATATGCGTAGCGCATGCGTTATGTAAAGTTTGTAAAATAATATAAAGTATTGCATAAAACCATAGTTAACCGTAACAATCGGATAGAAAATAACCACGTTTATTGAATAAAACTGAATAAAAAAAAAAAAAAAAAAAAAATGTAATTGATAAATTACGATTGTTATCAATAAATCATATTTTTCTTCTCGTCGTATTATTATTACTAACCGATATAGAAGCGAAATCGGATACGAATTTTACTGGTCGAGTTATCGAAAATATACAGATTCGCATTTCGAACGCACCAACGGCCTCTAACTGTACGCGGTTACAGCACGTTTATGCATTCCGGCCCAAGTGACTCCGATAATATTATTATCGGTGTCGATTAGATTATGAAGTATTTTTTTCTTCTTCTGTCCCCTCCCGTTAAATGTAACATACAAAACAACAAAATTAAATTTAAAAAAAAAAAAAAAACAAAATAATGTCAAAACTAATAGTAATTTATTTAGTTTATTTTCGTCTAAAGCCACCGGGTACGCAAATACATTATTCGAAACACTATATATATTAATGTATCATATTTCGTTTATTAATCTCAATATAAAGAATGTCGTAAAAAGACAATTATAAGCAATATATATTCTTAAAGCTATTATTATTTATAATTAACTACTAAACTTTTTATGGCTGGTTAATGCGTTTAGGAGTAGCAAAGAACGACGAGATTGATGTACACACAAATATTACATTGAAATATACTCATCTCCGGCTTAAAACACTATCCGTGTGTGTTATAATGTACAACAAAAAAAAAAAAAAAATAAATTTATTTTAATATAATTCACACGGTTTTACAGATTTTACTGTGCCTCGCCGAGCGGAGAAGACTCCTGGTGCTTAGTTATTGTGTGTCGACAGGTTTTTTTTTTTCAAATAATTATTATTATTATTTATTTATATCTAAATAGAAATGATTGCGTTCAAACCACCTCGCCGACTATAACCGTATGTTATTTAAGCGTAATTTATCATTTGGTTTGAACGTGAACACGGTTTGAAAAAAAAAAAAAAAAAAAAAACGGAAACGTCTTAATAATATTTAAAGAACGCTATGTGTATAGTGTTTTAGAGGTACCTATTAAAACCGAGGAATGTACGTAACTACCCGATCAAAATAATTCAACCGGAATAAGAAGTAAAAGTTCGAAGAATACGCGCACCTGTAGTGCGAAAAGTAGAAAAATGTGTTTCGATGAAAAAAAATAAAAAAAATATAGTATTTTAATATATACACACCACCGTGCTGGACACGTTTGATCCGGGTACATTATTTTTTTCTTATTTTCTTTTTAATACCGTTCATTATAGCTAATATAATCCGTGCGCTTCGTTTGTCCCCCAAGCGATTCGGAATATCACCCGGGGAACGGACAAGAGCGATAAATGTAGATCAAGAGCAATGGTGACATATATACGGACTATTGCGGAATCTCTTGTAAAACAGCATTTAGCTTCTTCGTTTACACCGCGGTCATTATTCCGAAATCTTTATGGCGCGCATAATTCAGAAGAAGAAAAAAACAAAACAAAACAACTGGCTGGTTAATTATTATTTACCGAGTAAGTTTAAGTTTTAATTTTATTTAGCTGTTGTGCTACCCCGTAGCTGATGCCCATCAGGATACACGCAATTATATCGGTTGTTAAAGGATAAACAAAACTGTATTACTTTCATATTATCTTTTTTCTTGTGGTACGACGATTAGCGGTTTCTGTGATAGTGCAGACCTCCGGACATCCGATGCCCGTGCTAATCCTCCTGCGAGTTTTTCCACATCTTTCTCGACCATTTTTTCGCTCCTCGTCCGAGGGGTCCTATTCGGCAATATCATAACGGTAAATTTAAAAAAAAAAAAAAAAACCAGACTGCCGTTAGTTGTACGCGGGGTTGCAATCCGGTATTCTTTTAATTATTTCAAACGATCGAACTGGGATATTAGAAAATATTAGACCTCCTACGCAAAACGCATAATATTTGTTCACTCTATGTAGACGTTTATCTATAGGACTTGGCCGTCTGCGTTTACCGTCCTCCAAACACGTGGTACCATAATAATATTCGAGATATTGATTTATTCATTTCCGTTCGTTTTAGAAACAATTGACGTGTAATTATACACATGTCTAGCTGGTAGTGTTCGAAGAGTGGCGGTGCGGATGGTATTGTTCGAAACCATTCGATCGGGATAATAATTATTGCATTGTATTCAGGAAATATTTCTCGAAAAGGCGCTTAAGATTAAAAAAAAACGCCCGCTTATTACTATTATTATTATATTTGTTTTTCTTATAGCTTGTTTCGATTTTAAACAAATATTGTGTACTGACACAAATTTTTTTTAAAAAAAAACCTACCATCGTTTTATCGAAATGCCGTGTTGTTTATGGTGGGTATATTTTTATTTTTAATTGCAATTCCAATCTTAAAGGGAACGAATGTAATTATTTGTGCGTGTCACTTAATAATTATGTACGTAATAACGAGACTTAATGTTAAAAAAAAAAAACGTAGAGTCTGGTATTATCTATTATTGTCTTAAATTAACACAATTGGAGTTAATTGTTGTACGACATAATTTATTTCGCCAGTGTGTGCCGTGCATTGTACACACGAGTTATAATTAATGCGTCGCGTATAGTAATATTATCAATTTCGAAATATTTCGATAAAGCCAAGCGGATAGTTCAGGACGTCGATACCGCATTCTTCAAAATCGAATTATATAAATCGTATTTATATATCAGTTTCGGAGTGTACCACCGGTGGCGGATATTTAACGGTACGAACAAAGTCGGCAAATCCATAAAAAAAAAAAAAAAAAAAAAAAAAATCTATCGGTAATAAATACTCTGGTAAATGATATTGCAGTTTGCAATAGAAAATGTATTTTTTTTATGTGGTAAAAATCGATAAAAATCAACTACGCGATTTAGGCGGAGTCCTCAACTCTAATTTGCCGACTAAACGATCGCGAAATTCGCCACTGGGGTACACGTATATCAATATCGGAATCGGATGTTTTATTGACGCTTTAAAAAAAAAAAAAACCCGACGGTGGTTATTATTGCCTATATTAACGAGCGACGTTATTTTCGAAAAAGAGTTGGAATTTTACGAGGTTTCTAGTGATATCTATATCTAGTAATAGCTATTATCTCCTAGTTAAAACCCGGTATCCCCGCCGATAAGTTAATATCGGTCGACGTGATATATTATTGTCGGTCTTGAACTATAGTAGAATGTGTCTCGATCAATAGAAATAATCGGTAGACTACCGTTTGCAGTTTCTCGCATACGAGAAAGAGTAATAATTCCGGTTTAATTGTCGTCGGGGAAAATTGCCCGATAAATTATTATTATTATTATACGGGAACACGCCGACAGAGAATCCCGCGTATTATTAAATTTACTCGTCCGCGTACAGTGTCGTCGGATCGTCCGAATCGTTTAGAAAATCGTTGAAACGATACCGTCGACGCGCGGGTATACAAATAATAATTATTGCCGGGAACTTTTCGTGTCGAATACGACGAGAATCGAGATATTGAATTCTCAAGCGTCGAAATTGTCCAAAATTCAATCTAGACCCAGTCTTCCCGACTGTCCGTGCCGCTTTACCGTGTCCATAAGCTCGGATTTCGAACGGGACATTACCGAGTCGATCGAGCTTATTCTATTTCCCAGCGCCAACGATACTGAATTTGTTCGTACGCATTTGTTCGAACAAATCGAAGGCAGTTTTTATAACGAGAAATTGCAGAAAACGAAATTTCGATACGAAAAAAAAAAATATGCTATACAATAAAATGGAAGAAAATAAAAATCTTAAACTACTTTTAACAAAAGAGTGTAATTTACGTAGTATATCAATTATATATAAAAATTGGTCTAGGCATTTAAAACCAGCACGGCATCAAAGAAACTACCCAAATCAGACTATAACACCTAGATTTCATAGAGTAAATAGAGAGAGAGAGAGAGCTCAAAATAGAATACTAAAACCTAGAAAAGACAGAACACTGAAACCTCACAGGGTTTTCGGGAAATTGTCCAATGATATTATTGATATATATATATATATAGCCACTCAAAAAGTTAGACCTGTTATAAAAAAAAAAAAGAGTTTGCTTTTAATAATAGATAACATAATGATAACATTTATTATTGAAAAAACACAACAATTTAATGATAGTTTTAAACCAATTTTTAAATATTTCAATAAAAGAAGTTCAGACATTATTTAAAAATATTTAAATAAGTTAGGTAATTTAAAAATTGGAAATTTAGGCAATTGTGTGAATATGTCAAAGGTATAACAGAAAATGAAGAAAAAATAACATCATGTTTTTAGAACGAAACTTTCCTTGGAAATACTAATTTAGATGTATTTTTTTTTTTTGTAATAATGTTAAAGCAAAACGCATTTGTTTGTACGTGATTTGTTCGCACGTCCGATTCGGGCACGTAAAACGTGTAAATACGACAAATCGATTGTTGTCGATATGAATAACCGTCGTTGGAACACCGCGGTCGCAATTGCGTTTCGTACGCGGGCGACCGCTCCCCCGACAATATCGTTTAGGAAATTATAATTCTTGTAATATTAGCCGAGCACACGTAATTGTACAATTTTCGTCTGTCTATTTGTGTCCGCGGTGCCGAAATGACATCAGGCTGCATTGTATTTATCGCGATAATGCGATAATTCGGTACGATGACGGCACCGGAGGAACATTGTCAAATTCGTTGAAAACGTGTACTAATATTTTTTAAATATTAGTTTCTCCGCGTTGGTATTTACACGGCACGGCAATAATATTATCGTACAGTAACGCGGAAACGTACCGAGTAACAAATGTCGTAAATTCAGAAGCGTTCGCGTCGATACACGTGTCATGTAACCTATTAAAAAAAAAAAAAAAAATATATATATCTATAGAGATATAAAGACGCGTGTGTCGTTGACATACCGGGCACGCGATTTGGTACGCAAGTAAGTAACTCAACGCACGGTTGAAAACCGGTCAAAACGTTTTCTAAAAAAAAAATTATTATAACATCTAAATAATTTGTACGATAAATTATTTAACAACTTATTTACGTTTTATTGGCGAAAACTAATCTACATCTCCCCCTGGGGGTCTTATCCTAACCACCTATACAGATTCTTATCCCTTACTCACTCAATCTCTGAGAGTAATCTGAGTGAGTGAGAAAGAGACACATAGAGAGAGTAGTACTCTCAAGAGTACCTTTGGGCACACGAAGCAACATTTATAAAGTAAAAACATTCATTGTTATATGGATGAGCTGCATATATCCCGCCGAGGGCATCCGTTTTTTTTTTCTTCCGGAATAACGTTCGTCGTTTTCTTCGTTGAAATTCTTCGGTAGATATTCCGGTCTACATATGTATTGACTAAAGCGAAATTGTTTCACTTCATTTCCAGAGTCTTGACCAAATGTACTTTGATCACAACATTAATTTTTTTCGGAGAAGGATTACCGATTTAGCGTAACGCTTTGGTTACCAACGGTAGCCAAATTCGTCGATTTATTTTTTATAGCTATTTATACTATTTGGTTTCCACGATAAACCAGCAAATGTTTTTCATTCGATCTTGAAATTTCTATATTTTTTTATACCATCCGGATTACCGAATTTTCCTAAAATTTATTTTTTTATACAAACCTTGGCCTGACAATTACGGACACAACAAAATAAAATCAACAACAAAATCGGTCGAGCCGTTGTCAAGTGATTATCGTGCAAACAATGCGACAATTGATTTTTATATATAAAAATGATATAACCAATTGAAAATGTTCCAAACTATTTTACCTACGTTTTAAATATAACAGAATAATATTAAATAGTGTAATAATTGTAAATCGTTTATCTTACAATTTAATATACCGATTTAATCGATGCGAAGGTAACAAATAATTTAAATATGATTCATAGTTATACTGGCCTTGATTTGATTTGATTCGATTTTGTAATGAGAATCCAATGGTTTTAATTTTTTTTTTTTCGTCGGCTCCATTTTATTCAAATGACTCAATAATACCGTAACTCGTATGCACATAAATTATACACTTTCGACTTGTATGAATGCGAGAGACCATACGTCGTGCCGTCGTCATTCGTCGAGAATAACATAATACACAAGTGAACTTGAATATTCAAGACAGACAATCGATAGAGTTAGTGATAATAGTAATAATGATAACGATCCACTGAGGCGTTGAGACGAAGGGCGATCGGCCTTAACGAAATCATTAGTAGATAACCGTTTTTCCACAATTCAGCAATATCCCGGATTTCGACTAGCAGTGTACACTAGTTTTATTAGAAGTTTATAAATAATATTAGTTTTACATAAAAATTTAAATCAACGTAATCGAACTTGAAATGAAATGTTAAAATATGTTGTTTTTTTTCCTCCATTGTAATTTACGAAATGAACCAATTACAATTACATTATCGACGTGTTTTAAATGTGAGGTCTTCCGAGATTCTCTGGGACAGGGTTGAGAAACTCCAACACTCTACCATCCCTCCATGTAAATACGCCACTGTGATTAATAATTGCGCACCATCGGAATAATTGCAGATTACAGTAACTATTGCAGTATAGCCGGTGTAGATCTTTTACGGTCGGCGCTTTCGCGAGACAATAGCCAGCTGTAGAGCCTAAACGTTTATTGGCGGTTGACCACCTACTAACTAACCGACAACGGAATTTCATAATCAATGGTTTCGCCGTCCACGAGACGGCGGGCGAAACCTGTAAATTGTGTCGTCGGCGGTCGTTTCGGCGATAGATCGATAAAAAAATATCATAAAAATCCCCACTGGTAATTCTGTACAACCGGCGTACGGGGCCGAAAACACCGGAGGGGCGGATCGAGGGCCCTAAACTTATACCCGAACGGAGTTTTAAAAATAAAAATAAAATAAATAATGCATTGCCGCAATTGATCGAATTTAAACAATGAAAACGATCGAAGGCGGATAATATATATATATATATATATATATATTTTATTTTTTTTTTTTTTGTACATGCGTCGTATTATTATTTAAATCATTACGCGAGTAGTGAACGCTTTATTCACTGCTTTAGTCGAGTTAAACGCCGGCAAAGTCAAAATACGCGAACCGGAAATTGGGCTAGCTGAATACGCATTGTTTTCAATAGGATTAAAATTTTTTTTTTTTTTAAGGCGGGAAGTTTAGAAGGCACAGGGCAATTTATATACTAAAATTGGCGATAAACCGTTACGATCAATCAATTTTATTTTAACTCGGAGCTCGGGTGTACCGATATTAGTCGTGTTTTTTCCTTGGTAACTCAAATACGAATAAAACCGTCGTCATTCGTTTAAAAAAACCAAAAAAAACAACCTTGGGAATCTAGATAATTTGTTCAAATCAAGTACCGTTGGTGAACGATATTTAGACTTGCCTTTTTTCTAACCCGAGTGCGACGTGCAATAATTATTAATTCGGTCTTGTTGTATAGGTATATGACATTATCCCGCAGACGGCACAAGGTGGACCATTTCAACCATCGGGATGTATTTTGGTAATCATTTTATAAAAAAATAAAAAAACCACAAATTATTAATTTTTCATTTATTTTAGACCTTGGAAATTTGTTCTGATTACTTTTTAAAAATACTATCACGTAAATGGTCGCCTTCAGATCGAATGGCGTAATGCGCTCGTTTTTCGGCATTTCCCATCACTTTTCGAAGTATTTCAGACTGAACAGCGGCTACTTTTGGTCGTATATTATCGTTAAACGCGTCTAGAGTCCGTGGCTCGTCGACGTAAACTTTGGACTTCAAATAACCCCACAAGAAAAAGTCTGGAGGCGTTAAGTCGGGTGATCGAAATCGGTGGCCAGTCGAAATCATCATTTTTTTTTTTTTTTTGAAATTAAGCGTCCTAGGAACAAAGGATTCAATAAAGCGATCTTGACTCGTGCTGTATTAGCTGTGGCGCAGTCTTGTTTAAAAATAATAGTCGTTCACGCTGTTATCAGTCCAAAATGGAATCAAAAACTCCTTTAACATGGCTCGATAACGCCTTCCACTGGTGGTTACGGCTGCTCCAGCATCTCCTTTTTGAAAAAGAACGGTCCAACGATTGTTTCCGCACAAACTTGGGCCCAAACAGTCACGGCGACGATTGTGAAAAGGTTGTCCGTAGATTAATTGAGGGTTTTTCATCGGCGCGGAACCGACCATTTTTTTTTTTTTTATTATTATTATTATTATTTACGGCTCCATTTAGAGAAACACGTGTGCCTCATCGTTCACGATTGGAAATGATGGGAAACGCCGAAAAACGAGCACATTACGCCCATATGCTCTGTAGGCCGACCATTTACGCGATATTATTTTTAATAAATAAATCAGACCCAATGTCCAAGGTCTAAAAAATAAACGAAAAATTAATAATTTGTGTTTTTTTTTTTGTTCAATTTTTTTTTTTTAATAAAACGATTACCAAAAAACATCCCGAAAGTTTTAACGGCCTAGTATACCGATGATAATTTTATTCGGTATATTTCTACCGGTCTAACCTAACGTCGACACTCGGTGGGTTTTAACATTACCCACGTGTTAACGTTACCCGTATATGTCGTATATGTCGCCGTACGAACGCCCTTGAATACTGTTACGAGTTACCACATACACACACACACACACGAAAATACAATAAAAAAAACAATGTGTCTTTTTTTTTTTAATAATATTATTATCAGGCCCCGCTATACGAGTATTTGGGTTACTGAGTCCTTAATTTAATAAAAAAAAAAAATATGTATATATATCAAGACGCGTGTTTCGCGCCACGGGCGGGCCACTGTTGTAGGCGGCAAGTTGGGAACGTAAGAACGTAGAAAGGGGAATTTGTTTTTTTATCCTTACGCAATGTGACGAATGTATTGATTACTACAAAAAAACGTCCCTGAGCCATGTTCATTTAATCACGTTTTAATTCGGCGAGAAATTACGCACAATTTTTAATCGACTGTTTTAATATATAAAACATTTTTTTTTTCCTATTTCACCACTAAGTTGTACGGTGAGCCCCGTGTCAAATTTTCACAAAACAATATTGTGTTTAGCATTATTCGGTAAATAGCGAGCTAGCAAGCGAAGTGTTTTAATTTTTACAGTTTTTCTCAATCATAATTCGCACTTTAAACAATTATATATATATATAAAAAAAAAAAAAAAATGTACTAGAATACCATCAACATTATTATTTTTCATCAGATAGTACGACTAGTATAACGACGGACCTTGTGGTGCGTTTCATGTCTCTTTACGATTATTTTCATCAGCGTTACAACGAAAATACTGAAATCATGTCCAGTTTTTCATATGTATTATCCCAATTATTACGAAAACTACAACGAAAATATAAAAAAAAATACCTTTATTCAACTCACCGACAAGATCCGAAATTGTATTCAGAAAAAAATGCTACACTGGAATATTGGAACAGGATGTTCGGTAGACATGTTGTTTGCGAACAGATATGAAATACGCATCATAGTAAAACGTAAAAAGTCATAAAAAAAAAAAAAAAAAAAAAACGAATTTTTACAACGGAAATTAGACGTGTAAAGTTAATACTATTCGTTATTCATACGGATTATTGGTAATTATTAACTAAAATATTGATTCAGCGTATAAAAACCCTTAATTGTCTCGGACAATTCGAATACGTATTTTAAACTCTTTTAACAAAAATTATAATTGAAATACTTTTATCATTTTTGAAATCGTCCGTATTTAATTTGTTTTAATTTGAAAATCATACCGACGACCCGAACTGTGCCATAGGCCTACGCGGTAATACGTTTTTTTATAATGCATTTACAATACCCATTGGAAATATATTTGAACATAATTTCGGCAACGGTAGTCGAAATACTTTTCGAAAAACTCCGACAGCTCCTCTAATATAATATTAATAATAATTTATTGCAAGCGCCGTCGTGTGTCACCGGTGTCTTTGTTACTACTATATAAGAAAAAAAAAAAAAAAAAACAAATATTAAAAATAACCGTCGTATAAAATACTGAGATCTCCTCTTTCAATTTGATTATGAACAACTACTCTCGGTCTAAATTTAACACAAAACACGACGTTCAAAGACGGAATGGGATTCTCTCTTATTATTATTTAGTTTTTTTTTTTTTTTTTTCCCCCGTCAAGTATGCGTCTCGAAGAGACGTGATTATGTATATACGTATATTTTGTAGAAACAGTAGAACGTTAAACGGCGCGATTTAATAATACTGAAATCCCAGTATCAAATATTTTTACAATATAGTAAACATAATTATAGATTCGTTAAATTCCATAAAAAAAAAAAAAAGAATAAAAACACAATAAATGAGAACGATAAGAATTACATTTTCTCCGTCGAAAAGTCATTAACATTGCAGAATGTTTCACCCGTTTCAAACCGTGTAATTTTATCTTCGCACATTATTTCGTCATGTTTTGTCGGAATTATTCGTAAATTTACGAACTCCAAAAGCCGACGTCCCCGCGATTTCCCGGCCAGTAATTTCCAGACACTCTTGAGGACGTGGCCCCGACCGTTCTTCTCATCCGTGCACTAAAAAAAAAAAAAAAAAAAAACGCGCGAAAATGTTTTCTTCGACCTACACCGCTTTATTATCCATTCGACCCGTCAGTTTCGTCCACGACAACACTTTATTCCTGCGTCCTTATCCGGGCCAAAGTCAGAGCCGTATTTAGGGAAGGAAAACTGGAGACTTTTGCCCCAGACAGCTGATTATGAGGGGACGGCTAAATTTTTTATACGTAATTTCATTAATTTAATCCTCTCAAAACTCCATTCGATCGATTTTTGCGCATATTATTTTAATATTTTATTACTTGTACTCTTATAGTCTTTTGTCGAAGTTTAGGCGAGATAATAATTGATAGTTTTGGGGCATTGGGGCGACGCCGAAGATAATAGTTTTTTTTTTTTTATGAAAACGTGTTCTAGATTAGTATTTAACATTGAAAGTGAATTAACTTCCGGCATCAATTGTGATAATATAATTAAAGAATTTTCGGTTTCACAAGCCAGGGAAAAAATTTAATTTAATAAACTAAAAATAAAATTATTTTTATATTGTATTAAATTTGTGTTTTATTATAATAGGGCGTTGTTTTTCATTTATTTTTTCTTTTTTTTTCTTGCCCCAAATGTATATAATTAAATAGTTTTGTGTACATGACCATTCATAGTAGGTTTACTCATTACTACCAAAAAAAAGTGACCGATTTAATAAAATATCAATCTGTTGACAATATTCAAAAATCAAACGAATCATTTAATTTGAATAAATGTTGCATTTCTTTCCATATATAGGTTTGGATACATTCAAAAGTCAAAAAAAAAAAAAAAAAAATCACATAATATAAAACGAACACCTGCGTTCAAACTCGTACGAATTAATTTATTTTAAAATTGTATTCGATTTACATTGTATTAGGCGCGAATCGATAGGAATTGTCGAACATGGAAATCAGTCGATTCCGGTTTATTGTAACCGTAAGGTTTTTCGTTTATAGCGGACAATTTAAAACGATTCAGCGTTCGGAAATTCGGCACCAAGACCGAATAGTTTACCGGAAAATTGATCCAGGCGTGTGGCAATACTGTTCTCCCGGTTTTGTAGATAAATGTGAATTTCAACAATTTGCCCGCAAAGTATTGCTCGTGTGAAATGGCGTGTAGTGCGCAACTTTGGTTTTTTTTTTTTTTATATACACACGAATCGATTTTAATTTAACGGATTTAATTTCGTTATAAAATCAACTCGATCGATTAGAAACAAAATCTAGTTAGAACCCATAACCGCGTACGTGTAACCCGATTCTTTCGAATTGATTATTATCAATTTTTATTGTTGGTTTTTCGTTGGTGTTTTATTACTGGTCGGCACGACAGAAACGACAAATAGTTTTAAACACGTCCGGTAATTCGGCAACGCCTGGTTCCGCGGGCCGTCCTATATGTATATTCGTAGATGAAACAAAACGATAGAACCGCAAACGATTATTATAGATCACACGGCCAGCAATAATATTACAAACATAATAAACAGTTGGCGCTCACGCGTATACTTATTAAACGGGTTTAATAATAAAATCATTATTTGTATTATACGACCGATTCCTTCGCCCCGGACTGAATATTCGTTTTCGAATCGCGAAAATCGTCCCGGTTCTTGGCGACCGGTCGGCAATAAAATTGCCGTGTACCGAAAAACGCGACACTGTAAAAGTTTTCGAGACTACGATAAGACAATTATAATTTTACGGCATACCCGTAAGGCTGTACCGGACGACCATTACGGTAAGGGTACCCCGACGTACGGTTTACTCGGATTACTGGTCTCGGCGGGATTGCCAAAACGTTTATTTTTCGAGAAGAAAAAAAAACCCTCCCCCCCCCCACCCGGAAAACTTACGGATTCGGACCGGGACAAACGATAAAAATAAATATCAGCTATAACTAGCTAAAATATACTATAACGAATTCCGTACTAAATTAAAGAATCGTCGAAATCCCCTCGTTTCAAACTTATCGTCAATCACACTCCGTGAAAACCGCTCCACGTCCGGATCTCTTAAATTAAATTTCTATCACGTTCTCGAGGGTTCTATCACTGGACAGGTTCCCTCATCAAGCCATCGTGTTATTGTTATATTTTTCTATTCCATGTAACAATCTAATAAAAAAAAAAAAATAAATAAATAAATATCAGCTATAATTAACTAAAATATACTATAACGAATTCCGTACTAAATTAAAGAATCGTCGAAATCCCCTCGTTTCAAACTTATCGTCAATCACACTCCGTGAAAAACGCTCCACGTCCGGATCTCTTAAACTAAATTTCTATCACGTTCTCGAGGGTTCTATCACTGGACAGGTTCCCTCATCAAGCCATCGTGTTATTGTTATATTTTTCTATTCCATGTAACAATCTAATAAAAAAAAAAAAAAATGTCCAATTTGACGGCCAAGACGGCTAAATAGATCACCGAGCGTTTGCCTATAAAATGGACGCCGGCCGTTTTATAATGCGCGGACAACGGTCGGACTCGGAACCGAAACGATTTGTTCGTCTGCGGTAATCTGCGTGAAAAATTTTCGTTTTCGTTTCCGTCGTTACCCGCGCAACGATTCCGCGCGTATCGAATAAAAAATTGTAAAAAAAAAACGGACGGCTCGTTATTGTAGACGGGAAACCCGGGGGCACGTAAAGGTGTCGGGGAGAATCGCGTGTCTGTCTCTACGATAAATCATTGCGAACGAAGACCGACTCGGAGAGTTGTGACGGTAAAATTATTTTTGAAAAATTAAAATTGAACATTTCATTAGACGGTTTGTATTTAAGAAATAAATCACAATAATTTGTCCGTCGTATTCCGGTTCGGCTTTGGTATTGAATTTGAAACCGTCATAGAGTATCTTAGTGTAGTGTAATGCGTGTGGTGCGAAGACGAGCACTCGCCCCCCTTGGAATTTCGGCGGGTGAGGGATTGGGGGGGGCTAATGTATCATTTTGCCCCGCCGCCAAACAATATTGCGAATTACCGAATCTTCTAAAATACATAAAGAAAGCATCAAATACTTTTTTTTTATATTGATATAAGATTTATACCCCTCAAATTATCCCGTAAAATTCGTATACGTTTCGCGCTATGTCTCCCGTTTTCTAATATTATGCCGACGTTAGTGTATCCGGGTTATAGAAACAAGAAAACTCGACGATATTAAAATCGAATAACGATTCGTCATTCAAGTTTCGTTTAATTAAATCTTCGATTGTCCCGTACGCACAGAATACGAATATATCTACACACCGGTGCTCGCGAAAAAAAAAAAAACCATTTAGCCCACCGTCGAGTTTTTTTATCCGGCTCCGTCACTGCGTTTTATCACCCTACACTACGGCATTTTTACAAATGATTTTTTAACGTTTTACATTGTTACCGTACACCTATGTCCCGGCCGTTGTACGAATGCAATACGTTGTTTTAACGCGGTTTTTTTTTATTTTCGCACTCGATACTATAGTGCGTATTTTTTTTTTTTTTTTTTATGGACACACACCGCACGTTTGGAGAACAAGTTTTGCTCGCCAACAATATTGCGCGGTAAAAGCGTTTATTTTATGCGCGCGCCCACTCTGGCACATAATATTCTGATATATTCCCGTGAAAAGGTTAACGGACGAATAATACGTTATTGTATTACGATATACCGAGAGCGTACACGACGTAACGTACCGTTTGATATTTTTGTTATTTCGTTCGTCAGAGATCATCGGAGAACTTTAGAGATTTAATTCAAACGGAGTTCTCGAATGGTGATACGGAATACCGAAATGCACATTTTTAGAGAGATTTAAAACGAAAAAAAAAACCATTTACCCATCCGCTTTTCGTTTTATTTTTTCTAGTTTGTTCTCCGCAGATTGATAATTGGCAACAAAAAAAAACGGGTTGTTGAAATTGAATATTTACGTATAATCAATGTTTTTAATGAAACGTTAACGATAATCGCTACCAGAACTGTTAAAACGTTTCGGAATCGTGTTTGGAAAACCAAGGCGGACACTCTGAGCAATTTATTGAATAAATTGCATTAATAAGTATTGAATTTCTGTACGTGTATGTTAAACAAACAAATTTCGCAATGCGCTTATTTTTATAATATTCACTGCCTTCAACAATTATTATTTTTATGTTATTTCACTAGTTATACGATAGTAAAAATTCACGAGTAAATTACTAATAAGTGTTTATTTGTTTTCTCGGGATACAAATAGAATATTGATAAAATCGGCGATGGCTCGACTATAAATCGATAATAATAATGTTAAATTTTCGTTATATACGGATTATTCGTAAATAATCGAATCTCAATATTCCGTTACTTTGCCAATTTGGCAATATGAAAAAAAAAAAAAAAACTTTTTATACAAAAATCGATTTTGTTCGTGCAAAAAAGGATCCTTAACGCCATTCTTGGTAAAAATAAGCGGACTGCGGATTTTCAGTGTTAGGGGTACGGATTCAACGTTTTATGCAAGTAAATATCTTATTCAGACATTCCCTGGGCTAGAAAACATTTTCCGATTTACGCGAGAAAGGGCCTCATCCCTGGACTTTCACATGAATTTCTTAAGACTGCCTTATCATTAAGTCTTTTTCGCTATCTGTTGGATAAGGCGGCGAGAATGCGAAAAAAAAGAAGATAAGGTGTACTTTGGCATCAGCAGTTTACATCACTTCGCCTACAATAGTGCGTCTCCAGGAGTGTAAAACTAATGCAACCCTTTCACCGATGGATTTATTTTTCATACGTTCAGCACGTGGAAGAAAGCTTTGTTGAAATTTCCAATTCGAAAAGGCCTAATCCACAGGGAACGCGCTTCTCGCGAAAATCAATGTAGACGACGTTCTCAAGCTACAACCGTAAATTACCAAAAAAAAAAAAAATACATGTTTTTTCTTTCGAATCATTCTTGTCAATTGGCCGATAATTGCTGACGAAAAATATGAAAATTTAGAATAAATTAAAATCGCTATTATTGTTTGTTTTTTTTTTTTTTCACGTAAATTACATTATTTCGACAACAATTTGACTACATTTTATCACACCGTCTGTCCATAGGTGCAAAATGGAACCTCAGACCCATCCACTCCTTAATGTTTTAACTGTTATGACTAGTGTCGAGAGCAATTTGCGGTATTGACACACACGTGGTTCAATGTGTGAACGCTAAAAAAAAAAAAAAAACAAATTTTAAACATTAATAAAATATGAAATTCACATAGGACTAGAAGATTTATTTTTTATTATCTCGGAATTGAATAAAAATGATAAGGACCGTGTTTGCGCGAACTAAATCAATTAGCCTGCCCAAAAAAAAAAAAAAAGAAAAAAAAAAAGAAGAAGATATAATTGCCGTTTGGTAAAAAAAAGCAATTGTTCTTGCGGGCGCGCATGCAGGAAAGTCTTAACGGTTTTATTGAAATCGATCTGAACACGTGCACGATTTGGGCATTTTCGGTCATCTCCCGAGGCCGTCTTGCGGAAACATTTCGCCTTACCCCTGGTGGATACACAGTAAGTATATACTAAAATCCCGTTATAACGAATGTCAAAGAAGTCTCCAACCGAAAAGCAATTAGAACGATGTGAAATGAATCTCGACATAACGAAATTATTGATTTTTAAAAATCCCGATACGACGAACTTATATGTACATGTTAAAACGTATGTATTTCCCCTTTTAAATTTGATCCAAACACAACAAATTATGTTAAAAGATTACGATTAATGTAACGTTAACGGTAACGGTCAAATACTCGGCATTGGATTTAATTATTAAATTACGGACGTATGGTGTTCGAGAGAGATCTACGCGATAATTGCAATATATATTTTTTTTTTTACAATCGGGCGTCGTTTACTCTTAAGATGCCGTCGGTCGGTTCTCTGAAGAAATGACCGTTATCTTAAGTTAAATTATATTATATAGATTCGGGTCGACCTGGACCTTTTTAACGAAATCTCCCGCAGTGGATCCTACGCACAATGGGCGGCGGTGTCAATAAAGATTTTCCAACGGTTTTTCCCGGCGTCTTGTGACACGTTCGGGGAGGATTGCATCCTTTGAAAATACCGAGCCTTGGGCCGCCCCAAAGGATTTCGACGTCCAGCACTCTGCCGAGAACACTCCATTCAGGGCCCCTCCTATAAAAACCTCTCCCGAACAGCTAGCTCCCCAACTTTTAGCAGCTTATAACTCGTGTACGATTATCTGTTAAATTAACATTTATGTATTTACCAATCCTGGTTTATCCGAGTGAAACAATTAAATTCAAATAATTCACCATCGTGAATTACGCCAGTCGGGTGTATACGAGCCCTGTTCAAAAAAAATGCCGAGATTTTATTTTTAATAATTACAAAAATGAAGTTACATATTGTTTAAAGACGTCTCCTTAAAAAAAGAGAAAGCTTACGCCGCGTACGCTTTAATTTCCTTTACATCGTGAATTCGTTGCAATTTTAACGCCGATTTTAGTCTTGGGAATGGAGAAAAAGAATCGCACGGGGCTTGATCAGGAGAATAGGCAGAGTCCGCGGGACCACAGCAATTTTTTTATCAGTCAAACATTCACGAATCGACAGCAATAAATGTGCCGGTGTATTGCCGCTGAACGAATTTGGCAGCCCTTCTCGTCTGTACATTTTCCTGTAAAATTGCACGACAATACTCAATTGAGATTCCCTTTGTTAACCCACGACCGGTTAATCGGAGGCCATTTCGCATTATTTCTCGCAAAATATTCGCCACACCATCGTTTCCGGACGACGCCGACGGGTCTCCTAGAACGTGGATCGTCTTCGGTTGACCGCCGACTGGCCTTCGAAACGTTTAAAACACTCGAAAGTCACGGAACCACTTAATGAATCGTCCCCAAAAGGCGTTTTTAATCATTTCCGTACGTTATCGTACGCATCATTTTTTACACCGAGTTTCAAGCAAAACCTGATGCGCGCGCGTTGTTCGTTAATTTCGGACGCGTCGAAAACGGCGGACGAAACGGATTTAACCACGTGTAATATTAAACTGAGATAAGTCCTATCGACTTTGGGTTTCGTTTAAAATATTCACTAATTCGCGGGCAATACTTCTATTTGCAACGTTATCGTGTGTAGATTAGCCGTAATAACATTTGTCCTGGTACTTTTTGAACAGACCTCGTACCTTCACAAAGCGCACACGTTGATCGTGTTTCGTATATTATGCGCCTCCTTTGCGTACGTACGTGATGTCAGGACTTGACAGTGAAAAGAAAGCGATTTTCGTTGGAAGAGAAGAAAAACATAATTTTCTGAAGTAGACCGAAGAAACGCTAGGTGGCAAAAAACTATGGCCATATCTCCGTCAACGTTGTCGACCATTTTGGAAGGACCGAGAAAGCATCACGACAAGACCGCAGACTTCTGTGTTTGTCCCGAGCAGGGAAAGGACGCGTCAGGCACAATCCGAAGACGTTGATACGGCGGTTTTCAAAGATGGTTTCAAGATGTTCGTTCCTCTGATCGGTCCTTTTAATTCGAGAAAAAAGCCTTAGAATTTGCTAAAGTGCGAGCATTTCTGGAGAGGCCAATGGAATTCTGTAAACGGATGGCGAAATGGGAAATTTGCCGCAATCGTCGAGAAATACAGCCCGAACGATGTCTTCGGGTGCAGACGAAGCTGGACGTGTTTTTATTTGTCGATTATCTGTAATAAAGTGGTTTTTTGGTGGCAAATTATTTATTTATTTATTTACATAATTGTATTTGAGTGTTTTTATTCGGATTTCCGTTATAAACGGAAAACAAAAACAAAAAATCCGATCCCTTTGGAGTTCGTCGTAACGGGAACTTACTGGATATTTTTTTTAACGTTTATCACGCCCGTAGCGGGGAAATTCCATTAGGTTTCGATATAATCGGATGGCGGGGGGCCGCCACTCCGAGAGCCCCGCGGTCCGCAAAATACGACGGCGGTGTATTGTAATCGTAAATCGCATTGCCGTTGCACTCTTGTGCACATATAATAATTGTTTAAAAAAAAATAATTTCCGCGGCCCGCAATAATGCCGGATAAACCGTACGACATTATACGCCGGCCCGTGTATTCCCGCGTAATATTTCACGTTCTCGTATTGCGGCGGCGATGATAAATTTTTATAATAGAAAGCGTTTACACACCCACGGCGGAGACCGTACTGCACGTATACAAAAAAAAAAAAATAATAAAATAATAATCGTTTGCACAGTGCCGGGATTCATTATTCGGCGTCACGAATTCACCACGGTTATTTTATTACAACGCCGTCGCAGTTTATTTATAGCTCTCGGTAAAAAAAAATAAAAAAAAATATTTAAAAAAAACCCACACGACGGGCCTAATTAAAACGAAATTATAATCGTAATTCGTAAATCCTATAGGAAAAATTGTGTTGTTTTTTATTTTGTCAATTGTTCTGTCCACGCGACGATAGTTACTGTCGTAACACGACCATAGAAATAAAACAAAAATACGAGTTGCCCGACTGGAGAACGACAATTTCCATAAAACACATCCAAAGTGCGTCCATTAAACGGCTTCGTAATACAAATAAAATATTAACAAGTACGCAAAAATATAAAAAAAATCTATTTTGACGACGATGGCCGGTAAATGTCTACTGCCGCTATTTCCGTGTACTTTTGTGCCGAACCAATTGCGCCGAGTCACTCAGTTTCTTTTAAACAAAAAATATTATAAAACTCATTACGAGAACAGTTTTCGAAATGCGTTTTCGTCAACGCCGGATTGATTTGATTGTTTCAACCGAAAAACGATTTTCTCCTCGGTCTGACCACAGCGCATTAATGGATTTTGAAGAAAAAAATGTATCCGGTCGTTGCCAAAAAAATATTCTACGATTGCCGATAATATTAGTGAAGTCGAAAATTAACAGTGAGCAGACAGACGGGATTAATACGGGACGTATTGGGGTCACCCTATGCAAGGCCGACTTCAGCGGCATCAGCGGGGGGACTTGCCTTCCATCCGTATTCCCAAATGAAAAAAAATATAATAAAAAAACATATTCCGTCTACAATCCAGTTAAATGTATTTATATATTTACAATCGTCACATTAAATACTCAACGAGACCAACGCGGTTATCTGTGGCAGCTACGATTTTAAAACGTTTGAATATATTTCGATGTAACACATGGACTGAAAAGTCCCGGGCCTGACACACGGAAGGCGCTAGTGTTTTTGGGATTCGTCTCGTTTTTAGTTGGTACTAACCTGCAAAAAATAGCATTCATTAGTGTGCGAGTTGTTGTGCTAAAAGTGACGCTACATTTGTTATTTTCCAAATAATAGATTAAAAAACAATTTCGTGTTTTGATTTTATGCATCGATTCTTCTTGATGGAAAAAGAATACCGTTCAAGCGTAGAAACGTCATGAAAATTGTTATGTGGGAACAACGGTACAAAACGCTTCCCGCCGTATAACTTTTGTAGGAACAACGAGACACAAAGTTGAAATACCCGACAATAATTCAAAAAAAAAAAACAAAAAAAAATTACCGAATTATGTAATGTTTATGTCCCCCTTCCTACCGAAAAAAAAAAATTACCCATCCCTAGAGCGGCCTAGGCAGTGTTCTGCGGCGATGGTTTCGTTCCCGTTTCGTTAAAAAATTATAACGATATGTAAACTATTTGCTAATCCGTACGATCGTGTAAATTAATTTTATTTAATTTTAACATCATTTTTATTCGCGTACCGAGCAATAACGATTCGTCGGTAATCTTAACGCTAAAAAATCTCCCCATCATTGTCCACCCCACCAAGATTTTTTCATCTTATAAAATATTCAATATTATCTCCGGTATTCCGTCGCGAGTATAAAAAATAAAAAAAATAAATCATATTTCACGTCGTTTTATCCACTTGTTATGCGATAATCGCATATAATATTTTTTTAATGTTTTCGTTTCAATATAAAACAATTCGTTTATTCATTTGTACGAATTTCACTCAACTAGTGGAATGTCCGACGGGCACTTGGGTACCCGAGATTGATAGTTTTTTTTTTTTTTTTTTGTTTATAATGTATCGGTTTAATCGTCAATCGGTTCCAAGAGCCAAAGTTTAAATTCCTCACAATTCGACCATCAAAACACCGCCGAAAGTCTCGTGTAGGCGTTTTTTTTTTTTAATTTTCTGTTGTACATATATATATTTTTTATTTTATATTGTTCGATACACCGTGTTATTTATATATATAAAAAACAAATAAATAAAGAAATCAACGTAAAAACATTATCAGCGGAAAAATTCGATAAATATTAATAGTTCGTACGATTTATTATATTCGCGGTTTTTTAATTTCGCTACACGTGTAATATTTCAAAGTGCTGAGAGATAAAAAAAAAAAAAAAAAAAAAAAAAAACTATATTCGGTATATAAATATTTTATTATTCCACTTCATTAAAAATACTTACAATTTTAGTACGCGTGGTACATCCCGAACGTACCGCGATTGTATAATGAAATACAGTTTTTTTTTTTTTTTTTATTAGGTTTTTAATACTGTTTTGTCGGTTTTTAAACGGCAAACCAATGGACAAAACGATAGAACTGACTAATTGAAATTGTGCATTTTTTTTTTTTAAATTATGGTTATCGTGTAAATTTCGTAGGAAAAATTACACGAAATTAAATTATTCCGTTGGTAACGCACACTTTTAACCGTAACCCCGGGCGACGTTTGCCTACGTCGTTTTTGTTGTCGGCAACCCATCGTTTTAGACATTACTTACGATATAATTTCGCCAGTTTCTTTGGCAAAATCGACATAGGTACCTACAAATGCCTTTGACGGATGACGGAGAAAAAAAAAATGCGCTTACCGCCAACGGCGGTATTGGAAAATTCAATTGAAAAAAACAAAAACCAAAAACATTCTTTTTTTTTTTTTCTTTCGTTATGCAGCAAAAGACGATTTAATTTGAAAATCTTGCGCGTAACAACATTGTGAAAATGCCGATAAACGCGCAAAATATGTGATGTAATTTTCGGACCCGTTACAGGATTGTCGGATGCGCAATTTTTTTAGACAACCGAGTAAAAACACGCCAAGTCGTCGTGAACTTCTATTAGTCGAGTGGAATGTGGACAGGCGGGAGTGTATGTATAAATTAAACCATACGAATTAACGAGACACACGAGACAGTCGATTTTATTAATCACTATTGCATTTATTAAGTAAAAACTTATGAAAAAATAAGAGAAACAGAATAAAAAAAAAAGGCGGATATAGGGCGGAGGGTACATCTATACACCCCCGATTATCACACGTTCAACTATAGCGGATCGTTTGTTCGTAGGTATTGAAATTCGACGACATCATGACCGTATTATCGTACGGTCATAAATAAAAATAAAACCGACAATCAACGGTTGTTTTTATAATCGCTGTATTTTTAAATGTCGATTTGATCAGTAGTTTTCGCCCGAATCGCTGTCGAAACACCGTAAAAGTCAGACCCAGAAGTCAATTCCGGTGGGGGTGCGAGGCGCGCCAAGGGCACCCCACGCCCGTGTTCTTTTTACAGTTTTCCTATATCTTTTTTTTCTGTTTTCACGTACATAACTTACGATACTTCTTTAGGTATACCGAACGTTATTTTACCGAGCATTTCGGACGTCGCGTCGTGTATTTTCGATGTACGCCTCCGGCACACGCCTTCCCGCGGCTAGACCTCTGGACACCTCATCGATGGATACGTACAGGATCCACCCGGATCAGCCCTAATTGTTCTCCCGTTCCACCCATTCCCGCGGGAATTCGCATTTCCCATTTATGTAGGCATTTTGAAATTCCTCGGTCGTCTCGGATATATATATATATATATATATATATTTGATCAAATAAATACGCTTACATAAATTATTATATATTCGTAATGTTATGTGCACCGCGAAGCGATTAGACGGTACTATAAATTCATGTACATGTATACATCGTAGCAGCCATTATAGCACGGTTAACTTGTTGAGTTCCGGCAGTGGCGGATGTGGAGGAGAAGGAGGAGGAGGCGGAGGAGGAGGAGTAAGTGGCGGAGGAGGAATAAGTGGCGGAGGTGGAGCACCAGGAGGAAGCGTATATCGGAATCCGCGGTCGGCGGCGGTGGCGGCGACGGTGGCGGCGGCTGCGGCGGCGGCGGCGGCGGCAGCGGGTTACCGTGCGTGCGCGTCGCGTCACTGTACCGCGGGGGGGAAAATTATCGTTTTTTTTTTTTTTTTTTTTTATATTTTATTTTCCGGGGCGCGGCGCGCGCGTTTCGGGATAAAACGGTTTTCCGACCGGCTCCCGGCGGCGGCGGCGGCGGAGAGGGGAACGACATTTTTCGGGCGCGGGCGGGGACGGCGGGCGGGTATCGCGTGTGTGCGTGGCGCGGGCCCGTGTGTGTACCGACGGTCTGCTCTCTCAGTTGCCGGCAAACTATCGACGTGTTGTATTGTGGTACGTGGTTCCGTGCGTCGCCGTCTTCTCTACGCTCCGTACTCAGCACCGCTGCCGCTGCCGCCGCCGCCGCCGTCATCTCTACGCTCCCCGTACTCGCCGCCGCCGCCGCCGCCGCCGTCGCCGCCACGCGAAGTTTTCGTCCGCAGACACAGCGCGCGCGTTTCCGAGGGTGCGCCCGCGCACTTGGTTCCGGTACCGGGGCGCCCGCGTGAGGAAATAACTTAACGTCTTGGCCGTCTCAGCCGGCCGGCCAACACGTGGTCTCAGCCGCGCACGTGCACCGCCGCCACCGCCAAAGACATCATCATGACGTAAGACACGCGTTTGTTATTTTCAAATTTCCGTCGGCATCTTCGATTTACCTCCTTCGATTTATTATTACTACACTAGCCGATCCCTCGAGGCGTTGCCCGCGAAAATTTAAATACTCTTCGCATCCATACCCCCTACCCATCGCCCAACTCTATCGCCCCCCCAATGAAATTGCATCGTGGTCTTTTATAATTTTTTGTATTTTTTTTTTTTTTTAACGTTCCGAATTATTCCGAGCCGTAACCTCCGGGCCCAAGCGATTGGAACACGACTCGTGTATTTGCGTGTGCGCCGACCGATATTTCGACGGCTCGCTGACGGCGTTTTCGGTCCAAAGGAATAATCGTGTGTGTTAGTTTTGAGTAACGGAATAAAAAAAAAAAAAAAAAATTGAAAAAAAAATACGTTTTTTTTTTTTTTTTACGGTTACTAAGCAACGATAGTTTCCCTAGCAACGTATTGATGTAATGATCTTATGGTAAAACATACGATCCGAATTTCCGACTTTTCCGGTGGATATTCCAATGGACATTCCTCCGTACAAGCCTCGTCCCGACAACGACGAACACGACAAAAAAAAAAAACGGACCGTTTTCAATTTGTGTTCTTACATGCATGCGGGATTTGATTTCTAGAGAAGTAGTTTCACGTTTATACATATATAGTTATGGATTTGCCGCGGTCAACTCGATCATTATTTATTTTTTTTTTTTTTCAATTAATTTCTCAATCATTCTTATCGCCAGCCATTGACCGAACGGCCGCGGTTTACCGGTTGGCAAAAATTCTATGCACACCATTGCTTACACTGCAGTGGCTCTCGGATCGGATAAACGTATCGACCCATCACTCGAGAACCGTCTAAAAAAAAAACGACGGGATCCAAACGCGTTTTTTTTTTTTTTTAAATGTCGATAAGATTCGGTATACGGATCCCGCGGCAAATCCCCGCGAGCGCCTCTCTATCGTCGGGGGGGTAACAGGGACGTAAAAAACATAAAAAAAAACGGCGTTTACCATTCAACCGTCGTTTAAAAACGTACACGTTTACGCGAGTGACACAATTTCGCCATGGTCTCCTATAGATAAATATTTTTATTTTTAATTAGAAATATACAATCTATAGAAATAATGCACAATAAGCTAAGAGAAGACAGAACGTGAAAAATTGAATAAGAAACCGAAACCCACTGGCAACACTTAACATGAATTATTTATATTAGTTATATATATATATATATATATATATATATATATATATATATTTATATAGATGTATATTTTAAATTGGAACTTGTATGAGGTGACGACAACATTTCCTTTTTAGCCCGCGTCTAGGATTTCCCGGGAGAGTTAGAGAGGAGAGGTTTTTAATAAGTGGATTTTGGTGGGATAGAAGTCGCACATAAAAGAATTGTGCTTGTTCAATGATGGTTTTCATGTGGAAATCGTTATGGAACGTTAGGTATGATACGTACGGCGGTGCGCATTGGAGAGTCGACGAAAAGCTATGTTCTGGAACACTCGGATTTTATTGATATTGGATTTTTTTTCGCTGAACCCCAGAGCTGTATGCTATAAGTCCAAATAGGTTTCGGCTGGGTCTTATAAAATTAAACGTTTGACTTTTTAAATTAGTATTTTTATTTCTCAACATTCGAGGACTGAGCGTGCGCATACGGGCATTGAGAGTCGGTCTTTCGGTTCGTAAATGATTTTTCCATGTTAGACGCTTGTCGATATTGAGGTTTTAGATAAATACAATCGACGAATATTAAAATTGCGTTTTGTTCCATTACCACCGTTGTCCGTAATGATCTGAAAAACGACAATAACGTCGCCCGACTAACTTCCCAAACGTTCGGTTCCCATCTCGGTTTATCACTAACCTGCGTAAACCGCGTGCCGAACAATGACCGGGGAGGTGGTTGGAAACTCGGTCGTCGCAGCCCAACCGTAGAATATCGTTATGTTAAAACAACACGGTGCGAATAAACTAAATTACCGTACCCAGTAGTCGATAAAAAACAAAAAAAAAAAAAAAAAAAAAACGTACACGGACAACGGACACAGCCGACGGGTGGCGGGTGCGGTGCTTGGGCCGGGCCCCTTCCGTCCGCCCGTAAATACGCCACTGAAAATCGAAAACTATACCTGCGCAAAGAACTGAGAAAATCGTGTAAAAAATGGGGGGGGGCGAAAAAAAGTTTTTTGTTTCCGTTTCCCGGGTTTATAAGTTTTTCTGCGCGTCGCAAAACGTATTAATTTCTCGAATTCGGAATGGCCGTCTTAATCGCATGCGCACCGTCGGAACCGTTTGATTAGATATTATCCAAACGTTAAATATTCAATTAATCGTAATATTACGTGATACGGTTTTGATTTTTTTTTTTAAATTTTTTCTGTGATCACATACAGATTGCATACGCGTTAAAACAATTATTATTTTTTTTTTTTTTGAATTAAGAAATATTAAACAATCTCTGTACTCATGGCACAATAAGCTTAAGAGATATTTGAGAATTATAATAATAATAGAATTAATACAAACGAATATTTATATGTAACCTATTATAATTTTACATGAAATCTCGAATTGAAGAAACTGTCCAGCAACAGCACTTCGACGAGAATTTGTTTTGTTGATTAACGTATAGACCTGTGTATTATGCTAACCAGTCTCTGGGCCACTTGCGCTGGAGTCTCCTTACCGCATTACCCGGAAGGGAGTGTGATGAAAGATCTTTAATGAGGGGATTGGAGTGATTTTGTAGTCTTTTATGGAATTTAAAGTAGTGATTTTTTGCGACTTCATTGACATACGGTATGTTCAGGTCTGAGTGTAGAGTTTCATTGGAGACGTACGGAGTGGCGTTAGTTATGAGACGAAGAGTTTTTGATTGGGCTACTTGAATTTTGTTTGTGTTTGTTTTTTTAGCAGCTCCCCATAGCTGAAAACAATTATTAATTTATCAATACATAAATATTTCAAACATATATGTATTCGTGTATCACCGGAGCCGTTGATATTATTTCAGAATATCTTTCCAACGCATATCACACTCGTCAGTGTCTTGCGCCGGTAACAGTTTTACGAAATACTCGGATACTCAAAGACCGATAGAGATTCTGGTAATATAAGAGATACTATCGATACTTTTGCTCAACTCTATCGCGGCACAGGATACAAATGGTACTTGCAAACGAACATACGTATGTACGCTGCTCAACCCTGCGTTGTCCTGCCTCCGGACATGTTCCGGTCCACCTCCGGCACGTGGCGTTTTTCGTTATTCGCCGGTGGGTTTCGTTGGTTTCGCGATTAAACGATTGGTGAAAACGATTTGATTTCCAACGTTTTCTCCGCTGGTTTCGCCATCCGGTCAGAACAACGTTTCAATTCAATGGTTAGAAAAAGTTATTAAACTTCTAAAAGCGGCCGCTTGTCGTAAATTGGACAATTTAAAAAAAAAATGCGAAATTACGTTTACGATATTGTGACCAGTGACGTATGGAGGGTCAATACCGGGGGACGGATCACTCCAATAGCTCCAATTATTATTTTGCATCCTGCGGAAATTTATTTTCTCCGTAGATGTAGTAGCTCACAAATATTTTTCAGCATACGACGAGGACGGTTGTGAAAATTTAAACTGATAAGTTTAAGCTTTAGGCTCTTGTGTGGTTTTTTTTTTTTTTTGGGGGGGGGGGTGTGACCGCAAAAAGTATATTTTTCTCATGGACTAAATTTTAGAAAAAAAAAAAAATTGATATTAATCTTTTTCACTTTAATGTTTATCCAATGATATCTACGGCTTAAATAATGCGTGTAACAGTTACGGTTTTTTTTTTTTTTTTTTTTGTCACGTAATATCCTCATTATCCTTGGCCTGGCGGCTTGCCCTGTCACACGGGCGGAATGACAACGAAGGTATTCCCTTCGTTGAGATCTAAACTAGATTTCAGAACCTTCGGGTTTCAGTTTTAGAACCATCGCGAATATAGGCATTCTGTACCGTTCACTAGACGGAAACGTAACGTTTTCTAACGAGCCAAGTCGTTTACAGTGCCGAGACAATTAGTATTTATCTAGATAGAGATAAAATATTCTGTCTTGATAAAGGTACACTAAGTGAACTATACTAAAATCGCCCGGATAACAATAGATAACCAATAACCTTAATTTGTGTCTGTCTATTACGTTATAAAGTTGAATTTGATGTTAAATATATATATATATATAAATTGTCAAACTAAAGTGCAATTATATAGAAATAATAAAATTGGCTTTTATGATGTCATATTTACACCGGGAATGAATAATACAATAATGGCGTTAATAAATATTAAGTACCTATACATACACGAGCGTGCGCAATACTAGGTAAATAGATGTACTAAATCAATTTTATTTTCATTTTTTTTTTTTTAGTAATAGTTATGCCTTAATAGGTTTATTAAGAAATTATAATAAATTATTATTAACGCAATACTGTTACGTACACCTACTAGATTGATATATAAAAAAAAAAAAAAAGTAAATCTCGAATTTCTTTCATTTATACCAGAGGTCCCCGGACTTATTGTCCCCGTAGACCACTTGCTAATTTTTTTTCTTCTGTATTTCGTACATATCCCCTGATATTGAATTTTTATACAAATTTATCGTTGTGTTTTCGACAGCTTACAGTGCAACACACCGAGCTACCCCTCAGTTGAATAGGAGAGGGTTTGCTTGTGGACTTGTACGTTTCTTTTTTATACACGCCATTATTACTTTAATAATGACAATGTATATTTAATTGTATTTAATCATTTTAAATTTAAAGACAGGAAATGAACATAAGATCTAATAATATAAAACGAAAATTATAATGTTAATGGGTGAGGCGAGTCTGATAGTTTGATATTAAATTTTCAATATTTGGTTTCAAATTCATCAGGAGGAACCTTATATCTCCTCTACCAGTGATTTCCAATGTGTTTTCTTTTTTTTTTTTTTGTAAAAACTTTGGCTAAAACCTCTTCCCATGGGGTATAATGACGGAAAACCAATAAAAAAAATAAAAAAACTCGCTTGCAATTATCCATAAGTATCACGTATGTCTCTGTGAAGCCAGAACTGCTGATATCCATTTCTAAATTGCACCTAAAGTACTTATTCCGATCAGTTCGTCTTGTAAAACGACGTCCGATTCTTCAACGTCACCGTATGGATCGATAATCCACCGATAAAATATCCTCAAATCCGATTTTTAAGTCCGTGTGATGGACATTTTAAATGTCGAACATCGAAATTATCGACAATGTCGTTTACCGTTCGCATTGCCGCACACGTGTTTTTCGTAAAAAAAAATGTTGATGTACACTTAATAACTCTCGTGGACGCCGATATCTCATGCACCCCCAATATTTTTTATTCGTTGACATGGACTCCATGTAGGTGATAATCGACCACAAGGGGTCGCTATAGACCACATCGGGAACCTCTGATCTATACGAACAAAATGCACACTAACCCGGGATCCCCTGTACGAGGTCAAAATCCCAATTACGTGACTTAAATTCAAGTTTTCCCCACTCGTAAAAATGATAAAACGAGTGACGAGTGACTTTTGTAGCCAAGATAAATGATTTTGATAAATTATCAGCAATATTTATCTATCCTTTATAAAGTAAATCCTTTAAACTAAATACGTCCGTGCGAAAATTACATACAGAAATGCAGACGTCCGCATGCGATATAATCATTGTCTGGGCTGACAACTATTCTCTGACAGTGTTTCGTCCTATAAAACTTCTAAAACCCTATGGATTGGACCTGATAGTCGGGTCAAAATTTCGATTTTTATCATTTTTCATACCGACAAGCACAGCGAGACGGTGTGAAAATTGTGCAAATCATGATGCATTTATGTGAATTCGGCGGTGCAAATGATATTTGCTCGTTTGTTGAGAAATTACATAAAACGTATTTAGTTTTTTTTTTTTTTTTAAATGCGCCGAACACGAATACCATATCCGAGATCGCAATATCGCCCTGTATACACAAAAGTGTACACTAATACGAAATTTATCGTTTATCTATAAAACCGGCCACGACGCCTACCTACTAACCGGTGACCAACGCCTGGGTTATCGTTTTTTTTTTTTTTTTTTTTTAACGTGTTTGCAGTTTTTATTTTATAACGTTCGACATTGTATTGGAAATAGAAATATTATAAACGCACTCGACGCCTTTGCAGTCCGGTTATTATGTCCGTGGAAAATATTGGCTGATCGACGTGTTATTTTCTATTAGCGATTGTACGTTACTAACCACGGTAAAGACAATGCAAACAAAAACTATACATAACTCCTTCGTCCGCCTTATTCTGTTCATGTCTCGATTACTCACCAAGAACTCTTGTCGCTGTTCCGACACTCCACCCACGTGTACCTACCTCGAACCGCCTCTCGCCAGTTTACAACAACTTCCAGGCTTTACGGCTCCTCGTCGGCCACGTTAATCCATCTTGACCCGGGCCTTATCCCTTACCCATAATTCTTTGAATGTTTCCATTGCACGGCCGCCATCTAACCTAACCGTCTCGTATTCGGCTCTTCTCGTTATTTAGACTGACCATCGAATGCCTGACGTAGTTTGTCGTCGGTGCCAACACCGGTCATATCGCACAGCACTCCATTGTGTTCCCTCCTCTATTGGGTTTCCGTCGTAGCTATTTTGAGACTAATTCTCGCGTATGCCGGCGAGGCTTCAACGACAATCGTACAGACTGGCAGATGCTTGGCAACACGCGAGAACAGAATCTAGAGGGGAATATGGGGACAACTTTTCAACCGGAAATCTCAATCTGTCTATGGGGAATTATTGTTCAGTCGGGTAAGTCGTTTTACGGTTTCCCTTGTACTCGAATGTGCGGGAAAACAACCGGTAAAGAACGTCGGAAAAACGGGCATATTTACGCAATGTCGGTTTGTGGTTTTTTTTTTTTTTTTTTTTTAAATTTGTATTTACGTTTAACTGTTCCGTTTTTAGTGCGGTCATAATAATTCCGTAAGAATATGTTTGCACATCTCATACCTACATATTGTTGTAAAAAAAAAAAAAACCGAACGGAAAGCGTCTAAATCAAATATTTGAATAATAATAACGATTGTTATAAACTTATACAGCGTATCTATTTATTTTTTACGACCCAACCTACGAAATGTTCAAATTAGCTGAGCAAACTACGTACGTAGGTACGTTTATAAGTTTTATAACTTAAATGTTGACCGCTAAAACGGTTATTTCGGATAATATTTTCACTATCGTGCGCCGTCGTTATTTTTTATCGTTCGCGACTTTGACCAATCGATTTAAATGGGGGAGGCAGGCGGGAGAGGAATATTAATTTTCGGTGCCTCGTCACTAACACATTTGTACGGTCTTCGCCGATTGTCGCCCCGAATGATTGGTTTTTTTTTTTTTTTTATTTGATAAAACCGTACGTTGTGAAACGTATTATTCGTATTGTACACGGGGCGCGTCAGAAGAACTTCCCTGATTTGCGAAACTCTTAAATACCAAACCAAGTCATACTATTTTTAAAAATCATAACACTTTGGTGGCGGCTCTCGTTTTCAATACACTGATTGCGCATTTTTCGGTAGTTCTCTATGGACTCTACCGGTCATTTCGGTCGGGATGGCGGCGATTTCCGGAGTTATTACCTTCTTCGGGGCTTCCACAGTTTGGGAACGATGTCGGTACACTTGGCATCTCTTGAGATAGCCCCAAAGGAAAAAA
Organism: Tuberolachnus salignus; assembly: GCA_956483605.1. Classification (NCBI taxonomy): domain Eukaryota; kingdom Metazoa; phylum Arthropoda; class Insecta; order Hemiptera; family Aphididae; genus Tuberolachnus; species Tuberolachnus salignus. The sequence goes on from OY101438.1 coordinate 20,477,794, forward strand.
TCGCACGGGCTCAAACGCGGTGGCCACCCCAATGTCACACCGCGTAGAAAGTCAACATGCCCGGGAAACATTTCTCGCAAAATGCCGAGTGACCGATGAGCTGTGTGTGCGGTGGCACCATCTTGTTGAAACCACGCATTATCTTGTCCGTACTCATTAAGAAAATCGTTCAATTTCGGCCGAAGAAAGTCTTCAAGCATCGCACAATAACGATTAGAGGTCACCGTTACCGTAACGCGCCGTCTTCATCAAAGAAGTACACATTTCCCAGTCCTGTTGCGGTCTTAGGCCGACCGGGTGGGCTTTGTATTTACTGCTGAACATTTTTTGTTTAAAATTGTATGCCCGATTTTGAATAGTTTTGCGGTCGGGGACGGGATCGTGTCGACCGAGCGCAAACCGAACACTGGGTAGATGTCAGTGAACAAATTCCTCGACAACAAAAACGCACAGTGTTCTCCTCGTGACGAGTACTAATAATGGCATAAAAAAAAGCTTTCTATCGAAGTAAATCCCATTGGTTTATCCCGATCCGAACCCAGATTACATCCTTATGAAACTCGGAAGTTATTTCTGACGCACCCCGTACGAAGATTCGACGTTCTGCACGCCAGGCGCTCATATTTCTTTGACTCTAATAGGTACGTTTTTTTTTTTTTTTCGATCATCTGTGTTCTCCGGATATTTCCGGCCCGACGACGATCGGTTAGATTAGGTTTTCCACCGGATTTTCTCGTATCCTTTGACGGTTTACGGTGCGGTTTCCCCTAGCAATTTCGACGTTGCCTTTTCGATTTGTTCCGAGTGGTTTATAATATAATTGCGCGCGCGTGTGTGTTTTTTTTAAATTTTTTTTTATTATTTTCGTTCGGGTTGCCAATACACCAAATAACGAGATACGTTCGACCCGTAATATCTCGTATCCGAATTTTTTTCTTTTTTCTTTTCGTAAACTGACAAAACGCGGTAAATCGGCCGTGCCGCACCAATAACCGTTTACCCGTCAAAATGAAATATTATAAATTTTTTTTATGCGCATACAGTGGGATCCAATGTGCCACGTAATTGTGACGAGAAATAATTACCGACCGATCCCGTCGTAAACGACGACCGAAAAACGCATTTTGTCCACCGTACTCACGTATTATCGTTGTACAATTGTATTGTTCGGAAATTACGTACCGACGGGTATTACCATACGACAGGATTACATATTTTGAATTCGTATGAATCGGCTACAGAGATTAATAATTAAATTTCCCTTCAGAAAAAAAAAAACCCCCCAGTGAATAACAAACGATTACATTCGACCGTAATACTATTGTACACTATACAAAAAAAAAAAAAAAAAAAATTACTTAGGTATGTTTTACGCGACGACCACGTAGACAGGTTGTTGTTGTTGTCGTTGGTTTTTTTTCCCTCTCGGAAAATCATATATTTTAACGGTTTCGACGACGTGATATTCTAACATCGCGCAGTATATAGAATCATATAAAAATTACCACTATCGAATGATATTTTTTTACGCGTCGTTTTTTATAATCGAATTATTTACCCTGCCCCTCGCCCCTTCTTACTTACGCCGTCGCGACGAAAATTTCACGGTACACGATAATAACAATACGTTCATTCGAATATTCGATTATTTATTACGAACCGTAAAAAAAAAAAAAAAAAAAAAAAAAAAAAAAAAAAAAAAAAAAAAAAAAAAAACGCGTAATATTTCAATAATATACCGTAATGATTTTTTTATACAAATATTATAATACTTCACACGAGTGAAGACAAACTTACGAAGACACTTAGAAGACGTGTACATTTTTCATTCCCGTAAGCGTACCTATGACAAGTTAATCATTTTTTTTTTTTTTTTTTTTTTTTATTCGAATTTAATTTAATAATACACGCCGTTCGGTGGGCGGTTACTTATATTATTATACGGTCTAACGTTCCGAGCATACTAAAAAATAAATATGCATATATATTATATATACATACACATCACTATGTTCCGTATCGTAATATCGATTGAAATTGCATAAAAAAATCCGTATTTATTATAGGTGAAACAGTAAAAAAAAGAAAAAAACAAATGTTTAATTATAGAATATCGAAAAAAAAAATAATAAAAAATTAACGTTTAATGAAATAAATTTGTTTAAAATGTTTAAAATTCTTCTCGAAGCTTAATATTACGCCGAGAACGAAAATAAAAATATTTCGTACAAAAAAAAAAAAATTATTATTAAATTATTATATTTCCCGCGTGATAATAAATTGTTGCGTTGTACGACCAAAGTTATTTTTTTGTTATATTTTCCACATGGAATTTCTGTCCAAATTGTCAGTCTGTGTGTGCGTATGTGAAATATCCACGAAATACGCACAAAATAACCGAATGTGCATTTTACGTTGAAAACAGTAAAAATATGCAATTTATGCGCAAAAAAATAATTCGCATGCGCACGAAACGAATTTGTACAATGGTCTGCTGTAAACGGAATTTCAGCATACAGAAATATATGCAAATCGCACATCTTCCGAGCTCTAGTAATAATGTATAAATATATTTTAAAAAAAGCCGGACATACTTCACACCACGGCGTACGACTCGATTGCAGGTGGAAAGTATTGCCCAGACAATTTATTAGTTTATAAGCAACTAACTGCAATAATAATAATAAAAAAAATAAAAAAGAATATAATAAACTATTCTGATACTAACCAATGTGTTAAGAGACAAACTAACGGATCATAGTTAAAACCGTTCGCTTAGAATCTGAAATATTAAAATATTATTTTTTAATATTGTATTATATTCGTTTGCCCGCGTAAAACGAAATTACGTTTGCGAATAAAAAATTCAAAATTCTTCGGATCCTCGGAATGTTCTATTGTTATCCTTACACACCAAGTACGTGACCGTCGTCAGCACATAAAACAAATATTTAATACGAGTTTCGTATGACTACGTTTTTTTTTTTAGCATTTTTGGTAATGCCGACGCGTGTAAGACTATTGATTTTATTCGTTTGTTAATAAAATAAAAAAATTACTATAACGTGAATTTATTAGCAGTACTATGCAATCTAAGCTGGGCAGTTGACAAAATGAAAATAAAAAACACAAGTGAATTTCACCATTTCATTTGGATTTCAACCCACGATTGAATTTATTGACTTAACTTATCTCTTTCTTTCTTTTTTTTTTTTTTATCGAAAAACGAAATCATTTTGATTTGTAACGCGTTATGTTTGTTTCGGTTTGTTTTAATTTCAAGACGACGTTAAACGTTTTACAATCCAGAACACTCAGTTTCCGTACCACCGTATGAATAATACATTTTTTTTATTTTTTTTTTCATCGGGAGAGGGCGAATCTATACCCTACGCGTTCAACATTTACAGCCGTCATTTTCAACAAATCACAAACATTTCCACTACGACGACGACACAAGGTTACAAATAAAAAAATTAAAAAAAACACACACAAAATTAACTCTGTCCTAATTTAATAAACGCTTTATCAAATCGACTAATAACTGACCGCAACACGGTTGATTGATAAAACGATTCATTTTTAACGGTTTAACTCTATTTATTATTTTTCAAATTCACTTAACATAACGGAGTTAATTTATTGTACCATTGTTCATTAGCCCGAGTATATCGGTCGAACGAAATGACGTTTTTCATACTGCACTATTCGTCAACAACGCGAATTATTTTTTTTAATATTTCTATGTCCTTTAACAAACAATATTATCGACAATCGATTTTGTTGAAAATAGTCATGTACCGCGATATCGTTGCAAATTTCTAATCGACGTCATTTGGTGGTCCGTTATAATTTGTCGCGTCTATTTCATCCGTAAGAACACCGAAAATCAATCCGTTTAAACGAGTTGTTTTAGATAATTACGTAAAGACGAAATTTTTTCAAGACAATTTTCAAAATCAAAAATTGCAATTACAATTAAATAATTCATTGTAATAACGCAATCAAATTGTGGGTTTTTAACTTACACTGCCCCTTAACGATTACCAAATGATTTCCGTGATTACCAAACGCAGCATCCTCCGATTTCTTTATTTTCCGTATTTTTCTTTATTTTAACTGGCAAATATCGGCGCACCTCAGTTGCGTCCCGTCGTCTATTGGTCAGGTTAGGTTGTACCTAGGAAAACGAAGGAAATGAATTACAAAGGAAATTTCTCGGTCTATATTAATTGTATAAATGGTTTCTAATCTCTACGACTGATTTTAAATGTCGATTCTTTCTCGTTGTCCCTATATGTATTCCCGTCGTCAAGACGATAGACACCGGTGTGACATAAGACTAATCCGTCTCATATCCAATCCCCGTGCACCTATTTCACCGACAAATATTGCAAATATTGTTCTTTTTTTCTTTTTTTTTGATGATTACCAATATACAATGTTCCTAATGTATCCACTCCATCAGTCATAACGTTAATCATCGCCGGTCCAATGAATGATTTTTTTTTTTATTTTATGTACCGAAATTTTATGTCTGGTCCGATTTCTTCAGCGACCAAATTTCAGGCTTTCAGTTTTGGCGTTTATTGAAAAAAAAAAAAAAAAAATTATAAACAGATTAATAGTTTTATTTAAAAAAATAATACGATTTTTGTACGTTCCCGATGAACAGTTAAATATTTAGAGAATTGAATAACCGTCGACGAGGTCGTCACCGAAATTTCTCGGTCTATATAATTTATATAAAAGGTTTCTAATCTCTACGACTGATTTTAAATGCCGTTTCTTTCTCGTTGTCCCTATATGTTCCTGTCGTCAAGACGATAGACACCGGTGTGACACAAGACCACATTTTCACATTTACCCTCTACTATTTCGCTCGTTCGTCCGCACAGACTTCGCCGGTTTTCCATAAATAATATAATATCGCTTTAGTTACCTAACTTAATAACAAATAATTCAACAAAAAACAAATTATACGTGTACTGTGTAATAGTTTTCAAGTACAAATTAAATATTAATATGAACACAAAAATACAAACACAATTTATTTTAACGATGATGGACGGTAAATGCTGTCTTCTTCTGCTATTTTCGTGTACTCTTGTACTGTGAACCACATGCAACGAGTAACATAATTTCATTTAAAAAAATATTATAATACGCAAATATCGGCGCACCTCAGTAGCGTCCCGCCGTCTATTGGTCAGGTTAGGTTGTACAATTTTTTATTTTTTTTCTTCATTTTCAGGCTTTCATCTCGATGTACTTATAAATTACAATAATAAACACGGACTGATTTTGTTTCCGATTCCTGGCCGATAAGCAATATAATAATCAGGTAGTCGTTTATCGTCGTCGCGGTCAATAAAAACTCGGCCTCTTTACTATCGGTTAGGCTATTTAGCCTATTTTTAGGGATATTTTTTATCGAAAAAAAATATTTCGCGTGTTTTACAACATTGCGGTCGGGTGGTTTACACCGGCGAACAACAAAAATTCCAATGAAATTTCGAGTTCGGTTCGATATTATCGAGTGCACGAATTAAAAATTATCATTTGAAGTTGTATTGGGAGTACCGTTTTATTGGTTTTTTTTTTTTATTTTTATTTTTTACACTTTATTCCGACACACGTTTAATACGTGTGTCGAGTATTACGAATTTAAAGGACAATTCGTGTTTTCCATATTTTTTAATCCCGACAATAATTACTGTAAGTTTATTTTTAAACTTAATTTCTCCGAATTAATTATGACTTCGGATTGCCTCGGGTTTAGGCCCGCAACGTTTTGGGCCGTATCCAGATTTTATATAGACGCTGGATCGTAGTATATAAGAAAAAAAAAATAAAAATATATATATATTTTTTTAAATAATTAAAGCGACGATAAATCATTGCGCAATGCGTTGGAAAAATAATCCGGCGGCAGTATGGTTTTATGATGTTGTTTCAAAAAAAAAAAAAAACAAACAATTTTCAGCGTTTTTTTTTTTTTTTGGACATTGAGTTTTGTAGTTGTTTCTTTTTTTTTTTTTTTTTCGTAAATCGTTCGGAAAACGATATTTTAAAATATTACCCGCACCGCGGTTAGGATTTCCTATCGGTTTCGATGATGCGTACGTACTTTATCGATCAGTTTCACCGGTCCCCGGCGAAAAAAAAAAACACCATCGCATCGCTGTAAAACTAAACACCGCCTCTCCGTTCGAAATCCGATGGCTCAAGGAAGAGGCGTTTTGTTATGGAACGTGTTATATGCGTCGGACGGACGATAAAAAAAAAAAAAAAAAAAAAATTAAAAAATTAATTACTATTCCGTTATCGGGCTTCGTGGACTGTTGCCCGCCTGGCAACATCGACAAAGGCCGGCACACGTCTTCGCACCTCGGGTAGGCCATTGTTTCGAGTGAGCCTCGGGGACGCGAACCCGGTGTGTATACTATTTATTAATTGTTGTTGTCGAACAGTGGAAAACAATGATAGATTATTACTATTGAATTCGAAAAGAAACCAATTCCGAATTGATGAATGCTGGACATATTAATGTTTTCATTCTGACAGGAATCGCCTATATTGTGTCGGGGTTTTCACGGTTTTCAAATCGATTGTTTCAATATTTATTGGAGATAAAAAAACAGCCACTATAGGCCGGTGACTTTTTATAGGTAGTAGGTACACGGTAATTTTGAACTGGTCATCGTATAGAGATTTGTTTTATTATTTATATTTTAACTCCGGATTTTGTTGATCCGTCCCGTCTCATATCCAATCGCCGTGCACCTATTTCACCGACAACATCTTCCAATTCGGTCCACATTTTAAAACTTCGACGTCCATTTGTACCATGTCTTCCCTGTTAAGTCCGATTCCCAGCAATGTCCGTAGTGGTCAGAAGTTTAACTCCTACACGCACGTCCCTCGCAAATATTGTTCTTTTTTTTCTTTCTCTTTGATGATTACCAATATACAATGTTCCCTATGTGTCCACTCACCAGTTATTCATTGCCGGTCCAATGATTGATTTTTTTTTTTTTATTTTATGTACCGTAAATTTTATGTCTGATCCGATTTCTTCTGCGACCGAATTTCAGGCTAAATATATAGAGAATTGAATAACCGTCGACGAGGTCGTCACCGAAATTTCTCGGTCTATATAATTTATATAAAAGGTTTCTAATCTCTACGACTGATTTTAAATGCCGTTTCTTTCTCGTTGTCCCTATATGTTCCCGTCGTCAAGACGATAGACACCGGTGTGACACAAGACCACATTTTCACATTTACCCTCTACTATTTCGCTCGTTCGTCCGCACAGACTTCGCCGGTTTTCCATAAATAATATAATTTCGCTTTAGTTACCTAACTTAATAACAAATAATTCAACAAAAAACAAATTATACGTGTACTGTGTAATAGTTCTGAAATACAAATTAAATATTAATATGAACACAAAAATACAAACACAATTTATTTTAACGATGATGGATGGTAAATGTCTTCTGCTATTTTCGTGTACTCTTGTACTGTGAACCACGTGCAACGAGTAACATAATTTCATTTAATAAAATATTATAATACGCATTACAAGAATAGTTTTTAAAATGTGTTTTCACAATGATAATTGATTTGATAATTTTAACCGGAAAAGGATTTTTTTTTTTCTCTGTCTGTCCACAACACATTAATGGATTTTGAAGAAAAAAATCCGTTCTGCCGCAGCATTTGTACCCGGTCATTGCCAAAAAAATATTCTACGATTGCCGATATATTAGCAAAGTTAAAAATTAACAATAAGCAGACAGACGGGATCAAAACGGAGCGTATGGTCACCCTATGTAATGCCGTCTTCCGCGACATCGGGGGACTTGCCTTCCATCCATAATCCTAAATGAAAAAACTACATAAAAAAGCGTATTCCATTTACAATTCAGTTAAATATTTATATATATATTTACAATTGTCACATTAAATACTTAATAAGACTAATGCGGTTATTTATACTGCTGTGATTTTAAAACGTTTGAATATATTTCGATATAACATGATATATTGTAATACTTACCGTCATAATAAAACGTATATTCCAAAAAGAAAATAAAAGAAAAGTAAATTATGTAATATTTACGTCACCCTTCCCACCACAAAAAAAAAAAAAAAAAAAAAACCTTAGAGCAGTTATTGTTCCGCGGTGATGGTTACGTTTTTTCCGTATTGTTAAAAAATTATAACGATATGTAAATTATTGCCTAATCCGTACGTACACGCCAATACAATCGTATTGTGCATCCGGGTATAAATTACTTTTATTTAATTCTAACATCATTTTTATTTACGTACTCAGCAATAACGAGCCCTCGGTAATTTAATCGACAAAAAAACACATATCAATCCCTCTCCATTGCCCACCCCCTAATTTCTTGATCTTATAAAATTTTCAATATTATCTCCGGTATTTCGTTGAGAGTATAAAAAATAAAAAAAATAAATACGAAAATAAATCATATTTCACGTCATTTTATCTGCTTATACGCGATAATAGAGATTATGTTTTTATGTTTTCCTTTCAATATAAAATAATTCGTTTATTCATTTGTACGAATTTCACACTCAACTAGTGGAATGTCCGACGGGCACTTGAACTACTAACATTTACAATATCACGTCTACGATGACGATCGCGGTATTTTTTTTTATAGTGTATCGGTTTAATCATCAATCGGTTCCAAGAGCCAAAGTTTAAATTCCTTACGATTCGACCATCAAAACACCGCCAAAAGTCTCATGTAGGCATTTTTTTAAATTTTCTGTTGTACATATATATATATATATATATATATATTATTTAATATTGTTCGATACACCGTGTAATTTATAAAAAAAAAAAAAAAAATAAATAAATAAATAAAAAATTCAGAAATCAACATAAAAAATATTATCAGCGGAAAAATTCGATAAATATTAATGGTTCGTACGATTTATTATATAAATGGGTTATAATATTAGCTACACGTGTAATATTTTAAAGTGCTGAGAGGTAAAAAAAATATATATAATATATATATATATTTTTTTTTTTTTTTGTTTCTCTTTATTAGAATATTTAAAATTTTAGAACGCGCGGTACATCCCAAACGTACCGTGATTGTTTAATCAAACAGATTTAACTACCGACAAATGGCCCGACGTTGAACATTCGTGGGTTACACCGTATAGGTTCGTTCTTTGTCGGCCCTTGACGGTTGTTATAGCCAGAGTTGAGATTGGCAAACACTTTAAAATTGCGTAAATGCGCGGCAAAGTATCTGCGATAAAACGCCGCTGTGATTTGTAAAACGTTTAAATGTATTTCCGATATGGCACGGTATATTGTAATTAGAACGTATATTTCAAAAAATCAAAAAATCCGTAGAACATTTGCCGGGACGACGGGACACAACGCCGAAATACGGGACAATCCCGGATATTGCAGAACGCGTACGAGGTCTGTTCAAAAAGTTCCCGAACTATAATTTCTAAAAATAGAAAATGTATAGTATAGTAAATGTTATTAGATTAAAATAAAATAGAGATAGCAGCTATCTTTTCGATTAAATCTCAAATGTTTATTGCTGTCTACCCATTAACTTTGCGCGTTCAAAGTAGACGAGTCGTGTGTATTGTGCGATTTTTAAGACGAATAATATTCACGAACAACGTATTAATATTCAATTTTGGGTTAAACTTTGTAAATCGTTTACTGACACTCATAAAATATTGCAAAATGCTTATGGTGATCAGTGTTTAGGGCGTACCCAGTGTCACGACTGCTTTTAATGTTTTAAAGACGGTCGGGAATCAGTTGATGACGACCCACGTTCAGGACGTCCGTCGACATCGACAGACGATGCTCATGTGACAAAAGTCAATAAAATTGTTCACGTCTAATAGACGAAGAAATTGCGAAAGATTGTAAAATATCGGTTGGTTCATGTCATGAAATCTTGGTAGAAAAACTTGGAACGCACCGCGTTGCAGCAAAATTTGTCCCTAGTTTGATGTCGTAAGATCAGGAAGACAACTTCGTAATCATCTGTCAAGAATTGTTAGATCGCGCCCATGCTGATACGAGTATGTTCATGGAGCAAATTATAACGGGTGATGAGACGTGGGTCTATGGCTATGATATTGAGACAAAAGTCTAATTTTTTTAAAAGTAAATTTTCTCCAAGACCAATAAAAGCTCGTCAGGTCAGATCAAACGTCAAAGTGCTGCTAACGGTTTTTTTTTTTTTTTTTTTTTTTTTTTTTGACAACCTGGGAGTTATTCATCACGAATTTCTACCAGCAGGACAAACTGTTAACCGATGGTACTATCTACAGGTATTAAAACGTCTTCGAGAAAAAGTGCGGAGGTAAAGGCATGAAAGTGTGGAAGAAAAACTCATAGTTTCTCCATCACGACAATGCTCCGGCACACACTGCCATGTTAATTCGAGATTTATGAGTGAAAAATCACATGACCGCGCTTCCTCATCCACCATATTCTCCCGACTTGGCACCAGCCGGTTTTTTTTTTATTTCCATAACTAAAATCTCCGTTAAAGGGAAAAAGATTTTCTACGATAGACGAAATAAAAGGAAATGCGCTAACGGATCTACGAGCAATTCCAGAAATTGCTTTCCGGGATCGCATTCAACGATGGAAACGTCGTTGGCAAAAGTGTATAAACCAAGAGGGAGAATATTTCGAGGGTGATAAGGGTCTCAATAGCTCGTAGGTAAGCACTATAAATAAAAAATTTGAAAAATTTGGGAACTTTTTGAACAGGCCTCGTCTGCCGGTCACCCGGTTTCAACGCAGCTCTTCCGCCCTAACGGCGGTCCACTACGCGCTCTTGTGTCTACGTTTACTTTTCTAAGTGGACCGAGACACACGAATCGACGGTTTAATAATATATTCGTCGCGGCAACATCCGACACGGTAAAAAACCAACACGATATTATTTCTTGTCCTATCCTATTGTTTCACAGCGCCGCCGATAAACACGCCCAACAATTATCCGAAATCCGGTTCACAATAACCCGTATATATCACAATATTAAATCACCGTCACTATTATTATTATTATTTTCTATCCGTGTAGTTTTCATTTTTTTTTTTTTTTTTTACATTTTTTCTTTATACCTTATCCGAAATAACTCGTCGGCCCGAGTGTATAGGCGATTTTAATGGTTACGTTGTAACAACATTTAACGCCGTATCGTTAATTTCACATCGATCAACCGGAAAACGGTTTTCGAACTCAATTTTAAACGTATACGAATTACACCCGTGTCGTATTTATTATATACCGACATTTATTAACGATATAAATGTTTTGTTTTTTATGGATATAATTATATTAAATTAAACAGTTTTGACAACGCGATGACATATTTTTGGTGTAGACTATATTAAATCTATTCAAGTGGATGATTTACCGTATACGATTATTATTATATTAAATTTTTTATGTAACCACAAAAAAAAAAAATAACAAAAAAAAACAATTATTTTTCTATCGATCTCTTCCGCCGGTCAAATTTCCGACAAATTTATCATCGGACCAGTACTACAAACATTAGAGGTGTCACTATGTAAACACAGAAGAAATAATAAAAAAAATTTAAAAAAACAACTATTTTCCATCGATATTATAATTCTGTCGTCCTGCGATAAGAATAATATTTTATGGTAATGGTTTTCTACATTGTTTGTCGTTTAAGTGGGGTTTGTTTTTTTTTTTTAAATTTATTATCTTTTGTATCGATAAACCCGGCCATAGGTGTCGCGTGGAATAAACAAGATAAAACTTTAAATTTTATGACAAAATATAATACGTTCGCTTGTTATCATCGCGGCAAATGTCTAAAATTAAAAGTTTTTTTAACGCAGACGAAAGTCTTTGTAATAAGTGGAAATTAGGAAATAATCTATCGGGATTCGCGGATACGGAGGAAAAACACAATACTCTTGGTAATATAATATCGTTCGATGAACAAGCGAGAGATATACAAGCTAATTATGAAGCGCTTCGAATGAGAGACGCGGGTAAAAAAAAAAATTTCAATAAAACCGTTTTTGGAATAAAAATTATGGTACTTAAAACGCGTAAATATGTTTTTGTGAGAAAAAAAATACGTGTAAACAGCAATAGACTACGACCGAAGTACTTAGCGATATGCGATACTATTTTCCAATAAGGAGACCGACTCGACGGTGGCCACCCTCTTTGTTTATTTTACAAAATCTGAGTGCTAATAGAAAAAAAAAAAACATTTATTTATATGTGGGTTTCGGCGTTTTTTTTTTTTTTGTTTTTATTTTCACCATTTTCTCGTAATATTTAAAAATATATATATATTGATTTGTTCACGGTCTAAAAACGAAAATTATTTATAAACTCCCGGAAAAATTATTATATCAAAGGGTTTACGTGTATTCTTTTGGTATTTTTTTTTTTTTTTTGTCTCCGTCCGCCCTCTTTTGTACGTTCAAAAAGCAACGCACGTCCTATACATATTATCTCGTCGAAGAGGAGTAACCTCTCTCATTGTATATTATTTTCCACGGTTTTCCGCGTCTTTTCGGACGGCCCGCGGGCCTCAGGGCAATAAATAAGATTTACAAAGAGAGGGGTTCTACTCTTTACTGAAAGATAAAGGGATTTTATTATACGCCCGCTGCAATAATGGATTTACATTTCTTAACGTCTTGATATTATATTATTATATACTCGTAATAATATTATACGGAATTTGTTTTTCGTTTATTATAATAATATACTAAAGTCAAGTCGCTTTTTTTTTTTTTATGATAATACCCCCAACGGTTCCTTCTATTATACGTACGTATATACACACACACACACACACATATCGTGTAAGATATTTATCACTCGGTATTTAAGCCGACCGTATCGTTTATTATCGTTATCACACTGTGACGATATTTTTAATATTATTACACTCGAATAATAATAATAATTGCAGTGCGTTTATAAGCACGTTGGTAAATAATTGTCGAGCATAGGTGTACGCGCGGTACAAATAATAGACTATTTGTCGTTTCGGTGCGCCTAACGGGGCGATATGATGAAAACCAAGACAATACGACAGACTCGAAGGCATTTTAGGTAGGTGTCTAGCAACGAAACGCCCGTTAACGGTTTGCAGACGAGCTCGTCGTCGTTTTGCGTTTCCATTGTAAAGTTCAACTCGTCGTCGTCGGTGGTACAATCGACATTTTTGTTATTAAACCGTAACTTTATGTAATAATGAATATTTTTCGGAAAAAACGCCACGCCGGTTGTCTTCCGAATAGCTGTTGCCATCGTAGGTGTTTTATCGCTAAAATCGATTTTCAAAACGTTTTCGTCGGTTTTACGCGAAACGCCACACCGGAGGCCTCCTATAATAATTATAATATTAAGTGTACACTGCCAATAATGATTCGGAAACCGCGGTTGTCAGTAAAGGTACGAGTTTCATTGGGTTTTTTTTTTTTTTTTTTTTTAACAATTCGCATAATTTATTACCGTTTGATCGAGAGAGTATAATAAACTTTAGTATACACGTGTAGACTGTATTAAATTTCGATATTTCCACGGTGTACACGTCGCGTTGGATTAATAATATATATATATATATATATATATAATGCGGAAAATTATTATTTTTTGATTCCGACCGTTCGCATTGGTTTAGAATCGAAACGCGTTTCATAAGGGGGCGGTATATATAAATTTCGGATATCGACAATACACTGACAAACGCAATCTAATGAAATCAAATCTAAATAATTATCACGTGTTCGATATTAGCTCCTTAACGATAGCGTACTCCGGTTAAAACCAGTTAGGTGTCTGTTTGGATTCGAATTCACTCGTACGAGAATGTTATAGTTATGTAAACGAGTTATTAACAGTTAAATAAAAAAAAAAAAAAAAAAAAATACAATCATTTTACGAATATTAAACCGAACGAATCGAATAAAAATAAATCGATATTATCGCCGTCCTGGTCGGTTTTAGTATTGGTATTTTATTGTTCGTCTATTTGTAGTTTTTTTCTCGTTCGGTTCGAAAATTCTATTAGTGTAATTGCCTATAACACCGGAGCAGGTGGTTGTTCGCGATATAACGCCTCATCTTATTCGCCCGTAATTTTGTCTATACACGCGATTGTAAAATAATATAACGGAGAAATTATATTTCCCCTTTTTTTTTTTTTTTTTTTTGGTATCCAAATACCGCGGCGCACCGTCATTGTTTTTTTTTCCCTCCTCTCGATACGGTGGCTCCGAACAAAAAACCTAACCGCTTCCCCTCGGAATCTTGCAGCGGGCCGCCGACATTGTGCGCCGTACCCGGGTATTTTTAATAATTTTTTTTTTCTCTCCGTCTTTTCATACTTTGGTTATTGCCGCGAAAGCTCGCGGAAAAAAAGAACATTACACGCGCGAAATAATCCATTATTTCGACGTGCCCACCGTTCTATTGTTAGGCGTTAAAAAGCGACGACGAAAACATAAAAAAAAAACATTTCTTTTCGAAATTGCACCGTGAATCGGCGAAATTTCGAGTGTTGTTTACCAAACAACTGCCACCCTCGACTGCCGCCGTGTATTGAGAAAATTAAAGTAGTTTTTTTTTTTTTTTGTTAAAAAGAATATTTATTAATTAACTCGAAACAAAAATGTATTTTTTAGACGTTCTATAGTAGCTAATTCGTTTTGTTGATATAACACAAACATCCGTTGCGTTGTACCTCGGCCAGAGGTGAACACGGCCGAAGAAATAGGTGGCCTATGTAATAAATACCCTAGGAAAAACTATCCGAAATCAAAAAACTAAAATGTTAAATAATATATATATATATATATATATATATATTAATCGGATCAAGCGAGTATAGCAAGAATCTCAATGAACTATCGTTATTTTATTGCAAATAATATAAATGATTACGACCGTAAATGAAAAAAGGGCAAGATAGTATTGTAGGCGGAAAGTTGGGAATGTATAGGATATATTGGATTTATATTTGCGCGCAACAATGAAACATTGCAATCGAAAAACGATTCTGAGCGAAATTCGATTGAATATGTTTTGATAAATTTTAATTGAAAATTGTATTAATTAAAAATACGAGTGTTCTTGTTCTCAACGAAGTTTATCGTAAATTAAAATTCGAAACGTTGATAAAAAAAATCATTTACAAAATTTGTATTCACATGAGCCAAAAAAAAAAAAAATAAATAAAAAATAACAAGTCAATTTCAAATAGCTATAGATAACCTGAATAAAGCCAGAATGTTTTTGACAATTGTATTGTCTCGCCGAGAAAGTGCTGATATAAATAATCGTTGAATATTCAGCGTCTTTACGATTATTTTAATTCGAACCATAACCGAAAAAAAACCAAAATTGAAATTGAAAAAACCAACGTGGATTCGGAATACAAAAAAAAAAAAAAAACGCTCTTTGGTGTCGTATTTTCGATCGGAGCACGTTAACTGGTGAACAACAGACAAGAAACAAAAAAGCACACCTCATTCACAACCAATACATTTCTTGCTACGCTCCGGATCTAAAAAAAAAAACAAAACCATAGGTATTAACGTATATTATTGGTCATAAAGGTTTATTTTTAAATTTGGACGTTTTGGTAGAATATTACTTATTGGTTGCTGTTTTGAAAACGTATTACTACATTATTGTACTACGTGTACTTTTTTATCTGTACTAACTACGTTTCAGGACAATTCCAACGACGATTAAAAATGCCTGTATAATTGAGACGTAAAGAAATAATAAAATGTATCGGAAAAGCTCGGAATGCCACGGACATGCCGAGTTGGTCATTACAAAATCGTGTTTTCACGGCTATAGAAAAAAAAAAAAAAAAATATATAGATTTCTCGTCGAGTGCGTATCTCACATATTATACGCATACGGAATTTCTTAATCTTTAGAAGAAAAAAAAAAAATACCGTCCGTTCGGTTATTTATTTGTTTTATCGTAATTACGTGTACATAATATTATTAGACACGATTTTTTTTTTTTGTTTTACACACTGCAGTTTTCCTCGGGAGCGGACGAATTTTTTTTTTTTGTTTTTCACCTCGTGTTTGTTTTTCGGTTATCGGTCCACGGCCGCGGGCGCCCTTTATAATATTTTTTTTTTTTTTTTTTATCGTGAGCCCCGACCGGTTTCCGAGGAACAGAGTAATGGGAATTAATCGGCAAACGCTTTTCGACCCGCAAGCGCTCGAAGATGCGGCGGCCACCGCGGCGTGAACCATTACGCGCCGTGAGAACCGGTTGCCGTGTACGTTTTTTTTTATTTTATTTTTTTTTTTTTTACCGCTGGCCGGTATACCGTACACGATTACGCACGCGGTTATCCGACGGACGGCCCTACACCTGTACCGGACGATACAATTACGCGGGGCTGTGGGTTTAATGGATTCCCGTGATTTTTACTTGATTTTTTTTTTTTCGACGCAAATAAAAAAAAAAAAAAAAAATGAATTTTGGTCAAAATTTGTCTCGGGTTATTTCCGAATCGAAATCATTGACGGATGCTTATATTGTATTTGTTTCGGATATTCAACGGCCTATATAAATTATGCGTCGGTTTTCAGACATACAGGCGGTTTTCCTTAGGTATAATACCAAATACCCAAGCGATCAGTTTCAAGCGGTGGCGAAGCGAGCGCAAGTTTAATTGTCCGTTGTCGTTTATACGGGGGGGGGGAGGGAGGTGAGGTACGTCTATGGGTAACTTTAGATTTAAACTCGGTAAACTATTTGTCTATGATGTTCATGTCAAACACTAATACCTAACTGTATTAATACGGCCGGTCGGGTCTTAAATTGATGGCCTGTGTTCCTCTACCGCGAACTGCAGTATTGATAACTCTGCCGAACGGTATCTAATCCGTGGATGAACGATATTTATTTGAAAAAAAAAATAAAAAGCCGTGAACAAAATCCGGACGCTCTTCGCGCCGTTTGTGCGAGGCGACCGTATTGCAGGTGGAAATTCGGACGGGTAGGACATAGCGGGAAAGTTTAATTTATTTATGTACGAAAAAAACGATTCGAAACGAAGTTCGATAAATATGTTTTATTGATAAATTAAAAATAATAACGAAATTTCAAAAATTATCTGGTTATATAACAAACGAATAAGAACGAGAAACACAACGAACAAATTATTTGTTTCTATACGGAGAGTCGATTAAATTTTATTAGAATAGATTGCAAAACGAAACGAGACAAAAACAAACAAGATATATAACAAACGGAATATTGTATTGATTTGTAACGGCCAAAAACAAATTACGATTGTCCGTATTTGTTCGACTCGGATCGTCGTGCGTACGATTTATTTGAATTATGCAGTGAAATCGAGTTAGGCCTTCGCGGGATATAAAACTGATTATGATATGCGGAGGGCGGCTGAGTATTTAGACGGTTTTGTTTGCCAGGAAATCGCCATGCTATCGGCTTCAAACTCTTCCCATCCACGAATACGCCCCCTGCCCCTCGAAATCCGTTGTTCTAATCGTTTGTTTGACCATCATATAATTGACCATAAATAAATGGTGCAAATTAATCGAGTGTTGATTGTGTTCACAGATCCGTAGTTGGAATTGTTGTAATTTGTACACAAAACAAATGATACCAAACCGATTATAGGGAGTCCATGCCAACTCGGCATACCGAAATATGTGTGGTTTTGTTTTTTTTTTTTTGATGTTGGGGGGGGGGAGATTGCCGTTTTTTATTGTTGTTCGGGTTGAATGTTATCAATCCGATGAAAACTATTATCACACCGACAGTTTCGTTTGTGTTAACGATAAGCACTCTGGCCGTTCAACACCGATTAGGCGGCAACAGGTGTTGTTGCCATTCAACAGTAATATTATTGCATTTACTTGGCGCTAACTAAATTCGTATTATTATTATTATTATTATTACTATTACATTAAAAATATATATTGCGCCGTTGGTACAAAATACCTCGTGTCGCGCGGACACAAACCATTTTTCTGTAATATTGCGATAATATTAATAATGCCGACCAATCGACAGTGTTGTATTTATTAGCATTGCCAACGCGACGTGGACGATTCGGTGGGCGATGCTGACAAGGCGCGTGTGCGCACCGCACGGACCCGGTCGAACATGGTGCGATTGACATTACGTCGGGTACAACGAAATATATTTGAAACAATTCTAACTAATCAACAAAAAAAAAAAAAAAAAAAAATTAGTTTCCCGACAATTAAACAAATAAACCCCCGAAACGGGTTAAAGGGACGAACCGTTGGGAATTAAAAACAATTAGTAAAGTACCACGACGTCGGAAATTCCGCATAATATTCAAGGACTGCGTGAAAAACATCGGATCGTTTTTATTAACCGAAAAAATCATTTTCCCAGACAAAAAACTACATCGTAGTTAAAATTCATTTTTTTTTTTTTTTTTTTTTTATATATATTTTGAGAACTGAATGAAATGTATTGTTTTACATCGGTCTGTCTATAATTAGTCCAATTTTCGTGTGATGTCACGTTTCGGTTCGTTCAATTTACAATAAGGTACTAGAAAAAAACAGTAATCTGTGAAAATCTATTAGAAAAAATTAATATTATACAAAACCGGCGTTTCCTATTAATAAGAAAATACCAATTGTTTTACCGCGCTTGCACAGAACACAAGGATAAAAAATTAATATTATTTACTCGAGTTATATTTCGTGTTGCCGTTAAATTCGAACACACACTGTAAAATATGGAGAAATCGAAAAGATCGATTTTCGTAATATAGTATACCACCCGGTGCTCGGCGATGAAATAATAATTAAGTTGTATAATAACGCGGGTTTTTTTACCACCTATAGATCCGAGTTTAGAGGCAGTGGTATTTATTATCTCGGTTACTTTTACGATATATAGTCGTATACGATTAATTTATAATATGTTGTTTTTTTTTAAGACTGGATAAAAATGAAATACTAACGTTTCGCGATCAAAACATTATGCCTACTACCGTATATCGAGATTTACAACCGCAACCAACAGTCGATAAAAAAAAAAAAAAAACCGCCGTCTTCTGCCGCTCCTCCGTAGATTTCCATATTTCGTTTTTTCCGTACACCCGAGTAACTGTTTATTGTTTAACTCTTAAAAGTAATTAAATATTTATAGGCGTATGGTTTTTTTTTTTTTTTTTTTTAATCTCGTTCGGTAATTTTACCGTTGAAAAAACGACGGATTAATTAGATTTTAATATTTTAAGCCTTTTTGACCCGAGGTCGCGTACACTGTAGCAGCCGAACAATATTACGTTGGGTTTTTATTTTATTTTTTTTTTTTTGTTCGTTCATTTTTGTCGTTATAATATTAAATTTCACCCGTGAAAAGAGGACGACACCGCGTCGTCGGATGGATACACGCCGTTTATAATATTACCGTCGTACCGGCAACGCTTTAACCGAACGTGCCGGCGAGACGCGGCTCGTGACGCACCCGCCCACGCCGTCGCGACGCCCCACCCCCCCCCCCCTCGAAATTAATTAGTTAATTATTCGTTTAAAAGATAATCTCAAGAGCCGAGTTAAGATCCCATCGTTTAATTGTTTAATAGCGATTTTCGAAATGACGGCGTATATTTTTTTAATTTGTTTTCTCGAAGCGGGACGACAATGGGGGCTCCGATGCGGTTGTCCTGTCGGGACGACCGGACCGGAACACCTTTGATCTACCCGAACGGGTTTCGGTGTGAAAACCGTCGATTTTCAACTCGGCGTGGTTGTAGGTGGAACATTCGATTCTATCGGGAAAGTTTTTCATTCGAACAATAATTGTATTCTAAAAAAAAAAAAAAAAAAAACAAACAAATAAACAAACAAACAATACAATTAATACGGGAAACCATTTAAAAATTCGAATACTATTGGTTATAGTTAATTTTTCGAAAGTCGTATTATCTCGTCTATAAAGTGCTGATATAATTAACCGGCGAAAGTCCGGCGTCTTTACGATTATTTCAAACTGAATTGCGTTTGGAAAAACGAAAACACGTAAGTCCAAAAAACATCAAAAAAATTAAGAAAAAAAAAGCGTTCTTGTCGTATGTTATTTGATCGGACAAATTATTTCACGTCTTTGCTACAAATATTCCATTGATGTAATAAAACAATTACATCGAAAAATAATAAGTACACGCTGAGAATAATATCGGGTATTGATCAGGAGTGCTGTGAATATGTAGAAAATTTATTTTTTTAAGTTTATTCTGCAAGACGTGTTTGAATTATCTTGTAACAGATTCGGTATTTGTAATATTAATTTTGCTTTTGTCGACGACACTTTCGGTGTTCAGATTTTTTTTTTTCTAAAACCAATTTTATAGCGTTTTCAACGTGTACCGGTGAGTTACCCGTGCACATGATATAAAATTACGGTTTTAAACGTTCGCCCGTTTTGATTAATTGACGAATAGTATCGATTGCCGAAAAAACGATTAACGGATTGTATGCCGTTTTTTTTTTTTTTTTTTTATTTTTTTTTATTACGAATTATCATTATTATTGTTTGTTTTATTGTTCTCGTCGATAATAATTCAGTACGATTTCGTATCGAGTACCCGTCAGTCGTATAGCCATATAACCGTCAATAGAAATTTGTATAGTTTTATAATATTGTTTGTACGGCCGAACTCGAAAACATAAGACTATTATTATTATTTTTTTTTTTTTTTTTAACGCAGTTAAAACATACATTTTACATAGGCTTGAGATATACCCACGGCGGTATATTAATGCGATATTATTTTAACGCGATCGTAAATATTGTATCGTAATCGACAGACGATTGACGATTTCAACCGCGGCACTTAAAATCAATTGTTTACGATTCGTCATTCGTAACCCCATCAATTTATACGGCGGTCCGGCGAAACGATAATTTCGCGGTCAGCGGACAATGAAATTAGAAAAAAAAAAATAAAATAAAAATACATCTCCGGAGATGTTCGATTTGTTATCGTCTCGGAATTTACACCTACACGTGATTTACGCTGACCGAGCGCGTTTACGGGTACAAAAAAAAAAAAAAAAAAAAAAAAGAGGGGAAAAAATGAGGGTTTTTCGATGAGAAAAAAACCCCCTCTCGCCGGAAAGCGTTAACAGACTTAAGGCAAAAAAAAAAAAAAAAAAATTTCCATTAAATTATCTTATTTGTATGTTGATTCGTATAGGTCGTTTGCCATTAATATAAACTTGTATTAATTTATTCCGGAGACGTTATTTTTTTTTTTTTTTTTTTTGACGCATAAATCATTGCGCACTCGTTTTTAATACGTAATTATATTACCATACTGAAATTAAAAAAATAAAATTATATAAGATTCCATTGACTGTTTAGTAACGTGATTACTCGTGTGAGTGTCATTTATACTGTTACTGCAATAGTTTTAGATTTAAGATTTGGGACGTTGAACGGAAAAGAACGAAACAGATTACGTGATCAATAAAAGGGCTAAAAAATAAAATTATACATATAAAACGCGAGTAAAATATAATTTTATGATTGCACATTAACGCAAATAAAAAAACAAATGCAATGGGAGCGCGTCGTCGTCAACAGCAGGGGATATCCGTAAGCATTTATATTATGTAATTTGTGACTCTGTTATCGTTTTAATTGGACTCCGTCCGTTGGTCGTCAAGTGAAATATAAATGAGTAAGAGGACGGTTAGCATTTCGAAAGGTGGACGGGATCGAATATCGGGCCGGGCGATTATAAATTACTGATCAAAAGACATCAAACAACGTCCGGCATTCAATATGCGAGCGTAGTTCCCGGATTCTAAAATGTCGTCTAGACGTACTAAAAGCCGACTGTACACAGCCAATAATACTCTGACGGATAGTCAACCGGAGCTTTCTGAAAACAAATTTTGGAGACAAATCTCCGCAAAAAAAAAAAACGTACGCGGACATTTTGATTCGATTGTGGAAATCTGATTTTTCCTGGTAAATTTACTAGTATCCGATAAAATACCCGGATCATTCGTGTTGAAGGATCTGACGTAATCGTTTTTAAATCTTTATTATATTTTTTTTTTTTTACGTTTTCGTCATCTTCCTTTGTCTCTTAACTAGATGTAGGTTAGGTTGAATTGGGTTACTAGCCTAACCCGACCAAACCTAACCCTAAGGTTATGTTACCAATAAACAATTATGATGACATCTGTGGACCATTACTGGCCAATGTAGTCGCAGGAAGTTTGGCCGAATTTCGTGTGGCCCGTCGGCAAGTCGTTCGTTTAGATACGAAATATCGATCGATTATGTTTTATAACGAAAACGTTAAAATACAAATATCTGTAAAAAATAATTAAAACCGTGAATTGCGGGATTTTTAAAAAAAAAAAATCCGACGGCATTTCTATTGTAATTGTGTTCGTTGATTTGTAATATTGACGGTTTTTTTTTTTTTTTGGATTTCGGTCCCCGGTAATATTTTTCGCCTATATTTTAAAATCCGATTGGACTCGGCGTGCGAATAACGCGGGTGTTCGTAAAACGGTCAATCGCCGCGTACCGTTTTGAAATTAAAAAAAAAAAAAAAAAAAACCCGAAACGAAAAACGCACACGGGGATTTATAAGTGTTCCGAAGAGAGGAATACAATTTCGCGCAACAATACGGCTCGTATAATATAAATAATTGACTGGTTTATTATGTTTGGTGCGTTTAAACGTCAAGTATAAAGTATACGTATTATATTAGTATACGGCTCGCCCGCGTGACACGAACAGATGGCCGAATAAAGAACAGTGCGGTTAGCATATTATATTGTATTATTATAAAATAACGCGTCTCTCGGCGGGCGGTTGTTGCCAAAAAAAAAAAAAAAAAAAAAAAAAAAAACACACACACACGTGCCGGTCATGTTACGATATTTTACGTTATATTAACGATAGCAAGTGCGTAAAGTTCGTACGGTAATCGCGGCTGAGGAGATTTCGCAGCGTTCGAAATTGCAAAAAATCCGACGGGCAAACGTGCGCTTGTAAACAATACAAATGACAAAACACGCACGAGGTATGCGCAAAAAGCACCGGGACAAACGTATACGCTCGAATGTTAAAAAAAAAAAAAAAAAAAAAAAACCCCAATTATTTAGATTACCTAACGGATTGTTACGCCATCTAGCCATACATATGTGACACATGCGAAAGTATAAAATTTCTATAACTTTCCGCCACCAATCACCGGAGTCTCAAAAACTCCGTCGTGCGTGTCTAGAGTTTTAGGATCGTCTTCTACGACGTTTATACACCTGTGCCGGGGTTCTCTTCGCTACCGGTAACCGCTCCGGAATTTCCATCTCCGCTTCTTCTCAATATCGTTTCGACGATAACGATTAGAATATATAATGGCTAGCCGTGCCACGAGGTGTTGCCCGTAGATTTAACCCCTGCCCGTCGCCAAACTCGATCGGCCATTTCGTGGTTTTTTTATTCTATCTTCTCGCTAATCTCATTTAAAAACGGGACATTCTTGCCCGTGACGCACGCCCCAGTCAATAATAATAACAATTGTTTTATTTTTCATCATGTGTAGCCAAGGTAATCCAGAAATTGATTTCCGTCAAAATTCGTTTCTCGGAATGTACGAGCATGTGGAACGCGAAGATATTTTTTTTATTACTTTTAGTTTAGTTTAGTTTATTTGATATTAGCTAATTTTATCAAAATAAAATTTAATGCCGATGACATGGGATTTGTAATCGTAGCAATTTAGAATTTCAGATAATGATAAACTATAGAGTTTATTATAGTTCTTATCGATAAATTCTTATTTGAAAAATAAGTACAGAAGTAGGCTCGACGGTCAAAGTGACTTAATAGTAAAAATTAGTTCCATTCAGCCTGATATTGTTGTCCTTGTACAAAATAAACAACAACAAATATCGCGTTAATTTTATTTTATTTTTTTTATTAATTTGAAAATTATAATTTAAAATTTAAATATTTATAAATTTAACTAAAAATTGAGATTTTTTTTTCTTTCATAAATATCAAATAATAAAAATGTAAAGAAATGTAATGAATTTTTATTATTCATTAATAATAAAAATATACCCTAAATGAAATTCCACTCGTAATTTAGTTTTAGAACTGAGGTGGTACGCGTATTGATTATAAACGTGTCCGGTGGTACTCCATGATAAAAAGGTTGAGAACCCCTGCCTCAGGGGATAAATTTCCAATATGTCTTTCTAAACTCAACCGTACAGAATAAGAGATAAACAGAAGGTCTGTTCAAAAATTGCCAATACAAACGTTATTACGGTTAATCTTATACGCGATAACGTTTTAAATTGTCAATAGATGTATTCTCCGCGAATTAATGGATATTCTATAGAAAACCCCAAGTCACTATCCTATCCGAGTTCAATATTACACGCGGTTAAATCCGGTCGGTTTTTTTCGTTCGCCGTTTTCGACATGTCCGCCGGAATTAAGGTCCCGGTCAGCGACGGTTTTAAAAGACAAACAATCATTCCCAAAGAATACCCGGGCGATGGTTGTATCTCGTATTTTTGATATTTTTTTTTTTTTGTTTTTCTTTATGGTTAGTTTTTCCTGTTCCCAAGGAAAATTAAAAGGAATTTGAAAAGAAAAAAAAAAAATCGCTACGTAGCGACACAAATGCTTTCATAGAGTCGTGTAAATGAGAGTAAGTCTTCTGGTCGAAAACTTGTTTAAAAATACGCACACTTATAATAATAAATAAAAAAAAACGTTCATTTCTTTGCACATAATTGCATAATACATGTAGATTTATAATAGGTGCGTGTAATTATTTATGCGCACGATGACGGGCACACATTTGTAATTGTCACGGTCATGTTATAGCGGATAGGATAATATGTTTAAAATGATCGATTATACAATAATATTAAAACGCATTTTTTTCTTAAAAAAAAAAATAGAAACGTAAAGTTAATCAAATCCTACGCTACGGTTGTACGAGTATATTATTAATACCACTAAAATATTATAGGTGTATTATACAATGATAATAAAAAAAAACATAATAATAAAAATATTGTGCACATAAACTCGTTTTGTGATATAAATCAAAGTCGTGGTTTTTATAAATGAGTGGCGATACCTATTGTAGGCATAATAGAGGTGCTTTGCAAAGTTCACACGTTTATTCTTTAAAATTTAAAATAAAGTCATCCCGCCGTTTATGCACGTAATCGAACGTTCGCACGATAATTGTCCATATTATCATAGAAAAGAAATTTATTTAAAAAAAGTCTCACGCCATATAATATTATTTACTGAATTCTACTCTCGCGAGATTACACGTATAGACCGTGTGGAATTTATCCAGAAGACGAAACCAAAGATATGCGACGGTTCACGCATTTTTTCGCTAGAATAAAAAAATACTATTGCATTTTAATGTATATATCACGTTTTATATTCCGAGAGAAGCGAGAAATTATATTGGTTTTACCGTGACGTGTGCGTAGTGTTTTTTTGTTGTTTTTTTTATCATTAATTTTGTCTGTGAACAACTTTTCGACTAGAAATATTACGACTCCAGCAGTCGTTTTCCGATAGTTTATACGTAATTGGTGCGTTTTTAAAGTTCTTTTTTCCGTAAATTCCGTGCGGTTTTCTTAACAACGGGGCAAATACGTCGGAAAACCGGACATTTTTACGCAATAACGATTCGTGTTAATTTTGATTTTGTTTTCTTGTTGTTAACTGAAGAGAAATATGCATTGTTCACCGAATATTAATACTTTTCAAACGAGGCACGATTTTCGAATTTCTCTAAAAGTTTTTGAGTTGATTGTAGCTATTCTTGAAATGGTTTTTTTTTTTATTTATTCTTTCTAGTTTTTTGTGAATATAAAATTGCGTTATTAATTTTCATTGGTGTATTTAGTGTAATTTTAAGAAGAAAAAAATTGTTAAAAACACTAACGATTGTAATTTACCTATACATTAGGTTTCGGTGCTACTAGTTTTAATATTAAGAATCAAGATGAACGTTCGAGTTATAATCGCAAATACTATAGTTTTCAGCTAAATTTTATAAAAACTTGACAAATCCGTTTCCGTCACCCGTGCAATAATGTATTTATCGTAATTTAAATTTTCGGTTTGTAATAATATTTTTACTTTCTATTTCAGCTAATTTTGTGGTCAAGCCGATTCAGAAATGAAAAAAGAAACCAACATTGGTGCAAACTATAATATTATGTAATTTTGTAATCGATGCCCGCAGAAACATATTTCGGTTGTAAAATTTTTTAGACACTCAATAGCTCACGGTCGTACGATAAATAAACTGCTGTTGTTAGAAATTAAATTGATTACCCGGAGCGATAATATAAATCATCGCGTATAATTTTTGTGACCGGCGAAAATCGAAATATATTTATTTTTTTCCTCTCGTAATATGTGTATTTTACCCTCGGCGTCGAATGCGAAATATTATAATGACGTTACGTTAAATATGTAAATCGTGTTTAATTATTGCACTTAGTGTGAATAATTGAAACCGCCGGGCACAAGCACGGGCATACCATCCATTCGTTACAGTATTTGTCATATTTTTTTATTTTTTTTTGTCGTTTGTACACACGAAAACTTGTAATTTTTTTAGTTATTAATTGCCTAGTAGGTAAACAAAAAATCATCATCTAGAATATTTTATACATTTTTATACACATTTTATTCGTTTGTTTTATCGTATTATTAACGTTACCGAGGTCCACACGACGATAGTTACTATCGTGATAGTCGGCGAATACGATATTGTAGTAGTGGGCCAGACGATAGTTGTAATTGAGTTGGTAGAAATAAAGACGAATGTCTGTGTAACACGACACGTGCAAACCAACGTGTCACTATCACTCTCACAGTAACGCGACAGTGACCGTCTGAATGTATGCATGTACGACGGTGTCACAGTTGCTTTCACGATTGTTTGATAGTTACTATCGTCCTGTTCGCACGACCGTAGTTTAAGACAGTCAATATCGCGGTTACAAATTGCGCCACTGTCGCGATAGCGACTACCATAATGTAGTCCGGACGTGTAGAAAAAAAAAATTATAAAAAAACCCTTTAATATTTTAAGTGAAATACCTGTTCCAGTTGTCTCGAAAAATACATTTTAAACCCATAGGTGTTCGAATTCGGTTTATTTATGTTTGACTGGAATTCACGATTTATTAGTAATGAATTAGTAATTTATTAGTATTTTATAATCAGGTTTTATGGAATTTTTTTCGTAAATATCGCTAACATAAAAAAAAAAACAACGTGTGCGCAATATTACTTCGGTTTTTTTTTTCGGTACTTGCCGGTAATGCTGCGGTTAACTTAACAGTATGATTTGATAATATTTTTTTTCGGCTATTTTTGAAATTCAGACCGGAGGCGTAAGGAACGGTCATGAATTTTATATCAAATATTAAACGATAGGGAGATTGCTGTTTGAAATCAAAATTCGTTGTATGTTCATGGCCGTACCCTTATCAATTTTACTGAAAATCTTCGCGGATCGCCACCGGACAGTGGCATGTTTTAGGATTTCGGGAAAGGGGCGATCGCCGCTCCAGGTTAGGTTAGGCGTATTTTTTTAGTTACATTAATTATTGAGCTATATTTTTAGTTGCTCTTTGACAGCGAGGAGTGGTTACGACAAACGGTTCTGTCTACAATCGGCAACCGCGGTAAGTGGTCGTGGTCCGCGATAACGATTAGTCGTTTTTTTCGGTTTTTTTTTTTTGTCATTGCCCGATGCTGTAAATTCAAGTATCTCAGGTATTTCAGTTGAAGTTTAAATCGTCCCCCGCCCCTTGAAGTTTGGTCGTACCGCCGCTATCTCTGGTCCATGGTAAAAAAAAAAAAAATGTAGACGATTTATATATATTGTTCGCGATACTATAATATAACGGGTGAGTACATAATAACGGTTTTAATTCGCCGGGGGATTCGGTTGTTGACCATTTTGGATTGTATATTTTATCTGTTACGAATAACACTAATACGTGTGTTATTTCGAAATAATTCAATTATAAGTTCGTCGTCGTAATATTCATGGAACGTATTTTCCGAAATATTTGTACGGCCGTGATAAAGTTGATTCGATTAAATTTTAATACGATTACTCCATTGATAATAATAATTGTCCTTGCGTATTCGAATCGATATAACGACGAGGCGAAGAGAGATTAACAATTGTATAGCAAAAAAAAAAAAAAAAATAAAACATATTTTTTCCAATGTCATGCAAATTATTTTAGTAGGAGTGTAGCCAAGAAGCTGTTCTATGGTTTTACTGAAATAGATAGTTTTACACATTATCGTTATGTACAAATACACTGAGTTGTTAATCTAGTACATTTAAAATATGCGAATTTTCGGTCCGGTAATACTTTATTTACTATATATTTTACTAGATTCTCAACAGTTTATCAAAAACGATTTATAAGAACCGATAACAAAATATGACAACACATCTGTTTTGTTTTATTTCGATTTTCTCGGGGTTACTTTGGCCATAAGGGATCAATTACAACTATAATACTGTAACGTTAACGGTTTATCGAGTCCCGCTCAGAATCGTTTTTTGATTGTGACAATTTATCGCTGGTTTCAATACCAATAAAAACCGTTATGACAATCCTGTATTTTATACATTCCCGATTTCCCACCTGTATTCACCATACATCCCCCCTGGCCGTTTGTTTGGTGCAAAAAGTATGTTCGGCTATTCGATTAATATAAAAATCAAAAAATTAATATACAAATCTATATTACACGACTCGATTAATATTATAATAATAAAAACTAATAAAATATTATTCGGCCGACATCGAGATAGTATATTATGTTGCGGGTTTCCGACTGATTTAAATTAGTTTTTTTTTTTTTTTTTTATTAAGCGCGTCGTTCGATTTGTACAATAATAATTAATAAACACGTTTAGAAAAAAACGAGAATTCGATTTGCTTTTACAATAAAATAAATTACGATTTATCACTTATTATTTGCGTTTAAGGTTACGATATAGTTACTTAAGTTGTGTTGTTAAATTAACAGGTTGTTTTTTTTTTTTTTGTGGACAGAATAGTGGAGGGGAAGGGCAACATTAAATATTTTAAACCGATAATTCGTAAGTATATTTAATAACAATAAAATTAAACGTATACTTACGAGATCGTTAAAAAAAAAAAAAAAATGTAATCATTGGATGGTATATAAGAGAATGGACTAAGTCGAATACATCTACTTTACAAGGAAATTAAAAAAAAAAAATACCTTATTAAATTTTTAAATTATTCGGCTTTCATAGTTATTTTGACGTGTACATTTTTATAAAAAAAAAAATAATTTCCGTATTCATGTTTAACTTAACGTAAAAAGGTAAGCGTTTACCCCCCTCCCCCTTCCTACGAAATCTTAAAAAAATATAAACGTACAAATGTATACCAACTTATAACCAAACGGATTTCATGATATTTTTGATAACGAACATTTATATTCGTAAATAATACCATTGATACCATTGGACTTGCATGGAGATGCAATCGACTTATTGAACGAAATCCACTCAAGTCTTTTCTCGTAAAACCGTCCAATTACTGTATTGTGCACTTAAATATTACCCCGGACAAGTACCCCTGTACCCATAAAACTTCCATTGGAAAATATTAATAGCCGTCGAACGTATATTTATTATATAATAAAAATACGAGCATAAACACAGCGGCACTCAACAGCGAGATTCGGTTTCGTATACGAGCCCATAGAGATTCCTAACCGCGCGTATTTGTCGTCTCGAAAGTAAATAGTAAAAACTTCAAAGCGTTACGCGCGCATTTACATAAAATGTGCGCATGCAGTATTATTCATAAAAAGAAAAAAAAAAAAAAAAAACCCGCGTATACGGGATTTATCGGATTTACAAGTTAAAATCGAACGCACTCCATACGGTTTTATACTAAAATTTTAATTTGAAAATATATTTTAATACGAGTCGTCGTTCGATAGAACTTTGTTGAATTATTGTTGTTCGTAACGTTATCGAATATCGTGCAATTCTTTTTATTAATATTTTTTTTTTTAAATATTTATTACCGATTCGGTGCCGTTGATGTATAATAAATCCGCTCAATGGCGCGTGTAACTATACCTATTAGTTTGCTTTTTTTTATATATATATAAACGTACGCTGTTTACACTATAGGTACCATCATTATAATATTATACGAGTTTTCATAACGCCATACATTTTTAAACAACACACGGCTAACCCATAAAAACTTGTACCGTAAAATTGTCTTGTTTTTATCATATTATTTAACGTTTTTACGGTGTGTGTGTGTGTGCGTGCGTGCGAGTTTATCATTAGTTATTTAATACGATTATGGGTCACGGCTGATACCGATGATGCCAGGCGGCATTAGCGTTTCGAACGCGTTTTATTTTATTATACAGTATCGTTGCGGTACTTGAACTTACTATGTGGACGGTAAAAAGCGAAAAATAATATTATTTATCTCGATGAACATTGTGATCATTATGAATAAAAATCGTATTTTAGATTACCGGTGGTGGCGAGCCGACGTGTCGGTTTTTTACAACGTCGGGGAGTGGTTACCGGTGGCAAGTCGTTTTTTTTGTTTTTTTTTTTTCGTTCTTTCTAGTGTATCGCCGTTTACTAATCACTATTTCCAAAATATTCCGGCGTTTATATTAAAGCTATACGAAACTATCGAGATTCATTTTTTTTTTTTTTGCTTTTGTTTTATACGGGTAAAAACGTTGTAATTGATTTTTGTATCAGCTATTTACGTTCAAATTGACGATGACGATACATACAATTCATTGGAAACGCAAACAAACGCAATTCATTTTTTTTTTTTTTTCTATCCATGTAACGATTAAATTTAAATTCGTCGAAATACGTTCAACCGAACTTAACAAAGCAGAGTCGTTTTTAGTTTCCATTGATTTTGAACGTTGCGCACAGATAACAACTAAATTACCCTTATAAATCCTAATTTCCCAACTTACAACTTACAGCGGCGGTATTTCTTATTCATTTTTTTTTTTTTTAAAAAGAATTGGTTAGTGTTCAATCCGAATTGTAAACGAATTATTATGATTATGATTTTTAACGAAATCGAGTTTTTCGAATTTTATACTATACAACAGTGTTTCCCGATATTTTTTAGACGGCGGTGCCCTCTTATTAGAAATATTGACCGGCTGTGAAAACCACAAAGAAATCTAAACTTAATACGCTTATAAAAAAAATAAAAAAAAAAATAACAACATTACCCTCAATTTATTTATACAACTCGGTACAACGTTATAACAAGCCTCGGGCAACATTTTCGTGCATTTATCGGAAATGTTGAAAATCTCACCACATATAAGTGGTATATAGCGTTGAATTAAAACAAAAATACCGAATCGAATACAACATAAACAGTTACCATTTGTGTTCTCTATTTTTTCCGGTTTTTCTTTCCTCCAATTTTAAAGAAATGCGTGTAAAATAAAAAAAATACACCAGCTAGACAAAATGTTCACCAGAAACCGCCTACCTGGTGTTGATGATTGGTGCGCAAGATTTCCGGTCAACAAGTTATTTGCAGACAGACAGGAACAAGAATCACACATAATAATAAAACCAATACAGGTTAGGTCATTGTAATTATACGAGGTGCGACAATAAAATAACGAGACTTTTTGAATAAAAGTTGTTTATTTTAAAAATGTTATAATTTAATGATTATCACCTTCAAAGTACCTTCCCTCAGCATCAATACACTGTTGCATACGTCGCTGCCATTCTTGAAAACAGTGTTGCCAATTGCTTTCATTCAGCCCTTTTAGAAGTTCTGCCGTTTTCATTTTTACGTCATCAATTGTTTGAAAATGGGAAAAGAAATAAGAAGAAGTCACAAGGAGCAAGGTCTGACGAGTACGGGGGATGTTAAAGTACAGACACTTTTTTTTTCAGTTAAAAAACGTTGAATTGAAAATGCACTGTGAGCTGGAACATTGTCTTGGTGAAGACCCAGCCATTTTTCCATAGATCTGGTCGCTTCTTTCTGACACGTTCTCTTAATTTAATTAATACCTCTTTACAATAATATTGATTAATTAATTTTGTCGATTTTTTCAACGTTTTCGTTTGTTGAAGACGTGGTAGGACGTCCAGAACGATCATCGTCTTCGACGTCCTCCCTTCCACTACAAAACCGTTTGTGCCATTCAAAAACACGAGCTCTTGATAAACATTCTTCACCATAAACTCCACATAACATACGAAACGATTCCGCGGCAGTTTTTTTTAATTTAACAAGAAATTTAATGTTAACACATGTTGTGCGATTTTTATATCTTACATTTTTCGGCAGTATAGTCGAACTCGCACTAATAACAAGGCTACTAACGTATAAGAAAATGAATCGATGCCATCAGTGTTCATAGTACTTTTAGATAAGTGTTTTCTAATCATATTTCAATAATCGTTTTATAGATAACGTTAATAGTTTAGGTTTTATTCAAAAAGTCTCGTTATTTTATTGTCGCACCTCGTATATTAACATTTTTTTTGTGTTTTTTTTTTTCGTATATGCCACAGCGCCCTTGGAATGGGTTCGCGGCGCGCCCAGGGTACCACTGTGGTGCACAGTTTACGAACCTAAACTGCTCTAGAAGATTTAAGTGTAATGTCGTTTCATAAAACGAGTCGGTTTTTTTTAACCGTTCGTAAAGCATACCGAATCGAAACGAAATGTAAATATGTATCGTTTTTTTTTTTTTTTCCAATATTGTTCACACGATACGAATAATAATGTTTATAAAATAATAATCGTAATCCGGTGCCGGACACGCAACCGCCGGTGTAAAACGTATTGTGCTGTACGGTTCACAACGACCCGGTGGTGGTCGTTAGACTTAACATACTTGATTAGTCCGGTAGCTATAGCAGGTGAATTATATATAGTCGATAAACGTGGAAATTTCCGCTAACAGCCGTCGGCCCGGGGTTTGTGTTCGTGTTCGCGAGGACGGACAAAGAGGATTTGCAGAGGAGTTACATTAATTTAATCAACTCGTTTTGGCGATCTGCCGGACGCGCTGCGGCGCGAGTACATTACCGCGATTAAAGTCCGAAGCCAAAATTCGACGGTCTGTCGAACGTCGAGCGACACATAAATACGAAATTAGTTTCGCCGTCGTACTCGAACCCCCGGGGGAATTTATCGAATTAGTATTATCATTCCGGGGTGGTGGGTAGGGGGGTTAATTTTTATCAATATTATTATTATTATTATTTTTTTTTTTTTTTTACGAATAAAAAACATTGTGCAAACTATATTAACAAACTCGATTACGCTCGGTAGACACGGAGATCGGATTTAAATATAAGACGAGTACGCGTGTACAGATACTATTGCGATTGTTTCAATAAGTATTTAAAAATGATTTTTTTTTTTTCGCACAATACCTTTTTTATAATACCGGTATATTAAAAATCCCTTTTAAAAGTAACATAAGTATTTCGAAATATTTTTTTCTCGCAGACTAAATACACGAATCCGAATGTTGAATATTCGAATATTTTTATGGACCTTTGAAAAATAATGACGTACATACGAAACGAAAACGAATATTTTCAGACTTGTAAGGTATTTAAATATAAATATTCAAACACTCGTCCAGTATTCCAATACGTATTGTAAATATATCATAAAATGTATTGTCTGTAAATTGTATTCGAAATATTTTTAAAAATTATCTTTAACAAGTCCGTCAATGGTTTTCACGATGGAGGTGTCCCATCCGTTGTGTTAGATTGTATACACACCGAAAAAAAAAAGAAAAAAAAAAGCCACTAGGAGCCAACGACGACGGAAAGTTATTTTGCTGCAGTATAGTCGGACAAGCGAAAGGATTTTAATTTAAATGCTAATTTTAATGGCTTTTGGCAATAGCCTCGGACGCGCCGGTAAAGGATTGATAATTATTATTTCTCGACGGTTCGTTCTTGTACTTGCACACGGCCGACGGGCAGGACACGCGCGCGCATTTAAACGCGTTAAAATGTACCGAAATTCGTATCAGTTACGGAATTCCCGGTCCGCACCATGGCAGTTATAATCGTGATAGTTGATGGGTGCGACAATCGCAAAATTTACTGTCGCAAAGCCGGCGGCGATCCGTTTATAGTGATTGTGGCACGACACGATAGGTACGTAGTGAATTCCGACAGAAACTCGTCTTTGCGAATGCAACACGACAGCAATATAACACGATGGCATATCCATTAGCACGCCGTTAATTACTATTGCTATCACGATAGTCACTGTCGACTATCGTATTATATGCACGATAATGTGCGATAGTTGATTTTACTGCGGTTATTACGTTCACACGGCGACAGTGCATCGTAATAACTATCACCTGTTGTTACGAAATTCGCAATAGTCACTGTCGACTATCGTATTATATGCACGATAGTGTGTGATAGTTGATTTTACTGCGGTTATTACGTTCACACGGCGACAGTACATCCTAATAACTATCACCTGTTGTTACGAAATTCGCAACCGTGATAGTTACTTATCATCATTTGGAAAGAGCTTGTACGGTTTTATCCCGTCCCGAAATCGTATATATTTTTTTGCAGGCCTTATCGTTAGGAAAAAAAAAAAATAATAATATTTATAGCATACAGTAAAGATATTTTTATATATATAGTATACGCACAATATAATAATTTCATATTGTCGTAAAGAACGTTTTCTCGCGACGTTTTAATGACTTGTCCGACGGTTCGCTTGCCACCATCGGCTATGCGATCGAATTAGAACAAATGCAGAAATATTAAACATTTTTATTTTTTTTTTTTTGAATTTATTTTCCTTTGCAATTCGAACGGAGTCGAACTGCCGTTTTGTCGACGTGCGTTTTATTTTTATATTTTTATCCGTGCGGAAATATTATTATAAATATCGCGTCGTCCGCGCCACGGCTGTGTCGACAAGTTTTCGACCAAAAGACTTTCTTGCTCCAATCAGAAACTTCTTGTATAAGGTATACGAAATCGGTTATGTAGAATTTCGTTTTCTAAAGTAAATTTTCACGTTCGAAAAAAAAGTTACGCGTTTATCGCGAAAGACGAAAGTGTAGAGTAAATTATATATGCGTGCCGGGTAAGGGAGGCCGTTCGTTTCGTTGATGTAATATTATATTATACGAGAGTTAAAAACATTATTTTTAGTTTTGTTTCGGATTCCCGTTTACAGTAATACAGTAACGTGTCTGTACAAAATCGAGTGAAACCCGAACAAAAAAAAAAAAATAAATAATAATAATAATAATAAATATATAAAAATAATTGCCAATGACAGCATATTTTACATTATATACGGTGCTACGCATTAACGGGATTTTTACGGCCGGCAGTGTATTTTTTTTTTTTTTTTTTTTAATAGTCTGGAAAAATAAAACAGATTTTGTTTTCTGTGATGGGCTAGCCGTGTAGCTGCGGATCGTGCACCGCTGTCAGTTAAAACGGCGAAGGTGATTTGGGAGGGGAACAAAAAAAAATGCACGTAGCAGGCCAACTGCCGTTTTAACATATTCACGGTGTTGAGGTTTTCCGGTTTGACAGTGCGGTTTTTTCGCGTGCCATCCTGAACAGTATTCGGTGTATAACAAACGTCCAATATCCGTATTGTAATAGTTCAACGCGATAATTGGACACGGAGAATATTATGTCGTCGGCTACCATTTTTTAATTTTTATTTTTTTTTTTATTTTTGGCAACCGACGATTAAAACGTCGTATTGTAGACGACCCGGAGGCCGTTTCGGGGGCAAGACGGGCAATTTGCCCACAAACTCCTCAGGACTTCAAATGTAATATTGAAAATGTTAACGATTACGTAATAAACGTATAGGTTTTTTACATTTCAAATCGACGGAGAAACAAATACGAATTGCATCCGTAACGCGGGTCCACAACTACTACCCGTAACGATAGGACGGTACCGAAAATATAAAAAAAATCACGTCGACCGCAGTACGGTTGTGGTATGGTTCGCGTGACACAATTCACAGTCGACATTTATTTGTCAACACGGTGCTGCCCCTACGGTAAAACACGGTGAGTTACGTACGTATTGTATTAATATCGTTCGCTTATAGTGGGATATTTAGAACATGGCAAAAATATTTGTCGCTGGCATTACAATTGCACTAGAAATTCGTCTGTGATTATCCGGCTACAAGTTGTACAGCGCCGAAAGGTCATCTTACGAATCCTACGGAGAGTATTAAAACTTGGCTTCGGTGTACGGCAGGCGAAGACCGATTTAATCGGTCTGTGTACGCTAAGTGAAATAGAAAAAAAAGTAAAATCCTTTGAAAGGTTAACCATTGTATAATGTAAAAAAAAAAAAAAAAACAGAAATTTGTACGGTCAAACCCAAATTTTGGATTTTAAAATTGGACATAGGAAAAACCGGATTTATCGGATTTTTATCACATCACTAATATAATTGCATATCGAGCAATACGCATAACAAATAAACAATCGTATTTGGATAAAAAAAAAAACGTTTGAATCACGCTGTATATTTTTTTTTGGGAATTTCACTATAGACTTCCGCGTTTAAAATTCATAATTATTCCCTTTTTCGACTGGCACATGTTTCATTCATGTTTAATTTATTTTTCTCCCGTGTCTCGAAAAAAACAAACGCGACATAATTTGATCGTGGCACGGACGCGCCAATAAAAATGACTCTATCGCCGATATACGTCGTTATCTCATACGCGGGTACGATTGTTCTTTTACCTATGCGCTCCGGTTGACAATAATTTGCGGACGCGACCACACCGGAATAATATCGCGACGCGTGTGGCGCGGTTTTTTATTTGATTTTTTTTTTTTTTTTCCCATTCTTTTGTTGCCCGCGCGAGAACAATGCGTGTGCGGGGCTGTACGTACGCTCTATACGTTTTTTATTCGGAAACGATTCTAATGGTTAACGATTTATAATATAGTAGCGATTGTCAGCCGTGTACCTACTGCAACAGGTGCCTATTATAATATGCGGACAAAAACGTACGTTTGTTCGATTAAACGTATTTTGCATTTTTTTTACATACCGACCGAAGCGGCCAAAATTATATTGGTAGAATGTGGTTTGTCTTATTCTTTTCATGGGAATGTAATTTTTTGTCGAGTAAAACATTAGGATTTCGTCACGTCACGCCCTATGCAAGATGCGACATTTCCGTTCGGCGATACATTCCTTCCCCATTTTCGCCAGATTCCTAACAGCTGTTTTAACATATTCACGGTGTTGAGGTTTTCCGGTTTGACAGTGCGGTTTTTTCGCGTGCCATCCTGAACAGTATTCGGTGTATAACAAACGTCCAATATCCGTATTGTAATAGTTCAACGCGATAATTGGACACGGAGAATATTATGTCGTCGGCTACCATTTTTTAATTTTTTTTTTTTTTTTTTTTTAAACCCACGGCAAACGACAATAAATCAGGGTATTTGTTTTGTCGATTTCTGAATTATCTCGGTTACTAAGGGAAAAAAACACGACTAATACGACGAATATAACATTAACGGTTTACCGAGCTCTGCTCAGAATCGGTTTTTTTTTTTTTACAATCATTTATTGTTTTATTCTGAGTGTAATATCTCGCTACACCAGGAGCCTACTCATTGTGTGATGTATGTCCGGTTAATTTGTTTTTTTTTTTATTTTTATTTGCGAATATTTTCCTAAGGGTTTATCCTTGGCGGCTTTTTCACGGAGAGGAAATAAAATAACCATTTTCATCGTCATCAAATTGTTGTGTCACCGGTAGATCAAATATGGTGTGTCAATTCACCAAAATATCTTTTTATGCAGTAAATTCTGAACAATTTTAGAACCAGATGTCGTGTACAATATACAGTGTGTTTCAAAATGATTCATCCGATTTTAGTAGACTGTAAATATTGTTCTTTTAGTTTGTGGTAAACGAAGCACCAACCATCTGAATGGTAGGGTTACCGGGTTTTTATCGATTACCGATGAGTTGCGAAAAAGTGCACCTTAGCCGAGCGGTGTGATTTAATTAGCTGTTATCGAGATGTCGACCGAGCAACAAAAAGCGTTTTGAAAAGTGCGAATCTTTTATTACCGTGATTTCGACGAAAGTTTAACAGTGGACAGCCCAATGTATTCGATGATTGCATAAAACCTTTCGAGAAAACCGTTTGCTTATGCAAAGGCGAAGTCATCAGGGTCGGGCCAACAACTCCGAATGAAAATGCTGAGAAAAATAACAAACATTGCATATACCTATAAATGATTGTAGACTGGCTATTCCCACAACAATAAGACGATAGGAGATGATTTCATCTTACAACAACCCGGGAGGGACCACCTACCACCGCATTGGTCCCTAAAGTCCGCGGATTTCTTAACGATCAGCTACGAACAGCGATGGATCGGTCGTTGTACTGCTAATGGCAGCTACATTTTGTTCTCGGCCGCCCCGATTCGCCGGACCATACAATCTGTGATTTTTTCCTTTGGGATTACATAGAAAGCAATGGTTATGTACGTCCCCTTCCAGAAGTGATCTCGATTAATTGAAATGTCGCATTACAGACGCCATCGACTGGCCATGTGCATCGTGCATATAACTGAGGTCACACTGAACACTCGTAAATAGTATACCCGAAACTTAATGTAACCGACTAACTTGTAACACTTGTCCCAATCTGATTATTAAATTTTTACAGTAAATATAATCGTATGACAATAGAAGAATACATTTAAATTTGATAACAAAAAAATAATAATTTTACTATCGGGCGCACGACGACTAATAGTTAATAATAGTAGTCGGTCATATTTTCGTATCCGGCCATCGGAGTGTTTAATTTTTGATTTTTTTTTTGGTTTTTCCTAATGTGACGCATTGTCTTGTACTGCAGGTCGGTCGGGTGTGTTTCCGGTATTACACACATTATCGGGTGATACATAATATACCTATAGTTCCATATGCGGTGAAATAATTTACGAGACTGTGCGTCGGCACGTTTTACTAGTACTATTATGTACCCTAAACTCTGTCAATTGGACGTACGAACGAAAAAAAAAAAAAACAAAAAGAAAACGGGAACTTGACATGTGATTTTCTGTAATATAATTTATATCGTGTATTTGCAATCCGTTCGAATCGGATTGTGCCCGATGTAAAAAAATATACATACGTAAATAATAACGATCGTTTTGCTCGGTGGCGGCGGTCCGGAGTAGGTACGAAAACGAAACGAATTCGGAACGGATACCGCCGGGGAAAAAGAATAATTTAAAACCTGCGGAACGCAACTAGGGTTTAAATCGTATGTCAAAAACAAGAAAATATAAAAAAAAATTTTTTTTTATCATTTCATATCGAAAACCGTAATCAAACTTTTTATGAAAATAATTATTTACAATATACAATATGCTTGTAAGTAGTTTTTACCGAGTTACGTCAAACTTTGAACGCTTCAAACGCTTATAAAGAAATAAATTTATAAATAAATAAATACGAATTCGCGACGTTAGGTTCGACTAAAAATGTCTTGACGCACGTCACCGGTGTTAAAAAAAAAAAAAAAAAAAAAAAAAAAAAAAACGTGTTATTTATTAACGTAAATCGTGAAAAATATATATATTTTTATACAATGAATGTCCGTCACACGGCTGGATAGAGGGTACAATATATATATATATATTTTTTTTTTTTTTAGGTATTAAAAAAATGTCATATTAGTATTACTGTATGTTCTCAACTATACTCGATTAAATTTTCGGTGACTTCCGGGTGTTTATGATATTTAGTGTTTTTTATCGGTAGGATAAATAATCGCAGTATTCTTATTCATTGACTCGATTGATAATTATATGTTTTATCAGCTTAAAAAATACATTTGTATATAAAGGTATTCATTTAAAAAAACTGTTATTGTATCTATGCAGTTTTACAATTGTACATTTCACGTGTATATATATATATATATTATTTACAGCGGTTGTTAACAATAAAAAAATAAAATAAAACAAAACTGTACAATTTATTGAACACGATTTGATTATTCACACTTTATGACGTGCTATAAAAATTAATATTTCAGGATTAATCGAATCGAATAATTATTTTTAATCTATAGATTCGATAAACACGAGCTGCGATATATTGACACGTGTAATATCGTTTATTTTTTTTTTATTATTTCCTATAGCTACACCATTTCGCCATGCAATTAAAAATATTCAATTCGTTGTTTACACTTGTGATTTGTCATTAGTTTTTTTTTCTTTTTTTTTTTTACAATATCATGGGGTATTTTTTTTGTTTTCATATCAACCCGTAGGCCCACAACTTAAATATTCTCCGTTCTGATCGATCGTTGGCTCGCCTGGTTTTTAGTCCCTTGAATGATTCGACTCTTGCCTAATTTGTCATTTACATATGATTTGCGAGGTCGTCCTGCAGTCCTCATCGTTTCAATCGTGTCTTCTATTATTGTACGAATTGTGCAGCTCTTCTGGGCACGTCCAATAATTTGTAAACGTCTTGCTCTAATCGCATATACAAACGTCTTATTTTCTCTTTTTACAAATCCTAGTCAAAAAACGTGTCTTTATTATGTTTTTCTCGTCAGTATTTTATCAGTAATAATTGGATCGTTTGTATATATATACGATTATATAGTCTCATTAAAAACACACGTCGATTATTATTTTTTTTTTTTTTTCAAACGCTCTTATTGTATTGTAATATGAGTAAGTACTCAGACTATTATTAAATAACAGCTACTGAAATAAGGGCTTTAGTAATGAAATAAATAAATCTAAGTACGGATAAAGGGAGAATATAAGCATTTCTATGGCGTGGATAATATGCGAATTTTCATTCGTTTGGATCCGATCATATTTGATACGGATTTTTATCACACGATGTCGTCTCCGAGCACCACACTTCAATAGCGTCTAAACACAATTGTGTTCCGAAAATGCGTTTTATCGGAAACCGGAATGTTTGTTAAGGTATAAATTATATAAATCGTAAATCGTATTTAAAATCGTAGGTACCACCCGGCGGTACTGACTCGGTGACGTGAAACGATACATAACACCGGGGACGGGACTGGGGACAGTAATATTATCGTTTCGACGAGTTCGTTCGTCTAAACATGTCTGTAGACTATAAAATATACCGCAGTGAACACGATATTATGGATTCCGAACACGGCGTTTTAATTTAACTGCGGGTCGACGCTTTGTTGCGCGCATACTGTTTTTTTTTTATTTTTTTTTTTTTTAAAAAAAAAACAGTATTTGTTAAAAGTTTATTTCGCGTTCCCGTCCGGGACCGTCACGTTCAGCAGCCGTCGTCGTCATTCATTTGTCCGCATCCCGTCGTATCCAAAACAATCTGGATTTTATCAAAGCCGCTAACCGCAGCTCGACGGTGTATAATATTATTAATAATAATTTGTTTTAAGCGAACCCCCCGCGAATGCCGTTTGCGAATTCAATCGATAGCGCGCGTTCTAAACGGAACACGCAATCCGGGTTGTTACTGTTGCCCGTCGCTGTTCGGGTTCGGTAGGCCTCGTATCCCGTCTCGCCGCCAATCCTCCACCCGCCCGTGGCCAGCCATCTCTCACCTCTCCCAAAGATCCACAGCATCGTTTTTTTTTTTTTTTTTTTTTTTTTTACTACGTCTTCCCGTCTCGTCCTTGGCCTTCCCGGCGGTCTTCTCCCTTTTAATTCCTCCGTACACGCGTCCAGCCCACCACCGCAGTTTTATCCAGCCGTTGGCTCTCTGATTTTCATCGTCTTCAATCTCGGGGTTATGTTATCATTCCGCGATAGTTTTCTTTCGAGCAACAACAATTTATTTTATTTTCTTTCGATCGAGTTATAATATCGATATCAGCTTAAATTAATTAATATTACATTAACCGAAAACGAAAAAAAAAACCCCCCCCAGTTTTAATTTATACATTCGGGTTTTAAAGCCATAGTAATAATAACGTACCCGACACGAATACAGAAACGCGGATTACAGACCGAATAACACGTATTTCTAAAAACAAATCGGTGCCAGCATGTGCACAACGTTAACATTCCTTACATCGAGATAAATCAACAATAGCCTACAACCACCACGTACATACAATCGACGATTTATCGCACGTTGTTCTGTGCGATACTACACGTTTTAAGTGGTTCAATGTTGAGCGTCCCTAATAAATTCAACTCTGTAAATGTACACTATACATTAGATTCAAATAGGTCCCGTGCGATTTGTATTCAAATATATTGACAAAACAGAACAGACACGCGCTTAAATGGTATCTAGCCTAAGTATAGAATAATAAACAATTAAGCTCAAAACGACGTAATATATTATTGTCACGCTGCCGCCGTTAAGTTTATATTAGATTACGAGCGTAGAGAAAGGCCTATTAGTTTTACAAAGTTTTTTTTTTTTTTTTTATTTACTTTTTTTCTCTCTCAAACACACTGTTCGGTTAGAACAGATTAAAATGGTCCGGCTTATACCGGTCCACAATTCCGACCGTTGCGAAAGACCCCGGATTCTCGATCCGGCGATACTTAAATTGAAAAATGTTTTAACATTCTCAACAGTCCGCACTCTTTCGATCACATTGTTGGTTTTTTTTTTTTTTTTTTTTTTACTAGGAAAACATTTTTTCTAAATGTTCCCTGCGTTCATTTAAAGATACGGATTTTTCACCCGGCAGTAATTTAATTTCTACAATTTTTCTAGATTGCCAACAGCGATTTCTAGAACGTTAACAAAACTAACAACAAATGACGTTTATTTTGTTTTGTTTTTTTTTTTCCGTTGATTTCTGGGTTGCCATTGCTGTACGAGGGGAAAAACACGACTACAGTACTATAACCTCACTGGCCAATCGAGTTTCCATTTTATTTTTGATTATAAAAATAAGCTTTATCGTCGGTATATATACTACATTTTCTTATATACTATATCCGCCCAACTTCAATACCAAAAGTCAATACCAGCTGTTCCCAAACTCGATTCCATCGTGGC
Source organism: Tuberolachnus salignus (assembly GCA_956483605.1). Classification (NCBI taxonomy): domain Eukaryota; kingdom Metazoa; phylum Arthropoda; class Insecta; order Hemiptera; family Aphididae; genus Tuberolachnus; species Tuberolachnus salignus. The sequence goes on from OY101438.1 coordinate 20,521,072, forward strand.
ACATTAGTTTCTATAAGTCACGGCACACTTTGGATAAATATTGAAAAGAAAATAACTACGAATGTTTCCATTAACAGCAGATATTGATTCGCACGGAGAAGTAACGTCTGCTTTGATTATTAACCTCCATATAGTTTTAAAATAAAAAAAAAAAATAAAGAATTAATTCCTATCCGTTGTCCGTTGACGAATGTGATTGGGTATGCAATATTTTTGCAGTAACGTCAGATGCTATATCTCAATTAAAATGAATTGAACAAGAACAACTTTTGGTGCATCGATTGAAATTAAAATTTAATCCATTCACTTTTGGAATTAAACGAATACCGAATATCCGATAGTTACAGAAAAAGCAATAATTACACTATCACGCTATTCCTTACAACATACCATCGAGAACATGGTTTTTCCGTACTAACTAATATTGCAAATAAAAAACGTGAACGACTTCTATCGGTTCAACAAGAAATCCGAGTATGTTTATCGTCAATGTCTTCTCGAATTTGAACTATTATGCAACCAGCATCAAGTACACGTTTCACGTTAAAATTATACTAATTTCGTTTTGGAATTTAAAATCGAGATATTGACTTTCACGTGTATACTATTTTTTTAATTTTTTTTTAACACAATTAAATTTGTTAAAATAAAAATTCAAGTTTTCACGGCACGCCCTTTTTGGGAAACACACTGGTCTATACGCACGGCTTTTTTCAACATTATATTCAATATACAACTACAGTAACCTGTAAATTATCTGTAATTGTACAGACGTTATTATTTGTTTAGTTTGTTCAGGAGTTTATTTTTACCGGTAATGCCTATTGGAAAATTTCGTTATGCAATTCCATACGAACAAAAAAAAACGACAGTGGTTCCAGAATTAATTTCCCCGGCGTCGTTGAAATGTAATTAACCTAACCCCGTCCGATAGTAAAAATATGACGCCCGGCAACGGTAAAACGATTTTTAACCTAGCACCTATACACGCCGGTCTATAGATTTTTAATTCGATTCGATAAAACGCGAGTCGGAACGGTTTATACGGAGATCGCCATAAATCAGATTGAAATAAAAAGAAGACAATTTATTATATTCATTTAAACTCGGACCGGAGCACGTACACTATACTGTACAGGGACGCGTAGTACAACGTCCGTTCATAAATAATTGTTATAATATTAATTGAATAGTGTACCGAATATGACACCGAACGTTATTTGTAATCGTCGAGGAGGCCGCCCCCCGTGTGGGTGTTAGAGGTGTGATTCTAAATTCTAAATTTATAACGGGCAGTTAATTAATTTTTAAAATAGAATCTAAAAATCGTATCGGAACTCCGAGTGTGTATTTTCGTATTAGCGAGTTTATTATTGTACGAAAAATGTCTAGAATCCTTAGAACAGTAATATGTATTTATAATTTGTTTGAGTAAAAAAAGAAAAAAATGAAAAATGTAAAGAAAACCGTCGGTTTAGTTAAGGCAATAATTTCAAATTAATTGTCATTTTCGAATGAAAAAAAAAAAAAAAAGAATTCAAAGCACGCTCGTTTATAGTTTAAAATAATATTCGTATGGCGTTGTACGTAATTCAATCCGTCGGTTAAATGTCTTTGAACATTTACGAATGTATATAACTCCTTAAAACGGATAAAACCACGATTAATTTTATGAAATTGAATTGTATTTTTTATACGGAGTCATCGCGAGAATAATGAATCGCTTCAGTCATTGGTACGATCGCGGCGCGGGACGGTCATAAATATCGCAATCGACGTTTTGTCATTTAAACGTCACTGTTCCGATAAAAACTATAATCGTAGACTCGAATTTCGTACAATAACCAGAGACAATTTTTAATTCCTAGTCAATTTTTAGCCGACTGCCATCCACCGGAAATACCGGGCCTTTGATGTTTTGCCCATTATTTATAATTAACACCATAAAACTGCATAACGTACGGAGAATGCTAATAATAAGTATCCGGTGAAAATTCCCGGTCTCTACTATAATTTTTCAACGAATCACGATAAAAAAAAAAAAAAAAAAATAAATCATCCAAATTAACAGAAACATTTTATCGCTTAAATATTCTAGTAGTTCAAAATAATTAACAATAGTACAAGGAAATCCATAACGTCCATAACCTTCCCCATTTAGTCATCAAAAATCACCAACGATGTCGACTGACGATTGGATAAAAATTTCTGATCGAAAAGCTATTCGTTATGAATAACTTTTTGTTTATATAGAAAGAATAAAAAAAAAAAAAAAAAAACATAGAATATAATCAATGCATAACGTATTTACTCGTTTAATGAATAATAAAATATTCGTTTAGTTTTTTTAGTTGTTTATAATATTTGTATAGATTGTTTATTTCTTATAAAATACAAAAAAAAAATATCAACGGGAATCTAAGAGGGTGAGAAGCCGTTTGCGTTTCGTACATTTAACGATTTTTGGACGGGAACCAATTTGTAGAAATCGCAGAGTGGGTCTTTTCGACCCAGTCCTGCTCGTATCAAATAAATTTTCCAATAAAACGATACAAAAATGTAGAAACATACGTTTATATATTTAAAAAAAAAAAAAAAAATACTAAGCCGCACTTGTAAAAACGCGATTATAATATCATGGCCCCGTTGAAATTTATTAATAACATAACATAACTATTGTTTGTGTTACACGAGTCGTTCGAGCTGATACGCTAAAACACCGGTACCCATATTAATTTGACATAAATCATAAAGCAACTGAGGAGGTTTAAATATTATATTGATTTTTTTTTATTACCGTATCGATTTAACCATTCCGAGACACTCGATGGTTTTTTTTTTTTTTTTTTTATTAGATACCTAATTATCCCGCTGCGGTCGTTGTGAAATGTAATCGTCACGAACGACATGAAAACGACAAATTGATGTGACCGCCACCACTCTATTACTTTGTCGGCATTAGACGAAATCGATTTCGGTAAATATTTTTTTTATTGTGCGGAGGATATCCATCGCAAGACACATCTCGGATCTCGAATATTTCGTCGGCGTTTGAAATGTTTTAGAATCATTTGTCCGAAATATAATAAATCTCTTAAATAAATCCGGATTGCCGTCTACGCTGCCGTTCGTCCTACACGAGTTCGGAAAATCCGATAAAACCGAGTTTCGCTACGATGATTTATCGTTGTTTAATGGCTCGCTGCGGCGAGGCGACAGAGCGAGATGAACCGCTACAAAGCGAACACCCTGTATCCTTTTCCTACTTGTTTGCCGTCCGCATAACGAACGAGCTAAAACAGTTTTCGTCAGATTATTATTTTTTTTTTTTTTTTTTTTTTTTTTTTTTATCCGTCGTCCGACGATATTCATTGTGCTCGAGTTTAGTTTGTTTTTTTTTTTTTTTTAATCATATGAAATTTTGTGCGCGCGTGTGTGTTGTTCGTTTTTATATTGTTATACAATCACGAGTCCGAATGTATCTCGACTCTGGTTGACGCTGTGTTTTTTCACGGTAAAAATAAACAAAGTTTTAAAACTTTTAAAGTATAGAAACAACAGTTAAAAAAAAAAAAAAAAAACACAAACATTTGTAGTCGAGTATTGCGGAAATTCTCACTAGGAGTTTATGAATATATATATATATATATTTAAATAAAACTGTTATTATATAGTATTGTTTTAAATGACGAAAAAAAATAAATAAATAAATGAGAACACTAGTTTTAAAAGTGAATTCGTACTTGGAGTGGGCTACTATCCGATACTCCTATTTCCCCCTGGTGTCTTTTCTTTGATCCTCTGTTCGAAAAAAAAAAAAAAAAAATCGCGTATACGCTATCGTATAGACTCGTGTCCCGGAATCGCAAAACTAGGCGGCGGAATACGCAATATTTCAAATCGATCGTACATTCCGAACCGTATGATTTTTGTTTTACACTTATTGCTAATCGATTTTTGTACGGTTATACGTTATTAAACGTTGTGCGCGTTTTCTGTTTCAGGAGGATATTCGTCATCGGTGCGATACTCTGCGCGTTCGCCGCAACAGCAGCCGCCACAGACGACGAGCCATTTCCCGAAGACAAATATGTATCGGGTACGCTGGTTGCACTACAACCATTATATTTTATTGCGCAACGATTATATTTGATGATTTTTTTTTTTTTTTTTTTTTGTGATTTTATCGTCGCATTCGGTGTACGATGACGAACCGTGTGCCTCTGTTTGTTTATGAAAGTAACAGAATTCCCAAGTAACACAGTTCCCTTACGACAACGTAATGTCTAACAAGAGAAACGGAATCGTACACAGACCCACAAATGTAAGCGGAGTTATGGCGTCGAGAGTTGGCGAAAATTATTATTATATATTTTTTTTTTTACCTGAAATAATATTACTACAATCAAAAACATTATAGAAACATTCTGTTGGGAAAAATTGTCCGGTCGCTGATTCAGATAGTTTAGTTTTGATTTTTCTCGTAAATTTCGCAATATCCGGGAATAATCCGGAGACAGAAACCGTCGGAAAATCAAAAAAAGTTTACGCAATTAACGGTTTCTGTTATTTTCGATATTGTTTTCTTCACGCTTTTTTAATTGAAATGTTTGATTACTTATAGTCATGAACGGATTAAACCATTTGAGTCGCGTAAATACGGTTAGCAATATGAAATTACTGTTAAATACTGTTGGGTACCGCCACGAACCGAAATAATATAAACGACCGGAAACGAAAGTCGGGTAATGCTCGGAGAGGCGAGTAACACAGATTGTACACAAAGTGCTCGAACGCCATCTATAAAATAATATAACGTAATTTTTTAACCGATGTAAATACGATCAAATACGATCAATTTTTATAATATAGAATGTAAGTTTCAATACCATACGGGCCGTATAAACGAATTTTAGTCCTGTACACCGTCTTAGTCCGTCACAGTCCATGTTCTTCTTGTAGTTCTCACTTTTTCTCTCTCTCTCTCTCTCTCTCTCTAAAATATGATTTTTGCCAGTTATTCGACGGTTGTCGCCCCACTACGACGACAGTAGGAAATTGTAACCTGACGATTACAATTTTTTTTTTTTTTTCGTATATCACCGCCGTGCGATATCCGGACGTGTGCGTCTTCCGCGTCTTCCATTTAACATCATCATGGCGACCGTGACGGATCATCGCATTTGACGGTAAATTTATCGTGTAGTTTTGTTCGTCGTTATCGTAGTATTATTACCATTACGGTTATTATTATTATTATTATTATTATCTTCATCGCTATCATACGGAAAGCGGTGTGCTGGTCGTCATGACGACCGGAATATTAGCTCTGCGCAGCTTATTGGACGCGATCCCGAGTCGCGATTGTGCGTACGACTACGCGCACTATACGGGGCGATCGAAATATCCGGTTACAAACACACCCGCGCAGTTTTCCCAACGACTTTTCGACATATTATTATTATTATTATTATTTTTTTTTTTTTTTTTTCATGTAAAAACGATTCGGCTTATGATCGGCTCGAACGTAATCGTGGCGGCGTGCGCGTACGATTTTCTCCGGTATTTGTTATCTGATCGTGAAAATAAACAAAAATATATAACATTAAACCACTCGGGCTACAATAACTAAACTATAAGGGTTTTTGCGATAAAAAAAAAAAAAAAAAAAATTAGATAACGCCAACGATCAGATATATTATACCCACGTCATTGTTTTCGTCTGTATTTTATCGAAACGATTAACCTTAAAAATCGATATTATTTGTCGACGTAATTCACCCGGTGGAAAACCCAAATCATTTTCGTGTACCAGTACATTACCTTTGGCCGACGATAACAGAATCATTCTGTATGCATAATATATATAATTATAGAACGTACGGATGTTTGCAAAGCGCATTAACATTTAAAAGTAAGCTTTTGGGTTTTTTTTATTTAATTTTTTTGTAATCCACCCGCTCGGCGCCGAGGTTACTAAACGGCTTTTGTTGGTAAATATTCATTTAACACGCTCTCACGTCCGAGCCCTTTCTGTAAATGAAATCGCCTCGTGCATTTTGTTTGTATTGATGTTGCGTTTGTAAGTGGCGTGCCCAGGAATTTTTAACGGGAAGGTATAATATAATAATCACGAATAAATAGTAGGACCCGAACCGAAAAGCCCGGTCCGAAAACGAGAATATTTGCGAGACCGATGTTAATTTCAATTTTTTCTATTTTAGTTGTACAGTTTAAAATAATCGTAGAGATCTAAAACTTTCACCGATTGGACACGGTGCAATTTTAATATTATTAGATTTTTGTGTTATTCAGTCAGGTATTTATTTGAAATCGCCGAGTAATTGTTTGTGTTTGGCGGATAATAATTTTTACATTTGTTTTTATCAATGATTTTGTTGAAAACACGAACAGTAAAATCGTAATCTATTTTGTCGGTTTAATTTAACCGAAATTTAACCGAAATCAAAACACGATCATTATTTTATTTTTCCGAAAAAAAGACATTTTTACAACAAACGATAATGAAATAAATAAATATGTAAGCGAAAACGTATTAACTGGCATCAGCAGTATTGGTGGTTATGGTTTTTTTTTCTTTCTTTTTCTCTTTTTTTTTTTTTTTTTTTCAATAATCGCAAGGTACGCTGATTTTTGTTTTAAGCCGCGACAGTTCCACTTCTTTTATTTGTCCAATATTCGAACACTATCTGTTAATATTACAGTAAGTAGTCGATTCGCGTATTATTATTCTCTAGTGTGTATTGTTTTTTTTTTTTTTTTTAGAGGAAACCGTAAACTGCAAACGCCGTACGCTGCAACAATATTATTTTATAACAACTACGGGATTTTCAAGACTCCCCGATGTTTCGGTACGGTAGTCACGTGCGCCCGGCTTTATCTTTTTTTACTTTCTGATGCGTCTCACCCTCGGACCCGTCGCTCTTAAACTCGGTTTAACGCCCGCACAAACACACTGTTCGCGGAATTTTTTTTATTATATATATTTATTTTTATTTTTTTTCTCTTATTTTATGATTTTTTTTTTTTTTTATCGAAAAAAACATTCCGACGACGGCGTCTTCCCACGGAGATCGTCAGCCGGATAGCCGTAAACGTGCGTCGAGTGGCCGGACTCGGTAATGAATTTCAATTGAAATATTAAAATATAATCGTTCGCGTAGTTTTTCAGTATTTTAAATATATCTCTACGGATATTACTCGATATTGTGCAACTAAAATATTTTTTTAAAAGTATTTCCGTTTGAAATCGATTACTTATTTTTAAATACATTTGCTAAATTGTTTCGTATATTTTTCAAATTGAAGCGCATCGCAATACACCACGATAAGATTTAAATTGCATACAACACTATTATTGTTGTAAAACAAAAAAAAAATCCCTTATAACAACAACAACAACTATACATATATGAGATAATGTAAATCGCCTATAACTAAAAACGGTTGAAATATACTGAAAAAGAAAACACATCCAATTTTCTCCTATGAACCACAATATTAATACAAGGTATACTAATAATAATTTCTCCATAGACTGAAAAAAAAAAAAAAAACCCGGTTGTCGACAGGTTCGATTTCTTATGGACACAGTTATTTAGCTGCTAGGTTAACTACTAAGATAATCCAAAATATATATCATAGTTTGTATTATATTAATGTTCACCATGTGGTAATGAATATTAGGAAATATCCAAATTATCCATAATTTATAATTTAATGCGAACATATTGTAAAAAGATATAACCGTGGGTCCTCCACATGAGTTTCTCTCACCGAGGCTCTCTGACTTTTTTTTTCGGTAAATAAAATTAAAAAAAAAAAAAAAAAAATTATATTATCAGCATTTATAAATACTATTCAAAAGTATCTGTATTGGTACTCGTATATAATTTCGATGGAACACTCAAATATATTTTTAAAAAAAAATATCTGTGTTTGTACGTGAAATACATTTACGGTCGTTTCTTTTACAAGTCTGAGCGAATCGCGTAGTGTTCGCTAAATACAACAATATCATACGCAGAATGAACAAAAAAAAAACGGTCGATATTATTATTTTAGAAATGAAAAATAAATATTATACTACCACCGGTGAATTTGGCTGCGTACACATCTTATATTGTGTAGTCCAAAACATTTTTTTTTTTTTTTTTGTTAAGTAGTTTTATCTGATGCCCCGAATATCACAATCGTATTTTCAGACCGTCGTGGTTTTCTTTCCTCTCCCTGTAGAGCATAAAAAAACAATAAAAAATTCGGTTTGCGTTTTTAAAACGTCGTGTGGGCTCGTCGACCTGTTTGCGCCGCACAGCCGGTGGCAGTTTTTCGAATGTCGAAAAAAAACAAAAAACAAAAAACGGTGGTAGTGCTTTTTTTTAGGGGTTCGAGATTAAAATGAAAACATTCCCCGAATATAAAAACCCTCCGTATTTCGCGTACACACAAGCTCTAAAAATAAAGACAAAAAAAAAAAACCGAAAGACACGAAATCTCTGCCGCCACCTTTCGATGAACATTTCAAGCACTTCGCGACGTCATTTTTCAACAGACGCACAGAATGCGAGTAAGGCAAAACACACACCTAGATGGCGCACCACGCCGTCGCCAGGACACAGTATCCGGACGTCGTTCGAATTATTATTGTAATATAATCAACAGCAAATCGACTAGATTAGGTTTTCCATTGTCCGAATTGATTTGTATCACTCGGAAATTTTTTAATATTGCGGTGAATATTGTGCCCGATCGCCGGGATGCCGGGGACACTGGCAGTTTGTCCCGACCGCACTCCCAATATATAATTATTTGTCGAGAACTCTTTCGCGGCGGTACAAAAGTGCCCGAGTATTTTTCGAATAGTTTCGCGGAGAACGCAAAAAAAGAAAAAAAAAAAAGAAATAAATAACAAAAACTCTCCATCCCGCCGACGAAGAATTTGCGGTATTCGAACCCCGGCGTGGCGGACGGGGCTAAAAACCGTAATTATTACGACCGTTTATACCCGGCGGATATACCCTTTGCCCGGGACGCTCGCCCCGAACAAAAGGGTTTTAAATATTAAAAACGAGATGCTTTTCAACGGTACCCGAGCCCGCAACACGCGAATTACTTCCGCACAACTCTCAACCACGCACTTTATATACGCGTTTGTACAACAAGCCGCAGCTGTTCCGGGTTCCAGCCCGGAAAGCATCAACCCGACGAAGACGACGGCGATCGGGAGCGGACATTTTAATGCTGTGGACCGGGGGGGAAAAAAAAAAACACCGGGCAATAATTGATACACTATACGAGGTGTGGCTATTAAATAACGAGACTATCTACTTAGCGATAAGGCATGAGTAGATAAGGGTATAATGGTAGTATATTTGTAATCTATGAATATCACTGCATCGAACAATACCAGTTTAGTCAGTTTCCATTTTGTAGTCTATGTGTAAGCGTCGTTTAAATTGACCTCTTACGTGTTGAATGTCGAAATCATGCCGGACGAAAAAATTGAACAACGTATTAATTTAAAATTTTTAGTGAAACTTGGAAAATCTGCGACCGAAAGTCTTAATTTATTAACTGAAGTATATGGAGATAGTGTCCTATCACGACCACGTGTTTTTGAGTGGCACAAACGATTTCGTGAGGGTCGTGAAGAAGTTGAAGACAATCAACGGGTGGGTCGTCCATGTTGGTCGTATTTTTCGATATTAAGGGTGTAATAATGACAGAATGGGTACCTCAGGGACAAACTGTGAATCAACATTATTACCTTCAAGTATTGACAACACTCAGAAAACGAGTAAGAAGAAAGCGGCCCGAGTTGTGGGAAAATGACTCTTGGATCTTGCATCAAGACAATGCGCCGGCTCACAGTGCCTTATCTGTAAAGCGATTTCTAGCTAAAAATCGAACTCCAGTGCTTCAACATCCCCCATATTCACCAGATCTCGCTCCATTCGACTTTTGGCTTTTTCCAAAATTAAAAAGTGCGTTAAAGGGCACACATTTGGAGTCAGTTGAAGCTGTAAAAACAAAAGCGACAGAGGTGTTAAAGACATTGCAAGAAAAGGATTTCCAACACTGTTTCAACCAATGGAAAATTAGAATGGAGCGATGTGTCAAACATGGAGCGGAGTATATAGAAGGGGAAAAATGTTAAATCATTAAAAAATATAAATAAAAAGTTTTTACAGAGAAAATCTCGTTATTTATTAGCCACACCTCGTATTAGCACGTGTTTAAAATTTTGATTTTTTTTTTTTTTTTCACCAAACCGTGGGGACAATAGGAATACGCGTTCCGCGGTACGAAGACCAATTATTGAAATAAGCAGAGTTCGGGAGTTGTAAAAAATGGCAATTTTTTTATTTTTTATTCTGGAGGCATTTCTAGCACTATAAAGTATGACACATATTTGGTCCATATCTCTCTGACATCATATACGAAATTTTTTGTTGCTGTTATTTTGCATATTTTCGGCTTTCGGGGCTATTTTTCTTCTTTTAATTTTGAGTTTTGTTGGCATACTTTTATATAATAAAGGAAACAAACACATACTAATGACAATTTGTATCGATACTGTTGAAACATTTTGATTTTCAAATAGTACACGACTTAATTCATCCGATAATTCAGTTGTTATCATGGATCTTATCTTAACAACTTCTTTACCCCCTATAATTTAAGTTATATTTTTTTTAAATTGTATCACTTGCATCGTATTGAAATATTATCGGATAATCCGTCTAGGATTTGTTGTATTTGCGTGGGTCACGCTGTTATCGTCGTATGAATTAGTGGTTACAAGTGACTGTGCACACGCAATAATTTTATTTTAGTGTTCGGCCGTCATCGAAACGTATATTGTATTCCTATTTAAAATTCAAAAAAAAAAAAAATCAAAAATGTCTTCAAAAAATGAATTTTTTTTTTTGTTTTTGTTTTGCATAGTTTCCAATTTACAGCGCTGATTTTAGTGTTTTGTGAGTGCATAGAAAAAGCGCCAACAAGTAACTTTTTTAGTGCTACGACTCCCAAGCCCGGGTCATAAGTCTCCGTCGTATTGGTTTATGTACCATGTATCTATAGGCAATGCACACGAGGAAATCGAAATATTCTGTTTTCGGGAGATAATGTCAATGGATAACTATGGCCCCAACAGATAATCTGCGCGTGATTCGGGTGCCGGGAATGTTTCACTAAATCCAAGTGGTCTTTTTACTTATTACCACCGGGCTAGTGTGTTCGGTGCCCCGGACTTTTGCAGATAAAAAGCTCGAAAAAGACCGGCATTTTCACCTTCACACGATAATATATACTGTCGTATACTCAAGGAAACCCGGGGAAATAAACAGCTACGGAGCTATATCCGAGATATATCTCGCCTAAATGATTCGTACACTTATTAAAAAATAATCCGGAAATATGTCTCGATAATATGCTAAGGAGTTACACCGGTTATTCATATCGTATTATGAAAAGAAAAAAACAAAAGTATCGCTAAAACCTCCGCATATTACCGGATGTATAATGCGAGGGGAAAAAAAAAATAAAAATCTATCGGTAATTTCTATAAAACGCGGTATACAATCGAACGCACAGTAATAAAATAATCGAATTCGGAATTTTATCAAGTCAAACTTCAGCTGGTTAGGTTAGGTTAGGTTCGATATGAAAAAACGAAAAAAAAAAAGAATACGCGTAGGGAATCTAAAGTGAGACACGTGTAAATGGACATCGATTTATCCGACAAAAACACTGCGCGAGCAAACACGACCCGTATAAACGGTGAAATAAAAGTACGAAATACGTCGTTGTGCGTCTCCGGGCGCCGACAAAGTCGATTTTATTTGAATAAATTTAAAAAAAATAATAAATAAATATATACGCTGACGAATGGTTGGCCGTACGTTGAATTTAATTAATTTTTTAAACAGCGGTTTACCAGCGATGGCCGTTCGGTAATATTATTTTATTATCGAAATATGATAATATTTCATATTTTATTATTCGGTTTCGGGTTTTCGTACTATGCGGTTTCGAGTATAGGCGATTGTTATCACGCCAACGATTATGTTTTTAAACGTAGTACTAAATTATTGAATTTTTTCGACGGTAATAAATTTATTAATGTTTCTTCGAGTACACGGGAGGTGTAACCTCCGGACATCATTTTAATATTTGCACGAGGAAATAAATATATGGATAAGTGCGCGTCCAACCTGCGGATACTGCAAATAATTCGCTTTAGTGTATCTCTTCGAATCTAATAAAACAATTGAAATATGCGTATGAAAAACGTTTTATAAGTTATTACAGAGTTAAAAAAAAAAAAAAAGACAATTTCTTTTTTGAAATATCCTCGGTACTTAACAACGAAACACGAACATGGGAAATAATAAATTGCGTAATACAAATCGTGAGAGGAATACGGGAGGCAGACGGTAATGGGCACTTGTGTTCGATGCTCCTAGTGTGCGTGGAAATAAGAGACTTACTGGAAGAACACAAAATAATATGGGTAAACGGTGCCGTGGAGTCGCCGAAGGTGGTAACTTAAGAAGACTGTCTATAAAAGGATTGTTAAAGGATAAACGGAAGGAAAACGTTTTGGCGGCAAACGCCCTCGAAGGAACGAAACCTTGAAAAAGAAAAAAATATATATATTTCTATATAAATTGTAAATGGTAAATTGGTAACCGAAATAGTACCCCGTATTGTATAATTCGCATTTTAAAGGAACATCTTACACGGCGATTCATATATGCAATAGTGATACACGCCAGAGATATTTCCATAATTATTGTCGTATATTTTCCCGTTTTTCCTGCGTTTATTCTCTCGTTTTTTTTTTTTTTTTTTATTATGAATACTACTACGGAAATCGAAAAAAACTCCTTCGAAACACCGATTAGAACCAATATGCTTTCGGATAAGATGTTACGTTTAAAAATCCGAGCGAGATTTCCGGTGGAAAACCGGCTCACAGGCGGGGCGAAAAAATAACAGCATAGATTATAGTAAAACCAATCTAAAATCATTTGATTTAAAAAAAATATATTTTCTAACGATACATTTCATTTATCTTTTTATACATTAATAATTTTTATTAATTAATAGCTGTTAACAATAATAACGGTGTCGACTTCAAAGATTCTTCATTATGAACCGAGTTATTATAATTACAGTTATCGTTACATTCAATTAACATGTAAACAAAAAAAAAAATAATAATAAAAATAACGGACTGTGAACTTTGTTAATAACTTAATACATAGTGACAAATTAATATATACTTCGTTGTAGTTAATATATATATATATATATATAAAAAAAAAATACAAATACAAATTTAAAAATGGAGAATAAAATATATACAATTATTTACGATAAAATTAATGAAATGTTATAAAATCACATTTTAATCGTCAAACGCTATGGTATTACCAGAAACGACCGGAAACCTACCACAAGAAAAGGTGATATTAGGTTTTTCACATATTCACATTTTATTTCTCGAAAAAAAAAAATATATAAATACCTCGAAAATCTATCCGGATAAATTAGTTTAGATAATAAAATAATATATTTAAGATAACTCGTCGGAAAATCAATGTTTTTTTTTTTTTTAATTATGTAGATAAGGTGCCAGATAATTGACTATTTATCTAGAAAAATATATTCAGATAATGCTCAACATTGTATATCATAGAATTTCAATAGTGGTAGTAGTAGTAATAATAATAATACAAAAACGTTTTTATTCGACACGAGCAAAAATAAAAAAAACAATTTGTGTACGCGAAATAAATTGCCCGAATGAAAGAATAAATAATTAAATATATAAGTATATAGGTAGACAACGGTATACGAAAATACTTTTTGATTTTTTTTTTTTTTTTTTTTTAATATTATTTGGAGATTATTACAATTACAGACTACATTTTGCATTCAACGAGTATAATATAGGTATCTTCAACCTACGCGCGAAAAAACGGTAATTAAATTCCGTTTTCGAGTTTATTATCATTAGTTTTTTTTGAATTTTTTTTTTTTGCCAACAGTCTGTCTATTAATACGTTTATATTGTCGAAAACGCGGGTGCCTAAGCACTACGGGCGGCGATGGACGTAAAAAAAAAAAAAAAACCAAAACGCCTTTTAAAACGAGTCGTAAACAAAATGATAAATCGGATTTAAAACGAATCGTGTAATTTTTCGTCGGGTCCCTCGACTTACAGTTACGGGGTGGACGAAAAAAAACAACTTATGAGTTGTATACTACTAAACACGTATACGCGATGGCGGTCGTTTTTCAAAACTTTTTGGCGGTAATCTTTTGGTTCCTGCGTTTTTTTTTTTTTTTTTTGTTTTTCTTCTTTTTTTTTTCGGATGCGTGAGAAATAGAGTAAGTTTTAAGATTAACGGGGCCAGTCGTCGCGTGCGTATATCGTATTATAAAAATTCGTTTTAAGAGCACACGAAACCGCCCAAGTCGTGTCGTTTACGGCACAAGAGGCCTCTCTTCACATAACCGCGGCCATTGAGGTTTCCTTTGTTCCCTTCTCGCGAGCTAATACCGTTCGTAATACCACCGTGTACGCCGATAAAAATAATTTTAAAAAAAATCGTTACACGTCCATTCACCAGTCGCCGGGTGAGATTATTTGTCCGTAACGGTCGTTGACGAAACGGCTTTATACCGAAACCGCTCGGCGATCTCTGTTTAAACCGCAAACGAGTATAATAAAAATAATTTGGATGAAACTTTCCGAAAATTCCAAAACGCAGCGGGCCGGACGACACAGGTAGTACGACTCGGAACGGTTTAACGGCGAAATCACCGGTGTCGTCTGACGGATCTTCAACGTCGTTCCGTAAATAAACTCCACGTTTAATACATTTAGACGCATTTAAATGATAAAACCGCACTTTTGCTCGATAATTGCCGTAAGCTCCTCCAGATCCCCTCGCAAAACTGGTAACGAGCATCCCCGAAACTAAGTGCGTTTGCCATTTGCGTTAAAGTTCGGGTTACATTAATGCCGTTAGCGCGAAAAGTTCGGTTTAGGTCGGTCGGCCCGGACGGCTACGGTCGGAAACGGCCGGGTCTATTGGCGTACCAAAGTTGCAATCTCCCAGATCGGTCTCGGGCGAATTCACTTGGTTTTTATTGGCCCGCGCTCTACTAAGCGTTTAACTGTGTGGAAATAAAAAACCCTCGGTAGGCTTACGGATCGACTGGAAGATTATTTTAATAACAACAACGTTGACATTTATTTACCGTCATAACACTAGAGGTCTGCCGTCGATTCCCGACGTTCGATTGTCGACGGCGGGCGCGCGGACCGAAGTCGAATTGACCGACGACTTTGGAAAAACGTCGTACCCGTCTGCTCGTTCGGTGGACGGCAATCAACAACGACGTCGGTTCGATGATTCGTCAATGAAAAACTGCGTCGGTTTACTTAATGGGACAGTAGTCTTAACAACTCTACCGGAATTTATATCGACTTGATAAAAATATTGATCCCACGCCCGACACCGAAAATATGTGGCGAGCCGGACACGGGTAGCAGGACTCGGAGCCATATAATGACGAAATAACCGGTGTCGTCGGACGGCTCTTCAAGGGCGTTGGTAAAAGAAACTCGGCAATTAATACATTTAAAAAACGGTTTACTTTGTTGAGACTCCGTTGGCCCGGTGGTACGTACTGACGTATGACACGAAACGGTTTAGTACCGGAAATACAGTCTACATGTGCATAGACCTCTAAGCCAGTATATATACAGGGTGCGGCTGACGAGTTTAACGAGGCCATTAGTCTAGGATAAGGTAAGCACAGGATTGTATTAGTGATCCATTTTGAGTTACACAGTTATGCCGTTTTCAGTCGTAATTCGTGGTCTGGACAGCAGGTTTGGTCGTGGGCGCGTATTTTGAAAATAAATATTCTGTGATTACTACACAAAGGGCACATCGTCTACATCTTGGCGTTCCACGCAACGAATCTGTCCATTATGTTAACACTATTAAATTTTGGATTCGACAATTGGAAAATACTGCAAGTACTCCTAATCGAACGTGGACACGGAACGCCCAGAACGGTAAGAACCATCGAAAATGTGCAGTTGGTTATAATATTGAGCGGTCACCAAGACGCTCTGCCCGTAAGCACGCGGTCGCTTTGGGAATTTTGTGATGTTGAAAATGCTTATCTGCAGCACGGGTCGGAGTAAACGGCTGAAGAACACGAGTTGGAAAACGTACGCTTTTAACAATACGGGGCTAGAGCGCACACGGCTCGAATTTCGCTTGCTATTTTTCGAAAAACGTTCCCTGGGCGGTCGGTCTCTCTAAAGGGGCGACGTAGGCTGGCCGTGCCGCTCCCCCGCTTTAAGCACGTGCGATTTTTCCTCTGCGGGTTCCATAAGGATAAGGTTTTCAAACATCGCTCGCATACCACATGAGACCCGAAGAAGAGAACCGCTGAAGTAATCGCGGCCACACCAATCGAAACCAATCATACCAAGACTTCGGACATCGCCTACAGAAATGCATTGTCCCTGACGGCCGCCATCTCGAAGATATCATTTTCAAAACATAATTACAAAAAATGGCATAAGAAATCATTTTAACAAAACAAACTGTCTGTCTCGAAGTTTTAATGTTAGTTATTTAGAGTTTCGCAAAACTCATTAGTCGGCTCCGCCGCACCCGGTACAAAACGATTGAGGACGCGGTCCCAATACGTGGAAAGTAAGAGTTGGGCTTTTACGTTCCAACGTACATCCAATTCAATTGAAAAACGATAATTAAATGCAATTGTGTGTAACGAATACGTCAGGTCATTGGAGAGGAAAGTCCGGTAACTAAACAAAAGTGCATACGAGAAATCCCGATTGCTACAAAAACTAGGAAATACACGAAAAAATTGTAGAAACTATAAAACCGTTGTTATAAATATATGTCGATAAATTGTGTAGATGGTCGGTATGATACTCAAACGTTATAATTTAGACCTGACTAGATTTGTTACCTTGACGATTATTGCAGTTACATAAACTTGAACTAATATTCTTATTACAATAATTTATTATTTCCATTATCGATGTATATTGTACGTATCAAATAAAAATAAAAAAAAAACACCCGACTCTTTGAATACCTTTAAAGTCTATGTGCACAACAGTACAGCCTATAGATTGTTTAGAATAGTTAAATCATCAATTAACAGATTTATCTATGTTAAACTTAACTGATGATGCGATATTAGACGTACGTTTAGGTATAATAAGTATGTATCTTATCGTTACGAGATATGATGGATTTTTCTTTGATGATAAATACAATAGTATCTTATAATGACCAAAATTGGGTCTGACTTGTTTAAATCCTGTATAATATAGTTGATTAAGGTTGCTTATGACTCAAAAGCAATAGTAAATTTTAATAATTTTTTTGCCAATGTTTTTCTTTTTTTTTTTTTTTTTTAATATTTAAATTATGCATTCCTTTTAGTTCTGATAAAACAAATTTTTTAACGGAAATGTATTGTTCGGATTGTACAATAGGTTTGCGGGCAATTCTTCCTAAACCTAATCAGATGGTTTTAAAAAAACACCTGCCAAACCTAACACGTTATCGAGTGCTAAATACTGTCGGCCATGTCCGTTGGTTGGTTAGCGTTAAAATTTCAATCGAGCCAAACCGGCGGGGATAAAAAAAAAAAAAACGAAAAAAAATACGAAAACACGTCTAATCGCGAACAGCTGTTTGCTTTAGGCATTTTTATCTCTGAATTCCATTTGGATTTCGCGAAGAACGACTGTAATGTTTAAGGGCGCGTTTTCGCCAAACAGCAATTGATGACGGTAACGCGACGCGGCGTCTATTACTAAATTGACATGTTCTCGCCGGTAGCAACAGGACTAGACATCAACACGACTGTTTGGAAACTATTTTTAAGCGGATATTCCTACTAGTAGTCGCTCGCCCGCGTAATCGTTTTTATTTTACGCTGGTTGATTTTATTGTATATTTTTATTAATTTATTGACCAATGAACAGGGGGGGGGGAAATAAAAAAAATGTCAATTTTGTACAACATATAAATAAAAACCACGCGTGTCTGATATAACCATCGTCTAATTATACACGGTAAGATATCAACGAAATAGCGCGGAATGACATTTCAAAAATAACACACGATTCTAGTAAATGGATATTTTAGTGTAATAACTTATGTAGATAAATAGTAGTAGTATATCGTCGTCAGTAAGTGAAATTAAATTTAAAAAAAAAAAAAAAAAAAAATGATAATAACAATAATTATCGTTTGTCGAACGGGTATTATTAAATGAACTGAATAATTTTTTACTATTGACTACAACTAGTGTTGCGTTGACGTGGAATCGAACGAATACGCGGGGGACGCAACAAGCGTATGGCCCGATGTCCGACGAAGGCGTTTTTGACAACTGAAACTGAAAAGTGCCCGGTCGTATTTCAGTGTTTAGGCCGCGAACGACTGGGGCAATTTCAACCGAACCCAAACTCTATCGCGTTGCCCGTAGTCGGTTGCGTTCGGCGAGACCACGGCCTCGTAGACTGCGATTTGGTCGGGGGATTCGCCCGGCGACGACGGCGCGGACCGTTTGCGGCGGCCGGCGAATACGTTACCGCCATCTCTCGGATACCGTCGCCGATCCGGCGGGCCGGTCGCCCGGGCTGCAGATGGCGGCCGAAGCCGATAAACGGCCCGTAAATTAGTGTGCGGGGGGACGCGAATCAACTCGACCCCGCGAGTATTTTTTTTTCGCAACATTATATCATCTAGTCGTGTTTTTTCGGTGTTTTTTTTTGAAATTATTACTATTATTTTTCTGGCCCCGCCAACTCGAGTTCCACCGGAAAACCGTTTGATAAATTACGTCAACAACGTGTACACTCCCGCGATCGGGGCCCGGCTCACCGCCGCGCCGCCCGCCGTCCGCGATCGTCTCTTTTGTCGGAATTTAATTATTTCCCGCGAGCACCGCCGCCCGGTAGGCTCCGGGAGCCCGGCCCGGCCCGGCCCACCTACACCGCGGGCGCGTTCCCGCCGGTCGCCCGTACCCCGTCCCCCGGACAAACGGCGTGCGCCCACCGACCCTCCGGCCGCCCCCCTCTCGGTCTCCCCCATAATCTCCCGCTCCCGCACCCGACGTGGGCAGGTGTACGTGTCCGTTATATTATATATATATGACATTTTTTTTTTTTCTCTTCTTCCCCGGCAGAAAATTGATGACCGACGCGAATCGGCAAAAATTGATAATTCCCGGCGTAGATAAATCGACGTCGTTCGCCGCGCAGAGGAAACGGGCTATTTGTTTTGGGTTTCCGGCGCGCCACCGCCAAACACCGACGCGGCTATTCGATTTTTACCGATTACGATTCCGTCGTCCGGGATAAATCGAGGGGGGGGGCAATCGGTAGTGGCCGCGGGTTTCGAGTTTTTTTTTTTTTTTTTTTTTTTAAATCCCGTACAACAGTAAGCTTCACGGGCAAATTATGTAAAAAAAAAAAAAAAATCTCCACCGTTTATAAAACAATTAGGAACGGGGCGGAGTATTATATATATATATATATATATATACATAAAAAAACTGACAAATTACCAGAAAAACCAGAAAAAAAAAAAAAAAAAAACGATAACATATCTGTGCGTATTGTATCGAGATATCGAGTTTCGTAGCCATTGTGCAGCCCGTCTATTAGCCTATATCAAATCGTGTTCTAGGGCGTTCATCGAAAAACTACACTTTTTTGCACTGGAAAAAAAAAAATAATAATAATAACTCGTTAGTTTTTATCGAAACAGTTCGAATAAATGATTTTATGTGGCGACCACAAAAGTATCACAATTCAGATTGCGTACGCGAGACGTCAAGATGAATCTAAAAATTTATTTTCGTTATTAACCCAATTATTATGTAAAGCAACGATTTAGACCTGTAAACGTTACAAAAACAACAATTGTACGATCGTTTATATCACTTAGCAAAACATTTAAGTGCAATTTTTGTATTCGCTAAAAATGATTTTTGTCAAAACGATTTTGCTATAAAAAAAAAAAACAATACTATTGTAGTGGATTTGTAAATAATAATCGTTGGCGTACACAAAATTCACCATCGCGTTAACGCAAACGTCGGTGTAATAATTACCGAACGGTATGAGTATAAAAATCTTGTAATATCTGCACGATTTTCAGTAATATAGATTTGTATGTTCAATCACGCAGCGAGACCCCCGGGGAAACCTCGACGAATCTAGCCTAAACAGACTAATCTCGTATTTTATCGTAAAACTCCCGGGGAGTTAAAATTCACGTTTCCAGCCTGTCGATTCTAGCCTCTTTTTATCAATTTTTTTTCCTGGAGAAATTCAACGATAAAATATGACGTTAGCCATATTAAAATATAACGTTTTTGGGCTAGATCCGTGAAGGTTTCCCGGAGGTTTTGCCGCGCGATAAAACATACAAATCTATATTGCTATGTTTTATCGACGAATATTGTTCACGAGTCAGCGGGGCAACCGAAAATCCCGATAGTAGCAATCGTATTCTGGTAATGAATGCAGTTTGTTTTTTTTTTTTTTTTTATTTGTCCGTCTGTTGGTCCGAGTTTCGCCGCATTCACCGTACTGCCGTATCTATAGTTTTTTTTTTTAGAGGAGTCTATGGACACCGATATACGCTCATATATGCTTCTTATAGGCTCTCGGGCATTCAAAACTCAGGACTCATCAAGCGGGGTCGCTATACGTTTTTTTCTGCATACCAAATCTGGGTTTTAGCTATTTTTCGGCATGTTGTTTTTGTCGTTATATACTCGGAAGGTTCGTCGCGTTATACATTTTCTATAAAATTTTAGCGGTTGAAGCACGTCCAACGGATTTCTGGTGGTATTTTCTAGGCGAGGTTGCAATTATGCGTATTGCAAAATATCAACCGCGAAAATGTGTACAGACATTTTCGCACAACGGATAAATTCGGAAATATTATCCGCTTATTGGTTTTTTTATTTTTAACGTTTAATCTCCTAAATAACATAAGAATGATGAACTTTTTTTTTATTTTGCGTGTACGCTTATAAATATAAAATACATTTTTACACAATTAAATACACTCACGATTACAACACGTGACTGTACACACAAACAAATTCATTCGAACGTAAATATTGCATTTTATACGCAATCATCCCTTAAGTACTACGACTATCTTCTCTTAAGATTATGACACCTACCGATTTCGAATCATTTTCAAACGCATATTGTATCGTTCAAATATTTCTATATTTGAAAGTATATTTTTCAGATTGTTTTATATTTATTTTCTGACTATTATAGTCAGTAAAATTACGCATTACAATTTTTCCTATTCAAACGATGCCCGCAATCGGGTTTCGCGTTGTGTTTCTAAAACATTTGTCGAAATTCCGATTACTCGATAGTGAAATTTTTATCGGTTTCCCGGTTACGAGGACAATATCTGACTTACACTATAAATTCAGCAGTGTGAAATCGTTTGTAATCGTCATTCTGATTGCAATCATTCATCGATGCATTCAATACACTAAATATCTGTATATCAAATTACGTTTGAAATTTTACACCTACAGTGGCCTTTATTTAAAAAAAAAAATAATAATAAAATCGAAAGAGCAATAAGAATGAAAGAAAAAAAAAATCGTTAATATTGTTCGTTTTAAAACCCGAACGTTTAAAAAGTGATCGAAATCAATTGACTGTACGACAATTTTTTATTTTTTTTTATATACAATAACGATAATATTATGAAATTTTTTCGAGTGACGATATTTATAGCATTGTTTTATTTTTATTAAAACTTTTTTAAATGTATATTCCGTCGGAATTTTCGTCCGTAAATTATTATTCCTCCAAGTTTTATTAAACACTTAATCACGATGATTTATACTTAGGTGTGCATTTTTTTTTCTTCTTATTACTCTCTCTGGTCATTGCGGCGATTCCGGGTGTACGCCCGGAGTCGTACGAAACCATCGTGCATTATTATTACTATTCCAAAACAATAATATTATTTGCGCGTAATAAATTTTAAAAAAATTATGGACCCGTGAAGTAAATTATAACTCGGGGGTTTTTTTTTTTTTTTTGTTATTTCGACCGAATAACGTTACTTAATAAAAAAAAAAAAAAAGCGCGTCGGCAATGTAAATCTGTTCGATGATATTGTAACGTACCACAAAAAAAAAAAATCGATTCCTATTTGTGCCGTTTTACGATTGTTGTGTTCTCTTAGTAAAACACCGACGGTGACCGTACCATAATATTATTTCTCTAATCAGTTATAGATTATTTTTGGTATTTCGCGTTTTTCGCTTACCGGTTTTGTAAATTATTTAAAAAAAAAAAAAAAAACAAAAACAACCACTGCACTATAATAAATTTATAAGTAGACTCTACTTAGTAGAGTTATAAAACAGTTATACCGTTATTGTACTCGGTGTGTGTACTCGGCGTTATAATCCCGGCGAAATATTTAAAAAGCAATTTTATAATATTATATTTATAAGAAAAATTATTATTATATACGTAAAAATATAAAAATGTTTTATTACTATGAGTGTTTTGAGTAATCATGGTGATAACATCCAAAAAAAGCTTTAAAACTGAAAGTTGCCGGAGTTTACAAACTATCTTCATAAAACCAAAATGGAAAAATGATTTATTTTTTTTTTATACTTTACATATTACGAAATTCGAATAATGATAATATTTCACCGCTGCGCCGCCGAGTAACTAACCGCCGAGTCGCCGGAAAACAGAAATTAATTTTTTTTTTTTTTTTTTTTTTTTTAATTTACGCCTCGATAGACTCGAGTTATGTCGAGCAATACAAAGTTATTTTTTTTTTTCTTTTCAATTCATAGATATACGTTTACAATTTAATTATTACGGTGTTATTTTTATAATGCATATATATATATATATATACAGTTTTTTTTTTTTCAAACCGTAGAATAAATCACTGCTATACCTTACTGATGACCAGGACTCGCGAGTTACGGTAGTTGCACATCTGTCTGTTTGCTCTCGATTTATAGTTAGCAAATTACGCTAAAAATCTATGTCGTGTACACCGACGATTTTAAATAGGAACGACTAAAATTAATATTCCGTTTATTTCAGACGAAATACAAAGTGCCTACTTATTTCTTATAAGTTATGTGACAAAATAAAACATTTTTTTTATGTTTTTTATGTTAATTAAATATAATTTACAAATATCGAAAATGTCGACAATTTTATGGAAAGTATTTACTAGTATTATTTTTTTCCGATTTACTACTAAAATAAACGGGAATCATTTTCTACTGCTTTTTATTGCGTTGTCGACGTTCGTATCAACGTATTGATACCAGCATACTCGCTTTAAATGAAAAGTAATACAATTGTTTGTATAGGTACCTGTCATAGTATGGTATAGTTTGTCGTTGCGTATTTTTAATATTATTTTCGTCTATTGATTACATTTTAGCTCCTATATAACTACCAAGTTCTACTTATAAGTTTATAAGCAATAACGCAGGGAAGTAAAATGGCAGATCCGCGGATCGCACGGTCGCCCAGACCCCCAGACTTTACACCTTCACTTTAAAACATGGCTCCGTACGACTGCAGGTCAGGAAAGATTAAACGATTTTATTATTTGTCATTTACACGCGGATTTCAACGTAAATGATAAATGATAAAACTTCTAAATATACAGAGGTAACTATTAGTGTTAGTGTTCATACAAGACTAAATCACTTTATATAATACGAATATTCTGCTACTGGAGCACGCATTTGTTTGTAAACATAGTAAAACGAGGATACGGGAGGAGCCCCGAGTAAACTATAAAAAACAATTACATTCCTAAAAAAAAAAAAACAAAAATCATTTATGTAAATTCCGTAGACTAATAAATGAACAAGTATTTCTTATCGTTATCAGCTTTCCGTGATTCTCCGATGTAGTTTAATTATTTTTCTAGACCATTATATTTTTCTCAGTTTCTATTCGCGTTCCGCATTATGCATTGCCCTCGGTCTTCCTCTTCCCAGGCGTCCTTCAACATCAGTGTATGTCCTTACACAGTGCCGGTTCTGCGTTGAACCGTATAACCATAGTTTTCCTTCCGTCCGTTTAAAACGCCTTCGTTTGCAATCCGTTCGGTCTTACATTATACGCCGATCTGTTCCGTAGCACCGCGTCACGAAATACAGTGCCTTTTCTTATACCGAGCTAATTGTCTGGGTTCCACTAATGCAGTGATTCCCAACCTTTTTTATTCTATGCACCCCTTGTACATTTTCAAAAATCCTATGCCCCCCCCCCTAAATTAGAATTAAAAAGACCTTTTTTTGTTTTAATGATACGAAATAATTATTGTATAATAATAATAACCATGTCGTCAATTTTGTGATTGGTCTCTTGAAAAACTCCAGTCGCACCTAGTTTCATTTTTTTTAACATATTCATATTACGTTCAAAAAAACTTTTATCCTTAGTTTTATGTGGAGGATGAACGTTTTCTAAATGCTATTTTAATTTTGTAGGTTTCATAGAATCATTTGATAGAACTTTATTGCAAATAACACACTGAGGTTTCTCTTCTCCATTAATATTGATGGATGTAAATCCATATTGAACATAACTTTCATTGTACTTTCGTTTTTTCGAACACATTTTACGTACGTACGTATCGCCGGTAGTAATAGTACGGCTCAACTGTCGTGTAAACGTGAAGTCATGTCATATTACGTATATTTGGATTCCATTATCCGTTATCGGAGGCCGACAGATAGCCCGAAAATAGAATAGTCGAATAAATATTAGATTAGATTATATAATAATGTTGTACCTTTTAATATTACATTACTTGCATAGGTCAATCATTATAAAATACTCCTAAAATTGTTATCAATAGGCGACCGTCCGAAAACTAATTTATTGTTTTTAATTTTATAAATAAAATATTTCTTGTTATTTCGTCATCACTAAATTCCCCCCCCCCCAACCAGTACAGAAATTCCCCCACGGTTGGGAACCACTCTACTAATGACTAACGACGCCGTGTTTCCTATATAAATATTTACGAATTCCCAAAACAATTCACTATATCGTTTTTACACTGCGGTACGGGCGAGTTGCCGGGCACGTGAGCAAATAAGACGCTCGTCTGTGAATCTAAACCTGGGCATCACCGTGATAATTCGGGAACTGACAAGACGCGACAATACGACTCGGTGTGTTTTACTAGGCCGGTGGTGGTAACGCGGTGTCACTGAAACATGCCGCACTGATTCAAATTCATTCGGTTCTCGTAAAATAGTCAATTGTTTGCATAAACTCACTCACTCACTCGCCGCCCATCAACCCGTACTGTGCGCGCACTTTTTTACGTACTGGTTTTCGTTTAACGCTCAATGTTTTATTTTAGTAGCCCCTCCTAGTCATTCCACACTAGACGTTCCTAGACTAGGCAGGCGTTATTTTCGACGGCGAAAATCGCCATTTGGCTTCGCGACAAGTAACATGAAATGCTCTGCAGTTATATATTTAAAATTAATGTATAAACGAGGAGTTTTATGGTCTAGGACAGGCACCGGTAACCCGCGGCCCACCAAATTTGCATCATAGTGTATAACATCTTAATTTTCTCAATTAAAATCGTATCGTGACTATTATACTTTTACGAACATAAGGTATAAGTTTTATCTCGCACTGTTGTCAAATTTTCATAATTATTTACTTAATTATTTTTTATATACAGTTTAGTAGAGTCGTGTGGTTTTCAAACGGTTTTTATTTTACGAAATGAAATAAATATTTTTATGACAGAAAATGGTGAACATATACCAGAAATGTCTAATAAAAAGTGATTTTTAATCACACGAACCTGCAAGGTAAAGACAAATTGTTGCCAGATATGTTATTCAGATATAAAATCATTTTAAGTGAAATTAAAATGATTACAAAAACATATTGATGAATAGTGCATAGATCATTTCGTATGTTGTAAAATTATAATCGGATCATCCAAATCAACTTCATATTGGAAAACTACAAAAATAAATTGTTTAAATAAAACCGAAAACCGACAAAATTAATTTTCAATCCGATTTTCTGACTTTTACGTACACGAGAAAAGAATCAAGTTGTTTCAAAACCCGTTTTCTGTTGACATTGACGATTGCTGAATCTAATCTACAGATGGAAGTCAGAGAATTGCAAAACAACGAAAGTAATGAATAAATAATATTTCATTCAAATATTTTCGAAATAAATTTTAAAGGAATAAAAAGTTTTGCTAAACAAAATGATTACTACTTTTGGTACACTTATATACGTGAGCAGACATTTGCAACGGCTAAATATCGCAAAAATAAACACTGTTCACGATTAAGCACCGAACACTTAAACGCAGTTTTACGAATATCAACATTCAATATGAAAGCGGATGTAAACGATTTATAGGGAAAAATTCAACTAAAAAAAATCACATGAGAATCTAGAAATTATTTGTATAAAAATATTTATATCCTTTTGCGATCAAGAATCAATTAATATATAATTTTTTTTAGTTTTTAAATTTTCTATAATTATGCATTTCAAATACGAATGTAGCTATCCATAAATATAATAGTATTATATGTTAAAATTGCATTTTTAATGACGTTTTGTTTTAATTTTGCATTGCGGCCCTCAATCAAAAGTCTGATAGAAAATATGGCCCGCGTAAGTAAAAAAGTTGCCGACCCCGGGTCTTGGGCGTTGTGCGTATACACGAGAAAATGGACAACGAGAAACTTAATCGTGGAATACCAAATGAGATTATAAACTCAATAATAACGGCGGTGAACCTCCGAACTGCACGGTTACTTGCGGTCCGTATAAATAAAATCGCAGTCGTCAGCAAATTTCTGTAGAGGTAACAACAAAAAGAGTTAAACTGTTTACCCGATTATACAGTCTGCGGAGTACAGTGCACGCGATTTCGATACGAATCTATTTAAAAAAAAAAAAAATTAAAAAAATTGCGTATTTAGACTTATAGTCAAACAACAAATACATTACGTATTCTACCAAGTATCGGTCATCACATAACATAACATATGTATACATCGGGCACGACTCTATTCCGGAGTCGCTGCTGCTATTCATCGATCGTATTAAGAAATCTGCACCGAATTCTCAGGGGACAGTTCTGTTATAAGAAAACGTTCGTAAAACAACCGTCGGATAATATAAAAGCCAAATTCCACTCACCCACCTGATCCGTTGGGCCTAGAGACTTGAAAATTTAGTGGCGTACGAGGTCTGTTCAAAAAGTACCAGGATTTTATATTAAATAATTACAAAAATGAAGGTACGTGTTATTTAAAATAATCTCCTTCGGACGATATGCAGTGATCCCGGCGATCTTGTCATATTTCAAAAGTCCTTTGGAACTATTCCAAAGTCAAAGCTACGAGTTCTGATGCCGCGTCCGCTTCAATTTTCTCTACATCTTGAAATCGTTGTCCTTTAAGCGCGAATAATAGTCTTGGGATTGGAAAAAAATCCCATGAGGCATAATCAGGAGAATAGGGAGTGTCCGCGGGACCACATGAATTTTTTTATCAGCCAAAAAATCACGAAACGACAGCGCTAAATGTGTCGGTGCACTGTCGTGGTGAACAATCGTAGAACGAATTCGGCAGCGCGACCCTTCTCGTCTGTGCATTTTCCTGTAAAATTGCACCACAAGACTCAATTGACATTCGCTTTATTACAAACGGTTAATCGGCGGACATTTCGTATTTTTTTCGCAAATTATCGCCACACCATCGTTTCTGGATGACTTCGACGGTCTTCCAGAACGTGGATCTTCGTCAGTTAACCGCCGACTGTCCTTGAAACGTTTAAAACACTAGAAAATCACGGAACCACTTTATGAATCGTCCCCAAAAGCGGTTTCTATAATTTCCGTAGGTTTCCGTTGCATTATTTTTACCAAGTTTCAAGCAAAACTTTTGATGCACACGCGTTGTTCGTTAATTTCGGACATGTCGAAAACGGCAAACGGAAAAAAAATGACCGGATTTCACCACGTGTAATATTAAACTGAGATATGATAGCGACTTCGGGTTTTGTTTAAAATATCCACTAATTCACGGGGAATACATCCATTGACAATGTAAAACGTTATCTTATTGTGTAGGGGTGATATTAGAATGACTTATTGGGAATATATCCCCTAAGGGAGTGTTCACACATGAATTTTGCCGAAATTCAATTTCTCGATTACCTTGGCGACACGGATGAAATATAAAACAGTTGTTATTATTATTGACTGGGGCGGGGGGATTTCACGGGTAAAATGTCCTCTTTTTTATGAGATTAGCGAGAAGAATGAATAAAAAACCACGAAAGGGCCGATTTAGTTTGGCGAGGGGTAGGGGTTAAATCTACGGGCAACTCCTTGTGGGACAGCTAGTTATATTATATTCTAATCGTTATTATCGAAACGATATTGAGAAGAAGCGGAGATGATATCATAATGGAAATTCCGGAGCGGTTACCAGAAGAGAAGAGAACCCGGGAGAGGTGTACAAACGCTGTAGAAGACGATCCTAAAACTCAGGACATGCACGAGAGATTTATAGACTCCAATGATTAGGGATGAAAAGTTATAAAAATTGTATATTTTTGTATGTGTCATATATGTATAGCTAGATGACTTAATAATCAATAATTCGGGTTTTTTTTTAACATTCAAGCGTTTTTCATAAAAAAAAAAAAAAAAAAAATGCATATAAATGCACGTGTTAGTAATATTATAGTTTTTAAAAAAATTTTTTTTTTTTTTTTTATAGATTTTGGGCCGTTAAACAGTAATTATAAACACACGATCACCCGTATGTTCGGCAATAACCATTCAAACGAATAATAACTCGAATAGTAAAAAAAAAATAATAATAAAAAAATATACACCGTCCTGTATATTATCAAGACGTTATATTAAAATTAGAAATAGTATCATATCGCATCCGACTGGTTGTTTTATAACAATTAATTTTCCGTACATGACTACAGTGTAGCATCGAAAATAAAGTTTTTCATTTAATGATGTACCTTGACGTATGTCCATTACGTTATTTTAATTATGTCGGTGAAATCCACCGTGGAATTTCGTAATTTAGTGTGTTCGTTTTTTTCCGGTAGTAAATTAATTTGTTTAAAATGCCGAAAGCATGAACAACATTTATTATATTTATATTAATCGAATTGTGCAATATTTGTTTTTCTTCATATTTAGCGCGTATTGTTTCGCTTTTTTTTTTATAAATGCATACTAAATTGTTAAACTTTGCTTCTATAACTCCTCATCCCGAACGATGTTGATGATGATGATGATGACGATAACCAACACCGCAACATCTACCCGGGCAGCCGGAGTAATTTCCCTGGAGAACGCCTTATACGATATTTCTGACCCAAACTTACCGATTTTGGCCACTATAGTTACCAACTTTTCTAAATAATAATCATTACTTATAAAAAGTCCGGTCCGGTCTGGTTTGAATGTCAAAAGAACGCCGACTGTCCAGGATAATTTTAATATGTAGAAAATATACAATCATCTGGGTTAATGTTGCCAATTGTCAATTTGGAATTGAAAAATATGCGGTTAGATACGCGTTAAAAAAAAATTTTAAAAAAATGTATCAACGTCAAATTATTTTGTTCGCGACGATCACTTCAACGGGTGTATAAAAAAAAAAGTTAACTATATTTTACTAAACAATGTCTTCATAAATACGATATTATGTGTAACAGAGTAGGTGTAAATCACTAAAAATAATTGTTTTATCACGACATTATTATTAGTCCTTTTTAAGTTCAATAATACATTTAAATGCCGATGTATGCGAGACCAGATTTTGTCTAGTTAATAAGAATAATTCAATTTTTTGATTCATTTATGTAACCGTACAATGCAAGCTGGGTACAACAGCAAAAAACAATAAAAAAACTGTATTTGTATTTAAAGGTATAAGCATTTACTTTTGAACATATAGGAATCAAATATATTGTAAAATATATTTATTTTCGAAATCCCAAACTGAATACAGAAAATACGAATCACTCTGTTTGTTCGGTACGGATAGTAGGAGGTGTTCAGGGGAATTCGCGGCAAATCGTATGAACATAAAAACGAATATTTATTTATTTTTTTAATGTACAATAAGTCCCGATTCGGTCTAATCGGAGTCTAATCGAATCGGAACAACCGCGGTTTTCGGTACGACAGACAACCGATAATATATCATGTACACAATACGATATAAATCAACACGGTTCTCGATTACAATAGTTGGCGAACAATATCAATTTCCCCGGTGAATTGAGTGCAAAAATTCGCCATGTCGATTGACTCTCGGATTGGCGCAATTGTCAATAACCCCTTCGCTCACGTTAGCGTCCTGGGGCGCGAAATTTATCGATTTGACACTGACGGGTATGTAAGAAAAAAAAAACGAAAAAACTGGCATTCGAGTAAATGCCGCCACGATTAGTTCTGACTGGCAGACCGCGTTCTCGGGCCGTAATCTATTCGACGGGGGACTCGGACACGGCGGGCTAAACGACGCGACGGACGCGATATAATGTCATTATCGGACAATGGACCGACAGGACGCCAAAGTTGTGTTTACGTTACCGAATCGACGATATTATAATAATAGTATTACGATAATGTTGTATGCCTACGACTTATAGCCGGGTGTCGTATAAACGATATTGCGTGTTGCCCCGGAGAAACAATTACACGTTTTAAACGGTCCGGTCGAATCGCCGCCGGATCGGAATTATTTGCATTCCGAGTCCTGTTTGCAGACGCCGGAATGGGGAGGGCGGTGGGCAACGCAAATGCGACTGCCGTCCACCCGACTCCGACGGATTCCGTTAGTAACAACTCACTTACTGTCGGTGAACCGATAAACAGTAAAAATCAACAAAAAAAAAAAAAAAATCGACATACCTAGCAATCATCGCTAACCGGACAAGGAGATGGAAAATCAGGATCAATAGTGATTAGTCGGTACACTTAAATTATACACTACGTAAAACTGAAAATCTACGAATTTCGCTGGATCACAAGACAATCCCACAAAAAGATTCGGCTAAATACTTGGGTGTGCATCTTGATTCTCGCCTAAATTGGAAACACCACGTCCGTCAGAAAAAAATGCGCAGCTGTACTGGCTAGTTGGAAAACATTCCACGCTAGATCTAACAAGCAAACGGCTTCTATACATAGCTATTATTAAATTTGGACTTATGGCATACAACTGTGGGGTTGTGCTAGCAAGTCAAACATCGAAGTCATTCAACGCTGTCAAAATATTGCTCTTCGTACCATTGTTGCGGCGTACCGGTTCGACAGGAATGAAATTATCCATCGTGATTTAAATATATCATCCATCCAGGACGAAATCAAAATGTTTGCCAACAAACATGCGAAAAAACTTGAGTTGCATCCCAATGCTACTGCTAAACAACTTCTAGACAACTCGCAAGACATTAGGCGCCTCAAACGCCTAAAGCCATACGACTTAGTTTAAGTGACTTAGGCTAAGGTAAGGGGCTATCTCACTGGAGGTACAATCCCAAACATGTCCGTGTACAATATGTATTATAATTGTCATATTGTACTATCCACAATCTATTGTATTTATAAAGATTTATTTTGATCGTTTAAATAAAGATGCCTTAGGCATATAAAAAAAAAAAAAAAAAAATACCTAGCAATTGGACCACTCGGTGTATAGGTGGACATTTTTGATGGTATACGGTGTACAGGGCGATTCTGTTTGTACACCGTAAGTGTTGTTAAATTATCGCAACCAAAGAACTACTCTTAGTAGGGCTCGGTAAATTGGGGGGGGAAGAATATACGATATATCGTAATGAAAACAAATGACAACGAACATTTTTTTTTCCTTTTTTTTGTAATTAAATTATTAAAAAATATTGTGTAGTTTTACGTCGTTTTAGATAATAATCGGTACGTTTTATGAAAATAAAAATCGAAACATTTTGAAATGTCGAGAAAGAAAAAAAAATATATAAATTCCACATTCGATTGAGCGTTGCGGCGCAATGTTCACGTTTGCCGGATGTGCGAATTTTAAATATATCGTTAAATATTGCATATTGCCTTAAAGTCAGAAATTGATTTGAGGACATTACGAATGAACACAATGTCGAAAACAGCGTTTGAAACCGTTGGGCCGTGTGCGCCTTGATTTTATGAATAAATTATTTTGTCTCGCTAAATATCCTTTTCAGAACACTATACGAAATAATCTCCAAAATACAATTTCAAATAATTTCCACACGGTTCGTTTGGTTCGCGGTGCGATCCACGTCGGAGTCTATTCGCTCGTACAAGTGTGCGTCTGCAACGATCGGCGGTTACAACAAGAATACCGATTTTAATGTTACCCCGTACCGAGATCCGGGGTTGTATATATATTAGAAATAAATTTCAAGTATTTCGATCTGCACCGTTGGTAATTTTCGAAACTATTAGCGTTTCCCGTATGTATTGTAAAACTACACAGACGAACCGTCAAAAATTACTCCGTGGTATCGATTTTTAGATTCTTAGCGGGAAACAATGTATAAAATATATTCGTTTTACTAGAACGATAAAATAAATCCGCGAGCAAAATGTCTACTAGAAATATTTTTCTAATTACGATACTTTACAAGAGCTTTTCCGGAGCGGGTGGGTCAGGGGAAGGAGATTCGAAAGAATCGGTGCATTGAATTGGTCGTTTTTTTGATTTCGCTCGTAGTTGGATAATGCGAGGAAAATGGGGAACATTTTACGCAACAACCGGGTCCGTTATTATCGATTTAGTTGTTTACGAGTATATTGTAACTAAAAAATAAAAATCGTGGAGACCTAATATTTTATACCGAACACTTATAATTCATCCCTTTGTGGTATTGATGAAATTGTCAATACATTCTGGCTTCATTAATGCCTTTTATAGTCATTGGATATTTTCTAATTTCTTTTTTTGTTTTCGTTTCTATGCCAATAAAATTGTTTCGGCTCATAAAAAACGCTCGGTAATTCGATACGAGGTTGTACTTAGTGGTAAAATAAAAAAAAAAGTTGAGCGTAATGTAGTTTTTTTTTTTTTTTATATACGTTTAAAATGTAAAATTCGGCGACAATCGTTTGACAAATGGCATTTCAAAACACGATTAACCTAACTTCGTTCAGAATTATTTTTCATTGGCAACGGGTCTATCGTTCCGTACAGATATAAATTAAATTCCCCTCTATATCCCATCTACAGCCCCGTCCGCGAACCGTATTTTTTATTTGTATACCTACCCGAGATGACACGGGAATGTATTGTGAATTCCAAAAACTCCAATGAATTCTGCAATAGCATTCTGGATTTACTGCGTCAGGTACCTTTTTCTTTTTTCTTTTTTTTTTCTTTTTTTTCTTCCCTCTCCCGCGAGTAACTATATATTAAAACTTCGAGTAGATCCTATGTCTGGAAACTACAATATTGTAGGTGTTGCAATTTCACTAGATTGTACGAACAATATTATTTGTAAAGATCCATCAATGTGTTTTACGATTGTTATCACCAAAACGTATGGGGTTAAATCGAGCTCGTAATATTCGTAGCGGTAAAATAACGCGGCAAGTACAACAGCGGATATTTTATTAAGCGTGAATCGGCCGAATGGGAAATCGGAAATTTTCCGACGGGCCGGTGGGCTATAAAACGATTAAAAATATTACCCTTTACAATATTTTTTTTGGAATGTTATTGCTTACGGTTTTAGTGTTTTGCGACAATATTAGAGAACCTAATATTGTTGTTGATTTTTTTTTTTTTTAAATATGTTCAGGTCGTATTTAATCGTTTCGACATACATTTACAATGTATTGTTGGTGTTAAACTTATTCGGTATCCGGGCACGAAATACACAAAATTGTCCACAACAACATTAAAAACCATCAACAACGGCGGGTTGTTTGTGTGTCCGAGATGGGATCCGTTAAATGAGACGTTGTTTGTGTGATTCAGCAACAATTGGGAAAAATGTTTTTTTTTCGCCGAGCCGGGGGACACAACGTTAGAGCGATTTTCGGAGGATTTGCGTAATAGTGTTTTATATTGTATTGCAATAACAGCGGAAATTCGAATGCGATCGGTTCGGTGTGTAAATTTGAGTACGTGAACAACGCCCATTCGTTTCACTAGCGCGTGTAGAATTTCAGCACCGCCCACGACGTGTGGTCGACGTGGTGCCCGGGATTGATCCGCAAACGTTTCCACCGGGCCGGGAAAAATCCGCCGATCCGCCCGCGGCGTTAAGTTCCCTGTCGTCGAGCCACTCCGTGTTCGAAGTCTGACTTGGTTGCTTGAACAGCTAACGAACTTACCGTTTTGTGTGCGCTGCAATATCGGCGTTCACGGAAACCCGAGGCAATTCACGGTGCATTTACAGCTACGGTATGCGCACACCCGGTCGGATAATTATCGATCGTACACTGCCGGTGTAGTAAAAAAAAAAGCGATTACTGTTCTGTGCGACGAACGTTGTTTAACCGTTTTTCGCGATCCCCTAGTAGACCGAGCGAGTGACACCGTCTGCCGCCGTGATATACGAGGTGCGACAACAAAATAACGAGACTTTCTAAATATAACCTAAACTATTAACGTTATCTATAAAACGATTATTGAAATATGATTAGAAAACACTTATTTAAAAGTACTATGAACGCTGATGGCATCGGTTCATTTTCTTATACGTTAGTAGCCTTGTTATTAGTGCGAGTTCGACTATACTGCCGAAAAATGTTAGATATAAAAATCGAACAACATGTGTTAACATTAAATTTCTTGTTAAATTAAAAAAAACTGCCGCGGAATCGTTTCGTATGTTATGTGAAGTTTTTGGCGAAGAATGTTTATCAAGAGCTCGTGTTTTTGAATGGCACAAACGGTTTTGTAGTGGAAGGGAGGACGTCGAAGACGATGATCGTTCTGGACGTCCTACCACGTCTTTAACAAACGAAAACGTTGAAAAAATCGACAAAATCAATTAATCAATATTATTATAAAGAGGTATTAATTAAATTAAGAGAACGTGTCAGAAAGAAGCGGCCAGATCTATGGAAAAATGGCTGGGTTCTTCACCAAGACAATGCTTCAGCTCACAGTGCATTTTCAATTCAACGTTTTTTAACTGAAAAAAAAATGTCTGTACTTTAACATCCCCCGTACTCGCCAGACGTTGCTCCTTGTGACTTCTTCTTATTTCTTTTCCCATTTTCAAACAGTTGATGACGTAAAAATGAAAACGGCAGAACTTCTAAAAGGGCTGAATGAAAGCAATTGGCAACACTGTTTTCAAGAATGGCAGCGACGTATGCAACAGTGTATTGATGCTGAGGGAAGGTACTTTGAAGGTGATAATCATTAAATTATAACATTTTTAAAATAAACAACTTTTATTCAAAAAGTCTCGTTATTTTATTGTCGCACCTCGTACTCTATGTGAAATATTCACTTTTAGCCGCGGCCGGGTAATGAAAAACAAAAAAAAAAAACAATAATTTTTCTACGAATAACATAAATTACATCGCCGACGGCCCAAAAGAATACACGATTAATTTGCCAACAAACATAACGGTACGCGTTACAATGTCTCCGTCGCGAAATGACAAAATCGTAGTGGTTCTTAAAAATTAATTCCGCCGGTGTATTTGTTTGCCCCCCGAGGCCAGTATGGTAATTGACTAATAAACGCATCGTATGGTTGGCAATCGTATTTCCTCCGTGTAAAACCAAACGGATGTTTTTTTTTTTTCATTTCTTTTTAATCTACGGGTTAGCAAGTTTATATTGGGGTCGCGTCTATTTTGGCGATACGATATATTTTATTGTTAATAAAACGGTTATTGTGCATTATTGTAACGATGCGTTCGCGTTCGTTCGCCGAGTCGTCTTTTATTCGCTAATCCTTTATGCAAATGTAAACCATTTTTTTTTCCCCCCCGATAACAATGAGCAAATGACGAGGAGACGAAAAAGAAAAAAAAAATGTTTGCTTTTCACCATTAAAAGCGATATTGTCGTTGAAACGTCCCCATAAACGTCGTGAATTGTTTGCGCCCGCGAGATTGGAAAGTATTTGCCGTTGTCCTCGTATCAACCTACATATACCTATACCCGGTTTTTTTATTTTTATAAAAAAAACTCCATGTATTCTCGTAGTGTGTATGGTTTAAACCGATTTTCGACGGGCACGTTTAACCCGCGAATAATTCTCGTAAACCCATATATATATATAATATTATTAATAAAAAAAAACATTGCGGAAGCGGTGGCCGATAAAAAGACAATTTCCTGAACGCGGTGGAAACCGGAACAGCCGTGGTTCGGAAGGGATCGAAATTGCGCGGATAATGAGGTGGCGAATTTGTTTTCATTAGACGGATATTTAAAAAAAAAAATATATATATATCTATATATATTTATTAATTCGAGAGGAAAAATAAAAGAAACGGTGGCTCGACGGTAGCTGTAAGAATAGACGGTGTCTCTAAAATTACCGTCGACCCGAAATATATTCACCGACTTCTGTGCCCACCGCACACGTTCAAAGTAAATATTTAAAATACAATGACTAAAAAAGCAAACATTCTCAAGGGAACGTCAGGGTAATATTTTTTTGCCGTCTCCGGTTTGATATCTGGTTGTCGGACAATCTATTCGTACTTGAAATGTTCAAAACGAATTTTATTTCGAAAAAAAAGCAAACGTTAATCGTTGTCTTTAATTTGTTAATCAAATGCACGTTATAAGTCAACAAGATTTTAAATTTAAATAAAATTATTATTATTTTTTTAATTTTTTTTTTTTCATTTTTTATTGCATATTCTGATGAATTAACAACATTAATGCGAATTTTGTACATATTTCACACATTTTAGAGAATACGTTATGGATTCGGCGCAATAATTCTAAAAACGTTAAACGGAGCGAGTTTATCGGTGTTGGGTTTACCAAAAGACCTAAACAGCAGAAAATGATTTAATATTTTATAAATTATCATTTTTTTTTTTTTTTTTTTTTTTTTAAGCGTTCGATGTAGAAAATGACTACGAAATGCAACAATTTGTGTATTAAATATATTTCTTATCGTTTTCAGCGTAATATCAAAATTTAAAAACTAAATCATTAATGTTTGATTGAGTAATTGTATTTTTTTTTTTTTTTTTTTTACTAGAAATAATTATTGTATAGACCGGGGGCGGACAACATGCGGCTCGTTTGCATACAGTCATTACAATTTTTTTATTGTATTTTATTATTATAAAAAATATATATATATATATATATATATTAAGTAAGTGCATACTAACCTATCGATTTCTAATCAAACTTACGACGACTAGAAATAATAATAAAAATAATGAAAAAAACAAGACCTACGCGTACGCAAACGTCGCCCAACCCCGGGCAACATACAACATACAAGGAAAAAACTATCATTTTTTTTTTTTTTTTTTCATATTTCCCTACAAATCTCGATTCGTCCACATGGATATTGTTATCGTTTTGTGTGTTTTTTTTTTTTTCTGCGCGTAATTCGCCGATTTTCGCCTACGTCGTCCCGCGTCTGGCTCGTGCCCCACACAATACCTACCGACTGCCGACCGGTGTTTTTTCGCTACGCGGACGAGGCGCGGTACGGCTTCCCGTTTACCCGGACGGGCGGGACGTGCGCAAACACTGGCGGTCGCGAACTAACGTCTTGAACTGGTCGGGCGCGGGCGGCAAAGGCGGCGGTGGGGGGGGGGTATATGTGATCCGCGTGCATATAAGGAATCAACGCAAACAACGTGTTAAAACGCTTTCGGGTCACTTGGCGATGCGAAAACCACGAGCCCGTCTCCCGTCGGCCGTCGCTCGCCGTTCAACCGCATTGCGCCTAACGAACCCGACGGATCGCGAGAAACACCGCC
Source organism: Tuberolachnus salignus (assembly GCA_956483605.1). Taxonomy (NCBI): domain Eukaryota; kingdom Metazoa; phylum Arthropoda; class Insecta; order Hemiptera; family Aphididae; genus Tuberolachnus; species Tuberolachnus salignus. The sequence goes on from OY101438.1 coordinate 20,559,228, forward strand.
GCCGCCGCCGCCGCCGTTTTACACCCGGGCCGCTGATTGTTTTGCAGAAAACTTCGGCCCGGATTACGCGTGTAATATATAATGTTACGTAACAACGTAATACCGTAATGGGCTCGGTGAAATATTATTATTCGTTTTACGCGCGAGTATCCGACCGCAACGGGGACGGGGATTAGTTTTACTACCGGACGACTCCGGCGACGCGTCGCCCGTCGCTACACCGGCCGTGTACCGTCGGTCCCGCCCGGTATCGCTTTTAGAAAAACGAACAAAATTTTTTTTTTTATTTATTAGATTTAGAAATGTTCCATACGTGCATATTACAAGTTTATTAACGGGTTCTATTTTACGAATGACAAATTATGAATTATTAATATTATTAGTTTGTGACATAGTGACAATGAAGTATACATGCTTATGTTAGTTATTTTTCAATGATAATGATCATTTAAATTTGGTCTTCGTCTTCGCTTGATTGTGATAGAAGAAGATCTTCAGGTAGACGTGGTTTTAAACGCCGATTTTTTTGTTTCGTTTCCAATGTTGTAGAACAGTGCACCATCGGATATATTGAGATTTGCGTGCAAGTTTTTGAATTGTATTTTTATCCAGTCTTGGAGAAGAGGAATACCTGTGTCATTATGAATTTGTTTATTTCTCATAAACCATGGGGCTTTGAGACATAATCTCAGAAATTTGTTTTGAAGGATTTGGATTTTTTTGATTTTTGTTGAGGAAACTGCCGCCCGTGTTGGGCAGGCATAAGTGATTAATGGCCGGATTATTGATGTGTACAGTAGGATGGACGATTTCATTTGGAGGGTTGATTTGAAGTTAACTAGAGGATAAAGGGTGTTCATTCTTGCATAGCCTTGAGAGAGTTTTTTGTTTATATGAATTTTCCATGTCAGAAAAAAAAAAAAAACAAAAAATAATTTATAAAAAAAAAAAAACAGACGAAAAGCGCGTAAGTCCACCTTCGGCAGACTTAGACGTGTGCGCCGTCTTTGTACGGGGCGAGGCACGGCCGACTGACGAGTTTAACGAGGTCATTAGCCCGTGACAAGACAAGAGCAAGCCCTTTAATAAGTGGTAGATTTTGAATTGTACGGTAATGCCGTTTTAACGTGTATACACGAACATTGTATTTAAATTAGGCAATAGAAAATAAATCACAATGAAAAACAAAAATTCTCTAATTTATCAATATCCAATAGGCACTGAAATTACATAAATATGATACGATTACGGCTAAAAATTAGACCAATATATTTTTTTTACATAAATACGGCCTGAAGGGTCCCCCCACCATGCCTCCCATGGCCACCGTGATATCTCCTTCTGGCTACGCCACTAAGTCCTAGTTTCGTCCGTAGAAAAATATGACGTACCTCAGTACTGAAGAATTAAACGGGCCGAGTTGAAGTTTTACAGTTTTATTTTTTTTTACATTTATACAGGGTGCGGCAGAGCTGACTAACGAGTTTAATGTGGTCATTAGTATGTGATAAGATTAGATCAGGCCTTAATATGTGGTAAATTTTGAATTGTACGGTAATGCCGTTTTTGTTCGTAATCGTGGTCCGGACAGGTGTACACCGCGGTTTCGTCGTGCGTGCGTATTACGGAAAATAATCGTTCGTGTGATCGCTGCGCAAATGGCTTTCCGTATACACTCCGGCGGCATTCCGCGTGCTGAATCTGTTCCTCGTGCTAACACTATCGAATTGCGGATACGGCATTTGGAAGAAACTGCAAGTACCCCGAGTAGACTTGGACAAGGAGCACCCAGAACGCGGTAAGAACACCCGAAAATGTGCAGTCGGTTAGAGAGTCAATTGAGCAGTCACCAAGACGCTCGGCCCGGAAACACGCTGTAGCTTTGGGAATCTCAGACCGTTCTTTGAGGGGAATTCTTCACGAAGATTATTCATTCCGTCTCTATAAATTATTGCTTGTCCGAGAGTTAAATTCTACCGACTAGGGCAACCGTAAAAATCTCTGTCAGCAAATTCTTCTGCAAATTCCTCCGATATCAACTTTTTTTTGGCCCATTTTCATCTTTCTGGAACTGTAAATAAACAAAATATTCAATACTGGGCTACAAATAACCCACGGTAGCTCCATGAAAGACCACTCCACGTGGAAGTCGAGGCCATACCAGTCGAAATGTGCCGAAAATCATATGAGAGCTTCAGAGATCGTCTAAAACAGTGTATGACAATGCTGACGGCCGCCATCTTGGAGTTATAATTTTCAAAAAATATTTTTAAAAATGGAATTGAATACTGATTTAAATTAAAAAAAAACCTTTTCTCTATGTTTTACTGTTCATTATTTATAGCCCATCAAATCTCGTCAGTCGGCTCTGCCCCATCCTGTATATCATCCGCTAATCAACAATAATCGTTCAATTTAATTAACTCAGAATTCCGTTTCAAACAATTATTATTTATTTTTTTTTTTCGCTGTGACATAATCGTTTAGTCTATTGCAATGCTTTGTCGGGTGACATTTCAAATATTTTACGGTGCTTTATGTTTGGTTATTGTTGAACCTTACTGTTAGTGTTGTTGGTGTAACAACGGCAAAGGATACGTCGATGACGTGTTTTTTCCCCTATTACCTTATAGATGCAACCAGCACAAGACAGGGTTTGCACTACAATAATTCATTAGGGTTTTTTTTTTTTTTTTTTTACAATAATAATTACATTTTTGTACTAAAAATCCGACTTTTAGATGATGGTATTCAATAGGGGATGGATTTCAATAGCTATAAACCTTCTCCGGACAACGCGAAACATTTTGCAAAATACCGCGTACAAGCCGCCCCGGTAGTTTTTTTTAGTCTTTTAATGTTCTGCAGACAGACAGACATCCATTTTGATATATACACATATAATATAATATATGTTACAACCCGGAATCCGGCAAAACATGATTCCACAAATACCGATTCGATTCAATCCGGTTTCGACTATTTGAAACTAGAATAAACCGCAGGTATTAACGAATCAGTCCAATCCGGTTGTTGCATTTTAAACGAATGTACACGAACATTTTTCGAACTCGTAGTTTAACTCCTAACTACGCGCAGGATACAAGCCAGTCAAGAGATATTTTTCCAACCATTGGGGCCCCGGTTATTCTCCATCCGGACAACACGAAGAGCGTTTTTCAATAACCTCTAAAGGTCTTCAACAGATCGCTGAGCTGAAAAAAAAACTATGGGCTGAGTTAGAAATCGGGCACTGAATGCCGATATTATGTCGGTGTTGACGTTACAATCAGCGTTGCGGATGTTAACAAAGGCAAAACAAAACTTTCTAATCAAATTGGAGTGGTGTTAGAGAGACCAGAACGCGATACATGATACACGATCGAATCTTCAAATGGAATGTTAGACGACAAACTTTACTGCAGTATAATAAATTAGTGTTTATAGGTAGTATTCAGTAAAAAAATGCGCCTGACTGAAACGGATAACGATGTTGGATTACACTGTTATAAATTCGTATATTCACCGGAACTCTTCTACATTTCCCCAGTTCAAACAAACGGTACAAAAATTACTTTTGAAAATCAGTTTTCATTGGATAATACTGGTTTTCTTCAATATATTTCAGACGCAACAAGTTCTAACCACAAAAAAATACGTTAAAACTAGTTTCAACGTTCAAGAATCCCTGTTAGTCACAAATCAGAATGTGTTCTATGCGGTTGACCACTCTCTTACCTATATATATATATATATATATATGTATAGAGAGATAAAGAGAAGTTATATAGAGAATCTGTAGCCACGGTTATTATGGAACACAGTACTATAATTAGTTTCTGTATAGTCTTAGTATGTAAATTTTCAAAAGTAATGCAATTAACATTATTATACTCATTGCCTATCTAAAATGTAATGGCATCGTACATTAATTACGACAAATTTGTATGTAATTAAGTAGTTTTACTTCTGAAACTAGATACGAAATTCATAACTATTAACTGTTTTAATTCAATTGTTTTGTCACTATCGTACTCTTAGGTTGTAATTAGGAAATGTGATCGAATACATTTTATTCATTTTTAAACTTTAAAACGGAAAAGTTTCAGATATTTCGCGATCTCTGTGGTTTTCGTTAATATCCGAGCCACGAACGTTTATCATTATATATATATATATATATATTGCGATATTGTACGTTCGACTTTTTAGGTTTTTTTTTTTTTTTTTACCAATATCAAGAACAACATACGTTGAACCTCGGACCAAATATTCGAGCTCTTTTACCTGTTCAATTTGATTTAAGCAAACGACAAACGTGCAAAATATGAAATTCCACAGACAAACGTTGACCTCGTTGACAAAAAAAAAAAAAAAAAAAAATGAAATGTTTAAAAATAATAATAATAAAAACGAAAAATACATAAATTCCTTTAAACAATGTAAAAAAAATTACAAAAAAAAAAAATAAAAAAACACTCTTGACACTAATGAAAAAGTGATAAAATAATATTTATCGATTATGGTTGAAGTACAGAGACGTTTAAATTATGGGGTAATTGTATGTTTTTTTTTTTTTTTTTATCATAAATACCTATATATAGAAAAATGCGGAAATACTACACAAAAGCATAAAAAAAAAAAAAAAAACTTTATATATTATCGCCTTGCAATTTAAACTAATCAACAGAACGCAACGGTGAACTCTTTCTGACCGACGACGGTTTCGTATTATTGTTTTACAACCGTAAACTTTCCGATCTGTGTGCGTATTATGTGATCGCGAACCGTATTTCTTTTGCAGGTATACATTTACGTTCTTATATTTCTAACAAATCAAGTAACGAAGTTCACCGGGTAATAAGATCCCGGACGTTGTCATATATGCACGGCGTTCGCGATCAAATCCTACGGAGATTCGTATATTTTTCCTTTTCGCCAAATCGATAACTCCCGCCTATTTCTGAGTTTTGCTATATTTCTTTATTTCTTTTTTTTTTTTTTTTTTTTTTTTTTGTTATTTTCATTCCGACGCTATATCGTATATTATTAATACAATTATTGTTTATTTATTCTATACGCGCGTCGACGGCGATTATTAGTCAAGTAAAAGTTTTCGCAAAGTGTACCGTACAAATATTAAAAAATATATATTACCGGTATAGCGGAACGCCGAGGGGTTTCGCGAGACCCCCCCGGGCAAATCTCCCGGGACTCGGAAATTTAATCAAATTTTTTTCCATCGTATTATTGTTGTTGACGTTATTAGTCGTCCGTATATTCTTACCTTTTTTTTTTTTTTTTTTTGTCTACTTTCGGTTTTCTCCGGCAATAATATCATTCGAATGCCGAAATAATCGTTTTACTACGATCGACACACCGTTAACGTTTAGCGTCCCATTAATACGCGTTGTAAATCGACTGATCCCCGAGCCCCGGATTACATTTTGTTGTAATTTTTTTTTTTTTGAGATTCGGAGCGTAGCGAGCGGCTTATTGGGTTTTTTTACTACGGTTTTTATGTCCGCGAAGAAATCAGTGTCCACCCAGTAATCTTACTCCGGTCGTAGACCCGTCTTTATTATTTCTTATGGAGTTTTCTCAACAATGAACCAAAAAAACCATCGTAAAAACGGGTATATTTGCTACGCAATAATACGAATAATACAAATGGATTCGGTTATATTCGATTTGGTTACTTGGTTTTTTAAACCAAGTAAAAACAATTGTGGAGACCCGGAACTTTTACAAAAAAATACTTATATTTAACACTTTATAGATGTGGTGCAATTTTAGAAAATATTTTTGACGTATTACGATTAGCGTCGAAACTATTTGAAATTTTTATTTGCGTTCTATGTAGACACGTGTAATATATTTTTATAACCGTTAGGTTAGGTTAGGTTAGGCAAGTCGAAATTGACGTTAAAAACAATACAATTTTCAATTTGAATTCGTCAACAAATGTAACTAATATTGTTTCGCTTAGAATCCAGCTTTTCGTTTTCAATGATTTATCATTATCGTCTGATATAAATTATCGCGGCATCCCGATTTCCCACCTACAACAGTGGACCACACATGGTACGAAGTTTGTCGGCTTTTTTTTTTTTTGCAAACAATATTCTGTTTAACGATAGTCAGTATTGACGTTTAAAAAAAAAAAAAATGTTTTTTTCTTGCGCGCGGTACTTTATATTAATCATCTGGGGAAACTGTCTGCTTTTCGCGTAGAACATTTGTCAGCGTAGAAAATTGCCCATAATGTTGTAGCGCCGGGCAACATATTTCCATTGGTAATTGAGAAATTCAAAACTAATTTTTTCACATTAATCAAACCTCTAATATAGTTTCCAATTGGCCCGACACAAATATAACGGTTCGTTTTGTTTCCAATAATTAGTTTGTAGTGGGGGGGAAAAAAAAAAAAAAAAAAAAAAAAACAGAGCGACGGCAAATGATTCGTACGAGATTTTTTCTCGGCGAGTATCGGGCAAGAGGTCCGGTCTCGAGCGAGTTCAGTCGTTGATTATTGGCCGGTTTCTATTCGATCCGCCGGACCCGATCAAAATTCGTTTTGTCTAAAACGTTGACGTTTTATAGGACGAAACTCTCGCCGGGACGGTCGACTATTTATTATCTCTAATATACGCCACGGCCGCAGTCATAGTTTTCGATCGTGATTTATATCCAATCTCTGGTCCGGATAGAAGGGATAATAATATTTCAGGTGCCGGCTGTTTTGACGGCATCACATATTTTCCCAGATACTTGGGCCGCCGTCGATTATACGATATTTCTCCCACCCCCCCGGGGGCTATAATTTAACAATTGTTCGTAACACCACTGCGTAGCCCGAGTCGTTTTACCGAAATAAAAATTGCTCGTGTGTTTCCAAAAAAATATAATCTCTACGGAAATCGATATCCGTAGTATGCCGTTTTATCGGAGATTTACGTCGAGTGATAGTGTTTTTTTTTTTATTTTTATCTAGCCGTACTCAATCGAATTGTTCGCGTTTCCCACGCCACGTACACTTATTGTTGTACTTTTTTTTTATTTTGTATTGCTTGTCTGCCTTTTGTTTTTTTTTATGTTTATAAATAAAATATAAAAAAATTTGAGTATTATAAAACATTTATTTCAAAAAAAAAACAAACAATATGCGCCATTATTGTAGAAAATGGTTTTCTTTTTTTTTTTGTTTACCGAAATAATTTAATCGTTATTATAATATTTACGCAGCGTGCACGAGAACTATAAAATAGTAATGTATTCCTTGGATATTTTAGTTACTTTTTTTTGAATTGTCGAAACAGTTTCCTACGACAAATCCGAAAATAAATTCACCAATGACCAAAGCTCATGTATAATGCATACAAAAAACGATTACCGTAATTACGGGTATACGTACTTACGGATATTATATTTTTTATTTTTTTTTTTTTGTTACTTTAGACGAACACGATCTTCAAGCTGCCATCAAAGTGCCGTTCGAGGACCCGCAATTGTATTTCGACAACGGGGAAGACGGTTTCCCGGCGTTCGGTATTAAACCGGGATCCGATATCAAATCGCCTTACCGGTTGTTTCTGCCGGAAAAACTGTATCCGGAATTCTCGATCGTGCTCAATTTCAAACTGAATTCCATGACCGGCGGGTTTTTGTTCGCCGTCGTCAATCCATTAGAAAACGTAAGTGTATTTAATACGTCCGAGCGTTTTAGTTTTTTCAACCGGTCTGTACGTACGTACCCGCTGACCGTCGGGCGCTGGGTGCCGCGCCGTCCGCAGTCCTCGTCCGGTTTGCATTTCCGATTAACACAAATGGAAAATAAACGCAAATGAATTTAAAAATTAATAATTTTTTTCCTTCTAAATTACACGATTCGTCGGTAGCGGACAAGTACAAATAATTTTTTTTGAATGATTGTCAATCTTTAATAATATATAATCAAAAACTAGGGAGCTCCCGGTCACTCGTGCGAAATATAATATATTTATGGAAACGTAGATAGGTAATTAAAGTTAACAGCGTTTTTTTTTTTTTTTTTTTTTAAATCTAAATTATTATAATTAGAAGCTGCACAGTGTAAGTTTATAAAGTTTTCGGTATAATGAAGGAGAATATTCATAAGAATATATTTAAAATAAAACCATAATTTCAGTTTTTTTTTTTTTTTTTTTTTTTTTTATCTGTTTAGAAAAAAAAAACCCCTAAAGTTAAAATAAACCTTACCTCAATACTAGGTTAGACAATAAGTGTTATCGAATTGCAGCAAGAAACGTAGTAAAATTGTTTGGTAAAAGAAATAAAAACAGGCACTCTTGGATTGGAAGGCGGGGAGTTTCGAAGGAATAGGATTATAAGGTTATTAAGTTTATACGCTAAAAGGTACGATTGCAATCAAAAAACGATGCTGACCGGAACTCGGTAAACCGGTAAGGTGTTGGCCATGTGTTTTCGCCTTGTAGCCAATTTTCCACCGGAATTCAAAACCAACGTATCGTAATATAATATACATTTTTTTTAGAACAACTGATGAGAATCTTAAACTTTTTTTTAATATCATTTAAAAGTACCGTCGGTTGAAAAATTGCGTATATCTTACGGTACAATGTAGATAATAGGAGTATATTTAACCACAAAAAAAATAAAAAGAAAAAACCACATCATTGTAAAACGATTAGCTTCTTTGGTACACTCGGAATCGAAAATAAAAAACGTACACTAAAACAAAATCAGTTTGTAAATAATACAATTATTTTTATTAAATTGGACTTTATAGTTTATAGGCATTTAACATATATTAATATATATGTATGCTAGGTATATATATATATATATATATATATATATATGCTGGTATTTCATTTGTCAGTTTTATATTATTATAAAAGATTTATTATATAATTTCGAGAGGGACAACGATCGGAATAAAATAATGCATTTCAGGGGACGAAAAAATAAACGAGCTATGAAATTACCAATTTGCAAAAATCGCATAGAAAAACGGTTTTCTGATTACCAACGATTTATATAAACGGCACATGAAGCGCCTATAACGAAAAAGTATATGAAGCATAAATAATTTTAAAATCTATTTAAAAATAATGATACATAAGTAAGTGTATTTTAATGAAAATTTAAAAAAAAAAAAAAAAAAAAAAGTCGTTGCGTGTAAAATAATAATGGCAAGTGAAAAGAAAAAAATAATAATCTGACGAACCACGGGGGATGGTCACTGTTATACGTTTTCGTCTATATCTGTACATAACGATACAATAAAATTGCATATAAAAATCGATTTTGAGCCAAGTCCGGACAAATGTGTCTTGATAGATTTAAATTGAAACTCGTATTACTACAAATAAAATTACAATCGTACGGGTTCAACAGAAATTTAAATTTATATGCCGATAAATACCAATTTCAACAGTTTCACCCAAATTAAAAAAAAAAAAAAGAAAGATAAACGAGAAAATATAAAATAGCTACAAATAACTGAAAAATGCCAGAATGTTTTGTACCGCGTTTGAAAAGTGATGTTATTGGTGTGAATACGAACGTGTCAAGTTTTCGCACATATTTTTTAATTGAACTACAAACAAAAATACAAAATCGATAATAACAGGACCAATCATTTCGTAAATATTCCCGTTTTCCGACGTTTTCCCCCTGTGTTTCCTCATTACTTTTGGCCGTTTTTCATGTTTTATTAAGAAAACTACAAAGAAAATTTAACGAAATACCATTCTTATGCACAATTTACCACCAGAATCCTTTCCCTGTGAAGTTAATGTGTAGAACGATATTTCTGGTAGTAAACAGCTTTTACGGACAAATAAAAAGAAATTAAAAAATAAAAAGCTCAGAATCGAGAAATGCGATTAAAATGTTATTATTTTAAACATTGTTTAAATAAAAATGTACAGAGTAAATATCTGAATTGAAAAAATTAATACAAAATAAATGGTCCCCGTCACAATTCTGTCAATTGGTTATTGGGTTATATTGAACGTGTGCCAATCCAAAACGTGTACTTGCCAAAACGTAAGAAGAAATATTTTTCTTTTTGTTCTTTATAATAATTGCAAATGTGCAATTTTCATTAAAAACTGCAAAATGTAAAACAAATTTATTTTTATGTTTTACGTGACCAAAATATTTTATAATTCTTTTTTCGCCTTTTCGCCAGCCTTTTCGCGAGAGTGGAAAGAGTTTTGATAATTAAATTGGTTTTTTTTTTTTTTTTTTTTTTTTATTAAAACCAATCAATCCTGAATCAAATGTTACGTTTAATATGCAAAAAAAAAAAAAAAGAAAAAAACCCACATAAATTATTGCTTTCAGAACGCAGGGTAGGTATTTAAAAATAATAATATTATCGATAAATACGGTTTTACACCAGCAATGGAAGTCAAGGCGTTTTTACACCAACTTACGGAAAAAAAAAAAAATGTAAACTTAATTTTCATATCGTTAAATCGTCGGTTCGATATAATTTAGGTATTTAAAATAAAAAAAAAAATGATTCCTAATCTTCGAGTATTAATTACATATAACGTACAACGTTTACTCGTGTTGTCCTTGGTTTTTCGGACGTACTCGTCATCTTCTCTCTCGCATCTCCCCTTCGCCCTGATTAATTTGGAACCCTAACCACCCACTTGACTCGACCTTATCGTCCACATCACAAATCCCAGCGGCTACACCTCGCCTCACTCTCAACACTGTGTTAGACAGTGTCTTTTTTTTAATATTTTTTTCCTCCATTCGCGTTTTCTTTCCAACCGCGGCCATAGGCAAAACTACACTTACTCAGCCATTCCAACTCGCGTGCACGATAAAAAAACGTTTTCGATACGTGCCCCGCAGGTGGTGCAACTGGGCGTGCAGACGGTCCCGTCGTCGGCCAACCGGCTGAACGTGAGTTTCCTGTACACGGACGTGAACAAGTACTCGTCGTCGTCCAACGTGCTGGCCACGTTTTCGATACCGTGGAAGGTGCGCAAGTACGTGCGCCTCAGTATCAAAGTGACCCGGGAAGACGTGCAGTTGTACGGCCGGTGCCTAGAACCGCAATCCACGCCGGTCGTCCGGGACCCGGTGGAGCTGCTGTTCGACTCGGCGTCCACCCTGTACATAGGCCAAGCGGGGCCGCTGATCAAGGGACCGTTCGACGTGAGTAATATCGATAATATAATATTATTTTATTCATACGTTTAAACGACGACGACAAATAATTTCCCCGTCCATGCCCGCTAAAGTTTTTGTTCGCCATTTATCGTTTGTCACCGGTATTTTCTCCGGCTCTTACGGTCGATTTTTACAAGTTATCGTCTAGAAAACGAGAATCCGGCGACGATACAAACCTGTATTGCAAACAAGTGATGTGGAAAAATATTCTCCAAAAGAAAAAAAAAAAAAAACCACAACGAATATCCGTTGCCGCGGCTTCCCCATCGCGACGGAGCTGCTCCCGCGCTCACAGTCCCGGTCAGTGTTTACTGATTTTAAACGTTTCTTTCGTTTGAATAGTCGCTTTACAACAAACTATTCGCCGGTATTTGTTCGGGAAAACGCACGAATACCACCCCGAAAACAACACGATGTTCAGCCTTAATTTTCTTCTGGAAGACTATGTAATGTACTGCGTATGTTCAGGTACCATGCCGGAAACAACAAAACCGAATATCCGTCCGCCAAGCACGCGAATTACAGTAAAATGTATTATTATTATTATTATTATTATTGTTGTTGCTGTAGGTATCCATTGTCTAAAAATATTTTTCGCCAGAAAATACAATTTCTCGCAGATGCTCTCGGCGCGTTTTTAATCGAATTATTCATTCCGCTTATTTTACATAAAATCCATTTCGGTCGACGAATTTCAAACATCACATTGCTCGAACATTTGCATTAATTATTGTTATTCGAAATCCAAATATTTCAAACGAAACCGGCTATCGTTGAAAATAAATTCAATTATTACCGTATATTTTTTCGTCTACAATAAAACTGTTTTCGGTACTTTGATGGTAAAAAAAATAATTGAAACCGTCATTCGAGTACTAATCAGACTGTACATACATTTTTAATAGATTTCGGTACTCACCTGAGAAACAAGTTTTGTAAATTGATACTATTGAAATGTATTTGAACAGAGATATCATTTAAAAAAGTATTACAAATAATATCCAAATACATATTATAAAAACTATTAAAAATATTTATAGCGGCCGTTCCCTTAGTGTGCGCCTGTAAAGACACAGACAGCCGTCGACCAGATAACTCTGGTCTAAACATATACAGTAAAACTTCCATTTAACGAAGTATCATGGGGAACAAAAAGTACAGAGAAATTCGTTAAATAGAATTACATGTATTTTTTTTTTTTTCATATGTATCAATTTTTTTTATTTCATAATCTATATTTTATACAAATAAACATAAAATATCATATTACACCTACATATATATTATGTATTTTTTAATCTTAATTTAAAAGAAATAATCGGTGAGTTTCGTTTGTTTATTATTTTTATGAATTGTACTGTTTTCGCAAAACGATTCGATTTTATCGAGTTTAAACAAATTTTCATCCGAAACATTTGCTTGTTGTCTGAAACCGTTACTCACAACAGAAATGGCGTTTAGTATATCTTTTTCTGTGAGTTTAGGTAATTCTTCTGCGTGATCTCCTTCGATTTCATCACATTTTGTACGATTACGATTACGTCAGCGATGGAACTGCAGCACGCATTACTGCAGTCAGATTAACCGGCTTGCCTATCAATGTCGTATCTTTATCGGAAACAATAAAATCGTAGGTATTTTAGAACAATATTTAATATTCGGTAGTGAAAAAGTTTACAAAAACATGTTTGTCATCGAATAGTTATATAGAAACAACAGATTCGGTACACAGAGATAAATTTACGCATGATTAACGACGGTTCTAAAAGAATAATTCGTTTAACAGAAAATTTCGCTAAACGGAAGTTCGTTATATAGATGTTTTACTGTATACGATTAAAGGAATACGAATTTCAAACCTCCACGAGGTTAAGTATGGTTTTTCCATTATGAATTTAGGGGGTATGATTCCACGTTCCACCGTCCAACCGTCGTCTGCATAGCATCAAGTGTCAATTATCGGCGTGTCTCCTGGTACTCAGTTTTCGAATATTCCTTAAAACGTTTTAATTTTAATAAATAACCGTCACTCGGTTGTTGTTTAACGTAGGCGGGTGAGATCTTTACTAGTATAATATATATTGGACTGCAACGGACATTATTGCATATGAAAAGAGACTCCCCATTTCGATTTTGCGACCTAGTACATCTCGGCGGGATTTCGCGATAGCAGAGTGGTTTTAACTCCAAAAAAAATATGCTCGGCACCCCGCACAAGTCCCACTCATAGTTGGATATCGAAAAATCCGTTTCCGTACATTTACGACTACAGTCAGATCAATTAATACGGACAAAGTCCACCGGAAAGGACTGTATGAAATCCATCGGGGTAAGGGAGTTTTGTGGCGGTCCGAGCCGCTCTCCTATCACAGTTAGGTTAGGTAAAACAGTTTTTATTATCTAAAAAATTATAGGTAGATTAGCCGGTAATATATAAGACACAATACAGTGAACACTCACTTGTGTGGTATTTCAAGGGGAACAGGAAAAAGTTCGAAATATCGATTTTTATTAAACATTTTTAAAAACAATTGAAAAAAAAAAAAAAAAAGTAAATCCTTTGAGTGGTTAAAATACGTAATTTGAATACCAATGCATAACATATACACGAAATACAATATTTAATAAATACATTTTATTTATAAATATCGGTCAATGAAGTTTGTTTTTTTTTATCACTTTTATCTTTAACGATGACTTCCAAATGCGGAAAAATCGCGATCATCCTCCACGTTTGTAGTTATCTCAACCAAATGTCCGAATGTTTTTAAAGCGTGTTTAGCTCGTTGAATTGTAACTGCAGTGTGTTGTTCCTGCCGTTTTATTGTTTTTGTTTTCGTTATTTACGATAATGCAATTGGTGTAATGTTGAATTCATTAGCGATTGCACATTATTACGGTCAACTTTTTCAACTAATGATATTAAACGAACTTGGTCTGAAATCGTAAGGGGCGTTACAACAAACTTACGCTTATTATTTTCCATTTCGCGATTATATTTGTACGGGCGCGCGCCATCGCAATCACTATACCGAATGTATAGTTTTCTGTTGTTGCTTTAATGAAAAAAAAAAAAAAAAACGTTATTAATATTAAATCGAGTTTTGGAGAGCAATACGGTAGTTTCAACGGGATTTCAACGTGGACGGGCATAACGAAAACGCGGATACGGGCGACGTTGGACACGAGAAGGATTTACCGTATAATTCTGGTATTTGCGTTTCGAACAAGGGCATTCGCGACGTAAAATCACTCGGAATACTTAATACGATACAGTCAATCTTATCATTGTCGACCGTATGACGACGGACCGTCTACCGTCGTCGTCTTCACTCGATAATAATAATAATAATAATAATAATCTAAATTACAATCAAAGTTTCGGTGAAACTTTGTTGGCGCGCGCGCCCGTGTTGCCCGTGCCGCCGCGGCGGGCAGTATTATTGTTCCCGGGATATAATAATTAATATCCATCGCGGGGTAAGAAGTCTCGGGGTTGTCTGATGCAGTCTACCGATGTCGATCAGAATATTCCCCGGCGGTGGCGGTCGATAAAGAATCCCCGGGCTCCGGTTCGCGGTTGAACTGTTAAACAAAACCGGCGATATTAAAACACCCTACCCCCCGGGGTACCTACCGGCACCAACGGCGGGGCGAAAATCCCGAACTATATCCCCCGAGCTCAAAGAATATATATATATATGTATATAGACGGACCCGAGTATATTATAACGAAATTAAATACAGTTTCGGAGCCGCCAACACTCGTATTATTTACGTACAATTTACACGGTTATATATACATAACGTATATTATTCGAATATATATATATAATTGTATCCGTAAATACTAGCGGCGTTTACGAGGGCACGGCAATCGTCACCGCCGGGCCCGTCGTGAAATCGCGATCCGAACGTGACTCTAGGCCCGGACGAATATAACGCGCGACCGTAACAAGTGGTCGCGCGGCGTTCGCGCGAACGTGCCCAAGACAATTGTCGGTTCGTTCCTATACGTACCCGCCCACGTTTTGCGGCGAAAACGCTTAATGACTACAATATAATACGTATAATAATAATAATAATAATAATCGTCGCCGTCGTCCGCCTTTATGCGGAATACCACTTCGGTATTACGTTAAAAAAAAAAAAAAAAAACAAAAAAAAAAAAATAACAAAAAACTTTAACCCGCCGTTGGTACGCGTACAGTTCGTAACATGATTGCTACACTGTGAGCACATTTCGCTTTTTATATTATTATTAATCGATCGATTGCCATAAAAAAAAAAATCAAACCGTACCTACCGAATTGTGTATATTTTTTATCTTTTACTGAATAGTAAATAAAAATACTTTTCATAGTTTATAAATTAAAAATAAAAAAAACTACAATCTTGTTCCGATAAATAACGCACGAAATGCTATCTGTGCTCACGTGTGTACCGACGACGGGTTAAGAACCCGATTTTTGATTATTTGTAAATCACGTACTGGAAAATAGCGCGACAATACTTTGAGAATTGTACGCTCGATCAGAATAGTATTTAGCGATGTTAGTAAGAAATTTACAAAAAAAAAAAAAAAAAAAAAATGTTTTTACCTATATAAATTTTGCGTTGATACAATTTACAACACTGAAAATGCCTTATCTTTAATCACGGATTTTCATAAAAAAAAAAAAGAAAACGTCCGTAATGTACGATATCATTAAAACTAGGGCAGTGAAGTTATTGCATTCACGTATTTTTTTCTGTTGTTTGTATTCATTGCCGAGTGCGTTTAATACGCGTTACGCTTAAATATTAATTTAAATACAAGTTTTTTTATTGCAATAATATGCAATACTGACAATAGTTTTTACTTATGGGCGATTTTCACTCGTATTTCAATACTACCGTACGATTGTATGAATATTTAACTAGGTATATCATAATATAAAAATTGAGTACACGTAGCAGTGTACAAAATGTATAAACCAGTTAAAAATGTTTTTAGAATAATACATATTTATGTATCGCATTTTTATTATTATTTTTTTTTTAATTATTTAGTTGTCCTTCAATAAACAATATTATCGATCGTCGTCGATCAACAATCGGTTATGATTGAAATATTCCTGTACCGATATCGTTGTAATTTTTAACCGATGATATTTAGTGGTTCGTTATACGTTTTCGCGTTTATTATTTCGTCCGTAAAAACTCAATCCGCCATTTCAATAAATTGTATTAAAATATTACCTAGAAACTAAATTTTTTTCAAAATTATATGTGGATTTTTGAATGCAATCAATTTAGTGAGTTTTTAAAGCAGTGTCTTCACTGATAACATACGACTGGTGTTGAACTTGTTAATTTATTAATTACTTTTTTATTTATTTTTTATTTTTTTGACCGTTTTATAATAGATTTTCAAAAAAATCCATTCAAAAACCGAAATCATTAAACGCTGAAATTAATTTACCTTGTATCCCCGTTTCCACTCTCGCTCAGAGTAAAGTTTACCGTTGTACCGTCTTGCCCGTGGAAACTACATTTTTCCATCTGTTTCACTAAGGTAACCAATAAATTCATAAAAAAAAAATATATAGTCTAACTAAAAAAACCAAAAACCTTGTGAACCACCCTGAGATATGGAAATGTGCAGATATCTGCGTGCCACAGATTCGGTTGAGTATAGTGCTCACGACAATCAAACAAATACCTAATATTTTACTTTTATTATTATAGATAAATTAATAAATAATACATGTTAAATACTCACTGAGTTCTACGTAGTGCCTACAATAGTATTTTTAATTTTAATTTTCAGCCATCTTTTCATCGTGCAGTCTGGCGTCTATCGTAATATCTTCTTCTTTATTTCAGCCTCTTAAGCCATACCGCTAAACAAAACACTTGTCATCTGACTCTGTCGTCTTCCAGCTCTACTATTTTTATGCAGTTCTTCGCACAGTCTTCCCACTAAAACCTCAGCATCTCCAAAGGGCCGTCGCTCTTATAGGGTCTTCACCCGCCTTTATTAGTATTCTCTTAGCAATCTTTTTAACTATATCGGGCATTCTATTTTAGTCTATTGTAGTACGCACACATAAAACGCATATTGTATAATATTATTTTTAATTTAAAAAAAAAACAACGTACACTATATATATAACAATTTTTTTTTTTTTAAAATGCACATCTTTAGTTCAAAGAAAATGCCAAACGTTTACACGGCCAACGTCGATTTTTCGAGGTGAAATCGAAAAAAAAAATAACGAAAACATTAAATTTCAGACATTTCTAGTCATTTCTCCAAGGAAATCTCTTGAACATAAAATTTCGGACTTTTTTCATCACTAACAGTAGGCGAACACGTACGAATAATATATTGTCGTTGACCGGCCACGAGTACACAATTTACGTACACGGGACATTCTAACGTATTACCGTGACAACAACTATGGGTTTCGTCTAGCACAAAGGTTCCAAAATAGTGTGTCGTCACCCTAATGTGGGTTGCGATAGAACTATTGTTTGGATTACGTATAATTTTGAAATATTTTTGTTTTATTTTTTTTTTTTTTTTTTTTCCGTTCCGAAGAAAATTTTAGAATCATTTTAGACTGTAATATCTTTTCATATTAAATATTCAAATACAACCGGTATACGATTTCAATAAATTCGTTTTTGACGAGAATTTCGTAAAGTTAAAAATATTGTTGATAAAAATGCCGCGTATGTGGTATCGTCAAAATGAAAAAAAAAAAATATTCGAAAACTGGTTAAGAGTTTGGGCACCTCTGGTCTAGAGGTCATTACGTTTAGTGTACCGTGCAATAAGCTAATTATATATTTTTTTTAATTAAAATTGACCGTGTACAAGTATAAGTAAACGCATTAAAAACGAAAAATCTAAGGGTTGACGAAATCCAACGCGGTCCTGGATTTTCTGTGACGAGCGACCGCCGATCGATGGCAGTGGCCGGTCCGATTTGGGATCGAAATCGATTTCGGGACGTTTGTTGGCCACCGGTCGACACGTAAACGGTAATTTTCAATAGCGTTTCGACCGCGCGAACAGAATATAATTTTAAAAAGTACTGAGCATACGTTAAAAACAATAAAAAAAAAAAACAAATTTGAACGGCAACGAATACGGTTATTTTACGGACATTTTTTCAATGTATTCGTAAATACATTCAAATACTTTCTGATTTTCTTCCGCGTTGTCGCGTGTGTATATCACATATCCGAGCCTCCCCCGGTTTTCATTCGATTCGTTTCGTTTGGCAAACACCGCGGCGGCGGTCGTGTATTTCTGCCGCGATTCGTTAGCAATCACGACCGCCGCCCGCCGACCAACAGAAACTTCGTCTCCTCTCTCTCTCTCTCCGGTTCGCCCGTGAACTTTATACAATAAATATATATATATATATATATAGCGTTTATTTTTTTTTATTTTTTTTTTTTTTTTACCCCTCCTTCGTTACATCCGTCAATCCGCCGCTATATTATTACACGGCCGCACGCAATACACTCGTATATATATATATATATATATATATTTTTCATTTATATTTATTTATATTGGAAAGTTCGACAAAGTCAAATACGAGAGCCGCGCACGTACGCGCTCGTCCGTTTACGACCCGCAGAAAACGGACGGCCGAAAAGTTAAACGACATTTCCGGCGGTCGGCGAAACGGCTTCGTAGTTTGGACATTAAAAAAAATAAATAAATAAATAAAAAATCCTCAATCGCCGGTGTTAATAACGACGGCGGAACCACTAGTAAACCGTTCAAGTTTTAACCGTATTCCTGGTCGGGCCCTGAAAACTTGTACACGTTTCGGTACAATTGTATTGGACGTCTCTACCAAAATGTACCAGGACACCTGTAATTACGGCCGATCTACACACGATAACGTTTCAAATTGCAAACAGACGTATTTCCCGCGATCAAGTGGACATTTTAAACGAAACCCAAAGTCGCTATTTAAGTCTCGGTTTAATATTACACGTGGTTAAACCCGGTCAGTTTGTTTCGTTCGCCGTTTTCGACGTGTCCGAAATTAACGAACAACGCTTGCGCATCAAGTTTTGCTCGAAACTTGCTAAAAAAAAAAATGATACAACGGAAACGTACGAAATTTGTTAAAACCACTATTATTTGGGACGATTCATTAAGCGGTCCCGTGACTTTCGAGTGTTTTAAACGTGTCACGGACAGTCGGCGGTCAACTGAAGACGATCCACGTTCCGGAAGACCGTCCGACGTCATCCATAAACGATTAACCGTTGGTGAGTTAACAAAGCGAATATCAATTGAGTCTTGTCGTGCAATTATACAGGAAAATGTACAAACGACAAGGGTGGCGTTGCCAATTTCGTCAATTTTTAGCTGATAAAAAAATTGCTGTAGTCCAGCGGACTCTCCGTATTCTCCAGATCAGGCCCCGCGTGATTTCTTCTATTCCGCTTAAAGGACAACGATTTCAAAATGCAGAGATGTGATTTAAAAGCGAACGCGGCAACAGCACTCGTAGTTATGACTTTGGAACCGACCCAAAGGACTTTTGTAGAATGGCAAGATCGCCGGGATCACTGCGTATCGCCCGGAGTAGAGTATTTCTAAGGAGATATCTTTAAATAATATGTAACTCAATTTTTGTAATTATTAAATAAAAAAACCCCGGTACGTTTTGAACACGCCTCGTGTACTTATACCGTATAAGTTTGGTATCGCGAGCGGCGTAATTCGGAATTTGTCTTGGTGGGTGTTTGTGCACAACGCAACGGTGAAATATTTACAACGCTAAACCAACGTTTAACTTTGGATACGGCGCGATTTGCGGGGAAAAATATTGCATACCGCATGAATATTATTATTCGCTATTATTCGGTTATTCGATTTCCATTGCGAATACATTTGGAACAAACATTTAAATTACAAAAAAGGTGCGTATTCGCATATTCGTGTTTAATTACTTTTGCTCGAACACATCGCAAGTGTGCTTGGCACAGTGTTTTCCGTCGGTCTGATACGGCGTCATCGTGTCGTGTGCAATTAAAACTCGTCAGCCGATTCGTGACGTATACGTTTTTATAAGTTTTACGGCTGGTGAAACGGCGCGACGGAAACTTTGAAATAATATTAAACACGCATCGCCCCGTGGTGCCCCGACGACAAATTGTTCCCGAACAATAACGCAATATGTACGTTTGCGTTGTGTTCGGGATATTTACCGAATACGCAGTTTTACGTTTTCGGCGATAATTTGTCCGACCATAATCCGCACACGACGGAGAGCGCGTAACAAACCGGACCGTATAAAATCTGAAACCGATAAGAACCGGGAATCCAGAGCGAATTCGAATTCTGTACAAGTTTGATATCGGAATCTGAACCGTACAAATACGGAACGTAATTTTTTTTAATTTTTTTTTTTTAATTACTTTTTATGTCTCCGAAACCATTTTCTTTTCACGGAAGACTGGTACGCGAAATGGCGATTTATGGTTTATCAATCTTCGGAAATCTTCCCGCACTACTCTCTCACTCAGAAAATCCGAGTGTCCCGACGTATATCTCTTTGCCACTCAAATACCTTCATCCCAGTCGGTAAAATATCTTGGCCTAACTCTCGATCGCCGTCTTACCCGGGCTCCCCACATCAAACCATATTAATGACTAATAACAAACACATCCATTTTTTTTTTCACGAAACTTCAAGTTTGCAAATCTTTGATCAAGCCAATGTGGACCTATGGCCTCCAACTCTGGGGTAATGCAAAAAACGTCAAACCTTTATAGAATCTAAACTCTCCAAAATATTAGTCTACGCAAAATCTCCAAAGCCCCATCGTATGTGTCCAGCTTTTCACACCATTAGGATTTAAAAATCAAGACCGTTTCTGAAGAACCTAGCAACTTCTATAAAAGATACTGTTTCGAAACGCTTTTATCATCCTTATATCTAACCTAGGCACACTGCTGTCGAGTCCTGGCCACCCGCCGAGGCGGCTAAAAAAGAAGTGGTGTAGAGACCTCCTTAGTAATTAATAAAAAAATATTATCCAAATATTTAATTAAATCATTCGTCGGGTAGTGTCATCACTGGGCGGCTTCTTCCGTCAAGCTTTATCGTGTTATATATATATATTCTTTTATCACATATTCTTATTGTGCCCTAGGACACAGATTGTTTATATCGCGTAAAAATAAAAAAAATTACTATATGATTTCGTTGAAATTCAAAAATTTCACTATCCGCATTTGTACGGTTCAGATTTCAATGTCCGTAACGACCGGGAACACACACATTGCAATTTTAGATTTTAATTTTTTTTTTTTTTTTTTTTGTACGGACAGACGTCTTTACGGATTCCGAAATTAAAAATAAACATATTTTACCACCGCGACTTGTACGTTCCCGGTTTTTACGGTGGTACCGCGCACTCGACTGTGATTTTCGACGGTGGATTCGTCGTGTCCGGACGACATAAAATTTTAACCACTCGTATTGTCGGTTAGTGTAACATAACGGCAATCACCACACAAATATATTATGACATTATTAAAATCGAAAAATTGAAACGAACGTGTCTCGTTAGTAATAATCTCGAGTCGCCTAGATCGCCTAGGTCTGTCGCAGTGTGCGTTATTAAACACCGGCTTTGCCCGCCAACGCGTACGTCTCGATCATTTCGATTGCGTTTTGCTAAGAAAAAAAAAAAAAAAAATTAACCGCGGGTTACGTTAATAATTAAATAACAAAAAAAAAAAAAAAAAAATGGCGCGTTTATATAATAAACAAACGTGCGTAACTTGCAGAAATATTACTATAGTAATCCGCGTTTTCTCGAAAAACCGAAACAACGAAAAAAATTATGTTGAAATATTTAATTAAACCCGACCGAAAAACGTTGTAAATATTAATATTTTGATAAACAATAAATCCCCGAGACCTTTGTACGATTATTGTTATTGTTGTTTAGTTTACGTTTTACTGTTCGGCAGCAGGGACCACGTCTCGCGTGCGAGGGCTCTAAGTCTGCCCGCCTTGCCTGTACATACACACGTATATATATATATTTTTTTTATATATATATATATATATAAATTTATTACAATAAACGCGTAATGATTTTAATTAAACCCGTTGCGTTTTGCGGAATTACAATTGTACTATCGGGCCGCCAAGTATAATTCCCCGTGACGGGTACGCTTAAAAAGACATATTTCAACATAACGCCGTCCACACGCGCGTACCGATAAACGAAATTCCGACAGATAGAAATATTTATATCGAATATCGTCTGGGCGTCATAATAACACCGAACCCGGGAATTCGCGTACAACTAGCGAATAATATCTAAATATTTCAATATTGTTCGCAACTACAGAAATAGATATATATATATATATATATCTCAATTCGTTGTAATATTATTATAAAAAAAAACCCATGTTGTATTCAAGTACTTTGGACTTTTGTAAATCTCTTTATATTAAACCGTACGACGCGACAATCGATTGTTATTAAAGTTGGCGAAAATTGCTTGGAGTTTTTTTTTTTTTTTTTTACGCGAGAACCGTGTGAATAGATTCGTTCGAAAACGATATACGTCCGACAAGAATTACGAATAACCGAATTCCATTCGGCGGTGGATCGTTGGAAATAAAAATACAAATCGCCAAAATCAAACGGTAAACCGGCGTTTCTCAAACAGCGCACTAGTATACTAGTAACGTCCGACACGTACGAGTACATAATATAAAACGCGGACATTTCGGTTTTTTTTAACCGTTAAAATCGCATTTTAATTGTTTTACCGTTTGTACCGATTTGTACAGTTAAACTTGCCACCGTCCTGTAGAGGTGACCGTTAACCGAATCGCAACACTTCCAGACGACCATCGCTACATTGAGCGCATAAAAATGAAAAATAAAAACAATAACCAAATACACAATAACATGTACATACTAAAAAATGTATTATTATCTTTATTTATTATTAAACCGGTGGCTTGGGTTCTCCTCGTTCAATATTTATCCGCGAGAGCACTCGCGTTTTATTTTCCGTAATAATCTGACATTTGTTCTGCTACAGTTGGGCGTTTTCGTACGGACGCCATCGTAACAGCCGATTTCGAAACGTTTACAACTGACAGACGGAAATCAATGGAACGCAATTTTAAAAAAAAAAAAAAAAAACACAGGCCCGCCGTGTTCATTCACCGCGACACTTCCATAAGATACGTAACTATTAATCGCCCCGAATTATTTAACTATTAATCGCCTTAAATAATTCGGGCAAAACCACGCGCTTGAAATTTCTACTATTTGTCATAAAGTAATTGCATTTTGACCGTTGTGTAGAGTGCCCGCTATATAGAGAGGAATTATTGTATTTTTACCATAACGCTTGACGGAACTAAAAATAAAATTTTTTAAAAAAATCGCTATCGCTACATAGAGGTATTTTAGAGGTGACCGTTGACTGACGTTTTACTGTATATATATATATGTATAACGATTCTTCGTAGTTTCTACAATGACCGACCAAATACGAAAACCGAAATTAAATCAGATTAAATACTAATCTTTTACTTTTAGGAGAACACGACCGGATGTTGACGATAGCGCGTTTTCCGTTTTAAATGATATTGGAAATTCGACGCGATATCGCAGGATTACTACGATATATTTATTTATTATCGAAATTTCTAAATTATTTGCACTGATTAAAAATCATATGTTGGTGACTCTAAATATTTATTTAGTGTCCCCGCCGGTTATAAACGACGGTATTGGGAATATATATATAAAAAAAAAAAAGAAACGATGCGGCGATCAAGTTTCCAACAGAAAACGATCGTACCATCAGGTAGGTTTTCAGAAAAAAACTGAATTTTTAATCAAAAAACTATCGTTATGGCCAAACCAGAGAAGAGCACATAGTTGACATTCATATATTCTGTGGCAATAAAAACATAAAACACTGACAAAATAAATTACAACGAACCGGGTGGTGTTAATTGATTTTACCGGAACACTATGATACAAATCTTTCTAAATACAAGTAATGTCACAAAAGTAACGCGCAACACGCTCTAAATAAAGAAGTATTTCGTATTTTAAACCGAATACAATATTACAAACCTTCTATATAATCTCCTTGGTTATTATTACACGATTTCAATCGTTTAGGGGGCGCTTGATTGCCGCGTAGCACGCTATCTTTGTTGAGCTCACGGATACTCCGGCTCAATTATTCGTTTAGTATATTTAACTCGGGGGAAAAGGAAACGGATTCCTCTAAGTTGTTCCTTCAGTTTTGGAAACAAAATTCAATTAGATTAACTACTAATCTTTTACTTTTAGGAGAACACGACCGGATGTTGACGATAGCGCGTTTTCCGTTTTAAATGATGTTGGAAATTCGACGCGATATCGCAGGATTACTACGATATATTTATTTATTATCGATATTTCTAAATTATTTGCACTGATTAAAAATCATATGCTGGTAACTCTAAATAATTATTTAGCGTCCCCGCCGGTTAAAAAACGACGGTATTGGGAATATATATATAAAAAAAAAAAAAAAAAAAAACGATGCGGCGATCAAGTTTCCAACAGAAGTACGATCAGGTACCATCGGGTACGTTTTCAGAAAAAAACTGAATTTTTAATCAAAAAACTATTGTTATGGCCAAACCCGAGAAGAGCTCATAGTTGACATTCATATATTCTGTTGCAATAAAAACATAAAACACTGACAATATAAATTATAACGAACCGGGTGGCGTTAATTGATTTTACCGGGACACTTTAATACTAACTGCATAGTCGTGTAAAGTGTACAGACCGGATAAAATCGTAGGTACATATATTGTTAATTGATAAATAATATAATCCGAAGTGTAAACGGAATAAAATGTTAGTCGACGAAAAAAAAAATAAAACGTTCCTAACATACCGGTCAAAGCTGCATTTAAAATAAAAAAATAAAAATAAAAAACCGAAATAAAAAATGAAAACGTATTAAATAATAACGGCATGTTGCGAACTGTTTGTATTCGAAACGTCCTCTAGAAATAATTTAAAATAATATTCGTGCGGTTATCAAAAGGAATTTGTCGTTTAGTAAAATTGAGCTCGGACGGCCAAGTAGTACGTTCTGATTTGGATGAAAATTACACATTTAAAAAAAAATATAAAAAAAACCCACTGTCAATTTCAACGATATATTCGTGTCGTTGTTGTCTAGGACGGTACGACAATACATTTCTATTATTATTTATCTCCATGAGAAATGCACTTACGGTATTAAAAAATTCCGTTTTGTTTAGAAAATGTTCAACTACGTAAAATTTGAAAATTAATCGAAATCCGTATAATGTATGTTCCGTAAACCGGGCACGTTTTTTATTTTTTATATTTTTTTTTTTTTTTGGATTTATTCCAAACAGAGTACGTATTGTATTTTAATATTGTCCCGGGTACCGTTTTGCGGATTAGGAAATCGTTTTCTCGCTCGTAAGGGAAATCGAATCAATTCGTCAACAAACAAATGTAAAATGTTATATTATTATCATGTGGGACACGTGTAGACCGTGATGTTTATTGTTATTATATTTTTATATGCGTATAGATCTTTTTTTTTTTTTTTTTATGTGTATAGAGTGTTTGTATTGCGTTCAGAGTCGGTGGAAAATCACACAAATCAGATTTTGAGGGCAATTCGGATT
Source organism: Tuberolachnus salignus (assembly GCA_956483605.1). NCBI lineage: Eukaryota > Metazoa > Arthropoda > Insecta > Hemiptera > Aphididae > Tuberolachnus > Tuberolachnus salignus. The sequence goes on from OY101438.1 coordinate 20,585,170, forward strand.
TCTAACAGGACAATAAATGTGCGTTACTCGCCATACACGAATTCAAATAATCCAGGTGGCGTTGTGATGTTTTTTTTTTTGCCGAATACCCATGCCCGTGCCCCCAATCGAACGTCGACAGCCCAATATAATAAAAATAAAGACAAAAAAAAATTAAATCTGCCGAGTAATCCGGTTAGCAGAATGTCTGAACGCAACGACACCTCGAAATAATTATAATCCAACTCACCGGCTCTAGCAATAAAATAACGTGCCGATGGGTGCATTTCTTTTTTTTTTTTTTTTCGTATTTACTAAAATAGCCTTGTCGTTTTGCGTTTAGAAAAAAAAAAAAAATCATAAAACCTTTTTCTCTCGGCTGAACAGAAAAAGAGAACAAGAAAAAAAAAAAAAAACCAATTTTGCAAGGCCAATAGTGACGCACCTACGTGTATATATATATATATATATATAATACGTAATTCTACGGTACTGGCGTTAATTTAATATAAAAAATAAATTCGAATATAATTTTTAACCGCGTTCCTCTCCCACGACGGGCGTGTGGTTTTTTTTTTTTTTTTTTTATTGATTTTTATATTTTTATCTCGCGCACAAATATTTTGTCATCAAAAATAATAATAATAATAATAAGACGCGATTGGGATGGAAAAAAAAAAAAAAATAATAAAACACGATTGTGAAGGAAAAAAAAAACGGATTTTCAATTAGACGGCGGATAAACGACGGTGGAATAAAATAGCGCGTTATTGTTACGTTTACCTCGGGAATTAAGAGACGAGTGCAAAATTTAATTACCGAAATATTATTATGAATTCGCCGTTAACAAAAATAAACATACGTTTTTAGAAAAAAAAAAAAACGAAAATAAACATACGCGTGTACGTACCTTGTATTATTACGAAAGTTATAGCAGTTAATAATTTCGTCGTCGAAACGGATAATCTCATATGTGAATATTCGATATTTGATTTTTAACTGCCGGTTTTGTAACACGCGTTGGTTTCGTTTCGTTTTACGGTAACGCGACCGACTTCGGTGTTAAAAATATTAAAAGACGATTTACGGTAGTCAGACGCGTACCGACAATACACCGTACCGTACAATTCGGCAAAATATTATTATTTTTTTTTTTTTTATAATTTATTTGTTCAAATATAATAATTCACGTTTTAACGTTTCCGTTCCGTTCATACACGTAGCGAACCGACAGAATCCGTGCGAGGATTGTCTTTCGGGACACCCTGTTACTGATCCAGGTCTGTATGACAGGTGTAAACGAACAACAGATATTTTGTCCGTCTGCTGTCGTTCGCCGGCAAACCATTCAATGCGTGTTCACAGACGTTTTAAAGTTCATACTTATAAATTTTTCGTTCTTTTTAAATTTTTTTATACTCAATGAGCCTCTAGAGTTATTAATTGAACTCGCCAAAGACCAAGAATGCCTCTATGCATTCTGTCACGCGAAAAAATATACATGAAATTTACACCGAATGTTTATTTCGTCGTTTTCTATAATTGATAACATTTTCAAAATATTTAGACACGTTTCGAGCTGTTTACGGACATTTGAAATTTTCAATTTTTCGGTTTTTTTTTCTATAAGTGTCAATACAACAAAAGGGCAAAACAGGGAAACTTAAACGAACGAAAACATGAGTATGGGAACATGTGAATTCACCGTGATATCTATATTGGAACGGTACGCGCCTGAATTGTGTGAATCGACATAAACTCTTGAGTAGAAGCTCCGATTCCTCCGGTATGTTTGCTGCTGGCACAAAGCTTATCCATCGCATCAATTTGCCCTCCGACAACTGGTGGTTAACTAATAGTCGATTGTCCGACTATATCCCGAAATGCTCGGCGATGTCCTCTTCCTGTTTACAATCCTCCATATTCTTCACATGCCATAACAACAACGTTCCCATAAAACCTACCGACGACTCCGTTCGCGACCTAGGACCCACACTCACCGGCGTCTTTGTAGTGTGTCACATAATGGAGAGGTCTGCGGCGAATCTCTCGAGTTGCTTGGATTCATTAGCCATATTCTAGCCTATGAGTTTCGATTCCTTCCATTCCACCACTCAAATATCTATAATGCGTTCCGGTACGGCCCTTTCTAGAATATAATTTTGTCCTCGCGGGATCCTTACACTTTAATCACTAACTGTATTATGCAGAGAAATTCCCTTGGATGGTTACTTTTAAACTATACGTTCACTGTCGGCCCTTCGATTATTTACCCAACTTGCTCGAGTTAGAACTTCTAGTCTTTGCTGACCATAGGCTACCTGGCTAACGTATGCTTCAGTTCTAATTTCTTATACAATCAAATAGTTACTCCTTCTAGTGATATTCACTACTGTCAGTTTTACTGTCTATTCTCACCATATTCGCTCCTCGGTTCTCTTTCATATTCCTAATATTCTTCTGACTTTTCTTCGAAATTGTCGCCCCCGTATTCCGCCTCCCACAATCGAACAACCTCGTTTCCTCTCGAACGTGTTCACTGATTAGTTATAGGCCAAAGAAAATGTTACGATTGTCTCTATGAGCTAAATGTATTGGTCATTTCCATTTGTACATGATCCGAGTGCCGTTAATCGATTAACAGTTCATATTTGTTAATTGGACTTGGTTCGCATATTTAAAAAGTTGTTAAAAAAAATAAATAAATGCAATGTTAATTTTCCGCCGTTTCGATTAGCCGGCCAAACAAAACCGCAAAACGTAAATAGACTAGCTACAAATATTTACATAATTATACGTCTATAGGGTTCAGACATCGGGAATATTCCAATATACGATTTACGGCATAAAAATTAAAAAAATAATAGTTTGAGACGACAACGGCAGTCGTCGAGCAAGTATGTATACACTGTAATATCCAATTGCAATACAATAACATGATATCGTATACACCGAGTTGATATTGTCAATTATTGTAATCCGGGAACGTCTGCAGGCTGCCTATAGAGTGTAAATTAAACGATTTCCAGTAATATCGATTTACGTTTAATATAATGTATCTAAAAAAAAAACACTGATGTATTGGATTTCCGGGGAGGTGGAGGGTGTAAATCGATTTACAAACGAAATTCATCCGCGTCCAATATGACTTGATAGGTTCGAATCGTCTAGTCAAAATGTTATTTGCAGACAAACAAAAGTCATAGTAAAAAATAATCGTTCAGATTCTAAAAAAAAAAAAATAAACCGCGTGTTATCGCTTTAATATTTCGTATTTTTAAACGATCTCGTTTCGTAAGCATAGTAACAAACATCTACTACGGAATATCCGGAAACCACCTTGGGATGTAATTTGTCGTGTTTCACGAAAATTCCAAATCCATATGTGTGTCTCGGTTGAAAACTACACGATCTACCGAATAGAGAATCGAGAGTATTGAGCATATTACGTTTTCAGGTTCACCACACAGGGGCACCGCTTTTCCCCACGCGTTTAAAAAACACCAAATATGCCCTGATATGAGTTATAATGTTATAATATTAAAACAAGAAGGAGGACACGAGAAACAGACGAATAATAGCGAGACGACTTTTTATAATAAAAAAAAAAAATGGTTTCTCTCTCTCTCTCTCTCTCTCTCTCTCTCTCCCTTAATCGTATTTATTATTATAATAATACGCTATATAATTTGCGTAATCCGTGTTTTAACGGATAATATATATTATACCGGTTATTTAGCCACAATTTTTATTTTCCCTCCGCCTGTACATTCAACTTGTATTTCTGGCGTTTTACTATATTTTTTTTTTTATTTTTTTATTTCCCTTGCGTAATGTTCATTACAAATGCGTTTTAATAATATATAGCCGGAAACCATGAAACGATGAGGCGGGTTCGATATTGATTTTTGGTATCCCGCAATAGCGACCAAACGTTACTTACGATTATCTATTAATCCTCCGTATTGTATTATTGTTTTGTGTTGGTCATTGTTTTTTTTTTTTTTTTTTGTTCTTTTTGCACTCGGAACACGAGAAATACTACCTAAGTATCTCTGAAAAACTCGAGATGACAATTGAACGTAGAGAAAATCGTAAAAAAAATGTTTAAAATTCGAATATCGTTGCCGTAACCGCTCGCCTGGTTTCGGCGACATCGAATAACGCGGAAATCGAATTTTTATAAACCTTAAATACACATATTAGTATTTTTTTTTTTTTTTTTTTTTATTATTCTGTTCAAACAGTAATGCGAACAACGAGTATGAATTGAATACGATATTTTAATATTTCTATGCAAACCCTATGCACAATTGTAAAAAGCCGGAATTACCTCGCACCGCGGGTAAATCGTGGTTGTATGTGCGTAAAGACGGAAAGGGACAGGATATTGCGAGGGCCATTCGGTTTTTTACGCCTAACGAAAACAACGACTAATCATTGCAATCCGAAAATGATCGGTAAACTGCAATTGAGGTTACAGTGTTTAGTCGTGTTTGTTTTTTTCCTTTGGCTACACAGGAAATACAATTACAATACGAATTGTCGTCAATTTTTATAATCTACAAAATTGGCACCTAGAAAAAGCGTTCGAAAAAAAAAAAATACCGCCGGGCGGAAATTAAAACAGTGCCGCGTGAACATTTTGGAACTTTTCACCGAAACTGAAAAAGTATAATTCGAGAAATGAAAAAAAAAAAAAAAAGACTTTTGAACTGTTGAGAATTTCGAGAAAAAAAAAAAATGTTTGTAATAATTTACTAACTGCCGGAAGTTCCGCGTCTTTTAAGATAGGTACTGTATAAACAATCGGAAAGTTTTTACAACTCGAAAACACACACACGTCTTAGTAAAACTCCGCTGCACTCAGAATCGTAAATAAATAATTTCTACGTCATAAAATATACGGGTCTAATCGGGTTCGTGTGATATTGTTTTTTTTTTTTGAAATGTTATCAATGCTATCCCGGATCCGTTAATCCAGATAAATAATTAATTATATTTTATCTTATCTAGATAATTTACGTCGAAATTGGCTATTTTATCATTATCTCGGATGAATTTTTTTTTTACAATTATTTAAACCGAATTTATCCGGACGAAATGTTTTTTTATGCACTAGGCGTGTTTTTTTTTTTTTTTTTTTTTGCTGCACATGTGGGATTTGATCTGAAGTAATTTCGGATCTTATTGGTGTATTGTTAGTGATCGACTTTGTATTGACTTTTGTTAGTATTTTTCGAAATAATTCTCGCAAAACGTATATGTTTTAAACGATAAACATAAATCGACGGGTAAAAATATAAATAATCGGTTCGAATTAAAAATTGTTATATATATTTAATTTTTTTTTCTTCTCGTTTATCCCGATAAACATGATTCGATCGTTGTCGTCATTCAGATAGTTTACGCTTTAAACTGTACGACACGTACGTGTACACCTGGATACAGTTTTTTTGTTATATTCGCCCGACGCTGAACGTTATCCGGTCGAGAGCGGTTTATAAATTTGGACACATCTGCTGGCCCAGAATCGTCGGGCCCACAATATCAGTCGCAAATACGAACCCGCACCGAAATAATAATAAAATTTACAGTGTAAGTATCGCAATAATACACGGGAATGCACTTGGATATCAATAGTAGCAGTCCACGGATGCGGACGTTCGCCAAACAGATAATAATGTTATTGTTTTCGGAACATGTGTTTTGTTTTTTTTTTTTTTTTAAAAATGAAAACGTACTGTAGTACTCTAGCTTCATTAAAAAAAAAAAAAAATAAATAAATAAATAAAATAAATAACCATAATAATAATAAAACTACTCGAGTGCAGTCGAATAAATCGAATTTCGGTGTTTATTTATTTATTTATTTTTTTTTTTTTTTTAACGATACAAGCGAACCTCGTCGGAGCATTATGTATAAAAAAAAAACGAAAAAACAGTAATAATAATATTGTTCCTCGGGTTATATATTATTGTAATGCTGTACGAAACGAATGCGTTTAATGGCCGTAATTAGTACTGCCCAATGATCCCCGGACTGCGAACGACGACGAGCACCCACCCGCCCATCAGCCGCCGATCCTCTCTATTCGATTGGACAATAAAAAAAAAAAAAAAAAAATCATAACGAATCCGAACCGTTTTATGCATTTTTGCTAAAATCACGTTACGCGTAGACGTGTTATTGTTATACGTGTATACGTATACACACACACACACACTGTTCAATGGCGTAAATAATGCGATGCGAATAACCGTTTAGAATAATTCCCCCGGCCGGGGGTTCCGGAAAACCGGCGAGACGAAATCGAGGTTAAACGCGGACGAAATACACGGGGGGGTACATATTGAATACAGGATAATACCTATACAGGGTAGTGTCGGCCGTGTATGTTAAGACGTATTGTAATACGAGCGCCTAAATACAATTAACTTGCCCCCCCGCGCATTACGCGAACAATAATATTATTAACGTTAAAATGCCCCGGTCCGCATACCGCGGCATTTGATCGACCCGCCGCGGGCTTGTACGTATGTTGTTGTCGGCCACCAACCAAGTAATCGGAATCCGACCGGAAAAAAGAGAAGAAAAGAACAGGAAAAAAAAAACGACAAAAATTTGTTCGTGTTATTCCGTTATTATTATTGTAATTAACTCGGTACAATCGTACGACCGGAGCAATAAACGCGTCTAGCTGAACACGAGCGGCGTCCCAAAAGTAACGCACGACACGTTCCGAATAAACCGGTATTTTGTATTTTAAACGATAAAACAATAATATTACACGACTTACCCGTCGTAATCTCCCTGTTTGTCACTACCGCGATTGCCGTCGTTTAGGGAGCGCTTGGATTTCGGCTCGCTCGTTCGTTTAAGTATATTTCAGTCGGGCACCAACGGATTCCTCTAAGGCAGTGTTTCTTCTAACCAACCTTTTTTACCGCCACGGACAACATCGGCAATATTTTTTATAGGACCACCTCGATTCTACGAAAACTAGGAATACCTTTTTTTTTTTTTTGCTCATTAACAAGAACACACAGAATTTATCGAAAAACGTTGACTTTTATTATTTTATTACTATACTTCACTAATATATAATTATACTTCAATTCATTACTCTGATATCTATACACTTATAAAAGTGGGAAATACTTATCGGTCTACAGCAGCAACAACCTCCTCAATAAGTCGTAATTTTTTTCGCTATTTAAAAAAAAATAATAATAATTTATTTGTAATAGAAATCGCAGAAAAATATCTATGGGACCGCGGACCACTTTCCGTTTTAAACGATATTGGAAATTCGACACGATATCGCAGGATTACTACGATATATATATATATATATATCTATTTATCATTGAAATTCTAAATTATTTGTACCGACGAAAATCATATGTACGGTAACTCCGACGAAACTACTACTCCGCTCCCAATCGTTTTTCGTTTTGAAATTATCTACCGTTGCGTACGGTATACAAATAAAATAACCCTGGACAGAATTCCACATTACTGTTACAATGTAAAATAATTATTAAAAATCTCCCACGTCCAAATACGCTACTGAACCGAAACGACTATTGCGGGCCATGGCCCGCAATGTGAATTCAGAACTGCACTTAAACTTAAGCAGTACAATCCGAACAACAACGGTTTGGTTCTTTAATTTAATAATTTATTTATAAAACTAATTTTCAAAACGATTTGTAAAATATTTCGCGTACCTACCGTAAACGGCAATAAGTATTATAAATTCAATTTTATACGAATATTATTTTAATTTCTCGAAAGTTATTCATGAGATTTTAGAACTTGGCGTGCACTTTTCTTTTTCTTTTTTTCTTTTTTTTTTTTTTTTGTCGTTAAATAAATAAAGTTAAACCAACTGAAGTTGCAACGTTATTTTAACTTTTAACCACGGCGATTATTATAATATAATAATAAACGAATTTTTTTTTTCACTCTACCGAATTACAAAAACACTAAAAAAAAAAAAAAGTGAGCTATTGATATTGACTTTTCGTCCTTCGTTATGTATATAGGGTAGCTCCAATCTCGTTCTCTTATCATTATTATTACAATCGTTTCAAATGAGAAAACGGTAAGCGCACGACTCGATCTCGAAATTATTATCTTATTTTCATTGTTCGGTCGGTTTTTCGAGCGTCGCCATAGGTATCGCATAAAAAAAAAAAAAAAAAAACCGAATGACTATCTAATGTTTTACGTAATACTTTATCTGCACGATTGCAGTCGTATACTGAGACGGCAAATCGTATTGATCGACTCGTGGAACATCTGTTGTGCCGTGAATTATGCAATGATATAGAAGTAATTGATGATTAAATACGAACATTATTCATTTATTTGTCTATTGGGCGCGGATTTATATGTATTAAAAAGGAAAAATTATGTACTCATATATATATATATGTATTCATTTCTATATAAATATGTAAAAAAAAAAAAAAAAAAAAAAACTATAAGCTAGGTGGTAAATAGTTCGCGGTGCGACAGAAAAACCTCCCTGATTTGAAAAAACCAAGTGGAATATCAACAAGTATGTTTTATTTATAAACCGTACATGAAACGCCATTTTTTTTTTTTTTTACTATTTTTTAAAATTATATCACTTTAGTGGCGGCCCTCGTTTTCAATACACCGATTGAGTATTTTTCGGTAGTTATCTATGACTCTACGTTAGGCCGTTTCGGGCGGAACGGCAGCGACTTCCGGACTTATGACCACCTTCGGGGCTTGGGAACGATGCCGGTACACTTGGCTTTTTAAATAACCCCAAGAGGAAAAAATCGCGTGGGCTCAAATCTGGTGAACGCGGCCGGCCCCACCCAATGTCACCACGCAAAGGGGCAATATGCCCGGGAAATAATTTCTCGCAAAATGCCGAGTGACCGATGAGCTGCGTGCGCGGCGGCACCGTCTTGTCGAGACCACGCATTATCTTGTCCGTACTCGTTAGAAAAATCGTTTAATTCCTTCTGAAGAAAGTCTTTAAGCATCACACAATATCGGTTAGAGGTCACCGTTGCCGTAACGCGCCGTCTCCTTCGAAGAAGTACACATTTCCCGGTCCTGTTGCGCGGACTCAGGCTTTGGTTTTAGTGTTGAACATTGTTTGGTTAACATTTTTCCACCCGATTTTGAATTGTTTTGCGGTCGGGGACGGGATCGTGTGTCGGCCAAACGCGCACCGAACACGAAACGATATCAGTGAGTTTATGATAAATTCCTCGACAACAAAAGCGCACGATGTTCTCCCGACCAAGACACGATGAGTGTCTAATAACGGAATGCATATGGCTTTCTGTCGAAGTAAATCCCACTGGTTTATCTCAATCCGAACCCAGATTACAGCCTAATCAAACCGGGGAGTTATTTCTGACGCACCCGGTACATTTAAACGATCCGTTAGATCAGCGGTTCCCAACCTGTGCACCGCGGTGACCTTTGGGCACCCCGAGCTTATTTCAGGGGCACCGCGGCTCGAGTGTGAAAAAAAATATTTACAATTTATTGTAGTTAAAAAGAAAGTTATTTGGAGATGGGGTTCATAGAAACAAACGATGGCCAGCCACAGTGCGTAATTTGTTCAAAAGTTTTTCCTAACAGTTCTATGTATCCCGGAAAATTACGTCGTCATTATGAAAAGGTCCACACAGATCATAATGGGAAACCACTCGATTTTTTCAAACAAAAGCGCTCTGGACCATTGGCTGTTCAAAAAAAAATAAAGAAAATCAGATTCCATGGACAAACTGTATCGATGTGTGTACTGATGGTGCTAGGGCCATGACAGGTGCAACAGCTGGAGCAATCGCTAAAATAAAGGAGAAATCAAATGAAACTACTAGTTGTCATTGCATACTTCATAGACATGCTCTAGCAATGAAAAATATTCCTCTTTGTCTAAAAAACGTATTGGATGAAGCCATAAAAATAGTCAACTTCATCAAGTCACGTCCTCTGAAATCTAGACTTTTTAAAATCTTGTGTGACGACTTGGGAAGTATTCATAATACGTTACTTTTCCATACAGAAATCAGGTAGTTATCTTGCGGTAAAGTATTAACACGGTTAATGGAATTAAGGGCTGAAGTTTCTTCATTTCTAATGGACCACAACGTTACATTAGCTGAAACTATGAATAACGTGACTTGGCTTTGTCAGCTATCGTACTTGGCAGACATTTTTAACAAAATGAACGAATTAAGTCTTTCTTTACAAGGAAGAACTTTGACAATTTTTGATGCGAGCTCCAGAGTATATGCATTGAAAAGAAAAATTGATTATTGGTCAGAGTGCATATTTAAAAGAGAGCTGGAGTGTTTTCCAATAATGCAGGCCATTTTGGAGGAAAACGAATTGCAAGCTTCCATTAGCGTTATTAAAGAGATTTCTGAACATCTCAAACAACTGAAAAATTCATTTAATAAATATTTTCCTACAGATCGAGAGGTGTTTTTAAAAGACCGTTAATGGGTAGTTAATCCATTTTCAGTCTGTAGAAAACCCTCAAGCTTGGCTTCAATCGAATATGAGAGTTTGATCGATATTACTTCAGATTTAACATTTCAATCCACCTTCAGTAGCAATTCTTATGTTGAATTTTGGCTAAATTTAAAAAATACAAGTTTTGATCATTTGAGTCAAAAAGCAATAACAATACTCCTACCTTTTGCTACTACATATTTATGTGAGACAGGATTTTCAGCCTATGCGGCTACTAAAACCAAATACTGGAACCGTCTTAATGTAGAACCTGACCTTCGTATCCAACTGTCAAAAATTGAACCAGATATTGCCAAACTTTCAAAAAATAAGCAGCCACAAAACTTTCATTAATTTTTAACTTTTAAAGCAGTATTTTTTTTTCTTTATTTTCAACCATAATATTGTAATTTGTTTTTAATATGTACAATAAAATTATTTAAATCGGTCAACAATGAAAACAAGTGTTCATTTTTATCATGTTTTTCGTAATATTCACAGAGAGGCACCTAATTAAATCTGGAAGAACAAAAGGGCGCCACCGACTAAAAAGGTTGGGAACCGCTGCGTTAGATTATTATTGTTAAATTTTACATTAAACTATATGCCTACTAACCGATTTCATTTAAGTGTAGGGATATTCGTCGTGGACAAAACAACGGGTAACCGTGTATTTTCGCAAAGGTATATCCACTTCAACTAAAGCTTTAAACATAAGTCACTGTTGAATTTATTTTCTTAGTCTACATTTCCTCTATGAATTGGCGGTTCCCGTGTGTTGTGCAACTCGAAGGCGCTGACCAGTTGATACGGCTTTTGTCACATTGGTCACGGCACCTTTGTGCACCTGTACCGGCTGCAGGATATTCGAAAATAAAAAAAAAAAAAAATGACTAATCCAAAATAACGCGTTCCGTGCATTTGTTTTGTGTTGAAACACTGCCTAGAATTATTACCCGTTAGTTTTGCTGCACTGCTCGTGCAAATCCAGTACGGAATTGCGTTTTTGCTCTGCTTCGACTAGGAAATATACGGTAACTACATTGACAAACCGAGATATTCAGGCTCTAAAGACAATCATTTTATTATCGTGGAATTTGCAGTTGCCGTTATTACAATTTTAAGTTTAAAAACGCACGCAGATATTAACAGGCATGCGTTTTGAATTCGTTTTGTTGAAATACTACACGATTTAATTCTCTCGCCGGCAGTGTCGGGTTCAACGGAACAATTATAACGATTGGATATATTCCCTATGACTGTAAAACTCGCAAATTTTATACATTATCCAATTTCGGAAAATATAAAATCTTTTATAATTTATGTTTTATATTGTAGAATCGTTCTCCAAAATGTATTGCGTCTTAATTAATATTTATATTTTACGGGTTTTGGTTGTGTATACATTTCCGGTAGGGTTTTTTTTTTTTTTTTTTTTGTTAAAATTTCATTAAAAATCAAATAAATAATAATATTTTGTAGGTGCACGTCGTCAAATAACAATGTGTCGAATTACGCAATTAAACGTTATACCCTTGTCCACTGCTCTTGTGTTTTTTATGTATAGGTACAATTATATCGTATTCGGGAATTTAAGTGTTCTGAAAAAAAAAATAATAATAATAATAATAATAAAACGTAATAATAAACCCCGGTTTAATATTTCACGACCATTAATGAAACGCATAAAAAATTTAAAAAATACTGAATATACTTGGAATTATTAACACAATCGCGCGATGGTTTAACGGTTGGATTTATTGACTTATAAATATACAAACACGGTATAGTTTAATTTTTAACATCATTTTTTTTATTTTTTTATTAGACGATATAAATAATGTCTGTTTTATATGAGTTTATTCGACCTCTAGGACTATAATATCCCGTCTCATACCCAATCCTCCCGCTATCCATTACTAAAATGTTTCAATTTGATCCATTACTTCTAGATTTTCTAAATCATTACGTTCAACGTCTCCTCGACCTCGGTTTTTCCAAAGGCGTCCTATTCCCATCGAAGTCTTCAGTTTTCGATGATCTATACAATACCGTTTCCTCCGAACGTCGTCCGTAGTATTGCTGTAGTTTTTCTTTCGTCTCTACTCACCAGTTTCATGTTATCCTCGACATTAATCATTTTTAAATCGTTACTAATCCAAACCGCTCGTGATCATTCCACGGGAAAATAAATCGTCGGTAAAATCGATTTTAGGTTATTAACTGCAGCCGACCGATGAACAGGTGAACATTTCGATATTTCGTTTGATTAACATACAGACAAAAACAATCGGATAATGTTGGTAAATATCAATAAGAATCCATACTATATATATATATATATATATACGTATTATGTTTTTTCAGGGAGCGTTTTCAATATTTTAACAGAATCCATTAAAAACGAGTGTTATAGGTCGTAAAAATAAACTGCAGCCGGCGCGTATTTTATAAATTATAAAGCCCAACGTAATATAAAATAAATGGAACGGCTTCAAAGTCACACGATTCGCATTAGTGATTCTTAAGCTATTCGTTTTGAAACAATAATAATAATACCGCCATAATACAAATAGAATAAATCATAGTGGGATTGCGGCCATTAAATATAATATCCTTTTTGTGATAACCCGCAACGAGCATATTTATATATTGTACATAATACACCAAAATATGTAATGCGCACGTAATTTTAAAGAGAATAGCAATGTAATAGATGTGATATTAATAAAAAAAAAAAAAAAATCTCGCGGATTCCGCGTTTAAGAGAACATTAAAAAAAAAAAAAAAAAGAATCCCCTGACTTGAATTATAGAGTAATGAACTTTGTAATACTATGTCGTTGTTCTAACTTCAAACCGCAGTAAGTTCGTGAGACGTTTTCAGAAGATATAAATTGTTGTTAAACCTGCGTACTAGAGTCTCGTCGATGTTCATTTAGGTTTGAGCTTATTCGACTAGACATTTTTTTTGGTTTTAAATGCCCTCTGCACATTAGTTCGCGCTCTTGTAAAGAATCACCCCAAGGAAACGAGACATTTTGAAATAGATTTTACAAAAGTGAAAAAAAAAAAATAATACATTTTCATACTTTACTGTCAAAAATATCATATAAATCGCATGCCCCATTAGGGTGTCTATAAACGGAAAAATTGAATTTCTAAACCAATAGCAATACGGTGAGTCAGATGAGTGTTCTTGTTTTACACTCGGCGATTGTTGTTGGCCACAAGTGTTGTACACTTGGTGTACTCGGTTTTGTAACGGCCGAAAAATCGCAAAAATCGCATACTGAACGTGGTGATACCTGCGGAATCAACGAGAACGTTGTCAAGCCATAATGTAATCATTTTTTGTTATAGGCCTTCACAGCACGTGCACACTGTGAAACGCAATGATTAGACAAAAAATAGCAGGTGGTTTATTGCACGGATATATACCACCTCCGACTTTCTGCGTGCTCTTTGCGGGGACGGGGGCTGCCACTAGGGCGTTATAACGAGGTACCCGTTTCACTGTGTTGCGATTATGATTATTCGCCACCGTCGGGATTATCGATTGAAATTTCACTGTACAAACTCGTTATATAAAACGAAAATTAACAAAAAATGGTCACGACTTAATCTCCTGTATACCGACCGAAATCGAGTAACTGAACTTGAACCAGATATTTAACAGCCCATTTCATATGGGTTCCTGTACCGAGGGATTTTATCGGCCGGTATTACTCGCGTGATTGTGGATTTATTATGGCGCGTAAACAAAGCAATTTCGCCATTCCAATTAGTTACAGCGGAATATAAAGAAAATGATAAAAAAAAAAAAAATTTAAACCCCCGGGAATCCATAAAATGTGTTTGATGTCCGAGCGATAACACACGTAATACAACTATTGATGGTTCCAGCGGATTCTTCGCGGACCGTTAAACCGCAGTTAGTCGTGTACGCGTTATCCGGAAATGCACTCGTCAATGTAAAACTATTTATGTAAAAAAATAAAATAAAAAATATTTACGTAAAACCCCGAAACGATACGGGACCCGACAAGACGCTTCTTCCGGAGTATACGGTATACGGTTTTCGATTTTATCCGTTTATAGCGTCCTGCGTGTATCTTAAGCAAAAAAATACACAAATATAATCGATAATTGACGAGAAAACGAATGACTAACAGAATAACGCATAAATACGTCGTCACTCGGTTACGGTGTACACACACACACACGTTATACACGATTCCGACAAAGGAATCGAGTGTTTTATTAGGTATGTCTAAATTAAAAAAAAAAAAAAATGTTCATAAATCCGTTGAAGAAAAAAAAAAAAAACAAAATAAATTTATTGAATCGATATTACCATAAAATATCGGATATGGGACAACATCCGTTGTCCGACGATTCGATTCGATATTCACAAAATGAATCGATTCACCTAAATGATCGGATCAACGATTCAATTCGATTTTCACATAAATGAATCGATTCACATAAAAGATCGGACCATAGAGATCGATTCAAAAAATCGATTTATCGCATGAAAAAGATCGATCTTTTAAAAGATCGATTCGAATCGCCCATCACTATTGTACAGACGAAACGGAACGTTAATTTACACATATCGGTACGGTGGCTCGTACATTTTACGATTAAATTGTACTCAATTTACCGTTGCGGGCGAATAACATTGTGTTATATCTACAGTTTTGTTATAGGAAAAATGAAAAAAAAAAAAAAAAAAAATCAAATCATAAATAACGGATATAAATTAATATAAATTATTACTATAGTTTTTTTTTTTCGTTATTTCTCCTACTCGCGTATACACATTAATAATATTCACACGGGCGAGTGCCTACCCGTGTAATCGTTTGAAACGTATAATTTCATTAAAAAAAAAAAAAAAAAAATATACATATCTATCGAAACTCTTATCGTCGACCGAAAAATACTGCAGACGGATAACTGCACTCCCTTCGCTAGACGAAAACACTAGGTATTTAATTGTACAATAATATTATTAAAATTATGGTACAATATACGCGTACGATAATTATTCAGGGAACGGCGTGTCGTATAATACCGAATGAAACACCGTTTTTAACGAGCGCGGTTCGGCTATACGCTTTTTATTTTAAGTATTATGAATATATATATATACGAGCAAGTGCACTGCCACATTATTGTTTTTATAGTAAAACTTGGAAACATATTTCGCCGTACGCAAAACAAGGAAACGCACTGAACTTATTGAAGTTCCGCGCGTATACCGACTCGGTTAGCGGTACTAAAAACACCGGCGACCCACTCGAATTTTACCGTACAATCTCCAGATAGGGTATTTGTCAGACGGGATCACTGGATATCCAATCGGTTTCAATTACGTTTTGGGTTCGGCAATCTTACCGGACAACAATCGATAGACTAATAATATAATATGCAAAAAAGTAGTATTTTTTTTTTTTTTTTTTACATTCAAACAGTTCAACCAATAGCACGCGACCGTTCTATTTTCGTGTATCGTGTCGCACACTCACAGACGCTTACTCTATTGGATTTCCCTCTAATATCATGCAATTTACTATCGCGATAGTAGATAGTAGCATCGGCTACTATCGTCGTAGTAGACCAGGTTTACGGTTCTTCTTTCGGTCCTGTTATCACGAGAACACGCTACTTCCGTCTCTGCCTGTCCTCCACAGCCGTCTCTTCGGCGTCCGCCACACTCAGAGTTATCTTAAATCTTCGCTTACTCTGCGTGTAAGATTATCGAGGTCCGGGATGTCGTTTAGTATCCGGTCTGCATCTCGTAATTCGTCCGTCCGTGTAATCCGTCCGAATTCCTTGCGTGTGCAGCCCGGCCCGCCTCGGACTAGTGGTTTTTTTTTTTTTTAGAATTTGTTGCTACTACACCCGTTTGCCCATACAATTGTTCCTCCACTTCCTGGTTTGTTCTTATCGTCCAATCGCCCGTTGTACGTTTTTCTTCGGTTCCGATTATTTTTAAGTGGATCAATATTTAACGTTTATAAACGAAACCGATTTGCGCTGCAAACAAATCCGTAATCGTAAAACACGCTCGTTACGGTATTCGTTTTTTGTTAGACGTATTATCAACACGACCTGGAAATATTGTGCTATAACGTTTACAATAGCATTATTGTCGTTTTAAAAAAAAAAATTATTGTTTTATATTCAAAGAAAAAAAAAACTAAACAAATTTACATTACACGTGTTTATACAAGTATTCTACGCGTGCAGTTATTTTATATTATACATTTGATCTATATGTATAATTGTATAGACGATTTTTTTTATTTCCTATTCATAATTTTTAGTTTATCTGAATGTATTATTACAATAATGTATATATATATATTAAAAACAAAAAAAATTATTATATATGGGTCGCTCGATCAATTATAATATATGTACCTACCGTAATAAAAAGAAATACCTATTTATTAAATTGTTAATATTACGTTTTTAAAATACGATAAAAAATTTTTGTATTAACAAATCGTCTACGTCGACGTTTTTCTTTAGTTTCTTCGTATTACGTCGAATAATTATTATTTTATACGTACATTTATTTTTTAAAATAGTACAATGTATTTCTATTGTTGTTCGTACTTGAAATAAATTATTCGTTAAGGGTACCCAATATTTTTAGACGACAAAGTAGCGGATGCCCAACGTTTCGGTTTTATGTTATAGGACGAATTATAAAAACGACAAAAAATCCTAAGGTTTAGAACGAAGAATTTTAGTTATGGACCAATTGCAAGTTAAAAAAAAAAAAACTTGTTGTTTTTGTTGGGCGTTTTATAGCCTATAAACCAACAATATGAAAAATGCGTTTTTATACATACGAGTAATAATAATTCCATTTACTATAGAAATAATTAAATCGGATATTGACGAAAAATACGAATTCCCTATATTATCATATTAATCAAACCGACAGGCCATGAGTGTAATATTTTTAACTTTAACATATGTACAATAATAGTATTTCTCTAGTAATAGTCGCCCGTAGCTCATATTTTTCGTCAAAGCTATTCAATAAGAATTTTTCGAAGAGTTTGTATTTGTCGATATTTCCTTTTTCCTTTTATATAAGATTAAATTTTTTATAGAAAAAAAAAAAAATCCGCTAAGGAATTGATAACTATTTCATCGTACAAAATATTTCGTGTTTATTTTTTATATTTTTTAATCTATATATATTATAGATGTATTTAGGTACGATGAAATTCTATTACAGATCGTTTCTAAAATGCGTAACATATAAGTGTTGTTTTATATCGTGAACTTGATGAATTGATTTTTTCAACGAAAAATCATTACATCTAATTGATATGAAAAAAAAAAAAATAAAAAAAATAGAATGGTTTTTGGCACACAAATTCTTAAACAAGACGCGAGCGTAACGACCGGCATTCGATTTTGGTGCGTCTTGCCATCACTTGAAAACCAATAACCATAGTTTTACTACGGTTTATTTGAAAAATTCAAAATACAGGAGGCTAGAATAAAAGATTATAATTTAATTCTAACGTGCGAGTAATATACCTATAAGTATTATAGACATAACGCAAGAGTATTTTCGTTTTTAGATTATAATAATATTTTTGTTTTTAATCAGTGTTACGTGTAGGCGGAAATCCGAAGCTTTAGGGGCTAAGTCCGACCTCGAAACGTACAAACAGAGAATCTATCTCGACTGTAATTCGTCATTATGTTTTTAAGAGACAGTGATCCCGAAACGGTGAATAGTGAATGTAATTAAATATTTTCACCGTTTAATGGTAAAATCAGTTTTACGATTGCGATCGCGTTACAACGATAGTACGGCAAGGATAACGATTTAAAACACACGAGATGATCTTTATTTGCGTATCAAACGTTACCGATTATCATTATGTGGAAACATTTGGATACTTATTTACGAACACTTAACGCCCGTGTTACAATCGCATTACAACACTACGATTTTTTTTTTCTTTTTTTTTTTTTAACATAATATTTACAATGTATTCAGCCCTATCGTGCGTTAAAACTCGGGAACAAAAGACGTGCATTATAGGCACCTATAATATCCCGTGGGAAATCCACACCCGCGACATAATTTCATAATTTATGTCACTCGGGCGAACGGAATCGTATATCATTACGTTTAAATGACGATATTATATATTCTTTTTAATCCGATCGTCACTTCAACCGCGGACAGTTTTATTTTAACCGTAAGAGGTGTGCATTTTAAAATGCAATATTTTTTTAATTTTTTTTTTTTTTTTTTTCGTATTCCTAGGTGTACACCGTGCGTGCGTGTAAAACCGAATAATATATGCGAAATTGCCGTTGGGGTTATTGTAATAATCGACGGTCTTGTATACCGGCGTCAAGGCGATCGCGTATAATTTTATCAACGGCCGAACCCGACGGGGGGTTTTTTTTTTTCGTATTTTTAAGTTTCAAAAAAGGCCGAAAATATTTTTGCAGCCTAACCTGACCTATGTCTTGTCGTCGCCTGCAGCGATTGAAATAACGCCGTATCGGAAAACCCGCACTGTGCCCCGAAAAACACCACCGAAATTTGATCGTCATCGAGTGATATAAATTAACATCCGATCGTGTTTATCGAATGATTATAAAAATGTTGATAACACGAATAAAAACGACCGTTCGCGATTTTCCAAACGCTACCGTCCGAATTGTTTTTTTTTAGACGACGATAATGTCCAGTTTGTTCGTCGTTACCTATATGAATATATTTACGCGATCAGCATTTTTCTGCTCGATTTTAGCATTTTCGTAAAATTTTTATTATATCACAGGCGTTTACCGTGGCTATTGTCTTATTTAATTTTCGGAATATCCAAAAAGATAACGTAGTGACATTATTAAATGTCTATTTATTTGTGGTTGTTTTTTTTTTCTTTCTTTTTTTTTTCTACCAATATCGTTTGAACAATTCATCGTGGATATATTTTAATTTTATTTTACAATGGACTTTATCGACGTGCGAAATAATAATAATACGTACGCAAGTATTATTTATTCGTACAGTCGACAGCTAGGGAGAATAACGTTGTAAAAAATATAAATAACAACGTTGAGTTATAGTATGGAAAAGTTGTCCGTATGCGTAAACGCTTTAAGTGTTAAAACTTCGAGACAGCCAATGACAGTTTTTTTTTTTATTACGAGAAGAAAACTCGTAAACAGATTTTGCAGACCTCGGAAAGTCCATTTAAATATGAATTCGTTCATGGAGTAGTTAATAAACACACAATCAAACCGAGTTCGTGGTCTGGTTTGGTTTTTCTTAATGGATTTGATTATTTCGAGCTCACGTTTATCGTAAATTGACTTCGAGAAGTTCGGTATATTATTCATTGGGTTTCAGTAAACTCACCTAGGCTCAATGACTTTATCGAATATCATATTAGATACGGTATAGTTTGTATCAGTTGATTAAATTAAACCGATGCGTGTAGTATTTAAATAATCGCACGAGGACGTCGCAGTGGAATTTAGCGTTTCTGCCGTTGTAACGGCGCAGAATTTAAAAAATCCGTATCACACACAATATTTGTAATATAATTACGCGTAAAATTAGGGCTCGTAAGTCCTTGCACTAAAACAAAAAAAACAATCGTTTTTATCTTAAATAAAATTCAGATTATTGAAAAATTAGTTTATAAAAGTTATATTTTATTTCATTTGATATTAATTCGAATAATATTTATTTGACTTGTCGTCAAAGCTATCTCATCTTTACCAGTATTGATTTTTTTTTTTTTTTGCAAACTGTAAAACTCATCAAACCCTTATCAGTTATACAAGAATAAAAATAAACCAAAACAAATAATACGACAAATAAACAAATAAATAATAAATAATAATTTCTCTCAATTCGTACGGAATATGCGCTAATAACTCCGGAAAATCGTGCCAGAAATATGCGGAAATATGCAGAAATATGCACTAGATAAATGTTGTGTTTTCTTATTTATTGTTACGAAACGGATTTGTACATTGCTTAGCATGGTTTCCCATACAGCAAAATAAACCTAAGAATGCATGAACATACGGGGCCTGATTGTAGCCAACTTTGTATTAATATTAGGCCTTTTTTTTTTTTTTTTTTGGTACCGGCAATACCCCCGCCTCCCGAAATGACCGTGACGCTCTACTTCGGGAGACGGGTCGCCATCATTTATTTAACAAAATGAACACGTACAAATGATACACAAAATATAATCCCGTATTCCCCTTCGACGGGGCGGGCTCACATTATTAGTGTACAAAGCTTCGCGTCCCTACCGGGAAATGGGCAGTAGCCAGGCCGAAGCCCACTTGCTGCCCTTACACTAGTAGGGGTAGACACTTCCTACCGGCCCCGCGGCCGGCGGTCTGTCGTCTGCGAGGCCGCGATCAACGACGGCGTCGAGGGCTCCGCGTTGCCGTTCGGCCGACTCTTTTTCCGCGACGACCGTCTTCTCTGTGAAGTCGACCACGGCTTTCCAACGATCTGGGAATTCCAACATGAGCGACACTAAGTCGCCTGGTTCGAAAGGACCGATCCTCCGGACCAGGTGCTTATTTTTAGGCCTAGCCGGTACCGTTTTTTGGTTACCTTGGTAATGCAATGAGCCGGGCCTGGTTAGCATGGCACACGTACAAAGGACGAATATTCTGCAGAGATTGACGAGGGTGAAGGTGTTGAATGTAGCTGTGCACAGGTATTTGATAAAAAAATAGCAATACTTTAATAGATTCACAAAACTAGAAACGTTGCAGTCCAGAGGTTCGGCCGCGTGGGTTCGAACAAAGTCCTTTTTTTTTTTTGAACCGGCAATACATCCGGCGGTGCGGGTTCGCAGTTAGTATTTACAAAATTCTTGTCCTACGGCGGGGATGAGCAGTAGCCGGGCCGAAGCCCACTTGCTGCCCTCCACATAGGCGAGTGGAGACCCTTCCTACCGGCCTACCGGCCGCCGTTCTGCCGACTCCTTCACCGCGACGACGGCCTCGGCGAAGTCGCCCGGTTCGAACGGACCAGGCGCTCACTTTTCCCCGTCAAACGCCTCGCACCGCATCCGGGTGTGGAGAGCGACGACGCTCGTCCTCCTCGCTGGGAAATCCGCGGTGAGAACACCCGGGGGACGGTGCCCGCCCAATCCGGCGATGGGATGATTTGAACCATCCGTGCCCCGCGTTTGAACATAGTCCGGCTAACGTTAGGCCAGAGCTACTAAACAACCAAGAATGACGTCGAATTTGTGATAGGCGGCCATCCCCGCGGGCAGCTGTTTTATCAGTCACCGCGTGTACCGCCTACCGCGAATATCCGGCGATTGAAAACCACTACCGGCCGAGTATTCGTTCCGTGAAATTTCAATGTTTCAACGGTGTAAATACACGAGCGACACGCGCAGTTACTATTGAAAAAAAAAAAAAAAAAAAAAAAAAAACGCCATTGTCGTGCACGGTTCGTGTTTAGCCGTGATTGGTACAATCCTAGTACCGAGTGTAGGAGTTGATTTCTTATCACCTCCCCTCCCCCGGCTCGTCGTCAACACTGGTTACTACCGAGCACTAACTTATCACTTTGGGGTGTGGGAAAGTAGGCGTGTCCCGAAAAATCCAACACGAACGCCCAAAATTATGTGAAATTCCCGCAACGTTTCGAAACTGTCCGGAGCCATTTCCAGACTATCGTAAGCCAACAACAAAGACCGCGGATCTCGAGATCCCGGGCCTACGTCGAACTCTGCTCGCTGGAGTATTTTTTTTTTTTTTTGGTTTTTTTGTTTTGTTTCGATGATCTGCCGCTGAGTGGGAAAGACTTACGGGTCCCCGAATTGGTTCGTGATGGATCAAAACGTTTAAAACCCACGACAGCCACACAAACAACATCGTGGAAATCGCTCGTCCCCGCGTTCCATTCGACAACTCTTGAGTTTAAGCATCAATCCCCCCCCCCCGGTATCCATTGGAATCCCCTAATGTCATCATCGTAGTCGGCCGGGTTTCCGCCGGCGCACTCGTATTTTCCCTAACAATCATTTTTCTCATTCGCCTCCGCTCTTATAACCCAGATACGAATCCCCGTCGTCGACAACCGCGATTCGTCTAAAAAAATTATGGAAATACGATTAAAAAAAAAAAATAAATATATTTATCAAAACAATGTCGACACATTATAAACACGTATCGCGATTTTTCCACCGAAATAGTACAAAATGGTAAACAATTCAAATATGAATTAATGAAAAACCAACAAATTTTGTGATAACGTCAGGAGAAAAAAACATGCTCGTTTTTTTTTATTTTTTTTTTTTTTTTTTTTATGTAACGTATCTTTCCCGTTAATGCCACATATATTTCCACCATAATGTATTTTCTCCAGTATAATATAATATATACGTACAAAAAAAAAAAAAAATAATATGTCCCTTTAACGTAACTATTTCTTTTGTATTATACTCCGGATTATTCCATTTGATCCCCGCCGTGTTCCATACTCAACGAACATCTATTGTATTGTACAATACTATTTACCTATATTAAATTTTGTCTACGAAATGTTTAATATTCTGCCCGCTATTGAACGGTTTATACACACGTCTGATTACCACGATCAATTTAATTTTTTTTTTTTTTTTTAATTTTATATACCTTCACTATTTTCGTTTTTAAACGAAATTCCACTGCGTCCCATAGTGTTCCCTCGAAGTCGGCCCGGAGGTTACCCTGCCTGAAGCGTGGCGTCACGTCTTTTTAACGGGCAATCGTATCGATACGACGTTGCCCGTTTGAAATTCAAATCGCAATAACGGTAAAGTTGAAATTAGAATAATATTTCCGGGTGCACCGAGTTGTTGGTGTTTTTTTTTTTTTTAATAAAATCCGGTAATCACTAATCCGTATAAGCAGAAAGAGGGCCACGAAATTGGCAATCAATTTAAATATACAACCGATAAACAAAACGGGAAACCGTTCAATATTTTTTTATAACTTAATATCGTTTTTAATCGTGCAAAATTCGGAATAAAAATTAAATCAAACGACTCGATTAACGTTAATGCCCGTCCTATATATTTATCGACCTCCGTCTTACGATCGCAAGAGAGCAAATTTACATTCAGAAGGACCGATTTTGTGCTGTTAGTTGTAATATCGGGGTGAATTGATCTAATATCGAACTTAAAGGTATAAGAACACAAGAACATTAATTTTACGTCGTTTTTTTTTCTGGATATTTTAAACTGTACGGTTAGGGATACGAGCATTTTTAAATTGTGATATTTTACATATTCGTATCTCGTTTAAAAGCGTCCTCTTAATTAAAAAAAAAAAAATGTTGATCCGAATTAATTATGGACTTATTCATGTTTCGTTCATGCCATTTTAAACTTTGAACGTTTATTTGAACTCGTTCATTTCGAGGTCTGATTTGTAGCCCGTAGAGAATTGTATCATTAGTCAGATGTACCGGCATCACGGAATTTAATTTATTTCTTAACTCTTGAGCTATAACGATGTTTTTTAGAAGAAAAAAAAAATATATTCGTAGGTATAACTCTACACAAATATTCCTACGTGCGGCTGACGAGAAGGCGATTTTACAGAACCGTTTAGTTACCCGTGAAGAGTTTGTTTCGCTGTCGCGGTTTTTAACTGCACATCTTATATTATAATAATAATAATAAGAATCGCCTTAATATTATTATCAAAATAATACGAAAGTTTATATTTTACGAATATTATTATTAGGTGTGCTAATAAAAAAAAAACGTAGCTATAAAATATAGAATATTCCGAACGGTCCGAATAATTTGTTTTTATATCTTCAATAAACTCTGCAAACCCCGCAAAGTATATATATATATATATATATTATAATATAAAACTAAACACATTCGCAGTAGGTAATGTTTGTCTGAGAAACGTATAAAAAAAAAAAAAAATATATTCCCGTAGGTACGAGAAAATTAGATAAAAATACTAAGGCGGTCAAACCGGCTGGTACGATAAAAGAAAAAAAAAACACGGATATATTTCGCACCATTTATGGGTGGGCCACTGTTGTAGGTGGTAAATTGAAAATATACGTAACACAGAGAGGAATTTAACAATTTACATTTGTACGCACCAATATACATGATATATATGATTGCTAACGAAATACGATGTTCGGTTATGCTAACCTATACCACAATTCAGTGATTTTTTACTTTTTTTTTTTTTGAAATTTGAACTTAAAAAAAACCTATTACATTACGGTCGAATTTTTTACTTTTTTTTTTTTTTTGTTACAATATAGTAAAACTTACGATGAACCGCGTGTAAAATTCTCGGACATTTCCGCTCGGCCAATACAATTTAATCCACATCAAATACAATAAAAAACCAATAATACTTAAAACACCAATAGCTCGACACAATTACCACGCCCGAAAAAGGCTAATATTAATATTTCGTGAAGAACTCGGAGTTTTTACGATTATTTTCAACTGAGTTTTGCCGTTGATTTTCCTGTTGTTCCCTGCGTGTTTTTTTTTTATCCAATTATTAAAAAAAAAAAAAAACTAACTCTTCAACCGCGTCGATTAGATTGAAAATTTTCCCATGAAAATCGGAACGAGATTTCTAGTGGAAAAGCGGGATCACGGGATAAAAAAAAAAAAAACCATACACATCTTAGTCAATCCAATACAATATTGGCTTCGGTCGGAATCTAAAAACGATTAAAACGATACGCGACATATTGTCCCCCGTTCTCCTCTGTCGTTTTAATGCGGCAAGTTATTCGAAACACTGCCGACCGAAATCACTTAAAAAATCAAAAGAGAAAAAACACACTTGCATCAGAGTATCGTATACGAGACAATTATTTCTATACGTGTGATGGGATTTATAATATCGGTTAAACGGTCGAACGTATACGAGTACTAGGAAAATAAATAATTATAATCATGTTTTATCATCACCAGGACGGCGATTTTGCCGATTCGTACGTATTTTTAAAAGAAAAAAAAATTTTGTTTTGCCAAACCATGTCGATCCGGTAGCGACTGGATAGGAAATCTGAAATGTGGTGCCTACGTTTATGGCGCTGCGTTTAAAACAATTGGAAACGACAAAAACTAAAACTTAATCTCTACCGGCGAAATACATTAAAACAGCGTTTAAATGTTACGTTTCAATGGTAACTAAAAAACACAGTGACAGAGTGACAAAAAGTAATCGAGTTACGTAACTTGTATCCGTGGTCAAAAAAGTGTTCCCGGACGGAATGACACGAAAAATCGGCACACCGGCACCTTAAAAATGGTAAAAAAAAAAAAAAAAAAAATACACGGTCCGACTTTACCGGTCGTGTACGGGCGTTTTTTTTCCGCGGTACGAAATCGGATTTCGCGTATAGGCACGCGGAATTTTTTTTTTGTTTTTGATTAAAAATTGTATTTCTTTGGCGCGCGTCTCACCTGTTGCCCGGCCTGCGGCGGTCACCGTTATTATTGGCGGCTGCCGGTTGTTTTCTACTGCCGTTTGCCGAGACGAAAATTTTGTCGGCGGCAAAAATATCAAAGAGACCCGGGACAGGAGGACGGCGTGCCGGCGGCGGCGGCGGCGGCGGCACGGGGGCGCGATTTATCCGGCGAGCGAGGTGCCGGGGAGAGAGCCGCGCGGCGCCGGCGCCTCCGATTTGGCGGCATCCGCCGCGGACGCGAAATTTTAGCGCGCCCAACACGCCGCCAGCGCCGACAGTCGTGCTCGTCGTTACCTGCCGGTCGGTCACGCCGCCGCAATCCGTTCAATTCGTTTTGTATATCGTCGCGAAACTCGTGTCGAAACAATTTTCTATTTTTTTAATTTTTTGATTTTGTCAAAATCGTTTTCGCCGTCCGATTTATCGCCTGCCCACCGTATTGTACGTATTGTAGTGATAACAAAAAAAAAAAAAAAAAAAAAAAAATTTATAAGGCACAGGAACTCGTGGTAAAACATAGAATTAATGCGTTTGAATAACGACCGAGAGGCGCGCCAAAATCCAGCGTGTTTTAAGAAATTTTTTTTTTTCTCCCCCCCTTTCTTTGTCGCATAGTATTATGCGATATCCAATAAAAAACGCGGCCGGATTTGGTCGGATTCAAATCGAAAAACCGCGCCGGCCGGCGGAGCCTTTCGGTCGGTACAATTATTCTATTATTATTACTATTATTATTGTTATTAATATTATTATTATTATTATTATTGTTATTAAAAAAATATGTTTTTTATCGCGCGGCGGCGGTGGCGGTTTTTTTTGCCACGTTTCCCCCGTCTCCGTTAACGCAACTGCGGTCTGTTTTACGTACGCTGAACTTGAAAAACGGCTCACTCGTTTTCGCGGTGGTTTTTCGGCGGTTCGGCGCATATTCGCAAGGGTTTCGCGCACACGACTCTATAACGAAATCGGCGATGGGTTAGCGGTGGTTTTTTTTTTTTGGTCGGATGACATTTTGTCGGATTATGATATTTTACCACGGCGGTGTTTTGTCGGATGCTCGTTTTACCCGTAGTCGTCACATCGTAGTCGTTATCGCGCGATGGCATTTTGACGAGTAACCACCACTCGTTATCTCGGTCGAGTGGTTTTTTGACGCCCTCCGTATTATTTTATTGACGCGGTTATATCTTCGACCGCGGTTATAATAGTGCACGGGACGCCTAGACCCGGGTTCTGTCTTATTATAATACGTAATATTTGTTGTTGGATTTTTTTTTTTTTATTCAGTTGACTGGGTAAAAATAAAAAAAAAAAAAAGCTCAAGTAACGAAAACCGTATTAAAACGTCAATCGTTCGCACATATCCATATTCATATATTTGTGTGTGCCGGAACTGAGTAAATCAACGGATGGTGTTCCGCCGGAATTTTACGAATTTTATAGCATAATTTTTTAATTTTGACAATTTCCGTTTGATTTTAGTTGCATATCGTACCCGACGCCGTAGTTCAAATTTTTTATGTATTTTAATCGTTTCAATATAATATTAGCCCGAGAAATATTGTAATTTAATAGGTTTTAGACGTTTGTCATCCGTGCAGATTCCCAACCGTTCTATTGACGATTTCGATAACGTCTTTGTCTTATTTTTATTAGCGGATTTTGGTACGTTGTCCGCACTCTAACGCATAATAACTGATGGTCGGGTGGTTAGGTTATCGCGATCGCGTTTATTCCGCGGTTAAATATACCGGGTTTAAACAAATTTTCTTTTTTTTTTTTTTTTTTTTTTTAACGTATATCGATAGTTTTCGCGGACATTTAAATAACCAAGTAATATATTTATACCCGAAATATTAATATACTTAGTGACGCCGCACGGGCGCATAATAAAATCGTCCAATATCGTACGATAATAAATTTTATCGCCCGGTACGCATTGTTATCATATACGTATATATGCCCCGAAATCCCGTAATCCTCCTCCTCCACCTCCCACCACCATGGCGTTTAAAACGAAATTTGAATTATCGACGTTGAATTTCATATACGAAATAAATACTCCACCTATACCCCTAAACCCCGGGCGATTCGTTTTCGACGACGCGGGCTCTATCCGACAACAAACAAAAAAAAAAAAAAAAAAAAAATGCACGGCTATGAATGCGTATTATGGTAAAAAATGACAAATAGATAACGCTATAGAGACAACTGTAAAGACGAATTCTCGGTTTGCCTTTTACCAGTTATTTTTTGTATTTTTTTTTTTTTTTTTTTTTTAAACCGTTGGCCGGTAAAACAATTTATACCGGGGAACAACGACGACGCAAACCGATATATATATTCATAATTTCGAACCATTCCGTTATAGGACCCGTTTTTTTAAGTTGAATTTCGACCGTTTTCCAATTATCAATAACACACTCATATTCGTGTATATTATGTTTTTTGTCAAATTCAAACATGTTGAAATTGTAAACGCATTCAACTTGGTTACGTTTTACGCTTACGCTGTTGTACATCGGTAATGATAATCATATAAGCGGCGCTCGGATTGGTTTTGTTTGGTTTTTTTTACGAATGTGATATGCCGAGTATGGACGGAAAACGTTTTTTAAGTTGAATTTAACTTACCGATTCAGAAAAAAATACTAATATACAAACTACTCTTCAATCCTATAGCTACTTATGGAATCCGCTTTTGAGGAGCTGCCAAAAATTCCAACTTAAATAATCTACAAGCATTTCAATCAATATCCCTCGGAATAATAACCAATGCCCCCTGGTATGTAAGTAATTTAACACTCCGTAATGATCTTAACATATCACCCATCTCTGATCAAGCCTCAAAATTATATAAACGTTTTCACAAAAAACTACATCATCACCCAAACCCCCTCATCGCCAATCTATCCACCATCGAGTTACCCGGTACAACTCGTAGATTAAAAAGAAAATGGTCCAGAGACCTTTTGTCCTAAAAAAAAAAAAAAAAAAAGTAATAATGGTCTATAAACTTGAACTCTGACTATTACTTAGTTTTTAGTGTATTCTTTTTTCATTAAAGTTTTTTTTTCTACCTTAACCGAAGAGTAATACCATTGGGGTTTTTTTTCTCTTATCACGTGAACTCATGTCAAAAACTCTTATTACTCAAATTTACTTATTGTATTTATTAAATATAGATTGTAAATAAACAATTTAAATAAAAAAAAGTTGAATTTCGACCATTTTCTAAATATCAATAACACACTCGTATCCGTGTATTATGTTTTTTTTTTTTTTCAAATTCAAACATATTGAAATTGTAAACGCATTCAACTTGGTTACGTTTTACGCTTACGCTGTACATCGGTAATGATAATCATATAAGCGGCGCTCGGATTGGTTTTGTTAGGTTTTTTTTTACGATTATGATACGCCAAGACTGCCGAGTATGGACGAAAAACGTTTGACACGGTTGCCAATAGAAATGCTAACGGTTTAAACGCGTGATTTTGCGTGCAAAACATCGATGTTTCACAATATTCAAAGTATTCGACGGCCGGTTTCGGTTCATGATATTTTTTAAGAGCATATTTCGCGATATTTTCCGGCATACAAATCCCAGTACGAACCGACTCGACCTTTTTATGCTCGCGGCACATTTTGACGGAACACTGCGGTAATAATGTAATAAGAAGGGAAAAAAATGCCATTTTTATTTTTATTTAATCTTTTAGTAACAATATATTATATACTTAAAAAATTTAACGCGATATTTGGCATTGTTTGTTTTTTGTAATTAGACTGATACGAGACGACTAATAGACGACAGTGCCTACTCTCATTTCTTCTTCTAGTCCTAGAAGAGTTTTTCACTTTTCTTAGTTTTAATATTTGCTAGCGTAGAAAGTCATAACTCGCAAAATGGGGGTGAAGTCGAAAATTTGCATCAAATTGATTAATGCTTTTGCTGATATTTTTGAATATTGTTTTTTCGTTGATATGTGAAATTCTTCAATAGATTCTTCAGAAAATTTAATTTTAGGACTACGATCAGCAGAAATAGATATAAGTTCTTCTTCTTCTTCTTCTTGTAACGTTAAGTTAAAACTTGAAGTACACAACAATGAAAAAGGATTTTGTATCCAATCGTAGTTCACTATCTCTATCTCTGGGAAGTATTTGTTGATTTTATCTTCCAATGAAATTGAATGCTCTGAAATGGCCGGGGCCAATGTTGTTCTAGCATTGTTTGGTATCAATGGAAACGTTTCGACATTATTTTCAGTAATTTTCCTTTTTACGTGACAATTTTTTTGTTTTGAAAAACTAAAATCTTGTAATCTGTAGAAATTAAAATATTTTCTTCGCGTCCTTGCATGTTAGTATTAACACGGTTAATATAATTGAATTTATCTGCTTATATAGCACACCATTTTTCATTTTTAAGTAGTTCGCAAAATTTCATGTTTCCTTCTGTGCTGTAAAATCCCAATAACTTTTCTTTTCGTTCAAACACTCGCATTAACCACTTTTTTTCTGGATAGCCATCTTACCTCAGTGTGCAATAGTAAGCATTCATGTTTTGTGTCCATGGCATTATAAAGTGTTTTAGATAGACGAGATTTCAATGGCCTCGACTTAATATCGTTTTCCATAGTTATAGTTTGATATAGTACAGCTTTTAATTCTTGCGGCAACGTCTTAGAAATATAGTGCGTTGCGATGTAAGGAGTAATGAGTATGAATTATATTTATATAAATTTGTTTTGCCAGTGTAATAAAACCTTTAATAGATCCAACCATAGGCGGTGCTCCTCCGTAGTCTGTACAAATTCCTACGCACATTTTCCGGGATATTATTGACTGTTTGAAATACCAAGTTACAATTTCAAAAATATCTTGGCTTTTTTCTGTGTTTTAATTATTCTTTACAGAACAAAAATTGATGATTTATTTTTATTATCATGAATAAACCGAATAAATCCTATTAATTGTGCTTTACCACTAATATCGGTAGACTCGTCAATTTGTAGGGCAGCATTTGTATTTATAAGACATTTATTTGCATTTTCTACTATATTCACTGGCATATCATTAATTCTTCTTCGAATCGTATCGTTAGATAGCGGAATTTTCGAAATTTCATTTGACGCTTCATCGCTGAATATTATTTTAACAATTTACTACATAAAATGTAAAATTAATTTTTATTCTGCTATCGAGTGTGATTTTGTTTTTTGAGCAATTAATTCCGCGACTGTATAAGAAGCATATTGTGCTTTGTCAGACACTGTAACTTTTTTCTCGAAATATTAATTTTTTTATATTTTTTTGATTTTTTGACGATAGTCATTATCAGTTCTATAAAATAATTCTGATCTTTTGATTCGAGATGACTATGGTTTGTAATTTGGTGTCGATTTAATTTACACGGGACCATTGGGCTATTCGAACGTTTTTCACCGCACACAACGCATAATGAAGAGGTTCTTCTTCATTTCCCGTCCAAAAAAAAAAAAAAAAAAACCAAAACATAAATAATTGTCGGCATACTTACGTATAACTTTAGGTTTTTTTTTACCCAATGGTTAGGTTAGCCGAGTATAATATACTCAAACGCGATTGGAAACGCACGGGCTTTTTTTTTTTATTATTATTATTTCGAGTATATTATGTATCGAATAAGAAATGTTTAATGTGACTTTGGGAAGGCTTTTGCCTTTGATTATAAAACGAGAATATTAAATCCGTCTGAGAATGTAAAAATAATCCATATTATGACGACGGTGGGAAATATACGATAATGAATTTTTTATGCGATGCGTTTAGGGTCCATATTATCAAAAGAAAATTACTTACCGTGTCCTGAAATATTTAAAACGGATTTTAACTCGTTCGTCATTCTTTCGCGGTCGTATACCTACTACGGTGGATATTATGTGCATAGGGTTTTTTTTGTTTTTTGTTTTCGAAATAACCGGTGTTGTAGAAAGATAAATTAAAAAAAAATGTCTATATAAAGAAAAAAAGATAACTTCTAAAATAAATATCTAGACAAAGACAAAAGATACGTAATAATTAAATTATCAAGATAATAATCGAAATAATCGGATACTTTTTGTTGAGATAAAACAAAAAAAAAAATAAAAACAAAGGTAATATTTTTCATAACGTACCAAATAATTAAGAGGTATTAAAAGTGTACCACCCATATACGGATGCACATTTAGACTAAAAATGTACTGGTGCGATTCATGTACCTCGAACAATAATTTATATACCATAAAAAAAATATTTCACCTATTGCTCCGATACAAGCATACACTTACGGTCAAATATGAATTATTCATATGAATGAATTGATTATATTTATCTCGGTCAAAAACACCGCAGATAGTGAACTTATACCCCCGTATATCTGGATAAGGTAAAAAAATATCAAATACATTTATCTACTATAATAGATTTGATTAATTTGATGACAAACCGAAATAAAATGGCCGACTAAAAATTATTAATCATACGCGCACTTATTATCTTATTCTCGTATACCTATACGTAACGGAAACCGTTTCAAAACTAAAACGCGGAAACGCGTTTAACGATTCCCATCCTCCGGCTAATTGGTTTTAACACCCGGAAATAAAAAAAAAAAAAATAAAAAGAAAACTTCACCGTATTATAATAAAAAAAAATATAAAAAAAAAAAATTATTCAATTTGTGCGCCGCAAACCGTACAGTACTACGAAGTGAAGGTTATTATTAATAACATTTTATTGGCGATGAGATTTTCATTAATTACATTCCTTGAAAACGGTTTCCGTAGTCCAAGTACCGTCGTCCGGACGAAATGACGGTTTTTTTTTTTTTTTGGTTTTTGTTTTTTTTTTTTTTTAGATTCCGAGCCGTATACCGATGTTTTACCCTACGACGTGTGCTTTTTACATTTTATTATTAATTTAGTCACGAATTAATACGCATTTCGATTCAAATTCATCAAAGCACGGTTTGACCGCGTTTCGTTTCGGGACCGTTTTTCGTTCGGGATGATTTATCGTTATAAACTTCCAAACTTCAGGTCCGCCTACAACGGCGGCCACGGTACGATATATATATTTTATTGTTTTTTTTTTTTTTTTTTTTACAAACAGATACAAGTACTTTTCATTAAATTGTCAAACCGTTCAAACGTGTATTTTTTTTTTTTTTTTTTTTATATATAATATAATAATAATTATATTCAACCGGAGAGTTTATTATATTGAAATGTTTAATAAATATTTCGCGAAATACTTAAAACGTACGATCCGCTCCGTTTAGACGTTTGACACTACACACAATAATATAAATTGTACACCGTTGGATATTCAGCGAGCAATTACTTTTTTTTTTTTTCTTTTTTTTTTCGAACATCTCGACGGAATATAATAGAAATAAAAATCGAATTATGAATTTTTTATTGATATATTCCCGTTTCGGTAACGGCGAATGAAAAAAAAAAAAAAATTTAATAATAATAATTAATAACGTTTAATCGCTCGATACAGAACGTTTATCGTAGGGTATTGGACATTCGGAAAATGAACACTCGCTTATTGGTCGTTCGCAATAACTATTAATGACGTCAGATAAAAAAAAAAAAAAAAAAAAAAAAAAAAAAAACGAATATCTTATTGCGTCTTAGGACCGCGAACACGCCCACAACGGCCGAAAACTAAAAAAAAAAAAAATCACGTCGTAATACAACAAATTAAAATAGTTGTAATGCAGGGCGATTTTTTTTTTTTCTATTACGGTTTACCTACGAAGATTTTGGTTTTTCGTCAGCCTTTGTACAGAACCGTTTGATGTACGTATTATATTTGCAATTTATTGTGTCGTAAAAAGTATTCACCCGTATGTGGTACACCACGAACACGGTTAAAATTTCGATTTTCAAATCCGATACGAAAAAGGGAATTGTTTTCGAAAAACCGTGTCGATAACGGCACAACACCGCCGCTGGTCGATCTACGTGATTGGCACGAGTTATAATTTTAGTTTAAAACGTACACGACCGGGCGGTGTGGCGGGGTCGCCCTTTTGCAATTCAAAAGTTTATCCCCTTTTAAAACACAATGCGCGACGGTAAAAATTCGAAAATGCCGTTTAAATAAACCGCCAACAGTTCGGTGTTGAAACAACACAAATCGGATATATACTTAAAATTATCCGAGAAACGATCGACGGTAAAAACAATCGCGCTGTATTCACTTCTTGGTTAATTTAACCACATCGTTCCGGAAATTCGTTATTTATTTCGATCCGCGTAAATTATTATGATAATACAGTTTCACTGTCGCGCGGGAAACTTTTTTAATAACTTTTTTTCTTTTTTTTTTTTTTTTGATTAACATTTTAATAATTATTTGTTTTCAACGGATTGTTCATCAATGATAATATTTATTTTTAATTGTTTTATAATTTGTAATACCCGGCGCCGCGAACACAATTATATTTA
The DNA here is from genome assembly GCA_956483605.1 of Tuberolachnus salignus. Lineage (NCBI taxonomy): Eukaryota > Metazoa > Arthropoda > Insecta > Hemiptera > Aphididae > Tuberolachnus > Tuberolachnus salignus. The sequence continues at coordinate 20,619,664 of OY101438.1, forward strand.
ATCGATAAGTGGGTGCCCGGTTTTTTAGGTGCGTAAAAGAAGAAGAAGAAGAAAAAAAAAAACCATAAAAATAATATAAAGAGCCGCTAAATAGCCGGGGGGAGTCTACGAGTAAATTTGATTTTCGGCAGCTATACACCGCCGACGGAGCGTATTTTATCGATTAATAAAATATACGCGATGATAAAAAAAAAAAAACAATTTAAAATTTATCACAAATCGTTTCTGTATAATCGCAATAATAATCAATAAAAAAAAAAAAAAAAAAATCGTCTCTTTAGTATAGAATGATCATTATACGGATACAATCGGGGCTATCCAGTTGTTTTTTTTTTTTTTTATATATCCACGGTACCCACCCGACCTAATACCGAAATATCCGTCAAGATTATAAAAAAAAACGGTTTTATAACGTATACGGGGTTAGGTTACAAGGCAAGCAGATGCCGGGACCGTACGGACAATAAAATTGCGGGCTCGTGATAAAACGACCACTCTGTATGTACCGCGGTGACACGCCTTCGCTCCGGTTTATCTGCAGTCTCGGTGCGACTGACCTAAGAAAGTTACTCTATATGCCCGTCGTACAAGGGAATCGTATTATTTCGTACGCGAAATACGGTTTATAATTCGTAATTAATCGGATAGGTGCGCATTAACCATTAATAATAATATACGCGTTTCTAATAAAAAAAAAAAAAAACGATACGTTAAATACGAAACGATTTCGGATTTTTTTTCCCTACCCCCCCCCCCCCGACTTCTCATCTATTTACATTTTTAGAGAAATATTGAATAATATAATCTATATATCTACACCGTGTCCGCCTGCCTATAATTATTAAAAACACTTAATCGTTTTCACGAAGCTCAGTCGGAAAATAAAAAAAATTTATCGAATCGGATAAAAATATTCATTATAATAAATGCGTTTTTAAATAGAAAAAAAAAAAAAAATTAATTATAGATAATTACCAGAGGGTGGAAAATTCTAATAATTATTATACCTTTATTACCTTTTAAGTCTTTTGTATACCTAGCCCGTCGCAATAATTATTATAATGATATATAATTAATCATAAAATATACTCATTTTTCAATTTTTTTGTTGTTGTTTTTTTTTTTTTTTCTATCGAACTTAAGCGAATATTTAATTAATACGTAATTTTTTTTTTTTTTTTTATAGTTTTTGTTTGTCATTAAAATTGTTTAACTCAATTGTTAACAGAATATATACCTGACCGGCTCGAATTTTTCAGTTAACAAAAACGAACGCAACTATTATAAATTTAATTATAATATTATTAAAAATTATAATATTTTTGATAGGTTAGGTTATTTATGACGAGTAGGTAAGGATGTAAACAAAAAAAAAAAAACCACTATTCACGTTTTTTTTTTTTTTTTTTTTTTTATTGTCTTAGTTTTAGTCTTGTCGATGAAAAATTATCGAAATCGTTATGTTTTGATAGGAATATTTATTAAAATTGACACCCTATACCAACGCGATTTTCAAACACCGTCGCCGGTGCCATTTATAATCGAACGCGAATTATGACCGGGATTATTGAATTGAGTACCAGTCGATTACCGGCAATCCATCAAGAAATATATTTGGGTTGTTTAAGCGTTTTACAGGAGACGAAACCATGTGTCAAAACTACTCTCAACCAGTCTCCCGAGAAAAAACCCGCTTGATTATATTGCATAAAATATGGTCGAACCGTTCACGGCGGTCTTATAAGTATATTAGTACTCACTCGTACGTTAAAAAAAAAAAAAATCGATATACTTACAAACAAACACAAACGCGTCTTGTCTCCGGAGTCCCGTCTAGATTCAAACGTATTACAGAACGTACACCGGACTCGTATTCGAAATCTAAAACTAGTCCGGCATTCGGATTCGACGTTAGCCGTTATGACGGCTGCTGATCATATTTTTTATCTATAAATATGCGAGGTGCCGTGTGTTCTTTATCGTATAAAACGAGTACATGATCAATGGATTGCTGTTCGGTTTATTGATTTTTTTTTTTTCGAACGGAACGAGGAGGGAGCCGTTATTTTTTACAATAACGCTCGCCACTCCGCGTCCGGAAAACGGTTTTTTTTTTTTTTTTTTCCCGGTAGTTCAACGACGAAGAACAAATAAAAATAACCCTCGCAGTAATTTTCCCCGCCTTCCACCGACTAAAAAACGCACAAACTATATATATATATGAGCAATACCTGACATAGGTACTGCTTTGTCTATTATTCGAGATGAAATTGCGGTACAGGGTCCAGGGTCTGGAAACAAAAAAAAAAAAAAAAAAAAAACGAGTAATATTTTAACGTTCCAGCGCGTGTATTCCCTAAGGCGTTTAAAAATGAAGTATATTGTTATTTGTTTTTTTTTTTTTTTTGTCGATCTAAACAGAGATTTGTATGGAAACTATATTACCGCTATAATACTTGCACCGAAAACGTGTTCGAGTCAACGTTTCATTTGCAATTAATCGTTAAAATACTCCGTAGGCGGTAAAAATATAAAAAAAAAAAACCAAATCACGTATACAATATAATGTTTTATTATATTCTCTGAATTTTCATTTGTCTCTTTGTGGGGAGGGGGGACTTTTTATACTAAATTTTAGTATAAATTTCCTAACGGAATTTAATGCTGTACGACAATTAAAACGTGTAAATCGCTTACGTTTCCCCGGTACAATAAACCGATACGAAATACACGTTGACTAAAAAAAAAAAAAAAATTATTAAAAAATATAATATTTCCTTTAAAAATTCGTTTTCGCGCGCACGTTAAAACCGGCAAAGGTTTTACCGTCACCGGGAACTTTGTAGGCGTCCCGTCGCGTTATTTGCTCGTATATCCTATCGAGTGGTCGATTTAATCGGCGACCTACTATCATTTTATTTATAAAAAACCGAAAACGTAGAAACACTACTCGAATAATTACAACTGTAATTATGAATGACATTACGACCGCCGCGCAAAACCAAAGCAACCCGTATGGCCCGGTGACGAATACGGTTTTGGTTACAGCCGGGTCAGATTCGATTAACGCGCGCGCGTATTTAAACGCTTTGGGAATTTTTACGCGATGGATTTTTACGGATTTCGCAATTTCGGACCGAGACTTTCTACCGCCGGGGCTTTTGCGCGGATCCGCCGTAGTTCACCGTTCTAAAATAATATTTTAGACAGACAAGGTACGGATGTGTACCTACCGAAAACCGCGACCGCGGGGTTCGAGTCCGCGCGGGTAAACCCGGCTTAATGTGGTCACGATGACAACAGCGGCTCGCGCTAAGTCGTTAATTGAGTCGAACGTCGCGCGCGCCCGGAGACTGTTTTGGCGTCACGCTCGCGGGAAGCGTTTCGCCGTCGTCGTCGTCGTCGTCGTCGCGCCCAGACACAAGAGCATTTTCGCCAATAACGATTACCTACGAGTGTTTCGGTATTATTATTATTTTTTTTTTTTTTTTTTTTTCCACCAGACCGTATTCGCATCGAACCGCCGGCGGTTTGCAGTCGTAAATTATTTAGCGTCTGGGTCGATTAAAATTGAAACGCCAAAAATGATGCACTTAAATACATTTTTACCAGACTTCGGACGGTGTGCGTGGGTTACCCGTTTAGTTTACGCGTGTATATTTGTGAAACATACGGTATGTGTTCGAATTGATACGAATATAAGAATACGTTGTGCGGGGCGATTGATAAAAAACAGATTTATTTTCGTGATGGTATACCCGCGTTTCGAGTAAAAAAAAAAATTTGAGTACGCCCAATTGCCAAAAAAAACCAAAGGGGCCCCGCTGCGGACCTATCGGGTTTCGCCAATGTCCCATACACAGTAATTTTTTTTCTTTCGATTTTAAATCTCTCGATATCTCTCTCCATTGTCTATCGCTGAAACGCGGCGTTTTGTTCACGGCTCGTGTCAATTGGGATTCGTAAATTAATAAAAAGACATAAAAACGTAACACGGAAATACCTATAAGACCACGGACGTCGTTATGCATTTACCGTTACGACCGAATCGATTTCAAAAATATTCTCTCGTTTATCTGCCCGGCCCATTTTCTACCGTTCGGAATTTCAGTATTTACGTTGACCTCGTTTAATCCGCGGAAATAAAAAAAATAAAAAAAAACAGTCGTATTAGGGTAAAAATATCAAACCGTGTACGATTTAATTGGTCGCGTCAACAATAATCGTTTATTAGTGGGATGTATATATATATATATGTAGAAAAATATATTTTTTTTTTTTTTTTAAACATCGGTATACGTACTCGAACGTTTTAAATTCTGTCCGCTGGTGTGTCGCCTGACTGGTCGAATAAAAATAAAACTTTTGAAATCACGGTTATTCGTTTGTAAATATTCCTGTATGATTTTATTTTTATTTTTTTTTTCACAAAACTGCAATGTATAAATGGAAAAAAAAAAAAAATATTTATAATAATTAATGTTAGTCATAAACTGGTACGGAATAAACGCGTACAAGTAATAGTGAATTCTTCGCCGGAAATCGATATTAAAAAAAAAAAAAAAAAAACATTTATATCTCGATGAAAGCTAGAGGTAAAGCATATTTGTATTTCCTTGCTATACTTGTAGGACCATTATGTCGGCAATCGTAAGTGCATTTTCGATTTTAATTCTAATTAGACCGATCTTTACATTTTGATCGGAGTGTATAAAATCAAAGTAGTTTCGGGAAATTAAATCAAAGCAAACATTGACTTCGAGCGAAAATTAATCAGACAACGTCCAATAAGCCAAAAGGGATCCGATCTGGGAAAGGAGAAATAAATATTACACGGTTTTTTTTCCCCTTGGTAAATACGAATAATTAATTTTTTTTTTTTGTTTTTTCCTACCGATTTTTGATTAATCAGTTGTTGTCTGATTATTTCGTTGAGCAAACGGTGTAAACGCTATGTTGTCAATAGGGATCTATGCAAGAAAAATTATATTTTAACGATTGTCCGGTAGCTATTGTCTTTTTACGTGTCTCTTTTTGATCACGCCGCCCGTGTGTTTTTTAGGCTTTTCGTGTAGGCAATTTTTGCGCGAACCATTTGAACAAAAAAATTAACATTTATCAACTCGAAAATAATTCCGGTCCGCTGTGAAATCAATTTACACGTAGTGACGGGCCGTTCTCACGATCGTGTATTTTGTTATCGTGAAATAAACTTATTTTATTATTTTTTTTTTTTTTTTTTAAACAGTTTTGCGCGGATTAACTTTACCATCTCTGTAATTATAGTCTGACATACCAAAACGTCTGAACACATAGTACTTACTTCATCTTATTCCGCGCACCGTGCGTTTTTTTTTTTGTAAAAACAATATAAATACAATTAAACATTAAGTTTATTTGATTTTTCGTTTATTTATCGAAAATGATTTATTTAAAAAAAATTCAATTGCGCGATCGACAAAAAATTAACGCGCTGCCGCACGACAGATCTGTATCGCGGAGTTTTTCTACAAATACGAAAGAAATATACGGAAAGTTTGTCTCGCGTAAAACATTTTTTTTTTTTTTTTTTTAATATTATCGAATTACAGATGGTCGCGACGCCCAAATTTCAATAATAATAATATTAATATTCTCCGTATGAATTCACCGCGTCGACCTTAGGGACTTCTATAGCTAAGAATATGCCGCAGAGTATATTTATTTTATTATTTTTTTTTATTTATATCATAACGTATCGCGGGCAACAGAATTAAAACGTATTCCATCACGCCGCGGGCGTGTCCACACAAAATGATAATATTACAAAACCAATTACCAAAACAAAAAAGGGGTATAATAAAAGAGATTCGATAATAAAAATTTGAAAAAAACCTTTTATTCATCGGCGCCCTTGTCACCGGCGCACGTCCCGTGACGCGTGTATCAACGGATAAGAATAATAATATTAAAAAAAAAAAAATAAAAAAAAACCAGTAGGTAACAATAAAATGTAAAAATCCCCGTCGCATAAACATTTTGCTGCCGTGTAACCCGGCCGGGGTTTTTGTTATATTTTATTGTCGCAATCGGGCGGCGTGCGGTGGTTATGATTTAATTAATATGAAACCTTCTTTTTATCTACACGTATATAATTTGTTATAATAAAATAATTTTAACTAGGCACACGTCACGCGAAAACCACCGACCGGATTATATTTTGGCTTTCGGTCACGCATAGTGTTTCACGAGGAACACGTCTGGCTACGTTTACACCCCGAAATCGTCCCCCGGACGAGGTGAAGCGCGCTTCATTTTCGGTTTTGTAATTTAAAAATGTATTTATTTTTTTTTTTTTTTTTTTGTTAATTTCCGGGTTACGAAATAAAAACAGTGATTATTACTACTCGATTCGGCGGCAGTCACGGCCGTAAAAATACCGCTTTTTTTATTATTATTATTTAAAAGGAGATCAAATGAGATGACCAAAAAATAAAAAAACGTAAGCGTTCCTTTTTGTCAGGTATGTCGCGGTAAACCGCGAATGGAATGGTCCGGTGAAATGGGTAAGAGTGGGATGGATAGGTGACTGCGCGCTCGGGAGTTAAATTTTTTACGGGCATACAGCTAGTGGTATATAGTAACAATGATCGTACAAAGTTTTGATAAAAAAAAAAAAAAAATAGAAAAATAATAGGATAACGACGGCAATAATAATCGGCGTAGATCGTACGTCCGTGCAACAATCCGTCGCGTGGCGCTCGGTTATAGACTCAAATGATCGACGAGATCATAGACAAATAAATAGATAAATCCGACGTTTCTCTGGATAGTTTAAACGTCCGTTTGGCGATCCGATTGCCCCGTCGGATTGAATACAAAATGTGGAATATACGCGCCGATTAATAATTATTGTGCTTTTTTATCGGAAAAAAAACAATATAACGATTGCCAAATAACACTACGCACTAACAGGAACACATATTGTGTAGCCATACGCTATTGTATTATTTAACTTCTGTTTTTATGTAAAACTTGTGAATTTATCTGCCCCTCGATGTTCATCCCGATAAACTCGTGATTTTTTTCGTAATACTAAAAAAAAATATTGACTTATCATGTGTGAACCGACCCTTGCAGGGCTTAATTCGGCGATAAAACGAAGTAGGGATCTTCCACTTGTTTTTAAGATAAAATGTACCATCGAGATTGGATTAAAACTGTTGGGAGGCATAAAAAACCTACACGCAGACCATCACATTAATATATTGAACGATTGATTTAGAAAAAAAAAATAAAAAATTATGAAATCATTAAATTGTTATTTCAACGACAACGCGTAAATATTTATTTAAAAAAATAAAAAAAATAAAAAAAGTCGGCCACTTAGAATCGATTACTGACCCGCTGTGCGGCTTATATATCCGAACCCGTGAGCTGTTTTTTATCGTTCATACAAAAAAAAAAAAAAAAAAAACTATATTACACATGTATAGTAAATTATTTTGTAAATAATTTCACAGTGTACATTGTTATTACAACTGCATGACGTATTAAAAAAAAAAAAAAAAAAACCATATAAGTTTCTTTTCATTTGTATTCGAACCGCGTGCACGCGGCGCTTGCTTCGATTTACCCCGCCTGGCGGCCGCACGCCATTGATCGCAAAAATAAAAAGCTGTATATTTTTCTAAAAAAAAAAAAAAAATATATATTGAAAAATCAAATCGGACAATAAAAATTTCCGACGGAAACGTCCGTAAGTAATATAATTACGGAAACATTTCAGCTGCCACCGGACTCTAGTAAATATGAGGACATCGCGAAACTGCCCGTGGGGTTTTTGCAAGTCCGAACACAAACCGTGTTTTACCGGGTTTAGTGGCAAAGGGTTTTTAATACTCGTCCGGCGACGTTCTCGGAAGAAACGTGCCGAATATTGGAGGTTTTTCAACGGTCCCGGCGGTTTGTCTTTCCAATGTGGCAAGCGGATTTCCGTTTGAAATACTCGCGCCCGATATTGTCTTATTGTCGGGTGGGCGAGCTGAGAGGAGGGCTGCGTATTATGCGACTCGGACAATTTCGTAATCTCTCCAAGACGACCAGAATTCTATGCGGGAGAAAACATTAATAGCCTCCGCGCGCTTATATATATATAACGTGTAATCTGTCTGACGATGATTTTCGATAATGGCAATGCCGGTTTTTTCTTTTTTTTTGAGATGAACATACTACAGGGTGCGGCAGAGCCGACTGACGAGTTTAATGAGGTCATTAGCCCGTGACAAGATAGGAGCAGGCCCCTTAATATGTGGTACATTTTGAATTGTACGGTAATGCCGTTTTTATTGGTAATCGGGGTCTGGACAGGTGTACATTCGTGGTTTGGTCGTACGTGCGTATTACGAAAATAATCGTTCTGTGATCGCTACACAAAGGGCTTTTCGTATTCCATCTTCGGGCGGCATTCCACGTGCTGAATCTTATCCTTCTGCTAACACTATCGGCATTTGGAGGTACCCAATGTAGACTTGGACACGGAGCACCCAGAACGGTAAGAACCTCCGAAAATGTGCAGTCGGTTAGAGAGTCAATTGAGCAGTCACCAGGACGCTCAGCCCGGAAACACGTTGTAGCTTTGGGAATCTCAGACCGTTCTTCGGGGAGAATTCATATTCTTGCTGGCCAGCATGGTCCGCAGATTTAAGCATGTGTGACTTTTTCCTCTGGGGCTACCTTAAGGATAAGGTTTTCAGACATCGCCCACATACCATAGAAGAAATTAAACAGAAAATCACCGTGGAAGTCGAGGCCATACCAGTCGAAATGTGCCGAGAATCATATGAGAGCTTCAGAGATCGTCTATAACAGTGTATCAATGGCTGACGGCCGCAATCTTGGAGATACCGTTGCCGGTGAAAACGAGTCGTTGAGATTTGAACATGAAATTATAAGATTGCAGGGCCGCCCCCGACAAATGTTTTAGGTAAAATATTTCGCGTAGTTCAGCTAATCCCGGCGTATATCGTCTGTGTGTTTTAACCGTGATGCCACTGCCCATCTACGTTTCGAATCAGTTTAAAAAAAAAAAAAAAAGTATTTTCTTTTTCGTACACGTACGATTACGCCATGGGTTTAACAACGATTATCCGACCGTAGGAGGTTTCGGGTCAATCGGTCCTAATAGATATTTTATTCCAGGGGCCGCGGGACCTTTTAGACCGTCGCATTAAGACACGCTCGTTTTTCTTACCGTGCCCGTTTTCGGTGCCGGTTGTTCCTTCTGGGATCACTGGATTTTACATCCATTTCGTTTGCCCGTGTGTTTATATTTTAACCGACTATAGATAACCGACAGTGCCAGTCCCGTAGGAGGCGCGAAGGTATCCTGCCGGGTAATGCCACGATAAAGAAGCGATTTGCAATCAATTGAAAATATTTTTTTTTTCTTATTTTCTCATCGTCCGCGGCACAGACAAAAATTATGCCACGGGTCGATCACCAAAATTCGCCGTCTTGGTATTTGACGGCCGAGCTTCGGACAATCACAGTGGCCCCACTAGTGCTACAACTGGCTATCCAGTTAGTCTGTTCGAAAAGTCTCAGGACAAATGAGATTACGGCCATTCTACACACGATAACGTTTCAAATTGTAAATAGATTAGTATTCCCCGTGAATTAGTGGATATTTTAAACAAAATCCGTTATCTTATCTCAATTTGATATTACACGTGGTTAAAACCGGTCAGTATTTTTCGTTGGCCGTTTTCGACACGTCCGAAATTAACGCACGACGCGTGTGCATCTAGTTTCGCTCGAAATTTGGTAACAAACAATGATGCGACGGAAATGACTAAAACCGCTGTTTTCGAGACGATTCATTAAGTAGTTCCGTGACTTTCGAGTGTCTTAAACGTTTCGGAGGCCAGTCGACGGTCAACTAAAGACGATCCACGATCTGGAAGACCGTCAAAAGTCATCCAGAATCGATTGTGTGGCGACAATTTGCGAAAAAATGCGAAACGGTTCGTGAGTTAACAAAGGGAATCTCAATTGAGTGTGGTCGTGCAATTTTACAAGAAAATGTACAGATGAGGCGAATCTGCCAAATTCTTTTCGCAATTGTTCACCACGACAATGCACCGGCACGTTTAGCGCTGTCGGTTCGCGAAAAAAATTGCTGTGGTCCCGCGGACTCTGCCTATTCTCCGGATCAGACCCCGTGTGATTTTTTTTTAGTCATTTCTCAAGACTAATATGTGCGCTTAAAGGACGACGATTTCGAGATGCAGAGGAAATTAAAGCGAACGCGGCAACATAACTCATAGGTTTGACTTTGGAACAGTTCCTAAAGGACTTTTGAAAAATGGCAAGATCGCCGGGATCACTGCATATCGTCCGGAGGAGAATGGTATTTTTAAGGAGATATTTTTAAATAATGTGTAACTTCATTTTTGTAATTATTAAATATAAAATCCTGGTATTTTTTGAATAGACCTCGTATATATATATATTTTTTTTTTCGTCAATTTTTTTAATATGTCCCTAGGAACGCCGATATCGTGGATGGCGTTTGAAGGGTAGGAAAGTCCGGATATTTTTCCAAGGTTTCCGTAATTCAGTAGGTGGCGATTTTAAAATCGTCTGTTACAATTGTGTTTGCATGCACAAACGGTGAAGTCAATCGATTGAAACTCTATCGGGATAGTTAGTAATTTATTATTAATATTTATTGTCGAGAATTATCTTGATAAATAATTAATTATATTTCATCTAATCCGGTGAATTGATAAAATTGGCCATCTTATCGTTATCCTCGGTGAACTATATGGCCTAAACTAATATGTCTAGCTACACGTTTCCATTGGTATTACTATGGCGTGCGTGTTTTTATTCTGTCGTGATTATGTTTGATATTGTGGCGGAATAAATAAATTTAAACAAACGTCGGACAATAGTCGAATAGGTTTATTCGGTTTAAACGAAAAAACAATTGAGAAATGTTTTTTTTTTTTCCTTTTTTTCGTCGTCCGGATAATCTCGTGCGTATTATCTTTGTCCAGATAATAGTTTAGATACTTTTTACAATGTCTTGTCTCGATTAATATCCAGCGATCGTCGCGCAACGGCCCCGAGTTAATATTTTAACGATACGTTCAAGGTCGAGGATAGAAAATTTGATGGTAATTTGAGGGATAACTTGGGGGGGTGGCGGCATGGGTAGCGGGCGAACTGGGGAAGGCATGGGTAGGGGGCGCGAGTAGGCGTCGAACGGTCCGTCGCGGGACCTCCTTAAACGACCGCCGTCGCCACTGTCGTACGGCGACACACCGCGTGGCTCGCCGCCACTACGAATTCGTCACTGGTTTCCGGTCGAACGAACGCGCGCAACTCGCCGGATTTTTCGCATCATAAATCACGTTCGCCGAGCGCACTTATGGGATTCACCGCCGCCGCCGCCGCCGCCGCCGCCGCCGCCGCCGCCGCACAGCCGTCACCCTCGACGGTTACGTCAAAATAAATAGACGGGGCACGTTTCGCGGTGTACCGTCGGCGTAACGCCGCCGTCGCCGCCGATTCGTCTCCCCTTGAAATGACACTGAAATACGATATAATATATTATTACACCGCCGACCGTGGTGCCGATGCGAACCGCGCGATTTTCTCGAAACGCGAATAATAACACCGGGCCCCCGGTGTTTAAATACTCGATGTCTCGATGATTACCCCCCCCCTCACCCCCACCACCCGGGTTCCGATCGTTTTCACAACCCGCGCGCGCGAAAATTGAATTTTAATCGAATTCGGGCGCGCAGCGGAGCCGAAACCGGACAAAACCCGGTGGTGGGGCCGCTAGAGCACAAACACGGTACGTTTCGTAACATCCGTAATATTAAAATTATAACGCAATCGACGATATTATAACTATCGTGTGATTTACGTGATTTGCTAAATAAAAAAAAAACGCACGTTTAAATCCAACCGTAGCCGTCGGTCGAATTAGTTTCATGATGATTACGGTTCGACGTTAAATATTACGATTCGTACCATCGCCAGTGGTGTGGTTCTCGTATTGTCGCGATTAGGTTTGTCTAGGTCGGTCCGTTTCGGCTCGTATATCGGAAAATATGGCCAAAATACAAAAATGTCCCGAGGAAAACATAAAACAGTATAAATAATAATAATAATAATAATAATGATATTTACCTCTGGCCGTTTTTTTTTTTTGTATTTGGTCGTATTTTCCGAGATGGCGTACGGACATTTTGCCCGCGGTCAATTTCTGATAATAGACGATAACCGTCTTGTCCGGCCGGGGGATAACAGTCCGACAAATAACGATTTTATTTATCGTTAAATTAACACCGGTGGGTTTTCTCTGCGGTCCGATTACACGGACGTCTTTTGCGTAACGCTGGAAAGCGCAAATTGTATATTTTTCCATCTCACGTAATATATTCCCGCCGGATACCGGGGCCGCGAGGCAACTTCTTGTACGAATAATCGACACCCACACACCGCCTGATAGAAATGAAATCGTTAATTTTCGGACTGTCCGTTGACCGCGACTCGACCGTTGTTCGCAGTAGGAGGTACCCGGGAGTTGTTGACCGACAACCGAAAAAATAAAATAAATTTACTTACGATGCACAGACTTGCGTGCTGGTAACTTGGCACGTAAACGCCGCGCGCGGTCACCGTACCGTAGCCTGTTCCGAGGGACCGTGTTCCCGTTTTACTGCGCTCGACCGGACCGGCGGAAACGCGACAAAATGCGATCGTGCGGCCGCCGCGACTAACGCGAGAGTTCGTGACGCTGCGTTCCTGACGGCCGCGACATGGCTATCGTCCTGTCGGCCAGATCCAAGGTGATAACGGGCGGCGCGGTGGCTGTGGCCTGTCTGCTGTCCGGCCTAATGTTCTGCAACCTGTTCGGGTGGACCAACGATGACGGCGGCGGTGCCGGCGGAAGTACCGTCGGCGGCGGTCACCCGCCGGCCGGAGTGGTCACCAAGAAAGACGCGGCGGACGACGCGTACAAGAAAAACTGGTACCCGACGTCGTTGTACCTCTACCAAAAGGTTACGTTCGTAAAACACTAAATTGTAGATTATTATGTTACTCTTGAGGCACGTAGTGCAGTAGCGTGAATGGTTTTTTTTCTTTTTTTTTTTTAGTTTTAGTTTTAGTGTTATTTTTTTTTTACAGGTTTACCGCAGGTATACAAATCGGTCAGGGCGGTGTTTTAGAGTAATTGTAGTAAAGCTTTTTTGCATTTCCTCTCAAACGAAATCCCCCCCCCCCCGAACGTGTACTCGTAATATTTTTTATATATTTAAATGTATTTGTATAAAAAAAAAAACCCGGAACGTCAAAAACGTTTTCGACGATTATACGTACGGTTCCGGCAGAGAGTAAATTCGAATTCTCTCGCTGGCGGTAAAACTATTAAAGATTATTGGCAAGCGTCAATTTTGAGTGTGCCGGCGTCAAGGACCGATGACCCCCGAAAGCCCGCGGTCTTAGAAAACCGTCAAGAATTCGTGACAAAAGACAGTTTTATACGCGGATAGGTAAATGATATTTACTTACGGTTTTACAGTTTTGTACCCAGTAACGTCCGGTGGTCAGAGCGAACGGTGGTTGGCCGCAGTGAAACACTGTGCCCCAAGCCCCTTTTATCGGTTTACCAACGGCCAACAGTATCCGACTGACGAGTATGGATAATATTGCCGTATTAATGGGGATTTTTATTTTTCGCCTCGGTACAACGGGAAGCGAAAGGGGCGGTACGACGGGCGCAATCCGTACCACAATTCCGAGGGACATACAACGCCGATGGAACCGTACAGCTCGAGGGACGTACCGTAATATAATATTCTATAACGACTTCCTAACGAGCTTCCTCTATCCAAAGTCGGACGAGCAATCGCTACGGTTAAACAAAAATTGTTTTAAAAAAAAATTAGTGTTTCAATCTCTCGCGGAACGGAAACCGCGCGGTAGTACTACTGCTATAAATAAACCAACGCATTATAAGTACACCAAACCGGAACCAAAAAACGACATTAATTTTTATAATAAAAAAAAAAAAAAAAAAAAGCAGAAATACTCGAACCGTTTTGTTTCTGGAATAATATTAATACCGCTTTTGCAGTTTCTTTCGGACGCGGCGTTATTACTCTTAGTTTAAACTTTATTGGATATACCACGCTGCGGCGCCATTATTAGTCACTACGGACTTAATTCCGGGACGCGGCCGTGATTCACGACGTCGTTGTCTGCCCTAAAAGTGTTTTCGGGAACTCGTTCAAAGTTATTGCCCGGGTACCGTACAAACGTGCTGGGATCCGTTTCGGTACCGGGTCGTTTCCGGTCGGTCGAATTGGTTTTTTTTTTTTTTAAAAATTATCTATCGATAGTCTTAACATGCGTACGTCGTGATGGCGGGTCTCGACGGGTCGCATCCACCGTGTCGCAAAGTCAACGTCGTCCGGTTCGAATCCGACGACCGCCGCAGACGGTCGTTTTCGTTTGCCAATTTTTTCATTTTTTTTTTTCCTCCTGTTTGTTAGAAACGACTGGGTGCCGAACGAAATTGCAGTACGCTAATACGCTACGGGGGAGTACGTATGCGAGCGATCGTATCAAAATATTAGAAAAAAAAAAAAAAATCGGAGGAAAACAACCCGGATATTAGATATTCGCGTAAAAAACAATACTCGAGACCGGGGACGCGGGGATTGGCGTGGTACATTTTTCGACCCGGAAACATCGTTAATACCGTCCCTCCAGACGATTATAGACATTATAGATATTGCACTATGCAATAACTTTTTTTTTTTTCTTTTTTCCAATTATTAAACACAACACACGGTGTTTGCGCCTTTTGCGAAAATTTCGTCCAAAACAATTTTGTCTATAACATAAAAACAATTCAAATCTAAAACGAACGTCTAAAATGCCTATAAAATAGCTAGAAATCTCCCGAATGTTTTCTACGCCTAGAAACGACCAGTATAAATATTCAAAAGAGAATTTCACGTCTCTACTATTATATTTTTCACCGAATTACAACAACGAAAAAATGATATCAAAATAAAATAACAGCAACCGCGATTGTCGTACGATTTATCCGTACGGTTACTGGCCCACCCGGTGCCCTTTCGGCCCAAAATGGCTCCGCTCAAGACCGCACAGCCGTCCGAAATAAAAAGACGCACTACTTTATATTGTTATGATCCGGAATGGGAGTGGATTGGGAATAAAAATCGAATAAGAAAGGTCGGGCCGAACGATGAATATCAAGACAATAGTAGTTTATGATCAAAACTAGGTTTTTCCGTTTTTTTTTTCTTTTTTGTTCGACGCCTTCGTTGGTCGTTACGTTAACAACATAACGGTTTTATTTAAATTTCGTATAAAGCACATTTTATTTGACTCACTATAGGAAAGCTTTTTTAAATTAAACATTTTAACTGATTTCGCGTATCGCATATACCGTACGTATCGTATAACATTAGTTCGTATTTTCACTACGTGCAGCGCTGGCCGGACGGTCTCTATAAATTTATAACGCTCGACGCTAAATAATACTAAAGTAAAAAAAAAAAAAAAAAATGTCATTAAATCGATCGGAGGAATAAAATGTTGGACTATCCGAAATTTTTTACAGTTACGGTCTCGTAAGCACCGGACAAAGGTGGCCCGTTCACAAAAATACATTTCCCCGATGGACTGAATTCCCACGAGAGGATGAAAAAATCAAAAAAAAAATTTAAATGATAATTTACATTATACTTTCATCGTGTATAGCATAACAAATTTATTTCGGACGGACGCTAAACAATACTTTTATTAAAAATCACGATTCGGGTCTCCGGTCGGTCAGACCGTCTTTGCAGGTTACTGGTAGCCAGAAGCGGATTGGAAAAAAAAATATTCGGCCCGAGAAAGTACAAAATTACCGGTCCAACATATTAACCCGAAAATTGAAACTTTAATTACGCGTAATATTTATAAATATATTATTTTTTTTTTTTTTTTTAACATAGCCGATTTACTAATAATACTAATACGAAAAACGATTTAATTTATGAATTCGTTTTGCTACAGATATTAGATATTTCAATATTTGTAACAAAACCCAATAGGTTACAGTAAATCCGGGTTGTCCGGAAAACCATAACGAGTTGTTTGAAATCCGACTAGTATACACGGGCGTACCGCGTTGTCTAAACACCGAATATATTATTTTAGTTTGAAGGGGGGTTTTTTTTTTTTTTTTTTTTTTTTTTGCCACGAACTATTTAAATAGTAAAATAACTATTTGTTGTAGCGGTCGGCCCGGAAAATTTCCGAATTTCCCCGGGCCGTCCGCCCGCCGGTACCGCCAACACGCGTATAGGTTGCATAGGTTCGGTTAGGTTAGTTTTTTTTTTTTTTTTGAAACACAAACCGTAGAATTAAGACCATTAGTTTGTACGTTTTTAGCGAATAACACCGTAGAGTGTGTTGAGAATTTTGATTTTTTTTTTTTTTAATAAACGACGCGCCTACGGGCGAAGGATTAGGAGTTCTCCCGGTAGGTTGCGATACCACAAAAAAAAAAAAGAAAATTAAAAAAAGGTTCGGTTAAAAGGCGAGGTTACCCGTACGCGTACGCGGAATTGTTATTATTATTATTATATAATTCGTTCGCGGCGTGTTTCAATTATTAAACTAAATATTATTACGTTTTAAGGTCTCGTCCGAAACAAACTCGCGCGTAAATCGCTGTAAAAATATTGACTCGTGTACTACAGGAGGTATGTGTACGATTTATTTCGTGTAACGTGTAACATCCTCTCGGCAAACCACACCCGACGTTGTTATCAAACGCGGACCTCGCACAAAGGGTGTTTACAAAAGGACGCTCTTTTTTAAAAACGCCAAAATAACACAAATGCCAAAAATTAATTATTTAATCAAAAAACAAAAAAAAAAAAATGACATCATTGGAATCGGGAGAACCTCCGGTTTACGTATGAAATATTATATCATTCATGTGACCTCTCCCCTCTCCCCTCCCCCCACTGTTTGCACACTGTCACGCGGTTAAGGAAGTTGGCGATTACTGCCCTACAGTTGTCCTTGGTGAGATCCCGGATGACTCTCTGAATTTCTTCCTTCAAATCCGTGATCATGGTGTGAGGTTTCATCTCGTGCACTTGAGACTTCACAAACCCCCACAAGAACAAGTCGCTGGGAGTAAGACCTTGCCGGCCAATTTTGATCTCCTCGAAATACGGAGACGACGAGCTGTCTCCGCATAAATGTCGCCGCTTCCGCAAATTGTTTTCACAAATAAAACACGGATCTCCACAATTAGCTGTTCCATGGTGATCGATCAAAAAAAACTAAGCAGGGAAGAATAAACCGGAGTGATACTAAATAACAGATATCATAACAACAGTGTTACCAACTGAACCACAAAAAAATGACGGCCAATTCAAAAAGAGCGTCCTTTTGTAAACACACTATATAATATAATAATAATAATAATAATATTATTAGGTATACGTACTATAAAAATGTTGGGGTTTATAAACGGAAAACGTCCTGAATCACAGTTGCGTATCGTTAGAAAACATCGACAAAAAAAAAAAAAACAAACAAACAAACAAACAAACGCCATCGCGTGTATAATTATGGCGGTTGCGCCGCGTTTTATTGCGATTCGCCCGCCGGTTCGGAATTGTTCGCCTTGTTTGCCGTCTGAAAATCATTCATAGTTCTGTGATAAAAAAAAAAAAAAAAAATCCCGGTTAACACATAAAACGGCTGCCTTTGTAGCCCGTCCGCGGTGTTCGCGTCGGCCAGGTCGCCGTGCAATTATTATTAAAACGAATCGTCAATTTTAAAAGTACTACGTGTACTACAGGGTGCCTCAGAAATGACTCGAAAAGATGGTAATCTGGGTTCGGATTAAGATAAACCAGTGGAATTTACTTCGATAGAAAGCCTTGTCATTATCCCGTCATTGAGTACTCACCGTGTCTTGGTCCGGAGAACATCGTGCGTTTTTGTCGTCGAGGAATTCATTATAAACTCACTGATGTGCACACAGCATTTTGCGAGAAATGATTCCCCTTTACGTGGTGACATTGGGTGACCGGCCGCGTTCACCAGATTTGAGCCCATGCGATTTTTTCCATTTGGGGCTATTTAAAAAGGCCAAGTGTACCGACATCGTTCCCAAACCGTGAAAGCCCCGGAGGGGTTTATAACTCCGGAAGTCGGATAACTACCGAAAAATGCTCAATCAGTGTATTTGAAAACGAGGGCCGCCACTTAAGTGATATCATTTTTAAAAATAGTCAAAAAAAAAAAAAAAAATAGCATTATATAAACAATTTATAAATAAAACGAACTTTTTGATATTCGACCTCGGCTCGGTGTTTATAAGTTTTACACAAATCAGGGAGGTTTCTCTGACGCGCCCTGTATATACGAGTACAAGGCGACATTAAAAATGCAATAAAGTATTACTCGGCGGCGTAGGTATACTATTTACTAATTCACTGTTATACCTACCCGTTATTAAAACAAATGGTTGTAATAATAATAATAATAATAATAATATTTAAACGCCAAAAAATTAAAAACGAATTATTAATTTAAAAGACCGCGAGCCATTGAAATGAAAAATGATTTTAATATAATGTTGTTGTTGTTGTTGTTGTTTTTTTTTTTTTTTTGTTTTTTTTTTTCTCTCTCTACATAAAAATACGGTTTGATTAAAAACAAATACAATTGCGTTTCTGCGGCGATGACTTCTTTAGGGTTTCTATACGCTGTTAATATTTTCTTTTTGTCCCTCGAAAAACTCACTTTTACGGGTGTTATTTATTAATTTAATTTAATTTTTTTTTTTTTTTTTTTTTTTTAAACGTTTAGAAATATATTTTATAAAAAATCCAATTGCGAAAATACGATATTTTTACGCGTGTTTAAAATATCGGCCTTGGACCACAGTTCCTACCCGACCCGGTAGGTGTACGACTTATCGTATTCTTTTTAGTATAGTTTCGTTAAAAGAAAATATTTTTGTTTCTGTAATTCATGAAGAAACACGTCATTAGTTTGTTATTAATACGTGTACTCGGTGCGCGTTTGTTCGACGATACATTTCTCGCAAAATGTGAGTTTCATCGAGTTATTTTAAATGTATAAATAAATGGACAAATGATATTCCTTGCAATGAGTGACATCGTTTTTTACACTATTCGGGTTGCCCGAATAAATAATAATAAAAAAAAAAAAAAATCTTGTGTGTTTTACCGTTTTGTATACCAGGGGTTTGCAAGAAAATCCGTAATGCAATTGATTATTGGCTATCATTTAACAGGCCGTTTTGATTCACACAGTTTTTACGTTAAAAATGACAAAAATCAATTACACATATATTTGAAAATTAAATTAATTTCACGAATATCATACCGATGTGTCGTAAATATTTCTTGTCAACATTTTCATTAGTTTTTTAGAAAAACTGTCGGGAATCTATACAAATGTTTTCCAAAAGACTACCGACGAACAGAGAATATGCATCTTTTATTTAACACGATATGATCAATTTAGAGCATTTATACATGTCGAAAAAGTGATATACGAGTAAAAAAAAAAAAAAAAAAACTGGTAAAACTAAAACTTCTTCACTACGTTTAAAATCTAAAACGGTTTGTTAATTTAATGTAATGTCACTAATTCAAAATAATGCGTAGATATTGGTTTTTTTTTGGAAAAAAATTATAACAGATTTCACCGTTTTCAATATTAAAAACCATATTTACATCACACCATTGATGCGCCTCTGTTATTGATGGGAGCTAATTTAAGTTGTTTAACTTGTACCGAAATCAACAAATTTACTATGAAAAACCAAACTGAACGTGTCTTGCATTAGTACGAGTCGATTTCTATTGTTGTCGAGGAATCGAAAAATATCATACCGATATGTCGTAAATATTTCTTGTCGGAATTGTCATTAATTTTTTTAAAAAAACTGTCGGGAATGTGTAGACAAATGTCGAAAAAAGGATACACCAGTAAAAGAAACAAATACTGGTAAAACTAAAACTTCTTCACTACTCTTAAAATCCAAAACCGGTTGTTATAATAATGTAATAATGTCAAAAAAAAAATTATATTCCAGAAATCAACCGATCGTCGGGGCGGTTAGGTGTGTACGACGACCGCGCGATACGATTTTCATGTTTCCGTGTTGTCTTTTGGAATCGATCGAAATCGGAAACAAAAAAAACCCATTGTTGAAATACATCGGGCACACGCAATTACATTATAAATATTTCACTCGGCCATGGTCCGTGTAAAATTTCGAATGACGAATTTCGTAATGTACTACTGTGTAATATTTCGGTTCGAGTCGAAAACTCCCGAACGTAAACCGAACACAAGACGGCGTAGCACAAATCGTGTTTATTACAAAAAGGATTTCTCGTCGAGAACGTCAAAGATCAAAATCGAGTAAAACGTAATAACTTACGCCAGGCATATTTACTATACTCGTTTAATTACAATTTAATGTGTTTTCGTCGTAGATATATAATGACTAATCCGATATTGTTTCAGTCGAATATTCCGGAACGTAAATTTTACTCGAGAAATTCTAAACTCGAAATAATTTTTCTTATTAAATTCTATTCGAGTAGTTTAAAAAAAAAAAAAAAAAAAAAAAAATATACAAAAAACACAGCAACAACGACGACGAAAATCTCGTTTTATAACAAAAAAAAAAAAAAAAATTAAAAATAAAATAATCTAAACTACGCCAACGAAACTGTATTTCGGATATACTGCGCGGGGTCAGTTGTAATCCGCCCGTGCAGAAAACTGGATGATCGAACGTTTTGTGTTTATAGTTTAGGAACAGAACAAGAAATTTCAATTAGTCACTTCGCCAACACTCCGTTTTATTGACACATTTTTTTTTCTTCTCTCTTTTTCCTTTTCTCATCGGATACTTTTTCATTAAGACATAAATAATAATATATCAGATGGGAAGGGATTTATCACCGTAGGTAAGTACACGGGAATTGAATTTGCGAATATGACGTACTCGACACTCGTGTTAGACAATATCGTCTAATGGATAATATCGGTTATAATAAAATATTGACATATAATAACTATAATAACGCATACGTTTAAGAAAAAAAAAAAAAAAAAAAAAAAAAGTCACACGGGCACGCCGTGATATCAGTTTTTCTTAGAGCGGCGCAAAATATTCATCGGGCCCATTTCACGTTCGTTTTGATTAAAAACAATTCGGTATTGCTAAGGAATATAACAAAACGAATAGTTTTTCAAATGTCCGAGATACAAAACAGTAACGACATGAATATTATAAACCTTCACCGATATTTGCGAATCGGATCTGACGGTTCAGTATTAATATAGGCAGTAATATAAAAAACAAAAAATATAAAATAATAATAAAAATAATGATAATTTAACAGATTTATAAAACACAGAATATATGCAATTATTATTATTTTTTTTAAATCCATGCACGTATACTCGTTATATACGTTTAAAATGTAATACCATTATCTGTTTAGCAAGCTTTTATTAGAAGAAAAAGATAGAAAACGATAATAATGCATACGATTTAATGAAATATAACAGCAAAAATAAATAATAAGCGATTGTTCGTCAGCAGGAAATCATGAGCCGGGTTTGGATTTTGTAGCACTAAAAATGTGCATTAAAAATAACAAAATATGCAAATAAAAAGAAAAAAATAAAACAGACGACTATTATTTATTAGTTAATTTATCATTATCGTTTATCGATTTATAAATTCTATTGACAACGATCAAAAAAACACGTCTATTAAAATGTTATTAATAATTATTTTTATATTAGATAAAATATGGCCAAATTTTGATTGGAAACATGCAAAAATATCATGAAAAGTCAATAAATAACACTAAAATCTGAACAATATTTTTCGTTGGAAAGTAGGTTTTTGTCAATGGGAAATTCAGACTCTAGGAATATTACCTAAATTTCCAAATAATCATAGCGATCCATAAAAGCTTTATGTAAAAAAACTTACACTTTTTCAGTTAAAGTATTCAGAATTTGAAGAAATTTATACAGTTCAGGTTAAAAAATATTGTCGCGTGCGCCATTAAACCGTTTGTGAAGTATTTTTCCAAATCAAAAAAAATAATCATTAATTCTATTATAAACATCGTGTCAAGCCCAACGTGAATTGTATTAAAATACATAATAAGCATAATATAGATGTGCGTAGAATCAAGATATGCATTGGAAATTACATTTTCTTTGTATGCAATAATGCAATGCGAAAAAAAACAAACAAAATAAGTAGTTAATTTGGTAAATCACGATTTCAATTTTCAAATCATAGCCCGTACAAAATATCTATAAAAAGTAATGAGACTTACCCGTAAATCGCTGAATAAAAAAAAAAAATGCTTTAAAATGTTAACGGTTTACGATTACGAGCACTGGACCATCTCATCGGCATTTTGTTTTATCAAAAACATTTTACCAGCCTACAAACGTCTACACGTCTGCCGCCCTCTGGCCCCACAACGACGCCACTGCCGTCACAGTGGCGATTTTCAGGTTGGTGCGAATCTTTAGTCGCGATATATATACGAAGTAGTTTCCGTGGTACAACCACCACACGAGCACTTTTTATGGTATCAAACGGACAATACTTATTCACTTAATTTTATTCTTGTCTGTGGTCATTTATCGTTCTTGTCCTCTATTGGCGGACAATAAAATATAACAAAATATGTGTTCAAGCGGGGAAAAAAAAAAAAAAAAAACTTCTTTAATAACCCATATTTTCTTAAAAATGTTATTTGTTATCTAAATATCGTGTAACGAGTGTCTCGTCTCCAAACCGGATTTTAAAACATTTTTCTTTTGTTTTACGTTGTGAACGCGAATTTCGCTTTACTACCTGTTAGAAAGACAGAGACGGCAAATGGTCTTTGAAACATAAATAATACCCGTATGAATGGGTCGCGGGAGAGAAAAAAAACGCATTTTTAAGCAGGACCACCGCGTGTTAAACGAAATGATCGAGACAAACAATTGCAAAATAATACGATAAAAGAGCATCGCGTATGCTCAAATATAAAAAAAAATGTAATTTTTTGGAGTTCAATTATATGTTCGAGAATAGGTATAGCGTATAAAAATCATGAATATATTTAAGTGGCTATACGAATTTCATCATTTTCGTATAGTGCCCAAGTAATCGCCTATGAAAATATGATTGGTTTTTTTTTATTTATTTTTTTTTTTTTACGACAACACCAATTCAATATTCTGTAACAAAATATTACACATTTACACCAATATATATATATATATTTACTTACACTGCCCGTCCAAGTATATTTTACCAGTAACCCGACCCCAGTTTAATAATTTCGATTTTGTTCTTATGCCATTGTTATGCATTTTTCGATAAACATGCATTTGTATGCCTGCCGCCGGAATCCTCACACCTTTAGTTATATCAATTAATTTTTTTTTAACCCTCCCCACAATTTATATTAGTGTGCGATAAAGCGAGACGATATTTTAAGTCTATAAAAATCAAACAAAATGTCTAGGAAAATGGTTTTTTTTTTTTATTTTTCCCCCAATATCATTAGGTTAATTAAATAATATGTACTAAATGTGAAATTCCATATTCATGGGGATCGATCAATCGAATATTAGATTCGTCCGTTTGAACGTAATAAGTCAATATTTAAGTTCAAATATTCATTTATAAACCCACGAAAACAATGTTACGTCACAAGTTACCTAAATCAATGGGAAATTACGATATTTGAACATAGTAAATTTACAACAAAAACTATTTTTTTATTTTTTTTTTTTTTTTTTTGATATACTTATATTTTTTTAAAGTTATTATCTGACTACCGAAAACGGAATATACGAGTATAAAAAAAAATGTCGTTATTGCACTATTTGGAGATATTCCATACATTTATATGATTTTTCAATCGTTTTATTTTCGCAGTATATAATCTCGTATAGGTATCGCCATGGGCTCGTAAATCAAAAATCGTATATTCTTTATTCAATAAATGGGTATGCATCAAAAAAAAAAAAAAAATCAAATCAAATCATATTTAAATGTCGTAATATAAAAATCGTCGTGCATAAATAATACACGCGTTTGGATATATTTGCATATATACTTCAGTACGTGTTATATTGTACAGAAGTCAAAGTGCGGTACTTGTACGTGGGTTGTACGTGGTGGTGGGGGGGGGGGGTGTATGGCAGTGGTGTTTCGGTTTACGATATTCGACAATGATGGGAAAACGGAAAAATCAACGGATTAGCGTGTTTTTTTTCTAATAATATTCAGTACCAAACGTCGTCAACGACCCGAACACTTAAATATAAATATTTTTATCGTTCGAAATGGAATACTGTCGAATTGTATTTAATCGGCCGGAGGATTGCGACGAGCACCGATGATTTAAAAAAAAATTATCATATGGGACGCAAAAAGTTTGTTGAAATATCGCCGCGGTTGCGTCCGATTTTGTAGTAATTTTGAATGTTGATATATTAAATAATAATGTTTATATTTTACGCTCTATTCGTATGAATCGTAGTTTTTTTTGGGGTTTAATCGAGCTTCAAATTTGAAAATCAGGTCATCGCGCCAGTTCCGGCTGACCCCGTATAGAACCTTATACCGGGTACCAGGAAATATTCTATTTGTACACATCCAATAACCAAATTACATTTACATTTTAACAGAAAATTAGTAAACGTTCCGGCGAACCATTCGTTCCGAAACCAATGTGGGTTATAATAATTCCATGTAGGTATGTATCGTTCAATTAGCAATTCTCGCTTCGATGCCTGCGCGATCGAATCCTCGACCAGGCGATCACTGGCCCTTTTACAAAGAAAAAAAAATAAAAAAAATAAAAATAATAACGGAATAGTATATTGATAATATTGTGCCAAGCCAATGGATAGAGTTTATCGGTTAGGTACTATAACTACTCCGGAATAAATTTCGCGTCCAACGGAATGTACGATCAATATAAAATGTTTGTCGTGAAACACGATCGAAAGCGATTTATTATAATAATAGACTGCCGAGTTGTATTCTGGTACCCGGAAAAGCACCCGGAGGGCGCTCGTGAAAAACCACCGTCCGCATGCACACACGTTTCGATACGTTCTTTTAGTTGTTTCTTATGGCCGGTTCCAAAGCGATTTTATTTTTTAGATTAATAAACATAATAATATTATCAATATGTTTATTGAAACGAAATCGCGGATCATAGACGAGTATCCGATTGTTCGACGGCACTGCGGAGTAATCGCGACGTACCTACAGCGCGACTGGTGGTTGTGTCGTGCGACACATGATCGTATCGGCGGTACACCGCCGTTTCTATCGAGTCGCACTAGCCTGTTTTTAACCGACAATAAAACACAATTTAAACACAATTTATTATAACGTTTACGATTTAATCCATTAATAATCGGTAGTTATAATTATATAATTTGTCCGTTCCCGTCGCGTACGCGTAGTCCACTACGAGCAGTCGTACCTACGTTGTCGTTTTGACGATAATAAAATATTTAAAATAAATAAATAAAACCAATTGTATATCGTATGCATCTAAAAAAAAAAAAAAATTAAGCGTACAACGTGTTCGCGTACAAGATAAGATTATGCACATGCGTGTGATTTGGTCCATCTTAAATTATAGGATAATTTCATATCTCGATTAAAGATTTTACATTTTCTTCTGTCCGTGCGCATGTTACTCTGAACTCCTCCTAAACGGTTGGACTGATTTTGATGGCATTTTCTGTGTGTGTTTGAATAGGTCCCTGGATGGTTTAGACTCGCAGTTGAACCCGACGGGTGGCGTTGCAAGGGGGGCCGACACAGGGTTATTGTTATTTTTAGTACAGCGATCAAATTATTTTTGTCGATTTATGGGTTACCCGGTCGATACGGATGGTATTAAAAGAACAGTGAAATTTGTTGATTACCGCGGGAACCATATAGTATAAATAACTATACAGAATAAAACGGCGAGTTTGGTTACGCTAAATCGGTAATCTTCCTCCACAAAATATACAAATAAAAGAAGTGACCAAGCTTCTATATTCAGTTAAGACCGTCGAAATGAAGTGAAGCAGTTTCAGTCCGATTGATACGTATGTAGACCGGACAATCTACCAAAATATTCCGACGAAGAAAACGGAGAACCACCGTCGAAGGTTATCCCGGAATAAAAAAAAAAAAAAAACGGATGCCCTTGACAGGATATATGTAGTTTATCCGAATAAAAACGAATGTTTTTATTTAAGAATGTTGCTCCACGTGATCAAAAGTCCGAATTTCTTTGCGACGAATCGAGGAATAAAATCTTTAAAAAAAAAAAAAAAACTGCCTGCTCGAGTATACGACCCTTAATGGCTGTGGAGCTAGGGAAACGGTTTTGATCCCTGGAATACCGATGATAGCAACCAATCTATCATTTTAGTTTAGACGGCTCCGAAATCCCGTAAAATTATGCTTTTCAATGGCTATAAATAAGACACGGGGCCACACATTAAACGTTGCCGGTTTAGACATAACCGTCCAATGTTTTTCCCATATTCAATTGTTCGTGGCTCATGCAAAGAAAATTTTTATTTTTGCTGGTCCCAGACATATTTAATACCAATTGACGCTTGAAATTAAAATTTAAAAGAAATTTTGAATTTAATTATATTTAAACAGAAAAAAAAAATTACTTAAAAAAAAAGCACACATCATAATAAAACCAATACACGTCGCTATGTATTTTGAAAATATCGTAGTAAGCTCACATTGATTGCGCTCGGTGATACACGCGCACTGCGCGCATAAACCCTATTTATTTAACGACGTCGCGCAACATGCACGTCTTCAATGTTCTTAACAAGTTGGAGTTTGAGATAAGAAACGACGGTTTAACGAAAAGGTTAATAAAATACACATTATTAACGGAAACGCAATAAGCCGATTCCTAGCCGGAATCCCGTGTGACGGAAACCCGGTTACTTTAAAAACACAATCATTTAGTTAGTACATAGATCCGGGGACGGAGCTTTTGAAGACTGTACCCGGGGAATAGGGCACTGGCCGGGACCGTCGGCCTAGGGGTTTGTGTAGACGTTAGCCCGGGTAAACGTATGGTCCAGATCGTAATAGGTCCGGTCTCTTGTCGAGCGTTCTGGACAGTCAGACAGACGATTATCGTCTAAACACGACCCGGGGGCAAGGCCGGGTGAATTGGTAGCGCGATACGTACGCTCGCCGACCACCAAAAACCCATACACATACATAATATGTGTAAGACAATAATATTACAGTCTGCTGAACGGTTTTCAATTATAACTTTACAAAGATTCTTTTCGAAACTCTGGAACACTGTTTACACGGCGGCGCGCAGACGATAATTTTATTCGACATCGTTGATCATTGTTTTTATTGAAAGAAATCGTAAGTATTTATATACGTGTGCTCGTCACTGCACGCAGACACGGGATACGCGGTTAAAAGTTTTAATTATTTCCATACGTGTATTATTAATGCCTGTGGGATGTTCGGCTGTACTTGTCGGTCCCGTCACCAAACAATATGTAATATTATCGAACCGAGTTCCACGGTATTCTTGCGGGGAATATCGCAATATTCAACGGGTTATGGCAATTTTAACGTGATTTTCGATAAAAAAAAAAAAATGCGATTTTCACAAACACACGAAATATTCGCTCGTGAACACATTAGAAGAAAAAAATAAGTTCTTTATTCTGCGTGCAATCGGTTCGTAATCATGTTCGCACAAAACAAAAAACAAAAATAAAAAACGTACACCACATGTACCGTTAAACGTGAATTTATCAACTCGAGTTAAACAACAGCAACGGAATTAACCTGAGGTCGGGAAAATGATTGATTTTCGAACTGCTCGGACGAGACGATACACAGAAATATCGCATAAATACATTTTTCTGCAATTTACAATATTAAAAAAAAAAAAATTAACTATTTTTTTCCTATAAATGAATATTTAATCAAATTCATATGCCATCGCCGTAAGTAGTATTCGTTAATTTCCCGGCGTACATCGGACATCAAGTGGACCCCTGTTTATTTCTGAGATCGTTTAAACTTGTCGTATTTGAAATTCACGATTCTACAGAGCAGGACTAAACGTTTCCAAGGATCAATAAATTTAGCCCGGAAAAAAAATGTCCACTTTATATTATATAATATTGCACTTCAAATCCGGTAGAAATTTCAAGACTCGAGGGGATATATTTTTTTCGAATTACTGGTGGGCAATTTGGTGTTGGACGTATACAATTTTATTGTCCGCGCGCCTAGGAAAATAACCGGACGTATCGAAAATTGTACGATACGAGTTGCCTCGTATCACCTTTTGTTTTTATCGAATGACGTGCGCGGAAAATCGCAGCCATTTGCGCTTTGGGCGAAAATGATAAAAAAAAAAAAAAAAAACAAAACAGTGATCACACGTTAACGCGATGATGAAAAATTGACAAAAAAAAAAAAAAAAAGAAAAATGAATGTCAACCGGTCTCGCGGAAGCCGACGACCCGGACTTATTTATCGATAGGTTTTCCGGTCGGATATGCGCTTATTAATTTCCGATTTCCGAACAATCGGTGTACCGACATTGGAACCGGAAGCGTTTTAATTAAAACACTCCCCGAGGGCCGGGGATAGGCCGACGGGAAAATAATTCGGCGAACGTTTTGTCGAGTGCGCCGGCGAACGTTCGACCGCCGGTAAGTAAGCGGGAGGCGGGGAGGTTATGTGTTCTGTAAATAGATTTCGTGTATAGGTGTATTCGCGACGTGTTTGCCGGTCGGATTGCGTGTATATCGAGAAAAAAACAAAAAAAAAAAAAAACAAAAAATACCTACTCGACGTTCGAACGGAAGACAATTTTTTTTTTTTTTCTTTGGAAACCCGACATAAAATAGGCCTGTTCGTCTAATATCCCCGGATCGTTGTTTATCGCGAACCGGCAGACCGTTTACGGAATTGTTGGGTTTATTTTCCCGACTACTGTGAATGGAATCGTATAAAAAGATCTTATTCTGTATAATATTTTCGAAATCGTAACCCATTTTTTTTTTTTTTTATATTTATATAAATACGACAATTGCTATTGTGCGCCGCAAATTTAGTTTGCAATTCATCGACAACGCGTACCCGTGCGTTAATAGAAACGAAAATAAAAAAAAAAACAAACCAAATATAAATTATCAGTAAATACAGTTGATTTATTATGTTTAAAGTATATTTTTCGAATTTATTCAAATTATTACGCTGTGGGTATTTATTTCATTTTTTTTTTTTTTTTTTTTTATAAAGTATTTTTTTTTTTTTTTTTTTTTTTACCGAATACCTACTATAGTGTTCGTGCACCCAAGTCTGAATAATATTATATTATCGTCGTTTCGGAAGAGATTTCTCGGGTCGCAAAGAATACTCGTGTCACATAAATAATGCAAAGCCGCGTATTATACGGATGGTCACTTGAATAGAAGGAAAAGAAAAGAAAACGGCGGGCGAAAAAAATACAATAATAATAAAAAAAAAAAAACAAAAACAATGATAAATAAAAAATAAAAAAAAAAAGAACGGCATCACACGATACGTCGTCGCTTATCGGAAAGTGTGTGAATTCGTCGACGCGGAATATAAAGAGGTAGATAATAATAATATGCTCGTTTATTGTTTTTGATGTGCGATCGCCGTATAAATAAAATATAATATATCGGTGTATATTGATGAGGGGCCTTTGGGTGGGGTGGAAACGCCGAAAATAATTGGAAATAAACGAAAAGACCAATTGGAAATAATGTGCAGTGCGACGAAAAAATATAATTTCGGCTGTTCGACGACATTCGGTTAGAACGTCATATAGAAAAACATAGAAAAACGCGATCGGAACGAATAGATTACCGGTGTACGTGCAGCCCAGCCGTCCGGGGAAAATGTCTAGAAAAAAACCAAGTGCAAATAGTTTGTGCCAAAGTGATGATATAGTTTTGTTGTCCGACGGTAATCGAATGTTTGATTATCGTCTATACGATTTTAACGCGAGTCGTGCGGGTGAAACGGCGTAAAAATGAGTACCCCTCCCACCTGAAAAAAAAATTAAAAAAAAAACGGTTTCGGCGGTGTGTTATATACTTGAAAGTCACAGCCGGAAAGAAAGAAGGAACAAAAAAAAAAATACTCGTCAGTACTCGTTGTTTAGTCGTAATAAATAATGTAATTTATTACATCTTCGTTTGCATTAGAATGTATTTATTCAGAGAAGGTATCCTGAATGGGTAAGTATAATATCTCATACGTTAAACATTTTCAGAGATAAAAAACAAAAAAAAAACCAACGGCAATTTATCAAGAAGAAAATGAAGAGCGGGCAATACGACATATATATATATATATATATATGATTCGGAAAGGGTTCTTTGACGCGCACGGGAGAGGTTTAAACTTTTAAGGATATTCTGAATGCGAAGCGAAGGGTCGGTTTTAACTAACGGGCCGAGCCTGCACGGCACACCTCTGGAAGAACAAAAAAAAAAAAAAAAAAAAAAAATGGGGAAAAAGAAAATGAAAAAAAAAAAAAAGGCCTTACACCATATCGCACTGTATTATTTACCGGCTCGTTGATGAGAACGTGTCGCCGGTGCCACTAGTAAAATAATATTCCCTCTGATGTATTAAATTATTACGATGGCGTCCTAGTGGCAGCGCGCGTGCCCGGTGACGATTTCAGAACATCCCCGGTGTTTTACCGCCGCACGGTTAATAAATTAATTTTTTTTTTTTTTTTGGCCATCGTTTCCCGAAAATGCGTTGATAAATGCCATTAACAAAAAAAAAACGCGTGGCCACGAGAACACACGCGGTTTGCTAATAACAAACGAATAGTGTAAATACAACAAATACAATTCGTATTCTATACCCGTGCGGAAGCGGTTTACTATAATTGCGCCATACGACCCGTCCTCTCTTGGCTAGTAAAAAAAAAACTAACACGAGTCGTCGTTTTGTCGAACGTGCTCGACTCGATTATGCGTAACAGTAATAACACTAACGAATAATACCACTATTTAAACGTCTCGTTTGCAATTAGTAAGTATTTTTTTCTTTTCTTTTTTCTGTTGAATTAGATCATAAAAAAAAAAAAATTTTAAAAAAATTGCGTACGCGGAGCGGTCCGGATATCCGGAACGCGCGATTTATTGACAACAGACAATTTCACCTGCCTTCTACCTGCCATACCACTGTCCTGACGTTAAATTACAGTTAAATTAATAAGCCACGATTTGTATGTAATATAAACCTAATTAAATAGACACAAAATTAACAACGGATTTCCCGTCCTCTTAAATGTGGTGGACGTGATAGTCTTGGTTTCGATCGTTCATTTGATGGCCGGTTATCCAAAGAGAAAACATCATCTTCTCCATTACCTTTTGGCGATGTAGGTCCGAATTATTTTTGTCTGAAATTACATGTTATATTGTTATTAATGTAGTAAAAAAAAAAAAAAAAAATGTGATCAAACTTACATTTTGGTATTTGATCAACACGCAGGATATGATGTGATATTTAAAAAAAAAAAAAACTCAAATCAAACGATTTTTGTTCAGCGCCAGGTGAACAACAATTTCAAATTAATATTAATTATTATTCGATTAATGCAGTCGCGTCGAGAATCGCGTTCGCCAAAACCGTAATATAATTTCATATTATATATATATATATATTTTTTTTTTAAATTTAAATTTATTTTAAAATTCTTCAACATCGCGGACCGCTCGAGACGAGCCCGAGGACGGACCAACGGTTGGGAACCACCGACACTATAATATAAAACTCACTTTGGGGGGAGGGCCAACACGCGACAAACATTAACGTCTTATGAATTTTAATTTCACAACGTACGGCCGAGACGTTCGACGTGCCCGACGGCTACAATAATGGTCTGTTAGTCTGTTAGTCTGTTAGAGACTGTTTTCGAATATTCTTCCCGTATTTTTTTCGTCCTATTTCGAAAAGGTTTCCATTTGGTCCTTGGCGGGCGGTCCCGGACGTTCGTGCCGACCGAGGCCGTAACGGCCATAACCTACCCAGAGCACGCCGTCAACTCTGTCGGCAGGTACCGAAGTGCTTGTTCGGATTGATTCCACGGGAAATCCGCCGTGTTTTCTGATCGCATAAAAAAAAACCACCACGATATTTATTTTATCGCAATAAATCGCCGTCACTGTGCAGTGCCGGACCGGGCACGGCTTTGGGACGGTCGAGGCCGCAGATAGTGGAGAAGGACAGGAGATTTCGGTATCCGCGGGCGTTTCATTTGTCACGGGGCAAGTATGTGCGGGTAATTCGATCGTTTTTATAATGTTGTCAAGAATAATATTTTTTATCCCGATGTCGGGCTATTAAAATACTATTACGACCGTGACGGTTTTTTTTTTTTTTTTTTTTGTAAAATTAAATGTTTCCGTGCAAAAGTTGATTATGCAAACTCATTACGCACAAGACAACTAACGGCACGCTCCGATTAAGTTATTTATAATTTCTTTCGGACTCATTACTATAAATATATATATATTTTTTTTATTTTTTTTTTGTCAATCAAATATTTACCGTTTTTAATTACTTTCGTCGGGCCTCGTTAACTTTCGGTATTAATTTTTTATTTTTTTTTTTTTTTTTTTAATACGATCATACCATATTTTTCGAATACGGAAAACTCGCGATTCCTCGTATCTATATATTACAATTATAGCGTGTTCGGCGTACACTATTTGCAGACATTTCGCTGCTCCGGCAAATATATGCCCGACTGTAATATATAAATTCGTATTGAAATGTACGTTTGATTGATTTTTGTTAACTCGTCGTTACGCCCCCCCGAGTGTGTCTGGAACTTTTCGTATTGTTCGGTCCGCAACGGCCGCAATAAGATAATCGATGCGATTTTCTCGCCATCGCCGTAAATATTGTAGAAAAATCGAAAGAAAGAAACAAAAGAAAAAACCGCCGCTTCCTTTAGAGAACACGAAAAGTGCAAATTTTCGAAAAACTAGCTACGGCGTGTTCGTCCGACCGTGTGCTAGAAAGGTTAACTCTACAAAAAAAAAAATAAATAAAAAAAATGCACAAATACAATTAACATACAGCAGAGGTGCGGCAGAGCCGACTGATGAATTTTGACATGTTATAAATAAAGAACAGTAAAACTTAGAGAAAAGGTTTTTTTTTTTTATTTAAATCAGTATTCGATCCCGTTTTTAAAAATTATTTTTCGAAAATTATATCTCCAAGACGGCGGCCGTCAGCATTGATACACTGTTGTAGACGATCTCTGAAGTTCTCATATGATTTTCGGCACATTTCGACTGGTATGGCCTCGACTTCCACGGTGATTTTTTGAAAACCTTATCCTTAAGGTAGCCCTAGAAGAAAAAATCTTCGTGAAGAATTCTCCTCGAAGAACGGTCTGAGATTACCAAAGCTACAGCGTGTTTCCGGGCTGAGCGTCTTGGTGACTGCTCAATCGACTCTCCGAGCAACTGCACATTTTCGGGGGTTCTTACCGTTCTGGGTGCTCCGTGTCCAAGTCTACTTAGGGTACTTGCAGTTTCTTCAATATGCCGTATCCGCAATTCGATAGTGTTAGCAGAAGGAACAGATTCAGCACGTGGAATGCCGCCAAAAGCCCTTTGTGTAGCCATCACAGAACGATTATTTTCGTAATACGCACGCACGACCAAACCACGATGTACACCTGTCCAGACCACGATTACGAATAAAAACGGCATTACCGTACAATTCAAAATATACCACTTGTTAAGGGGCCTGCTCTTATCTCGTCACAGTCTTATGACCTCGTTAAACTCGTAAGTCGGCTCTGCCGCACCCTGTATATACTAATAATAAAAATAATCGTCCTATAGGAAATCTACTCTTTACCCGAGTGTTGACTCGTGTAAAATCCGCTATTATCGTTTGTATTTATTTGGCATTTATTCGGGCTCTGGTTTCTTACGGCCCCGAATCGCACAGCTCCGCGTCCGTCCGTTCGACAATATCTTCCGGTTGAAAATCTTGGGCCGCACCCTCCGAATCTAAAATATTCTCCTCGCCGGACGTTAATCGTAACGATAGTTTTCGGTTTGTTTTAATCGTCGACGGCACGTCGGATTGCGGCGTATATGTCGGTAAATACGCAGTTCATGCGAATATTATTATTATTATTACTATTGTTGTACAAATCCGCCGGTCTGATGTTTGTGCACGGGGTAACACGTTTTCGGATATTCGAGTGTTTCGCGTTGTCGTCGCCGCCGACGATTTCGGGACGTCATTTTCGCCTTTTACGAGGATGAACTTTTTATTATACGCCCGCACTCGACAGCGAGGATTCCCGACTAACATAAAATAACAATAGGTCCGTGTTATCCTTATCCTTATCCCGTCCTTATCCGACTCTTGCACGTACTCTTGTCGTCGTATTAAACTAAATAATATAAAACCGATGACGCGTCATCGTTTATATACTACACTATACTCGGTGGCCGGACAAAAATTTATATCAACAAACGTTTTTTTTTTATTTTATTAAATAATTGTTTGTTTGTTTGTAAAGTCATTTCTTTTCATTTTTTTTTGTTTTCGTTTTGTTTATCGCAAAACCCATTAACGGCGCACGCACGAGATTCGATAGAGTCATAGGAGAATTTTATCCGAATTGACACTCGAATTTTGTCATCTTATAACGCGAGAATTGAATCGGTTTTCCTTGACCGGCGCTAACGATCGGACAAATTTCACTTGCATTGTCCGACTTGGATTACCGTAAAACCGTATAAAACGCATACGATTACATCCTAAACGAATTTCGTTATGCAACTAACTTTTACAATACGCTACGACATATTCGGACAAAAAAAAAGCTTAAGAGTTTTTCAAAAAAAAAAAATATGACGAACATTCGCCTTGGACTGAAATCAAAATGATGACGGGGATTGGGACATAAGAATGAACAAAAAGGGTTTGGAGAACATTTTAGGATGTTGCGAATAATTGGCGTCCTAAAAAGCGTTAGCCGGAGGTATGCCGGGGGGATACGTGCGGAGATCGGAACAAATAATGAGATGGATATCCTCCAAGAGGACGTCTTAGACAAAGATGGTTGGATAGAGTACGAGAAGATTTAAGATTTTTCTGGGCGTGTCGGACGACGAAAAAGCGGCTGATACCACGGACGGATGGAGACAGCATGTTTTGATGCAGCAAATGCACCTAAATGGTATCTAAAAAGCCTTAAATACATACAAATATCATAATCCATATTTTGAGTAACAAAAATACTTCTACGATTAGAACTTTCTACGATATAGAACCTTCTACGATCATTGTGATTTGTTTTGTAAGTTCAAATTTTTTATTTTTTTTTTTTTTTTTTTTTATATAAACCTTTATTCGAGTTTCAAGCTCGAATTCTAAAACGATATCATAACGAAATGCCATATTAACCTGGTACAGTAGTGTAGTGGCATCCAACGAAATTAAATCTGACAATGATATATTCAAGTTTGGGCTGTCGCGAAACGGAAATGTCATTCCTAAAACAATAACGTCAACAAAATTATAATATCCCGACAATCGCGAAATTCCAGTTGACCGTTTTATTTTGCTTTGTATTTATTTATTTATTTATTTATGAAAACCGGAATAAAAATCGAGAATCAACATATTAAAACTTTTAACAAAAACGTTAAATTATATCCGATTCGTGAGTTTTGATTTTGGATTCAGAGTGGACAAAGAATATTTCTATGCATAACGGTTTACCGGGTTTTGTTTTGTTCTTTTTTTTATTTTTTTTTTTATTTTTATTTCACTATTCAATCAGTGTATTGTGCTTTTTCGGGTACGGCGAAACCGTTACAAAAGTTTCGTATTATTACAAAGCCGCTGTAGATTGAAAATTGGTCCAATAGATGACGGTAATTTAAAAGATATCATTTTTTTTTTTTTGTTGAATTTTCCAATATACTTTTCGACAAAATTACGAAAAGTTGTCGTTAACCGCAGTTTTCTCGACGACGACATCACGTATAGGAAACCCGAGTTAGAACACCGTCTTAGGCGGAAAACTTTTTTTAGTTATTTGATTAATGTCTAATGACCTAGAGCAGTGGATCCCAACCCGGACGGCGTGAACACAATGCTGGGAAGACACCGGCGAATAAATTTGTTTTTTAATTATTTACATTAACGAGGGAAGAAACGAAAAATTAATAATCGCTAAACACTGGTAACCTATTCTTGATTGGGTGCGTGTGATTTTTGAAAATCTACAAGGGACGCGTGCAATAAAAAAAAAAATGTTGGACTACACTGACCTAGAGACTATATTTTAACACTCTTTGGAAATGCATTCGCTCGTAAAGTATTAAGATATTAAATAACATTCGAAAAATGTTGCAGTTCTTTCTCGGTCTACAAAGTATTGATATGCTTGATGTTTAAGAAAAATTAAATACATTTTATACCCTTGACTCGCCTAGTGATGGGAAAAATCCGGATATTGAGAACCCGAAATCCGGCATTTATTGTAAATTCAGATACCGGATACTAAAATCCGGAGTTCAAAACAATGAATTTAGATTCTTCTATGCATTACCTATAATAATAAGTGATTTAAACTACCAATTTTCTTTGGTTCTATTTTCGAAATTGTTAGGATCATAAATTATCATCATCGAATCTATTTTTTTACTTTTTTTTTTTTTTTCGCATATTAACACGGTTTAATATTTTCTTCGGGATAATATCGAATTCGTCGGTCCCGGGAGATGTGTGGCGTTTTGATTTTTAAAAGACCCGTCAAGTTGCGTATTTGCACGAGTTACACGAGACAATGCGTTTAACGTAATAATAGTGATGCGATAAAATAATGAGTAACCGGCGGCTTTTTCCGATTGTTATAGCAATATAAGCGAAATAATTTCTCCGGACGGTTACCGTATACGGAATTACAAACGGATACCGTATTTCAAATAAAATTTTCCCCGGCACCGGAATCGAAATGTTCTAAACGGGACGTGTTTTTGTTTCGAAACTCGCGTACAACACACGAGCGAATCTAAACATCGTAAGATATTTCGATAATTTTCGAATGCCAGTGCATATGCACTGCATGTACAACCGTTGAATCCGTTTAAAATTTCATCGTTAACGTACGTCGATTTATATCTATAAAGATGGAATATCTTCTTCTTCTTCTTCTTCTTCTTCTTCTACTTGGCAACACAACCCTTCAAGCGTTTTTACCGTCACCGACATCGCCTTCCACTACTCGCGATCGTTTATTCCAAGCCGTCATCACTCGGATTGATAATAATACAATTTTAAATTTGTCAGTATTTTTTTTTTTTTTGTTCAATCTTCCGTGACTTTAAGTATTGTGTCTTAACGTAAATATATATTCGCGTGGCGTTATCGATTTAAAAATAAATAATAATAGGTATGCAGACGCCGGTGTGCGTCCAGGCGAGCGACCGAATCGACTTTTCAGTGTTTTTCTAACTAATATGTTTGTATTTTCATTCGAATAATATAAGAATAAGTGCAATAAAGAAAACTTATATAAACGCATTAAATTATAAAACTTTCAGTGATCTGCAGGAAATTCAAAATAAGCTTTTTACAGTTCTATATTAATTTTACCGTGCAATTGTATTTATTTAACAAAATACGCGTAAGATGGTTAAAACATTATTTGTTGACAGTATACTTAAAATTATAAAAAATACTGCGAGTCGCACAGTCGATATTAACGTTTAAATAGTCGTTTATGTATACAATTTCATTTTTAAGATAGTCGAAAAGTGTAAAACTCATATAATAGTAATAATCTTTTATGCAATTAAATACGTTTGGCGCGGCGTATTTAATACTATTAAATAGAGCGCGAAAATGTTTATTAAATATTCGAGTTCGTAAATTCGTCTATTTACGATAATGTTTTTTCGTATTTAATTTTATACTTAAATTTATTACATAACAAATTTAATTTTCATACAAGAAAAGAAATGAAATGTAATTTTTCACGATTCCCTCGACACGTTTATTTTGTATAATAATTGATAATAATACACTTGGACATAAAAACGGATTTTGAGATTTTGAAATTATCTAGGTTCTATTTTTTTTATTTAAAAATTTTTTTATAAAAAATTTGAACTTACAAAACAAATCATAATGATCTGAAATCGTAGAAGTATTTTTGTTTCTCAAAATAGGGATGATGATATCTGTATGTGTTTAAAGCACCTAACCAGAAAAATCTTAAATCATCTCTGACTCTATCCAACCATCTTTGTCTAAGACGTCCTCTTGGAGATTTCGTTGTCCATCTCATTATTTGTTCCCATCTCCGCACATATCCCGACGCCGATTATTCCCACCTCCCCAAAATGTTCTCCAAACCCTTTTTGTATATTCTTATGTCCCAATCCGC
This sequence comes from Tuberolachnus salignus, assembly GCA_956483605.1. Lineage (NCBI taxonomy): Eukaryota > Metazoa > Arthropoda > Insecta > Hemiptera > Aphididae > Tuberolachnus > Tuberolachnus salignus. The sequence goes on from OY101438.1 coordinate 20,658,318, forward strand.
GTCATCATTTTGATTTCAGTCCAAGGGGATTCAATATGTCCTCGGCCGTAATGGCAGAACAATTGCATCTTTATACTGTGTCGTTTTTGGTCTTTTGAACAGATGTTTTTATATTAAAATGTGGCCTGAACCGAAAGTAACCGTCTATTTGCGGCAGCTATTCTTCGCCCTATTTCTGCGCGACTACCATTTTGTTAATGTCCACTACAAGATGTTTAAATGCATTGCAACCTGACTACTCTTTCGTACACAAATATATCAATTGTCGACTGTGTTGTCCCGTGACGCGTTGTCTTGATATTATATCGTATGTACTTCGGTTCGTTTTCGTTAACCCAATACCTCTTTTCTTTACTTAGCAGTATGTTTGTCGGTCTCTTTTATTCGTCTTTATTTCCGGTCATTAGAACAATGTCATGCCACTGCCACATATTGCGCTACAACGAGTTCATAATTGTATCCAATATTCTTTAAAACCTTTGCTTTTATCTGTATTACTCTTATAATAAAAAAAATATACGCATTTTAATTGTTAATACTCGAAGAGCTGTTTGTTTTGCTTATGATTTTTTTTTTTTTTCTCAAAATATCGCTAATAAAGTTTAATCTTTTATTTTGGTCGGCCCGGTTTTTTCATAAATTAAAACGATTGCATTATAATATTATTTTCTGCGTAACAAAAATAAACTGAAATTATCTTTATAAAAAAAAAAAAAAAAAAAAAAAAAAAACCAGAAAACCTTAGCCATCGGTTCGATTATTTAAAACATAACGACGACGTTAAAGTATCAGATCGTCGAAATATTTGGGTTCTAGTTTTTAGTTTGTTTTTTTTTTGTTTTTTATCATTATTAAATTTGCAGTATTGAATTAGTTACTTGACGTAGCTGCGATTTTCGGAAGGAAGAGCGAATCGATTTATATATATATATATATATTAACATAAAATATGAATTATTCACTTATGAAAAAAAACGAAATTAATTTTAGAATCTTTATGCGCATCACCCGATTACTGACACTGTGCAGTGTCTATATATCTTTAAAAACACAAAACACATTTCCATTTTGGCGGCCGTCTGCAATGCGAAAATAATACGAGTACAAGCGGTGCCGCCGCCGCCGCCTATGTCGGGTCAACTTCGCCGGACCGAGAAAACAGAGTAATATTAAATTTGAAACTTTTTTTTTAATCGGGTCGAACAAAAACGAAAAATATTTATGATAGATACGAGACGAGACTTTTTCTATAATATTAGACGTCTTGCGTTTAAATTCGGTGCTAATTTCAAGGGCTAATATTAATATTCTGCGTACGTTTCGGGTTTCTGTCATTATTTTTCAACCGAATTACGACAAAAAGAAAAATTTGAAAACAACAAAACCGTTTTCTCCCGTATTTTCATACGCGTTTTTCCGATTGTTTGAGAAAACTACAACGAAAATCAAAAAAAAAAATGACCTCGTCAATGTCAATGTGACCCCACTGACTAGATCCGAAATACTATCGAAAAAGATTCTACGCTTGGCGATCGGTGCGAGACGGCAATTTTGGTACACGGAAAAAAAAGCTGCGCTCGGGAATCTAAAATAATAATAAAAAAAAAAAAAATCAATGCGTGTGTGTGTGTGTGTTTGTAGGAGTGAGTGAGAGGAGAGGGTAGGCGTAATTAGAGGCAGTGTTTCTTTTTTTTTTTTTTTTTTTTATATATCACCGAACAATAATATTTTTTGATTGCGGAACCCCTATGAAAATCGTCTTTGAAAAAGAAGAGTACACAAAAAACGGCGGCAAACGGCAACAACATTAGCATCGCACCTGAGATAGTAATTTGATAAAAGCACTTTCGCGGAGCCCCTTTGGCGATCGTCGCGGAACCCTAGGGCTCGGCGGGTTAAGAAACACCGGGTTAGGGTGTACGCCGGCGGAGTCGTAGCCCGGCAATGTGCCGGGTGAATTTTCGAGAGGAAAGAAAAAAAAAAAAAGAAGAAGAAGAACATCGTAAACACCTGGCGTCCGTCCACCCTGGCGATTATTGCGCGTTTTAATAACGCGGGCGCGAAATTCTTGAATCCATTAAACCGCCGTGCGGTGAAGGCCGTGTTGTCGCATATATTCAGGGTACAGGTTTCATTATAGTTTCCGTTACACGTTCCTCTAGGAAATCCGTCTTGCGAAGTTCGCCCGGCGTCTAATCTGACTTATAACGCCCGTTAGTATTATCATATAGTATATCGCGTATGTACGAGGTGTGGCTATTAAATAACGAGACTATCTACTTAGCGATAAGGCATGAGTAGATAAGGGTATAATGGTAGTATATTTGTAATCTATGAATATCACTGCGTCGAACAATACCAGTTTAGTCAGTTTCCGTTTTGTAGTCTATGTGTAAGCGTCGTTTAAATTGACCTCTTACGTGTTGAACGTCGAAATCATGCCGGACGAAAAAATTGAACAACGTATTAATTTAAAATTTTTAGTGAAACATGGAAAATCTGCGACCGAAAGTTTTAATTTATTAACTGAAGTATATGGAGATAGTGTCCTATCACGACCACGTGTTTTTGAGCGGCACAAACGATTTCGTGAGGGTCGTGAAGAAGTTGAAGACAATCAACGGGTGGGTCGTCCATGTTGGTCGTATTTTTCGATATTAAGGGTGTAATAATGACAAAATGGGTACCTTAGGGACAAACTGTGAATCAACATTATTACCTTCAAGTATTGACAACACTCAGAGAACGAGTAAGAAGAAAGCGGCCTGAGTTGTGGGAAAATGACTCTTGGATCTTGCATCAAGACAATGCGCCGGCTCACAGTGCCTTATCTGTAAAGCGATTTCTAGCTGAAAATCGAACTCCAGTGCTTCAACACCCCCCATATTCGCCAGATCTCGCTCCATGCGACTTTTGGCTTTTTCCAAAATTAAAAAGTGCGTTAAAGGGCACACATTTTGAGTCAGTTGAAGCTGTAAAAATAAAAGCGACAGAGGTGTTAAAGACATTGCAAGAAAAGGATTTCCAACACTGTTTCAACCAATGGAAAATTAGAATGGAGCGATGTGTCAAACATGGAGGGGAGTATATAGAAGGGGAAAAATGTTAAACCATTAAAAAATTTAGATAAAAAGTTTTTACAGAGAAAATCTCGTTATTTATTAGCCACACCTCGTATAATAACACCGACGGACTCGTCTGTCTCGCACGCGGGTTCCGCCGTCGGATTTATTACGGGACGCCGTCGCGCGAGTATTTTCAAAACGCGACGGGGGCGCGCGCGCGCGCGCGGGTCACCGGGAAACCGCGACGAAAAACCGGGCAGAGACGACCGGCGTTTAATTTATTAAACCGTTAATCGCAAACGGAAAACGATTCTGAGCGAAGTAATAGTAAATTGTCGGTGGTTTTTTTTTTTTTATATGCATTGTCGCCACGGGTAACCCGGCAATCAACATAAATATATATATATATATATAAAAAACCAATCATTTTTTTTTTCCCGCGGCCTATTTCTATCGCTAATAGGGTATAGCGCAAAATGACCATGTACCGACTACACGAAATCTGCTACCGGTAACAGTGTAGGGCGGTGTTATAGATCGATCGGACCGAAGTCTTCTGGTGGAAAATGCGTTTAGAGAAAAACCGCAAGAACCCTCGGGTCCGCGTAGAATGCAGAAAAAAAAAAAAAAAAAATAGAAAAAGGAAAAAAACTCGCCCTTCACGTAATCGGCCCCGCAATTATTGTATCGAAATTACAGCTCGCCATTACACGTGTTCTTAACCGAAACGGGATTTAGACCCGTGTAATTTTATCGTTCCACGTGTTTGTATTGAATTTACCGTGATTTCTTTATTTTTTTCCCCATTAATAATGCATATATTTTCCACAAAAAAAAAAACGACGAATAATCCGTATACTACGCCGATTTCGCGACCGCAGCCGTAACACGTGGGTTGGGTGTTTATTCGTGCTACTCATTTCAGGATTTTATTCACAATTTCGGCACTTCGGTGGTAATAATTTTCAAAATTATCATATTGGCGGTCACAAAAAAATGATATTTGCGTCTAACTATTGATCTTATTTTGATGTTTAATTGTTTGTACGGGATACACAATGTACAAAATAGGATGGGGATTGGAAACAAAATATATATTATATTTTAATAAATAAATATTATTCGTATTTAGTATTTACTATTTACCTAAAACTTATAACTTTCTATTAAAAAAATAATTAAAACTTTAAATGCATACCTTTGATTTTGAATAGTTCTTCGGCGCTTATGTATTACTTTTAAATGTCCACCGAATGATCCTGTGTTGACCCACCAGCACAACTAAACTCTTAATTTGCTAACTATCGTCGCGTAAACCGCAAAAATCCCTATCACCGTTTACCGTGTGGCCACGTCCAACATTTTCGCCGATAACTCGTCTTTAAAACGAAAATAACGAATAATTGCCGTACAACAAGTGAATACGAAACGTCACGTATGAAACAATCTTAAAATTGACAAAAAATGTATGCAAAACTATCGAGCCCGTAAAGTTGGCGACCAGATAACTCTAGGTTTATTCGTTTAAAATAATAATATAATATTACAAAAAAAAAAAAAAAACCGATAGCGTCGAATTGTAATGGATTACACGAATCGTATTTTGCGCCTAACACTCGCAACTCGTAAATATTTATGTATTACATCTCTAGATAATAAAATATATAATATTTTGAAATAATTGTATAAATTAACCGAATTAATAAAATTACATCGGAGTCCGGTGTTTACTAACCCGGGGTAACGGCCGCCAGCGGGTATTGAATACACGTGTATCGGTAAAAAAAAAATATCCGTGTACAAAAAAAAAAAAAAAAAAACACGGATCTTAATATATTTTTAGTACGTTTAGTACACGTGTACTCTAATAACCGTGTACGACCACGACCCCTAATCGGTATCGTACCGGTGTCTACCACTCAAACTAGAAAACTATATAAAAAAAAAAAAAAAAAACCGCTCTGTATTCGATTATCTATAAACTTCGTTCCCCGGAGATAATCGACGAGATCGGTAAAAAAACGAATTGATATTGATTTATTATCATTATTATTATCACTAGGCTCTACCTATAATAAAAAGTCCATAAAATATGGGGGACACCTATGGGTTTTTTTTTTATTTTTTAATCGTACCGTTTGTTTTGCTCTTATCAGTCGAACGGTTTTTAATTATTGCAAACCGCGTTATATTATTGTTATTTTGTATAAGGCATACTCGGTCGAGATAATTGATTTTTTTTTTTTCTCATCGTTGGGTACAGAACGTTTTTTTTTTTTTTTTTTATAATTTCTCTCTCTCATACTCTCTATCCGTCTATTAATTGTTCCGGATTTGTATAGTATTCGCGTGGGGTTCCGATGCGCAGCCGATCGGAAAATATTATAATTTAATAAACTGATTTTCATTTTTTATTTTTTTTTTTATTTTTTGATTTTCAATCTTAATTGGAACAAATTTAATTTTGTCGGAAAATAAAAAAAAAAGATAGTAAGGATATTCTGCCCGACGGTTTTGGTCCCGGTCGGATTCTGTTGTGTAGATATCGGGATTAGCGACGAAATCGTTTTATTAATCGCCGATTGGATAAAAAGATAAAAAATATTTATTAAACGGCTAATGAAATAAATTATACTTTAATATTATATTAACGGTCACGGTTACATTTTTATCCGGCACCGTCGCCTGTCTATTTAGAATATCGCGTTGAAATACTTACGACCAATTCATTTTCGCGGGTCCGTTGCTCCAAAAGTTTTTTTTTTTTTTTTTTTTTTTTTTTAACGTTTACCACTTGCGTATAATAACAAACAGTGTTGAGACGCGGCCGGGCGCATATATTTGATCGGAAATATTTTTGTACGGACAATACGCGTTTTGCGGAAAGCAAATGTAGGGAAAATTATTCGTTTTGAACGAAACGCCACGGTATTGTATGATTATTTGATTCCGGGCAAAACGACTGTCCGAACTATTGGAATTCCTAAAAATGTTTGTATCGGAAAAAAAAAAAAACGAAAAAAAAAAAAAAAACGAAAGACTTCCGATAAATGTCTGTTCGAGGTATTGTCGTTCCGACAATTGTCAGTTCCGTCGAATGCACTTCAACATAATATAATTATACTCTATTCCAATAATAATTTTTTTTTTTTTTTCAATTATTCCATGATTAATCCGGAAAACGTTTGTTCTCCATAAAAAAAATATGTCCAACGGCACCCCGGCGTAAACAAGTAAAATCGATCTACGTAAAGATAATAGATAATTGTTTCAAAAGTATCTAAATTAAGATAACGTTTAAATTATCTCAGACAAGCAGACGGTAGCGAGATAATAGACACGCAGAATTTACATAGATATAGAGGGACTTATTTTTTTTTTTTAATTATCTATTGTCGTCATTGTTAAAAACGTTATAGTAGGGTCGTAGACGGTGGAACGAAAATGATATAAACGCAAGAGATTAAGTTAATTTATGTCAATGACTAAAAGTAGAACGTGCCAGTAAGTAGGGTATTAAAAATTTTCTATTTATGGGTATTGCTTTTTTTTTTTTTTTTTTTTTAGACGAATTTTATCTAGATAATTATTATTATTCTTTTTTTTTTTTTTTTAAATTTGTTATCCTAAAAAAGATAAATAAACGATTATATCTATAATCAAGACGAGTTAATCCGGACGAGTCTCGACACTGATAATAATTTATAGCGTTTCGGTTAATCGCGGTTATTTGAATGCCGTCACGCCGAAAATCGTATCGAACTCGTCGAATATAAATATTAATTCGGGTGTGACGTCCGCGCAAAACAAAACGAAATATTATATTAGTATACATCACCGGAACGATAATAATTATACTAATATACGAGGCCTGTTCAAAAAGTTCCCCAATTTTTCAATTATTTATTTATAGTGCTTACCTACGAGCTATTGAGACTTATCACCCTCGAAGTATTCTCCTCCCTCTTGGTCTATACACTTTTGCCAACGACGTTTCCATTGTTGAAAGCAATCGTGGAAAGCAGTTTCTGGAATTGCTCGTAGCTCCGTTAGCGAATTTCCTTTTATTTCGTCTATCGTAGAAAATCTTTGTCCGTTTAACGGAGATTTTAGTTTTAGAAATAAAAAAAATGGTCCGCTAGTGCCCAGTCGGAAGAATATGGTGGATGAGGAAGCGCGGTCATGTGATTTTTCACGCAAAAAACTCGAATTAACTGGGAAGCGTGTGCCGGAGCATTGTCTTGATGGAGAAACCATGAGTTTCTCTTCCACACTTCAGGCATTTTCCTCCGAACATTTTCTCGATGACGTTTTAATACTTATAGATAGTGCCATCGGTTAACAGTTTGTCTTGCAGGTAGAAATTCGTGATGAATAACTCCCAGGTTGTCAAAAAAAAAAAAAAAAACCGTAAGCAGGACTTTGACGTTTGATCTGACCTGACGAGCTTTTTTTTGGTCGTGGAGAACATTTACCAACCCACTGTGATGGTTGGACTTTTGTCTCAATATCATAGCCATAGACCCACGTCTCATCACCCGTTATAATTTGCACCATGAACATACTCGTATCATTATTTGCGCGATCTAACAATTCTTGACAGACGGTTACGCGGTTGTCTTTCTGATCTTGCGACATCAACCGAGGGACAAATTTTGCTGCAACGCGGTGCGTTCCAAGTTTTTCTACCAAGATTTCATGACATGAACCAACCGATATTTTATAATCTTCCGCGATTTCTCGAACAGTTCAACGTCTGGTAGACGTGCACAATTTCATTGACTTTTGTCACATGAGCATCGTCTGTCGATGTCGACGGACGTCCTGAACGTGGGTCGTCATCAACAGATTCCCGACCGTCTTCGAAACGTTTAAACCAGTCGTAACACTGAGTACGTTCTAAACACTGATCACCATAAGCATTTTGTAATATTTTATGAGTGTCAGTAAACGATTTACAAAGTTTAACACAAAATTGAATATTAATACGTTGTTCGTGAATGTTATTCGTCTTAAAAATCGCACAATACACACGACTCGTCTACTTTGAACGCGCACAGTTAATGGGTAGACAGCAATAAACATTTGAGATTTAATTGAAAAGATAGCTGCTATCTCTATTTTATTTTAATCTTATAACATTTACTATACTATTCATTTTCTATTTTTAGAAATTATAGTTCGGGAAATATTTGAACAGACCTCGTTTGTGAATGATAATAACTGACAATCAAATTTCACGATTGATGGAATTCAAACATGTTTGAATTTTTATCATCAATCAAGATGATTGACATTGATCGTTGACCATGTGTGTCTATGAATGTACAATTTAATCAAGTCAAATTGTGTGAACCGGTCGTTTCTTTTTATCTATTATACATTTTATATCTTCGTCAAAAATTGGCAAATAAATTAAATAATGAAGAATTTCGGCTCGAATTTCTATACCATAGTTTACCCGCTACGTGGAAAATTAAAAGTGATTTGTACAAAAATAGAATTTTGAAACGAGAATGCTTTGTACAATTAACTAATAAATTAAAAGTTATCGATCCAACAGCTGACAAAAACACTACTAAAATACAAATCAATACATCGAGATCAAATTATCGTCGTGAATTTGTCCAATCTTTTGTGTAGCGATAGCGGTTATGAACTGAATTTCTTCAATATTAACGCCGGTAGCGTAGTTAATAACTTCCAAAATGTCATGTGGTGCCATGCGCAGATAATTTCTGTAGTCAAGAAGGAGATGATAGTCGAAGTTCATCTAGAAGTTTATGATGGGATAAAGTGTTTCTTTTTTTTTGATCCATTCTTTCATCCAATATTTTTTTTTTTCTGTTGGTTTTTTTTTTTTATTTTATCACAGGCCAGGTAAATAGCACTAATACCTTCTTCATTCGTTTGAATGCAAAGTTTGATTTTAAATTCAACATATATAAAAATATTTATTTTTTTTCAATAAATATTGAATGACAACCAACACGTAAACGCCACACTTTTAATAGTAACAACAATTGTGTTGACTATACAAATTAAATAACCGAACGACCGAAGATTGTCAGTCTTGATTGACCGTATATGGTTATTATCAATCGTCAATCTTGACTGCCAATCGCGTTGATTGCCATTCATGACTGACCGTGTATGGGGGCCATAACGTGCGTTTTTATACTATGAAGAAAAATGCACTTACAGTTGTCAAAAAACGTTGCACTGACTTATTTCAATTTTTATTTTTTTTTTTTTTTTATTTCGTTTAACATGGATCGGTGAACGTTTATCGGAAAAAAGTTTATTCGCGTAAACACGTGCGAAAAAAAAAAGAAAAAAAAACATTACAGTTTATCCGCCTAGATGTTTATTGTTGTGTACTTATAAATATTATCGGCCTTTATCGTTTTGTACAGTTACTTCCGGTCGGTTTCACCGTATTTTACTTTAACTGCAGTCAAACCGTTCGTAATTATAATAATACCAATGGCAATAACTGTTCTTGGGATGTATATACACGCGACAAATATCAAGACGGATAACTACTATATTGTAATATAAATTCGAGACCGGAATTGTACGCGCTAAAACTATAGTGAATCTAACGCAAATACGCACAGTGAAAATACTATAATAAAATGTGTGCCAAATTAAACGAAAAAAAAACAAGAATTAACATTTAAATCTATGTAACAAGGCGTATTTATTTTTAAGCGGGTCGTATTGTCAAATTAACTACGTTATAAAATAAAAAAAAAAAAAAAAAAATAACTCCCGAAGAAAATTAAAAGTATGCATGTCTGAAGTCAATTGAAAACCATTGATAAACGGGGTAAGTAAATGCCCACCAGCCGCGTAATTAATTATTTGCTTTGATAACAGTATAAATGGCAGTGTGTTTGCCTGGTTTTTCCGTGACAAAACGACTCAATAAAATACAATTGCTGTATCGCGCCACATAATAAAATAATCTGAGGATTACCTTCAATAGAAAAAGGAAAAAAAATATTATTATTATTTTCGAGTATTTATTATTGTTAATTTATTAACGTCGATAATGCACGTCGCCGGATTGAAATGCTATTTGGTTCTTCGCTATATGGCGACTATAATTCAAAACGAAGCAATTGCCGCTGCTTTGGATTTTAAAATTTGTATTTCCAATTATTTTTGTTACGTACTTCGGTTTTACGAGAAAATCCCTATTGAATTTCGAATGTATAGTGCGAAAATATCTTACTAAATTATTATTGCTGTTTGACACATACGTTTGTCCTTGCATTATAAAAAAAAAAAAAAAAAAAACAATATCAATTGCTAATTCTCTATGAATACGGTACGTTTTAGTCATTTTTTTTTTTTTTTTTTTTGAACACTTATCACACTTTTATTAAACTTCCAATAAATCAAATATACCTGAGATTAAACGGCCAGCATAAACACCGTTGAACCGTATTCACTTGTTAAACTGACAACAAATGAATTTATGAACGTTCGACATACGAGAATGTGCCGAAATGGAAATTATCAGCAATTGCGATTTGTCTACAAACTAAATGCATTTAAAATTAATTCTAACAAAGTCTGTTGGACGTTGAAATCGTACTGGCGGGCGTTTAATTCATTTTGTATGGCTGTAATGAAATGATGAAATTTAACATACGAACGTGTTACGAGTCCGAGTTTATTTGTCTGCAGTTTGGTGGACGATTTGTCCGCCAAACGTCTCGCTCGTCAACTCCAGGAATGTTTTCTGGTAACGAATTTCGTCCATTCAACGTCAATCCCAGTCGTTTAGGATGCAATTTTTCGATATTCCGTGTACACTTCACTGCGTCACGCAATACGCAGAGCCACCGGTTATTGTCGGAAACGATTTTGTTTCGTTTTGTAGCTCCGTCCGATACGAACCATCGTCGAGACGTGTAATTTTCGCCCGATACTCCATATACTGGCGATTTTTAGACGTAATTTCGTAGATATTTTCAACATTTAAAATATTTAAAGCCATTTGAATATGATAGCCGTCCGAACAGCGACAGCGTGCGTTTTCATCGGGCGACTCGATTAACAATAATATCTAAATATCAAACATTTGTAATCGGTGTCAAGATGTAATTTTAATTTTTAATTTTTTTTTTTTTTCCTACCTATTTGCAGACCAGCGGTTTTGTGTTGTCCGTACTAGTTCGGTGTGTGCGATCGGCGATGACACGACACGGTCGTCGTTGGTTAGGCAACCAAATCGACATCGTTTTTTTTTTATACAGTTTTTTTTTTTTTTTTCCCCATATCAATTAGGTTGCCTAACCGTTGGCGTCATTATGTATTTTATTTTAAAGTATCGGTCATCCGTAAGTAGTCATAATACCGTCGTAATTGGTTTGCGAATTTGCCGACGAAATACGTGATTTTATTGGTAAAAAAAAAAAAATAATAAATAAAAGAAGCATATTACTAAAAATCTGATAATAAAAAAATAAATAATAAAATACTTTTATTATAAGAGCAAATAATATGGTTTCGTCACACACGTTCGGATATATCTGTTTATTCGGCGCTAAACATCCACGTCATACAACGATCATAAAATGTCGACAAAGACTTATAAGTATCGAAAAGAAATATACAAAAATGTATCACTTTTTTTTTGGGGCGAATAGAATCCCCAAAAAAACCGTTAACAATACTGAATTAAGGCTTTTTTTTTTTTTTCAATCCTTATTTTGGTTAACAACAAAAACCTTGCAGACGTATGCATTCCTACTTGTGAGTATTTACAATTTTTTCGTTTTTACCTTGTATCTGACATTATGTTTTGTTAACGGACTTTTTATTCGTTTTTTTTTTTTTTTTTATCAGTTTAACATCCATACGCGTCAGTTTATTTTTACATTGATAAATGACACAAACCATCTGGATGGGTTTTTGTTGATAAATATAACAATTGTACCATTTGTTATTAACGCACATACGTAATATTTTAATACGAAATAATTGTCCGGGCAAACGGCTCATACGGTTTTCGGTGGTCCCCGGGGACAGGGATAGGGATTAAAAAAAAAAAAAAAAAAAAAAAATCACTGTGTCGACACGTTTACGTGCGTGATACATCCACACATCCAGCGTAAAGCTTATATTAATACGCGTTGATGTTTCGGTTTGTACGGGCGACCACGTAATTTGCGGCGAACGTTGGGGAAAATTTGATTTCGGTTTGTGATAACGCGGACGGTTTTACGAAATTCGTGACGGTAAAATATTTATCCGTCGTGTGCACGCGAAATGCGCATAAACACGGGGGGGGGCGGGCGATCGCCAGTGTTGGACGCGGTACCTTAGCCTTAAAATATCGCGTTGTTTTTTTTTTTTTTTTTTTTTCCCCCGTTTCTTTTGTTTACGAATCCCCGCGGTCGAATCAACGACGGCCGGCGCGCACATTCGCCCAACCCCGTCGTCCGCGTGTGACGCTGGACGTGAATACGTAATCATTTCTATTTGATTAAATCGGATTAAATCGAATTAGTTTTAGTTAAAAGTGCCGCGCGGTTCTCAAAGGACAAAAAAAAAAAAAAAAAAAAACACACAAGTTTATTAATTGGATCGCAGGACCGTACACGGTATACGATTATATTGTTCCGGCGTACGGTAATATTTAATTGTACAAAGGACGCGGTAAAGTCGGTCTTTTCGACGGTTCCGCAGACCGTCCTGCGTTTTTTCGATTTTTTTTTTTGTATTTTGTTTTATTCAATTTTTTTTTTTTTTCACAATAATATATAATTAAAACCAAAGTAAAATAACGGGCACGCCGTTATATTGTTCGGTCGAATTCGGTATGGTGTAACGCGCGTACGCACATACGCCTAACATATTATTATAACCTACCACCGACGTGGGGAGAGAAAAAAAAAAAAAAAAAAAAAAAAACCAAAAATGTAATATAACACAAGAACGTTAATAACGTATACACGGTACGCCGCAGCGGCGGCGGGTGAAAAAAAATAATAATAATAATAGTTAAAAAAAAAAAAAAGAAAAAACTATAATAATAATAATAATAAAAAGTCATATCGGTCTCGTCAAACGAAATATCGCTTACCACCGCGCGTGCCGCACACCCGGATAAACATCGACGGGAAATTTATCGAAAGACTACCGGCGGTATATGGCGAGGGGGAAAAAAAAAAGAAAATATTCTCTTTGCCGACACGTCGTCGTCAAATTTCGTCTTGTACACCCGGCGTGACGTCGGCTGTAAAAGGCACGCTGGTTTTCGCATATCGAAATACACCGTCGGGGATACGGCGCGCGGCGGCGGGCCGTTATTGCTCGGCGGGGAACAATATTGGTACAAGTATATTATGTTATTAGATTTTGAATTTTCGGCCGGGGAAAAAATATCGTCTTATTATTTATCGCTTGTATCGTACATATATAAACGTATATATATATATATATATATATATATATATATACAATACGGCACAGGGGTGTGGAATAAAAAATTCGCGGTGGCGGGCAAAATCAATTTCGAACCTCAAGAACCTGCGCGCCGGTATGTCTGCTCAACGGCCGACCTGTGGTGTACGCAAACCGAGTTAAATTCGCATGGTTTTGGTCCCGGAGCAAAAAAAAAAAAAAACTATTGTAAAATTAAACGAAGACGACGTTCTAGGGATAGGGAGGTTCCTGGATACGGTTTCTCCCCCCCCCTGACGTTAATCCGCATATAACGCTCAATTCCATCGTTTGGAAATAACCGCCGAATCCAACATTATTTTTAAAGACTGTGACTTTTCGATAAAAAAAATCAAAAAACAAACCATCGAAACATATCGTCATCATTCATGTTTGTAATCGGTGATTTTACTGCGAAACCGCAAATTAAGCGAACGCGCGTCGAGATTTCGCGGTGTTGCTGATCGACGGACACGGAGAATCAATAAAAAAAAAAAAAAAAATAAACTTTGGCAAATCACAAGACGATAAATGACGGTGTCGGGTCCAGGGGTCCTTGGGTGACAATTGAGACAGTCCGAATGGCGGGAATTAGCGGGTGTGCCGACAATTCCGAACGGCACGGGAACGCAAAGTCGGTGTCGACAGACAGTCGACGGAATGGAATTTCGATAAAAGAACCAGCCGCGGCCGAGCAATCGCTACGAGATTTGACGGCCGGGGTGGAGAACAACACCGACGGCTATACGGAGTTTAAACGACAAGTTTAATAAAAAAAAAAAAAAACCAAACCGTTTCGACGGTGGAAAGCAATATCTGTTTCAGTATAAAATATTCCGTTCGGATTTCCGACGACGGCGACCGCGCGCGATTTCCATTTGTTGTCGTCCACCGGTCGTCGTCATTCGCGTACCCCGTATACAGTAATAATATCAATATCCCAACGGACGAAACGGCGATCCGGAGACGATTGCGGAGCGCACACGTAAAACGTTCGATAAATCACGTCCGAAACGACAATAATAATAATAATAATAAAATATAGAAAACAATACTTGCACAGGGGTTTAAGACCCGTTATACGCGTTGGCACGCGGATTGAAATCGGTTCGGTTTTCGCAGCTATCGACTGGCACGGCCCCGGGAGTCCCCGGTAGTAAAACGTATAAACGCACACTCCGATTTCAGGCTCGCCCTGTATCTGTGTATACCGGGCCCTTTGTACGCCCCCGTAGTGCACCAATTCGGACGTATAATGTTAACTATTCGTTATGTGAAGTTAATTGAACAATAAAAATTGACGAGTGAACACGTCGAAAAATGCCAAATGCTTTACGAATTAACTCGGTCGAGTTAGAAAATAAAAAATTGATCTAAATCATCTAAACAGTGTAGAACAATAATATTAGTCGAGAATAGCATCAATAACGAATTGCAACGAATGAAAAAAAAAACCAAACGGAAATGCCGAAACGATTAGTAGACACGTACAAATATTGATAATGAATACGGATTAATCAGTTAATCAGGTAACACAAACCTCAACACGACAAGGAAATTAATGTAAAAAAAACAAATACGATATAATATGAAATATATCTAGGAAAATATGCAATACAAATAAATGAGAAATAATGTAGAAAAAAAAACTTACCCCGGACCAGAATAATAAATAGACCGTGTGTACTTATGACCGGTTTCGGTTTAAAAACATCTTCGTCGAAAAATAAAACAAAATAGACGAACGAATAATCATATTGATGATTATTCCATAATAATATTAGAAAATTTCGTAATCAGTTGCTAAAAAAAATTAAAAAATAAAATACTAGATTTGATACCGGTTCAAATCTACACCGGAAATAACAAATGGCAAATAGTTACATATATTTTTATTTTTTTTTTAATTCAAAACTCCATACACACGTTATTGATTTTTTTTTTCAAATGTATATATATATATATATATTATTTATATAATATACGATAGTAACTGAAAATTAACATTGACATAATTCTAAACTAATTCGTTAGTTATTGGGTTAATTTAAAACGAAATAATTAAAAACAAAAGTTAAAATTAACTTAGCATTTAGTATTTGAACTCGTTTATACCCAGCCTTAAAATAACGAGACATCTTTTTAAAAAATATATTAACGACAGGGTGTTCCCTAATGGAATTCTATTACGGTTTAAGCGTATACATTTCGATTTTGCGTAAATATTGTTTATTTAGAATTATTTAAAATCACGGTTTTCAGTTAAAAAAAAAACCGCCCGGATCCCGTTCGTTTTCACACTCGGAGAAAATTAACGCGAAATCATTAATTGTTTGCAATCGCGACGACGGTGGGCGATATTTCAATATGATTTTTGCGCTCCCCCCAGGAAGTCTGATAGTGAAAACAGTGTGAAAAAAATAACAATAAAATATTTAAAAAAAAAATTTAAAAAAACTCAACGAGTCTATAATGCATTTATGTGGTTTTGTTTTTTTTGTTTTATTAACATGTTATATTATTCGGATAGAGGCCTCTAGTGATAGAAAATGTAACAGCAGTTTATCACTGTCGACGATTTTAAGACCACCGTACGGCTGGTATAGGTACCTATACCATTTCAGCGTGTATCGTCGCGAATGCGTTTCCCGAGAGACGTCGACAAAATAATAATATGTCAAAGTGCGAACGTACGAGACATTAATATTTACAGCGACGGAATGTTGTGCAAATTGTGTAATTTGCAAAAAAAAAAAAAAAAAAATAACACAACAATAATATTCTATAGGAACCTATAGCATTTTCCAGGTGGCCCGGTTAAACAGTTTGTTAAAAAAAAATAAAAAAAAAAATAACGATTTGTCGTTTTGTCTTATGTGTGCAAACGTCCGACAAATTTCGATTAAACATTAAAGTCGACCCGAGAAAACTGTAACCGTTTATCGTGTAATATTTTACGGTGGAGTTTATTTAAAATAACGAATTCGTGTACGAACTCGACAAATACAATAGCGCTTGAAATTTATTTGTATAGTGCTATAAGCTAAAGAGAGAGAGAGAGAGAAAAAAAAAAACGTATCGACATTAAAACTGTTGATTAACCGAACAATATTCGTACGCCGTACAGTACAATGGAATTGTATTTACAACATATTTCACGTAGACTGATAGGCACTAGAAAAAAAAAAAAAAAAAAATATAATACAAACGAATCGGGCAGAACAATTTTTGTCGGTATTCTATTCCGGGCGGAGGGACGAGGGAAATGTTGAGCGACCTGGACGAATTCCAATCTGCCGGCCTGAATTTGGTTTCCACTCCCCGCCACTGCGTGTGGACCGCGCACGGACATTTGACACGCGTCGTAGAGCAAATAATCATATCGTATACTATACGGTCGAATAGTTTCTCTTCGAAAATCGATAAAAAAAAAAAAAAAAATAAAAATAAAAAAAAATCAAATAAAATTCAATCGCCGGTTTTGCGGGGCGTGTGAAATAATACACGAATTTGAATATGATCCGTTGGCGCGCGCCGCGAATATTTCGACACTTCGGTGACGATAATTTTACGGGCGACGGATTTTTAAAACCGTTAGCGCGCGAGAACCGACTCGAACAAGTGATTACACTCGCTCTGAAGTATATAAAAAAAAAAAAAAACCTACGAGAAGCAAATAAACATAGGGCCTCGTCAACAATATATATAAAATATAAAAAAAAAATAACATCTATATAGTAACATCGTACCCGAAACGGCCGCGGACTAAATAAAAATCGTACGCCCATCAAATGTTGACGACGGTCGTAAATTGTTTTTTTACGAAATTTATTCTCGCGACGATAAACAAAAAAAAAAAAAAATTGTTCGATACCCGATATCAGCTGCTCTGCTAACCTAACTAAGCATATAGACTATATAGCGGTTGTAACGGTAATGTTTGTTTAACGTGTTATTATGTTTCCACGGAACAATCAAATTTATCGCGAGATATTACGTCGCTTTTCGGCGTTCCCGGCGACCTATTTTTCGATAATAAAAAAATATACAAAAACACGAAATAAAATTCGTAGTGCTCTTATCCGGCGGATCAATATCAATTAGAAGATAATACGAGGTCTGTTCAAAAAGTTCCCGAACTATAATTCCTAAAAATAGAAACTCTATAATATCGTAAATGTTATTAGATTAAAATAAAATAAACTGTTCGAGAAATCGCGGAAGATTATGAAATATCGGTTGGTTCATGTTATGAAATCTTGGTAGAAAAACTTGGAACGCACCGCGTTGCAGTAAAATTTGTCCCTCGATTGATGTTGCAAGATCAGAAAGACAACCGCGTAACCGTCTGTCAAGAATTGTTAGATCGCGCAAATGATGATACGAGTATGTTCATGGAGCAAATTATAACGGGTGATGAAATGTGGGTCTATGGCTATGATATTAGGACAAAAGTCCAATCATCACAGTGGGTTGGTAAATTTTCTCCAAGACCAAAAAAAACACGTCAGGTCAGATTAAACGTCAAAGTCCTGCTAACGGTTTTTTTTTTTTTTTTGACAACCTGGGAGTTATTCATCACGAATTTCTACCTGCAGGATAAACTGTTAACCGATGGCACTATCTATAAGTATTAAAACTTCATCGAGAAAAAGTTCGGATGAAAAGGCCTGAAGTGTGAAAGAAAAACTCATGGTTTCTCCATCACGACAATGCTCCGGCACACGCTTCCCTGTTAATTCGAGATTTTTGCGTGAAAAATCAACACGACCGTGCTTCCACATCCACCATATTCTTCCGACTGGGCACCAGCAGACCGTTTTTTATTTCTAAAACTAAAATCTCCGTTAAACGGACAAAGATTTTTTACGATAGACGAAATAAAAGAAAATACTTTGAGGGTGATAAGTCTCAATAGCTTGTAGGTAAGCTCTATAAATAAAAAATTGAAAAATTCGGGAACTTTTTGAACAGGCCTCTTACATTTTCTTTTTTTTCTCTTCTTTATCGTAGAAATTAAATTTATTACATCATGTATTTTATTACTATGGGTATATCTTTTTTGTCTTACGTTGTGCAGCATGACAATATATTTTAGTTCAAACGCTAACGTAATATTTTTATTTGATCGGTTCGATTATAGTTAAAACAATATGGTCAATACCTACAGATTATTTCTCGTGCTACAATTGTTGAGACTTATCCAAATAAGGTAAAAGATAAAATAACAAAAAATTACATTTTACCTTATATCTAGATTTAAATTTCGATATCTATCGGAGGGTTTCTAAGATAATAAACAATTTTGACAACACGTGGTTATCTTCGTAAAATATACTTAGAAAAAATATCAATGTTTTATCCGCAGTAGATAACATTAACTAATAACTGTACAAATTTCACTTTGCGGTAAAGAATAATCAAAGATATTACTAGCTAGTAATTTTTATGATTTCCATTAACAGTATTAATTTAACCGTTTAAATTTTAATCCACCCGATATTATGTGCTCAGCAGTAGATCATGAAAACCTATTTTCTATGTTATCTAGATAAATTCTAAACTTAACTATTATCTTGGTTCGTTCAGGAAATCGCTAAGGCAGTGACTAGTGGAGTTGCTTTATAAATCATATTTAAATAATGAATAATGAAACACGACCAACTCCGGTATATGTGTTAACTTACCAGTTAACCGAACTCTGCTCCGAATCGTTTTTTGATTGCAATGTGCAATCAGTGCTGCCATTAGTAGTCAAACTAAATTACCATAAATCGTATACTTTCCCAACAACAGTGGCCTATATGGAGTAACCGTAGTACGAAGTATGTATGTCTTCTTTTTTTTTTAAATTTTTTTATTATAATTTACGAATTTACGAATATTATCTACCTATTTCCGACACGAGTGATAAGCTCAAAGGATTTATGTAAATGGGAGGGGGGAATTTTATTATTTATGTACCGTGTTGTCTTTGATAAAAAAAACATTTTTTAAAAATTTGACAAAAAAAATACTCGAGTCTCTAACGAATTTCAGGCGCAGCTTGTGTTGACCATCTGTTGCATCTGCGCGCGCGCGGCGGTCGCGCCGTCGAGCGGGTTGAAAGAAGAAACCACATGCAATTCGAAAATGTATTTCCATTACCGCTTTGTTTATGAAACCATAATTTTCATAAAATATTATTTACGCCGTCAAAGTGAACTGTGTAAAAGAGTTTTATGATCCTACGAGGGGGATTGCGTCTTAAAATAGTCGTTCCGTATACATATATACCATATATTAAGTTAAATAAAGGCAGATTTTTAAGACGGTATTTATGAAACCCGCCGTAAATTCCGGAAAAATGGTATTACGTCTAAAACAATATTATAGTCAAACATATACCTACGTGATAAACCGCGTCATGGCAACGCTGAGATTTCTGAGTTGATATTTGACCGCGGTTTTCGAGTAAAATACGACGACAAAAAAAAAAAAAACAAAAAAATGATTTTGAAACAATTTGATATTTCCGTTTTTCGGTGTGAGAGTGGGGCGAAATAACGTTTGATAATATCAAAAAGGCAGGATTTCGTAGATATGGGAAAAATAGGATATAGAAGAGAGTTATATCTGTCCGGAATGATAAATAATTATGACTGACAAACTGCGATTCGGCGCGGAGTTCGGTTTGTAAGTGTTTTGGTAAACTAAAATTAAAAATCGTATTTATTTGTAATTACGAAATAAATTAAAATTGTCTGTGGTTTTTCGTCTTACGTGGTCGAGCATTTTTATGATACACCAAATTAATCGAAAATGAAATGCCGCGATTATTGCGATTTTCATCAAAATTTGCACTACGATTATACAAAAAAAAATAAAAAAAATTCATTACACTTACATTCTGTTTTTTTTTTTTTTACAACCATAAATGCAGCTTCTGATAAAACTTGGGTAAAATTTTCGAATATTTTTGATGGGCCAAATACGTAAATTGTATTCGTGTAAAACCAAATAAAAAAAAAGAAAAAAAAAAACCTCCAAAATATCCAATTGCTATAAACGGTTCAGAATTCGCCAGAATATGTTGAACATTTTAGACCACGTCTAGGAAAAGGGTAACATACGTGTGTGTATTCGATGAAAGTCGAATAGTTTTTAACCGAATTACAATCAACAACCGAAATCGAAATTAACATAAACCGCCATTGCGTGCGTTCCTCTGGATGTTTAAGAATACCACAAGGAATATCAAAATGTGACCTCCGCAACATTTTCAACCGGAAGC
Organism: Tuberolachnus salignus; assembly: GCA_956483605.1. Classification (NCBI taxonomy): domain Eukaryota; kingdom Metazoa; phylum Arthropoda; class Insecta; order Hemiptera; family Aphididae; genus Tuberolachnus; species Tuberolachnus salignus. The sequence continues at coordinate 20,679,117 of OY101438.1, forward strand.
CACCGCTGAGGTGGTCGACGGTCGGAGCAATATATCTGGTGGAAATTTGCACGCACACGTCACGTTCGCGAAAATCATCCTAAATCGTGCAAAACCGAAGTGTCCGAAACCAATGATTTATTGAATTAGAAATCTACAATATCGTACAACACGCGAATATGTATAATATATATATATATATATATATAAATGTTTTTTTTATTATTATTATAACAATCAAAAATCATAAACAATTCATTTTTGAGTCTCGTTCCCGGCGGAGTGGCCTATGTATACTAAGTCATATATGGTCATGGGCGTTTGAGGCGCCCACTGTCTTGAGAGTTATCAAGTAGTTGAAATTGCTGCTGGATCGGTGTGTGTTGGTCCATCCTTGTGTCCCGGTGCCCGGCAAACTCGGTAATCGCGTCCTGGACGGTGGCGGTCCCCTAGTATCTATGCGGACAATGTCGTTTCCGGCACGGACAGCGATATTCTAGCGGCGTTTAATTGTCTCAATATTGGACTTGCTAGCGTAAACCCGCAATTGTATTATCCCATAGGTCTCCCACCCCCCCAGTTCTGAGGAATTGCGCTCCGACGTTTGTCGCATTTTCTTGTACACCGTTCGAGTGTATTTTACGGGGGCCGAATTCTCCGTTTGTACGCGCCGCGGGGATTTAGCCCGTCAAGTTCCACGGGCTCCCCACGTGAATTTCCGACTTCCGGCCGAAATGCACACCCGCGCGCGTAATTATAACTACGGCTGTACGGCTGCCTATCCGGGAGCGTTTATTTCGCTGGTCGGCATTATAATGTTATCGGGGTACTCGCCCGGACGACCCCGTATAGAGGACACGTACGTCGCGCGCACCGTATAATATTGCTTTATTATCAATGGTGGTCCCGTCGTGTACGGCCGGAGAAGTCTTCGCGATTTCGATTACGGCAACGCTGCGCGTAAAATAATATACTGGCGGGATTAAGTGTACGGAAATCGGCGACACGCGTTGGTTGGTGTATTATACGAGACGCCCCGGGGATTTCTGAAATTCCGCCAAAATTCCGCCGGCCGTCGGGAAATCGACGTAGCCGCCGAATTTAGTTTACTCGTAAATATTTTTACTGTACCGCGACTACGCCGTTTTACTATACGCCTACGCCAGGGCGGTCCTTATTTTCTAATTTCTTTACCAGAATGGAAAGAACCAAACCTAACCTAACCTACCTAAGAAAAAAAATTTAAAACCACAAGACGGCCCCTCGCTCCATCGGCGGATACCGCCGCCGGACATGGACAATTCTACGACGTTGCTATTTGGATAGTGTAAAATTATTTGAAAAATATTCGACTTTACGTCGTGACATATTTACAGAAGTCCAAAGATATCGCGGACACGCATTAACAGCCTCTCGGCACAGTATTACATGACGGGTGGCGCGATATAAAGGTATACGTTTTTTTTTTTTTTTTTTTAGAATTCGATTTGAACATGTTGTTAAAAGCATTGTCATTACGTTCAACCAGTTCGAAAAATAAAGAAGCCGCTACGGTTGGTTTAATAAGCCAATTGCGTTGTTTTAACGTATTTGAAATATTACACCCTTGGTAAAATTAAATGTTGAAATCCAGTCGAAGCTACTATAACAGAGAGCTCGAAGATTTACGTCCGGACGTTAACGTTTTAGTAAATTTTTTTAAAAATAAAATCAATACAATCGTTGCGCGGACATTGAATAGGACTTCGAATGGCGCGGATATTTGCGTTTTCACGCAACCGGTGAGGTGTTACCGCGGCACCGCCGGAGGCTCAATAACGTATTTTCGCCCCTAATGCTCGGTAGATTAGCAGAGACGACAAATGTGCACTCTTAACAACAACAACCGCGACGATTGCTTCTTTTTTAAAGTTTTTTTTTTTTTTTTTTTTTCCCCCCATTTTACCTCCTGTTGTAGAACGGCGTCGGCCGACGGCCATCGGAATAACGTTTCGTCGTGTAACCCGCGAACACGGTCTTGGGGAACGTTAAATCATCATAATGCATTGTATCGCAATTGTTCGGTAGCTGGGAATTCCGCGAGACGTCACGACGTGTCTGATAAATTATAAATACGACGCGGTAAAACAACGCGTGTACGGCTATTTTTCGGTTATTTTTTTATTTTCCCATTTTTTTTTTCTCTCTCTCTCTCTCGAAACTTATACGTTCTACAGTCTCCGGGGCTGTGCGTATACTCCGCGACCACTGTACGCCGCACTGCAGTAATTTTACGAAAGAATAAAAAAAAAACCCCCCTTAGTACGTATTTCGGGTACTTGGTGTAAAATACGAATTGTCATGCGGTAACGTCTGCGAATATTACGTCCGCGTTTTAGAACGACGTAATTATTTATGTGCACGCAAAAGCGTAAAAGTACGTTATTTTTTTTTTTCCTCATCTCGGAAGTGAACTCGTCGTCGTCGAATATATTGTTTATCGCGCCCCTCGTATGTTTTAACAACGAAAACGGCAACGCGCAATTATTTAGAAACAACGGATTTTCTAATCTCGTTAAATTATAACGAGACGACAATACTCGTAATAATATATATATATATATATATATATATATATAAATATAATATTATTACTGAGTATAGGTACCTCCCCATATAATAGTCGTCGAGTTCAGCAACACGTGAAAAGAGTGTTTTTTTTTTTTTTTTTTTTTGTTATTATTATTATTATCCGCGTCTCGTCTATATATATATAAAAAATAAAAAAAAAACCTGGCTAAGGACCAAATCACTTTAAAATAACAGTTCACGCATCTGATTCTTTTGTACGAGTACCCCGTACCCATGCCGAATGCAATTATTAAACCGTCATAGCGTTTTATTTGTGCGAAAAGTAAATCGCTCATGTTGCGCGCGTTTTTTGCATGCAAAAAATACTCTCGTAAAATGTGTTTAATATCATTTTTGTTAGTAAACCGCCGCATTAATGAATATATCGAAAGTTTATTATTGACGATCCTACTCGATCCGCGTCTTGACCGTAACTCGAATAACTCGTGCGCGAAATTATAATCCGAATTGCCTTGCTAGAAATAAATCCTAGGCCCGACAATAATATGGGTGGAGTTTTCTAAAGAATTGTCAACAAAAAAAAAAAAAAAAACCGTATTTTATATCTCGAAAAAAAGAAAATTAAAAAAATATATATATTTTTCGCCACTCGTCTTCGGCTCTAGAGTGTTCTACTGAAAGGTTTGCGTTTTTTTTTTTTTTGTCTCGGAAATTTTTATTTTTCAGTTAGCTCCGATTTTAACACGCATTTCTAACCTAAAAAAAAAATACGGATTTTCATGTATATCGGTTCAAACATAAATCGTTACTAATCGTCATACGAGTATATATATATTATAATATCGGTTTCCCTAAGTCGTCCAGAACTTAAGCTTGAACACGTTTCGCAAGTATTCGAATAACTATTAAACAGTATTTTACCCGTAGTCATTCAGTACGTTTGAAAATGATAAAATAAATCTCTAGAGGCGTTAATTAAGACGTTTTGCCAGTAATCTATATAATTTTTATACAATTCACTCACACGATAAACGGTTAGACGTTTCGAACGGACAAACAAGTAATTCAATGATTTCAACAAAAAAATAAAAAAAATCGGCATACGTCAAATAAATCGCTACAATTTAATGTTTAATTAAAAAAAAAAATACTCTCGTAAAATGTGTTTAATATCGTTTTTGTTAGTATACTTAAGCTTAAACACTTTTCGCAAAGTATTCGAAAATGACATTTAAAACGGTATTTTGCCCGTTGTCTTTCGGCGTTTTGTGTCTTGTCTCCACTCTCGCACCTACTATAGGCACTCATACACGAATTACACGACAATATTTGCACCTTTGCCGCCGGCGTTATTTTATTGTAATACGGTTTATTTCCCGACCGTGCCGGTGTAAACGGATTATTACTACGTATGTACGGGCATAAAGTGTTGCACACAGATGGACTGCAAATCGATCCGAACAAGATAAAAGTTGATTATTTATTAATAAAATCTATCTAGTTACAAACAAAATACAGATAAATTTAATTTATCTGGATAAAGATAAAAGTTAAAACGTATTAAATATTAACATTACAAGTTTTTATTCGGTTTACCTATGTATATTATTTATTTATTTATTTATACAAAATTAACTTTGGACAAATGAATTGAATGTACCGAAAAAGACCAGTGTGAAACTATGTTTTTCCACGTGTGCAATTCAATTTTCCGAAAAAACAATATTGCTCTTACACCTACTTACGCAATTTGTCTAGACAAATATTATTTTGGATTAGACAATTTTATTCATTTAAAACTATCAGCTAGTCAATTTTGTCATTAACACCTAGACAAGATAGTGAGAATATTTGTCTAGATAATCGTCAACACCGGGCATGGGCGACCGGGAAACGAAATTATCGCTAGGTCCGACGGAATCGTTTTTTTATTTTTATTATTAGTGTTTTTTTTTTTTTTTTTTTGTCCGGGCGATCGAAACTTTTTGAAAAACCCCATAAAACACGGGGAAAATCGAATACGTTTCCGGACACGGGCATTTTTCTACGCCCATCGACCCCGCGCGATATTTGCCCCAGTCGGGGGATGGGGGACCTATCGATCGCTGACCGACGGCACTGTACAAAGTTCCGTGCCCGGGGTCGCGGCGGCCTGGCCGGAAAAAAGGCGACAAACGTATTTATTGCGTTTGGACACCGACGACGGATGTCGCGCGACAGTGTATTATTGTCACGGACGGCCGAGAGAACCTTATACAATCGACGCGAATAATAATAAAAATATATATAAAAAAAAAAACACTCCGAGTTTACCGGATGGGTCGCGGGGAAGGTGTACGTCTATACTATTATACTGTATACCCAGGGAAAATATAACCGTTACGTCGAAAAGCGTCCAATTAAATTCGTGCGACGCGACAATATAGAAAATTCCGCCGAAACGAAAAATCATTTGCACACGAGTGAATTCTGCAGTTATAAATATATAAATATATATATATATATATATATATATATATATATATATATATATATATATATTTATATGTATTATTATAATTATTATTATTATTGACGTTAGTAAACGAAATTTTAATGAAATCTGCGCGATATGCTCACGGGGGAGAGGAGAAAACGATAATTGCGTGGATTTTTTTTTTTTTTTTTTTTGTAGTTTTCACGCGGAATAGTGGTTTTTTTCCTTCGCAGATTTCCCGACGCGACGCGACATAATATTTGCAATGACATTGACACGAGAACGGCATCGAATGTTCGCTATGCATATTGTACACGAAGTGTGTACAAATGACAATGAGACTAAAAATGTTTAAAAATCAGATTTTCGATTGAGAACAAAATCGACATTATTCGTTCTCAAAATAACATCGCCCCGTGCAGTACGCGCCGATCCCACCTGTACTCCCACTACCGGTACGCTTCCAATAATGATTCGTATCGTGGGGACGGGGGCTGTTTATCGGGTACCGCAGAATGTGACCCTCGAAGACAAGCCTCGAGCCGGGAGAATCGCCGAAAAATCACAGGGTGCTATTAATAGGGCTGGGGCATCGTTGTCCGACGGAATTTTTTTTTATTTTTATTTATTTTTTTTTTTTTTTTTTGTCCGGGCGATCGAAACTTTTTGAAAAACCCCATAAAACACGGGGAAAATCGAATACGTTTCCGGACACGGGCGTTTTTCTACGCCCATCGACCCCGCGCGATATTTGCCCCAGTCGGGGGATGGGGAAACTATCGATCACCGACCGACGGCACTGTACAAAATTCCGGGCACGGGTCGCGGCGGCCAGGCCGGAAAACGCGACAAACGTATTTATTGCATTTAGACATCGCGACAGTGTATTATTGTCACGGACGGCGGAAAAAACGTATACAATCGACGCGAATAATAATAAAAACGTGCGGCCAAAATGACCCCACTTCCCGTCTGAAATCAAGAAAGTCTTTCCTAAAGGTAACTGAAGAGCTAACGGAAACACCCTTACAAAGCAGGCTAGATGAGTGGAAAAAACTGATAACGGACACCAACGGTAAAAGACGGATGGAACCGTCAGAAGGATTACCTCCTGGTAACTACCTAGACTGGCCGGTATGGAACACACTGAACAGACTGCGTGTTGGTGTAGGACGGACAAAAGAAAATATGAGAAAACGGGGATACGGTGATCAAGACATAACTTGCATATGTGGACAAGAGCAGACAACGTCACACCTACTTGTCTGCCCACGAGGGCCAAGCCCGTGTACACAAGAGGATCTTATGATAAGCAACAAGAAGGCGGTAAATACAGCCATATACTGGACAAAAGAAAAAATATAATTAGTATGCAATGTACATATGCAATACTTGTTACCATTACATTAGAGTGTTGTTATTATTATTCATAATTTATTTATTTGATATTATTTATTTAGTTTTGTTTTATAAATTACATGTTTATTTTAATTTTAAATATATGATGTCAGACACGAAAAAAAAAAAAAAAAATAAATAAAAAAAGAAAGCGGAAAAAAAAGCAGATTTTCGATTGAGAACAAAATCGACATTATTCGTTCTCAAAATAACATCGCCCCGTGCAGTACGCATCGATCTCACCTAGACTCCCACTACCGGTACGCTTCCAATAATGATTCTTATCGGGGGGGGGGGGCTGTTTATCGGGTACCGCAGAATGTGACCCTCGAAGACAAGCCTCGAGCCGGGAGAATCGCCGAAAAATCACAGGGTGCGATTAATAGGGCTGGGGCATCGTTGTCGCGATGCAGTACCCGCACGACGCATGCGAAATCCGTTCGTCAGAATTTGGTTGATTTCGATATATCCATAATCTAAGCGGTCGTAGCGATCAGGTTAAACCGTGATCACACTACTCTGTACATTGGTATATTGAGTAACTCTTTTTATGGTTACTACATGCATATAAATTGTTTATGATTAAGAATTACGATTATTTAGAGAGTAGTTTTATGTGCTTTCAGTAAGTGATTTCTACTTTCGCTTTCGAGTTGGCTATATATATATATATATATATATATACACGGATATGGGTTTCCATAATTTTTTAGACTTGGTTTAGACTCGGTGTATGGGCAGACCGTCGGTATCGGACCTTACATTTGTGCGAACCACGGGTTGCCCAGTCTCAGTCAGCAATGTAACATTATTGTTTATAAGTGTTCTTTATTGTCATCAAACCTTTTTTTCCCATTCAACGTCCACTGTGAAACCTCGTCAGCGGTCAGCGGTGACTTGGCCTACACATTTAGTTTTGAGTCGTATTACCCAGTCCGGCTCACTACACACACACACATATGACTGTGATCGAACGGCGTTCTTGCAATACGGTTACCGCAGTATTGACGTCGGTAGATGCTGTCGACGGTCGACCGGGAACGGGCAAAGATTCTGCTGCCGTTTTCCCTTCTAAAAACAGTTAATGCCACCGAAATACAGTCGCACCGCCACAGCGAGTTTCTTTGTATACATCGTTCATCTCTCCGTAGGTCGGAGACAAAAGGGCCACGCAAAAAAGCAATAACGAACGATTTCGCTTTGCGGTTTCGCCGACACCGGGTGTAACCATAAAACGAAAACGGCGAGGGGTACGCCAAACGCGTTCTACTAAATTGTCTATCGCGGCTTGTTTTGTTCGTCTTAACACACGCTTATTACCTAGTATAATCGTTAATCAACACGGCAATGTTGCCTTATATATATATATATATATATTTAAAAAAATGTATCGTTCTTTTTGGGACAACCCTTTGTGTTAGGGGGGGGGAAAACATACACCTAATATACGAATACATATCATCGCTCGATCGACAGGATAGATGGTGAACGGTATTAATATCGAAAACGGACATGCCGGTCGAAATTAGACGGTCGGACTTTTTCAACGGCACGATAATATCGGTTTTCGGGACGATAAAATACCAATAATCGGCAGGGATCGGATCGGAATCGACTGAAACCGGAGACTCGTGTTATAACCGTCTGACATTTAATTCAGTCGGCAAACGTAACCGGGCCTTTGTAATAATAATCGGAACACGCGGATTCTCGAATAATAAATGCGAGTTCGACACTTGAACAGGTGAACGGTTATAATATTGACACGTGCGCGGAGAACTCGCGGGTCTTAGCAAACAAAGCGCAACGACGCGCCGCGGCTGTTTGTTTACGACCGGCTCGAGAACTCGTTGAAAAATACGCTTAAAATACTCGCAAACAAAAAAAAAAAAAAAAAAAAACCGCCGTCGCCCTTTAAATAATTATATTGTCGAGCTGTGGGCTGTTGTCGGTGTCGGACAATAAAAAAAAAAAAATATTCTATAGTTCCGGTATAACGTGCGGTTTTCCGGTTCCGCGCCGAATGTATTTTATTGCTTTTCACTCGGACGACGCGCGGTTATTGGAACGGACCGTTAAAATACGGTACCGTCGTCGGACATCACGGTTTTGCGGGAAAATAACTAAAAAATTATTTTGATAGAGATAAAACGTCACTATTATTTATCTGGATAATGAAAAGATAACAATTTTAAATTGTAATGATTTACCCGAGTAAATTTTTTTCATCGATATTCCATGTATATATATTAGAAACAAACACAATGCGTGATTTTTATTTAATTTACCGTCAGTAATAAATATTATTTCATGTTGACGTAGCTGTGGGACTCGCGAGTTACTTCGAATTTTGAACTAAACGTAAAACAATAATGTTAGGTTTTTATTGGTTTCTACTGCGGGTAAAACTATTATATTTTCTATACTTTATAGATATATATATTTTTTTTTTTTATCAAAATATAATTACTAAAACGACAATTTTTTTTTATCTTAAGTAAACTTTGGAAAGATTCCAAAAGATTTCATCTAGATACGATAAAAGATAAACAAAAATATTACCCAGATGAATTATGTAGATAGATTTAACTAGATAAATCTCAACGCTGGTTACATATTCGTGTTAGCCATTCACACGAAGAGCGCTGAGACTAATTGTGTTCCGCTATAAAAAAAAAAAAATAAATAAATAAATACAATTAGGTGAATACATACAGAATTAATCTAGATAAATTAATTTAGATAATTATACAATTATTATAATTAATCCGTCGGATTCACATAACTTTGTTAATTATCTCGTATGATATAATTAATGAGTTATTGAATTCAAATCAACTTACTATGGATTCATCTTGATAATGCACATCACTGGGAGGGTAAGAGTGAAAAAAAAAAGGAAAAAAAAACATTTACCGAACGAAACGGGACGTAATTTCGAACACAAGTATTAGTATTATACACGTATACGACGACGCATCGTTTTTTATTCATTCGGACGAGACTATACGTCATTGGGATCTTTAGGGTTATCGTTTCGACGTGAAAAACCATCAAACTGCTTGCAATCTTTTGGACAAAACGATAGAATATTTCGATAGTGTACAGGGCGTGTAATATTTCGGGACGTCCCCGTCATCGTTTTCCGCACGGAGACAGAAAAGAAAGCAAAAAAACACCACGACACCGGCGATATATTATGTTTCCGTGTCCGTAATATAAATTATGTATTATTATATTATTATTGTTATCGTACGACACGTACGCTATTTTTAACGTTGTAGTATTTTCTCGTACGAAATGCCCGTGTTTGTTATTATATTCCGAACGATCGGGACGGCGGTGTTTCCCGGACAACCATTCTGCGAGTGATCGGACCCGTAAAATAATAGCGCTCCGAGTATAGATGCCGGATAATGCGGACGCTGCGGTATTCTCGGCCGGGAGATTTGTCAGTTTTCAGTGGAAAAGGAGCGACGGGTGTCGGTTCTTCTCGCATACGTCGGGATAAGGAGGAAAAAAACAAAATAAAAAATAAACAATAATAATAACTCGCCGAACGTGACCTTTCGATATTTGCCTCTTCGGGGACCGCATCGTCATGAGCCGACTCATGTCGGGAACCTAATCGGAAATCACCCCGGATCCGGGCTGGCCCGGCGCTTGTAGCGAAACAAGCGGCTCTGCCCGGCGGGACGGTGAACGATATCGAACCGGCACAGAATGTACTCTGTTCGACTTAAGAGTGCCCACCAATCTCGCGCATGCAGTCAACAGCCAACGACGACTGTCGGACCCCCCCGGGCGAGATCAAACGCCCCGTGATTGGTCGGCATTGTATGACCGCCGCCGCGTATACACCGGGTTAGGTTCAAATTAGTAATACCACGGTGCGTCGTGAAAACGTCGTGACACTATGCTCACTACGTATAAACGCGCGTCGGCATAGGTTCCCCGAAGCAAAATAAGCAAGACACGTGCGCCAACAGAACGAGTTTTCGTCCGAGCGATTGGTGGGCATTCTTAACTTGAACAGAGTGTATATATATATATATATATATATATATATATATATATATATATATATATATATATATATATAATGAAATACACACAACGATATGTCAGCGATTCGGATCACTAGGTAAAAAATCTATAATGCCGTTCCGTAAAACATAACAATGCTGTCGACCGGTGCAAAGTAATTATATTCTGTTCGACTTAAGAGTGCCCACCAATCTCGCGCATGCAGTCAACAGCCAACGACGACTGTCGGACCCCCCCCCGGGCGAGATCAAACGCCCCGTGAGATTGATCGGCATTGTATGACCGACCGCCGCCGTGTATATACGCATGGCAATAAAAACAAAACGTATTTTATCGGTCGCGTAGCATATTATATATAATACATTATAATACATTTATTCCGTTTAACTGGCTATGGTCCTGCTCGCTCATGTTCGCCGTTGTTGTAATTATCCATTATCAACAAAATAATACAAAACAATTAAAATAACGGACGGCCCGAAACGATAACAAACACGTTCGATTTAGTACAACCAAGGGGCGAGTCGTGACATTATGCCCGCTACGTATAAACGCGCGTCGGCATACGTTCCCCGTAGCAAGATAAGCGTGACCACGTGCGCGAACAGAACTCGTTTTCGTCCGAGCGATTGGTGGGCACTCTTAACCTGAACAGAGTATAGTAGCGGTAGTAATATTATAAAAAATACCCAACAACAATAACGTTGATAATCAACGCCACCATTGTACGGCGAAAACCCGTTTGAAAGTGATAAAGTAAATATCTACAGGCCTATTAAGACGTTGCCAGTTATAGTAACGCGATAAACGGTTAGAAGTTTGGAACGGACAAACAAATAATTCAATAATTTCAAAAAAAAATCGGCATACGTAAAGTAAATCGCTACAATTTAATGTTGTTAGATCAAGTATGTTGCATATTATTATTGTTAGTATACCACCGTATTAATAAATATATCGGAAGCTTATTATTGACGATCCTACTTGATTCGTGTCTTTACCATAACTCGAATAACTAGTGCGCGAAATTATAATCCGAATTGCCTTGTTAGAAATAAATCCTAGGCTCGATAATAATATCGGTGAAGTTTTCTTAAAAATTATCAACAAAAAAAAAAAAAACGTATTTTATTTCTCGAAAAAAAGAAAATAGAAAAAAAAGCTTTTGCCACTTGTCTTTGGCTCTAGAGTGTTCTACTGAAAGGTTTGCGTTTTATTTTTTTTGTCTCGGAAATTGTTTTTTTTTCAGTTAGGCTACGATTTTATCACGCATTTATTACCTTAAAAAATGCGGATTTCCATGTATATCGGTTCAAATATAAATCATTACTAATCGTCGTACGATTATATATATTATAATATCGGTTTCCCTAAGTCGTCCAGAACTTAAGCTTAAACTTTTTTCGTAAAGTATTCGAATAACTTTTAAACAGTATTTTACCCGTAGTCTTTCAGTTCGTTTGAAAGTGATAAAATAAATCTCTAGATGCCTATTAAGACGTTGCCTGTTATAGTCTTTATCATTTTCGCAATTAACGCACACGATAATCGGTTAGAAGTTTGGAACGGACAAACAGATAATTCAATGATTTAAAAAAAAAAAATCGGCCTACGTAAAGATTAAATACTGTCGTACTGCGTTCGGAAAGTAGCGATATTGTTAAATCAAATATTGATACAATAGAACGATTGAAATGAGTGATGATTTAGTAATTCGGTTACCGAATCATTGACGTCCCCGGTAGTATCCGAATATTCAAATATAATCGTCAATCGTAAATAATGACGTTTTTACTCAAAGCGAAGCTGTAGCCTTGGTATAAGCCGACATATTCTGACAATGTCCGTATTTGTTACATCTGAACTTGTTTTTACGTTAAAGGTAATACAAAATTTTTTACGAATTTCAATCAAACAAAATTGATGTTAAGTTATCATTACAAACGAAATGCGTTTACACGATATTAAAACTTAAATTCAAAAATTTAATGACGGATTTCGCCATAGAAAAATGACGTAAAAAATATGATTTCTTAATATATATATATATTAGTATTATATTCTTAATTTCCTTAATACATTTCTAAATTTGTCTTAAATATTATACTCGTCTATTATTCTAATAAATAATTCAATTTTACCCTGCACCATTATTTACCTTATCGTTTTGCTTTACTGGAAACATATTTTGGAATTGTCAACAGTTCGCCCCTATAGGATATTTATTCGGCAAAAAACTTCTAGATTCCCAGAAGTTTAATTCTAATAGAAGTAAAAAAAAAACCGACCTACGAAAGACGATCATTAGGCAATACATTGATTTTATTTTCGGTTATTTCTGGGTCGCCTTGAGAAAAAATAGACTTAAACTATAACTTTACCGGTTGAACGAGTTGCGTTCAGAATCGTAATTTTTTATTAAAAATTTTGGCGGTCTATCGTTGTTTTTAGTAAATAAATCGGACTACCCGCCTACAACAGCGGCATACATGTGGTGCGAAACACATCCAGACATTTTTAAAAATAATTGTAAAATACACTCGTATAATAATCGGATAATCGCTGAAATATCGTCTAATACAATAATCATACAATTTATAAATAGTACAAAGGATCTAAATAATTATATTCACGCGTACTCGTATTATACTGTCGTGTACGAAAAAATACATTGAGCACCGAGACCCTGGTCTACGTGCGAGTTATTTGTAAATTAGTTGGTGGAATATTCATGGGATGAAACTAAAAATATATTTGTCTAGAGTAGAAAAAAACATTAGAGTCTTTAGACCGGCTTTGCCACTCGATTCGTTACACAGAATCACGTCGGGTGGGGCCAGAGGGGGAAAATGTTTTCACTTTACACCCGTGGAATTCCGCTTCTCTGTTGTCACTGGGGAATAACTGTCTTATCGTTGTAAAAGGGCGTGTTTCTACGATATTTTTTTTTTAACAATAATTGTTAATTATTATACACAAACATACCCATAACCGGACCGCATTATGTCTGACATTGTTCCAAGTGCAGTTAAAACACGCGTTTGTGTTAAGTATCCACTCGTATATTATACAAGAACTTTTAAGGAAATCACATCAAACACTATATTCGCAGCCCCAGCGTAATTTAACTTTATTTTTGTCTTCATTCTTTATTTTTTTGTTTTCCTCTTTAAAAGTATTTTATTATTAATTGTTAAAGTTTTTAAACTGCAGTAATTCCGATTTTTTATTTTCTTCTTTAAAATCTAATGGAAAGCTCGTAAGTATAGTTTAAAATGACTACACTGTCGTATATTTTTTTTATATTTTTATTTTTTATAGTTATATAGCAATATTGTTTCTTAATGTCGTGTATATCAATTGTTTATAAGCACAACTACTACATCACTGACAATGAGCTGGTAGATTTGTCGAGACGTTTTGATTTGTAGGTCATACACAACAATAAATATGTGCGGGGAAATGATTACAAATAATGTAATAATCAATAAATATAATTTTCAAATTCTGAACGGAACGAGGAGTGATAATATTGTATTTTAGATAGGTAATTTAAAAAAAAAACCTACCAGTTGACACATTTGTTGAGTGCAATAACAACGTTAATATTTTTAATACCACGTTAAAGTCAATAATAATAATAATAATAATAATAATAATAATAATAATTTATTGCTGTTTCGAAACATGAGCCTAGTGCTCAGTACTCTAGTTTCTTATATAATTTCGTGTATACGAGTATCTGTATAATTTCGAGTCGAATAGAAAAATTAGGCGGTCGCCGTTAGTATTTAATTCCCTGATATTTTTATGCGATACAAAACAAATAATCGCATTCCCGGGTAGCGTATTGTCACCTTTCGTTACTGTCGGTTTATGACGTAAAGCCCTTAATATCGACGGCATGCCTGAGAAAAAATACGAAAAATAAATAAAAACCATACATTTGCGATGGTATTGGTATTTTTCACGAGCAATAACAAATTCGCATAGCTACGAACACGTTTTTTGTGCGGTATACGGAATGATAAGAGCAGTGATGGCGCGAGTGTAGCACGCATGGAGTAATTAGTTAAAGTGTAAAAAACAGTTGCTCCCATATATATTATTATACACTTTAACGGGAATTTGTAGGCAGGCAATTCGATGAAAAACGTTATTCAGCAATCTAACGCATAATTTAGTAATGGTTATTGAATGACTTATTTGGTTACCCGTGAATTTTAACGAATGAATTGAATAATTGAAAATAGGTATGTACAAAAAAAAAAAAAATTAAAAAAAACGCCATCATTAAATTTTATATTCATATTATATAATTACCAATAAATGTCTGATAGTATCAGAATAGTGTTGATCTAGTTTTTGTTAAAAAAAAAATGAACACATTGGACGGATCAAATAGTATTACCAGACTCGCGCACGGTGTTAGGATAAGACACGATCATAATTAATCGATATATATACGAGGCCTGTTCGAAAAATTCCCGAATTTTTCAATTATTTATTTATAGTGCTTACCTACGAGCTATTGAGACTTATCACCCTCGAAGTATTCTCCTCCCTCTTGGTCTATACACTTTTGCCAACGACGTTTCCATTGTTGAAAGCAATCGTGGAAAGCAGTTTCTGGAATTGCTCGTAGCTCCGTTAGCGAATTTCCTATTATTTCGTCTATCGTAGAAAATCTTTGTCCGTTTAACGGAGATTTTAGTTTTGGAAATAAAAAAATGGTCTACCGGTGCCCAGTCGGAAAAATATGGTGGATGAGGAAGCACGGTCGTGTGATTTTACACGCAAAAATCTCGAATTAACCGGGAAGCGTGTGCCGGAGCATTGTCGTGATGGAGAAACCATGGGTTTTTCTTCCACACTTCAGGCCTCTTCCTCCGAACTTTTACTCGAAGACGTTTTAATACTTCTAAATAGTACCATCGGTTAACAGTTTGTCCTGCAGGTAGTAATTCGTGATGAATAACTCCCAGGTTGTCAAAAAAAAAAAAAAAACCGTTAGCAGGGCTTTGACGTTTGATCTGACCTGACGTGTTTTTTTTGGTCTTGGAGAAAATTTACCAACCCACTGTGATGATTGGACTTTTGTCCTAATATCATAGCCATAGACCCACATTTCATCACCCGTTATAATTTGCTCCATGAACATACTCGTATCATCATTTGCGCGATCTAACAATTCTTGACAGACGGTTACGCGGTTGTCTTTCTGATCTTGCGACATCAATCGAGGGACAAATTTTACTGCAACGCGGGTACATTCCAAGTTTTTCTACCAGGATTTCATGAACGTGGGTCGTCATCAACTGATTCAGCATTTTACAACATTTTATGAGTCTCAGTAAAAGATTTACAAAGTTTAACACAAAATTTAATATGAATACGTTGTTCGTGAATGTTATTCATCTTAAAAATCGCATAATACACACGGCTCGTCTACTTTGAACGCGCAAAGTTAATGGTTAGATAGCAATAAACATTTGAGATTTAATTGAAAAGATAACTGCTTATCTCTATTTTATTTTAATCTAATAACATTTACGATACTATAAATATATATTTATATTTTTAGGCCTTGTAGTTCGGGAACATTTTCAACAGACCTTGTATATATATATGTATATATATATTTATTTATTTTTTAAGTAACCCATTCAAAGTACATTTCAGTATCATAATATACTTTTGCGTTCGCCATATAGTCCACTAGAGTTTTCGTATAATTATACATTCTGTACATAAATATATTGGAACTTAATTTAATACTTTGTGTATCACGCGATCCACATTTGAAATACCCATTTATTCAATAAAAAAAAAAGTTTGAAATAAATACAAATTTGAAATATTTCTGCGGCGATGATGATTAATGTCGCGACTAAACGGATTTCGCGAATATAAACGTCCGCGTCATAGGTATAATAAATTGCTATTTTACTATCAGTCAAACTTATTTTACCGATGATTTAGAATGCAACAGCCAGTTTATAAAATAATATTTTATATCCACAAAAGTGCTCGAGTTACACGTTTGTCATAATTTACGGCGATACACACCGATAATCGGCATCCATAAGTTCGTAAGAGCATATTTATTATTTTTAATTTTTTACGTAGCTTTATTTAGGATTTTCGTCGCTTAAACTATGCTTTTCCGTCTTTCTCCGTTATACTCTGCTCCGGGCCACTTCTCCGAGAATGTGTTAACCACAAGTCTTCGGGCACTATCCAATTTCTTTAAAATCTTCGCTCGTGTCCCTTTTCAGTATTTTACCGCCAGCTGGCCATACATACCCAGCCTATTACATTACAGTGTAATGCCCTTATTAATTTAAACTGTCCGCACCCCTTTGCAGAGCTCATTAAAATCAGGTAATTCGATCTTAATTTTCATCTCTCTTCTTCGGTATTATTTATTGGACCATGGTCACATAATAGGTATTTCCCTCTCGGATCTAGTAAATTTTTCTTCTTCGCCCTAGTGGACTGTATGGCTAATGCACAAATATATTATGATACTAAAATGTACTTTGAGTGAATTAGTTTAAAAATAAATATATTAATATCGATTTTATAAGTTTGTTTAAAATCAAAAAAATAAAAATAAAATAAATACTAAAAACAACTAATTTGTTATGGTTTAACCGTTTTGATTTTTCTTTGTGCGTACGTTTAGGAGTTAAGCATTTTACAACCATATGAAATTAAAAATAAAATATGTCCGCAAGAAATAGTATATAATAGTGTTCGAAATAACTCATTTTGTCCGTTCAAATTTCAAACACGAATGAAATTCATATTTTATTTGAATCGACTTTCTTTTTAATTGAATTCATATTTTCAGTAAACTAAATAATATTAAATTCTAATCACTAAAATACCAACAGTTTCACATTTTGCTAGCTTTAACGGTAGTATAATTAACATAATTGACGATTTCCCATCACCGTGGCCGTATTATATCCTGTTCCTGCTGTACCAGATAAGGAAAAAAAAAATCCAAAATCAAATTAATATAATTATGTTATTTGATTATTTGTGTTGTGTGCGTTTTTCACGGCCAATTGCGAGTCAGTCAGTTAGACCAAATCCTTTAAGTGGTTGTGGTTATTTTTAATTGCCATGGTATTTCTGAAACTCTTAGGCGCCGCTGTATGCGCCTATAAGGTCGAACATTATAGATACGAGAATTTAATAATATCACTAAGACCCGGGTAAAGTCGGTAAAAATCAATAGTAAAATTAACTTTCAATGAAGATAACTGACGAATATTTTTTGCACTTTGAACATATCAAGTTGGTTAAAAAAATATGAACTAGTTCATGAATTTAGTGCAGCGTTGCATGCTTATGAACTATTTTATGAACAAGTTTATATTTTAAATGAACAACGTTCCGGGGTCTGCGTATACTATATAGTGAAAATATAGCATTAAATTGAATTTTGAGGAAGTTTATTGTCACTATTTGATACGCGTATGTAGACAGAGTACTGTTTGCAGATCGTAAACAGTTTAAAAAGTTTGAATAAACATGTTTGTACTACGAGCATATTTAAAAAATACCACAAATACAAATTGTACTATTATATACCTATATCTATTGCAGTATTGGTACCATTTGCTTATATTTTGTTTAGCCCTCCCTCGCAATACAAGTTTTTTAATCTAAAATATTAAATTTAATCACTATGTTATTATTATTATTATTTAAATAAACCAACGTTTGATGATAAGCTCTACAAATTCATTGTACACAACGGTGCATTACTAATATTGAATGTCGTAAAAATGTTAAAAAAAAAAAAAAAAACTAAAAACCTATAATATTATAATCGTGTATTAATATATTGAATTTAATTCCACCGAGGTTAAACACATCTACGATTTCTATACATTAAACTGTATAAATTTAATTATAAAACGTTCAAATATCGTGTACGCTCGGAACCGATAAAGGAACAAAATAACGACAAAGCTTAAAATAACAATAGTTACGAAAAAAAAGTATATATATATAAAAAAATAAACAAATACATGTTACAAAACATTCGTTCTACAAGATGACATAACAATAGTAAATAATAAAAGATTTCGTGCTGTATACAAGACCATCAACTTTGAGAGATATATAATAATACATAACATCACTGTGTAAATGATGTTATAATAAATACATATACATATTATATTTTTTTATTCATAAAACATAATTCTATTAATATTAACGTAGAAACAGGTTGCGTGTAGGCATTATTAACGAAATATTCATAAAATTATAAAAATGGACCCGAATCCTTGTCATAATAGTATATATATTGTGTAATTGTGCGATTTAAAAATGTTCGCGTAAAACAGAAACAAGTTCCTCTCGAAGTGTTTTTAGAATTTTTATTCAAAATGATAATCAAACACAACAACATTATATATTGGGTACAACAAATTGATTTTCAATTTATTTGAATGATTAAAACATGGTATTTTTTTTTAAAAAATACCTTTAATTTTTATTTTTTTTTAAATTAATACATGACCAAATTAAAAACCTTATCCCTCAGATAATGGTATGTACTTATAATTTTATCATAGACTGTTTGACGCTAAATTATAGGTACTCATTTCGGGATCAAACGATTTTTCGAACGCAGGTCGTATGTTCGAAAACATTTAAAAATCATTTAAAGTCGTATTGCACTATTTATACATTTGAAACTGAAAATTGAAAACGTTAAAAAAAAAAAAAAAACCAAACGAAATGCAATGTAATGTACGTAAAATCCATCAATAATTGTAATTCTTTATATAAAGTTATTATTTTTTCTTCTTCTCAGAATCACAATAATAGAAATTCGAATTAAAGAAACATGGTTCGCCGTAAATTTCGCAATTTTTTTTCTCTTTTATATAATGCACTGATGTGTGGGAATAATCGAACAAGTATGTTTTGTAGGAATGTGTAAACCAACATGAGATCGAATCGGGAAAAAATGGGTTAAGATGACGAACAAAGTAGCTGCACTAACATAGATCTGTATACCGGAGTACGAACGATGTATATTCGCAGACGCGATAAAAAAAATAAAAAAAATAAAAAAAATATAAAAAAAACAAAACGTAAATAAATAAAATAAACTCCGGTGCGTTCGGGGGCCAAGGACCGATGGTGTTTCTCTATAACCCCGATCCGAGGAGATCTAAACGGTAGGAGAAAAACCCCCCGACTAAATAAATAATTTCCCTGACGTATAAAAAAAAAAAAAAAATATATATATATATATATAGCTATATATTTGATAAGAATTTGTGTCGGTTTTAAGCTTATCTCGCGGTGTTCGGTGTAACAGTTGTTTAGCATTGCCGCCGTGTAAGACAAAAGAAACAAAAAAAAAAAAAAAAAAAAAGAAGAAAAAAAGAAAAACGTTCGCGACGACCGCGGCCGAATGAAAACGATTCAAGCGCGCACGGAGATAAATGACACGTTGGTGTAGAGTTGTTTTTGCGTAGACGGAGAGAAACGTGCCGGGGAGTGTGAGAAAGACGTAAAACGGGGGAAATAAAAAATAATAATAATAATAATAATAATAATAAAATAAAATAGTCAATTTTTGAATTTCGGTACGTGCCGGCCGAACAAATCGTCCATCACAATCACCGCCACTCCGCCCCGCGTGTATGGAAAAACGCAAACAACGGAACGTCACGTATAATATAAACAGCGACACTTTTACACTAATCCGGAGACCGGGGGTCCCGGTGATTGAACGCGTCCGCCGACCGGTACGGCCGTCGTGCTTGCGGTTGTTATCGGATATCGATTTTTGTTTTTTGTAAAAAAAAAAAAAAAAAAAAAATAAATAAAATATATAGAAGAAAAAATAAAAAAATTGGAGGACGTCCTCGCGATGAGACGGCGGCGGTAGTAGGATTTTACAATCGGAATTATACTTGGCGTATAATTTATATACAGGGTGATTATATTGCTATACATATCGCCGACCCGCAGCGATTATCTAGTAAATTTGTTTTGTCCCCTTTGAAGGAATCATTTATTATGGTCGGTTTACGATATTATCAAAATCGAAATCGTACCGCGCCAACACTTGCACGCCGTCGACTTTTTTGATTCGATCATACAGCGACCGGCATTTAAAAAAAATCCCATTCGAAAAGATAATAATGTTCTCTTGTCCTCCACGACCGACCAAATTCAACGCTGTCCGCACGGTTATCGCCAGTGTTTAGTATTATCTAGATAAACATATCTAGGCGGTTCGTCTATCTTATATCGACGACGATAGTGGAATCTATCGGAATTTTATCTAAGGACAATTGAATATTTATTATCTATAAAAAATTTAATATTTTACCCGTAGTGGAAAATACTAAACTCTTATTTGTATTACTTTTAATTGGAAATTCGAAGTAACGACTTACACCCTGGGCGTTTACACAATTATTTTAACCGTTACATTTCTTTTATCTCCCTGCTATTGTGTTCTCAATCATAGAAAATTAGAAATAACAAAAAAAAATGTCCACATATCTTATCTGAGATAAATTAAGTTTTCGTTATCTACGTCTGTATCTAGATGGTTTCGGAGCAATTATCTTTTGCCTTTATCTAGATAAATAGATTTTACGTATCCGTGTCCCAACAGTGGTTATTACTCACGAACAATAGGTGTACCCGATGATTTTATATACACGCTCTTGTTTGATGCAATTAAAAAAAAAAATTATATATCTATACAGATTATTGGTATATTGGTTTTACTATGACGTGCGTGTGTGTTACTTTTTCGGTCCGCCAACAACTTTTTGTACGAGAAATCTTGCGTCAATCTAAAATCAACAAGTGAGCATTCATGTAGAAATTTGTATCTGGTTGGTATATTTAAATGGTCATAATTTTGATTTTCTCGTAGTTCTTTAAATAATTGGGAAAACTTGGGAATAAACTGCAGATAGACAGGAATAATTACGGTTTTTGTTATTTTTAATTTTGTCGTTTTGTTGTTGTTCCGTTAAAAATGATCGTAGCAGAAACATGACTCTTTTGTTGGATATGATAATATTAGCACTTTCTAGACCTGGTCAAATGTTCAACATATTCTGGGCCATTTTGAGTTATTGATAGCTATTCTTTTTTTTTTTTTTTTTTTTTTAAATTTCGTTTTATATTAATAAAACTGTTTTGCTTCTCAACAATGCTCGACAACTCCATATAAACCCGTAAATATACACGGTACTATAAAAATACCAAAATCAGTAGCCACTATTTTTTTTTTTTTTATAAGCATTTGATATGAAAATTTTGATGAAAATCGTATAAATGACGAAAATTTCCGATTTTTGTGTATACAATTTATTTTATTCTAGGAAAACGCTCAAATGAAAAAAAAAAAAAAAACGCCAAGAGCTGTATTTTATTTCGTAATTAACAATTAAAACAGTCCAAACATTTTCAACCGATTTTCACCGACCATCGTTTTACGTTAGCAATGATTGATTAACCGTGTGCGTACAGATAGAAATTAAAATCCCCTCAAAATCCTACCATTCCCAACTTCTCACCTGCGACCGAAGCCCACCCACGAACAATACGTATCCTACCGAAATGTTAGTCTTCGGTTATTACCACCGTTGAATGCACGCGGAATCTGAACTTTTTAGTTATATATCGGAATAACACAATCCAATAAAACACGTAGACGTAGTAGAGGTGCCTGTGCTATCCCGAGCATAAGATTTGTTTTTCTTCTTCTTCTTCTTTCGATTCGGAACAAACCAACGATCATTATTTATAAGTAATTGTATTTATTTTCAATGGAATTGACTTTTTTAACCAAACAAACGCGGAATTTAATAATAATAAATAAACACAATGACCTAAATGTATTATTATAGAATTGCTGAACATTGTATATTGTTACGTTATTAATACATTATTGCCAATGTACAACTGTTACGAACATATTCTATTTCGCGTGTTATTTAAATAATTATTTTATTAAAAACTAATCGGACGAATTTATTAACGATTTGAGTTTACAAAACTATATTGATATCGATAAAAAAAAGGCTTTAACTCAATAATATAAAACATATCAACATTATGGTCATCAAAGGAAATCCGTGTCCAGGAAACTTGTACATATCTTACAATGTCTATAATCTATACGATCAGTATAGACGCTTTATATTGTTAAAAAATGTTTATCTTTTTATCTTATCTAGACAAATCAAACATTTATTTGTCGAACAGGTATATGCATAATTAATTTCACTTAGTTTTTTTTCGGGGGATGCGGAGGGGATTTTCTATAATTGTTATATTTTGCAATTTTTTTTATTTAAATTTATTAATTTAATCTATTTCGCATATAATATTTTAATATAATGCGTATGCATTATGATTTATGGTGTAATACAATGTCTATTATTAATTTGCAATGTTTAATAAATAAATAAATTATGATGATTTCATGAATTCATAAATCACAGTTCATAGTCAAATAGGTGATAAATGGCAAAAATTATATTTTACTGTTTCACAGGTTTTGCATTTTGTGAAATTCGTAAATTACCAATTAACAAAACAATTATCTGTGTTTTATCTAGACGTAAATGTGATTACTTATCTTTTATCTAAATAAATATGTCTTAGCGTTATCTGTTAACATATTCAGATAAATTGTAAACGCGTTATCATATATAGATAATTTTAAAGTTATCTGCGCACAATACTGTATATTATATAATATAGCGTTGACGGCATAAACAAATTAGAGTGTACGTTTCTAAAATTATAAACGAAAATGTAAAACTCGTTACAAAATTAATATACAGACGAATACATTTTTCGTCTTCACCGTCTTCGACCGTTGTCGATTTTCCTTGATGCGGTGAGCGATAATGACTAAAATCGTAAAAAAAAAAAAAAAAAAAACAACAAATAAAAACCTAATAACAAACGAATCTTTCATTTTTGGATTTTTACCGTAGCCAGGAACGTATTGGTTTTACTGCAACGCGTCGCGGCGTTTGTGTGACCGTTATTTATTTGTTTTCTGTCTGTAAACAAATTTTTTACCAGAAATATTGCTCGGACCATTTGACTTCAGTGCTGATTTTCGGTATTAAATTTTGTCTAGTTCGTAGTTTGAGAAAGTCACTTTTTTTTTTTTTTGATTTTCCTTATTGTTTTCAAAACAATGACTAAAATCGAAAAGAAAAACGTCGGATTACGTGAATATTTACGCAATTTGTTTATTTTATATCGATTTTGTATGTTATTTGTTGTAATTATGTAAAAAAACAATCGTGAGGACTTGAAATTTTCATCGAACACTTAAACTAGATGCGATACGATTATTAAAATCATCTGTCATATTTTGAGTTATATATATATATATATAGCTGTTTGAAATTGAAGAGATGTTTTTCGTTGGTTATATGTGGATAATAGTTTTTCGGCCTAGCGAAACTGCTCGACATTTCGACACAAGGTTGACTATAAGTATTTAGTTGTTTTTTTTTTTTTTTTTCTAATATAGTTATATATATAATCGTTTAAAGTTAAAAATTTGTTGAAAATCGTAAAGAACCATTGAATCGCACGGTATTTTGCATATTAACGTATCCGGCGCGGATAGAATGCGATCGTTTTAAACGAATTCGTACCGAACAAAACGCGGACGGTTACAAAACAGAAAGAAAAAAAAAAAAAAAAACGTTTGTTTGTTTTATAATAAGTTTATTTTCAATAAACCTTATAGTGTTTTATATAAGAAGTCATTATGATAATAATACACAATAAAGCGAATATTGCCCCCCCCCCCACATTTTCTTCTTGTACGGTGACCGGGGAGGGCACAGTAAACCGGCATAATATAATTGTATATGTAAATGAATTGCCGGAACGTAATGAAGTTTTACTAGCCGTGAAATTCGAGGTTAACCGCGAGTATAATATTATTTATACCGATAAAAAAATTCCTCTAATTCGTCTAGACCACCACAATCCTAACACGAAGAGGTACCCACAACCGTACAACACGCGCAATAATATAATAATACCGTTATAATAATATCAAGTTAAAATATTCAGCCATACGTTAACTTCGGCGAGTCTCGGGCCGTGCGCGTAACAAGATTACACGGGTACGTAAATACGTACAAATAATATATTTATTATAAGTTCCCGTTCTTAACATACAACGCGGCGTGTACGTACACACGCGTATATATTACGTTTTTTTTTTTCTTTTTTCTTCTTTTTTTTTCCCCTCTCTCTCTCTCTACCCCCTTTTGCGGTGCGCATAAATCATCGTGATTTCGAAGAAGTTCTAAGAGCGTAGTACAACGCGAAAATATCGGAAACGGAATTTTCAACGGCGTGTCAAACAAAAGTTTGCCCGCGCCCGCAAAATTATCGAGTTTATACGATACCGCCCGACCGATACGCCGGACGGACGTGTACCTACCTCGTCCAATTTGTACGGCGTTATAATATAAAACACGTTCGAATAATTACTTTTACTACAGACCATCCGTGTTGTATTATTTACTCGTTATCTGTTCGTCTTTGTACAACTCTACGGACAGAAATCGTGTACCGGACGTCAACGCCGGACGTGGTTTTCGGTGGAAAATATTCTATTGTCCATGCGTTTTTCGGTTAGTTTTTTTTTTTTTTTTTTTGTAGTTTTCGTTACAACGGCCGGGGAAAAGACCATAGATTAACAGAGGGATATATACGCTATTACGATAACTGTTATTTCCAATATTGTTTTTTTTTTTTTTGTAAGAGTTCAATGGAAAATAATCATAGACACGTGAAAAACCTCTCGCCTTTCACTCGTATTGTCACATCCAAGTCGTGGATTAATTACATTTTTGTAAATATTCTGGCGTTATTTTTTAAACATATTTGAAATTGTCTAGTTTCAGATATCCGAACAAAAGTGTAGATTTAAAATTAAATAGATATTATTCGTGACATTATAAATATTTATTTATTATTAATTACTATGTATTATATATTTGATAAATTATTTGACGTACACGGGAAAACGGTGGTTTATCAAATAATTTTTAAATTATATACCGAATTATAGTTTATTATTTAAATTACGTTTCGGGACCGGAAATTTAGCTCGCTCACAGAGATGGGCTTTTTAACTTGTTTTTTTTTTTTTTTTTTATGCGGATAAAATATTGTAAATTATTCTTTTCAGCGTTTCCAGTTAGAACACGAACAATTGTAATTTATTTATTTTGTATTTAAAAACTAATACAATTTTCAATTTAAATTTATCATAACTTATTTAACCGAACAACGGCCCGGAGAAACGTATTTCAATTGTAATGATTTATCGTACCCGTACGGATGTAAAGTATATTGCCCTGACAAAATATCATTTACCTACCTTCCCAACTGCAACACTCGCAACAGTGGCCTACCCACGGCGGGAAATTTTGGTCGGTTTTTTTTTTTTATTTTGTAAAATGTATCGCGTTAATAATTAATTATAAAATACCTTGGTAAGTATAATATTTCACATGGAGATTCTCCATTGTTAGGGGATATACAATACGGCGTACATGCTTTCGTCTGGTTTTCGGTGACAAAAATGAAAACGAACGCGTTCTTTTAAAAATTATAATGAAAAGTCTTCAATACTGAAACGACACCAGTATTGTTCGAATTGTTTTTTAATAACAAAATATTACATAAAACATAACTATTACCTTTGAATGTAAAATTCGGTGTGTACCGAAAATATGAGATAATAAACATAACCGTTTTGCCAATACATAGAAAACGCACACATAAAATATAACCATAATAATAATACAGACTAACATTAAGAAAATCTCCAAAAAGTTTTTTCTTCGGCGTTGCTGTAAGAAAAAAAAAAAAAAAAAAAGTAAAAAAGTATGCACAAAGAGGACCGCCGTCGTCGTCGTTACAAAAGCAGTATTTTAAATATTGGTATCTTCGTTTTAAAGCACTGAGTTTCAATTAATCGGTTTTATATTTTAAATTTAATAAAAAAAAAATGTAATTTCTTAACACGGTACACTTACCAACAAATTAACATAATATAATCCGTGAATCGTTCTATACGTTAGGTATAGGCCCAACGTTTTAAAATCTGTAATCGGTGTTCGTTTATAACCGCACATTGGATACCGCGGTAGTGGTTACCGGTTAGTGGTAATGGGTTAGGGTTGTTGATGGGCGTAAAAACGATTTGACACAATAAGATCACGGTTATAACACGCCGGCACTAGATACAAATTACTAGAAAGAAAAAAAAAAGATTATATTGTAATATATATTGTAATTGACTAATAATAGTGTTAATATTGGCTAAAATTCCATGAAACCTTGCACCTTGAATGTAAGATATTTTTGAAACATTTTCGCCTGTATATTTGATTGACGATCAGTTTAATTTTATTACATACCTTCACCCAAATTCATAATTATCATAGAAATTTATGACTTGGTTTGAGAGTTATAATGTATTCATTTAACAGCTTTCGCTATATAAATATAGGCCTACATTAGGGGGTCCTTATTTATATAGGTGACATTTTTTTTTTTTAATTTTCAATAGGACACCCTCAAATTTTGTTCCAAACTAAGTTCAACCCTAAGTTGAGCCTCTGAATTGTTGAAATCTTTATAGAGGGTGGTAAAAAAGACGATACTCGTGTAAACCGTTCGATCGGAGCGAGTCTTATGATCGATAACTGGTGTATACGGACAGGAATAAAAAGCGAGCGTTACAATTTAATCAGCTCAGAGTCTGAAAACGCGAAATCGACAAATGAATTTAACGTGAAACGTATACGTACTTTTGGCCGGGCGCTATTCAAAATCGTTCGACGACGTCTTTTTTCGGATTTCGTTAGTTTTATCGAATCCGCTGTAGCCACATCGTCGTCGTCGTCGTCGTCGGGAAAATCGGAATTAACGAACGTCGCCGCCGCGGAGATCTATTGCTTTTGCCGGCTTCGTATTTATTTATTTATTTGTTTATTCTCACCGATCGAGACAACGGCCAGGCAGACGTTTTGGGCCCGCGGGCCCGACAAGCCGTCCGTAATATAATACGTTTAATAAATCCGGCGGAACGGTTTTTTTTTTCTTTCTTTTTTTTTTTTCATCAAGTATAATATACGATTTATACGGGCGGCACTACGTACGGTTAAAATTTTGTTTTATCGGGCCCGATCACGGGCCGAGCACTGTTGGCAGGCGGTGGTCGGCCGGAATAAAAATCGCACGGATACGAATGAACACCGGAAATCATTAATTCATCGATGGGCCGAGTGCCGAAATTGCGGTATTGAGTTATTCAATTTTTTTTTTTTGCTTTGTTTTATCAAAAAATTGTTGATAATAAAAAAACCTAAACCAAATTTTTTTTATTTATAATCTACAATCACAGTAAATTTGCCCATACAACTTTTACCCTTAGACACGGTCTTTGCCCAAATGTCTCGGTCAATAATATACCTATACCATCCCTCGATGCCGTTAAATATTTAAGTTTAATTCTTGACCAAAAATTAACCCGGAACAAACATATTGAAACTAAAAGATTGATCCTTAACGCTCGATCAAGATCACTAAAAACGTTATTATCTAAAAATAAATATACTAGTTTAAAAACCAAACTATTAATATACAAAACTCTCCTAAAGTCTATATGAACATATGGAATACAACTCTGGGGATCGGCAAAAATATCTAATTTAAATAAAATTCAAGTCTTTCAGAATATTACTTTAAGAAAAATCACTAACGCTCCCTTCTTTGTTTCTAATTTAACTCTCCGTTAAGACCTAGGTTAGGTTAGGAGAACCCATAATTGGTGGATTTGTCCAATGTTTTCTGGTGTTACCGCCTCATTTGGACGTCCACTGCGTTCTGCATCATCAGTGTCTCTACGTCCACGTTTGAAGTGAGTATATCATCGTTTTATATTTGTTTCATGAATGGAGCCGATATACCCCATAACACTTTTGAAGGCATTTCATCGCTCGAACGGTATTTTTGCCCATCAAGAAGCAATGTGAAATTAAAACACGACATTGTTTTCGATCCATTATTTTGAAAATAACAAAAGTAGAGTCACACATAGCACAATTACTCTACGCACTAATGAACATATGTCATGAAATGTTATCAGCTGTCTTTTGCGGGTGAGTACCGACTAAAAATGAGGTGAATTCCAAAACACTGGCGTCATCTATGTGTTAGGCCCGGGACTTTTCGGCCCATGTGTTAGAATCTTGTTGCATCAGCACATAGCTGTCACGACATTTGTTTGGACTTTTTTTACACCGATAGGTGTATGGTCGCGGCACATAGCCGTCATTATAGTTGTAGTTGACCCTTGGCACACAGTTCGGTTTTTCTAGTCCAACTCAATTTTTTTTTATTCTTTTTGTTTTTTTTTGGGGGGGTGGAGAGCACTCGGCCCGTTATTGATTTACCAGTCTTCAGATACGGAACGGTACGTTCGACAGTCAACAGGTGATGCGCGTACAAAAATGGCGCGCGGCGGCGTCGTCGTCACTGCGGTGCACCGAGGCGTGCCTCTCGGTACGTACAGGGGGTGGGAAACAAATTTGCCGATTTACGACGAACGGTCGCCGGGGTTCCGTGTCCACAAAACCCCCCGAAAACACACGCGCAACGCGACTACCAGGACTACCACTGTGCATATATATATATATATATACTATATTGTATTTCTATCGAAGTGTATTGTTAGTACAGGGTGTACCGAAGAGAGCGAAAACTTGGCGTCCGACCAAAGACAATAAACATGATCGTTATCAAAATATAATATACCGGCCGCCGCCGGTGAACGGCAACAAATCCGGGCCCTTTTTATTGATATTACGACGTTATTATTATTATTATCATCATCGCGAGAACGCGGTATAAACCAGACTATACAATCACGCGTGGTCGCACAACGACGGTGAAATAAAGGCGGTGGTTAATTAAATAACCGACCTATACATATATATATATATACGAGGTGTGATCAAAAAATACCCGGACTGTCTTAATAATATTTATATCGGTTAAGACAACGAAAGCCCCGACAATGCCATTGGATAAAGTAACTTTAACGAGAATTTGAGCGTTGGTTTCAAATCGATAACCAAATGTATTTTTATTTTATGGCATTTTTACGAAAACATGTTTCAGTCGTGCGGCGATTTTCGTAATGGAAGCAATAACAGCGGAACAACTTGCATACGTAAAATGTTTTTTTAAATTAGGGAAAATACCCTATTTTGCAACATCATACCCGTAAATCCATGTTTCATCGTCTGTAATAATATTTTTTTTTTAAAGTCTAGGTCAGTTTCGGCCCTTTCACAAATTTCTTGAGTGATGGTCTATCGGTTAGGTTTTTGTTCATCGGTCAAGAGACGAGGAACAAATTTGGCTGCGATTCGGCTCATGCCCAATTCTCTGGTTAATATTTCTCGGCAAGAACAATAAGATATTCCAACGTCTTCTGCAACTTCTCTGCTAGTCAATCGACGATTATTTCGAATAATTTCACGAACACGTGCAACAGTTGCGTTTGTTTTACTGGTCGAAGATTTACCAGGTCGTTCGTTATCCTTGACGGATGTTCTACCGTCCTTAAACCGTTTAAACCACTCGAAGCACGTTGTCCGAGACAGAACATTATCTCCAAAAGCTTGCTGCAAAAGTTCAAAAGTTTCACTAAAACTTTTCCCAAATTTAAAACAAAATTGTACGCACACACGTTGTTGCTTCTATTGCTCCCATTACGAAAATCGCCGCATGACTGAAACATGCTTTTGTAAAAATCCCATAAAATAAAAATAAATATTGTTATCGATTTGAAACCAACGCTCAAATTCTCGTTAAAAGTTACTTTATCGAAAGACATTTTCGAGGTTTCGTTATCTTAGTCGATATAAATATTATTAACACAGTAAGGGTATTTTTTCATCACACATATTATGGTGACCCTTACGTATAGGTGAAGTAAAAAAAAGTTCGATATTTTTTGTTTCTTACACCCCAATTTACGTTAATTATCATACGAAAGTGATTTCAGTGAAGTTTGATAATGATATTACATCATCAACTTCAGGTGTCCCTGGAGGGTTGAAAATTGGACAAAGAGAGTAGTTTTTTATTTTATTTAAATACCAAGCAACTTATGAACGTTTCTAATTCAAACTAATTGTAGAATTTATTATTGCCTATAAAAAATATCGGAACAGCGTACTATATCGTATGTCCATTGTTTTCCTATTCGTCGTATTAATTACGCGATATTTCATTTATTTCTTAAAAATTTAAATTATTTTAGTAACCAGCAGACTTAATAGTTATTATTATTTTTTCGCGGCGGTTTAGGAACTGTTGTTTTTAAACTGCCAAGGTATTTTTGTCGATAATCACTGGAAACTTGAAGCACTTATTGATTTTGATCTTCATTTTATTATTAAGCTCTTGTTTTAATCTTCCATTAATTTTACGCCCCTTTCTGCAGCATCGTTTGTGACATGAAGTGGCTTTACAAAATCAATGCCTTTTTTGAAATCTTCTATTAAAAGCTCGTCGTATCATGCCAAATTTCAATACAAAAAAAAAATACAATTTAGAGTAATTCAGTACTACATCGGCAAAATGTGAATTAATCCTATTTTTAACGGGACGGTCATTTAGATTTGTTTTTTTTTTTTTTTTTTAATGTAAAAATGCTCTTCAGTTATGCAAATTCAATTAAAGATATCTCTACAAATATTTCGGTAATTATATATTTTAAAAAATTCCTTGTGCCGAAATAATGACGACATTTTACAATTTACAACCCCTGTGTGGCAGTATTTAATGAAAAATTATCAACATTTGTTTTCCGTGACATTGATGAGTGCATCCGTTTTTACACTCCGGCATAATCATTTTCAAAAAAACGAAAATAAAAAATCGCTCCGCCCTACTGTACAACAATACGATCGGTGCGAAATTCGTTCTGTTATTCGTTTTTATTTTTTTTTTTTTTTGTTGGAATATAACACAAAGTTTAATTTTTAAAAATGTGGATACCTTATTTTCCGGACATTCCTCGGAATAATTATAGGGCGTTGAGAAATTTCGAATTTTCGAATATCGCGTCCGAATTACGTTTCCGCATACGCTGTGCCCATAGCGTTTCGGAGAGAAAAAAACATTTTTTATTCTCTATAAATTATTATCTTCTGAGGGTTTTTTTTTTTACGAATAATCGCGTTGCCTATGAATTAACGTATTAATTTTCGTCTGTAATCAATTATAAAAATAATTATAATCAATGAGATCGCCGTGGAGTGTTTAAATTATTCATGTAATTATTCAACTGAGTTCATCGGCGGAAACCCGTACGTGTTCACGTGATATAGAATTATAACGTGACCGGCGACTTGTTGATATTCTACAAAAAAAAAAAACTAACCGTTGTTATTTTTGTTCGTAAAATGATATTATTATTATTAACAGTCAATGCGGGCGGAGACGATAAAATCTCCATGTTCCAAACGTAATTAATTCGTTTTATCTCGTTATAATTTAATTAAACCGCCCGGTCTTAGATAACGTTTTTTTTTTTTATTTATTTTTCTCAATTTATTATCATTGCTGAGAATATTAAACGTTAAAATAATAATATTCGGCATAATAAGTTTAAAAACAAAACCAAAAAAAAAAAAAAAAATACCACCGCAGACTTTATTTGCAGGACAACAACCGACGCGGACTTTGTTATCGAATGTCCCGCCGTGATTCGACTGAGCAATTGTATTGTACGAATGTCACGTTCAAGTATAAACTCGTTGCGGAACTACGCCCTAATATTAAAGTCGAATTACGGTTGTACAATAATTCCAGTGTTATCGTTTTCGACGCGTTAAAATCGAAACAAATTTTCATTCCAGTGCGGATTCCTTGCCGATCGCTAATGATTTCAATAACATTTCCCGTCTGGAAAACCGGACAGAACCGCACTGGGTCACCGGTATGAAAAAAAGCCGGGAGGTAGTTATTTGAAAGAAAAGAAAAAAACCACCGAAAGATCGGATTTTCGTTTTTAAATTTCCATTGATATTACAACAATTACCGTCGTAATTATTAGGCGAATTCACCGTGAAGTCGATCCTTTGTTGACTAAATCACCATGACAACAATTAAATAAAATTCCAACTTAAAAAATCTACCATCATTTCAATCGATATCTCTCAGAATAATAACCAATGCCCTCTGGTATGTAAGTAATTTAACCCTCCATAATGACCTTAACATATCACCCATCTCTGATCAAGCCTCAAAATTATATTAACGTTTTCACAAACAACTACTCCATCACCCAAACCCCTTCATCGCCAATCTATCCACCATCGATTTACCCGGTTACAGCTCGAAGATTAAAAAGAAAATGGTCCAGAGACCTCTTATCATAATAAAAAAAAAAAAAAAACACAAGTAATGGTCTATAAACCTGAACTATGACTATTACCTAGTTTTTTTAGTGTATTCTTTTTTCATTAATGTTTTTCTTTTCTACCTAACCTAACTGAAGAGTAATACCATTGGGTTTTTTTTTCTTTTATCACGTGAACTCATGTCAAAAACTCTAATTTACTCAAATTTACTTATTGTATTTATTAAATATAGATTGTAAATAAACATTTAAAAAATAATAATTAACTCATTTTTTATTTTTTATTTTTAGAAACGATTTTTGTCTTAACGTTAGATAAAAATTTTAGACGCGTCTAAAATAAACGTTGCGTTTTTTTTTTTTTATGTTTCGCTTCGGAGTATTCCGAATGAATTCTTAATTTATCCTTATAGCCGTTCATTTAATATTTTTTTTTTTTACGCGTCTTGATTTTCTCGGACTTTATATCGCTAAACTCGATTACAGTTTGTGTATATTACAATAATAATAATATTCTTGATCATGTGATCGTGGGCGTGCGCACAGGGGATGTAGGATTTCCAAATGTAACCTAGTCCATTTTACGTATTTAGTTCAACGCTCTAATATAAATGACTTATTAGTAAATTAATAAAATACTCTGCCATGATCCCGCATGTATTGTATTCTATTCGTGTTCTTTTTTTCTTTTTTTTTTTTCTTTTATTACTACTGCTAGTGTGGTTGTTTACATGACTAGAAAATATATTATACACATTAGCAATGTGTAGCTAGAATACGTTACTGAAGGGCTATAAATTAATATATGTATATATATTTTCTTTTTGAATAGGGATGAATTTATCTATAGTAACGTATATACTATATAAATCCACTGTGAGGGAGGGGACATTGTTTGTGGGGCAATCGCCCCTTTTGCCACCCCTACTCACGTTAATTATGACTGTGATGTGTGACTGCGCACGCTTATGAATCCGATCGAGTGTTTCGTAATTACGTATCGTTTTGAAGTAATTCGCATTTTCGTGTTAATATTCAAACTGCGTGTGAACATAATTCCGGATGGCCCGGTCCACAGGGCGCGCGAGACCTAGGGCGAGTTACTCGTGCCGTTCGCCGTTCGCCAACTCATTTGTGTGTTTTTTTTTTATTATTATAAATTATACAAACGATTGTTAAATCTATTGGAAATACTCGACGAATACTATTTTTTTTTTTCCATTTCTTTGCTCGATAAATTTGATACCGGCGTCTTGGACGAACTGCACGTTTCGGCAAACCGCAAGTAAACACGCTGGAACTTATGTCGATAGATATAACGAAAAATAAGTTGAGAAATTATTTCAGGTGTTGCGCTATTCTGTCGTACGACGGGGTTACAAGAAATCCTATTAATGTGTATGGTGGGGTGGAGGAGAGGTGTACTTGGAACGATATTGTTTTAGAAACGATTCATGTTTGAAATCGCGAAATACGAACGAATATAATTCTATTCTGGAATAAAATTATAATATTAATGTATTTCAAACGCATTTGCCAAAAAATATCGCAAATACCAAATAAGTATTTTAATACTGAACAGGACTGTTTTAAAGCTCAATCAAATGAAGCTGCAGTGAACAAAAAGTGGTGTTTTTTTTTTTTTAATTTTTATTATTGTTAGAGGTTTAACTAATATGGGTTTTCTATACACTGTAGGAAGTGACGTAGCAAGGAAACGGGTGCGCGGGAACCACAGCAACCTTTCTACATTGGCAGTATTTTTTTTTAATTTTTTTTTTTTTTATCATAATCGGTTCATGTTTATGTTACTTTATTGCTACGGTGTACGTAGTTTATTTTCATATATTATCGAATGGAGAAGTGTATTTTTAAATGTAATAAAGGTAATAAATTTTAACGTGTACACTGGTACACCGTACAGTTTTGAGTTTGTTTGATTTTTCTTCTTTTTTTTTCGGCTGCCCGCTCAATTTAGAAATCCTTCCTACGCCACTGAGTGCAGGCCATTATAATTGGTCGGTACAGTACGTGCGATAGTTACATTTTGGGAACACTTAATATTTTACGTTTTGATAATAATTATAGCCGATATATTTATAAATACGTGTTGGTTGATAAAAAAAAAATAAAATAAAAATGTGATCTATGATCTCGATAGTTCTTTATATAATACATATATATATGACTTTATTTTGCATGTTTTATAATTGATTTTGTTCATGTTTGAGATTATTTTTAGGATTTTGTACATTTTTAAGGCATATGATTTAGTTTTTTTTCGTTTTAAATTTTATTTGTGTATATTATTATTACGAAGTGCTCTAATTTTCCGACAGACGCAAAATCATTACCGTAAGACAGTTATAAAAATAATTTTTAGTGCCCGTTGAGTTTTATGGATAATAAATCCGCGGTGTTATGGCAGAAGCTGACGCGTACATTTTTACAACCTTCGGGGACATATGAAGTTTTGCTATCGTACGTATGTAACAACAACGGCCATCATCGGCCCTTGCCCGTCGAAAACGTATGGAATTGACGAGTCACCGTCCATACTCTTCCACATCTACCTCATAACTGTTTACACGATAATCGACGAAAACGACTTCTGCCATCACGCCACAGAAATATACCGGAAACACGCCTACACGCTTGGAATTATTCACGAATCATAATATTACGGTTTACCAGAGCGTATGTCGGAAATTAATGCGTGTAAATTCGCCGCTCTAACGTACTCGTATCATAAAATTTAGTCGCGGTTCTTGGGGCTTCACTCCGGGTGGTTTACGAAAAATCGCTATAAGATATTTAACAAACACTCGTAATCAATAATTGTACGATTCCGTGAAATTCCGTCGCGCATTAATTTTTCACTCGTGTTTATCAAACGCGTATTTTCCCGTAAAACCGTACCCGGGCGTACGTGTTACTCACGGATGGCGAAATTATTGCATAATATGCGAAATATTCCGTATGCCCACGGGCGACCGTATAATATAATATTATATGGCCTAGGTTGTTAAGTTTTCGTCCGCATAAACGGACGTAGCCGTGAAGAAGAAGAAAAAAAAAAAAAAAATACCGACGGCCGTCGTCGAAACGTATAAAAAGCAAATGGCCCGGGTAAAAAAATAACGGGATAACGGGTGGGCGGATGGGTTTCTGGGCGAGACGACCCCGTAGATCATTTTGCCGGATTATCGTCACGTAAGAATGCGGCGGAGATAGTAAAATTTTCGTTTTGATGTTTATAGTATACTTGTCCGTAGACGAAATTGTGCGACCAGCACCAGGATTTTATTGGTAATAATTACAAAAACCAAGTTACATATTGTTTAAAGACGTCTCCTTCGAAATACACTCGATCCGGACGATGTGCAGTGATCCCGGCGATTGTATTAATGCAATATCTATTATGTATAATATAAAAGTCGATTAGTAATAATTTTATAACATTTTGTCGTGTATTTTTACTGGTTTTTCATCATATTCCCGGTCGTTTTGTCTGCCGCGTTTAAAACTAATAGGCATATCGAAAAATTACCTCTTCAAAATACCAACTAGACAACATTAACTACTGGAAACAGTGTAGGAGTGTATAGATCGGAAGAAGTATTCTGGTAGAAAAAGTGTTTACAGACAAATAAAAAATCAACCGTCATTTTAAAACCACAAGAACCCTACGCCAGAATCTAAAATAAATTATTAGCAACATTTTTATTTAATTACCGTACTACAACTGTTCAACAATATTATTATTCAGAAAACATATTTTAAATTATTGTTTAATTCATTATTTATTGACATAGTTCTACAGTTACTCAAAATTACGTATTTACGAGGTCTATTCAAAAAAGTACCGGGATTTTATTGGTAATAATTACAAAAATGAAATTACATATTGTTTAAAGATATCTCCTTCGAAATACTCAGTGATCCCGGCGATCTTGCCGTTTTTCAAAAGTCCTTTGGAACTGTTCCAAAGTCAAAGCTACGAGTTCTGTTGCCGCGTTCGCTTTAATTTCCTCTACATCTTGAAATCGTTGTCCTTTAAGCGCAGATTTTAGTCTTGGGAATAGAAAAAAAATCACATGGGTCCCGATTTTTTTATCAGCCAAACATTCACGAATCGACAGCACTAAATGTGCCGGTGTATTGTCGCTGAAAGAATTTGGAAACCCTTATCATCTGTACATTTCCCTGTAAAACTGCACGACAAGACTCAATTGAGATTCGCATTTTTAATCCGGCGGCCATTTGGCATTTTTTTTTTATCGCAAAATTGTCGCCACACCATCGTGTCTGGACGACGTCGACGGGTCTTCCAGAACGTGGATCGTCTTCAGTTGACCGCCGACTGGACTTCGAAACGTTTAAAACACTTGAAAGTCACGGAACCGCTTAATGAATAATCCCCGAAAACGGTTTTAATCGTTTCCGTACGTTCCCGTTGCATCATTTTTTTTTTACCAAGTTTCAAGCAAAACACGATGGACACGCGTTGTTCGTCAATTTCGGACATGTCGAAAACGGCGAACGAAACGATCTGCCTGGATTTAACCGCGTGTAATATTCAACTGAGATAAGACAGCGACTTGGGGTTTTGTTATTAGTGTTGACGGGGAATACGTCTTTTTACGATTCGAAACGTTGTCGTGTGTAGATTAGCCGTAGTAACATTTGGCTTGATACTTTTCGAACGGGCCTCGTATATATCACCTAAACGGTGTGGGCTCGCGAAATCGAGTGTGCCAATGAGCCGCAAAAACGAAAAAAAAAATACAACGGGATTCGGGCGCGGAGTGAAACATAATGAATAATTAAAGGAAAAAAAAATATTATTATTTTTTTTTTTTTTGTCCGGTACATACGTATGCATTCGGGACGCATTTAAACCGCACCGCGTCTGCAGCGTTTAACCGTCCGGGGTTAAACGGCATTGCGTGTAACGCGAGCTTATAAAAATTTAAGAGGAATAAAAAGAAAAAGAAAAAAAAACTTTCCGATCGAACGCACGGGCATTCCAGACCGTTGTAAATAAAATTTATGGCACCCGCCCCGCAGAACGTGTCCGCGGTATTATATTATTATTTGAAAACGTTTAGAAATCTTTGGCCGAAAACTTTAACGGATTATATACGACGACGGCGCGTATTTATTTGCCCGGGCGACGTAAACAGCGAGGGTTTTAAAAACTATTTCCCTTGTAATATAACAAGAATGCGCAATTAAAAAAAAAAAAAAAAAACTTTACGTTAAACTCGCGAATGCTTTCCGATAGCGTACTTTCGGTCGTCGTGGACGCGACGATATTTTCAAACCGAATTGATTATGTTCGGTTTGGTGGCTATTTCCCGTTCGCATATATATATATAAAAAACACAATAAAATATAATACAAGCAATAACGTTTGATTTGTACGTTCGTACATTTTATCTCGAAACGCAAGCCGTACGGGATTTGCTCGTACGTGTTTATGGGTTTTCGGACAATGAATTTTATTCGTCCGCATTACGTATCTCCTATGTGTACAATTATATCGTAAATAAACAAAAAAATATAAAAATAAAAAAACCATCTCGTTTAGGATTGATTTTTTCGGGTTTTTTTTTTTTTTGTTTTTGTTTTTTTATCATAGCCGCCTATCGTTTCGAAAACGCGGACTCGTTCGCGAGGTACGCATAGGCGTAAACATAAATATTAGAAATAATTGGATTGCGGGTGATAAAACGCAGACCCGAGTAAAACAGAGCCAACGCGCCCTGTTAAAACGCTCCGGGTTCGGACTCCGGGACAGAGTTGAAAAATCGTACGCGCGCAAGTACAACGCACGACGGACCGCCGAACGAATCGAATAAAAAGATTAGAGAACAAAAATTGGTTTTCGGTGTCGGAATCCGGGAAACGGCGTAGGGGAATCGTATACAATAGGATGTGGCTTTACCGAGTTATGTCGCCAGTCTCACTGATAACGAGCAGCGCGGGTATATATTTATTTTTTTTTTTTTTATCATAGTGAAAAAAAACCCCGCAGCCCCTCAAACGCCGTTATAGGACGACGTTTTCGAATATGGAAAATCTATAAAATAATAATAATAATAATACAGTATTAGGTATCCCGAACGCGCACGTACGGGGTATTACGATCGTATTCACGTGCACGCGATCGTATTTTATCGTATTTTTTTTTTTTTTTTTATGATTATTATCGTATCTATTTCTTTAGCGCCGGTAAAACTTTAAAAATTATTGCGCCAACCGGTATGTATTTTAAATGAATGTCGAT
Source organism: Tuberolachnus salignus (assembly GCA_956483605.1). Classification (NCBI taxonomy): domain Eukaryota; kingdom Metazoa; phylum Arthropoda; class Insecta; order Hemiptera; family Aphididae; genus Tuberolachnus; species Tuberolachnus salignus. Next base: position 20,718,390 of record OY101438.1, read on the forward strand.
ATAAGAGTTATGCAGCAAAAAAAAATGTATACAGATTATAATATTTATATTTATATTTGCCCGTGTTGTAAATGCGTACACACGATAAAAAAATCTCGCTCGTCCTAATAATACGATATTTATTACGATATTTCGTTCGAATTATTGTTTTGTAAATTCCTTGCCCGCCCGCCTCTCTGCAAGACTGTATGTCATGAATGAGTATTTTTATTATTTGTCTGTTAAATTTATTCCAAACGAGATGTTGATGATGGTCGTGGCGATCCGGACGAATTAAATTCGAAACCCGAGTTTTTAGGATTTAGGGTTTTGTGATGAAGTACAGACATCACGTCTCGGAGCGTTCGATTCGCCAAGTTTTCACTCCGACCTACACAATACACACGGGACAATTATTATTGCGTGGCGTCGATGCAAATCCGACAACGTACCCGTAGACATTTCCACATCATCATAATATAATAAGAACTACTTTTTTCGCACACGGAATTTATATATATTACTTTTTTTTTTTCCTACCAGAAAACTTGCTCCGATCATACAACTTCAGCGATGAATTCCGGAGCGAAAACTTTGTCTAGTCCCTAGCTAGTTTACTCATTGAGAAATCGTTTTTCGATTATCCTTGATGTTTTCTAAAGAATGCAATAACGTTTTCTGATATTTTCGATTTTTTTTTTTTTTTACCTCCTGGAACCCGGAATTTTTACAGAATACTTATGGTAAGCAATGTCTAGACGTGGTAAAATGTTTGAAAATTTCCTACAAGGTTCATCGTAAGTTGCTCTCAACGGCAATGAATTCCGTATTATACGATATTTTTATAAGCGTTTCGAGTTAAAATTTTGACGGAAATCGTAAAAATCACAATTTGTTTCGTCTGTTCATGTTGATTTTTATTGTTGTAATTCGGTGATAGATAATAATACGGCCCTAAAACGTTCACGTAAAACTAAATAACCATTCGGAAATTTCAAATAGCTATGAATAATCCAAAAGGAGTCTTCTGATTATTTCGAAAATTACGCCACGTCTGGGATGTGCTAATATATGTATTCGGTGAAAATGTCATGTTCCTACGATTACATTTCCACTACAACGAAAAACAAACAGTATCAAAACGAACCGAAATCGTTATTACTTAGATATTCCCGATTTTCCGTCTTGTTTTTACAGTTTTCCCACATTTGAGTACAAGACAAAAATTACCTCGGCCACGCACCGACTAGACAATATTTATTACCAGAAAGTGGATCATGGTCGAAAAAATGTTTACAGACGGAACAAAAAAAAAAGGCACTATTTATAGTTAAACACGTGTGGCATCCGCGTGAAAATCTAACGAAAAACAAATTGAAAAATGGTTGATTTTTTTTAGGGTAAATTTATAAATGAAATTCGCCCAAAATCGGCGTACAATCTTACGCCATTTACAAATTCAACTAATTTGTATTTGGCATGGGCTTTACAAATAATAATTATAACAATTATTGTACAATACGGTTGGTTAGCCTCGTCGAGATGTTCTGAAATCGCCAACGGTGGTGTTTTGCGGAGAAACACGGCGCACGTGGCACGTGTCGACTAACAATGTGTTAAATTATGACATATTGTATAGGGTTTAATTCTAGTGTCCGGTTAAATTATTGTACCTATGCATTTAATATTGTGTACACCGGTGGTGTGTTGCGGTGCAGTGTGCATTTCAGTCAGTGGCGATGGTTCCGGCGGGGAATTGGCACCGTCGAAATTTAGGTTGCCGGCAGTCGGGTGTAGACAGGAAATTTGAATCGGTTATAGTCGTTGTTTCTAAAACGAGCCGCGGGATATGTTTTTAATTTTAATACAATAAAAACGATTAAAAAAAAAAAAAAAAAAATTCTATTTCATTTATTCAACAGAATAATGTCCGGTTTCCACCATGGGCGCCGGCCACCGTGGTTAGACCTCGTGCTACTAATACGTGGGCTAAAAAAAAAGTCCCGGGCCTAACAATGATCACACGGTTCTTTCATTTAAAATCGACTTTATTCATCAATGTAATCTCCATCAAGAGCAACACAACAATCGTTCCAACGTCGCTCTAACATTTCGATACCATTCTTGTAGAATATGTTATCTTTTGCCTCAAAATAGGCAATAAACTGTTTTTTCGAATCAAAATGCACGGAAATTTTGCTCAAGATTTATTATAAATTAGTAATTACTGGTGAAAAAGAAAAAAAAATTACGGGTAATGTAGTTATTCTGTTTTTTTTTTTTATAAGCGTTATGTATACATTTATTACCAGAAACATCAAAAGTGGATCATGGTCGAAATAATGTTTACAGAAGGAACAAAAAAAAAAAAGGCACTCTTCATATTTAAACACGTGTCGCTTCGCGTGAAAATCTAACGAAAAACAAATTGAAAATTAATTAATTTTTTTATGGTAAATTATAAATGAAATTTTCCCAAAATCGACGTACAATCTTACGCCATTTATAATTTCAACTAATCTGTATTGGCATGCGCTTTACAAATATTAAAAATGCACGGACATTTTGCACAAGATTTGTCATAAATTAGTAATTACTGGTGAAAAAGAAAAAAAAAAATTACGGATAATGTTCATTCTGTTTTTTTTTTTTTTTTTTTTATAAGCGTTATGTGTACATTTTGATGAAAATATCAAATAGTACGAAATTTCAAATCATGACTCATGACCGAAATTCGCTCAGAATAGTTTTTCGTAAGCAATGATTTATCGATGCGTACAGATAGAAATCAAATTCTCCTCTGTATTCTGTTTCCTCAAATTTTCACCGACAACAGTGGCCTACCCCACACCCGTGGTGCAATGCGTATCAGTATTTTTGAATGTTTGTTCGTCAAATCAATTGTTATTTATTTTTCATAATTATTCGTGATGGTTTCGGGGCAATAAAGAACATACAATTTTTGTTTTTCCTACACCGGTGTGTTCGTTATAAATAATTTCGTTTTAACAAAAAAAAAAAAATAAATAAAAAACCGCAGAAATACAGTTTTATTTTATTTATTTTTTTTATGTTATTATTATAAAACAAATCGTAAACAAATATGTATAAATCAAACGGCCATAAGAGTTATTATGAATTTGGTACACGTACGTGACTCATCGGAACACAGAGAAATATTGCGGTCCACTGCCGGCCAGATACCGGATATAGTGTCGAACTTGAACGCTTGTTACGAGGTTTTTTTTTTTTATTATTATTATTATTATTATTGTTTCCCTTCGTATATATATAAAAATAATAAATTATTAAAATAAACGAACGGAAAAATGCCCTTTTTCGAGTATAAAACCTTTTTTTTTATTTATTTTTTTTTTTTTTATGAAATCTATCGTCACCCGCGGAGAATTATTTATACGTTTTGTTTAACCGCGATATTATAGCCCTAATTGATTTATCGTATACGGTAAATGTATTTTTACCGGCAATATTTTAAACGCTTATAAATTATACTAAACTTTTAAGTTCGCGGCTCATTAAACGGCCCATTGAAAACGTAAAAGAATATAAAAGATTGCCGGACCGAACAGTGCGGACGGACGAAAGATTTACACAAACCATTAAAAAAAAAAAAAAAAAAAAGTGGATGTTTACAGAACCAATCAGTGATGATTTTATAGTGGCAAACTAACGGTAGGAGGGGTTGGGGATAATAACTGCTCCACTATCCAACTTGTTTTGGCGGGGGAGGGAAAAAACAAATTTTTAACGAATAATCTATTAAACTGTACGCTATATTTTGTTTTGTTCGGGTCATAAATTTATTCCTCCTCCCTCCACCACCAAAAAAAAAAAAATGTCTCCACTGTGATTATTGACGGATGTTCCGAAGAAATAATCGTTTATATTTTTTGTTCAGCCGTCGCGAGACACGTTTATGTTCTCTTTTTCCAATCGGATTGATATCTGATACGAACAAAATCGTTTGAATTTTTTATGGGAAAATTAATATGCTTAGTTAGTTATTAGGCACGCGCAGGGCCGGCGAGACGTGGAGTCGGGCAGGGAGTCTTGCCCGGGGCCTCGCGATTTATTAGGGCCTCGTAGTTCACACTGTACAGCGTTAAAATTACAATTGTTAAAAATATAATTTTACTGCACAACAGTGACGGCTTTTTAATGCAAGTAATTTGCATAAAGTTGTAAAGAAATCGTGAAATCGGACCAGCGGTGAAGTCTTCATTTTATCGATTAAAATGTACGGCTGACGACAGACAGTCTGACCATGTCTGCCGTTATTTTATATTTCATAATACACGATTTTTTTTTAATGCATTTCAAAAAACATAATTATGTTTAAAGTTTTTTTCCTCCTAAACCAAACGAAAATTCCTGTATACGAAGTTTTGGTCGGGGGGAGGGGGGGTCTGGCAAATCATAACGCCGGCCATGGACATGTGGTATGCAGTGCACGTGAAATAACAGTGGAATATCGAAAATATTTCAATAACGCCATTATTGAACGATTTCGTAGTGACTGTTTAATCAATAAAAAAAAAACAAAAAAAATCGAATTTACTCAAAATATCGTTCGTGGTTATAAACGCGGGTTGGTGGTACAAAAATAAAAAACCACCACGTGTATCACCGCGCAGAACGAGCATGCGCAGGGTGCAAAAGGAATACAAAATAAACGTGTAAACCACATAAAAAATCAAAAAAAAAAAAAAAAAAAAATCACCGGATTACCGCGATAAGTCTGTAAAAGTGTTCTGTTTCAGAGTAAAAACTCCGTCGTCAACCCCCAACGCTATTGGTGTGTAGCGTATCACGTCTAGTGTTTTTTTTTTTGTTTTTTATATTTAAACTATAAAGTGGCGGTATAGACCGACAGGGCGCAGTGTTTCCCTCCGCCCGTTCCGTTTGAATACCTACGTGCAAGTGCACTGTGGACAAAACAAACACGAGAAAAAAAAAAAAAAAAAAAAAACCAAACTTCGCGTACTTGCCAGACGATCTTATTCCGACGTGGACGATGAGAACGTCTTTTAGTCTTAACGCTACGTACGACACCGTGGTATTCGGCCGAGGCGGATCCCCGGGTATAACTCCGCCCCGTTAGAAGAAATGCAAACTAAATACGCAAACTGATCGTATCTACCGATGACTATTTTTTCATTACCCGTGTCGAGACGTTAAGAAATTATCACGCTCGAGTAAATAATCAAGATAATGCGTGTATTTATTACAGGTTTATGTTAATATATGGGAATATCGAACGAAATTTTATATTTTACTATTACGTTAAGATTCTAAAGAATGGCAATTGATCGTAGATAAGGAGAGTTTATCTACGTAGTTAAAAAAATATATATATATGTATTATATAATTATTATTTTTTATTTGTCTATTGTTAGACAAAAACGTGAAGGTGTTAAAATATAGGTGTTCTGTAAATGCAGACAGTGTAATTTACTAGCCATACTTACCTCAAACGTTTAACTAATAGTAAAACCTACAGTTGAGTATTTAATATTTTCTACAATTGGTAAAGCATTTAATTTTAGTTATTGGTTACGTTTTAAAGTATATTTTCCGATTTTCAAGTGTTTTTCGATTTTTCCGAAAGCATTTTGAATCTTGTTGGTCGTATAATTGTCTTAATGACTGGAAAAAAAAACCGAGAAAAAACGTAGGCAAATTTACAACACTAACAGTTTCACTATTTATTCGATATTATTGTTATTTTTTTTTTATTTCGTGTTTTTCCGTGTGGATAAAATAGTATTAGCCAAGCAGAAACAAATGACAATTGTACACGAAGTGCATTACTACAAGTTGTACTTTGTAATAAAGAAAAAAATAAAAATAAAAAAGGATTAAAAGAATAGTGGAACGGAAATCGTAAAAATCACGCCGTTTCATAAAATGTTTAACCGGACTTGGCTCAGAGTCGTATTTCGTTGGCAATGATTTCTCGTTTCTCTAGCTACCCAGCTTGCCACCAACAACAGTGAGCAGTATCCATTTAATTTATTGTTTAGATAGATTATTTTTTTTTATTTAAATAATAATGAACTGAAAAGATAATTATTTTTTATATTAGATAAACTTCAGATAAATATTGAAAAAAAAAAATGTCTATAGACAAATCTCAGCACCGCTACTTGTTGATTAAAAAAATAATAATAATAATAATAATAATAAAAACGGTACGCGTACCGTAAAATAAATCGTAATAATTTGAAAGGTTCGGGGAGTCTACGGTAGCCGGCGGGCATATTATTACACGCCTAATAACGAGAAATATATATTATGTCCATTATTCACGAGTCGTTGGGGGTCTGGAATGATATGTATTAAAAGTGCGACGATACATAGTGAAAAACCCCGGGACAAAAAAAAAAACAAAAAAAAAAAAACACTAATAATAATTTCCAACAAAAGATTTTTTTTTTTATATATATATATATATGTTTTTATTTTTGAATTTTCACCTAGGCGAACAACGCGCCGCAATCGCGTTTATATATACTCGTAATACTACATTATTATTATTATAGGTATTACGATATGGAAATAGTATTTTTTTTTTTTCCCCTCTCTTTTGTAACTGGAAACAATGCCCGGCTAAAACGTCGTTGGAACGCTCGCGTTTTTCGTCCGCGCGGTAATACCCGCGTCGTCAGTAAACCGGAACGTGCGCGACGACCTCGCGGCGCGGCGCGAAAATCTAAAATTTATCTCTTACGGGACAATCGCCGTAGCAATAATAATAGTGAAAATATTAGTACCATCAACAGTAATAATAATAGCGATAATAATAACGATAACTATTGCCAACTATTATAACGCCGGGCGTTATCCGCCGTGCCGAAATCCGACGACGGCCGGGGACGTCTTCGTATTACGTGCCGGTATCGCGCAGACCGTTATTGCCCTACCCCGTGGGATTTAATATAACGGTCAATGTGACCTCAACGATAAACGACACGTATCTCAGATATTTACGTGTCACATATTTGTAATTTTTTTTACATTACAGTCGATTTCGCCGTGGTTATCGAAAACCGCCGGATTTTAAATGCACCCCCTCACCCCACACACACTCTTCGGGCCCCCCCAATCGTTAATTTGATCGGCGGTTTGCTGCTGATTTTTTTTTTCGTTTTGTTCTCCTTCTTCTTTTCGGCCACGCTATTTTTGGTCGTGGTTTTGTGTCCAAGAGCCGGTTTTTTCGATCGTTATTAGTAGCGTTGGTAGTGCGCCGTCGTAATCGCCGCGGAAACGACCACGGAACACGAACAACACGATGACATTTTGCGAAAAGTTCTAGTGAAACTTTTGCAATTTTACAGCGAGCTTTCGGAGATGATTTTCTGTCTCGGACAACGTGCTTCGAGTGGTTTAAACGGTTTAAGGTAGTCGGGACGTCCGTTAAGGATAACACACGACCCGGTAGACCCTCGGACCGGTGAAACAAATGAAACCGTTGCTCGTGTTCGTGAAATTATTCATAATAATCGTCGGTTGACTGACTAGCAGAGGAGGTGCAGAAGACGTCGGTATATCTTATGGTTCTTGCCGAGAAATATTAACCAAAGAATTGGGCACGAGCCGAATTGATGTCTTCGCCAATATGATATTTGTAAAAAAAATAATAAAAAAAAAAAAAAAAAAAAAAAACGCCGGACGTTATTACGGACAGAGCAATTCGGTTAGTTGTGCCCCAATAAAAACGACGGTAGACCGTTGGCAATCAAAAAGCGATTCCGAACGCATTTCCAGTAGACCAGTAATGGTATTTTATGCGTTTTTCCACCAGTAGCCAAAGTAACCCGGACATCGACAACAACAAAATCAATCAATTAGTCGGTTTAGTTTTAATTTTTAAGAACAACTCTCTCGGCAATCCGAAGAATTTGTTCAAATATAGGGAAAAAATCATTAGGGAATAATCTGCATTATTTTTTTTATATTAACAGCAACATGTTTTCCGAGAATAAAAAAAAAAAAAATAATAATTCCGGTAAAAGTAATGTGTATCTCACATCTACACTATGTTTAGAATTTAAAATTATTTATTTGAAATATTTGAATTTATAAAACTGTATATAAAAAAAAAAAAAAAAAAACTATAGCCGTGATACGAAAATTAATTAGATCCATTGTTGTTAGATAATTGTAAAAATTCGACGTTTAGTTTATTTCTAATTTTTTTTTTTTTTTTTAATAATTATTATACACTTTTTCGATAAATTGGATTTACTCAAAAATTGTCAACCGACGGACGGACCGGCTAATGGTAAAACATAACGGATAATAATTGCACAACTTTTAGATTTACGGTGCGGTTAGGTATGCATAAAGCGTACGACGCGAAAATTAAACACAACACCGCGGAAAACAAAAAAAAAATTGTTATACTGCAGTATTCCTGTTTAGGAAAAGTGCTGTAAATAATTTACCTTAATTATGCATTATCGCGTTATTTTACTATAGTAACGCCGAGGACATTTTTATTTTCCGCGCCGATAAAACACGACTTAAAGAAGTCGCGTTGCGCGTTGTCCGCCTTTTTTTTTTTTTTTTTTTGTATCGCCGCGCACAGCGGGCGACAGTGTAACATAAATTTAAAATTTTACATATTTTTATTTTTTTTTTTTTTACAAATTATTACCGGTGTAGCACAGGGCTTTCCGATATAGTAAACACGTGTTCGTATTATTTATATTACGCGAAAAATATAAATATCGGCGGTACATGCGAATAGGGTAGACACTCACGACGCACAAACAGACAGTGCGATATTACGGCAAAGGACCGACGTACGGAGGTGTGATCGAAAAAATACCCGGACTCGTGTTTATTATATTTATATCGATTTGGATAACGAAACGCCGATAGTGTCGTTCGATAAAGTATTTTACAACGAGAATTCGAGCGTTGGTTTTAAATCGATAACAATATTTATTATTATTTTATGGTATTTTATTTTATTTTTTTTTTATTTTATTTTTTTCGTTTTTACCGAAACGCGTTTCGGCGATTTTCGTAATGGAAGCAATAGAAGAACAACGTGTGCGTGCGTACGATTTTGTTGTAAATTAGGGGAAATAGGGTATTTCAACATCGTACCGGTAAATCCAAGTTTCATCACCTGTTGCAATATTTTTTTTTTTAAAAGTCTTGGTCAGTCTCGAAATGTTCTTGAGCCCATTCGATTTTGTTTTTGTACATCGGTCAAGAGACGAGGAACAAATGTGGCTGCTATTCGGCTCATGCCCAATTCTTCGGTTAATATTTCTCGGCAAGAACCATAAGATATTCCGACGTCTTCTGCACCTCCACTGCTAGTCAGCCAACCGACGATTATTATGAATAATTTCACGAACACGAGCAACGGTTTCATTTGTTTTACTGGTCCACGGGTTTACCGGGTCGTGTGTTATCCTTAACGGACGTCCCACCTTCCGTAAACCGTTTAAACCACTCAAAACACGTTGTCCGAGACTTCTGTCTCATCATCTCCAAAAGCTCGCTGTAAACTTTCAAAAGTTTCACTAGAACTTTTCGCGAATTTAAAACAAAATTTTACGCACACGCGATGTTCTTCTATTGCTTCTTCCATTACGATGATCGCCGCACGACCGAAACATGTTCTCGTAAAAAATGCCATGATATAAAAATAAATATTATTATCGATTTGAAACCAACGCTCGAATTCTCGTTGAAAGATACTTTATCTAATGACAATATCGGCGTTTCGTTAACTTAATTGATAAAAATATTATAAACGATTTACACGTCACGACGGAATTGTGGATTGCTCTCGCTGGTGTTCTGACCGAAATTGGTCGAACGTTTAAATCTCAATTGGTTCGTTTGAAGACGCCGCTGTGCCACCGACGAGCAATATAACGTAACGGATAGCATAACATTTTTTTTTTATCGTCTAAAAATGTAAAAAAAAAAAAACAAAAGCAGCTCTGAAACGTAGCGTTGACCTTATGCCGAGCGCATTTACGCGTGCGACTGAAACCGCTACAAACGTTTGATTTTCGAACGGCGTCGTATGTTTGCAACAACATAATATTATTTTATTATTAATAAAACGATGATTTTTTTTTTTTATTAGGAAAATAACATTTACAATCTGCTAAATAAGTAAACTTGCAAAAATAACATAAATATAAACATGGAAACGGTGATATGGGAGACCATCCAGTGATAGGACCTTTTATTAAGTACACTTAGGATTGAGTGCCTAGATCAGGAGATCACGGCACCGGACTTTTGACACGTCTTTTGAGACGACGTGGAGGGTCGTTCGGATGCGTAAGAGAGTGTTGATTTGAAACGAGCTGGTTGGAACGGAGAAATAATCTGGAGTGGAATTTTTCGTAGTAGGCTTACACGGTAATGTTATTTACTGTCCGAATATTAAGGTCTTTTATGAAGATAGTGGTTGCTGATGAACCAAGGAGCAGAAGTTACTTGTCGTAGGCAAATTGATTGGAATATGATTGGGTATTTTTTATTTGGGTTGGCTTGGCGCAACCCCAGATTTGGACACCACAAGCCCAAACGGGCCTTATCGTAGATTTTTCGTTTATCCGTCCAATCTACCAATGTTGACTAATAGTTGCTAATACGATTTTCATACGGATGTGTATTCCGTAGAAATATAATATTTTCCGAAAAAAAAAAAAAACGACAGTGTTCCGGAGGATTGATCACCCCGTAATATACTATCGCGAATAGTATAGCGGACGATTGTAGATTAATAGAGCCGAGCGTTATCGCAAAATTTCCGATAGTGTTTGTACGTTGTGGTCGTGGTGTTCGATTGCAGACAACCCACTACAGTAAGCATTAGCTGTTCTCCCTAAACTCTGAGATTTATAGACAGCGTTGAAACGTCGATTAGTAAAGTTTATCTAGATAAAGGTGTACGATTTTTGCTCTAAAATAAATACAGATACAGATTAAGTTAACGAAAATTAAAATTATCTTAGATAATATGAAAAAAAAAAAAAAAAAATAGACAAATGGAATATATCTAGATAAAAAAAAAAAAAATAAATTTTTGTTTTTAATCGTCAATCGTTGTCATTGTTAAGGCACATTATCGTTGCGAGACGAAAATGTATCCAGGTAAAAATTATTCTATAAATGCAAAGGGTGTACAAATCACCTAGTTACTTACAATATTTTAACTAAATGTAAAACATACGAGAACATTTATGTGTTTGATAGTTTCTACTGCACAACATCTACTTTTTAATTTTGATTTAGGTATATTTTATCCAGATAATAACTACAAAATCTTTACGATTTTTAAATAACAAAATGTTCATCTGTATACGATAAAAGATAAACAAATATTATCTAAATTAGTCTCAACACTGTTTGTAGATATAGGCAGGTATCAGAAGTGTTGACAAAAAACTATTATTCGAAAACCAATACTATAATAGCTACGCCCAAAATCGAAATATCAACTTCTAAAAAATTGAAATTTTATTAAAGGTTTTTTTTTATTTTTCTTTACTAAACCAAATAATCGTATTTTGGAGATAAAATATACATATAAACCGGTAAAAAATTGTTTAGAAAAAGGCTGAAAAGTAACGTGTGTAAATATTAATTGTGAATTTTCCAAAAAGAATATATTTATAAACTGTTGAGAAATAACGTGGTAATTTTCACTGTTTTTATTTACATATTTTACAATAATTCTGTTTTTTTTTTTCGCACATATGTAGACAGTTTTGAATTTTTAAACTAATCCATGCTATTATATTTGTCAGCTCATTACTAAATACATTTTTATCGGATAAAATATCAGATAAGAGTATTAATTAAATGCGTTTCCCTATAGGTATCCATAATGTTATCATGCAACGAGCCGTAGTGCATGTTCGTGGTTCAGTCTGTGTTTGTACATAACGGACAAAACTGTATATATTTGTTTAATTTACTCTACCAAATGTATTTTTTAAAATTTTTTACACACTCTTATGTACTTTTTATTAACATAATTGTTCGATGTAAGTAACCAAAACGCCAAATAATCCAATACGTAAATCGTGTATTCATATTATACAGTGTTGTATTATACATTTTGAGATTTTTAGCACATATAATTATCAAAACATTGCAAAAACGATATTAATTGTGGGATAGCTTTTTTTTTTATTTTAATTTTATCCCCGGCATCTTGGCTTCAAGTAAAATAAACGAAGACATATTGTTATATTTTTTTCTAAATTGAATATTGATTATATTATACTGTGCATTAAGTATAATATAATGACACTTACGACTACGTGCCTACATGAAAACACTTTTACCTATACCTATTATGTTTTTTATTTATTTATTTTTGTTGTTGTTGTTGTTGTTGTTGTTGTACAAGATGTATGAGGTAATATCTAAATTATTTTTTCATTAAATTATATAGAAAAGTTATAATGGAGAAAATTGTTTAGTTATATTTGATTAAATATTATTTTTGGTTTTTTTTTTTTTTTAAAAAAACGACAATAAACTTGAATATTTCTTCTTTTTTTTAAAAATATTTATTTAGAAAATTCAACAATCTGTACATACGTCCGTCCGGTACAATAGGCACGGCATACAACAGATGGCATGTAAAAAAAAAAAAGAAAAAAGGTGTTTTATAGAAATGTAAAAAAAAAAAATATGGCGTATAGGCTTGACGAAGGAGCCATCAAGTGACAGCATCTTATTTTAAGAGGATCTGCTTACGCAGATTGTATAGAACTCGCTTAATTTTGATTTTAGAGTAAAAAAAACCAATTTTAAAATTATAAGAGGGCAATATTTCGGAGGATGCGTTTTTTTTTTTTTTAGGAACGTTATAACGTTCAATATATAATTACATCGCTTAGGTATAACTTGGACATTTTTCAAATGATTGTAATTTTTCAGAAAATTAATTTTTTTTTTTTAAAAAAAACCCGATCGTCTCGCTCTCAGAAATATTGCTCGCGATTAATTTGATAACAGGAGCTTTTACTCTAAAACCATAACCAAGCCAGTTCTATACAGTCGGCGTGAATATGTTTTTACTATGTTCTCCGTTAATCGATCTTAACGGCAAAAAAAAAAAAAAGTTTAGCATAATTATTTCTCATTTTTTTTTTTTTTTTTTTTACTGTAACGTGTTTTGTATTGTAGTATTTTGGATCTAGTCCGGTAGTCATTATTTGATTTTTCTCGTAATTTCCCGGGGTGGGTGGGGAGGAGGAACAGAAATATTTACGCAGTTTACATTTGAAAATAATCGCAGACACTCGACGTGACGTGTTTTATCGATCTTTTTCTTTACGTTACCATACATTTAGTAGCGTAAAATTATTGTTTAGTAGGTTGATAATAATTGATTGAAGGCATTGTGTACGGGGTATTCATTTTTTTTTATTTTTTTATCATGACCCTGCGTTTTTTGTCTTGACATAGTTTTTAGTAAACACGATTTCTGTTTTATTTCGATCATAACGGAATTGTTGAAACATTGTTGTACAACTATTTTAAAATGTGTATCCCTACTCATTATACCATAAACGCGTAGTAACTATTGATATCTTTTTCAACGCGGATTCGAAAAAATAATAATATTTTTATATGTTCTCGACATGTCAATATGCATACCGATAATATCGAATATGAGTTACAACAATTTAAAATTTAGTACAAAAAAAAAAAAAAAGCAGAAGAAAGTGATAAACGCAATATCCATTTTTAGATAATACCTTTCCCCCCCGAGACCGGGCAAGTTAATATAATATTTTATTACTCAGTTACTTTAAGTTAAGTATTTTTTCAATTAAATGAATAATTAAGTAAAAATACTTTTTTGAATATATCAATTAAGTTTTGAATGAATTACAAACAAATACTATATTTACTCAACTAAAATTAATAATTTAAGTAAATCAAAAAAGTAAATAAAGTACATTAAGTAAGTATTAAAATACCCAATGGAAACTATAGTGGCGTTTATCGAACTCTATTCATAATTCAGACTCGGGAGTACTCATGTATAGGAGGACGCTGTTGTAGGTGGAAAGTTGAGAAGGTAACATATAGAGGGAGATCATATCTGCGGAATGATACAAAATCATTGTAGCCATAAAAAAAAAAAACCGATTGTGAGTGAAGTTCAGTTAAAAACATTATGATAAATTTAAATGTAAAAATTGTATTGACATGCAAATAGAAAATAGACTATAACTATCCGTGTGTTGTTTCGTCTCGAATTGATGTGCGGATTTTTCTAGAACAAAATAATTCGGAAAACAACGCGCACCTACGCATAATGCCGTGATTTTTACATTTTTATTTAGAAAATCAGAGGGCAAAATTGTGTTATTTCGTTAAAACTACCGACGACATTTAACGGGTTATCGACCTATTATTTACGAAACTACGACGGAAATCAATAATTAACAGCTCCGGTTCCGCCGTACTGGAACACAAACGCTACCAACACCGAGGGTTTCTTGTCGGTTTTTCGGTTGGATCAAGTTTTGCTGGTAGAACAATTAAAATAACCTAACAATTGTTCGCAGACGTGGAAAACAAAGCACACATCCTAATCGTAAACCCAACACTCAGAATAAAAAAAAAAAAAAAAATAAAAATTCTCGCGATAGCTGCGCGCGGCGGGCACGTGCAACACAACTATCGAGTATTATTTGCATATACATAATATTTATACAATGTAATACGATAAAAAAAAAAAAAAAAAAAAAAAACCACACGCACGGTGTAGAATTGCGAGTAAAACAATAATCATAATTTCCGAACCGCTTAAGTTCCGTCAAACCTACGGTATTGTAAAAAATACCGCGGTTTATTTATCCGCTGTGCATAGTAGTAATTCTATTGATCACAATACTAATAATAATAATAAAAAAAATAATAACAATCGCATGCCGTTGAACTTCGGTCTGATTTCCGTTTAGTTTTTTTTTTTAAATGTATTGGTCTTTTTTTTCCCCCATTTCCTGTCCGCGGACAACTTTTCTACCGGACCTCATGCGCCGATTTTCAAGTGTTGCGCTTTTTCCGAAAGCATTTTGGTTCTTATTTGTGCGTTAGAGCTGCGGAAATTTTAGTAATTGGGAAAACCGGGGAAATTTACGACAATAATAATGGTTTCGGTTTTTTTCTTCTTCTTTTTATTGTAACTTAGTAAATAATAACTGTCAAGTACTGAAATTTGTACAAAATACTAGTACTCGTCTTTGCTATATGTGAAAAAAATTGTTAGAAATATTCTGCCAATTATGAACAAGATAGATGTTTTAAACTTTCGAGTTTTTTTTTAGTTTTCGTTTGGTTTAGTTTGGATACGATTGGCCTCGGCCGACTAGAAATGCTTACGAATTTTACGCGAGTCCCATAATAAGTTGTACTTAGTAGTAAAAAAAAAAAAAAAATAAAAAATTTGCGTTTTGTGGTAGTTTTTTTTCTAGGCTTTTGAAGATATAACTTTAACGGAAATCGTAAAAATCACGTACTTAATTGTTTGAATTAACCGAATGAAACTGTTTTGACGGGGGGAAAAAAAAGGTCACGACAATTTGACACGAGGTTCATCATAAGTAGCCTTGAAATGTATTTATTGATGAAAAAGAAAAAAAAGTTGAGTGTATTTTAATAAATGTTCTGGTAAATGTTTTAAATCACGATTACCATAAATGATTACGAAATCTCGTTGATTTATCGTTGCGCCCTGATATAAATTTAATTTCCCTCTTTATCCTATCATTCCAACTGTCCTACACCAACGGTGCAATATCGAAATCACAATTTTTTTTATTTTTTTTTTTCAATACGGTGCGACAGAAATTCAAGTATACACCGAGGGGCATAGGAAAAAATGTACGCTTATATATCACCGGGCTGGCGACGAATAACTCGTATAATATGTTTTTGAATTCCGTCAGGGTTTAAAACGGATTTCAATTGCTTTATGGGGGAAAAAAAAAAAAAATCCTATTATTTTTAAATTACGCGTTAAAAATTCCGGAATTGTTTGCGATTTCCGCGGAATGTTCAGTTGTTTGCAACCGTTTATCAATTTATGCATTATAGTCCTCGTCATATTATTGTGCACGAGCAGTGCGAAATGTGTACACAAATTCTCGCACAAAGAAAATATTATCGCGTTTAATTATTTATTAACATGTTCGTTGTGAGTACCTACCGCAGGGCATTAGACAAAAACAAAAAAAATTAAAAAAAAAAAAAAATACAAATAATGTATAAACATATACTCGTTATTCTGTGCATTTTGGATAATTGATTTATATGATGCCCCGATTTTAAAAACAATCAACACAACGAAATGCAATGATTATTAGGATTTCCGTTAAAATCTGGACTTTACAGGTTTATCAAAAAAAAAAAAAAATATATATATATATATATATATATATAAAAACTAACTACGTAACGCTCAGCGTTTTATTCGTATTTTTGACTTCGAGCCTATTGGAAAATTTCAAAATATTTTGGCTCTGCCAAAACAATTTCATCCACAGAACACCAAATTAAAACGGAAAATACTCGAAAACCAAAAATGCCAACGAAGTAGTTAAAAAAAACAATAGCCAGAACAATATAAACATTTTTCCACCGTCAATTAATATTCGGTTAAAATGTATGAAAAAGATTTCTGGTAAATGATTTGTATACAGTGGGAAGAGTAAAAAAAATTATTAATACACTTATTATAGTAAAAAACTTTCACGCTCGGCTCAGAATCGAATAATAATAAAAAAAAAAAGGTACGACGGTACTGCACTGACGCTCATACACACTGTCGTAGGCGGTGGAGATTTTTTTAATGTAAGTGTTCGGCGAATGCTTCAAGTGTATATCCTTCGTTTTCAACGACTTTCAATACGAAAAAGACAAAATCGCTTTTTTAAAGCGAAATCCGTATTGTTGCGCATATATTCCCGATTTTTCGATTCTATTCAATGGCCGCTATTAATATAGAGAGATTTAACATATGGGCCGGAAAGTCCCGGTCCTAACACAGAAAACACGGTTCTTTCATTGACAAATCGACTTTATTCATCCCCCGTCAAGAGCAACACAATCATACCAACACCGCTCTGACGTTTCAATACCGTTCTTGTAGTGGATGTTATCTTTTGCTTCAAAATAGCCCTCGGTTATACTGAGGCGCCTCTACATTCCAGCGAAATTTCTTACCGGCGAGCATTTTTTTTTTTTTTTTTTCCGAGATCCGCGAATAGCCAGTAGTGGCCGGGAGCCAAATCTGGAGAATACGGTCCGCATCGGAAGCAATTCGATCTTTAATTCGTGTAGTTTTGCCATTGTTTAGCGTCATCAACACGTTGTTGTTTTTGCTCAACAGTGGGCAAACGCGGCCAACCACTTTGAACAGAGCTTTCTCATGGACAAAATGATCATGCAACACGTTTTTTTTTTTTTTTTTTGATATCTTTACGATGTCAGCTAACCCATGCAACTTCACTTTGCGATCATTCAAAACGATTTTGTGGATTTTGGCAATGTTTTCCGGTGTTACCGCCCCTCATTTGGACGTTCTGCATCATCACTGTCTCGACGATCGCGTTTGAAGTCAGCATACCGACGTTTTTTTTTTTTGTTTCTGATGTAGCGGATATACACCCCCATAAGACTTTTCAAGCCGTTTCTTCGCTCGACCGGTATTATTCCCCGTCAAGAAGCAACGTTAAAATTAAAACACGAAATTGTTACTGATCCATTATTTTGTAAAATAACAAATGTAGCGTCGCTCTTAGCACAATAACTCACGCACTAATCGACAGATTGTCATGAAATGTTAACAGCTGTCTTTTGCGGGTTAGTACCGACTAAAAATGAGGTGAATCCCAAAACACTGGCTCCATCTATGTGCTAGGCCCGGGAATTTTCAGCCCATGTGTTATGTAATTATATCTATTTTTTTATTGGTTTAACATTGTTTTTATTCTCACAAATGCTGTGCTAGGGATCTATCCTGTTTGCAATGTATATATTGTATATCGTTTAGAATTTAATATCTAAATTCTAAATAAAATATCACAGTGCCTTCAATCTTTCGGTCTTTCTCTAATATCAATGTATCATTTGTGTTCCCATTAGTTTATTTAGACCTTGGATTGTATTGTACTCGTTACGCTTCATATTTCCCTGCACCGCGTTATAACTGTTATGCATATTAACATTTTCGAACAACATTATTTTTTCTCGAATCTTCGTTGAAAAAATAAGAGGGATGAGATTTGAAAATCAAAAGATAATTCCCATTTAATGTATACGGATCGAGTATATCAATGTAAAATTAAAATGTTAAAATAAAGCCTAAACAATTTCATACAGGTTGAAAATACCAGTAATCAAATTTACTTCAAATTCTCCGAGGAATTCGGTGGATTATGATAAAAAAATTCGCCGTTTGTAGTGAAAAAAAAAAAAAAATCCAGACAGGAATCAGCACTCTATTAATGTTTCTTATTACGCAACTTGTACAAATATCGTTTCGGAATAAGCGAATCGCATTATGATTTATTTTATGTGGTTATATTATAATATGAAAAAAAAAAAAAAAAAAAAACCTCAACCCTAGCAATGTTTCTCGGAGTTTGTACAGTTTTAACAAATAGAACATTTAATCATTTAAACGTTTCGCGTACTCAAACGCTAGTAATTCGCATTAAAAACCCATATAATATATTGTCGGCACGCAATATTATCGAGTCCCTTGTCCACAGGCCGAAAAAAAAAAAAAAAAAAAAGTAAAAATACGAACAAGTCAAGAAGATAATTACGGGATTAGGACGTTGGGTAATACCTATCTGTTTGCAACACGATACAGTCCCGTGTCCCAAAATACAAGACGTGATTAATCGTCTTATCTGTACGGTATCCGTACAGTACTTGGATCGGTAATTATAATTATCGTGTTGCGATGTACATAGCCGCGAGTACGTCGTAAATTTACCGAATTTTGTCGTTATTCGCAGGCGACGTTCTACCGAAGATAACGAATGCAAAGATCGCAGAGATTTCGTTATACCCGATAGGACCGCGTATTTGCACCGTCGATTAGTGTTCCATAGAAACCGATAATGGAAATATCTTTCTCCGCTCCGGTGTGTAACGCAGTAAAATAAATAAAACGTATACACTTCGATATGGTATGAAAAGTGAAAAATCACTGGGAAATGTTTAAAAAAAATTACATTTTTACCCGTGACATGTCCATCTGACGGTTTATCGCAATGGTTTTTTTTTTTTTTTTTTTAACATCGAGTATAATCGTTTCCAATAAAACTATCGTATTCGTAATCGAGTTTTTTTTTTTTTTTTGTATTTTTACGTGAACAAATATACACACGGGGACTTGTTTACCGTTAAATTTGTATAATGCCGTGATATTTTATCGCGGTTCATACGGCAAACGGATAATTCTAAAACGTTTTTTTTTTTTTTTACAATCCTATTGCGCGCCTGCCGACCCACCGACAATTATTTAATTTAATATAATTGCAATTGTGTTTAATAAAAAAAAAAAAAAAAAAACCGACGAAGACGATAGAGATACGGAAAAAAATATTGTCAAGGTGTTCGGTAAATTTGAATTTACATGATATTTCGAACAGCGGGTAACACGCGAATCGGAAAATCACAAAGACTAGGAGGGCAGTTCTGTTGTCGTTGCGATGGTTCCTTTGAGCCAGATATTTACGCGCATAGGTATACCGCCCGTACGCGCGGAGAAAAAATCGTGCCGAATTTTCACGTTCAAAATTAAAAATATATCGCCGACAAGATTTACTACTATCACAACGATGGCGATGACCTAAAAACTTTTATAAACTATACAAACACACACATATATAGGTATATATATACATACATACATACAAACAAATCCACTGTGTGTGAGGAAAGCCATTTATTGTCGGAGGACCAAAGAAAAGTTCTTTTATATTTATTTTATAAAATGTTTTTTTTTTTTCTCCTTCTTTTCTTTTCTTTTTTTTTTTTTTTTTTTTTTCTGTTTTTCTTTTTGTGTCCAACCGTAGCGCGCGGTATGTTCGCGTCGAGTCGCTATCGTGTATTTAATTGTCCTCTGATGGAGGTTAAAGCTAAAGTTTTACATTTCCGTATAACTTTTACCAAAGGCAGAGCATTTATTTACCGCCGTAACAATTTTTTTTTTTTTTTTTTTTTTCTCCTCGTCGGATATTATACAAATTAAAAACGTACTCGTGAGTCCCTGCGAATGTGTCATCGTAGTTAATTATTTATGATTTACGATTTGCTAAGTAAATATCATTATGAAACCAAATAAAAAACAAAAAAAAATTTATTGACGCGTATAGTCTCTATGCAGTTGTGTATTATTTTGCACTGTAGCTGCAGAGAACATATTACCAAACGAATTCGTTTTGTACGAAATTTGTTTGTTATTTTATTTTTTTTTTTTTTTTTATGAAAACCGATCGTATTAAACGTTTAATAATAAACTAGTAATATACGAGTACGTCGTGCAAAAGTCATGCACCGGTTAATACAATACCAAATTACGTTTTCGAAAATCGTTGTTTACCGTATCACCTATTTTTCTACCGCCGGATCTCTTTTTTTTTTTTAAATAGCATTATACAAATTCCGAATTCGTCTTTTTATCATACCGGTATTCGGTGTATTCAATAATTTATATACGACTATTACATTTATGTATCGAAATGAAAAAAAAAGGTTGATACTAGAAATGTAAAAATCCTATCTTGAAATCGACCGTTGAAATCCGATAAAAAAAAAAAAAAAAAAAAACCCTAAATTATGTGTCGGAAAACATACCCGACATAGAATTAAAAAATTATTATATTAACTGCGCTCATGCCGTTTATACGTTGAAAAACAAACGACAAATTTAAATCTTATTGCGCACCTACCGACGCCGTGGGTATCAATCAATTTAATAGAATTAGTATTTAATAAAAAAAAACGACGAAGACGATACAAATACACAAAAATATTTTTAAGAGGTGTTCGATAAATTTGAATTAAATTCATATTAGTGTTCTGCGAGTATGTTCTCTATTATACAATATCACACGGCGCTGTTGTGATAAGCGAAACAACAGATGGCAAAAACACCAGCGCACGTTGACAGAGGCGTCGAATTTATTCTTTTGATAAATCGCTCATAATTCGTTGGTGGTGTACAATTTCGTATTATTATAATACATTTTTTTTTTTTTTATTATTATTCAGCGGGTATTCACATTTTACACGATATTTTGTAGACGTTTCAAAATATAGTATTTTCTTTGTTTTTTTTACGCGTGTGTGTGTGAGTTACATTTTTCAAAATATTTACGTTATTAAGTTTTAAACAACACACGCGATAAATTCGCGAAATTACTTGGATATTTCATATTTTAATAATACAATACAATACGCGATATAACTCGGTTTTGCGTTGTGCGAATGTATGCTATAATAAAAATAATAAAAAATGTACACGTACAAATATCACGTTAGGTCACAAATAATCGCATATTATTATAAAAGATGATGTTCGGATATTACGAAAGTTGAACTAGGCCACAACGGTTTAAATCTGTATCGGAATTGGTATTTCCTAATCGTATTATATAGAAGTCGAATCGTAAAAAAAAAAAAAAAAAAACAAATGATGATATAAAATTGATCACATTTTATAGTGTCTCGAATATACCGGTAAAAGAAAATACAGGTTATAAAATATTAAATATTTTTCGAGCTTGACCGATTTTACAAACGGTAGATATTAATATGGGTCTTAGTAATAACGAAAAAATAGGCAAACGCGTTTAAAACGAGCAAGTCTTGTACTGCTGGTCAATTATTAAGGTGCGTCGTAACGTGTACGTTTTATTTGCAGCGGTTTGTTACCTAATGTTCACACAGAACGGTAACTATAATCTATATAAAACCATTAAATTAGTATTATTTCCATATGAATGCGCCGTGTATAACTTTGTTAACATAACATTTCCAAGCCCGTCCGTTGAATATTCCGAATTGTGCGGGTCGATCACGGCGATCCCGGTTCGCGTTTTATTGTTTCCGTTCGGGATTTTACAGTAACTATAGAATATTATCCGGCCAGATATGCGGAGACGTTTGATATTCAATGGACAGAGAGATCGACAGACCAAGAAGTCGAGAAGGGCTGATGGGGAAAACGAGAATTTCGGCATAGTATTAAAGTCCACGGCCAATGTGAATGAGGATTTTGCACAAAACGCTAATCTGAGAGACAATTTCCTCTGAGATTTTCGGAAGATTAGAGGGCGGGCGGGTGTCTATAATTTTGATCTGACACAGTAATTGAATAATTTTAAAAACAATTGTAAATCATAATATTTTATTGATTATCGGTAAGTTATAACAGCAGTCTCGAGTTTATAATTATAATTACGATTTACTGAAATCGTAAAATAAGTTACACTTGAAGGTACGGGATATCCACTAAGAGTCCAATTCTGGACATGAATATTTTACCGACTTTTGGAGGGCTAGTCGCGGATGAATTCGAATAGGGTATAAGCCTCAATGCCTCAGGTTCTACCTTACTTGCGCCTGTGGTATTTCAAACAATTGTGAAGGAGGGCGGGATATTTTTTTTTTTTATCTGCTGAATAAGCGCATCGCCCGAATGTTGAGTCCGCCACCACGGGATGTACTGCCGACGAAAACCGTATCGGGAGAGGCAGACCGAGGAAGAAAAGGTGTACGTGAAATAAACTGCAATAATAAACATGGTTCCTGTATCCTTATGCAGAGGATTCGCACGGGTTTCTGAAGGAATTGAGTTACCGAAAGGGACGGGGGCATGGCGATATGCAGTCCTGTCCAATCGGACAATAGATCTTCAGGGTATGATTATGATTATTGGCTGTCCAACGGCACTCGTTCACATTGATCGTTATAATTTAATACAAAGTTACATTTAAAGCGCGCGTGCGAGGTTTAAGCCCCGGATTAAAATATTACGTCATATTACGTTTACTGGTTGTCGGGACCCGTGAAATGGGTATAGGAAAAGAAAATTGATGTGCGAATCGTGTAGAACGATCGCGAACCATGCCCGATTGTTATGTTATTAATATTATAGAGCTGACGAAATTGAAAATAAGCTATTATTACTACGCTTCTGAACATTCGAAACTAAAAATCAATTTTAATACGCGCGGATTAAATGTCAAAATTTTGTGATCCCTTTTTTTTTTTTTTTTTGGAGGGGGGGTTGTTTTTTTTTTTATTCATTTACGTAATATTGTGCCAGGGTTGGAAGTGGGAATCGCACGGAACCCGACCGGACGTGACACGCGTACAGTATGCGATCACTTTAAAAACACAATAGTATTAGGTGCACGAGAGTTGTTTTTTCTTCGAATAAAAAAAAATAATAATAAACGTTCGGAAACGTACCTCCTACTAAACGGATTCTTACAGTTTATTTCCGTGTGTAAACACTAAACACAGCACTGCGCATAATTTGTCGGTTACGTAGAGAATAGTTATTTTTATGACTATTCGATTTAAAAAAAAAAAAAAAAACAGGACATGTTTCGGACCTTGGGCGGATGAGTTGGGTGAAAAAATGGGAAAAGGTAATAAGAATACATAAGGTAATTTGATTTATACCGGTACGCAACAATGAAATATCACTGCAAACGAAAAACGATTCCGATCAAATTTCGGTTAAACATGTTCTGATAAATTTATATTGAAAATTGTATTAATTTTCAACTGCAAGATGAATGACGTTTGAAATATTTTCAAATGCGCACGTCTAGGAAGTTCTAATATGAGCATGTGAACATTTTCTGTATGTACGATTTATTTTGAATTAAATTGCAACAAAACAAGATAATATGAGAAATTGTTGTTGCGTAAATATTTTCGATTCCGGGTTTTTGTCATTATTAATACAATTTCAAGGGAAAAGTGTACCGATAACATAAAGTATGCAGACAAAAACCACTGCAGAAGTTTATCGGGGCATGATTTCTCGTAGAAGAGTTTGATCACGGGTAAAAAAAAAAAAAAAAAATGCACACAAAATCTAAAAACGCCCAGTGAGTGCCTTCGCTTTACCGCGTTTCCATTGGTCCGGTTTCAAATTGCCACGGATTTCCGAATATCCGATTGGTCAATTTCAAATGGCTCACCGTGAAATTCAATTATATCGTAGTAAAATAAAATCGGTTCGTCTTGGGTCCTCCTCCGTCCGCCACCATTCGATGGCTTCGCGAGCTCATGTCGGAACTCGGTCGAAAATAACCCTAGATTTTTACACGCGAAACCGCGTCGGGTAGATCACAAGGGTAACAAAAAAAACAAAAAAAATGCGTTTAGTGATTATTAGATTCGAACCCGTCAACATTATCTGACCGACGTTTACTAGGTCGTATGATGAGACGCCCATTTAAAGAAGTGTAAGGCTTCGCGCACGTTGATGCCCCGGATTTCCTATTTTGCGGGCCCGCAAAAATCCGAATAAATAACAGAAAAAATGAAATCTAGTTTTTTTTTTTTTATTGGTACAGAGTAAAACTGTAAACCGACTGGCCGTTTTCGAGGAAAGGATTCAAAAAAATAATAATAATAATTGTATTCACGACGAGACAACAGGCGTTTTTCGCTTATAATTCGGATGTGGGTTACGCGTATTATTAAATTAGTATATAAAAGTACAGCGTCAACGTTTGTCCGCCACAGACGACGTAAAGACATAATAATAATAATAATAATAATAATAAAATAATAAAATAATAAAAAAAATAATATTTAATAAGACGTCTATGGTATACGAGAGAAATCACTCACTTTGGAAACACGACCCCCGATGACAGACAACACTGGTGACTCGTGTTTCTGCAGGGGACAAATTGGCCTAATAAACAATTTTGATTCCCAGCTCCGGGAGTAAATATTTATGAATACGACACACCGGATACGTGCGGGAAAATTGGCGATCGACTTATAGGAACGTTTGTCCAATCGATTTGGAAATCAACTGTATCGGAGAGTATAAATTTCAACAAAAAAACAATTTTCACAATGTTCAAATTTAAACATGTTCAATTTTTGGTAATTAGGGTTATCGTAACCATAAAAAAAAAAAAAAAAAAACTCAAAAATAAATAAATATTACTCACATTTTGTCAATAAAAACTCATTTTGTGTTCATATATGTCTGGAAAAGTATATACTGAAAAAAAAAAAAAAAAAGTAAGCCTTTAAAATACAATCTGTGATTATTTTTGTAACGCGTTCAACGTCAACATTTGCATTCCAGCGCGGTATTACAGCCCGAATGCGTATTCCGAAATAAACATTGAAAACTCCTAATACGGAACAGGGTTTTTTAACCCCGCCGATTTTATATGTACCCGGTATCGTTATCGGAGTTCAAAAAAATCGAAAACGACTAATATAACCGGCTACGTGGTCGATCACGTTTATTTTCATCTAGCTTAACTCATAGTGATATAATTTTATTTTTTTTTTTTTTATTAAATTGACTAAAAATGTATTATTGCAGTGGAAAAATAATTCCGTAGCGAGCATTTAAAAACTATTTTATAAATATTGATTGTACAATATACATACCATCGGTGTTTTTCGATTGCAGTAGTCGAGTGTTCGTCATCTACAATTGTACGCAACCGCGTGTATTAAAATTCAGTAAGGCACTTAAAAGTATTATAAAAAAAAAAAAAAAAAAAATGACTATATGAAAATCATGATCGTACCGCTTGCAACCGAGTGCCTACAAAATGAATTGTGCGTACAAATTGTATGGTTGGCATTTATTGAAAATATAATTCAAATTATCCTACAAAAAATTAAGAGCAAACGTTATTGTATATGTTATTATTTTATTAAATTCAAATTAAATATTGAACTAATTTATTTGTAACTGCGATATAAATTGCAATTGTTCGCGTTCGGAACGGATTTTAACATCGATTCGAACATATAACGCCGATCAAGTAAAATACTATATACGTTTTTTTCCACGTCAAACACACGGGAATGTCAAATAGCATAAAAATTCACAACTCATTCAACGACAAAATGTATCGGAAATTGTATTGTATTTACTAGTCAAGAAAAGTCGTTCGGTAGACAGAATGAAAGAAAAAAAACGTTCTAGTAAAACGAAATCAATTATCTAAAATTAGATGAATTCCGTTTTGCGTCCGAATAATAGTATATGGTTAGGAAACGATTGTAATAATATAATACGATTATAAAAAAAAAAAAAAAAAAAACCACTACAATAAAACGATCGATACGCGTTTGTTAGTCAATTGCGATATCTGAGCACAACGATAATTTATTGCCTAGAATACATCACGTTTTTCGGTTAGTGAACATTTATAATACATTTGACGAAAATAACAACGGTTAGGAGTCTCGCGAGACGAGATCTTGGATCCCATTACGGAGTAGTGATGTTGTCGTCAAGTGAAAACAGCAATATTTTAAAACGTTAACTTGTTGTATCGAGGCACACACACGGTCTAATGCGTACCTCCCGCACGAGCCGTTTGAATTTGTTTTGCTCTAAAGCCGTTTCGCCGAGAAGTTTTAATTCGGCCGTTGTTTTGTTAGCGGGACGGAACGTGTTGTTGAATTGATGTGAATTGCTGTTTAAACGTTACACGTCCGCCGGTCGACTAGTCAGTTAATTCCCCCGTGTTTTCCGTTATAGACAAATACATATAAGTCCGGTAGAGCCTTAGGTTGTAGATTTGACGGTGGAATTACGCAATGAAATTACTTATAGGTTTCTCGAAAACGAACTCGCGTCTACTTCGACGGGTCCCCCCCGAGCGACGGGCAGCGGAAATGCGTTCCCAAACGCGAGACATAATGTTGAACGATAACCGTCCGCTGTCCGCGAGTCCAAATGTTATTTTTTCAAAAATTAAATTAAAAAAAAAAACCCCCCCAATTGCCGCGGGCATAACATTCGACGAAATACGCCAAGGCAAGAATGACACAAACACGACCGTGAATTATTATGTTGTCGGTAACCGAAATAAACTGGCGATAATTTTACTTTCGAATTCGTTGTGTGTCTTCTCGTGAACGGTTCAAACATCCACGCGTTTCGAAAAGGGGGCGGATCTCCCGTTAAAGACGACCGACGTCCCGGGCGATTTTCAACATCTCGAGGCAGACGATATCCATTCTGTTTCTCGCAAGAGTCGGTTAAAGCGTAACCTTCAGTAGCTAACTTTATCAATTCAAATGTCAATGTTTACCGATTCCGAAACGAAATTCAATGCCTACAGGGGGACACCGCTACGAATTATGTTATCTATCGCGGTTGTACACGGTACGTCTAAACTTTGAACGCGCACTGTCAATGGCTGGTTGAAGTTATTGACTTAAAATACTTGAAATTATCTCTGGTTTGTTTTGGCGTACAATTCACTATTGCCAAAAAAACCTAGACAGTTTTTCATTTATAATATTCTCCCGAGTCGTTCTCGTCGAACACAACGCCTCACCGTATGTTTATTTATTTGTTAATTTTATGTTATCGTTCTAAATGCGAATCCGATTGCTTAGAAAAAAACCTCACCCGTTCGAAACGGATCGTTTTAACGAATTCTGTACACACGTCCCCTACCTTCTATGTAACGAACTAAAAACAAGAAACGACAAAGAGATTAAAAAAAATTAAAAAAAAAAAAAAAACCTCCG
Organism: Tuberolachnus salignus; assembly: GCA_956483605.1. NCBI lineage: Eukaryota > Metazoa > Arthropoda > Insecta > Hemiptera > Aphididae > Tuberolachnus > Tuberolachnus salignus. Next base: position 20,746,195 of record OY101438.1, read on the forward strand.
TCTACAGGAATATATTATATTATACTCAGACCCGCGTTGTACATACACTCGTGCGCCAAGTTTTGTGCTTATCTAAGTGCGTTCGTCTATAGCTGACGCCACAGTAATCTGTACGGTGTTATTGGCGTAAGCCGGCCTAAATAAACATTTCTAGGCGTTAAAACAGTAGGCCGATCACGTTGCCTGTTAGATAAAAAAAAAAAAAAAAAAACCAACAAAATAATTATGATAAACGGACGTGCCTAATATATTTATATTTTGATAAGCGGCCGTACGGAAACGATAAGGATCGAGAGCACGGAAAACGACGGCCGTGAATTCGTTGCCGACCTCTAGTAGACCGGACGTGATTTTTTCGAATTCGTTTAGCCGATTGCGATAATATTATTATAAAATGTTTCGCATCGCGTGGTTTCGCGTAGCAAATCGACAGTTATTTTCAATCGAAGTTCCGATTTGAGTACGCAAAGCGAGTTTCGCTGGAGGTGGCCGGAGGCCCGCAGACGAAGCTATACGTACGTACATCGACTTCATCAATTTCGGGCCGTTAACCGATTTATCCGATTCTTAACGTTTTTGGACGCCCGCGCCCGACCCATCCTTTGGGTATATTCAAGAAAATCGATAAAATCAAAAAAAAAATATAATGATATTTGGAAGCAAAAAAAAAAAAAAAAAACTAAATACATGTGCAGCGTGAACGGGTAGGCAGCCCACGGCTAGAGTTTTGTACTTATTCTATGAAAATTATTTATCTCGGAGAAAATATCGGCCGTTGGCTTGTATGGCAACGAAACGGCGTTCATCGATGGACACCGAATCGGGATGGGAAAAAAATCACGAAATATTTAATCTACCCATACGCCGTAGAAAAGACAGCTCATTCAATACTTATTTCATTTTATGGGGCTTATCGATTCCACGGGTTTAGCGATGATCCCTACACCGGTCACCATTGCGTATTATCATCCACAATCTATTGATCCCCTGCATTGTATATTTTAATATCATTAATTCTGCCCGGGTATTTTTTTTTTTTTTTCCCCCGATACCAAAATCCGGAAAAAAAATATGCTAGGTATATACTATTTTATTTATTTAACCGTCACACAATACAACAAATTATACACAAATTAAATCGTAATTTCGTTCGACCGGAAAATTGTATGAAATTTTCGAGAAATATTTCTTTATACAAATTGGACAAAAAAAAAAAAAAACACTGACGATTTCAAATATAGCTATAAATAACAAAAAACAAAAAAAAAAGGCGAAATATTTTCGGAATCATACCACGCCTATAAAATATGTACATGTACAATTGTAAATAGAAATAAATTTCTTATCGAATTACAACACAAATCGTTGTTGTTCTGGATTTATTTCCCCCCCCCCCGTTATTAGAAAAATTGCTCGAACATTCGAATAACAATTTCACCAATCTCATCAATTACGTCCAAAATGCTGGAAAAAGAAATCATATGAAATTGAAATTCAGTAAAACCATTGGCCATTGACGTCACGCATATAACTAACGTATAACGTTCACGAATAATTATATTGTTACTATCAAAATGTGTCTTGCGGACATTTGACCGTATTACTGTAGTCTTCGATTTTCTACAAAATATCGAAATTAGTTTTCAGTGCATTTTTTTTTTTTTTTTTTAACGTTAGACAGACACTATCTGGCTGAAAGTTAAACGAGAAAAATAATAACAACTCGTCATGTGACCGGGCTGTACGATGTATTTTTTTTTTTTTAGGCCTTATTGATTAGAATCGCTGAAATTACAATCGTAACATTGATTTCTAAAATTCCCTATACAATTGACTCTATATATAATAATAATAATAGTAATCGCTATCTATCGATAATAACTATGATACAATACATTAGACCTAACGATCCAGATGATGATGATGATGATGATGATCGTATAGTATGTTAATAGTAATAAAATGACTAGGTACTCAAAAAGTGCGTATTGCAAACAGAAACAGTGAAATTGTCATATTTTACTAACGGATTTCGTACGCAATATTAATGTTTCAACGTAACATCGCAATTGCCGGTCGAGTATAGAAACCGATTACCGAACCGAATCCGAGTACCGGTACAAGTGCGGAATAGAAAACAATCTGGCACAGTGCAAATCTTGCGTTCCAACGAAATTATAGTTATCGACAGTTTTGGACAGATGATAATTTAAACGATTTTTTTTTTTTTTTTTGTTTTGTTTTTTACATTCCGCTCCGGTCCAGATTTTGTACATTCACGTTTCGAGTATTGTATATTCCAGACCTGTACACTCTGGGTTTTCTACCTCGTATAAGTGTCTGCTCCCTTTTTAAACGCACGCAGCATTTTACTTGTGATTTTTTTTTTCATTTGTTTTTTTTTTTTTTTCAAAAAAAACGTATATGCATATTGTATCATCGCTTCTCGGTAAATTTAGACTACGGGAACATGACCCGATACCGAACTTGTACTCGTAGATCATTGAACTAGTGTTAGAAACGAGCCCACATATTTATATATATATGAATGTTATCACAATTGTATGACCGACAGACTTTGACTGATAATTAACGTAGGTATTCGATAAAAGTGTGTAAAAAAATTAATATTAAATTGTATTATTATAATAACAAAATTCAACATCCGTAATATAATGGCAATGGCCAAATTACTAAAATTATTTTCAAATACAACACCATTGCATGTATGTGCACGTGAATTTGACTTTATAAATATATAAAAATAAATAAATAAATAAATAAATAAAAATAAAGAGAAATAGATGCGTTCTGTAGGTTTCGGATATTTTTTTTTTTTAAAAAGCCGGATGTACTTTGCACCACGGGCGGTACGCTATTGTAGAAGGGAAGTTTGAAAAATATAGGATATTAGAGTAATTTGGGTTACACACTAAAAGCAACCATAAATCGTCACAATCAAAAAACGGTTCTGAGCGGTATAGCGATACGACAGTAGTATCAGTAAAATATAATATAATTTATTAGTTTAATAAAACCGATGTACTACCGACATTTGTTGTCAGTGTTTTAGACAAACTGTCGGGAATCTAGGAAAATCGTTTGAATAAAGTATCGCCCCAGGTGAAAAATCGGCATATTTTAACGTACACCGTGAAAAAATGAGAGCTTTTTCACTAACCGAAAGAGGTTTTTTCGTAAAAAAAAAAAAAAAAATCCATTCATATTAATAATAGCAATAGCTCTTCATCGTTATACCCTGAATCTAAAATCGCGGAGTTATATCGTTGTCCGAGTATAAAATCGCCTCGGGGACCGACCAGGAATCAGGGTGAAAATATATGCGACATCAAACAAAAATTTAAAAGTGCATTAAATACTTAATGTTTTATTTTAGGTTCGTGTTAGTGTAATCGATTCGAAACGAATAAACTTTCATGTGGGTAATCGTTTTTTTTTTTTTTTTTTTATTAATTACACTCGTTTTTTTAGTGGTGTCCAACAAAAAACGAAGGGTACGGACAACGGTAACTAACAAAGTAAAACACCTGAATGAGCGATCAATAAACATCGTGTTGATATATCGGTATTTACCGGTATAATAAATATTTTTTTTTTTTTTAGATAAATTCATAAACTCGGTTAACTAAATAGCGATCTTACAAAGTCGGTCGGTGGCCTCTGCCCGCACCGCCGCCGCCTCTGATGTTGCTGCGATTACGATAATAATAATAATTAATATTATAATTATTATTTGAATATTTGTACCGGATTTATTTTTAGGTGATTGTTCGGTTATTTCACTGTGAAGCGCAAAAAAAAAATCCCTATGAATTAATATAGTTTTCCCGATTTCATCCGGTTATTATCAATAAACCGGTCTCGATAAAAAAACTAACTGTAGATTTATTAAACAAAATTATGATTTTATCGGTTTTATTATTAATTCCGGCGACATGTAACCTAACAAATTACCGACATCCAATGGCAATCGAAATGCATTAGGTAATTGATGTAAGTCGTCGCGTCTTTGATACGATCGTCTTGCCGGTGAATTATTATCCGTTTATAACTGTAATCCGCATTGTTTTGTCCGCCGATCAATGGCGTTATTCAGTGTTGCCGTTATTGCCATCAGTTGTATTATTTAATTAGTTTGTAAAACTGTTACAGTTTTTAAACGTTTTTTTTTTCTCTCTCTCTCTCTTTCTCACTAGGACGGGATTTCGTAAAAAAACAAAAAAAAACAAAACCTCGTGTATCCAAATTATTTGAGGCCTTCGACATTTATTTACAATATAATCATAGAAGTCCTGCGGCATCGCCGGACGTCCAGAATACAAGCAAACATCTCGGTAAAATTACTCTACCCGTGGTTAAAGCCCGATTTACATTTTAACCGAACGATAATAAAATCGCGTTCCTAGTTTAACCGGAGCTGAAACCCTCTTAACCCGCGATTGATTCGATTGGCCAGAGCAGGGGAGTTTTTTTTTTTTTTTTTAAACGCGAATAGGCCCAGATCCAAGTAAAACCTTCGAATTGAGTGTGGGGGGGGGGGCCCGTGGGGACGGAGCTCCTCGATTATTTATCTATTTTTTTTTTTTTTTTAACTAATTTTTTCGCTCGGCACGTCTCTTTTTGCAAACAATGATATTTCAAAAAACAAAATGTATTATTAACTCGGATGAACTCGTAAATATTTTTCTTGGAATTCAATACATTACAGTTCAGTCGTGAATTATTGATATTTCCTTATCTGCATTGCACTTTTACCTTGTGTGATAATAGCGGTTTTATCATTTTTTTTTTTTTTTTCCTTTACAAAATAACTACCGTCCGTGTATAAATGGGGTACGAGAAACGAATGGCCGGCAAGTAACAATTAGTGCATTGAGCACGAATATGGGCGAGAATCGTACCTGTCCGGTGACGATTGGACTGCAAACGAAATTAGACAACAAGTGAAACGGATAGGTGCGCAATGAGAATCGCGCGCAGGAGTTCGATCGTCGTGATTTTATTTGAAATAAAAATAAATGAACAATTGTCGATTCGGTTTCTGAACGGGCCGCGTGACGAGAAGCGTGGGGGTGCGGCGTCGTGGGGGTGCGGTCAGGTTCGGTATTTGCAACGTGCTAGGCGCATTTTTTTTTTTTTGTTTTTTTTTTTTTTTTAATTCGTTATGTTTTGTCCGAGTCGCCGGTATTTTGCGTTTGCGATTAATTTAATCTTTCGTCTGTGTGTGTATATTAATAATAATTCTCAGTAGTGGCTCGCCGCCGCCGACCGGCGTTTCGCAATCGTACGTACGCCAATAATACGAAACGGACGGGCCGAAACCGCTAATAATAATCGGCCACCGATTTCGGAGCGCCGGTATTTTCGTATTATAAGCGAAACAAAGGTCGATTGTAATAATAATTGTTGTAATAATTGATAAACGATATCACAATAGAGTAACGGGCAACAGGTGCGCGCGTTGTTAGGTACGGCAAACGGTGCTCGTTTTGGATTTTGCACTCGGCGAGTAAAACCGCCCGTTTTTTAAACATTTAACGACGGTGTCGGTGATTTATTAAAAAAAAAAAATAAATAAATAATAACAATACTATTATTGGTAAACTGTTGGGTCGTTAAAAAATGTCGAAACCGTCGTTGATTCTAAACGATTTATATTTAACGAACGTTATATCCGAAATAACGTAAAAAAAAAAAAAAAAAACGATGTAGGCGTGGTTGAGGGTTCGTTTTCAGAAATATCGTAAAAATTCGCTTTTAAACGCGGTCGAATTTAGAATATTTTCTAAAAAAAAAATTGAAGAAAATAACAGTGTATTCGTTTTTTTTTTCTTCTTAGAATAATTTTCGGTACCTTAAAAATTATTATTCATAAAAAAAAAAAAAAAAAAAAACCAAACAAATAACATCAGTGTTTCCTAAAAACGCTGCTCGCGATCTTAAAAAAAATCGTTTTAATAATCTGAACGAATTCGGCGAACGTTACTAAACTCTAAGGAACACAATATCGCGAGAACAAAATCTGATCAAAAAAAAAAAAAAAAAAAAAAATACAAATTCCTGGAACACTCTAATATTTATTATATATATATATATATATATTACTACCGGGTATTAGTGTCTGTTTGTATGAACTTCTTGGTTTTTTTTTTTTTTAACTATAATCGTGTTCTCAATAGGTAACAAAATTATTATAGTATTTATTATTATCCAAATTCATTATGAATATAACTACAAAAAACCCTAGGACAATAATCTCCATCATTGAATTTATTGTGTTCAACAATTGTTTTTTTTTTTTTTTTTTTTGCAACGTCCTACTATACTATACGTTCAAGTTGAATTTTTATAGAATAAAAAAAAAAACATATCAAATAAAATACTGTATAGTTGAGCTTCCCGGTGTACAAATACACAGTTCAAAATCACAGTTTTTTTTTATTGTTTACCTACCCGTATTATAACTATTGTACTCGTTAAATGAGATGAAAAATGTTAGTTAAAAACATTTAATTTTTTTTTACACAATAGTATATTATTTCGGTATTGTTTTCCCGTGTAAAAACAAAAATCATAATAAATAAATCGAAATAATTTCACTTGTTTCGTCTATGGCAATACTTATGACTCCGTTTATTATAAGCGTTCATGCATTCGTGTGTTATATTTTGTTCTTTACTACATTTGGAAAACATGCAAAGTGGAGGTACAAATCCGTTGCATAAGAATAGTAAATAAAAAAAAAACCTTAAATTATTTTCCCGGCCATGTTTACGAAATCTTAATGTTTGTTTCTATATTTTTTTTTTTTTTTTGTCAAAGATTGGTCAAGATGCGAAAGTTTAGAACTGCACACGGTATGTTAACGGAAATATAACTTTTGATATGAAAATGTTTCATTAATTGAATTTTTTTTGAAAATAAACGTAAATTTTTTTTATTTTTATCGCGCATATTTCATTTATTTAAGCGCGTAGTTTTAGTACTTTGGCGCACGCGCCAAATATATGCGTATTTCCCAGCTTTTTATCGTTTTTGTTCTGCCGGACTTGTTGGTGCGCGTACTAACGGGCCCTGGATTTGATCAGCCGCGAGTTATTTCGGGATCTCGCGACCGCCCCACCAATCCGAGATCTCTCCAGAGATCTGCAAGCGACCCCGCCCCGGCAAACACACGCGCGCACCACACGCGCGCGCACGGTCGTGTTTATCGGATTGTCGTTGCCGCGATCGGGTTCCGTCGACCGCTGAGGCTGGCCGGCCGACCGGCCGACCGACCGTCTGTCCGACTGATTGACCGGCCGACCGACCGTCAGACCGACCGTCCGACCGTCCGACCGACCCGCCGACCGACCATGGCCGGTGTCGCGCCGGTGATCGTCGCCCCGAACGCGTTGTAAACGAACGACGCCGACGAACGTTTTTGTCGTGGTGTTTAATTCTCGTCGTCGTCGCCGCCGCCGCCGCCGCGTGTTTAACAATCGGCTAAACTACTACAGAAACGTATTAATAGTTTTCAACGGAGATTTTTCTTCTTCTTCTACTTCTTACGTTTTAACCGTACGTCCACAACCCACCGCCCACCTCCCTTGTCCCCATAACCAGTCGTCGTCGTCGTAAAAAAAAAAAAAAAATGAACACCGCGTTAATGTGGCTTTTCGTTCTGTCGTTTAAGGGGGCCATACAAGAAATGAAAGTGTACGGGTCTCCGGAATTCGCCAACATCCAGTGCACGGACCTCCAGCAGGTAAGTACCGGAATTTATAATATTACTAAATTATTATTTTAACACGCGTATATTTTCCAACGGGATTAATACCGATCCCGGGGGAGCCGGCCACAGTGAGGTGGTTATGGCGTTCGGGGGTTTAGCTCGTTCTTTAATTTGAAATTTAGTCTAATGTAATTTTAAAGTGAGCAAAACTGAAAAAATTCTTCGTTTACCCTAGGGCAAAACAATGGATAAAAACATCCCTCCGTTCGATATATGTTCGTATTTTTTTATATACATATATTGTAAAATAAAAAAATAAAAAATAATTACTAATTGTTCCATGACTTCACAATTGTTAGTACTTATTCGTTTTTTTTTTTTTTTTCTTACATTGTTTTCATGAAATATTACTTACGTTTATTTGTTCAATACAAACCAAGCGATTGTAACAATATTGTCGACTCTATGTAATCGAAACGGTAGATATAGATAAAACGTTTTTTTTTTTTTTTTTTTGTCACGGTCTTATTGAGTTGTGGACGTTTTGTAAAAAAAATTGTCCGTTTCACGTTTTTCCATAATTCGGACGATTTTCAATCGTTTCGCTTGTGTAGAAAAAAAAAAAACCATACCATACCACACTAAACAACAACGGTAATTCTAATGTGCGCCATGGGATAGGAATATTATTCGACGGTCCTTGGGGTTTTTTTTTTGAAAATGCTGTATAAAATATCCGGTACCGGTGCTGGCGATGCGTTTTCGTTTAGTTTTTTATACGAATGTATACGATAACGTCATTCGTTACTCTAATCGCTCGTTCGTCTTCATTAGATTATTGTATATTATGTTCGGAATGTACGGATTTCCGAAAACTATATAGTGCTCAGACGAATTATCCGATCGGTACTATTGATTAAGTTCATGGGTATGTACCCCCGAGGCCCCGGTGACGGTCGCCCCTCATCGCTCACCGTCTCCGCGAACCAATCGTATCGGTAATTATCACTGCGGGATTTTGCGGTCGGCGGGCAACACACTACGCCAACAAACCATTGTGACCGGACTGTTTTTGACGAGACATTTTCTTACCGGTCGTTTTTTTTTTAAATTTTTTAACGTTTTTCGTTGCCCGTATTGAGATTCCGTCGATGAACCTTGACCGTTGACAGTGGCGGATCCACGAGAAAACGAAACCTACGGGCTGCTTATAGCCGACCGTCATCAACAAAATAAATAAACTAATGATCAGCAAACCATTCGTCAAAATACAAATTACTATAGATTTTTTTTTTTTTTTGGCTATTTAATTACTATAATTCGTATTACAATAGATTGCGTACGTTCGTGGTTTATTCCGTCCACTAGTTTTTTCGTGTCAAGAAAATAATAATATAATAAATACGATATGAAATTTTGTTCGTACCAAAAAAAAAAAAAGATTATATTCGTAATATATTTGTAAAATTAAACCGTTTATACTACTGCATACATATAAATAGAATCGGAGTCGGGCGTTATTCAAAATAAACAATTGTAACTTAAACAAAAAGTTATTCTCCATTAGTTTGTTTTTCGTTTGATTAATCACGTTTAAATGTCTTCTATCGTAAATCGTTTAGTGGTCCATCTATTTGGTTTAGCGGTCGCTTCAGACTTGACATCTACTCGCGCACGGCACTTGAATAAAACTATTGTAAATAATTACAAATAAAGTCTAACTGGATAAAGCCGTTTTATGGGCACTGGCATTTTGTTTAGCGTAGTATCAGCAATTGTAATAGGACGGTCCGCGATAAGAACTATTTTAATATATCAACAAGTGCGTAAAATGAGCCGTACTGATACGGATGGTTCGAGCGGTACGAGTAACGAGTAACAGTAAATTTGTTAATGAGTAGTTCATAGTGATGATCTGAAAATGTCTAATTGTTAGAGGGTTAAAGTCAAACTATTACAAACCATGGGATGGATTCACTTCGAAACGTATTCGGAATAGTTTGTTTATCCGCGAATTTAACTGTACAGAATAATGTTTTATTGTTCAATACAATACCAATACTGTTTTAAATAGAATATAATTGTTCGCCAAATAGCCGGTCGTTATTCGCGCTTTTATTTTTTTTTCATTTTTTTCATTTTCATCCCTACTCGGATAAAGCGAAATATGATAACGAAAACTCCGAACCTCCCGTCGATTAGCAGGGCAGGGCTTATCGGAACTCGACATTTTTGTCGACCCGATAACACCGCGACGGGCGGTCAACACGCGTCGGTTTTTTTTTTTTTTTTTTAATATTTTTTTTTTTTATATATATATAAATTAATATCATGGCACGCGCACAATACACAAATTCGACAACAATAACTATTATCGTGTGTATGCCGGTGGCGTCAAACCCGATCGGTCGCGGTCCACGGACACGAGAAAAATAACACTATTCGGCCGAACTCAATCACGTGTAAAGCCGATCGGTAAATTATAAGATTACGGTTAGGTTATTATACTGAATGTATTTTTTTATTTTTTTTTTATTTTTGAGTAGCCATCAAAATGTTAGACGACGCAGAGGCGCAGAAACTATTTGTGACATGGCGGAGATGAGGGCAAGAATATAGACGGCGTAACTATGGGTATCATTCCGAGACCCGGATCATCCCTCCATCAGTGCTGTTTCTTTTTTAGATTCCGAGCGAACCGACGAATGTATTGGTTTTACTGTGATAAAGTCGTGTGTTTTTTTTTTCTTCTTTTTTTTCTATCCGTAGAACAACTATTCTACTAGACGCCCTGTTCCGAATTTCAAGCGTAGCGCCTTTACTGAAAGCGTTTTGCATCTGGTTAGTGCACAAAACAACGTCATTTTCAGTCATTTCGCCTAGTATTTTTATTTCGCAGTACTTCGTTTCATATATATTCGATTTTTTTTTTTTTTCCATTTCATTGAAACTCGGTTAAAAATAATTTTAAGACCTGACATTTTTACAAAATATTAATATTGGGCCTTTCTAGGCGTGGACAAATTTCCAACACATTCTGGCCATTTTCGAACTGTTTATGGAGGTTTTATGTCATTTTTGAATTAATTAAATTATACCGTTTTGACAAAAGAACAGTGCACGAACATTTGCCACAAAGCCAACCGTAAACTGTTCGTAATGGTGAAAAAAAAAATAATTAGAGCGTATTTTAATGATATTTTTTTATAAGTTTATAAAATGCAAATTTTGATAAAAAAAAAAAAATTAAGACTGAGACACATACTTCGCACTGTGGGTGGGCCACTGTTCAGAGCCTATTTTTTTGTCATTTACTGTATTACACAATTTTTCATTCTGTGCAAGCAGACCCGTGTGAGGCCCCAGAATAAAATGTACTCGCTGACTTTTTACTACCACACTATTCTTAAATTAAATTAAACATTAGATAAAAATTTTTTTTTTTAATATTGTCACATGATTCCAACTTGTTTGGCATAAAAAAAATTGTTAAAGTAAAGTGTTTGAATTTTATTTTTATTCTAAATCTCGAAAATCACTACGAGCAATTATCGATTATCGTATTAGATATATAAGATTAGGATTTTTTTTTTACATTTTGAGTGCCGAAATTAATCTTTAGTCATTTACTTACTTTATAATTTCGGATTACACACAAGAATAGGCCTTGCCACTGTTGTAGGTAGGCATTCGGAAGGTTAGGATACAGAGGGAAATTGAATTTAAAAACTTGTACCTAACGATAAATCATTGCTAACAAAAAACGATTCTAATCAAAGTTCAAATAATCATGTTTTAAAACGCTGCAAGTTTTAGTGTGCGTTGTAAAGTTCGTTTAGTGAACAGTGATGTCACAGACTTATAATCGATTTCGACTGTTTTATTTGAAACCGTAATATAATAACCGTAATATTTTATAACACAACCGATAGGTTGTATTATAAAATAATAAAACAAGTAACTATTTGAAGTTTTAATATTAAATATTTTTATTGGCAAGGATATTAATGAAAATCGAATTTAAATATGTATTTTTGTTATTCGTAAAGTTTTATCAATATTTTATTGGGGCACTGGGGGGATGAAATGACAGGTGTGTCCATCTATGTTTCAAAAAACATTGATCCGGAGCCACTGAGAAGATCGAATCAGTGGCGTACCCAGGATTTTGCAATAATAAAAGGGGCTAAACATATAGTAAAAAAAAAAAAATAATAAATATATATATATATATATATAATAACGTTACCAAAATACATACATTTTAAAAAATGGTTTTTTTTCATGAGGTTATTTTGTGTTACATAATTGTGACAACGGGTATTACTTTATTAGCAATTGAATTGTTTGTATTATGTTTTTATTTTTTATTTTTTTTATTTCAACACGGCTAACGGGCGGAGGCCTGAAGTGTACTTAGCTCCTCCCGCTGGGTATCCCGCCAATTCAAACTATATAAAAACCAAATTTGCATCATTAAAAAAAATGAGAATTTGCCCGATGGCACATTGGGATTTAGATTCTACGCGAGGAATCGGTTTTCAACAATTGCAACAACCGTAAATTATATAATAGTATTTCATTTTGTCCGCGTTTTAAATGAACAGGGTTGGCCCACGTTCGCGTCGGCGTCAGTACAACATAATAAAATATACTTAAAGGTATTTTTTTTTTTTTTTTAAATAGTATTAAATCGGAAATATTTATTCATTACGTAAATACTACGCAATATTATAAAAAGGCGCTGTGTTCCGTGTACTTTAGTGAGCGGGTCGTAAGAAAATCTCACCCGTGGCTTCGATTTTCAACGTTTTTATTTAAATTATTTTTAAATGTGTACGGGTCGTGCTCAAACCGAAAAAAAAAAAAAGAAAAAATGTACAATACCTAGTAATTATAACAACTAGTTGTTAAAAAAAAGTTCTCCCGTATATAATGAAAAAAAAAAAATCCGATTTTAAAATCGTTATAAAACAATGTCGTCAAAATGGTAATTGTGGTAATTTTTTGCAGCGTACCAATACTAAACAATTTCTAGTAAAAACAAAAAATCCTTTATAAATAAATTAAATTTCCTTCCGACATTTATTCATGTGGATGACAATAAGCAAACGCATAATGATTTGCTTTTCCGTCTTTCCCGCGCATTATTCCGCCCAGTTTATAACTAATTAAAAAATAACATTTAAAAAATCCATCCTTCTCGGTATACATTCTAGCCGACCGTTTTTTTAATTTCTCAATACCGATCGATATACTAAACCCGATGGATTAAATATTCGATAATTTATTAATAACGATAATTATATAACATTTTTAAACCGTGATATATTTTTTTTTTTTCCAATAAAATTTACCGCCCCGGTATTATAAATGCGCAGTGTTAGGCAATGATAACCAAAAATTGTATTTATCTAGAAAGAAAAAAAAAGATCGATAAAAGATGTAAATTATCTAGATGAAGACAAACAATATTAAACACAATTTATCTGGATGGAAAAAAAAAGATGACAATTTTAACAATTGACAAATGTAAAAAATAAAAATTAGTTGTTGTACTATTGTCTTTCTAATTATTAGACGAAATACAACGAAAATCAAAAAATGTTACCACCGACGTATCTGTTAGATCCGAAATTCATTCAGATCATATGCTACACTCGGAAATCGAATCAAAATTTCTAGTAGATAATCTGTGTACAGACAGAGAAAACGCACACATAATAAAATAGTATGTTTAGTACATAACACAATTTATCCAAATAAATTTGGTTTAGATCGATCGATTTTTCATTTTAGATATTAACAGCTACCTTTCACGTCAATTATCTAGATAAGATAAAAGATAATTATTTATCTATTTAGACAATGCGGGGCACTGTAAATGTGCTACTCTACAGAGACGTCTTCAAATTGGAATCGCAGACTAAAATCGTAAACTATCCAATAGTTTATCGACATACTAACATAAATTTGATCCTCGACGAACGGCAACACTATTAACGTACAACTTATTTATTTTAACCATTTTTCAAATATTGTTTGAGTACTTCTGTAAAGAATTTTATTAGTATTTTCCAATGGCCGGGAACGTCCAAATACCGTTGGCGAGTTTACGTTTTATTGTATAAAATATACTATTTGCACATTTATTAGGTTTAAAATTCCCGCTGACCGTCAATGATCAATGATCAAGATCAAAAAGATGTCCGAGCATTCGGCAGTGTTTTGATAACGGGTCCGTTGTACCGTGTCGTCGTCTGTTTTGATTTATTTTGATTTTTTTTTTTTGCGGCTAAAGTTGTTCGCGTGCACGTTAAAATATTGTGTTATTTATTCGTTTTTTTTTTGTTTCATGTATCGTTTCACACTTCATTAAAAATAAACATACCGCGCGTGTTACGGTACGCGAAAATGGCCCGTTGACCGATTTATCGTATTAATCACTGCAATCAAATTTAACACGTCGCTGGATTATTCATCAACGCGAACACACGACGGAAACGCGGGTGTTTAATTGTTTCTCAGAAACAAAAAAAATGTTCTCAAAGTGACCACTTTTAACGTTTCTTTGTCTCTCTCTCTGTCTTCTGTATCTTTCTCTTTTTTCTCTTTCTCTCACTCTCTCTCTCTCTCTCTCTCTCTCTGTCTCTGTCTCTCTCTGTCACTCTATATCTTTCTCTCTTTCTCTCTCTGCTTCTGTCTCTTTTTCTTTTTCCTCTTTCCCACTCTCTCTCTCTCTCTGTCTCTGTCTCTCTCTGTCAATCTATCTCTTTCTCTCTTTCTCTCTCTGTCTTCTGTCTCTTTCTCTTTTTTCTCTATCTGTCTTTCTCACCCTGTCTCTGTCTCTCACTGTCACTCTATATCTCTCTCTCTCTCTCTCTCTCTCTCTCTCTCTCTCTCTCTCTCTCTATCTCTGTCTCTCGTTCTGCAACACTCTCTAGCCGTTTGTCGTATACAGACATAACACATAATAATATCCTCTGCGGCTTTACACGCACGACCCGCGGGCATAGATAATTGCATCGAAAGTTTTAAGCCCTATATTATTATAATGGCATGCGATATTATTCATAGGATATTATGTAATAACCGTGTCAAACTTAGCTGCCACTTTTATACTACCCAAGTCGCCCGTACCTTCCGTTCTAATTGCGTGTGTCCGTGAATAATAATTTATATAGCATCGCGAAATTTATATATTAATGCGCTCGACCCATTATTGGACCTCGGCAATAATATAGGTGGTAAGTAACGCGGGATAAAACGGACGGTTCGCACACCGTCCGCCGCCCTGTATCGACAATTATATGATTATATTGTTGATTTCCAATTACGATTACTTTTTTTTCTTTTCTTTTTTCCACCCTAACGAAAATCTCCACCGAGAAAACCTATTAACGGTGTACGATTTAATGCGTCCAATCGACTTCCATACGGTCGGCCATTTTTTAAGTACAATTTATGTTGCTGCGGGAGTTTATTTATCACTGGATGCTCGGCATCATCGCCAAACCTTGTACATAATATATCGATTAGATCGCGGACACTATATAGGAATTAAAATTGCGTACAGACACGCGCATGCGAATAACTATTCGGATACATATGTCGAGTCGTGTAACTAAGTAAGTACGGAAATGTGTAATATCGCACGAAATATTAAAATCGGCGAACGACGTTTAACGTGTTGCTCTCCGTCAGATCAAATAGCATCTAGGTAAATACTCAATTGGTATACCTATTAAGAACATTTCAATCCACGTATAAAAAAAATAATAATAATAACAATATTTAAAAATTTCCCAATTCTCAACTAAAAATACAATATATAATATTTTGAAAATTTCACCACGTCAATACATTTTTAGTATAAATATTTGGCGAAATTTGCTGGTCTCTGTGAATATTTTTCACTGAATTACAACAAAAAATCCAAATTTAAAATCAAACAGAAACTGATATTACGTAAATACACCCGTTTGTCCGACGTTTTTTTATTCCGGTTTTTCTTCATTATTAAAAAACCAACGAGAGAAATCAAAATATGACATTTTCAACGCACTAACAAGATCCTAAATGCTAGGACAAAGTTCTCTTGTCGGTTTTTGATCGGAAGAAGTTGTTAACAGGCACAAAAAATAACACACATCTATAGTAAGCTGGGTCCTACTTATGCAAGGATCTTATGAGTATTTGTCTCACTCATTTAATTATTCTTTTAATTTGAATTAATCCTTAAATTAAAAGAACACCAAAAAAATATACACAGTCAACATTACTAGGGCTAAGAAAAATCGGATGCCTTAGGAATCTTATCCATTGAAAATTGCATTACTGCATGCATTAATTCCGAGGAAGTTATTGATGGATTTGTAGAACAAAATGAAAAAAATAATAAAATAAAATAATGCAAATTGTGAATATTTCGTATTACATACATCAAAATATTGTTTAATTAACAATTCATAATACTAAGCATTTTTTTTTTTTTATTCTTCTATTGTCCCGAGTCTCGAAAATTCTAAAAAAAATAAAACTTTCTAATTTTAAATCAGGCTCTAATAAAAAGGTTAGAATCTAAAAGTACACGTCATAGTAATATTAAATACATTAGATCAAATTCTTCACTACACTAAGAATCGAGAATAATAATAAAAATATCTGTAACAAATTCACGGATTTGAAGTAATTTATATTATTAAAAATATAATAAAATATTTTTGAACCTGTAGCAATGTGTAATCGTAATATTTGTATTCGGTTAGAAATTTATGTTTACTGTATACATATATATATATATAAGTACCTATTATACCTACGTCATATTATTTCGCTGCCGTTTAAATTTTAATTCGAAAACGATTTATTTCGGTTTTTTTTTTTTCAGACCAAAAAGAAAATAAGAGTAAATAAAAATGAATTAAAAAAAAAAAAAATACTTAGTCGTGTAAATAATAGATACATAAAAAAAAAAAAGTCAAAGGTAATACGTAATATCTTTCTAATCCCATGCCTAAATACATCACTGCATAGTATTATCTTTAAACTTTTTGCATCGAGTTACATTCTATGAAATATAACTGAATAGTAAATAACACACGGTTGTTGGCGGTTACCGTGGCGTTCGTGAATAAATAAACTATTTGCAAGTAAACGAAAACGTTGTAAATAATATTATACTCTTTATTTATAGCTGTATCAGATAAACCATTTATATCGTCATCGTAAGGCATCTCCATCACTCCGTCGCTTGCAAAGGCGTCACTTGTAATAATTTAATAATCGTTTTAACAACATTCATGAATACTCGCGAGTAGGACGTAAGGCATCTCCGTCACTCCGTTGCCTGCAAAGGCGTCACTTGTAATAATTTAATAATCGTTTTAACAACTTTCATGAATATTCACGAATAGGACGCATCTACCTATCAATAATAATGTTTGTTCTTTCCATATGATAGCCGGTAGATGTTATAATTTCCGCCAGAGTTCGCTAACTGATAACCGGATTTCTATTAAAACGGTGTAAAATTAATAAATGTGATAATACGTGATAAAGATAAAAATATTTTACGGCAATATACCTAACCTATACGATATTCGCCCTTTGCTTGACTCAAGTGGGGCGGGATGGCCATCGGGAAATTCTTCCCATGCGATAACAGAAAAGCGAATATCCATGGAAGAAGTGAAAACACGTAACATGTTGTGCCCACTGATCTACCCCGCGTGGTTTTCCATAAAAAAAAAAAAAATAAATAAAATCTTAGTTTAATTTCTATTGAAATTCCGACATGAACGAATGAAGCAGTGTTGGGGTGGGGGGAGGAACTTGTGGTTATGTTCTATGATTTTTCCATACAGGGCGTTTTTTATCACAGGAGAAGAACTGACAACCACAGGTGGGCGTACACAATGAACTAAATTATTGTAATAGGTTTAACGAGATAGAATTGTCTCTACCCCATAATGTTCTATATTTCGGCATCGCGTTTGTTTTCTCCTCCATTTGTTCAGTTTTCGCCGGGTAATCGGTCGTTGCGAACGGGCGTAGTTTTATGTATAGAGCTTTTTTTCTCTCTCTCCGTCAGAGTTCCTATTATATTATTTGTTTTTTTTTTTACGAAAAATGTATCGTGTGTAATTGTATAGTACGTTTAATAATATTGTAAATTTTCTTCGCGAAATTCGTTACCATCGTGAACAATGTGTGGCTGTGGAAACGCTACAGCCGTCCGTAGTCGGTTAATACAATTGGCATTTCGATGGAATTAAAAGTTTTGAAAGTTTGATACTGACTGCATTTGTTAGGCAATAAATTTGTTGATATTTTTTTTTCTTTTGGACTTATTGTTGAGTTCACGAGGGGAGTGGTGGGGGGGTTGTCGTGACGACTATCCGTGTTGGCCTTTGCAAAGTTGCCGACTCACGCGAATGTACCCCAAATTTACTGTTTTGTAACAATTTTGAATTTTGATCAAATTGACCAATTTATGTTCCAACGAAAAGTTATAGTTTGATTATTTTTTTTTTTTTTAACAAAATTTGTATTTACTACACTATATATTAGATGGTATGTTATTAAAACGGTTTTCATTATTTAGTTGAAATTGTAATAATTTTGAATAAACAATTGTGATTACATTTTAATTGAATAAAAAAAAAAAAAAAAAAGGTTTTGATTTTGGCAATATATGTCTAATAAACACTATATTTTACGCGAGAATTGTGAACAAACCTCGTCTATTACGTATTGACGGATGGATCTCTGTTTATTAACAGAGAAACAGAGATTCATCTTAACCGATTTTCGAAAATGTAATATTTAACTATTGTCTACTTTTAAATTTATTATTACACCATTATACGGAGATGAATAAAGTAAGGCGAGTTCGCGAACATATACGAGTACATTAGGTTTTTATATCCCGTACAGTATGCATACGCACGCATAAACTTGCAGGCGTTAATGTTTAATTTAAATATTAAAACGCAATTGGTTTTCAGTTTTCGTATATTAAAAGAACACGATACAAAACAATATAGAGATAACCGAACTTGGGCATCGCGTAATAAATAATACTCTCGAAATTAATATAACACCGCATCTACTCCGAGTGCAAATTTGATATTTATTAATATTCTTATATTGTTTTTAGTTCAGTTTGAGTTTTTAGTTCAAACGGTTTTATTATTATTAACAATATTGTTCTTTAATACTGTTGTGTTTTAAAATTATTAATTAAAATTTCAAAACAAATATTTTATGTTCGTCCAAACTTATTACGCTCGCAAATGAATATTAATTAAATCGTCAAACGCAATTAAAAAATTCTTGTTGTATAGTTTTGAAAATCATTGTTAATATATATATCATTTACAAGTGTAAAATTGTCTAATGTCTAATGTGTCTCTATATATATTTATATATATAATTAAATATTTATCATCTGTTTATGTAAGTTAATTAAATCATACGAGAGACAATGAACTTTTCTTTAAGGCAATACGTTTTTTAAAGATTAAAAATACATCGTAAATATTGTAAAGAGAACCCTATGCAGTATCTATTTTGAACTCGTTTTCTATAAATCTGATTGTTTTCATCTAATTCTCAATAATCTAAATTTCATTAAAACAAAATGTATTCTATAGTCGATTTGTATTTATTATTATTCGAATATGCTTGTGTAAACAACTGTGAATAGCCATCTCGAAAATCACAAATGGAATAAACACTCCGGCGGTTTTTTATTAGTTTTAGATTCTCAGCGAAGCGATTAGTAATGCGTTGGTTTTACTTTTATGGGTTTTCGTTTTGGTGTATTTTTTTTTTTTTTTTTTTATCCCGTCTGTTAATAATTTTCCTACTAGAAATCTTGCTCTAATCGAAAACCGATAAATAATTTATTTATTTTTTTTTTTTGTTAAATTTTAGATCTAATTGGTATACTGGTACACCGAGGACGACTTTTTCCGATAGAAAACCGTTTATGCGTAAATATTCCTGTTTTCCCCAATTATTAGAAGACAAAAACTACAAGCATAATCAAAAAACATCATCCTCGATGTACCAAAAAAACTTTTAGTCGTTTTTCGATTGGAACAAATCTTGTTAGTAGAAAAACTATTATCAGAAGGAAACAAAAACAAAACCACATCAAAGTAAAACCAACGCTAATTAATCATCGCTTCGCTCTAAGTTTTTATTTTTTTCAAATGGGAAAAAACAGGATATTTACGAAAAAAAAACGGTTCTCAATAATTGTCGATGTTGTCTTTGTGTTGGAATTCGGTTGAAAATAACCGTAGAGACTTGGCATATTTACCGAATACTTATATTACCAGTTCCCAGTCTGTTTCGCCGTGATTTCTGACCAAAAAAAAAATAAGAGTAAAGAAAATTGAATTTAAAAAAAATATATATAATCATAAAAATAATAGATACTTAAAAAAAAAAGTCAAAGGGGGCGATAATACGTAATATCATTCTAATTCCATGCCTAAATACATCGCTGCGTAGTGTTATCTTTAAACTTTTTGCCATAGAAAAAACGTTTTTTTTTTTTTTTTTCAATAATTTTCGATGTTGTCTTTGTGTTGGTATTCGGTTGAAAATAACCGTATAGACTTGGCATATTTACCGAATACTCATATTGCCAGTTCCCAGTCACGGCGAAACAGTCGGGCGATTCGTGAGCCATTTGATATTCTCGCGGTATTTTTATTGGGTGCATTGCGGAAAAGATTTTTTTTTGAAATTTCCTCGAGAATCCGGTCTCGTGCGAGACACGCGTGCGCGCGGTGTTGTTGTTCAAACAATAACCACGGCGGTGATATTGAATCGGACGATTAAATTGATTATAATATTATAATTGTGCACTGGATTTCGCCGACAACGCGTAAATCCGATGCATTCCACGGTGGCTGCACACGAAGAAAACCGTCTTCGGATCGGCCGCATCATCATCCTCGTCGTCATCGTCGTCGTCATCATTACGATAATACAATAATAAAACAACGCGCGCGCCCATTAATTAATAACGGTATTAATTGTACGCAATAATAATTGTTTCGATGCGGCCGTTATTACCCTCGGTAGGGCAGAGGAGACGATGAGAGGGTTTGTTTTCACCGGTTCAGCGGATTTATAATACTAACAGAACGATGCGTAACGCGTGGGCCGACAAGTCCCGGGCCTAACACACACACACACACACACACACACACATATGACGCTAGTGGTTTTGTAATTCATCGCGTTTTTAGTCGGTACAAACCCGCAAAAGACGGCTGTTCAAATTTCACGACAATCCGTTCATTAGTGCGTGAGTTATTGTGCTAAGAGTGACGCTACTATTGTTATTGTCAAAATAATGGATCAGAAACAATTTCGTGTTTTAATTTTAACGTTGCTCCCGGATAGGAAAAAAAATACCGTTCAAGCGAAGAAATGGCTTGAAAAGTGTTATGGGGTATATCCGCTTCATCAGCAACAAAAATAAAACGTTGGTATGCTGACTTCAAACGCGATCGGTAGAGACACTGATGATGCGGAACGCAGTGGACGTCCAAATGAGGCGGTAACATCGGAAAACATTGAAAAAATCCGCAAAATCGTTTAAAAATGATCGCAAAGTGAAGTTGCATGAGTTAGCTGACATCGTAAAGATATCAAAAAAAAAAAAAAAAAAACGTTTTGGCTTTATATTGCATAATTATTTGCCCATGAGAAAGCTCTCTTCAAAGTGGGTGCCGTGTTTGCTCAGTGTTGAGCAAAAACAACAACGTGTTGATGATTCTAAGCAGTGATTGGCCGTGTTCAAACGTAATAAACCGAAATTTTCGGGTCGATATATGACAATGGATGAAACATGGATCCATCACTTCACTCCAGAATCAAAACGATCGTCATCTGAGTGGACATCAACCGGTGAACCTCGTCCAAAGCACAACAATCGACTGGAAAAGTTATGGTCTCGGTATTTTGGGATAAGCAAGGTATAATATTCATCGATTACCTTGAGAAGGGTAAAAAAATACCATCAACAGTGAATATTATATAGCGTTATTGGAGCGTTTGAATGCCGAGATTGTAAAAAAAAAAAAAAAAAACGACCGCATATGGCAAAGAAAAAAATGTTGTTTCATCAAGACAAACGCACCGTGGACGAGTCAAAAAAAAAAAAAAAACAATGGTAAAAACTACACGAATTGCAAGATCGAATCGCTTCCGGATCGGCCGTACTCTCCAGATTTGGCTCGCCGGTAAGAAATTTCGCTCGAACCCCGTGTAACTGTGGCCTGTCTCGAAGCAAAAGTCAACGCGTTCTACACGAATGGTATTGAAATGTTAGAGGCGGCGTTGGAATGATCGTTGTGTGGCTCTCGACGGTGGGTAACGTTGATGGACAATGTCGAAAGGTTTTTAACGAAAGGACCGCGGTGGTCTTTGTAAAGCCCGGGACTTTTCGGCCAATGTGTTAAAACGAACGTTGCGCCGTTAACGCGTACGCCGCGAACGGTAATAAAATAAACCGCATCGTGTTCGGCACACGCCCGTTTCGCGAAATCCGCGAAAGAATCAGCCGTGCGCCGCGTAATTCGGAAACTCCTTCGAAGAGAACCCGAGGGGTTTTGAACCAAAGAGGTTTAATAATAATTATAATAATAGGTATCCACACACGTCGCTCGTGCGTCGAACTTGACTTAACTTTGACGCGGAGTTTATTGATGCGAACGCGCCTTATTGAAATACCTGTTGTACAACGACAACTATGCACGACGGGCACCGGTGGTGTTGTGCATTGTCTAGAAAAACAGTTAATTAAACAGTCTTGTCTTAACTAGATAATTAAATCGGGCCGACTGTCTGACGAGTAGAATAATTGTAATACCAATACTCTTTTTGTCTAGAAGAATTTCGTAGGTACCGTAGGCAGCAGGTATTTTTTTTCTCTTTCCCGAAACGCAGAACGTTGAAAGTGATTATAAACCTAGTCTCGCCTCTTCTTGCGGCGGGTATTCGCGATTATGATTGTCGTTTCCCGGTCACGCGATACCGAATTCAACCGGTTGACGGTTTTTTAACATTTCATTAATTCTATCAAAGTTGATTTTATATATTTCTATAGGTACATTATTAAAATAACAATTTTTTTTTTTTTTTATGTATCCGGATAAATAGCGTTTTATCATTTAAGAATATCTTTATCTTGATAATTTAAATATAGATATATCTTTTATCTGTACCTAGACAAATTTTTGAATACATTTTTAGTTATCTTTGAACAACACTGTCGGGCACGTAGACGAGAGGGTTAAGCATGTCCACCTTATGTTTACACTGTTCATGGGCCATGGGTCCATTTTTTTTTAATTTTAAATTTCCCGAAGAAAATACGTATCAACTAATGCAAATTGCAAGTGCAATAATATTATTTAGATATTTACAATTATTTTCAACATCGATAATAATTATATTATCAAATGCGTTTACAGAAATACCACGGTCCACCGGTGTGTTATATAACAGGATAAATCTGTAACCATACATTGAGTATAATACAATTTAAATATTAAAATGTCGGCCACCTCAGTGATGAGAAATTTTCACCGATCTACTTGCCCATTTTCCATTGCCATCGCGATTTCAATTTTGAAAACGTTTTACGATTTTTTAGGATTTTACTACTATAGGTCGGAGTTAATTGTATAATTTGAATTCTCTCTATTATAAGCCAAAATACTTAAAATACTATAAAAAATTTTTTGCGTCTTTCAGTAAAACATAAACATTTCGATTTTTAATTTATCCTAGTCAAGAATCATAATCCGTTTTCAATATTGAAATCGGGCATACGCGATTCGTACAGATTTGTCTGGCTTAAAGACAAAAAACTCGGAAAAAACAAAAGTGGGCTAGGAATATATCTAAGAATTTTAAATCCGATTAGAGCCCCGAGGATGGCTTTTAGATCTAAATGGATTCGGCGTATTTTAAATTTGTACATCTGAACTAGTGATTTTTGTCCGTGAGTGTTACGATGGGGCGGGGAGAAGGGGACAATTGGGGGTAAAATTTCGCTAGAGAAAATCGACTACTCTCCGATATTTGACCGAGGGAGTGTTATCGGGAGACGGTGTATATATTGCACGCGCCGGGTATAAAATAATCGTATTATTTCATTCGGAATGAGGCGGGCGGGCCCTGTGCAAACGCGGAAGAGGTGTAAACGGCATTCGTTTAAGACGAGCGATTAGTGAACCGCGGAGGCGATGGCGGCGGCGGCGGCGGCGGCGGCGGACGGACGGACGGAAATGCGGTCGCGTTTACTCCAAAATTAATCTTCGTGTCTTTCGGATGCAATTTGGCAAGACGAAAAGCCTTCGTTTAACCCGAGCCCGGCCCGCGAACAATTCCCACTTCCCGACCGCAGTGTAATCCGAAATTTCCGGGACCGGGCGCGTAATTAGACGTGCGAGAAAGTATACAAAATAATATTCCGGGCGTCTTAGCCGACAGACAGACAGACAGTCGTGAACGCAACGACACGACGACAACGACAACGACAACGACGACGATGACGACGACGTTTTTAATTGGACTTAAAACGTACGGTTTTCATCGTCCGGATATTAATTCATATTATACAAAACTCGCCGTGGAATTATATTTCATATTATTATCTATACTGTAACAATCTCTAGAAAATAGTTAGTTTGCCCTACGAGATGTCCATTGGCTCCGGGTGCGTGCTTAGGGTATTTAATACCCTCTCCGCCCTCTAAAAAAAAAAAAAAAAACCAACAACGACAATTTTAACGGAATTTATACCAGAATCGGAGTTAAATGAATACGTTTCTAATGTATGACAATCAAAACTGTTCAACCCACTCCGCGTACCTCTTAACTCGTTTCAACGAGAATTACGTGCGGCGATGATAAAACGTGTCTCCAACATCTATGCGCCATAACGAACAAAATTATAATTACAGCTACCGACATCTTATCTAATAACCGTCTTAGAAGTTAAGAAGACGGGAAGGCGAGTATATTTCAAATGCCATGAAAATTATCGCCGCTAGTATTGTTGTAATACCTGACATTTTAACATTGTAATCTTAAAATCGATCCTATTTTTTTTTTCCTTCAAAATATACTGATATGTTTTGAGTTATATACCCGCTAATTCTAATTTGTATACTTATTTTAGTTTTGAGTTGATTCGCACCATGTGCACAACAATCCCTCGGCGGCTCCTTGAAATTTGAATCATTTGAATCATTTGAAAATTTGTATTCACGATTTTTTTTTTCATAACCGTTTAAAAGTTCAAACCGTATAATAATATGTATATACTGTCTGGATGTTACTCCATTATTATAGCTCCCCGAATCCCCACCTACACCGTTTACCCGTCCGTGTTTTAAGTATTTCGACCATATGTCGTCCGTAATACAGTTTGCACGTACGTACAATAATAATTGATATTACCCGCGGTGCATCTCGACAAAACCCTAATTTAATTTTATCATTATCCCCGCAGCGGCTGCTACCGCCGGTGGTCGTCTTAAAACAGAATCTGCTGTATATATGGAGTGCAGATGAATACGCGAAATGAAACGCCGATAGGAAAAATCCAAACTCGACTTTTGTGTGAGCAAACTTTTCACTTTGAGTGCTGAACAAACGAAACGCTGCTGCGCAATAAATATCCGTTAGAATCTTATTTTGCGCAGTTTGAAACAATTGCTTTGTGATTCCGCAGATATGCGGATGGACAATGGATAATAAAACTGGCGAGGACTTTCGCGGTATACCCATTCGATTTGCCCAATTTAAAATAAGCGAACTCGATAAAGGATTTCTTTAACATTGTTTTCATATTCCGATTGTAGCGAAGAAGCTATTAGTTTTACTAAAACGCGTGTGGTTTTTTTCTTCCGGCAAAATTATCCCGGATTTATCAGCGTGTAGAAACGCTCAGATTTTTTTTCTTGTCGCACATCAAAATATGCAGATCTTTCGTCTGGTTAGCACTTTACTTACCTACATATTTCTAAATTACCGCCAGTTTTTCTATAAATTAATTTAAAAAAAAAAAAAACAAATAATAACCATCAGTGTTAAAACAAAAAGAAGTAAAATTTATCTAGATAAACATAAAAAATAAACCAAATAAATACTTATTTATTCTCAGATAATATAATAAATATGTTGAAGTTATATAAAAAAAAAAAAAACGATCGATTTTTTTATAATTGTCTATTACACGTGTGTAAAAATTATTAGGTAACTTTGATTACTAACTAAAACAATAACGTTAGGTATTTAATATTTTCTAACTACGAGTAAAAAACATTAAATAATTTTTATAAATATATTTTTAACTAGATAAGTACTAAAAAGATAATTATTTTCATCTTAGGTAAACCTCAGATTGATTCTCAACAATTTCATCTTAGGTAAGATAAAAAAAAAAAAAAAATATTACCTAAATAATTCTTAACGCCGACGCTTGACGAACGGATACACCGGTTTTGTTTTTCTTTAATTTCCAGACACCTTGGCCACGAGAAAAAAACAAAAAATAACTATCCACCTTTCACCAGTTTACCGGGCTCCTTTATGGGCATCGTTTTTTTGATTGCGATGATTAATCAGTACCTGAAAAGCAGTTTCTGGAATTGCTCGGAGCTCCGTTAGCGAATTTTCTTTTATTTCGTCTATCGTAGAAAATCTTTGTCCTTTTAACGGAGATTTTAGTTTTGGAAATAAAAAAAAGTCTGCTGGTGCCGAGTCGAGAGAATATGGTGGAAGATTAACAGGGAAGCGTGTGCCGGAGCATTTGTCGTGGAGGAGAAACCATGAGTTTTTCTTCCACACTTTCAGGCCTTTTCCTCCGCGCATTTTCTCGAAGACGTTTTAATACTTCTAGATAGTGTACCATCGGTAAACAGTTTGTCCTGCAAGTAGAAATTCGTGATGAATAACTCCCAGGTTGTCAAAAAAAAAAAAAAACCGTTGGCAGGACTTTGACGTTTGATCCGTCCTGACGAGCTTTTTTTGGTCTTGGAGAAAATTTACCAACCCACCGTGATGATTGCACTTTTGTCTCAATGTCATAGCCATAGACCCACGTCTCATCGCCCGTTATAATTTGCTCCATGAACATACTCTGCGTATCATCATCTGCGCGATCTAACAATTCTTGACAGACGGTTACGCGGTTGTCTTTCTGATCTTGCGACATCAACCGAGGGACAAATTTTGCTGCAACGCGGTGCATTCCAAGTTTTTCTACCAGGATTTCATGACATGAACCAACCGATATGTTACAATCTTCCGCAATTTCTCGAACAGTTAAACGTCTATTAGATGTGCACAATTTCATTGACTTTTGTCACATGAGCATCGTCTGTCGATGTCGACGGACGTCCTGAACGTGGGTCGTCATCAACCGATTCCCGACCGTCATTAAAACGTTTAAACCAGTCGTAACACTGAGTACGTCCTAAACACTGATCACCATAAGTGAATTTTGCAACATTTTATGAGTCTCAGTAAACGATTTACAAAGATTAACACAAAATTTAATATTAGTTCGTGAATGTTATTCATCTTAAAAATCGCACGATACACACACGACTCGTCTACTTTGAACGCGCACAGTTAATGTTTAGACGGCAATAAACATTGGAGATTTAATCGAATAGATAGCTGCTTATCTGTAGTTTATTTTAATCTAATAAAATTTACGTTACTATAAGTTTTCTATTTTTGGGAATTATAGTTCGGGAACTTTTTGAACGGATCTCGTATAAATTAAATTGTCCCGTATCCGTTATATACATTCCAAACTTCCATTCCTTGCACGCGGTTTATTTGAGCGTGCACGTAACAAAACAACAACAATGGCCCGTGGCGCGTGCGTCCCACGGCCACCACTTTTTTTTTTTCTAATCATTCCATTTCCCGGACAAGACGTCTGCGTACCCCCGTAAAGAATGCGCATTTCGTTCACAGCGTAAATAAAAAATAAAAAAAATAAAAAATTATTATAAAACGACCGCCGCAGTCTTCCGCACGCCGCCGATTCAATTATAAACCCCACAAATTTCGAATATGATATCCGCGGCCCGATCGTTTGCCAGCTAAACAATCCGGCCTCTTGTATTCGAATTTGGTTTTCGGAAGACGGCTGAGAACAATACCGAAACACGCAATCAAGGATCAACATTTCAAAATGTTTAACACACACCGTTTTCCGTCTAAAACTTACATTTTATTTTTAATTTAAACACGCATATTCGACACCGGATCCGGATAGTGCTTGCCTATCCGTGATAGACGGTATAGATTAATTCTTGTATTATTCTATCTCATGTTTATAGAAAAAAAAAAATATTTTTTTATCTCGATTTTTCAAACAAATTGACTACTCGCGTTAATATGAATGACGGTGTTGCATTTCAATTATCTTTACCTACTCGTAATTTTTTTGCTCATAAAACAATAATCAAATTTCTTAACTTTTAATGTCAAACGTTTCGTCTATTGAAATATCGAGAGAGAAAAAAAAAAATCACATTTTTAATAAACTACTTTAGATGGCTGTATCTCTGGAAGTTTATAAAATAGACAATAAATTGACGATTACAATTTCATAATAAAAAAAAATACTATTTATTTGAATCTGGTATTAATGCGGAATGGTTTTACGTTATAGGTGTTTTTTATTGAAGTAAATGTTCGAAATAAAGGTTACACATTTTAGATTTATCATTTAATGCGTTTTTTAGTACTCCGTATTACCGTTACTGAATACCCAGCATAAATTATCCGTCCGAGATATTTAGTGTTGCCTGATCAAATTATCACACAATATTTTCCTAAAAAAAAAAAAAAAATGTAATACGGATACTACCTCGGTAGTAATAATATGTGATAAACAACGTGCACGCTTCGCCGTATAAAACTGTCAGTTTTTTTGTTTCTTTTGCTGGTTAACTATTATTATTAACGGTTCTATAACCGTTTATATTACGTATGAAACATCGTAAATACAAAAATAATAATAATATATCCTATACCGTGACGGTGTGTGCCTTGGATTATTTTATGAAAAACAAAAGGCAATCGTAATAATATTAGTAATGATTTAAAAACATATATGGTCTTCGGGTATTATAATGTTTCGCCTCTGCGATACAAAATCTCGGTTTTCACCACCGAGAATGATAAATTTTACCCGTTAACAAAATATATTACTCTTTACGGCAGTGGTTCTCAACCTTTTTGGATTCATGTCACCCTCATCTACGATAACCCAACACTACGTCTCCCTAACATCAAAATAATAATAATATAAAATACAAGCCCTATAAAAAATACAGTACGCAGAAAAATAATAACTACACATTTTATTTTTGCTTTACTGTTAAATAAACATTGAAATTTTAAATTGGAAAAAAAATAATTAAGATTATTGATAATATATAATAATTGAATAAACTATGAAATCTAAAAACTAATGAGAAGTTTGACTCTGATGATTTTTACATAGTTGTGGAATTCGATGGTTGATGGTTGAAAGAGCGAGTCTCATATCGTCTTCTAGTGTGGTTTTTGTGAGTCTTTGACGTTTTTTGGTTTTAATATTCGTGAGCGCGCTGAATCCATGTTCACATAGCCAGGACGTTGAAAATTGAAGTAGCACATCAATAGCTTTTGTCGATAGTCGAGGTATATTATTTTATTCTCGTGGTTTTAAATAACGATCAATAATCGTTATATTATTACAATTTTTTTCAATAATACAACGGTTACAATAATACGATTTTTTTCAAAAAAATGTCTATATTTTTAAACTTTTTCCAAGATTTTCTTGTCACCCCTACATTGGATCCATGTCACCCCGGTTGAGAACCACTGCTTTACGCCGTTGTACGTACCGGGTACCTATACATTTTTTTTTTTATTTTTATTATTAATTTACCGCGATATCATTAAATGTGTAAAAATGATGAACAATTGTTGCGAAAGCGAGCATAAAAAACGCAAAACAATACGACAATGGTACCTTTACGTTGATATTTTATCTTACCATAAATAAATATTCCAACACTCGCGGGGTACACGGTAATCTCGGACCGCCAAGCTACCGGCCGGGGTCTGCGGTTTAATAGCGTAAAAAGTTATATTCTTTATACTTATGTCGGGGAGATGGGTCCCCTATACATTTTTTTTTAGCCCCCCTGGCTAAAAAAACAACGAAATTCAATAGGCATTAGTGGCACACGTGTTGCAGCGAGGAAATTGTGTTTGACGAGCGTACTATATAATACGGCGTACGTATATATTATTTTTATTATTATTTTACCGCGATATCATTACATGTGTACAAATGATGAACAATTGTTGGAAAAGCGAGCATAAAAAACGCAAAACAATACGACAATGGTACCTTTACGTTGATATTTTATCTGAACATAAATAAATATTCCAACACTCGGGTGAGGGGCACACGGTAAGCTCCCGGCCTAGGTTTACGGTTTAATAGCATAGAAAATTATATTCTATATACTAATGTCGGAAAGTGGGGTAGGGCGGGTGGGCTAAAAAAAGAACGAAATGCAATAGGCATTAGTATGACACGTGTTGCAGAGAGGAAATTGTATTTGACGAGCGTACTATACAATATATGGCGTACGTATAGATTTTATTATTATTATTATTTTACCGCGATATCGTTACGTGTGTACAAATGATGAACAATTGTTGGAAAAGCGAGCGTAAAAAAACGCAAAACAATACGACAACGGTACCTTTACGTTGATATTTTATCTACTCGTAAACAAAATATTCCAACACTCGGACCGCCAACCTACCGGCCTAGGTCTAATACGGTTTAATAGCGTAGAAAATTATACGTAGTAGGATCAAAAAGTTCCCGGAATTTATTTATAGAAAAAAAACTATTTTTCTTATCAAATATCTGTTTATTGAAATTAAAAGTAGACATTATTAGCTATCTGTAGGTTTTGTCGTTAAAATTACATTAGTCTCATGTGAGTCGTAATCGTGTCCATAAAAAATCAAAAAAATCACGTGTTGTCAAATCACAATTGAACAGTCAACTCAAGTTTTTATATTGAAGTTTTAAAGCGTTTTAAAGAGATTCAATTCTGCGAAAAAGGCAAAGAAAATGGGAAAATGGTTGGTTTTTGCATCATGACAACGCACCGTGCCACTCGTCTTTTGCAGTTCGGCAATTTTTAACGGATAAAAAAAATTTCTACAATTCCACAACCCCCTACAGATAATGTCTAATAATGTCTACGTTTAATTCCAACAAACAGATATTTGATAAGAAAAATAGTTTTTTTTCTATAAATAAATTCCGGGAACATTTTGATCGTACTACGTATTCCTATTCCGACTTGTGTCGGCAAGAGGTGTAGAGCCCCGGGATGGCGCTAAAAAAAAAAAAAAAAAACTAACGAAACGCAATAGGCGTGTCGCGGCGCGCCGCACCGACCGGGGGAATTGTATTTGACGTGCGCACTATACAATATGGCGTACGCGCGATATTCGAAACGCGACCGGGAATCGAAATAATTTCGAAAATCGGCAGATGAAAAGTGGCAGATCGGTCTCTCGGCGGCGGCGGCCGTTCCGCGGACATTTGTCTACGGCGTAAAACGGAATGAAACCGACGTTTGTACAAATATTATTGAAATTATCGACTCGTATTCGCGGTCGGGTTACTACGACGGCAGTCCGGCGTCCGGTTCGTTCGTCGTTCACGGTTTATTCGTCGCCTGTCGTCCGGCAGTTTACACATTCGCATTCACACTTTAACGTTTACGTGAAAATATTTCGTCATTAAGAACGAAAAACCAATGGTATTATCGAAATAAAATAAAACGCTTACTGCCGTTTAACGGCGTTTCGAGTAAACCGAAAATAATAGCTCGGTAAGTTAAACGGCAGCTAAACAGTGCAAAATATAACTGCGCGACAAAAAAAAAAAAAACAAAAAAAAATCTTAAAAATGTATACAAACGAAAATGTGAACCGGCAACATTAAAACAGTCGGATCACGCGGATCAGATATGAACTTATTTGAACGTTTTTATCTCGATTTCCAATAGTTTCTTCTAGAAACAAATGACTACATATCAGTTTTTTTTTTTTTTGATTTCCTGTTTACTTTACCAGTTTACCGAAATTCGCTCTGAACCGGTTACATTCGCAACTTTTCACCCACGACAGTGGGTCTACCCCATATGGCCGCGCAAAATATGTCCGGCATTTTGTTTTTGTGATTTATACATATTAGTGTATGTAAATGTATTAATCACTTGTGTCGTATTCACAAGTGTAGGTAATGAGTTCTGTTATAATCTGTTTGTGTTGTATATTACCGACGACGTACAATTTCAATTAAAAACAAAATTAGATTTAACCGTATAACTTTAAGCGTGCTCAACGCCCGGATTGTGAAACGCGAAATTCTTGGGTAACGTATTTTTTTTTTTTTTTTTTTTTCTTGTAGAGTGGGAGCTCTAATTCGTATTAACCGAAACTGATACGACACTGACGACGAGAGACAATAGTTTTAAATATTTGATGAAACGTAGCAGACGCCGAAAGCCCAATGTTCAACCACATGACAAAACGTATCGTATAGTCGAAATATAGGACGGTGGGTTGGGTCTGGGATAGGGGTCGTTAGTTAAATTGGGTTATCCTATTATAATAGCTATAAAAAATAATTAAAACATACGTATAGCGTGACAAAATATATGTACGTCATTTGTTTTGTCTCGATACATACAGACAATATACTTAAAAAAAAAAAAAACAAATACATCTAAAACATATAGAACAATCATGATAAAACAACCTATGCATTATAGACCGTAATAAATAAATCGATTTGTTTTAGAATATTCGATTATTAAATTTTTAATATTTGAAATATTTTTAATCCGCAATGAATGTGTTCAATCTCTTATTTACACAACATTCCCAGGCGCGTAGCTATTTGGCGTGTTTTAGATGTTAAAAACACCTCACTCGGCCGTAATTAAGTCGATAATATATAAGGTATATACTAAATAATGTTTTTTTTTTTTTTTTTTTTTTTTTTTATTAAATGTGTAGTTGAAAGATTCTATTTCACAATTGATATTATAACGTACCGTGGAAATTGAAGATAATAACTCATAAGGACAGAAGATAATTTTATAATAATTTATAGTGAATATAAAATAATATTTCCCCCCCCCCCAAAACGCTATGGGCACAGCGTATGCGAAAACGTAGTTCGGACGCGATATTCGAAAATTCGAAATTTCTCAAACGCCCTGTAACTATTCCGAGGAATGTCCAAAAAATAAGGTATCCACATTTTTAAAAATTAAACTTTGTGTTATTTTCCAACAAAAAAAAAAAATAAAACGAATAACAGAACGAATTTCGCACCGATCGTATTGTTGTACAGTAGGGCGGAGCGATTTTTTATTTTCGTTTTTTTGAAAATGATTATGCCAGGGTGTAAAACAGATGCACTCGTCAATGTCACGAAAAACAAATGTTGATAATTTTTCATTAAATACTACCGCACAGAGGTTGTAAATTGTAAAATGTTATCATTATTTCGGCACAAGGAATTTTTTTAACTATATAATTAACTAAATATTTATAGAGACATTTTTAATTGAATTTTCATAACTGAAGAGCATTTTTACATTAAAAAAAAAAAACAAATCTACAGGACCGTCCTGTTAAGAATATTTTACATTTTGCTGATGTAGTACTGAATTACTCTAAATAGTATTATTTTTTTTTTATTGAAATTTGGCATGATACGACGGGCTTTTAACCGAAGATTTCAAAAAAGGCATTGATTTTGTAAAGCCACTTCACGTCACAAATGATGCTGCAGAAAGGGGCGTAAAATTAATGGAAAATTAAAACAAGAGCTTAATAAAAAATGAAGATCAAAACCAATAAGTGCTTCAAGTTTCCAGTGATTATCAACAAAAATACCTCGACAGTTTAAAAACAACAGTTCCTAAACCGCCGCGAAGAAATAATAATAACTATTAAGTCTGTTGATTACTAAAATAATTTAAATTTTTAAGAAATAAATGAAATATCGCGTAATTAATACGACAAATAGGAAAACAATGGACATACGATATAGTACGCTGTTCCGATATTTTTTATAGGCAATAATAAATTCTACAATTAGCTTGAATTAGAAACGTTCGTAAGTTGCTTGGTATTTAAATAAAATAAAAAACTACTCTCTTTGTCCAATTTTCAACCCCCCCCCCAGGGTCACCTGAATTTGATGATGTAATATCATTATCAAACTTCACTGAAATCACTTTCGTATGATAATTAACGAAAATTGGGGTGTAAGAAACAAAAAAATAGCGAACTTTTTTTACTTCTCCTATACGTCTTCTGCAACTTCTCTGCTAGTAGTTAATCAACGATTATTTTGAATAATTTCACGAGCACGAGCAACGGTTTCATTTGTTTTACTGGTCGAGGGTCTACCGGGTCGTCCGTTATCCTTAACGGATGTTCTACCTTCCTTAAACCGTTTAAACCACTCGAAACACGTTGTCCGAGACAGAGCATCGTCTCCAAAAGCTTACTGCAAAAGTTCAAAAGTTTCACCAGAACTTTTCGCTAATTTAAAACAAAATTGTACGCACACACGTTGTTCGTTTTATTGCTCCCATTACGAAAATCGCCGCATGACTGAAACATGTTTTCGTAAAAACGCCATAAAATAGAAATAAATATTGTAATCGATTTGAAACCAACGCTCGAATTCTCGTTAAAAGTTATTTTATCGAATGACATTATCGGCGTTTCGTTAGTCTTAATCGATATAAATATTATTAACACAGTCCGGGTATTTTTTTATCACATATCGTATATATACTAGCTGTCTAGCCCGGTGTTGCCCGTGCCAATTTTAAAAAATTAATTACTCAATTGTTCACTAACTTAGATAATTTAGAACCACATCTGCGATGTACTCTTTCATTTTACAAAAAAATCGCTACGACCGGACGTGCGGTTCCCGAGATCATTGCCATCAAAGATTCTCATTTTCACAGATTCCATTTACCGGATGAATTGTTGGTTTTTAAAATTAAAAATTAAAAACATTATCTACCGCATAGACATTTCAATTTTAGGACAACTCACACGGACTATCCGACTATTTAACAGGTTTTTTTTTTTTTTTTTTTAATTTAATTCCATCCGTATCGCCAAATAAATCAACAAAGAATAATTTGATTGCTATAATAGAAATATCGATAAACCCGTGTCAGCCACCTTTGCGGCGCAACCTATCAGGTCCACTCGTGAATCGCAGCCATCCAGGGACCCGTTCAAACGCACACGAAAAACATCGCTTCAAGAGTTCGGTGACATACAGTGGTTATTGGTTATCTTCTATACCGTATACCGTGATGGTAACTTGGGGAAACGTCAGCTGCTGGTTCGGCGTTTTTACTGGCAATCGACCTCGCGGACCGTCTCGAAAATTCTAGAGTTCGTCAAGTTAGAAGGGCGTGTTGAACTCCCTCCGCCATTATATTTTAACATTAAATGGAAAATTAAAACACCCTCTCACCACCGCCTACCACCCGTTTAAAAAAAAAATCCTGGCCGTGCGTCTCTGTATAGTTTCGATTGTACATAAAGTTTAGAATTTCACAATCAATATTAATAAAATAAATAACTCGGCGTAAAAAAGTACCGTCGACGAGAAACAAAACCGTATATTTTAATATCACAATATATTATCATAAATAATATCGAGTTTTTAATTTTATGCTTATTGCGCCCCGTAACACCTTCGAACTTATATTATCGCAGTGCGCATTTTTATTCTCTATATAAAATATCATTAGTCATTATATCCACCGGCCGTGCCCTGCAGTTTCCATTGGATATTTTTTATATACAATATATATATATATTTTTTTATTTTTTATGATGCTCTCCTAACAAGTCATAAATTTCGGAACGTGCCACAGAAAACTGCAGAGAACATTCTGAAATAATGTTATAAATCACGACGGTCAGATCCCGCACTGTCCAGTATATAGTAAACTAATTCAAATCGTAATATCTATATATCGTTTGATATCGGAATTTTTTTTTTTTTTTTTTGTATAATTTATATTATTCGTTTACGGATAACGCGTATAATGGTCAGTGTTATAATATTATACTTACAGACCCGCGTAGACAATAAAGACGACACTAGATGATTATCACGTGCACCTACGCTCCGTTTAGCATAATATAATTGTATTGTACGGACAAAAAGAATAATAAAAAAAAAAAAAACAAGTTTATCGTTGTTTTTTTTTAAAAAATTATTTCTATTAACAAATGTTTGCGGGACATTTGAAAGGAAGAGAAAAAAACCGCACTAAAAAATTTGCAGTACACTATTTTAAAATAATAATAATATTTATCAGTTGATCGTGAAATTCGGTGTTTTTTTTTTTGTTTATAACGGTGTCGATAGATTATTATGGTGGTTTGTTACACGTTTTTTAACAACAATCTTAACGAATAGTCCAATCGATTTGTTTTACTCGAAACACGCTTTAAATAAAAACTTTCATGTCTCGTGGAGTGATTACGATAACTTGTCTGTTCTGATAGAAACGGAAAACTTCCTACGGGGCGCATTTTGGTTATGTCATCAAAAAATATTAAAAAAAAAAAAAAAAAAATATAAAAATAATAATAAAAAAACCAGGGAAACCTATCATAATCAAATTATATTCGTAACGCATAGAGATGTCAATTTGTTTTATATTCAAGTGCAATGCATCCTGTAAAAAAAATTACCTGGCTGTTTTACAATATTATTGTTTTACTTATTGTGTGCTTCGCGCAACTAAATGATCAAAATTCTATGGATGGTTTTACCCACTCGCAGTGTAATTTTTCGAGAATTTTTTTTTAAACAACTGAGCGAATACAATATGGGGGGAAAAAACTAACTGTTCGATTTGTCTCTGTTTATTGTTTTATTTCAGACCGTTGGATTATTAACACTTTCGTTATTTATTGGAAGCAAAACCGAAATGTTTTTGTAACATTAATCATAATATTATCAATTAAAAACAAATGAATTTCCTGATGGAATGTTTTTCGCTTGTACGATTACTATTAATTATACCAAGGTGAAATGTGAAATATAATTACGATAATAATGTCTATTGGTTGGTTTACAATAATTAAGTAAAATGGACGCTCGACAACGGTTTAGTAATTAGATTTAAATTGCGGGTTGAAGTGGTTCGCGGGGTGGTGAATCAAATCAATACGAATATTGTAATTCATCACAAGTACGATAAATTAATCTTTTGCCGTCGGTCCGCGCGGATATTTCGTATTGGTAATGAAAAAAATGCATACATAGATCGGGTACGAGAACGATTGATTAGTACCATCGTAGCGATTTCCCCTTTGAAGATTCGTTGTTTTCGACTCGACAGCTGTAGAGAGTCGGGTGTTTGGACGAGAGCCGTAACAGCTCTAGATTTTAGCCGTACGCGGTAGTTCGCGTACGATTTTCCGATTTATGCGAATGAAATCCGTTTGGCCCAGCAGAAGTGCACGGACATTTGGCACCGGACCGGGTTCAAGCACTTTTTTTTTTTTTTTACATTTATTAATAATGTACACAATCTGTACACAATGAAGTACAATAAGAGTATGAGCTATAATACAATAGGATATTGAAAAATTTGAATGAAGAAGCCACCCACTGATGACACTTTCGACTTTTAATAATTTTATTTTAACCTATTTTGGATTAAGGGTTTAGCAGGTCTCTACACCATTCTCGCTTAAGACGTCGAGGAGGGTTACCAGGGATGGTTAAAGTAGCTAGATTTTTTATCAGTGCGTTTGGATGAATGTTTAGGCGTAGGTGAAACCGTCTATAATAATTTTTTGCCTCTTCTTGAATTGTTTTTATGTGTAGGTCTTTATGCAGGGTGTGATTTGATACATATGGTGGAGAGTTGGTAATTTTTCTTAATGTCATATTTTGGAACCTTTGAATTTTATTTAGGTTAGAAATTTTTGCTTTGCCCCAAAGCTGTAGGCCATATGTCCAAATTGGTTTTAAGAGAGATTTGTAAATGAGTAATTTAATATTTAGTTTTGAATGTTTGTTGTTGACGATTAGGGTTTTGAGCATTCGTAAGCGGGTGTTTAATTGCAATCTTTTGGCTTTGATGTGGTGAGCCCATGTAAGACGGCGGTCAAGAGTTAGCCCGAGATATTTAACAATTGGGGATGGAGAGATCTGAGTACCAAATAGCGTTACTTCTGGACATGGTGCTAATTTACGTGTAAATGTAATATGTATTGATTTAGATTGGTTTATTTTAAAACGCCATTTTTTGTACCAGTCTTTCATTAATGAATGATGGTTTTGTAGGTTTTCCGAGGCTATAATAGGATCTGGACTGGAAGATATTATGACTTTGTCGTCCGCATAGTCTGCTGCTAATGTGTTGGGCGTGGTCGGTTGGCCGGATGTATAAATATAAAACAGAATTGGGGAGAGAATTCCACCTTGTGGAACACCTGCCGGAATTCCTAGGGTTCAAGCAGTTAACCGGTAAAAATTGCAACAAACGGTCCGAATGTTGACGGAAATCGTAAAACAACGGTCCGGTCTTATTGCACCCCGCGTTATGTATAAATACCGACAAGAACAATATTGAATTCGACATCCGTCCGGGAAAGGGAGGAGGAATTTTTAACGCAAAAACAAAGTGTATAACGCTATAATATTTTATCGAACGGTAATCGCGTAGGTACACCGTGCAGGGGGTGAGCTATGTTGAGCTTTGTTCGGAAAACTACGGGTGCCCGGGGCTATATACCAGCGCAGACCATATAATACGCGGTGAAATTTGTCGCTGTCGTGCCTCCCCCCCCCCCCCGGACAACACGACAAAATAAATTCTTATAATGCGTTTGACGTGTTAAACTGTTTTAATATTACACCGGACACGTATACGCACGTACGCGGGGTACGTTTTAATAGAACGCGGACGTCAGTACTACCGGCAGAAAAACCTACGTAAAAACCCCAATTAAGTGACCGGTTTTATTAATGGCTTATCGGGCGTTAACAACTTCGGCCGGGGTCTATTTATTATTATATCACGTATAATACGGAAATATTTCACGGGACTTTTTTTTTTTTTTTTTCTCCTCGGCGTTCCTCCTGTCCGCTACGGCCGTTGGAAATCACAATAAACATTTGTCGTTCTTCTATTTCTAACGGCGTGCGAAATAATTCACCAGACGTCCGGGCCAAAACCAAACGCAGAACTTTTTGTTACAATACTTTCATTACTCTCGGTGTGCGTCCGAGTCACGGTAATCCGTATATTTGATTCCGCGGTCGGCAGTATGAAATATCGCACGTGATATTTTCACGTTTGAAATAAATTCAAACGTTGAATTTCACACAGCTTGGAATATTGAAAATTATGTTTTTGTTCGAATTGCTTTCGTAATGTCATGAACACGCGGTCACGCTGGATTGACCGATTTTTTTCTATCGTATCAATAAATATGATCGGTCGTCGATTTGTAATTTATATTGCTTAATCGACTGAAATGACTTTGTATGTGTAGACTATATTAGTGATTTTTAATATAAAACTATAATCACCATTAGATCATTTATCAGAGACTCATAAATTCTTAACTCAAGAAATATATATATATGTAACCGTATCACTTTAAAGAAGATATGAAATAACTACCTATAATAGCAACAATTTCCTTGATCATTTTCTAAATACAGAATGAATGTTCGAGTATTATGCAATTAACAATAATCGATAATATATTTGTGCATTTTTTTTTTTTTTTTTTTCATCAAAAATTGAATATTGTAAGTCGCGTTTAAATACATAACTAACAATTTCTGTAGTCGCCAAAGTAATTTTTTGCTGTAGATACTGCTTATAGTTTTGAATTCAAAAAACTAATATTGTTTATTATTTTTCATCATAACGAAATATTTCAATAATACAAAAAAAAAAAAATTGAATAAAACTTAAGATTCCCAGTCATTTCTGATTATACGCGACCCATATAATCTAGTTTCCGAGATTGTATAGTTATCCGTAATTTTTCTTCCCCTTTCGCGTTCTTTGAAGTACCCACGACTTAGATACACGATCCATGTCCACGGTGTAATTGGAATTCGACGATACAGCCACGTTTCTAGAGCCTCAATTTTCCTGCTCGGTGTTTCGGTTATGGAGATACCGCGACAAAATAATTATATATTCGTGCCTATACTACACGTCACACGTCTTAGCCGGAGGACACACTCGTTATAACAATATTATTTGCGTCGCACATTATCACTCGCAAGCGTTACGCACCTATCTATCTATCTATTTTGTGATTGGTTTCCAAAACTAATTTGCGTTGCAACTTCTGGTAGGTACATAATATATTGTTATCATCATAGGTGTTTGCGTCAATATTTATGAGAGTATACTGAACCGTCGTCTAGTGTCCGAATACAGGGATTCCAATGTATACCATTAAAAAAAGGTTAATGATTCAAGAAAAGTTCGTCATTTTTTTTTTTTTTTTTTTTTGCAAGTCATCTTTCACAAAATTAATATATATAAAACAAAAGGATTTTTCTATGTTAACAAAAGAATGGCCGCATCACAGACGCTGATTATGATGGTGATAACCAGTAACAATACCATTTTTATGAATCCTATCATTATATCAAATATACAGTAATTTCCGGATTATCTGTGGAATATGGTGGCGCGGCAACCGCGGATAATCCGAAATAAAACGAAACAAGCTGAAAATTAACACAAAAATGCTTTTCACGTGTTTTATTAACGTCGATTCATGAGCAAAAACGGCTTCTCGGTCATCCGTACGCTCATCCAAAATCTTTTCGACATTTGATAAAATCTTCCTCCGCAATTTGACTAATGTTGATTGCATAACTAACTGCCAAGCAGTAATGGCATAAATGCTGTCCATAACCGTGTAATCTTTCTAGAACCTGCCAAGATCACATACCTCTTCAATATTTTTTTTTTTTAAACAAGTTTGTTCTGTATTTTGTCTCCAGAGAAGCAACAAAATGGATAAGAGCAGTTACGTTGATAGGAAAAAACTTGACGAAAATGTTACCGTCTTCTGACTTCAAAACGCTGGGGTAAGAACCGCGGATAATTCAGAGTTTACTGTATTATTTTGAACACTATCTATGCCATTGATTTTAGCAATACCGTTGATATTGAGATATTCAAAAATCTTCGAAACATTCTAAATTCCAGTGCCTATATTCTAAAGACAACGGTAATACCATTGGCGGTTACTACCAGCGTGGTATGAGAATAAAATTAACCATTCCAAAAAGAAAACAAAATTAATATTAATATATTTCTTCTTTTTTTCGCTACTTGTAAAGAGCATACGCCTTATACCTATACTTTTTTAATGAACACTTGAGAGTATACTGCGTATATACCCTACGAGAACACCACTGAATATTATACTCCATCACTGAAGTTTCGGGATAACTGCAGTATACCGCGAAAGTATGAATTATTAAAAATAACAAAAAATTAAAAAATAGCTCCCAGAACGCATTTCGCTACGGGCGAAAAATCCACAGGTGTATTACGGACGTAATAATTTCTCGACACATCACGTTTTGCTGCCGAGTAAGTACAATATTTTCGTTCTACTTGTCTGCAATTTGTCGGCCAAATAATATCTTTGTGAAGCACTACACCTCATGTCGAATGTAAAACCGTGAAATAAAAATAATGAAGCTTTATAATAATGAGGTATATTAGATCGATAACATCAAGCGAATACAGTTTTCCACAAATAAATACATAAACACTGAATATTATATATATATAATATAACTGTGCATCGGAATAACAAGGAGAAATTAAAAAAAAAAAATAAATACTTTGTATCTGTGACTA
This sequence comes from Tuberolachnus salignus, assembly GCA_956483605.1. Lineage (NCBI taxonomy): Eukaryota > Metazoa > Arthropoda > Insecta > Hemiptera > Aphididae > Tuberolachnus > Tuberolachnus salignus. The sequence goes on from OY101438.1 coordinate 20,788,018, forward strand.
TAAATAATGTACTATTTAAATTTACCCACCATATAAATGGTCCATAGCACGGGGAGGTCGTCAGCCCCGAAAACTTGCAGTCAAAAGAGACTATACCCAACAGCAGCCACGGTGCACATAGACTCGAGAACACATGGCCTGCTGCAGAAACACAACAAACAAAAACGAAAACTTTAAAAACCAAAGGAATAGCTTTGTTGAGACACTGTGCAAACAATATAAGTCGACCAATCATCGGTCGATCCAAAAGAGAACCACAAGTAAAAAAAAAAAAAGATCGAGACACATATTTTGCACCATAGGTAGGCCGCTGTAAATGATAACAGATTCAAGAAAAGTTGTCTTTTTTTTTTTAAGTCTAAAGTAAGAATTATATATTCGTGCCTATACTGCACGTCACACGTCTTAGCCGGAGGGCAAACTCGTTATAACAATACTATTTGCATTACACATTATCACTCGCAAGCTTTTCGTCTACAGGAAAACGTACCAATCTATCTATCTATTTTGTGATTGGTTTCCAAAACTAATTTGCGTTGCAACTTCTAGTAGGTACATAATTTATTGTTATCATCATAGGTGTTTGCGTAAATATTTATGAGAGTATACTGCACCGTCATCTAGTGTCCGATTACAGGGATTCCAATGTATACCATTAAAAAAGTTTAATGATTCAAGAAAAGTTCGTCATTTTTTTTTTTTTTTTTTTTGTAAGTCATCTTTCACAAAATTAATATATATAAAACAAAAGGATTTTTCTAAGTTGACAAAAAAATGTTCGCATCACAGTCACCCGATAATAATGGTGATAACCAGTGACAAAACTATTTAACCATTAGTATGAATCCTATCATTATATCAAATATAAAGTAATTTCCGGATTATCTGTGGAATATGGTGGCGCGGCAACCGAGGATAATCTGAAATAAGACGAAACAAGCTGAAAATTAACACAAAAATGCTTTTCACGTGTTTTATTAACGTCGATTCATGAGCAGAAACGGCTTCTCGGTCATCCGCACGCTCATCCAAAATCTTTTCGACATTTGATAAAATCTTCCTCCGCGATTTGACTAATGCTGATTGTATAACTAACTGCTAAGCAGTAATGTCATAAATGCTGTCCATAACCGTGTAATCTTTCTAGAACCTGTCAAGATCACATCCAAGGCGAATTTAAAAAAAAAAAAAAAAAACGATAATTCATCATATTTTTCGTATAACCGTGCAACATAATTTACATTAAAAGCTACAAAATCCTAGAAATTAACTCGGAATTTCAAAAATTTATCCGTTATACGGTTATTCGCATTATCAACTGTTTAGTCGTAAACGCAGTTACACAGATTAGGATAACATGACCCCCCCCTTCCGGTATAGAAGATAATGTCCGTGCAATTAACGCAAACCACGAGCGATAATATCTTTGTAATTGTTTTTTTTAGATATTTTTATTTGAAATCGAATTCATATTGTTTTGAACACTTTTGTCATTTTTAAAAAAAATTGTCCGTTATTAGTTTTAGATTTTTTGGTTAATAATTCGAGGTGTCCATACATAGATAATACACAATGGCTATGCATTGTTAACGTGCGTTCTTAAATCTTTCGTCTCATTCGCCAATAAAGTATAAATTCCATGAACTCATGAATTATTCTTCCATGAAGCTGAGTTAATATCATTGATGGTAATTGCACAACACGAATGGCATTAAAAAAAAATAATTCATGGAAGAATATTATCGTTGAGCCGGATAGATGATACGATTTTGAATAACGAATATTACTCGTATAATTATCACGACGCTTGGTCCTGATACGGGATTGTGACCGCGGGCCCGCGGGGTTTTTCGCACCGGCACGCGATCGCATTGAGAAACCTCGGCGCGAGAACGCCACTCCGGGATTATGATTATTATTATTCTTTATTTGGAAATTCTCATCGTGGCCGGCGATTGCGAAAAACAAATGTACCTATATCGAAGGGGCGGTGGACGGGAGAAAACTCGGTCGGACGCCCCTCGGCAACCCCGTCCGATGAATGCCAAATGAGAGCCCATTTGTATAGACCCCGCCAGGCCGCCGTCGACCCATAATTACTGCGGTGGCCGTCCGTGCGGAACGATTGACACTAACAAACCGAAATACACGAAACGTACAATAAATTATTACAATTATTATCATAATATTATAATTAAGTCCGAAAATAATTATTTACATTTTCGATAACGCCGGACTAAAAAACTTATCACCCCGGGGGAAATAGATAGGTTTTTTTTTTGGCTTAGCTTTGCTTAACGCACGCCCTCTCCCGAGCCCGTTCGCCGTGACGCGAAATACAATAATATTATTACTATCGTTAAGCCCTTAAAAATAGTGCCGATTTTTATTTTTCACGCAAGACTTTTGGGATTTGTATTCGTTTTCATTATTTTTTTTTTTTCTGGTGGAAATCTCAACAAAATCCAATAAAACGCGTAAAAATATTTCGGAATTATAAGTGACTTGTTAATAATAATATTAACTGTAGATACATTGAACATTTCTATAAATTCAAATTATAATCTGAAAAATAAAAAAAAATTTTCAATGTAAAAATAAAATTAATGCAAATTTGATTTATTAATTAAAATTCGTATTCTAAAATCTTCTGCTGAAGTGTACTTATAAAGTGTGGCTTATAAACCAGACATGATGTAAAACATACATTTAAAAAATATTCCTAAATACTTTCAAATAGTTATTTTTGAATATATTGTCCGGCATAGGTCGTGTTAGTAATAGTTGTATTTTTTCTATTACCGTATTAAACTTTAAACCGATATTATAGTGCCATATAAAACCGTATATTATGTATACACCAGTTACGTAACGAGTAGCGTTCCGAATAAGGAAGAGAGAGATAGCAATTTTAAAATCCTATCATCTATCCCGCTCAACAATGATTTTCTTCCATGAATTATTTTTTTGATGCCATTCATGTTGTGCATTTACCATCAATGATATTAAATCAGTTTCATGGAAGAATAGTTCATGAGTTCATGGAATTTATACTTTATTGGCGAGTGAGACGAAAGATTTAAGAACGCATGTTAACAATGGGCACCTCGAATTACTAACCTAAATAATCTAAAACTAATTACGGACAATTTTATTTTTTAAAAATGACAAAAGTGTTCAAAACAATATGTATCCTATTTCAAATAAAAATATCTAAAAAAAAAAAAAACAAAAATTTTAATGCAATACTAAGTAACTTTTGTAGATATATTTAAAAATATTACATATTCAAATAATTTTACTTGAATACTTTACCGAGTCTGATGAAACGTTAGGACGATGACACGATATTTGCCGTTTTACGGTTGCCAATTTTCAACCGTTTGTATTTTACATTCGTTTCATTATTTATTATTTGTTTATCATGTCATTCATATAATAATAACGACTGGTTTTCTTCTTGGGCGAATCGCCTGGCTTAAATGTCGAGTATGTTTTATACGATCGTTCTATACGAGTATATATAAATATTTTTAAAAAAAAAATGCGTATATAATAATATTATTATGACGTACAACATTAAATTTTGATAAAAAAAAAAAATAATAATTTTTATCCGTCGTATCTATGTAGTTATGCGACCGCTTTTTTAAATATTATTTTTGTAGTTATACGGTCCGATTAAAAAATGATATATTTATAATAATCGTAATAAAAAAAAAAAATAAAAATAAAAAACTAAATACACTCATCTTTTATAATATACTTAATATCACATTTGCGTTGGCGTACCCTTACCAGATAATAATGTGTAATGCTTTCATATCGAACTTTGCAGTGTTCTGCCAATAAAAAAATAAAAATAAAAAAAAAAACACAAACAATATTAAAAAATGATTAAAACCGTCCGGTCATAAACCACTCCGGCATTATACTACGGATTATTTTTTTTTCCCCCTGTTTACTGCTTTACATACACAAAAACAATTTTTAACAGCATATAGCACATATACCTATACCTCCGCATTCGATTATGTACTCATTCGAGGGATTATACAAATACGCGCGATTTATCTGATGAATATTTTATGTTTCAACTAAAAACCCTGCACAAATAACAGTTGTATGGCGGCAGCGGCCATAGTAGAGTTTGAAAGTTTTGACAGATTAAGTAATTTAACAAAATAATATATGAATAAAGCGAATCTATCGGAAATATTATATTCGAGGTGAACCGACTATCATGATACGGTTGAAACGAACAACTTTACTATTTAAATACACTCTAGCGTGTCCATAAAACAATATTATTATTTAAACGTTTTTCCTAATGTGTTTAATCAGTTCGGAGTAAAAAAGCTAGACTTAAAAATATTAAAAATACGTTTACGAAACATTTTTAACGTGACCGCAATTGTATAAAAACTGGACGTAATTCGTACCATGGGTGTGGTCCACTGTGGTAGGTGCGATATTTAGAAGGTACTTGGTACAAGGTAATTTAATTTATGTTCTTTAAACAACGATAAATCACCAAAATCAAAAATCAATTCTAAGCGAAATGGTATTAATTGTGGTTTTTTTTTTTTTTTTCTATCAATGGTAACCCAGAAAACAACGAGAATAAAACCGATGTATCATCATTTGTTGTCAGTTTCTTTAATTTTTTAGCAAAACTATTGGGAAACTAGAAAAAGTTTTTAAATAATGCACAATCGGGCGAAAAATGTGCATATTTTAATATATTAAGCGAATCATTCGGATCGTTTTTACTAACCGTAAATGTTTGTTTTTTTTTTCCAAGGGGGAGGAAAATCGAAAAATGGACTGGAGGAAAGGGGACCATAAAATATTACAATAATAAATTGTTTTCAAAGCGCAATAGGTAACGGTACAAATGTCCAATTTTTTTCATAGTCATGTTTTCCTCTGGGCGTTTTGTCTATGACAATTATTGATTTGGCTATTTTTACCTAGATTCGCGTTCAATTGTACAGGAAACCCTTTTCCTACGTTTAGTTTTTACAATCATTTAAAAACGAAACACATCAGTTTCAGTGCGAGACTAAAAATATTATCCGGGTTACCAAAAATGTGTGTTGCAAATTAAATTCACAGCTTTAAACAGAAAAAAAAAACAAAAAAAGGGCAAACAAATCGTTTACATCCATTTACAACCGCTCTATATATATATATATATACGGAGTATAATTTTATGTTACCGCAATCCTCTTGCGATTTATCAGTTATACGATGAAACAGGACCGCAACGTGACACTGTCACGGAGGCGTTTTCGATCCGATGTCAATATAATATTAAATAACACGTACGGATTGTATTCAACGGAAATCGGCACATCTCATAGTCATAATTCGGTTTTAATTTTGTGGTTTAAAAAAAAAAAAATCACCTGTTAAATTAATCCGCATGCCCATACCGCAATATTGAATATTTATAAAACTTGGTCGATTTCATTCGAGGGCAATTAACGACCATAGCATTTACTTTGTTTCCACATAAGGATTTTTTGATAATTCCATTCTACAATTTTATTTTTTATTAAGATTAAAAATAATAATGAATATATTATTTTTAGAGTTTGTAATATGAAAATATTATCTAGGAAAATGATATCAAAAAAAAAAAAAAAAAATGCCCTAAGTGAAAACAGTAAATTTTTTACGTCATTATTTTTTGATTTTATTCTATTAGAGCCATTTAAGGTACTAGTGGATGTACGAAAACACATGTTTGTTATTATGTCTGTTAGATAGGCAGTGACGGTAAAAATGTTACCGTGGCGTCCTCTTAACGACAAGAAAATCTATTCGATTTTAATATCAATGAAAAAATAATAATACTACGCACCGTAGGTAAGTTAATGTTATAGGCGGGAAGTTTTGAATGTATTGGATATAGAGTATTGTAGCTTACATACTGAAAACAACGATCGAATATTGCAAAACGAAAAACGATTCTGAGCAAATTCCTGGAGTAACATTTTTCGATAAATGTGAATTGATAATGTATTAACTACGAAAAGAATTACAACATTTGCATTTCGTGTGATTAATAATTTATATTAGTTTTATCATTAAATTGAACTTAAAACTCTGATAACAATTAATAACCGGAAACATTTAGGCTCAACTTATTTTCTTCGATGATCCGATCGAGATGTCTGGTAAAAAAAAAAAAATGTCTAACAATCAGAGAAAAAAAAAACGATTAGCTCAAATCCGTGTCGAGAGTTTTGTTGGGCAAATTGATTACATAAAAATATCAGTGTAAATTTCAGTGAATTTATTTCTTTGGTGGTATTGATTATTCGATTGATAAATCGGAATGGATATCCGTCGTATATATAATGCAATTGTTTAACATGTACATCGTAAAATTACGAATAAAATAACTTGAAAACGACCATGACTAATGTATTTGATTTTATCTCCTTCGTCATAAAGGGGTGAGACGGACGAAGCCCCCAAATACTCGTGCCCTCGAGTTTTATTGTTTATTCGGAAAACTAACTAAATACAGTAAAACATCCATATAACGAAGTCTCATGGGGAACAAAAAAAAAATTCGTAATACAGAGAAATTCGTTACATGTTTTTTTTTTCCTATCAATTTTTTAATTTCATATTCTATATTTTATATTACAAATAAACATAAAATATCATATTATACCTACATATATATTATTATTTTTTTAATCTTAATTGCGTATTATGTATTTTTTAAAATCTTAATTTAACAGAAAGTTTAATCAATGAGTTTCGTTTGTTTATTATTTTTTACAAATTGTACTGTTATCGTAAAATGTTTCGATTTCATTGAGTTTAAAAAAAAAATTTCATCCGAAACATTTGCTCGTTGTCTAAAAGCATTTATCACAGCAGCAAAGGCGTTTAGTATCTCTTTTTTCTGCGAGTTTAGGTAATTCATCTGCATTCATCTCCTTGGATTCCATCATGTATGCGTTTACGTCAGCATTTACCAATGCGTGCCGCAGTCAAATTAACCGGCTTGTCTATCCAATGTCTTATCATTATTGGAAACAATAAAATCGTAGGTATTTTAGAACAATATTTAATATTTGGTAGTGACCGAGTTTACAGATACAGGTTTGTCGTCGAATAGTTTATTCGTTGTATATAGAAACATCGGATTCGTTGATAAATTTACGCGTGAATACAACAATGAAGGCCAATGGTTCTAAACAGAAAATTTCGTTATATAGAAAATTTACTGTATTTTAATTTCAGATTATTACTATTATTTCTAACCGCGTCTAGATCGTTGGTACTTGAGCTACTATGTTGCTACACTGCTGTATTTCGCCTTTAATGGCCAGTGAACCTTCGTGGCGATGGACGGTAACGAGTAATAACTTAGGGGATTATTCGACAATTGGCTGCGAATTAGAATTGATCATCGCTAAAACGCGATTAGAATTATTCGAACAATTAGATTAGAACAATAACAATATTAACAACAATGCTAGTGCCGGATGATCGATCGGATAGGTAGGCGAGTGTATTGGATTTATACGACGAACGGCGAATAAATACAAATGAAAAACGATTCTGAGCAGTATAGGTACACGTATAATAGTTATACGCGTGTTCAACGTGCGATACTCACTTCAATTATTCAACGATTCATACACATTACGAAGTCGGATGATTAAAAAACTAATAATCTATATATATATATATATATATATATATATATATACATTCGAAAGTATGATGAATATCGGTCGAATAAGGGTATTTATTGGGTATTTATACATACGACTAATTGTAGATTTTTAACGAATTAATTCGTGCATTTTTAAAAAAAAAAAAAAAAAGCTTATAAAAACATGTATCTTTCGATAAACATTTTCAAACTTAATTTTACACTACGAAAAATCGAATATTATTCGACAGTCCTCCACATTATTCGTTTCCGCCCACCACTGGAACAAAGACATTCCCGAATAAATAATATCAAAATTATACCCGTAATGTTCTTGGGTCTATTATGTATTATTTTTTTTTTTACAATTAATTTATATTCTATCATACACGACAATTCACAAGACAGAAAAAAAAAAATTGGATATTTTTTTTTTTTTCTCTGAACCGACAGATAATATCTATTTAACCATCACTACTAACCGATATCGACCGATATATTTGTTTATTATTAAGGATATGGTTTTCTTTTTTTTTTTTTTTTAAGTAAAGGTTCCGGTTCCTGAATTTTTAAATGTTAACCGATTGTATTCCGGTTCCATTTCTAGTTTGTCAAACCGTAAACAAATATTTCGTTAAATTCAAAACAGAAACGTTTTGCACTGTTTGCCGTAGCCATTTCACGCAAACATACAGCGAAATGCGTACATTTCTTTATTGATTTACTTTTATATTATAATTGATTCTAAAAAATCGCGGAGCATTAGTGATTCCATTGTTAGACGCACGTTTCACTTCGTTCATCCCGGCGCTGTTGTTGCTGCTGCAGGATAGTGCAGCTGGGTAAACTTATGTATATAAGTTTTTTTTTTTTTTTTTATTTGATCGTGGAAATATTTGCATTCGAAAAATGATTCCCCGAGCTCTGAATTTAAATTCAAACACATTTTCCACCATTTTCTTGTACCCAATGTTTTTGTGCAGGTTTTCCAGTTTATCTGCAAACTGTTTGCGTATTTTAACAATGTCCTTTATAAAATTATACACCGTTTGTATTCTCGATTTTCGAACTACTCCTAAACTCCTCAGAACACATTTAATAAAAAAAAAACGTGTGTGTATTTGCTTGACCTCAACAGTTTCAAACTGACCACAAAAATCACTCACGCCTAAAAATAATCGGTTCTTAAATATTGGAATACAATACAATTACATATTTTACTTACATCATATTATATAGTGTTGTCGAGCTTCGAGTATAATTCTTGTTGCATTTTATTATTATTTTACAAATTTTAAAATACGTTCACTTATGTTGACTATGTACATGACTGGTAACATCGAAATCATATTTGTCAGGAGAAAAAAACCCAACAATAATACCCGACAATATCAAAAGTTAATTCTGTGATATTTACACATTTCCATTATTGAGTTTATATTTTTACAAGCGGTCCGTATAAACTGTTACATACGTGTACATAAAAAAATATATAGTTGCGTTTACCATCTCAAATCAAAATCTTCGACAAAATTATGAAAACGGCCGCTCAAATTATGTACACTACATGGGTATGTAATTAGAAAAATATTATGGGGAGGAGAAAAATCGAGTGCCGTCAAACAATAAACTGTACATTTCTGCACACGCTGCCGTATTACACAAGTCAATAGTTTTCGCCGTTTTCAGATTTATTAGGGCGATTTTTTAACAACGGTTAACTAGTATTGTATTGCCCGACGTAAAACAATTAGTCTTTAAACAATTTCACAAAGATTCCTACGGAAATAATTCCCGTTATCGTAGTACTATGCTGCAAATATATTTAATTTGCATTGATAATTTCAATTCTCCAGACAATATTATAAGATTATAATAACGGCAAAACGCACACTCGGTACACCAAGTGATAGCTATAGCTTAAAATTAGCATATAGAATGTATTCTCAAGAAGAACCAGAGTGCACATTATTTGCACGGTAATAAGGCCAAATCTAATAATACACAAATTGATAACAAAACGCCGATGACCATTCCGCGGTCCGGTTTGTGACAGTGAACCGGGGGGGGGGGGATACTACTGGCCTTGGAGGGGCCGGCGAGCGGTAAAGGCGTCCGGGCAATGATGATATGAGCACCGAAGATAACATATTTCGTGAAGGCACTGATGGAGAACCATGTCCTAATGGTTTGGACATGCGTCGAGGAGATCGGAATCAGCGGACCCAAAAGATGGAATTCGCGTCGGGACCGACCGGGATGATACCTAGAGAACGTCCGAAGGAGCGCCGTTGGGCGGAACATGACCTGAATAAATTAGGCCTAGTCAATTGGCAAGCGAGATAACAGAATCGCGAGGCAGTGTAAGGCAGTGTCGGTGGCGTCAACCGTAGAAGGGTTGTGATGCCAGAAGGAAGACGATATTATAAATGCACTATATTCGTTTGCTCGGAGGGCGGACACTGATAAAATTTAACATAATACTCACTTATTATATCACGATAAAACGCATTGGCCGTAATTTTGTAGCACGTGATATACAGCTACCGTCATTATTATCGTTCGGGGACGTAACGAAGTAATTTTATTTTTTTATTTTTTTTTTTAGGACAGCGGTGTTTGATCGTCCGAAACGAAAAAAAAAAAATTTTATTAACTCGTGTAGTCTATAGTTAATTTTGTCCATATTTCAATTTTAAAATATTGTAAAAAAAAGTAACTGTAATCTGTTATACAAATTGACTATAAAACCGTTTGATATTGATCCGATTTGTAATATAATTTTAAAACTGCGGTAAATGCTATTTACATTAATTGCCGGTTGCGTAGGTATTTAATTATCATTTTAACGTTTCGTTAACATTCGTATGTTTGATGTTGATGGTTTTAATGAAGGTCCCAAATACATCGCTGGGTATTTGATTAATAACCAAATAATTATACGATTGTTCGTCCAATATAAATAATATTAAAAAAAAAAAATGTTTTACACACAGTCGTTGGTTTGTACATTAATTTGTGTGGTAGAATTTTTCGATGTGAACAAACTAAAACCAACGAGACTTAAAATAACTTTCAGACTACGTGTAGGTGTAAGTACTAGTACAGTATTTTTTTAAACATGCGGTACAAATCGTTGGTAAAACATTAAAAATATTAAAATAAATATTACATGTAAATGTGTAATCAAACGAAAAATGTAACGTCCGCCACAGTGAATGCCCACACGAAATAAACGTTTGATAAAATTCCAAATTCAGTATCCGAGTATCATAAGGTGGGCATCAGTGAATGACTAACGAACAAAAAAGGAAACTTTTGGACGTTATATGAAAATTGACAGTGGGCGGTTTTATATTCAAAAGCAAACGTCAATATTGTATAACTATTAGTTTTATTTGCGTTTAACAACATAAATAATTAGTTAAAACTGTATAACATCAATTGGTGTACGTTCCCACCTATTTTTTTATATATATATATTTATCGGTTATTTATGAATAAATTTTTATTTATTTTTATCGTTAAATTTATAACTAATTACACTCGTTGTTTGAATATTGAAAAAAATAAATGTCCGACGTTTACAATCGTAAATACGATTGCATTTGACTATTACAACAGTAACCTATTAAAATTGTACCGCGACACGAATAGTTTACGTGCATGTCGATCGGGTCGGTGTATAAATGTTAAACGCGAAATTAAATCAGATATACGCGATGAGTGTGTAGACAAAACACGATTGCATTGCTTAAATTTTATCTTCGACGTGCGTATAATTTACTGCCGAAGTACCGACCGGTGTGCGGAATTAAATATAATCACCGCACAGGCATTTGGTGCCGACACGGCTGCGACTGCATATTACGTTATGTATTTGATATGGAGTTGATTTAACGTTAAATTTCAATAATAATCGTTTCGGTTTATTTTACGAAAAGGGTTTACTAAAAAAAAACCTCCACGTGCGCCCTCTTTCCGTTGCGCAGTCCACATGATTTCCCTTCGATTGATCACCTAACCGAAAGCCACTCCGCATGGGTACGTTACACGCACTTTTTTCTTACCATTTTTTTTTTTTTTGGTTATTTTAGATTGGGTTTCAGTCGAACGAATGCGTTATCATTCCTAGATAATAATCGAAAATCGAAAACCGAAAAAAAAAAAACAATATCCTCTCGAAATATTATAAATATATATATATATATACGAGATCCGTTCAAAAAGTTCCCGAACTATAATTCCTAAAAATAGAAAATTTATAGTATCGTAAATGTTGTTAGATTGAAATAAACTAAAGATAAGCAGCTATCTATTCAATTAAATCTCCAATGTTTATTGCCGTCTAAACATTAACTGTGCGCGTTCAAAGTAGACGAGTCGTGTGTGTATCGTGCGATTTTTAAGATGAATAACATTCACGAACTAATATTAAATTTTGTGTTAATCTTTGTAAATCGTTTACTGAGACTCATAAAATGTTGCAAAATTCACTTATGGTGATCAGTGTTTAGGACGTACTCAGTGTTACGACTGGTTTAAACGTTTTAATGACGGTCGGGAATCGGTTGATGACGACCCACGTTCAGGACATCGACAGACGATGCTCGTGTGACAAAAGTCAATGAAATTGTGCACGTCAAATAGACGTTTAACTGTTCGGAGAAATTCCGGAAGATTGTAACATATCGGTTGGTTCATGTCACGAAATCCTGGTAGAAAAATTTGGAATGCACCGCGTTGCAGCAAAATTTGTCCCTCGGTTGATGTCGCAAGATCAGAAAGACAACCGCGTAACCGTTTATCAAGAATTGTTAGATCGCGCAAATGATGATACGAGTGTGTTTATGGAACAAATTATAACGGGCGATGAGACGTGGGTCTATGGCTATGACACTGAGACAAAAGTCCAATCATCACGGTGGGTTGGTAAATTTTCTCCAAGACCAAAAAAAGCTCGTCAGGACGGATCAAACGTCAAAGTCCTGCCAACCGTTTTTTTTTTTTTTTTTGACAATCTGGGAGTTATTCATCACGAATTTCTACCTACAGGGCAAACTGTTAACCTATGGTACTATCTAGAAGTATTAAAACGTCTTCGAGAAAAAGTTCGGAGGAAAAGGCCTGAAGTGGGAAAGAAAAACTCATGGTTTCTCCATCACGACAATGCTCCGGCCATACACTTCTCTGTTAATTCGGGGTTTTTGGCGTGAAAAATCACACGACCGCGCTTCCTCATCCGCCATATTCTCCCGATATGATACCAGCAGACCTTTTTTTTTTTATTTCCAATACTAAAATCTCCGTTAAAAGGACAAAGATTTTCTAGGATAGACGAAATAAATGGAAATTCGCTAACGGAGCTCCGAGCAATTCCAGAAACTGCTTTCCAGAGCTCCTTTCGACAATGGAAACGTCGTTGGAAAAAGTGCATAAACCAAGAGGGAGGAGAATATTTCGAGGGTGATAAATCTCAATAGCTTGTAGATGAACACTATAAATAAAATATTGAAAAATTCGGGAACACTTTGGACAGGCCTCGTATGTACTTAAATTATTATTATTATAATGTAACGCCGTAGCGTTTGAAACGAGCAAATCGTAACAATAGTATCTTGTAGAGGTGCAACCCCTAACCCCCCCCCGTCCCCGCTACCATACCGCGCTTTTGGAACCGTTGTAAATTATGGTTCCCGACCAACCGTGTACAATCGAACGATGCGGCCCATCGGCCTTTGATGTGCGTTACTCTAACGCTGCGCAGCAAGAAACAGTTTAACGAAAATTGTTCTCCGGAAACGCTATGGATAACACAGAGTGACGTGCGGCCCGCCTAGGTTTTTCGACGACGCGTCTGTTTTAACAATCTTAATATTATAATAATTGTCGCGCGATAATAATTGTTGCCGTTCGTTTTAAAATTGTAGACAGTGCGGGCGCATTGCAATATCTTCGTTTAATCACGTATGTCGCGTATACGGTCGGCTTCGTATTGCAATCGGTATAATATTTAATTACGAATAGAACATATATCATAATATTTGTGAATTCCGAGCGAACCGGGTGCGGATGAAGCTCGTATTATGTTTTCAAATATTATTTTACGGCGAATAATGAAAAGTCACGTTTGCCCAGCCGCTCGCGTCAAATTAAAAAAAATTACACGATTTTATTTTACATAACGTACGTATGTATATACATATATGAAAATAAAAAAGTTCGTTTATAAAGAACACCAAAGCAAAGGTATTAGCATTTCATAACTTCGGGTGGAAGAGGAGTTGAAATTAGTAGATTAACCTAATTCGGTTAGAATTAAAATTACACTATGAACAAAATTTACCTTAGACATCAATTTTAAATCAAAAGAAATATTTTTCGATAGAAGCCGTTGAACATTTTTTTTTTTTTTTTTTTTGCTTGCATTAAATTAATAAATAATCTGTTTGATGATTAATTATTTCAAATTTTTAAACGCTAACAACTAGTATTTTTCATTTTCCTCACAAATTAAATTTTGTTTTTACAAATGGCTTACAGACATAATGTAAAATAAAAATGGTGATTTTTTTTTTATATTAAATGAGGTTTCAGAAATGGACTACGCAACTTATTATGTACAAAGATGGGTGGTAATTGAACACGAATGATATTTGAGAGAGGTCATTTTTCGAATTTTCCAGTTCGATACCCCGCGAAAGTGTCGTAAGTCGAAAAACGAAAGTAAAAAAAAAAAAAAAAAAAAAACCTAATAGAATACAAGCGCGAATTGTTAAAATTGAACTCCGATTGGAATTGATTTTCGTACACGATAATTTATCTCTACTTTCGATTTAAAAGAAAAAAAAAATAATAATAATAATACAATATATTAGCTCGCGTCTACGTGCTCTACAAGATATATACGATCAGAGGCCTCCGTTGTTTATCAGCTGTATTTTTTTATATTTATTTTGTTTTAACTTTTTTTTTTTTTTATACGTCGTGTTTTTCTTTGTTGCTTTTATATATATTTATTTTTCTTGCGATATCACTTTTACAGTTAACAAAACCGTTATTTATTTTTAAAAAAAACTTTATGGACGACGGTACGATCGAGTAATAGTAATTATTGATTAATTATGGTCTGTGATGGTCAATGAAGACTGGTCCATTGAATTAGAAACCCTCCTCGACGAGGTAAAAAGAGAATCATTTGTTCCCAATATATATTTCAAATCTATGTTATTTTCAAGAAAAACCAATGTGCACCTGTATATGGCAATAATTGTCGATTGACATTAATATATATTGTTGCGGGGTGTGGAGAGTAACCGAATGGAGAAAACAAATTACGTCATTTTAAAACAAAATACTGATAATTACCTGTGGTCCTCCAGTATATTATGACGACGAACTGTGATGCTGGCGAAGGAAGAAATACAAGTTAATCCGGGAGATGACAGGAATACCGAAGGCACTGCAGATAATTCAATGGTTAGGTTAGGTTAGGCATGTGATGTACAGACTAAAATCGGCAAACCTAAAAGTGGCACTTAATGTGGACACCAACTAGTTAGATGCCTAGAAGTCGTCAAAAGAAGCGAAAAGAAGGAGCTGAAATGAAACCAGAAGATGTAGTAAATTGGCCAGCTAGAGAAAGCACATAACCGAGGAGAGTAAAAGACACTACTGATAGTGGCGAAACTCTTGAAGATTTATGACGCCAGGAAACGAAATGATTTATGATTTATTTATGTGTGATATCGTTTAATAGTATTTTATTAATTTCTGATTAAAATACCAGTTTAATTCAAGAAATTGATGAGAATCATTGTTTTTTTTTTTTTTGAACATTGTAAAACATTGTTTCCCGCATAACACTCTTTACAATAAAACGCTTATTAATCAATTTCGTTTAAATACTCTGTCCATCACCTGAAGGAGGAGTAGGTGTATGTATTATATAACCGCACCGTTAAGTCTTTTTTTTTTTTTTAATTATAATTTTTATATCCTAATATTTTTTGGCAACAATTGTTTTTGTATTATTTTTTTTTTTTTTTTTGTTTTACACGACAGTATCCAGAATCCCCTCATCGAACTATTACGCTTTTATTTATTTATCCGTCTATAATGTAATATGATGAAATTTACATTTTTCAAGCGATGTATCTATATAATATTAATCCGAATAGAAACTAGCAATCCGTGTGTGTATGAAAGTATATTATAGCTTCCAAGGTGATCGAATTCACTGGAAAAAAATACGTTCGTTTAGGAAATGACATACACAGATATTATGTTATTCCTTCTCGTCCAATGTTACAATATTCCACACGTCGATAATAATAAACGCTTTTGTGCCACGAAATAAAGATGAATCGTACATTGATATGTACGATGCGAAATGATTATTATCGTACGGTATCGTCGTTTAAACGACGATTTAACGTAATACAATTACGTAAAAATACAGTAGTATGCAATTGGTGTTTTTAAAATAAAAATAAAAAAATCTATACATTATTATATACAACTAATTGAAATTTGAGACGCGGCTACGTAAAGGTCCTATACAAACGTTGAGTTTATTTTACGCCGTTATAATTCTGGACCGTTTAGCTTTTTACTGCTATTTTCCATTACCCATACACCGGCATTTAAACTGCAGTTTCTTTTATTCCAGACTAAGCTTTATACTGTTATACCCGGTATCCATTATTATTTTATCCCCGAAGTAAATGTCATTATTTCGGTTTCGCAGTGTTTTCCTTTAATCGCAACAATACTAATAATAATAATAATAATAATAATAATAGTAATAATATAGTACGCGCGTAGTCGTATTTACTCTAAACGAACTACCCGACAAAATCATTTTCTACTCTCGATAATTCATACAAAAATAATAATCATTTTTCGTGCGTATATATATTTTTTTATATTATATTTTATTTTAAGCCAGTGTGACACAGTGATTTATATTACCGACGAGCGTTTCGAAATGTATTGATATTTGGGTTGGTTAGGTGTATAGTTTAATATGTTATCATATCGACGAGTTCTACGATTTCTCGGTCTTCTTTATCAATAAAATACTTTAGTATTTGTTTAGTAGTGGCGCGTGATCTAGGACATTTGACGACCCGGACTAGTAAAAATGCGCCTTTGTCCGATGAGCTGCTCGGAATTGTGAATAGACGATGTGAGAGGCCGACCCGTGTGGAAACGTAAGACCGGTGTGGCTGACCCCCATATATAGACGGGAAGAAGGCGAGAAAGAAGTAGAGCAAGAACATGTTAAAACTGTTGTCTCGATATAAAATTGTACGATATCATACCTATCATTAAATCTCATTATTAAATCTATTAGCTCTATAAAAAATATAATTGGTAATTTTAATAATTCATTTTTATGTCCGTTTTTTAAGCGATAATGTTGCGATATGTTTGCATGATTGATTAGCAGTTTTATCGATATCGTAGAGAAACAAAATGATTAGGTCTCGCTTGCTCTGTAGCGAATGGTAGCCATGTTACTATTAACTTTAATTTACTATTGCTTCGTTCACAAGAAACTGAAGGTGTTACATTTGGATACATTTGGTAAGCAATTGATATATATGTGTGTGTGGAGGCGCGATTTGAAATTTATTTTTATAAACAAAATTCATAATTTCTTATAAAAAAAAAAAAAAAACCCTTACTATTTTTTTAAGCATTCGTTCGAGTTGTGAACATGCGTTCTTTTCAACACTTTTGTGCCAAATGAGTCGTGGTCGTTTTCAAACAATTCATTGCATAAGCCGATTCCCGGATGTTTTCGCGTCATCGATAGGCAATAAGAATGCGTTATTCTTCTCGGATAAACTCGGTCGAATAAATTAGTACGGGTAGTACGCTATAAAAATATTATTACTACTTATGAATAGTAATGATATTATTTTTTTTTTTTTTTTTAACGAATCATACGTTTTCCAATTAATGGATATATTACGGCCATTGGGAGTGTAATGCTCTGAGTATTGATAATCAACGTGTCATTTATAGCGAATTTGTATACCAGTTGATGGTTTTAAAGGATATTGTTATCGACAAATTCAGATAACTGATACGTACGCATTTAAGCCTATACATATTGGCTTCCGTGTGCGATTCCCGTGAATGCACATTTTTATATATCAATAACGCGTACCTGAACTAATCTGTGTTTGCTATTAGTATGAAATTTGTATCATCAACGCGCTTAAATTGGTACGCGTTTTACAATTAAATTCCGTAGAGTTCAAGGGACCATCCGGGCTGGTGAGTCAAACGCTAAATTTTTATACTATTGTTACATCGTGGTCTTCTTCTTTATCCGATATTTGTTAAATGAGCAACACGTATTTTTACAACCGCGACCAATTAAAACAATAATAAATTATAAGAATATTGTTCGTAAAAAAAAAAAAAAAAAAAAAAGAACGATTGGCTACCTACACATAATGTTCTGAAGTTTTCAAGACGAAAATATTTCGTCCGAATAATATCTGCGCCGGTTTTTTTTTTTTTTTTTTTGTTATTTTGTTAATAACAGTGCTATAATAAGTATGGGCATAGTCAGAACGGCTCGATTTAATATGCAATTTCTATAATTAATGTTGTGCGGACTTTTAAGTGGTGGTGTATAAAACGGATGTCGGTACGACAAACAAGTTTGTTTTAATATTTATCTTAATTTGGCGTACATAATATTTACAGAAACGGTTCGTTCATAAAAAAAAAAAAAAAAAAAAAAACGTTTTAATTAAATTATATTTATCTTTTAATAATTTCAACGACGGTTTAATTATAATTGTTATGTTTGGAAAACTTTACGAAAATCGCGTCGCGATTATTTTCACCGAAACGTACCCGGCCGTCGGGAAAATGAACGATAAGGGAACCGTAACTACGTGCGGAACAGCGCTAAGCACAAGCTCGGTCGGTCCGGATTGCGGATCGAATAATACAGGGTGCGGCAGAGCCCACTGACGGGTTTAATGTGGTCATTAGCCTGTGATAAGACAAGTGCGGGCCCCTTAATAAGTGGTATATTTTGAATTGTACGGTAATACCGTTTTTGTTCGTAATCACGGTCTGGACAGGTGTACATCGTGATTTCGTCGTGCGTGCGTATTACGAAAATAATCATTCCGTGATCGCCACACAAAGGGCTTTCCGTATACACTTCGGCGGCATTCCGCGTGCTGAATCTGTTCCTTTTGCTAACACTATCGAATTGCGGATACGGCATTTGGAAGAAACTAAGGAAGTACCCTAAGTAGATTTGGACACGGAGCACCCAGAACGGTAAGGACCCCCGAAAATGTGCAGTCGGTTAGAGAGTCAATTGACCAGTCTCCTAGGCGTTCAGCCCGGAAACACGCTGTAGCTTTGGGAATCTCAGACCGTTCTTTGAGAAGAATTCTTCACGAAGATTTATCATTTCATCCCTATAAATTACTGCTTGTCCGAGAGTTAAATGCTACTGACTACGGTCAACCGTAAAAATCTCTGTCAGCAAATTCTTCTGCAAATTCCTCCGATATTAACTTTTTTCTGTAGCGATGAGTCCCATTTTCATCTTTCTGGAACTGTAAATAAACAAAATTCTCCAAAACTGGGTTACAAATAACCTACGGCAGCTCCGTGAAAGACCACTCCACGTGGAAGTCGAGGCCATACCAGTTGAAATGCGCCGAAAATCATATGAGAGCTTCAGAGATTGTGTACAACAGTGTATCAATGCTGACGGCCGCCATCTTGAAGATATAGTTTTCAAAAAATTAATTTATAAAAATGGGATTGAATACTGATTTAAATAAAAAAAAAACCTTTTCTCTAAGTTTTACTGTTCGTTATTTATAGCCCATCAAAACTCGTCAGTCGGCTCAGCCGCACCCTGTATATTGACCCGATTAGAAATAATCCTGATCAATCCGGATATATCTGCGGATTGAACCGGATTGAACCGGATTAATCCGGGTTAAGTGCTCGGACACTCGTCCAAATCCGATCCTGTTCTGTAACGGCGTTATAAGCGTCCCAAGCGAAAACCCAAAATTAAAAACTCCGGTCCGTTGAAGAACGCCACGCTTTCAGAAGTAAACGAAAAATGCCACGGCGAGAAGTAGGGAAATCGCGCGTGGGCATTGGCGATCGTGTTGCACGAGCACGACAATGCGAACGTATGGCAGAACAGTGGCATATTGTGCCACCTGGCCCGTTTACGGATCGTCTGACAAGATTTTGATCGTAATGTTATCGATTAAGAATCGCACCCGAACAGTAGCGCACGGTGATTCCAAACGCATTAGTCGTATTGCAACGCGTCGCGTTGTTATACACACGGTTTTCTTTATATCATCATTGACGTGTTACGGTGATTTATACCGAATACAGGTGTGTTTCAATTTCCATTTATATCCGTATCGCATTATAATTTAATATAAAACATAGTCGTTTTGTTTGAAGTTACCGTTAAACCCTTCGAGTTTGGCGAATGTTTTACCGTGAACACGCACACCCACCCGGCGGCCGGTATAGAAAACTTGTCGTAAAAATATTTCGCAATATAATGGAATCGAAAATATCTATTATATTTATATAACGGCACGTGGTAATACACTTTCTTTTTTTTTTTTCAATATTTATAAAACCGTAATTTATTTACCAATGACACTGCGCATAATGCGTCGACCAAAAACTTTTAAAACTTAAATGTGTTCTGCTCGGTATTTTATCATAACCTTTCAACAAATAATTACGATTGAATGGATACAAAAGAATAACGTAAAACTTTAACGTTTGAACTCGTCCCGAGATTTTGCATTTTTTCCCCCTCCCCCCCCCGATCTTTGACAGAATATAAAAATATCTACGAAATAACGTCAATATCTCGTTACAATGCCTACACATAATAATATAGTACTGAAATACAAAAATTACTTTTATTTTGTTTGGAAAATTCGGTTGTGGCTTACATTCGATTATTAAAATCCTTATAGTAAAATAATTGGTCCTCTTGGACCAATTATTTATCCTTTGTAATGTAGATTTATATATGTTATTAAAAATCACCGATCAATCGAGGAATACACACGGGAATGGACAATATTTTATTATTTGCTATTTTGTTATGGGTACAGTTTTATCGGGTGAAAAAATCGTATGGAATGAACGGGATTCATACAGTATTTTTGAAAATAAAATGTTTGAAGTTGACGAATTATAATCAGTATATTACCGGGCAAGTCTGAGTTACACTCCTTCTTCAAACAGCTTTTGATGACCATTGGTGCAGAATACATTTCCTTACATTTATCTCTGTCTTGAGCTGCTTCGCTAAAATGATAAATCCCTATATAGTTGTCTTAACTCCTGTCTGATTTCATCAATCCGTCTCTGTTTCGGTCTTCCTATTGGTCTTTTCTCTCGGACGGTCCGGTTTAAGACATAATTTGTTATTGCACCTTATTAATATCATTTCCCAAGTATGCGTCTCTCGTGGTTTTTTTTTTTTTTTATTCTAAGTCCTCTTCGGGAATTTGCTCTCCAATGCCGCGGAAACTAATTACATGAGTAATTTACTCATCGTTTTAATGGTTATGGGCAGATTTGATTATTAACAACGCATATAATAAATTCGTAGGGGAAAAAAATACGCTGTAAAACATTAACTCTTTTTACGATTTGCTCCGGTTCCCGGGGCACTGCGGCGGACTCCACGGGCAATATAAGGCAATTATTGCAGTCAATCTGCGGTATCGAACAATAATAATATTTCCCATCGTAATGGAACCGCCAACACAAAACGAGCAACGTTAAGTGCATTGTTCTTTTATAAATATCTAGCGAAATTATCCAATTTTGTCCGCGTATTATATGCCGGCTGCAGGACAACACGAGATACATTTTTCTCCACAATATCTGTATATAATCTTGACTGTTTCGTTTCTAATCTGAATTAAAACGACGGCTGCGAATCTAACCTCTGATTTTGTGTTAGCTGCTGTTGGTTGTTATTGAGGCTCGGATTTATATGCAATAAAAATATGATAAAATGTGCCAAACGATTTGATCGAATGGACACTTGAAATCAGGAAATCGGTCTACCCGTCAGCGCCCGAAGGGGGGGCGACCTTGGTTTTTTTTTTCTTCAAATATTCGAGGCCCATAGCCAAATTGGGGGAAAAAAGAAGAAAAAATTATTTTCGTAAATTTCAATTATTTTAACATTTAAAATTGATTTCCTAATCAAGAAGTATATATATTTTTTTACCGAAAAAATCGTCAAACCGTGAAATTATATTCGATATGTTGGTTGTATAGTGGTATATGTTATTTCATTTATATTAACTAAAATTAATTGAGTACAAAAGAATTCCATCAATAATTATAATTAACCGTGTTTATGCGATTTGACACTGAACAATAGTTACGATATCATTGTACACGGTGCTCGAATTGGAAACACAAAAGAAGACTTGAAAAAAAATTCGCGTTTCTTGCAATTGTTGAGCTTAATCCAACCCGTGGAGGTATTTCTCCGTCAAAAGTCCTATCTTACAATAAAAAAAAAAAAAAAAAACCGTAATTTATTCAACACAAGCCGACCCCTGGACACGACTAACAAAAACGGTGAGAGAAAATGTTGAAAAAAAAAAATAACAAAAACTAGAAAACCCTGCAAAACGTACATAATAGTTTTTATTAATAGCTTATCACATAATATTCAAAATTCCAGAGACGTTTATAACTATTTGCCCGGGACGAATAACGTTTATTGTCGCACATAAACTCTTCTATCCCGAAATGTTTTCGACAAGCATAATACACTTTTGAAGTAGGCGACTATTCGAAAATTATACCTACATACAATTTTTTTTTTTTCGTGAAATATAATCAAACGCTGCAGTTTACTGCCCGGTAAAAAAAAATAGTAATAACAAAAGATATTTTCTGCGCGTGTTTGGAAATATGTGGGAAATATATTGTATAAGTCGAGAGGATTGCAAAATTATAATAATCAACCCTCACGACCGGAAATTGTTTTCCGGTTATATTACGTACAATACGCCACTGCGCATAAAACCACGTTTAAATAATACACTTAAATCGATGTATTATTATTTTTAAATGCATATTAACGTATACATTTAGGTTTTTTTTTTTTTCCCCCCAGCAATATTTTTATATCGTTTTAAATTAAGAATTTTCTCATTTCGTTCCGTAACGCGGACTGCTATATCATTTTTTTAAACGAATACCCTAAAATTTAAAACAACCGTAGGAGACCGTCATAAACTATAACGGTATTATAATATTTGAAAATCGATTCGCCCGGGTTAGGTTAGGATTTTTTTAATGGGTGGTTTGAACTGGATCGGTCTATCATCTGTTATATAATGATAACGAAGTTGTTAGATAATTCACATTAAATAAAAAGATAAATTGTTTTGATTGCACCTTATCATGTCGAAAATTCTATTTTTATTTTTAAGTAGTACGTAGGTTTGTCATTTTTTTTTTTTTTTTTTTTAGCTCGCGGGACACAATTTTTTTAAATTTATCCACGCAATAATTTTTCCCCGGCATATGAATTAGCCACTGGTAGTAACCATTAAAAAAGGGTAGCAAATTATTTTGACGCTACGTGCCGAAAATTATAAATAAAAATTTTTTTTTTTTTTTTCGAGCGCGCCATTAAATTATGAAAAATATTATATTTAATATTGTGGGAAAAATTGATTGTAATTTTATTGTATAATTAATGTATTAATATAAGAAAAAAGTTAGTTTAGATACATAACATATGAACATTACTTTGGTAATTATTTATTTTTTCTATGTGATTTTTTTTTTTAATACTTGATGCCAATTCGTTAATATTTGGTTTATAATAAGAAAGGTTTAATAAAGTACATGCGGCACTGCATTCATCAGTTAGTCGGTTTCTCAAATCAGATTTTATAACATTAATTTCTGAAAATAATGACTCGCGTCAATAAGTTGAAGAAAAAATAGACAAAATAGCCAATGCTCCTACGATTAAAGTAGAATAATCTTGTGGCATTGCATTCCACACTTTTAAAATCCTGTTCTCTGTGTTTACGATCAATCTGCTTATTGCTCCCACCACGCTGAATTTTTTCCAATACATTTCTCAGTATAACGGATTTTTCTTTCCATATGGTACTCGACTGAAAATCAACAAGCCGCATTTCAAAATCATCTAAATGCAACCATCCAAACACTTTTAAATTGAGTTTTTCGAATGACAATGTGTCTGGATAAATAATAATTTTCGTGGTTTCTTCAAATTGTTTGGACTGAGTAGAACGCGTAGTGAACCCGTTCATAGGTGTCTCAATAATACTTGAAAATCCTTGGATAATATGTTCAATATCAGGTGGTTTATCGACAATTTCCAAGTCGGAAATAAACTTTTCAAGATTAGGAAAATATTTGAAATTGTTGTATATTATGTGTCACGATTCCTAATTTTACCGGATCATATCAAACATACGATGTAGTTTAATAATGTTCAATTGGTATCAAAACGAATTGGGTGAAATGTTGAAATAAAAGAAAATTCGTCGTCACCGCGGTGTTTATAATATCTCTCTGCGCTGTAAAAAGCTCGTTTGCACACACACACACACAGTGGATAATGGACCTCTGGTTTTCCGTGCGAGAATTCCCATTCTCAGGTATCGCATAGCAACTTAAATATGCACGTGCAGACGGCACTGTTGCCGCGTTGTCCGAGTATTACGGAGTCCACGTGAACGGTTTGGTCAGGTTAGGTTAGGTTAACCCGAAAACGCGACCGAAAAGTAGTGGGAAATGCGCGGGCGAACGACAAAAAACCGATAGCGCGGCGCCGGCGATAACGACGAAATAATGACGAAACAATTACGGCGACGGCGCGGACTAATCATTCGCGATTACCAGTCGCTAATCCCGGGACGAAAACGCACGGGCCCCCCCCCCCCCCGCCCCGCATTATAACGTTATAATTGAATAAATTACACGGGGCAGTTGCATAGGTGAGCGCGTAACATGCGCGCGTAATAAAATTGACTTGTCGTTTACCGGTGGTCGATATCCCGGCGCCGACTCCCGCCGTCTGTATCGTCCGTCCGGCATTAGAGAGCCGTAGTCATTCGGGAATATTATCGTTGTTTATTATCGTCGTGCCCGGCCTGCCCCGGAGTCATTGCGAATATTATAATCCTCGACTTACTAACCGCCGCACGCCGTTATTAGAGTTATACCGGTAAATGCCCACATTACGGATATTATTGCGCAATAATAATAATAATAATAATAATAATAATTATGCGTTACAAAACGGTCGGCCGGACCGCAAATTCGCATTTCCTATACATAAATACGCCTCGGCAAAAAAATTATAATACACGAAACGCCACACAACCGCCGCCAGTGTATTCCGCGTAATTTTATTTTATATTTTTTTTTCAAAATATTTTATTTACGGCATATTTAAAACAGAATATATACCGCCAAAAGACGCACGGAACTTCAGCCATCACCGTGTTTCAGAGGTACTCCCATGATTGTAACCGTCAAAATAACAAACAAAAATGTTTAACGTTTATGCAGTGTGTAATTTATTCCGTTATTTTTGAATCGGACTTATCTACAGCAATTGCGGCATTTCATTGTTTTACACCTAACCGTATAATATAGATCGAAAGCTTTTTGACTAGCAAATATCGTGCGTTTCAATACGTAACATCCCCGGCCCCCTGTCCGTGTTTTCGTGTAAGGACGAATTGCAAAGATCGCTGGTCTCCTTGCCAACAGGCCACTCTTATGGATAGAACGTATTACAATATTCTACACGCCGATATTAGAAGTATACCGGTAAATGCCCATTACGGATATTATTGCGTAATAATAATAATAATTATGCGTTACAAAACGATCGGCCGGACCGCAAATTCGCATTTCCTATACATAAATACGCCTCGGCAAAAAAATTATAATACACGAAACGCCACACAACCGCCGGCATTCCCGCCGCCAGTGTATTCCGCGTAATTTTATTTTATATTTTTTTTTCAAAATATTTTATTTACGGCATATTTAAAACGGAACATATACCGCCAAAAGACGCACGGAACTTCAGCCTCGCCTATATCACCGTGTTTCAGAGGTACTCCCAGGATTGTAACCGTCAAAATAACAAACAAAAATGTTTAACGTTTATGCAGTGTGTAATTTATTCCGTTATTTTTGAATCGGACTTATCTACAGCAATTGCGGCATTTCATTGTTTTACACCTAACCGTATAATATAGATCGAAAGCTTTTTGACTAGCAAATATCGTGCGTTTCAATACGTAACATCCCCGGCCCCCTGTCCGTGTTTTCGTGTAAGGACGAATTGCAAAGATCGCTGGTCTCCTTGCCAACAGGCCACTCTTATGGATAGAACGTATTACAATATTCTAACGGTCGAGTATTACCGTGCTTAACCGTGTCTGACGTATGTATTTACCGGAGGAATCGATAACATTTGACGGCGCGATGGTAAAAAATGACTTTGCAGTTATATATATATTGTAACGACAAATAACAATTTGAACTTATAACGAGACAATTTTTTAACGATACCGCGCGATTATGTTTACGTTTAATGCGGGTCGCATAGTTTTCGAGGTATTTTTTTCTGTTCGGTTTAGTTAGATTAAGTTCTGGTTAATCTGAATTAGTCCTAAAATGTCAACTGTTTAAAATCGAATATTTTATTATGTACGTGAAATATAGTCACATTGTCGATTTCATAAAAAAAAAAAAAAAAAAAAGTATTATTAATTTCGACTATATGCAATACCGTCAATTTCACTTAAATTACAACAACAGTAATAATTATAACGGTATTACTCCGAGAAATAATAAAACAAAAATAATGTAATAATTCTTCTGCTTTATGGTAATTATTTCAATTCTTTTTTTCTGAGCAATACCGGTTTGTTGAACAACCTGCCTTACTATATAGTTAATAATAACAATAAAAAATACAACACAATAATGCAGTAAAATGTTTAATACAAATAAATAAAAAAAAATACAAAAAAAAAAAAAAAATAATACCGGGAAAAATGGAAATGTCTTATTGTGCGGCCAAGACCTTTAATGTGAATTATGGGGTATTGAAATGCAAATATATTTTCTGAACGTTATTAAGTATAATACAATAGAAGTTTAATGCTAACGAAAAAATACAAATAAAAATCGAATTTATAATTTAAACGTACCGTAAAGTGAGTGTTAAAACGAGTTGAATGTTTAGTTATTTATTTATTTTTATTTTTTTTTTTTTTTTTGTAAATACATTTACTAATATAATTATTAATTTAATTTTATGACGAACCGTAGGAAAAAAAAAAATAATAACTGTATACGAACACTCAAAATAAAATCCAGACCGTCACTACACACACTTTGAACGGGACACCGCTGTGGGTCGGCAACTGATGTAGGTGGGAAGTTGGGAACATAAGATATATATGATAGTTTTAACTTATTAACGTCGCACACGAAAAATTGGAATTCGATTAAACGTGATTAAATTGAAAATTGTATTAATTTTTACCATGCAAAATCAAAACGACTGTTCGTGTTTTTAACGAATTTTAATATACATTCGATCTTTACGCATAAATAAAAATAAATTGCAACATTTTTATAAATAAAAAATAAAAACTAGAACATTTAAAACAGTTATAAATTACTCAATAAGAATTAGCCAGAGTATTTTTTTTTTTTTTTTTTTTTTAATTGTACAACGTCTAGAAATTGTTTATATACGTAATCACTGAATATGTTATGTCTCTACGATTATTTTCCCCTTTTTCCCGACGTTTATTTTAGTTGTCCCCGTGTTTAAGAAAACTCTAAGAAAAGTCGAAAAATTACCCGAGTAAACCAGTTAAATAAAATGTTCTACCACAAACCGCTCTTGATATTGATTGTTTTGAGCAAAATATTTCTAGTCGAAAAATTGTTTCCAGAAACAAAATATATTAAACAAGCACACGCTATTTGAAAACAAAAAATACGCGTGGTAGTAAAACCAATACATTCCTCGCTTAGTTCAGAACTTATAGAAGAATATAATTCTCTAAGTTTTCTAATATAACGTTCATCATCGAAAATCATAAACAATATATTATGATTTGCCCTCTTAATTGCGTCTATATTTGTAGTATACTTACTCAGTTGCTTGCATTTTGTACATGTCCTAATTTATAATTTATTTTATTCATTTACAATTGGAACAGTAGCGCGCCCGGGAATTTTCAATGCGAGATGATGTAGTAAATAATAATTACGAATGAGTCTTAGAATTTTCTTCTACCAGAGCTAACCCGACAATTGGGATGTAATAGTGGAAATTCGAAAAAAAAAAAGCCAACTTTTATTGGCAAGCATTTCCTAGAGACATGGCTGAAATATAATATAAGGTTTCAAGATTACACGAATAAATAAATAAATAAACTCGTAATTATCGTATTTTTTAATCCAATGGACGCCGAGCGGTTCGACCCCCCACATCAAGTTGTTTCCGTTCGTACACTACTCACTGGATCGGGCAGACGTAACTGAAATGCGGAAAAATGGGCCTATTTCTAAGCCCGAAAATAATATATGTATTTATTAGTCGTATTTTATGGTTAATTCGTCAGACGTTAGAAACTAAATTAATATTTGCATGATGGAAACGACGAATTGTTATAGTTGTCATTATAAACGTATCACATAGGTACTTAGATTATTTCGTCGGGCCCGTCTCGGAAATAAAACGACTTGCCTACCTACCATTCAATCGTGAAATTGAATATTTTATATATAATATCATTAAAACAGATGGCATTAACATCTCTATCCCGCGAAGCCGTTTTGACAATCTTATTTCGGGAATAACCTGCGGAATGTACGCGCGATTTCGAAGTCGAATAATAATTCTCATTTCACAGTTAAATCGTCAAATCCTCGACGAGACAGTCATTAATAATTTCCTACGGAGTTTAATAGTACTATAGGTATTGTTTTGTTTCAATTTAATACATTATACAATATTCAAAACTCGTTTAGAAATTAATTAACACGATAATAAAATTATTAATGTAAAGCCTACCGGTTTTTAACAATGCACTGCATTTTTAATACGCTTCCCGTGCCATTATACTTTTTTGAATGCTACGAATTCAAATTAACAATACCGATTGCCACCTTGCGCAATTGTTTGAAGATCAATCAACTCAAAAATGTATCTGTTGTCTTGCTGTTAATTATTATTATCGTTATAACCACGTCGGGGGGAATAAAAACACGCGATATTTCAAATCCATTGATATCCGTCATGGGTAAATATTATATTATGCATGTCATCTGGAAACTAAAAGCAATATTATTCAGTCGGCTTTATATTCCGAAAGTCCGACGACGACCGACAGTAGGATGGTAGGAACATAGGGGGAATTTCGCTGGTATTTAATTCATTAACCATTGTTAACGAAAAACGATTCTGAGCAAAGTTCGGTTGATCATATTTTGAAATGATTTATATGTTTATCATCAAAATATAAAAAGAATATGTTTGATATTTTTATTTGGCCGTAAGAAAAACGTATAATGCACATTGTGTGAAATTTCGGAACATTTTTGCGAAGTTAAACAAATTTAATCCACATAAAACCATGTAAAAACTGAGAAAGAAAAAAAACTAGACAATTTCAAATTGCTATAAGCTCGAACAATTTACCACGTCTAGAAATGGGTAATATAAGTATTCGGTAAAATATTTCAAATCATTACGATAATTTTTAGCTGCAACTAAAAAAAAAAAAAAAACAAAGGCTGTTGCGTGAAATATTCCTGATTTTTCCCCATTATTAAGAAAGTTACAGATAAATCAAAAACCAATGTACACAATGGACCAACATGATGTTACAAAATTCAACAAATAGGCTCTTTTGTCGTTATTCAATTGGAGCAAGATTTTTTGGTAGAAATGCGGTCGACCAACGGAACAAACAAATTTCAAAAATACTATGCTTAATTATTATTTTTTTTCGAAATTATATTTTGTCCACCGGGTATTTTTTTCTCCCAGATATTTTGATAACGTGGATATTTTTTTCCCGGGATTCACTTTCGGACGGTATTAATTCGTTTCGCCCGAAACCTGTACGGTTTGACCTAACTGATCGACACAAGAACTCGTACAGACCGAGAAGTGTTCTGATCCTCGTCTCGCGACCGATCGCTCAGAAAACGGTAATCATTTTTCGTCTACACACCGTTTAGTTTATAATTCCAACTCGAACGCGTGATTATTCTCGCGGGTTTTTACATTTTTATAATGAATACACCTGCGAAGCAGTGCCGTGTCCACTAACTTACAGGTAACCTGTGAAACCCGAGTAACAATCGCGAAATCTTCTCATTTCCTATTCCAGGACAGTGTGCGCGTTAAAACCGGATTCAAAAAAGTGCACATTTTTATTCGATAGATTAAGTGTTTCCTCGCGACATGGATCAAATATACTCTAAAAATACATTTTAAAGATTTAATCACTAAATAAATGACTTGTCCGTTTTGTATTTTATTGTCAATTTGAAGGGGGGGGGGATGGAGGTAATACACCTGACCTACCGCCGTGGTACGCCACTGACGATGATCAGTAAGTATATCGAGTAGGCGGCGCTGTGAAGGTGACTGAAGAAACGGAAAAGCCGGAATAAGGCCGTACTACCACTGGGGCAACGCGATTGAAAAAACAAAAAAAAAAAATAATAGTATTGCTTAGTGGTAAAATATCGTACGGACCCGACCTCGTGAGTTGTGTACACCATAGGCGATGTTTCGGCTCAGCGGCAAACATGTCGTCCTCCGAAGACGGCGTATTGTAATTGTATCCTGTTGGTATTATCGAAACCGTAAACACAAGAAAATCACGAGGTATTGGGATACATCCTGTAGTACAGAATAATGTCAATTGCCGCTAATGAGTTAATGCGAGATAACGTCGAATTCCACGGTGTCATTCTACCGTGTGCGTCGAAAGAAAATTTAGTGAACATATTTGTAGACAAACTGGGACCAGCTATTGAAAAACACGACACACATTTCCGTCATTTCCGAGTAGGTTCGTGGTTAAAACGGACACTACTTCGGTTTTTCACCGTTGTTACTATTGTTTTATAAAATACAAAATAAAATTCACGCGGTCGACGAGGCGATGTCAATGGCAACATTTATCAAGCGACTAACAGCATCGGTCGCGATGTGATGCTTTCGTGTCGCGTCAGTGTTCCCGCTGAACCCGGGAAGTCCCCGCGATATATCAATCCGCGTTTTATGAAACAAGGCGATATTTATTTAAAATTACGTGGCCCTAGTGGGAGACGGCCTATGTGCAAATATTTGCAATGAAATGCATATTTTATTAGTTAAATAACCAACGGGAAAATAATAATTTAACTGTCAAAATCGCCATGGAAAATAAACGTGACAGAATGTTTGAAACCCGATTTGTTTGTTTTTTTTTTTTTGTAATTTTAAATATTATTATTATCATTATATTGACGAAAAATTTAAAAAAAAAACTAAACCGGTTTTTAAGGATTCCGAAATGTCATTTGTATTGCGTTATTAATGTACAGGGTTAAGCATATTTTCGAACTTACTATTATTCGTCTATTATTATTTTTTTTTTTATTAATAATTCCGTTCGTTTCACAGTCGACCAGCCAGACGCTGCGTCTAGGTGCGTGAGATATTTTACAATATTTGTACGTTTATCGAAGAAAATAAAAAAAATAAAAATGTAAAGGAAAATAAAACAGTTGAGAATAAACGTACGTCTCGAGGATAAGACGCGATAAACAAACGGGGAAAATCGGTACTCCCGTGAAAAAATAAATAAATATATATATACGAATAGAGGGCACAATCGAATATTCAAATTTGAACTCCCACACAGTGGTATTATTGTAATATTATTATCATAATACCGTAGCGATGTTTTTATGTATTGCCAAAGAAATTCTTAATCCTGAGCAAATATTATCACCTGGAGCGTGTCTTTATTTAAAAAAAAAAAAAAAAAACTTATATTATTATATTACGTAATACAAAAAATCAAAAATTGTTCGATAAAATCGTGTACTGTATAGTTTTTTTTTTTTTTTTTTCCTTCGGTCTCGTATAATTTTATGGTAATCGATCTATGGCAGCAGTGTTCGTTAAAATTTTCACGGCGAATATTATTATAAATATTATGGTAAAACGTTTCGTTTTATTCGTATTTGATTCGCATGTTTGAATTTTCATTTATTAATATTTTTTTTTTTTTTTTTTTGTATCATGTAGAATGATTACGATTTTAAACATTCATAATATAATCATTATCTCAAAACAGTAGAATTAGAAATTTCTTTGCGCACTTAAATAAAAACGCTCGTAATATTTTCAATTAAACTCGGCGTATAGTTTTGATTACTTTTTCAACAAAAAAAAATATATATATTTAAAAATACATTTATAAAGGTACAAGTATATAAAAATATACATGTATATATCCGCAGGTTTATAAAATTTAACAAAAGTTATTTGTTTTTTTTGTATATATATATATAATAACGCGCAGTATCATGGAATAATTTTTTTTTTATAATTATTGAGATTATCTGAATGATTTTTTTACCACGGATAAACCGTGGCAATTATTTGTTTTGTACTAATCGTAATAGCATTTTTTCGACACGTTTTGATATAATTTTATTCAAACGATTCGTACGATTACTATCGGTTCTCGGGGGGTTTTTTTTTTTTTTTGTTAACGTTACATTTTACAATTCTGTCGGTTTTGAAATTATACGTACCTACCTATAATATGTAATAAAGGTTTTTGCGTCTATTTATCGGTAACAGTAAAAAAAAAAAAAACAAAAATACTCAATACTATCTCGTGGTATACACAATTCTATTTTACATATTTCGAGATTTTGTGTAGGGTATATTTTTTAGATTACGTATACGTTCCTTGTTTTTTTTTTTTTCTCGCGGACATAATAATGGTTAGGCAATAACAAAATAATAACAATAAATCTTCGGCTTCGCGTTACATTTTGTCGCGATAAAAAATCGTCAGAAAAAACTCTTTTGTACTGCGTACCCGAACCAGTGGACGATTTAGAATTTGATTATAGGACGATGGGTGAAAGGAGGGATATAAAAAATTGTGCGTACATATATGTTGTAATTGATATGGGGACGATGGAAGTTTTGCTATTGTTCTGTGGCAAAGTACTGAAGTGAGGTTAAACTACTTCTTTTTTTTTTAAGTATTACGCGTTCATAATAATCGTCTTGGTTATCATTCAGAAACGTAATCATTACGCACCCGATTATTCCGATAAATATTTGTAAATTGTTAACAGGTTATAATTTTTTTTTTTTTAATTTTGTCTTCGGAAACGGTAACTTTGTTTTGTCTATTAGCTCGCCGGATCACCATCCGTGTACGATCCCCTCCGCCCGTAGATCCGCCACTAATCCTTAGGCGTTTATTTTTTAATAATAATAATAGTTGTACTACTATAATGAAAATTATGTTGTCATTTTTTTTTTTTTTTTCAACCAATAAAACATATTTCCAAGAGGAATAGTCCCGGGCGATGATTTATTAACATTTTTACGTTTCGCGGCCAAACGAAGTTATTACTTTGTCAACATTGATTGTCTTCTTGTAAACTATAGCGATCATATTCGTTTCTCATTACATTGCTGATGATTCACTCCGATACAATAAAAATAATTGTATTTTAATTTAATACGAAAAAAATAGTTCAGCGATAATCTAAACCGTGAAAAATCGTAAAATACATTAAAAAAAAAATCGCGTTGCTCGCGTACCGGAAACGTTTTTTCGTTTATATCACGGAGTAAAAAGATCGCGTGGTATCGTTAAATACCTGTATAAATAAACTATTAGAGATACGGCCGCGGGGGAAAAAAAATAAAAAGTAGAAAAAATATATATTTCGGTCGGCCCTGCCCTAAATAACGTAATCGTTTATCTGCCGCGAACTATTACTATTACCGGTACGCCCGTAATACGATCGAATGAAATAATAATAATAATAATACGACTTTGGAAATGACGTTATGCAAATGTACACCGGAGCACGCGAATTGCATTATACGTATAGGTACATCATAATAACGTACACGGTATATACGTGCCGTTATACGGTACAAGTATACACGTAAAAAAATAACACAACGATTTTTCGTCGGAATGGAAATGCTTTATAATAATATTACGTGTCGCGCGTGCCCTTTAGCTGCGAGTCCGGGTAATAAAGATCGAATAAAAAACGGCCACGTATCTGCTGGGACCTTGTCCGCATCGGAGAGATGAGTAGGTTCGGCGGCGATTCATTTCTTATTTTTTTATTTTTTTTATTTTTTTTTTTTTATGAAACGGTCCACAACAATATAGCAGTGCCGACGTTGCCCCGTAATAATTGTGTACAGGTAGGCTTGGGTATTTCGACCTGTCGAAAACCTTTATCGACCGGATATCTCGACGAAAACCGAACAGAATCGTTTTGTATTGCGTTCACGCGTTTTACCGGAATTTACAAAAATAT
Source organism: Tuberolachnus salignus (assembly GCA_956483605.1). Classification (NCBI taxonomy): domain Eukaryota; kingdom Metazoa; phylum Arthropoda; class Insecta; order Hemiptera; family Aphididae; genus Tuberolachnus; species Tuberolachnus salignus. The sequence goes on from OY101438.1 coordinate 20,822,411, forward strand.
TAAAATCGCCGGCAAACGGCAAAAACGGCGAATACATTGTCAGTCGTCAATCACAACCGATTGGTTTTTGTCATCAGTGGATATAAACACCTCGGACAAATTCGAATGCTCGTCCGGTTCATACGCTAACGCATTGGCTGAAAAGTCCCGGGCCTAAAAAAGAATACACTTTTTCATTAATTAAATGTATTCATCAACATTAATCTCCGCTCTAACATTTCAATACCATTCGTGTAGAATGATTTATCTTTTGCTTCAAAATAGGACTCAGTTTCACTGATAACCTCTTCGTTCCAGCGAAATTTCTTACCGGTGAGCATTTTTGAGATCTGCGAATAGCCAGTAGTCGCTGGGAGCCAAATCTCGAGATTACGGTGGATGCGGAAGCAATTCGATCTTTAAATCGTGTAGTTTTGCCATTGCATATGACTCTTGTACCAAATTCAGACTAAAATTAATAAATATAAAATTCTGTTAGAATCGTTAGATAGTGTTTTTATTGCCGTCGGTTTCATTATCATTACAGTTGTTATTTGGTAAAGATTGGCACGGTGGCGGTGATTTTTTTTTATTTGTAGCCAAAAATAGTCACGGTGTGTTTCGACGACGACGATAACAACAGTTAAAGCTACTAGAACTTCAAGTGGACGAAGGACTAAAAGCACTCAAACGAATTGGTGGTCTACCATAGAATTTTGGAAAAATGTTCCAGAAGAAAAAATGAGACTTATTTTTCAATCTTTGGTACTACTTAATATGTGTGCGAATCATTGTACTCAACGTTTAAATTCATTAAATCCAAATATCGGTCTGACCTAACTGATGAATATTTAAGTTAACTTGTGCGAACTGCGCTTACTTTAAATTACTTTAAATACTCTAAATTATCAACCAGATTTAGAAAAAAAAAACTTACAGAAAAATAAACACTCGAAAAAGCACATCTCATAAGTAAAACAACAATAATGTTAATAATAATGTCAATAAATAATAATGTATTGTGTAGTGTAAAAAATAAATGTCTCTTCGTTTGATTTAAAATGAAAAATGTGTCTTCATTTTATAAACATCGCTTTACAATGTGACTCGCCTCGAATGAGCTTTATAAATTTGCGGCACCCGAAGTTCAGGTAAATGGCCAACCCTGTACTATATTATATTATTTTAAAAAAATTAAGTTTTACGACGTGATTCTTCTCACTTCTTCTTCTCTCTTCTTCTTCTTCTTCTTCTTCTTCTTCATCTTCTTCTTCTTCTTCTTCTTCTTCTTCTTTTTCGGCTTCGGCTCCGAACACCTAGCCTAAATACACCGGTAAATATAGAACTTGCAACCTATCGCGGTTCTTCCTCGATCGCCCGGTTTAACTATAGACCCGTGTGATTACAGGCAGTGCATAGTGTACACCCGCATCGGTCGTACTTAAGCGATCACTCTGACTACGAGAGTTCTAAATTTTCAACTGAATTTCATCAGTTCATCGATGAGTGATTCTCATCGTAAATCATTATTTCCGAAGGAATTTCACCTACAAAACGAACTATGAAAATATCCGGAGATTATCCTGTAGTCACTTCGATAACCGCAAAATGTATAATTGTTATAATGTGTGCAACTTCTCTAACATACAACGGCAGTACAAATGAATACGTTCAAACGAACACTTTATATAACACGCTGTAAAATAGAGTAAACGCGAGATTATCAATCTAATATACCTACCGAACACCGAGAATGCGTGCGTGTATTAACATACTCCCGAGTAATAATTTTGTTCATAAATATTTCACAATACTCGCCATGATTATACAATCCATATACATGATTTACATTTTATATTTTAGGCGGAATTGGAACTTAACGATAAACTTTTTTTTTTTTTTTATCGTAGTGAGGACGTATAGGTGTATAGGTACTCGAAAACTTTTTTACATCGCAATTTTATAGACAATGAATTAGATGGAGAACACGGATTTTATGGATACATCGTATACATTATGCTACCGTTAAGCGGTTAATTTTGTTTCTCGTCGAAAATACGGGCGTTTGTCCAAAAGTATTAAAAAATAACAGCATAAGCATACACTCATATATAATTATTGTGGGTTGCAATTTGAATTTCGTGAATTAAATCAATTTTAATCATTAAATGGGTATATGGACCTCTCCTCGCCAGAAAATCATAGAAATGCAGACAAATATAATAAATGATTTTTAAAAAAAAAAAAGGTCAAATTATTTCGCACCGTGTGTCCATAGTAACAGCATGGTTCAGCATGTATAGGATAATTTAATTCGTATCTGTATACAACGATAAACCACTGCAAACATAAAACGTTTCTCAAAAAAGTTTGGTCGAACGTGTTTAAATTTATTTAAAATTGATAATTGTATTAATTTGTAAATACGAAATAAATTAAAATTGTTTGTGTTTTAAACAAATTTGAACGTAAACATAAGTTTAATCAGTTATTAATAATTCAAAAAAGCCAGAATATTTTTAAAATTGTAAAATGTCTAGAAAGCGTGTATATATATATATATAAAATGTATTCGATGAAATTTTCAAATATATACGATTATTTTTTTTACTGAATTACAGAAAAAAAGAAAAAAATCGAAAACAAACAAAATACAATTAATAAGTTCGTTGTTGTAGTATAATTTTAACTTTGTACTAAGAAATCTTTATGTCTTGTAAAATAAACGAAAAATAAAAAAATAAGCATTTTCTACAAACACAAAGTCTTAAATCATAATACGTATGTGATAAAATAGCCGACGCTATGCGGCTGATTAAAATTATAATTTGCGGTTTAAAAATAATTCGTGAGAGGATTTTTTTTTGTTACCAGCGAACAGCGACATGCGTATTTAACTGATGCAAATCCTTTTATGAATCCGTTAAGCACGTAGTCAACGATCCCGGGTAGACGGAGATAGCGATCGTAAACCATGTCATGCACAGAAGATACTAATATTATGGATATAACAACGTTTTTTAAACCTGCAATGACTCTCGACCGATACCGGGTTAAGGTGACAAAATTGTCCGACTCACAGCAAAAACAATATCGAAAATACCGGGCACAAACAAATGAAAAAGATACAAATTAAATTAATATTTACATTTAACATAAACGTTTGACATTAACCTAATTGACTAACTAGTTCGTTTTGAACAATATCACGTTAATTTAATTTTCTTTTAATTTGAAGTTTTATCGAAGTTTTTTCTTTTTATCGACAAAGTACGCGCAGTGTCGATTTGCAAATAAATATAATTTTGAACGGATTTGTATAATATGACGTGTGCTCGTATAAAATCCAGTCATTCGTATTTTAACTGTGTTCAAGTAATTTAACTCGTTAACTTTACCTTCATTACCTTAATCCGGTCTTGAAAAATAACTTTCCAGCTTAACTAGTTGAGGAAATAATAGAATTCCCGAAACAATAGCTTAGTTATTTATTTGATTACATCATTTATAATTTAACTAGGTTATTGTGTTCAAATGTAAAAGGCACTATTACTGGTTCGCGTGGGTCGTTTAGTAGGCCGTATTAGAAGGGACAGGCCAAGGGCGAAGGCGTACGCGAAATAAACGGACACGGACAGGGACAGTTACAGAGGATTTAAAGGGGGAGGAATCGGAGTCGAGTGCCCGGCAACAAACCGATTGGACGATTAAAGACGATTAAAGGAAGATAGATAGAATAATAAAAATAATATAAACACAATTTGACGGTGTAAGAGTCGCAGGGACTTATCGCGGACGGGCAAGAACTCGGCGGGTTTTCCGACACAGAGTTCCCGTTGTCGACGGCGGCCGGGGGGGACGGTGCGAGTGAAATTTCGCCGTTTTAAGCACGCGTATTTATTTATTTATTTATTTTTTTTTTGTTTTATTTGATCGGCATTTGATTCGGTTCCCTCCGGGCCGCGTATATTTTAATACGACAACCGTACGCCGGTGCTCGAACGCACGGAAAATTAATTCTACTGGTAATATTAATGGAGACGACGCACGAGGTTCGCCGCGGTCTCGAATAAGCGAACACGATTGGGGAGGAACCGAGCGCGCGGGTATACTGCGGGCGACCGACTTATTATTATATTATAATACTCCGCGCGGATTGGGCGACGAACGGTCGGATATAAACGGGACGGGTTATTATAGTCGTTATAAAACTTTATTTTTTTCTCTCTCTCTCTCTCTCTCTCTCACCCCGTTATTGTACCGAAACGGTTACACGTTTCATTTAGGTGGTACTTTTTTTTTTTCTCTTCCAATTTTTTCTTCTTTTTTTCTCCGCTGTTTTTTCCCCCTAGGTTCTCTTTTATTAAAACCACTAATTCGCGTTATTACGCCCGTATACGCCGTCGCCGCGCACAGACGATGCAAATCGCGCGCGTTATTTGTTTTACCGTCATCGCGTTCGTTATTGTCCACCGTCGGTAATGTGTAATACTGTCCATATATATATATATATATATATATATATATCTCATATCACAGCAATAATACAAAAAAAAAATAATAATAATAATAATAAACAACATACAGGGTGCGGCAGAGCCGACTGACGAGTTTAATGTGGTCATTATCCTGTGATAAGACAAGAGCGGGCCCCTTAACAAGTGGTATATTTTGAATTGTACGGTAATGCAGTTTTTGTTCGTGATCATGGTCTGGACAGGTGTAGATCGCGGTTTCGTCGTGCGTGCGTATTACGAAAATAATCATTCTGTGATGGCTACACAAAGGACTTTTCGCATACACTTCAGGGGCATTCCACGTGCTGAATCTGTTCCTTCTGCTAACACTATCGAATTGTGGATACGGCATTTGGAAGAAACTGCAAGTACCCTGAGTAGACTTGGACACGGAGCACCCAGAACGGTAAGAACCCCCGAAAATATGCAGTTGGCTAAAGAGTCAATTGAGCAGTCACCAAGACGCTCAGCCCGGAAACACGCTATAGCTTTGGCAATCTCAGACCGTTCTTTGAGGAGAATTCTTCACGAAGATTTATCATGGCTGAAGAACATGATATAGGATGATGTATGATTTGAGCAAGACGTAGCTACAGCGCACACAGCTCGAATTTCACTTGCTGTCTTGCGACAAATGTTCCCTGGGCGGTTAGTCTCTCTGAGAGGAGACATAGGCAGATCAGCACGGTCCCCAGATTTAAGCATGTGTGATTTTTTCCTCTGGGGCTGCCTTAAGAATAAGGTTTTCAGACATCGCCTACATACCATAGAAGAAATTGAACAGAAAATCACCATGGAAGTCGAAGCCATACCAGTCGAAATGTGCCGAAAATCATATGAGAGCTTCAAAGATCGTCTACAACAGTGTTGCAACATGCTGACGGCCGCCATCTTGGTGATATAATTTTCAAAAAATAATTTTTAAAAATAGGATTGAATACTGATCTAAATAAAAAAAAAAACCTTTTCTCTAAGTTTTACTGTTCAGTTTTTATAGCCCATCAAAACACCTAACAGTCGGCTCTGCCACACGCTGTACAATACTAATACAGTCGATATCGAGGTTACTATACGATACATCATTGTCGGTCACTTCTCTTGTTTCGGACGAGTCGAGAGTCACACGCATAACATATTATCACGCACGGCGAAATTAAATTAAGAACAAGCGCAACAAACCGAGGACATTGGCGCTATGAATGGAATGTTCACCTCGGAAATTCATTCACGGGACACCGCTATACTTGGGGGCGAACGTCACGTTATATCTTACACTTGCGTCCTGTTGTCATGGCGTGTGCGTGTGGGTGTATGATGTGGTCCGCGATGCATTGTGATGTTAAATAATGAATAAATAAATTAATGATTTCCTTTAAAGAAAACAACACTCGGGCCTACGCTTAATCCCGAAACTGATCGGTACGGACGAACAAGGACCGCGATCACGTGGAATTAAACCGGCTGTAGATAGCGTAAGCGCTGTATGAACGAACGCATAGTTGCATACGAGATTTTCTAAAATCCAAAAGGTCGGTATAGTTTGGGCTTCGCTGGAGGCATATTAATAAAGCGAGTTCCGATTAACAAACTATATAAATAAAAAAAATAGCCAGTATAGAAAGACCGCGTAAACGTTGGCCCGAGCAACACAATGAGGGCTTAAAAGATTTAAAAAAAAAAAAAAAAAGTTAGCAAGAATTATTGAGGACACAGAGGATCGGGAGCGGTTGATATTTATCTCGGCGAAAGTTCCGAAAGGGTTAAATGGCCTGTAATGTAAAAAACTAAAAACAATTTACAACAAATCTACCGTCTAAAATTGTTTGCGGAAATAAAATAATATTTACAGTGAAATAATTCGTTTTTGGAATAATCTGGATCCACTCCAATTGCAACATACCAATTTAAATATACAGTTTACGGATTAATTATTAATCGTTGTATAATCAGTATCATGAGATTCGTCCACAAAGTACGTTGTATATCGTAAACAAATTTTTACTGGAATCGGTTATTCTTTTTTTTTTTTTTTAGTAAATATTAAAATTATAAAAAAAAAATACATTACCCCTATAAATAATTTATTATTTAAGTTGAATTTCAACGTGAGTACAGTTTTTCGAACCGGATGATTTATTATTATTTTCCACAAATAACACAATAAAAAACGTAGCCTTTAATAGCGGTGTAGGGAACTCCAATCGAAATGCTATTTTTTGTCCCGTCCATAATATTACGTAGTTATTAGTTAAAGGTAACCACTTAAAAAAAAAAAATAAAATAAATAATAATTAAAAATCAATACGCGTACCGAATTTCGTCGAAATGTTTGATTATCGGATAATAGAATTTTAAAAAATAACCATCGACGCAATACCGGTTATAGATACGCGTAATAATTGTATTAATATTTTTTAAATATTCAATATTTTCAAATACACGAACAATTAGTTTTCAAATGGCAACGTTGGACAAAATCGCTGGACACGTATAATAATAATATCATACCTATCTATTTTTTTTTCTATCGTATCGATATCTATAAGTAGTTAATTTACAAAAGATAAATTTTCTTCGGGTGTGTTACTTTTTCTGCCAAAAACTGATAATGGCCGTACCCAATTCGTCGCAAAACAAAAAATACAACTTAAACAACGCCGATTTCTTATAGATACGAATAGAACACGCAACAACAACACGCGTCGATATGCGACAAAAAATATTTACTAAAAAAAAAAAATATTTATGTATATATAATTTATTTTAATTGAAGTTTTCATTCAATTATTCACGTGCCTTGAAATATGTACAGTATATCGTGCAATGGATAAAAAAAAAAAAAAAAAAAAAAAAACCCGATTAATTTGTGTAAATAATAGTAGAAAGTAATTCCACTTTTTAAATGTAAAATAAACGTTTTCTACGCAGCCTAAACGATCGGGGAAGAGCAAAAGCCACTGCGACGATATAAATCATTGCGGGATCGTCGGGAAAAGAACACAACGAAACAATAACATTGTCAACGGCGGTTTTTACAGTGTAAACAGAATGACTGAATAATAAAATAAAATTTAAAAAAAAAAAAAAAAACGAAATGAAACGAAAAAAGAAAAGAAAGAATGAAAAATTGTATTCTCAACACGATTGGTTTACACGATGACAGTTATCGTAAATTGTTATTCGGGAAAAAAAAATATGATAAACGCGTCTCCGGTGTACACTAAATCGACACTACCCACTAAATTATTATAGTGTACGGTGTTTAGATGGTACACGTTATAGATGAAAAATTATTACTCGGACGGAAACCACCGGGGTAAAGGTAGTAAAATTTATATAAAATATATAATATAGAGAACAATATTATATTATTTTATCACTACAGACCGAATACTGAAGATTTCGAGTAAATTCGATATTGGTCTTCTTCCTTTGCCCTCTCGCACCATACATTATAGCGTATCGTCGTTATTCATTTATCGATTGCAACACGTTCGAAGTAATGATAACCTCGTTCGGTTGTTTCCGTATACGACGATCAACATTTGCTTTTCAAAAAGCAACCCGAGTTTCTCGACGCGAAATTCGATAAGATAATATATATATATTTTTTTTTTTTTTTTTTGTAAACATAACGTTATAATATCGGATATACCGTTTCTCAGAAAGTATAATCATCTCTTTTTCAGCGCTCGGGCGCATTAAAACTCGTTTATAAGATCGTGTTTGACTCGGTGTATGTTTAGACAATCTGACATTGTTTACTGTTGAACAAACCATAATTATAAAAATTATCCTACGACGACGCTGTCGAAGAATTTCGCAAAGAACCGCGGGATAAGTCCACGTTCTTATATGTCACAATCGAGTTTTTTAAATTAAATATACGGTTTTTGTTTGATTTAAATATGGGTACGGGGCGGCCTTTTGAATATCAATGTCGCCGGCCCGAATCAGGCAAATCGGGCCCCCGGTTCATATATAGTTGTACCCTGTAAAAACTAAAATCGCACGGTTTGCCTAGCCGGCCGTGAAGGGTTTGGACGCGTCTACGTTATGAACAGTAGGTGTGTAAAAGGCTAAAATCTGTTTTACGTCCAAATAACATAATACAGTTTATGTACCTACCGCCGACTATAATAAACAATATAGCCTACTCCTGTATTATAGCGTTTATTCGTGTTTAGTAATTATTATTACAGATTTTATTAGTTTTGTTCGGAACAGTTATTGTAATATTTCGTCCGAGCTACAAGTTTTTACCGAAAACCAATCACGCGGTGCCGGTTTTGTCATGGTAACGGATTACACGCCCGCGTAATACAGTAAGAACAAAACCGTTACATATAATATATATATATGTAAATTTTATATTCTCCTTTTTAGTATATCTGTTGGTTTGTGTTTTTTTTTTCTTCGTTTTTCTCGACTCGCTTTCCGAACAAAAACTTCATATCGGCTTTATTGCATAGCGTTTTGGATCTAGTCGGTGAATTAGAGAACCAGAGAAATTATTTTATTTTTAAATTCCTCGTACGAGGATTCTACGTATCAAATCATACATTACATTAATGACCTAGCCATCTCTCCTGTCAACGATGTAACTAAGACCTTCTACAGACGATTTAACTTCAACCTACAAAACCATAAAAATCCTTTTATCAAAGATCTTGCGTCTATAAATATACCCGGCAACCCACAAAAAAGGTTGAAAAAGCGGTGGTGTAGGGACCTACTAGTCTAGACCAATCTAATACCCTTTGTTCTTCTTTCTGTATCTACTTTTTGTTATTCTTATTTATCTTTCCTCTTCTAATACTTCCTAACATTTTTTTTTTTTTTTAACTGTAAAAGTGGCCCAACATCGTCCATTCCTACTAAATCGTATGTAAAATAACCTCCTGAATCCAAATATGACCCCCGTTTTCCCCTATCGACCATCGTTTTTGGTAGAGGTCTCCCCCCCCCGACCTATTTTTATCACTTTTCATTTGGATAGTTGAAAAAGATTATTTTAGCCTTTATATTTTTTTATTCTTTATATTCGACCTCTTTTTCAGTTATTAGGCCTTCGAGACACGGCGCTTCAGAAAAATACTAAAACTCACATGGAATGGAAGTATGGAAATATATTTAATCCAGAATAGATAAAATGATAGAAAATATTAGTAAATTATTGCCATAAACGCTTACTAAAAACAATATTTAAAGACGGTGGTGAAGGTGGGAGAAGGAACACCGAGGGAAAAATATATTACGACCCAAATCATGATCTGAGGACATGGTTAGCGAAAAATACAAGGATCTATAAAGGAACTTTATGCTACAACAGGACGGTGGGGACCTACAACAAACTATACAATCTATAATATGAATAATTGGAATATGAATATACGTTTCTGTGATCGTTCGTCACATACGAATAAGATATATACAAAATTGATGTTTCTTCATGTAACAAATAATGTAGTTATAAGAAACGAATCGTATGAAAAATGTATAGTCACAGTTTTAATGGGTAAATTGAAAAGTTATAATGCATTAAAAACTGCAGAAAAGTCTGATAAACCTAATAATATTAGGTTGTCTTTTCTGTGAAACGTTCTAAACGAAACTCAAGTCATTGTTTATTCGATCTAATTTAACTATTTTATATAATTATTCAATTTCAATATTCATAAGTTCGGTATACTGACATAACTATACAATTATTTTCTACATTATAATAATATTCCTCCTTAAACAATAAAAAAATAGTTTAATTTGTTGTTATTAATATATTTTAACAAAAACGACGGTGGTCTTCGTTTATAATATAATATTAAAATATGGTTGTTATACTATACTATACTTAACTCGATTATTTGAACACTTATTGCGTAGTGCTTTTTATTGCTTTGATAATAATATTTTACTTCTTTCGCACTAGACACGTCATATCATTTGGAAATGACAGTTTACTCTTTGCGCCTACTTGGACACCCGGAAATGTATTTGCAATATTATATGCGAATTGTAGACGTTGTTTTTTTTTTTAAATTAATTTTTAAAAGTTACTTTGAATTATGTTCAATCACCAAAATGCCACAAATTGCATGCGAAATGCATACAAAATAAAACACAAATCATCTAACTCTAAAACGATTATGGACCCGCACCAATATACTACTTTAAATTGTATTTCCATCGCCAGGATTCCAAAAAACGAGTATTGCGAAAGGTGACCTATTTCGAAGTTTTGAACAGTTTTGCATAAAACCGTGAAATTGAATCGGTTATTATTATTATTATTTGCGAATAATAACGGTTTAACATTATTACAACACTGTTTATTACTCGTTTTAAATTAAAACGTTTTCTACATCAGCTATTTTTGAAATGAGTTCGTTTCTGTAATATTCACAATTCAAACGAATTTCTTCAATGTAACCTGTTTTAAAAATAGGCCAATTCCAAGCTGAAATAATGATTTCACTGGTTTGCACTACAATTAAGCAATACATTGAATTAAACGCGTGTGTAAAAGAACAAATAACTCTGCGTTATATATTTCGTATATGTTATGCAGTGTACGTATTTTCATTTATTTTTCCGGGATTTTAATTTGTCTTTTTCGGAACAAAATATAGACGTGCCTACGTAATCTGAAAAATGCAAATAAAATATGACCTGTACTCGTATGTATATTATTTATTGCAAGTCTGGTCCAGATTTATGAACAACGTCATTAGTATACAATACACTACGACGACGACGACTGTATATTACCGATTTATAGTGAAAATGACGAAAAAATAAAATCTAAAACAACACGATACGATGTAATAGGGGTACGGGCCGATGGTGAGGGATCGTCGACTACACCGTAGTGCACTTACAGCGTTTATTATGATTATTGCGGTGAAAAAGAAGGTCCCGGAAATTTGTGTTCTGACACGACGACGGCATAAAAGATCGTACGCTCGGACAATTATTACATATTGTCGAATAAACGGTATTTTATATTTGTTACGGCGCAACGGCGTAAACGTCATAAAAAAAAAACTATAAAACTAATACCTATAATATGAAACAGTCATACCCCGAGTGATTGGAACGGGCCTACTTGACCGTAGGTTATGTCAAAAGAAGCGGGCCTTACCGTTGGTTGGGTCACGCGCGCGCGCAGGCCCAGTGTCAATTCCGTCCTAATAGAGCGTAATTAAAAACTTAAATATAAAACGTGCGACTACACGTGTATAATGGCACAGCTACCCCGGTATAAAACAAATTGCACCACCAACACACTTTTCCGTCAAATAGAATATTAAAATGTTCCTTTATTGCACGGAAAACCATATAAAATACAACTCAACGAGCACCGTCGTTTACATATTTGCCCATAAATATTTAAATTGATATCCAGAAGTAATAATCTTAATTACTTGAACAGTAATAATCTTCGTTGTTTACGTCATAGCGAACATACACCGTATATACAAGTCCAAAGATTAATTATTAAAAGCGCAGTGATAAATCACAGGACCGTCAGTTTTAATGGTACGCGTAATCAGAAAATCAGAATATACGAATTTAATATATTATTATGTCGCTATGTGGCGCATATTAAAAACCGAAAACATTGAACGATGTTTGGTCAAAACGAATAGTGGGTCGTGTTCGATACGAAATACCAGCTTCTATTCCGCTCCTATTGGGATATGTTTTAAATTATATATATATATATATATATATATATATATATATATATATATATATATATATATATATATATAAATACCGATGTATGAAAAACAATGTTGTTTAAGAAAAAAAAAAAATACCGTAAATTATCTGCGGTCCGACGTATGCCGACGAACTAGAATAGGAGAGGCAAAACAACGAGATCGTCCGAGATCTGGCGATAGTACCGAAGATGATAAACTGTAATTCTATGAACGCCCAGAGAAACCGACGATGGTCGGCGAATTTAATAGTCGGCCGTTGAGTGGACACCGACCAAACAGAGACCTTATTTGTTAATTTATTATTTATAGACCCACAAAGAAGCGACGGACGAAGTGAAACGGGACACGAGAAAATTAGGCGTAAACGCGTAACTAGCGAGCGAGATAAAACGACCGCGAGAAGTGATTGGTGGTGATAGGCAGTGTCGGCGATGGCGTCGAAAACTCTCGAAGAGTCGCCATGCCAGGAATAGGGATATGAAGATTGATTGACTCATCGGTTCCCGGCAAACGATAAAAAATAATCAATTATTTACAATTTAGCATCACGCTTTTATAATTCGGTACTCGGCAAACAAAATAATCGTAATATTATCATATCGCGCGAGCATGTAAATAGATACATAGGTATCATTGTAATGATCGCGCGTTCGAATCTTGTGGTGAACAAACACCATCGATGTTTTTCCATTGATGTGTTTTTAGTCTTTGATATATCGAAGAAAACATCGAGGTTTCAAAATGTTTGTATTAATATTGTTTAAAATTATTTGTATAACACATTTAAATATTTGTTCTGTTCGAGCCGGGAATGGGCAAGGGCGATTTGCTTGCGCAGTTCGTATCATCTGTCCCTAGTGACAAGATTTACGTTTATTTCCTAAACCGAGATTGACTTTGAATCAACAAAAAAATCGGTCAACATATATGCATTTAAACAAACTTCTATTTTGTACAGTTCTTAGACCAGTGTTTCCCAACCTTTTTACCACCACAGACCACCCTCAATTTTACGAAAACTAGGAATACCTCTTTTGTTTGCTCATTAACAAGAATACACGAAATTTATCGAAAAATGTTAATTTTTATTATTTTACTTTACAATTCATTACTATACTTCACTAATATATAATTATACTTTACTATACTAAATAATTTACTTAGTGTGATTTTTGTGACTGATACCTACACACTTATAAAAGTGGAAAATACATATCGGTCTACAACAGCAACAACGATAAGATAACCGTATAATATTATACGGTTCCTCAATAAGTCGTAATTTTTTTCGCTATTAAAAAAAATAATAATAATTAATTTGTAATAGAAATCGAAGAAAAAATCTACGGGACCGCGGACCACCGGTTGGGAAACATTGTCTTAGGACGATACACTATGGTAATGTGTTCAGTATATGACATATTTTTAAGAATTACTTACATTTAAATATAATACAATTTAATATGCCTATGCCTTGAATTAATTTTATTTTCTTTATTTAAAAATAAAAACGTTCGAAAACTCGTCCCCCGGGCTTATAAAAATAAGTGATTGTCCGTCATCGTCGAATGATTTTTTTTTTTCTTTTCTTTTCCGCTTGTTTATTGTACGAAAATTGTTTTATAATAAAACATCGATGTTCTCCACGAAAATCTGACGTATCGACACTGGTCGCGTTTAAAACGCCGATGTCGTAAAAATGTTGCCCGCGTGCAGTTCGAACGCGATGCGCCCGGGACGCAAATTAATCGACAAACGTACGCCGCGGGCGCGTCGAAAAATACGTTTTGCGTCCGATTTTTGTAAAATACGCGTACCTGTTGTGGTCGTTAAATTATTATCGTTTCAATAACCGCGTAGGTATGATTTACATCGCGCCACGCGATACCGGTGCGTTTTACCGGTGTGTTGTTGGGTCGTGCGTTTATTGAAATAATTAAAAACCAACGCGTATTGAAGTGTTTCGGTTATAATACTACCGATGTGAGTTGGTGTTATTATTAATGTATATCGTTATCCGTGTGCGTGTATATATATTTTTTTTTTTTTTTTTTTTTTAATTTAAAAACGGACGATTTACACGATTGCGCCGACGGTATTACGACACAACACGGTGCCGGGCCGGTACCTCTTGATTTCCGTGTCGGTAATATTCACGCCGCGTTCAAAACGAACAATTTCCGATTGTACGTTTGGAACGAGAAGTATTCCACTGTTTCCAGTCGTCGCGGACGATGTAAAAATTCCATAAAAACCAAAAAAAAAAAACGTACGATTTTGATTTCGGGTATGCCGAGGAGTCGCGGAAACTCGAACGATATTACAATATTATTACTATTATTATTATTATTATTATACCGCGCTGTTACGTAAACCAGTGTTCCCGTTCCGGTTCCGTATTTTATTATTCCGGTATCGGTTATCAAGTGCAGTACAATAATATACACAGTCCCTTGATAAATATTACGAGATCGTATCGAGTTCGTTTCCGTTCCGCGTCATCGTCCGTCCGAAAATCGTATAAAAAAAAAAAAAAAAAAAACCTATAAAGTTATTCTTTTTTTTTTATTATTATTATTATTTACGTATTTCGTATTTTGCATCGGCCTCAGCAATGACCTTTCGCACGCGCCGGCCCGGACAGATTTCGGATTACGGCGGGTATGCGTTTTATTCGGGCCTCGTCCGCGCCGCCGTGATCCCTTAGGGTCCATACGCACACGAGCGCTTTCGCCGTTCATATTCATCGTGATCCGCGCGATTGCACGCTCCCGCCGCGGCGGTTCGGCGCCGCACAAATACCGAAACTTTGCCCGGCAGACGAGAGTCCGGTACGCGAGCCGCAGCCGACTTACCCTCCTTAGACCTACACCGATAACCGGACGGCACTATCGGACGGGCACTTGCAATCGATGAGGTTAACTTTTTAGCTCCGCGCGCCGGACCGCCTGCTCAATTCGGCCGTGTACGTCGTTGCGCGTGCAGAAAACCGAAAGTCCAACGTTATCGGTGGGGGAGAGGTTATTTTTTTTTTCTTTACGTACGAGGTCTGTTCAAAAAGTACCAGTAAATTTCATTTTTTTTTTTAATAATTACACAAATCAAGCATTACATATTATTCAAAGATTTCTTCGAAATACTCTCAGTCCGGACGGTATGCAGTGATCTTGCCGTTTTTCAAAGGTCCTTTGCAACCGTTCCAAAGTCAAACCTATGAGATCTGTTGCCGCGTTCGCTTTAATTTCCCCTACGTCTCGATATCGAGATGTCCTTTAACCGCAGATTTTAGTCTCGGGAATAGAAAAAAAAAATCACCTGTGTCCTGATCGGGAGAATAGGGAGTGTCCGCGGGTCTCGACGGCGCTAAATGTGCCGGTGCATTGTCGTGGTGAACAATCGCGGGACGAACTTGACAGCGCGACCCACTTCTGTACGTCTGTACGTTTTCTTGTAAAATTCCACGACAAGACTCAATTGAGATTGCATTTGTTAACTCACGGACGGTTAATCGGCGGCCATTTCGCATTTTTTTTTTTTTTTGGCAAATCGTTTCTGGACGACGTCGACGAGTCTTCCGGAACGTGGATGGTCTTCGGTTGACCGCCGACTGTCTTTGAAACGTTTAAAACACTCGAAAGTCACGGGACCGCTTAATGGATCATCCCCGAAAGCGGTTTTTTGTAATTTCCGTACGTTTCCGTTGTATTATTTTTACCAAGTTTCAAGCAAAACTTGATGCACACGCGTTAATTTCGGACATGCCGGAAACGGCGAACGAAACAAACTGACTGGATTTAACCGCGTGTGTAATATTAAACTGAGATAAGATAGCGACTTGGGGTTTTGTTTAAAATACCCACTTATTCGCGGGGAACACATATATATATATATTTACAATTTGACACGTTACCGTGTGTAGATTAGCCGTGATAACGTTTGTCCTGGTACTTTACGAACAGGCCTCGTACACTGTAAATTATTGTCTCGTCTACTCGTGACCCCGTGTATACATGAAAATATTTATCGTAATTAATTAATTACACAGATTTGTATCGTTAGAACGGCTGTCTCTGCAGAAAAGACACTGATACCGTAAATTTAGAGCGAAAAAAAAAACACAATCGAATTCTAATATTTTTTTTTTTTTTTTTTTTGCCAATCAAGTTAATATAGCTGCCCAGCTATTCAATATCGTTTCGTTTCGAACATTTAATATATTCGTCGATTCCCGAAAAATGATAAACGCCGTGGACTTGTCTTGTCATTCTGCAGTTAGCGATTCGCGTAGGACAGGTCCGAGGATTAATACGTTTCAATTACTCGTTTTGAGAAATCTAGGTACCGTTATTAAGCTATTTCAGCGGTCATCGTAAAGTGTATAAGTTCCCGGTCGTCGACCGAGACCAAGTGAAAGTTCCGGCAATTATTGATAGTCCGACATCCTTAATTTACCAATAGTTGCCGGTTTCGCAATGACGTAATTAAGAGGGATCTGAGGGAACTCCGAGGGTGCGGTTGCACCAGGCACTAGGAGTTTAAGGAATAAAATGACGTTCAGTTTATTTTTGGTTTTTTTTTTTTTTTTTAAACAAATAATTTTATTTAAGATATCGTAAAAATCTCTGGCTATACAGAAAAAAATAATATAATACGCATACTATTTAGAAATAGTAATTTGAATAGGAATTCGAATCGACACGAAATGTATGATTTAAAAAAAAAAAAATTAAAACACCGTTATATTTCGTACGATTACCAGGGATTTTTTATTAAAAAAAAATCGATCAGGTGCTAGTAATTCAATCTGGACGAATAAAAGTTTACAACTTTACGTCCGCAACGATACCGGATTATAATAATATATAAATATAAAAAAAAAAATAAAACCCCATTAAACTAATTTTAGTGCAACATAAATTGTACGAGCGATTACAAGTGATACACTTGTAACAATAATAATATAGTTTATCGATGATTTTGCACGTGTATAAAAAATTTAACGGGGATTTTTTTTTTTTTTTTTGTTGAAATGTTTGAAAATTATCTACGCCATTGTGTGGGGTTTTTTTTTTTTTTTCGTTTTTACCGTGGCGTCGTCGTCGTCGTCGTCGTGAAATGAATAGATATTACGCGCAGAAATAAAAACGAAACGCGCTAATGACGTAATTACATAAATATAATGTTGTTTTATCGTTATTATTATTTTTTTTATTTGTTCTCATCTCCGTCCTAGCTGCTTCTCCCGGCGCGTCCAGATGGGTTTTAGCTGCGTTTTTCAGCCGTTTTTGCCGGGTCGTTTTTGCGATTCGTTACACCTGCTGTGCGCGCGTGTCCTTCAACAGACCGATTATACTCGTAATAATATTAAATATATATATATATTCGTGTGTAAGTTCGTATGCTCGAAAATTCTTTGTCTAGTGGTGTGTGGCAAAAAAAATACTCATTAACCGCCTCCCCCCCGCCGTTTAATTAAAACCGTCGCCGCCGTTTTAATTGTGCCCGCAAACGATGTCGCTATTAATATTACGCAAACCATCGCGCAACAATTTTCGCAGATGGTTTGTAACAAAAAAAAAAAAAAAAAAAAGACAACATAAAAAAAACCAGAGCTGGACGACACCGCGGCGGCCCGTTGATAGAATATAATATCACCAACGAAAATATACAAATAATCTAGGGGCTAGGATTTTATAGCACTAAAAAAACAAAAACGAATCATAATCGTGCTGTGATGTACGCCAGACAATGGCGCAAATTAAATGATTGATAAGACCGTAAAAGTGTACGGGTGATAAGCGTCGGTACGATTAAGGGGTTTTTCTTCAATTTGGTCGCTGGATTACGCTCTCGATCCCCTCGCGGATCGGCAAGCCGATTTTTTCGGCATTTCGAATGATACGTGCGATACATGTCGATAATACGAAGTGATGGTTTAATAATGTTTTGGAGAGAAACGGTTGGCTTGCCCATTGCAGGAGCTCCCCTCTGCTTAAAAAGTCTTTTACCACCTATGTTTGCGAGTGCGCAAAATTCGGCGAGTCCAACGAAAACGTGTACACTGTAAAGAAGCGAATGTTTTAATCTCGCGAACCGAAAAGTACCGCATAACATAAAACGACGTATGCATACGTTCCGGGTTTTACATTTATATTTTCCATTGATATTTTGATTTATACGTGCACAAATAATAGGCACGTGCATTTGTAGGGAAATTACACGCATCGAAATGATACCGAAACAAAAAAAAGATATCTTCTACAAAGATAACCGGAGTAAAAATATTAAAAAATAATAATATCGTGTAATAGGATTCGTGCTATTTGATATTCTGCACAAATTATGGTTTTACTACGATGCGTACTTCTTTATTTTTAACTTTTATACCAGAAACCTTGGTCCGGTGATAAATTTCATGGGAGATTTCAAAATTGTCTAATTGATGGCCGGTCATTTTTTGTAGTTACCTCATTTTGTGTTTTCACGAAAAGGGAAAAACCTCCGAAAAAACGGAAATATTTACGCGACAACGGTTTTTGCTATTTTCGATTATGTTTTATTGTTGTTATTCATCAAATATAATCGTAGAATCCTGTAATTTTCACAGAATATTTTTATTAGCCCCTTATAGACGTGGTACAGTTTTTTTTTTTTTTTTTTAACATTTTGGCGTTTATTTGTATAATTTATTTATTTTTGTTAAAAATTTGCTTGGCACAGCAAAAATAATCGAAAATTTAGTTACATAAAATTATCGAAATCTTTATACGAGATTTTTTTTTGTTTTTTTTTTTTATGTATGCGTATGAAGTTCAAATTTTGACGAAAATCGTAAAAATCGTGGATTTATGCGTACTTTTTTTTCGATCAATGTTAATACAATTTATTTTGGTCAGCAAAAATGCACCACAATTTGAGACGACATAATACGGACAGATGTCATTTATTTTTTAGTGACAAATTTATATAATTTTTAATTTCAATTTATCAAACATGTGTTAACCCAACTTCGCTTGAATCGTTTTTCGTTACCAATAATACATCTTAGAGTTCAAATATAAATTTTATCCACCAACCTAAGACTCAAACCTCGACTACCTCAGGATATCCTACTAGAACCCAATGAAAACACCTCAACCTCTGATTCTGACTTAGACTCATAAGCTAATCAAAACTTAATTATATTATTATGACTGTAAATACTTTTGTAAAAATAGTTAACATTATCAATTATTGTATATTGTAATAATATTCTTATAATATTGTAAAAATACTTGGTGTATTGACATTATTAAATTAAATTAATTAAAAAAATATATATACATTTTAATTCTCCTTCATACCTGAGAATTGCACATTCCAAATTTCCACCTACGGTGCAAAGAAAGTTGGCTTTTTTTTAATTTTATAAATGCATTTTTTTTTTTTTTTTTTTTTTGGCTATTTTATCCTCGATCATTTTCTCCGTTAATAAGTATAATAATAATATACATTTTTCTTTTTACCAAATACTTGAAACCTTTACGGGTGTACATTTAAAGTCGACCTAGTAGTAATACATTTTATATTTGTATCGGCTCTGTCATTCAATGTATTTCGTATTATTCGAAAATTTAACTTCTTATAATACCTAATAAGTAAAACAAATCCTCATTATTTATTAAAAAATATTTTTTTTTTTATTAACTATTTACAAAAATTGTCTTTTGTATTTTTATTTGTTTGTTTCCCTCGTTAAAAGTTTAAATATTGAATTTCATTTGCGTTGGTACGATAGAAAAAAAAAAAAAAAAAAAAAAAACTAAATTTAAATTTAAGTCCGACGAAAATGGATATAAAGATATTATTGTGTTGTTTAGCGGACTTTTTACTGCGGTATAAAGTTTACGATTAACGAAACTTTACGTTAACTATTATCGATATTTATCGTCCCGTTCGCATTATAGTTTGCATCTGATAATTAATTAATTGGCCGTCTCGCCGCGCCTAATTTACAACATTTTCGTGTTTAAACGAGCATTATAACCATTATCGTACGTGTAATAACCTAACCCAACAATTTGTCCAAGTGGCTAATCAAACTACATAATAATCAGAATATTATGTAACATGTATTATATATTGCATAGATAAGATGCGAAGCCATTTCGATATTGTTCTAAATTAACCAATAAATGGTTAACCGGTATTATTGTACAATATAATGTAATTATTATATTATTTATCGTCGGTTTAAAACTTAATAGATTTTATTATCCAATATCGAGGTGAAATATGCTCGGGTACTTCGTTATAGTTTCTCTATATGTATATAAGTTTAAATGCGCATTTCAAAGTTTCGAGTACTTATAATAATGCTTTGCCGTCAGTTAAAATATATAATTTACATAGGTAAACAGACGCTAAACCGTTATAATTATTAATAATGCTAGTGCGTTCTTCAGAATATTTGGATAATATCATTTTTTTTTTTTTTTTTCATTATCTGTCCGGTAAACAAGTTAGAACAATAATGTATTGATAAACAAACAAATCAATTCAGTTTTGGAAACTTTTATTTCGCTTTTTTACATAATAACGAAATAATCAACATTTATTACAATACTATAGTCACTATAGTATAGTGTGTGTGTGTGGAACGACAAACATTGTTTTTAGTTTTTCGTACACTTTTCGTAAACAGAAATACGAAGAAATCACAAAATAAATCCCATCGCCCGTTATGCTTTTAAGCTATCTTTAAATATCAACAAACAAACATTTAAACTTACAATAAATTAAACAATAGTCTGTACAGTTCAAGCTATTTAAATTTCTTTAGGAGAATATACCGGCTTTGGTAAAATAAATATATGTACTTAGATGTATTTATTACATTTTTAATGATTTTTACTTTATTCAAACTCCTCATCTGAGACACGTGGATCAATAAAACTATTTAAATTTTTAAATTTTCATAAATCCATGGAAAACTTCAGGTATCAACGGTAATAAAGATAATAAATCTTTGTTTTTTTCATAGGCAATTGGCATGTGTATCTCTTGTATCTTGTATATGAATTTAGTATAATTGTTTTCCATTCCTGTTCTTTTGTTATATGCAAAATCTAAATTTTTAAAAGTATCATCATCACTAAGTGATTATTTGTATAAAACAGTATCTATTTAAACGACAGATACATAATTTACTTTATTGTACCTATAATGTAATATAATATTTATACTCACCAGTTACCAGTCACCATGAAACAAAAAAGTGTTTTAGTCCTTTTGGATATTTTAACAATATAATATAAAAAAAAAAACGATAATATCGTTAAATGCGAGAAAATAACTAAAGCCCTTTGTCATGAAAAAATATCAATTCAAATATGACCAAACGCATTTCCTATAATATCTCGATAACAAACCTATATTTGTGAATTGTAGTGAATACCATTCAACGTGGCTTTCTGCCTGAAATTTCTCAAAGAATCAATGATAATGACCATAAATGACCTGAGCCCTTTCTCCTAAAAAACATATAATTGATTTCATCCTACGTAACGAGCGACTGGTATTATTCCATTCACTACATCTCAAACTTCAACATTCAATTTTTTTTTTTTTTTTTTTGATCTATTAAGTTTATAAAAGAAACGTTTCAAAATTATAAACGAAATTCTGTCAAGTAGTCGAGTTGTGATGAAAAAAAAAATGACTTACCTGGTTCTTACCGTGTACCGTTCATATTATATCTAAATCCTCTCTTGATTGTGTTTTTCTTGTTGTTTTACCGTTTCTGTTATCTCTGTGATGTCAGTGGGAACAATAAAATCCTTCCATGCAAAATAAAAAGTCTATATATATATATATATATCTACTTCGACATTGGTAGTGAAACTTTAAACAAAGAGCAAAACAAATTCCAACAATATTTTGGCGGATAGAGACCGCGGTGACCCCATAAAGATTACACGGTTTTAGGACGAAATTCAAAACCGGCGATCTCGTACATTTTTAAATAGGATTATCTTATTTTTTTGAAAACTAACTACTTTAAGTGACAGCATTATAATTGTACAAAAGTCGTGCGATCGAATTTCCACCCTTAGTGTGACCTTTCAAATCAAATAGTCGCACGTGCGCCAATTCGGTGGCCAATACGCATATAAAATTACTACATAAAAGAAAAAGGTCGATCCTTTTTCGATAATCGTGTTTTGTTTTTTGTGAGCTATTCAATGACGCGAAATCTTCAATTTACTGTTTTGTATGTTTTGACAACAAGACAATTACGACGCCTTTGCAGCGCCTTTGTACCGCATCGCTCTTACACACGGATCCGCGTGTCCTAAAATGCCGGGTCGCGTAAAACCTTTTATTAAATTGACCTAATAATACGATTTATTAGGCCACTAAACAATTTTAATGAGCCGTTCGGGTTGCATATACGGTTCGATAAATATAATATAATGGTTTATAACGTATTGGTTACCGAAACGGGTGATTACAAATTGATTATCTTATAATGTATTGATCTCAATCTACCTCGTGTTAAAAATTGTTTTCCGTTTATTCATTCTAAGCACCGCCCGTCAAAGAAAAAACCGCATTGTTTACTGTATACGACGCAAATAGTATGGGACATTTTTACTAACCGAAAAATTGTTTTACGTGAAAATACATTTCGTCTTGGCAAAATTAATTCGCAATTAAAATAACTAACGATACGTATTCTATTGTACTATAGCGAACGAGATATTATTTTCTTAAATAATACATACGTCGTATTTGATGAATTTAAGATGTCTAAAATAATTTTAAAACGACTGAATAAATAAAGAACTGTCAGAATACGAAAGTTTTTAGCAGAAACGAAATATCGAATTTATATTATCCCATTTTTTAATTAAACCAAAACTATTTCAATATAATATCAAATAATTCAGTTAGGTTATGGGTGAATAAAATTTATTTATTAGCCATTAAATAATAAACATTATACCATTATTGTTTTCTTGTTGCTGTGTAATATTTCAGTGGACAAACAGAAATCAATTTAGATTTAGAATGATAATTGTTTTGTAATAAATTCCTTCAGCAAAAAATTCGCATACACCTCTTTCTATATCGATTCTAAATAGATTTGTATTATTTATCATAATACATTATTTATCATTTATATATTGCATTAAATAAACAGCATTTAGAGCCTCCTTGTTCTTTTATGTCACACATTGTAATAAACTTTTGAAAATTTCAGTTTCTTTGGAAGTTGTACAGGGTTTTTCTCGTGGCATATTCGACGACAACTTGACCGAATTCGAAACGATCGAGGAGTTTCCGTTCTAAACAACTATTTATACATAAGGGATGTGAGCTTGAACATTTTCAAAACATTTTGAAAGTCTTGTATTTTTTTATTTTTTTTTTTTAAATATTAAATTGTGTGATATGTTAACGGTTAGTATCTGCATCACAGCAGGGACGGTTCTTGACAAGCCCAAAAAGGGTGCCAACATATTTTTCATATTATTTTAGTGCTTACAGTATATTACCAATTAGATTGACTACATTTACACATACACGCACATAGGCCGAGGGCTCCCTCCTAGAACCGCCAGTGCATCATAAATGATTAAACTGTTGCCTATCAGTTAAGAATATTCCAAATAACTCGAACATAGTAAATAGTTTAAAGGTAATAGACTAATATAAATATAAATTAATGTTGGAAAATGTCTGAACACTCATATGAATGTAGAAAGTAAAACTATACCTGTCACAGTAGGTTACATTTTATTTGTACTGCGTATATTATAAGGTAATATTTGTCAATAAATTTATTTGAATACACTTTTTAGTTACGAAAATTAAGGTGAAACATACTAAATGGACAATTGAAAGCCTACATGAAAATTTACATCGTTTCTAATACAGTACGAATGCAGTCTGAGGATCCCAATAACGTTCGAAATAAATTATGCTCACAAAGGTATGGTAATACCGCCAATTTGTAATACGAGATCATAACTTAATGTTATCATAATATGTACACTGGTACTCGCGAATTTCTAAGTTTGAATAATATAATTCCAATAGGAATTCGCGCTAACCATTTTGAGTGCCTTTACAATTTAAAAAATAGACAATACCGCTTAGTTTACGTTCTATTACGGCAAAAGCTGATATTATGACATGTTCTCAAAATGGTAGTGTTAGAAGAATTCCCGTGTTAAGCACGTTATAATGTGTTGGTATTATAAAAATGGAAACGAACAGTTAACCCATTTATTATTTTTTCGATGAAACAAAAAAACGGTTTAACTAAAAATTAAAACATTAAAATAATAAAACCCTGATAAAGTACATATAATTAAAAATCGATATTTTTATACATTTCCGTTTGTAAAATATAATCTCTAATTTTGCCTCGTCATTCAATTTCGTTGTTTTGTATGTCTCGCTTTTGTTTTACGTTGTTGCGTGATTATTATTTTTTTCTGATCTGAACAAGTTATCAGTCAAAAGACTTTTTGCTCCAATTATCAGTACCGAGGATGGTTTTTGGTAGCAAACTGTCTGGCGCATATAGGGAAGGTTGTAACTGTTATTATTATTATTATATTTTTTTTTTTTTTTGATATTCTTTGTACTCGGCGTAGTCGGTTTTTTCATTTTTAATAAAATCGATTTTATTTTTTTTTATTTGTTATAATTCAATGATAGAAAAAAAAATCGCAAATACCTGGAATATACTTATATCCTCGCACTCATTAGTAACGATAACGACTCGACTGGTGCTGCAGATCGTATCTACAATTCATACACGAAACCTATACAATATTGATATAAAAGAGAAAAAATAGAGAAAAATAAACTCGCAGATATTTGTGTAATTTCACAGTCGACAAAGTGCACTATTGTTGTCGGGCAGTGTTAACCGCGATACAAATAATATCGTACAAATTTCTCCTTTTTGTTTTCAATTCATTCATTTTTTTTTTTTCGGTAATCGGATGGGCAATAAAACATTTTGTATACCCGCGGGGATACAATAAGCATACGAGTGGATGATGCTCACCTGAAAAACATTTGGTCAAAACTTTGACAGTGTTTTTTAATTTGAACAAATTATACGTAACTTTAGTAAAGTAAAGTTATCCTAGAAAAAAAATAACATAAACTTATTTAAAGTAAAATAAGTAACTTATAGCTTAACTATTTAACTATTTACTATCGAGATTTGCATTTGGTTGACAAACGCAATAGTACAATAAATTATTATAGTAATACGATGTTGTGTAATAATATAAAATAGAATTTTTGTCGGGATCCGGGATGATGTGTACTCTTTGGCGGGGTATGTCGACGAGGGGAAAGGATATGGGAGGTACAAAAGTGAATTTATCATTGTTAATAAGGTCTACGGGGTTCGAATTTACTTTTTATATTTTTCTTCCCCTTTCCCACCGCTCGAAGACGGGAAAGTGGGAAACAGTGAAAGAGACAATACGTCGAATCGAGTAATTTATATTGCGAGAAGTACACGCGGGCGGCCCAACGGCGAGGACCTCGTGTCAATTATTTTCGCCTGCACAATATTGCGGGGCTATAAATCAAACGAAAGGCTTACAAGTATAGTAACGAACAACTCGCCGTTTAAAACGAAAACCATCACGTGCCAATTCCGTTCCGTATTATTTTTTCCGTTTGCGGGCTGAAAAAAAAAAAAAAATATACCATTTTTATTGGATAGGTAGGTTTTTTCTGGCCCCCTCCCCACCCATGTATTTTGTTGATTGCCAGTCATATAATAATAATAATAATATACTTGAAATAATAAAAATAATATCCACATATACGTCTACAACAGTGGTCCACCCCCACGGTGAGAAATTTGCCGGCTTTTATTCTCTCCACTAAGTGAACTCACGATGAACTACGTGTCAAATATTAAAGCATTTGTACGCGGCCAGACAGGTTGTATTTCACGTATAATTTATTTCGTAAAACGTGTAAAACGTCGGTGTTTTATAACGAATTTCGTGGTCACTGTGTAGATATACATATTGATATCGATTATAAATTATAATCACTGAAACAATTTATTATCTTTTGTCGTGTCGTTAATGAATTATTATAGTATTCCGTATGGAATATGATATAGGACTAATCTGCTCATATGGATACATTTCGGAAGCCACATTATCATTATCACTAGTTGAGCGACCATTCTGTCAATGAACGTACTGTCCAGCTAGACAAATCTAAAACAATATGATTATGTTTAACAATATTGGCGCAAAATTGAATACACGCAAGTTGCTCCGCGATTTCCGCGTTGATAAAATTAAAATTTATTTAAAACATCGAAAATCTATTAAATGATAACCATAAATTCTCTAGATATAAAAACCAAATACATTTTCCGGCAACACCGTTGTTTTTTTTTTTTTTTTTTTATAAGACGTTCGAAAATTGTATTAGATGTGAGAAATATTTGAATTGTCAAACTACAGAGTAATAATCCTAACCGGCTAAATTCGGCCTTAAAGTCGGTATATAATTTACTTATGCACACCCGATTTCGTTTAAATCAACCGTAAGAACACATAACGCAAAGAAATTTGTCTAGACATGTGTCGAAATTGTTACCCAAGACACGCGATTAAATTTAAACTTAGCGGCGTATATCTAGATAAAAAATAATTTACAAAAAATATCTAGACGAGCAGTATCGACGCGGTTTAATACAGTATGGGGACGTTTTGCATTGAACGCGCACCGCGAATGATTGGACCGAGACGACGACCTCTGACGGTACCGTGACGCGGCGAAATGCCGGAAAGCGTTTCGATTTTTATTCCGATACAATATTTGTAATTTAAAGCCGGCCGTCCGTGTACTCACTGCCGAAGACGGCGAAAGCAGCGCACCGCCGTATCAATAATATTATTATCGTTGTCCCGGAATTGCCCGGCGAACCGGCACGGGGCAGCCGACGCGTATAAACAACGTACGTATAATATAAAACGTTTGTACTAAGTGTTAAGTGCTATTTGTTTTTACTACTGCGATGTGTTTTCGTACGGGACGGTATATTATAACGGAATCCAAACGTCGGTCACGCCGATGTGACCGACCGCGTGCTCAGATTTATTTAGCGGACCACTTTAGAGACGTCCGTCGCGTTTTAAAAATATTTTTAGACTACTCGCGCCGTATCGGCTGAACAACACGCACTGTCGCCGCCGCTATCTCGGAGTGTTTTGTACGAGCGTGCGCTTACCCGGACGAACAGACGGACGACTTTTCTCTCTCTATTTCTTCTCTACTCGATTTTTTTTTTTCTTCTTGGTTTTTTTGGACGTGCGCAAACAGTGTCCGCAGACGTCTCCGGTGTCTTGTTTCAATATTGGAATCCCACTGTTTTAGATTTCGGGGAATTAGTAGTAGTGGTTTCGCCGCGATGTCGCGCTAATATTTTTATTTCCGTCCGGACGACTACTTTTCGACCTACAAATCTCGTTCCTGTCGAACGTTTTATAAGAACTTCCTTGTGTCGACTTTTGGATCTGAATGTTGGTGGAATTAGAAGATCATTTGTTGCATTTCCCTCGTAGTTTCCTGAATAATAGAAACCCCCCCCCCCCGGGTACGGGAACGTTGGTATATTTAAACAACAAACGGTTTCTTGTTGTTTTCGATTTTGTTGGTCAGTTGTAATTCCGTTAGAAAAAAAATTTTGCTACAGAGACCTGACAATTTTACCGAATAAGGTAGCACTTTCTAAACGTGGTAAATATTCTAGTGTTTTTACACAATTTATAGCTACTTGTAATTTTCGACGTGTTAATGGAATTTTTTGGCCCAGCAACAATGCTCGATAATTTGAGATGAAAACACAAACTGTTGTAACAATTCATGTACTTTTTAATGACAAACTTATAACATTTTCAATTAAAATTTATCGAGCAGAACTTCGCTCAGAATCGTTTTTCGTATGCGCTGGTTTATCGTATTTACTAATTTACCCTATGCCAATATATCGTAACTTCCAACCTATGGGCCTATGGTGCGAGATATATCGGGTTTTTGTGTTGCCTTTATCGTCTAACAGGGAGAGTTTTTTCCGCAT
Source organism: Tuberolachnus salignus (assembly GCA_956483605.1). Taxonomy (NCBI): domain Eukaryota; kingdom Metazoa; phylum Arthropoda; class Insecta; order Hemiptera; family Aphididae; genus Tuberolachnus; species Tuberolachnus salignus. Next base: position 20,850,757 of record OY101438.1, read on the forward strand.
ATGTACACAGATCGTTTAAAACGTATAAATAAAAACTGCGACCAGAAAATTTCCGCACGCGACTCCTTTGACTTCGTGAGCAGCATTCTCATCGTTACTGTCCCCCGGGGAACAACAAATCGGTCTTTTTCGTCCTATGGGATGTAGATATACTGCAGATGGCAATCATTATAAAATAGACCCCACCCCTCCTCAACGATAATGTTTAGACGTGTTTTAATATTATATAAAAACAATAATTAAACAACGAATAAATGTTTACGTGAGTATATAGTGTTAGAATTTTAAAAAATACAGTGTGCCATTCAAAAATATTCAATCGTATATTTCACGTTATTCAAATTATTGTCGTAGGATCTGTTAGGTTATTAACATTTTACAGTTGGAGGGCGTACGATGTTATTATTTTAATTTTTGTTGTTTTTTTTTAATGCATCTATTCATCGTCGGTGCGCAGGTTGTAGATATTGTTTTTTATTAAAAATGGTCAATTCTAAATTTCCTTATAGTTTTCTGTTTACTTATTACTGTTTTCCCGTCTTGTTGTTACGTTTAAAAACTTTCATGTTCTAATAGCTAATTATTTTTCGAACGCGGAACGTTATTTTAATTGTTTAATATTTATTAATAAATGCCGAATAAATCGTTGTAATTAATGTTTTATTAAAAATCTAGAATGTTATTAAAATTTATTATCGCACCATACGGCGGAGATTTCCGATGGACACGGAAAAATGACTCGTATGTTAAAATCTGATTTTTCAGGAAACATAAAAAACAAATTGCTAATGGTGACCTATCGGCACGAATTTAAAATTTGTAAAACTAGATAATTCTTATTTTCAAAAAAAAAAAATAAAAAATCAGATTGATAACCGCAATAATTATAAGTATTAAGTATTAAGATATTTAAGTATTTTACAATCTTAATAATAATATAAACAAAAAATGATAACCATTATTAAAGACGTATTTAAAAAAATAATATATTATTACACCTTAGTTTGACAATTTATATATATTTAACATGTGATAAAATTTTAAAACGTAATACAATAATTATTGTTTACGAAATGTGTATCTGTTTTTTTTTATCTCGATAAATTATGGTTATTTTTTTATCTATTATCAAGACGGTTGTAGTTCAGTTCATCTTTTTCCATTACTATATAATATATTTGAGATATTTTATCTTTATTTAAATCAATTTTAATTATCTGTGTTTCAACACTGCTAGTTGGTCATATTTTTTTTTTAGAAAAAAATTATTATTAAATATAATAACATAAATTATTGAACTCCAAAGAAATATTCCGTATCAATGTGTGGAGTAAATTAAAAATACGACCGTGAATAATAAATTAATATAATTTAATCAAAAATCGATGGCGACGTTCCAATACACTAAGAGGTGACCAAAAACTAATACAATTTAGAGTACCTATACTCAAAAAGGCTTATTTTAAAACTTCAAAAAAAAACGAAATATTTCAAAATTAAAATTAAATGCGTCATAATCACGATGAAATACTGTTGACGGTACTTGTCGATAATAACGGACAGACTTGTAAGGCGTATTTTAAACCGATCGATTTGTATACTCTGGACAGGAAACCGACGAACCACGATACACTCGTGTATATTTGTTTTATTTGTAAACGAAAAAGCCTATTTATTTTTTATTTATTATTATTATTATTAGTAGTAGTAGTAGTAGTAGTAGTAGTAGTAGTATTTATATTTTGGGCTGTTTTTTATTTTTTAACGGCAATCGGTCCACGGTCCACGGTTTGCCAGGCACGACGATGATCGATAAAACCTCAAGTCGGTCCTCTCGTTCTGATATCCGCGCCAAGTTTCAGGTCACGTATATCCGATAAGAAACAACCCGCGCGAAACGTTTCGTACCTACCGCGCGAAATTTCACTGGGAATTTAACTGGGATCCATTAAATGTAGCCCGCCGTGTAAATTAATTTCCTGTCTCCCGCGTTTAAATAGATTCGTAGTCTTGGAATTCATAAAACTTATTGCGTGTGTGGTATTTTTAATTATTTTTTTTTTTTTTTTTGTGTATTACAGCCGGACGACGAAGACAACGATCCGACAAATTCCGAAGATCTCGGTTACTCGGATAGACCGCCTACACCTCCACCGCCACCGCCATCAAACGGTAAGTTAAAACAAAACAAAAAAAAAAAATGTATTATTCAAATTTGTATTAGCCCAAGCTAATTTATATTAGCTATTATAAGCTAATATTGGTATTGTTCAAACAGAATCATAAAAAAAAAAATAAAAATAAAAAATGTCGACATGACTCCGTAAATGAGCCACTATTGCAGATGGGAAGTTGGTAATGTGTACGCGACGATCAAACGATTGTTGCATACGAAAACGATTATGACCGAATTTCGTCTCGAATAGAGATAAGTTTAAATTAACAATTATATTAATTCGATATTACAAAATATATAACACCCGGCAGTGTTTTTTTCGTCTCAAATTTATCACCGTGATATTATTATTATTATTATTATTTTGAGCCATACAAGTTTTATCCATATGACTAGGAAAATACTATAAAAATGCGCATGCCGTGCCGTGAGTTATACGACTTTCATCGAAATTTGAATTTTATACGGTTATCGACATTGTAACAACGGATTTTCGGTATTTTCTTAGTGTCATATAAAAATAAAAAAAACACATGATGAACCCATATGTCAAATTTTCGAACATTTTTGAGAAACGAGAACAATTTTATCCACATAAAACCAAATAAAATATAAAAACTAAAATCAAATATAGGAAACGGTCTGAGAAGACGCTATAAACTCGTTCGTTGGCTCGGTCTTACAAATAAACGACATAGCAAATTTACGCTCAGCAGAACCAATTTTGTGCTGTTAGTTTTAGTATTAAAGTGCATTGGCCTATTATCAAACTTAAAGGTAAGTATATTATCTGTGTTTACAAGTTGTTTTTTCGGTTTTTTTTTTTTTTTATTCTTTAGCGAGATATAAACAATTGCGATATTTTACATACTCATATCTGGCTTAAAAATTAAAATATCAAAAAAAACTGACCTTACAAACACGGCAAATGTTCTTATCTTAATAGATAATTGATAATAGATCAAACTATTTACTTTAATATCAAAATTAATAGCATAAAATTAATTACGCTCGACGGAAATTTGATATTTAGTCTAGCAATTTAGTAAGACGGAGACAACAAATGAGTGTGTGGCGGCGTCCTCTTGACTAAAACACCGTACGATTATTAACGTGAAAGTTGTATAAAAGCATTCCGGCGTTTTATTTTCTGACGATTTAAAACTAAAATATCGCCGGCCGTGTAATGGCTTATATAAAAGCAGAGAGTCGTTTACGCTAGTAAGTATATTTATATATATATACACTTATACAGGGTGATTCTTTATTTATGATTCAGCGATTTCTCGGAGGGTTTTTAAATTAATTTGATTTCTATTTACTACAGACTCCATGCATTAATTTAGATTTTCAAATAGCAAACCCTCTTTTTAGCACTCGTTTTAAAATTTCGAACAGAGAACATATTTCTAAAAAATAATTGGCATGGGTAACATTAATGTTACGGATTTACCGACAATAGAAGTGTATCGTGGTTAGAGATGTTACCACGTTTATGTTCTCGTAATCAAAATTATTATCATATGGATAATTGATGAGCACATCGATTGTCTATATAATCTAGATCTCGTACTTTCAATTTTCTTTCTTTACTTTCTTTAAAAACCGTTATTGAGTAATAATAACAGTTAAAAACGAAAGAGTTATCATTCGAAAATAGATGAGAAGTTGATAAATCCCTTTTTTCTATACACCTCCGGTCTGAATTTTTAAAATTCATAAACGGTATTTTATATATAATTGTTATACATATAAAATGTGTTAGAAAAATATTCCCTATTCGAATCTGCTACCAAAACGACGCCAAGATTGGCTATTTTACAAGTCAATGTGTATGCACATAAGGTTGAATAGTGTTGAAATAGAGTTAAGAATTGAATTTAAAAAAAATCATTAGTAGACTCTATAGTATTATTGAAAAAAAACCATAAGTAAAATTCACCTATAGTCCACCAAGGACGTTGCCGGATCATAATAAAATAATTACCCTGTATGTACGAACATCGCACCGAGACGCCGCGTCGCTCTTGTTTATCGCATATCCACTGCGAATAACGGAAATGAAAAAAATTAACATTTTTTTTTTTTTTTTTTTTTTTTTTTCTCTCCGTCAAACGGAAATCCGCCGATATACGACAAATAACGTGAACCGGTATAAACAGGTAGATATACTATCGGTCTTAATTCCGTGTAAAATAATTTCAGATTTCAAGTTTACAAATAATCACGCGTTTGTAAAATCGCCGTTGTCGTTGTGCGGACGTTGCAGTACTGAAATATAACCGTGCGAATAAAAATAAAAAAAAAAAACACTCCCTTTTAAACACCGCTGTATAAACCGATGAACCACTGAAAAAAAAAGATTTGGCAACGTTTATCTCGTATGGAAAAAAAATAAGATACGTTACTACTCATAGGTGGGGGGCCACTGTAGTAGGTGAAAGTTGGGTAGGTTAGGATATTGAGTGTAATTTAATTTATCTGCGACGATTTATAGCAACGATACATCATTGCTAATGAATAACGATTATGAGCGAAGTTTGGTCAAAAATGTTTTTATACATTAAAATTGAAAATTGTATTAAGTTATAACTACAGAATAAATTACTAACTGTGTTGTGTACAGATAACTTTAAAATTTATTTGCATAACACGAAAAAAGTTGTATCTAGATAAAAGATAAGATAACATCGTTTCTGTCATGATAATTGTTTAGTTTTTAGGTTTTTAATGACCTTCGAAAAATGTAAAACCTGTGAAATAGTAAAATATAATATTTTCTATGTATTATCTCTTTATTGATAATGAATAATTGTAATTTGTGTCTCATAATTTATTTATTTATTGAGCATTGGATATAATAATAAACACCATAAATCGTGATACAACATAGATTATAATAATATATTTGAATAAAAAATTAACAATTTATTTTGTTTGATTTTACACATTCCTATTAACATTTAATTACATTTTATTATACATTCACATATTTATACTAATACAATATAGAATAAATGAATAAATTTGAATTTAAAAAAAGAATGTTTAATAGGTATGCCGTGTACTAATAATATATGTATTAGTTGTGCTATAAATATTGTATCTTGACACTTCAGGAAAAATATATGAGAAAATGATAATGGTAAAGAACTTCATTGTTTAGTGAGTCAATGACACAATATATAATAATAAACACATAATTATGAATAAAGATGATTCAATTTTAAATAATAACAGTCGTAGAAAAACGAAAAAAAAATCAAGTGAAATTAATTATCTGATTATCTTTGGATATTCAGAAACCATTATATTTATCTAGATAAGATAAAAAGGTAAACATTTTTACTTTGATACAATTACCTAAATAACGTACAACACCTATGAAAAATGTCTGTGTTTTTATCGAGCATTTTTACTGAACAATTTTTTATTTGAAAATATTAAATTTAAATATTAAATATAAAATTTAATTAAAAAAAAAATTCGAAAATTTAAACTAACTATATTTTATACATATCTATGTCATCCGCAGTGGCTGATCTAGTGTTAGGGAATTTTGGGTCAGCAATTTTTGAGAGGCCACTTTTAGGGCTAAAATTAGGGTCAAACAAATAGTTTTTGTAATTGTTATTGAAAACACTGGATAAATATTCTATTTAAAATATACTTAGCACTCAAACAAATACATTCGAATTCCAGGGGATATTAACAGGCAAATTTTACCGGAAAAAATTAACTGTTGATCGGATGACCACCTGAATCCCTTTTCTAGATCTCCGCCACAGATCATTCGCCTTATTCAAGAATACCAATACCATGATTCTTTAAAAACAGTTAATAAATAATACTTATATAAATATACGAAAAATCGTCAATTATATGTCGTCCAATACGCTTATTTTACCATTAATCAATGCTAAAAAAAAAAAAAAAATGCTTAAAAACTAACTAAATATTACAAAGCTCTTATTAAAATCAATCGAACAAACGCCGCTAAACACGAATCGCAGTATAGAAAATAATATCCAAAATACATTTCTCAAGCCCATCGGTCGAATTATAATATAAAAGCACTTTTGGAGACAATGAAAGTATATTTTTGAGGGGGGGGGAGTGGTAGTCATGCGATTTTGTCCTTTGTTAATCTATCAACACAAAATATTCAGTATTTTACCGCACTGGTGTAGTCTGAATGCGCTCGCAATTTGGAAGATAACACTTTCCCCGTGGATACTTTAGACTCGGGAAACGTCAAATTTAAAACAAATATCGATTGTTTTTTTCTCGTATCGCATTTATATACCAAAATGTATATAAACAATGACGTTAGGCATCACTCGTCACGTTTTGCACAGTTCATTTCGGTAAAAGCTCGACATAGTGTTTTATTCAAAATTCAAAAACCCAATATATAAGTGTATTCATTTATATAAGGAGAAAAACGGTTTTTCTTTTCGTTTTTTTTTTTTTTTTTTTGAGCAGATTACTATACGCAGGTATACCGCGGCAACGCTCGAATTGGCAAAATAAAATAATAGTACAGTGTCCGTCAGAGGGAGGGAGGCATTTCGCCCCTGAATTTTTGAAGACGGACGCCCGTGCTCTTAATTCATAGTTTCGTAAAGTTCTCGGGTTTTAGTATAATGCGTAAGAGTTATTTTAACCGATTCGAGCACATGGTCAAGACACCAGCACCGTCTGACTCAGTGTCGCCATATTCAAATATATATATATATATATATATAACACCAGACCGCGGTCGATACCGAAATCCGACATCCGATCGCGTTAGTACACCGCAATATTATAGTGCGTATACCTTATTATTATATTATTATATTATCAATTTATATCACTGTGGACATATTCATAGACATGTGGTCGGTTTGGTGGCGGGAGTGTAAAAGGAATGGGTCGCTCAGCGAACCCGTGGCAAGACGGAGAAAAACCGTTATCTTCTACAAGAATGACGTTACAATTGCTACAGCTGATCGCGTAATTTTTAATTTGGAAACGAAAAAGTCCACTCCTGCCTCCCCCAACCCTCATCCGACAAAAAATAGGTATTGGGTTCGTCCAAAATTTTAAGGAAATTAAAAGTTAAAAGCAAATGATAAATACACACTGTAGGCTAGGTTATACGGTGGTAATTATTTAACGACCGATCTTCGATGACCGGGGTTCGGGACTTCAAAACAACAAAATTATCTTTAAATAACTTCATTACAAGCCATTAAAAAAGCACTAAAAAAATATTAAAAATAGCTTCTAGCGCCTTCTAACTTATAGAATAACATTTTCTAATTCATACAATAATTAGCAATATCGCAAAGTTATAATTTTTTTTTTTAGAATAACATGTTTATCCCGTTTAATTGTTTAAACAATTTATAATAGGAAATTAAATTTTTCAAATTAAAAATAATTACGAATTTTATCGTTGGAATATTTGTCTGCCCCGTGTTCAGTGACGACCTATGTGTGACAAAATAGATAACATAACAAAAACAAAGTAATACGAGTTGGATAATAGAATACAAAAGTGAAATTACTGAATAATCATAGGATGAAAAAAATCTGTGTTCTCGTCAGTGACTTACGTAATCAGAAAGTAAAAAAAAATAAGTAAAAGCAGAAAAAAACTAGTAAGACGCATTTTTTTTTTTTTTTCTTAATATTAAAATATTAAACAAAATCACTTCAAAATGTCATAGACATGATTGATGTCGAAAAATTTCAGAAACATTTCTTATTATTGTCTGACAATGTTGTTAACACGTATGATGTAAGTGACAAAGTTTGTTTGGCGTAGGCATAGCTCAAGAGTGTAATATTAAATTATATTACTATAAAAATAAAAATAAAACATTTTTTTTTTTTTTTTAAGGTTAATTCTCAACATATAATAATAAATATATACAAAATAATATATCTATATATTATATATTTTTTTGAACTACTCTAATATATATATATATATATATATATATATTAATAAATATATGAAGCAAGACTCGCCTATTATAATAGGACATGTGTATTTACGACCGGTTTCTATTTAAAAAATCATCATCGGGTAACTAGTACATACTTACAATGAGGTAAAAGAAAATAGTTTAATAACAATATGTACAGATAGTTAATAAAATAGTATTCTATACCGTTATATTTTATATAATAAACAAAACGTCTTAAGAGGGTTGTAAACGGTTTTCCATATTTTCACTAATATCGTAAAAATTGAAAAAAAATTTTTACCGTTTAATGATGAGACTTTTCCGCTAATCTACTGTTCGATACCCATTTAATAAGGGAAAGGGGCCGTTTTTATGTTGTTTATGAACGTAAAGTAGCTGTGCGCCTGACAAAAATGTTGGTACTCTCACAGTAGTTCGATTTTAAAAATGGAAATAATATTTATTTTTTTTTTTTTTTTGTTAAACCGCCCGAAAACTTTTATTATAAAGATCAACGATCTTTAACAATACAATAAATTAATATATGTCTAAATTTATAAACTCGTTTACTTTGCATCGGTCGGAACGTTTTTGTTCAATTTTATCAAATTATTTACGGGAATAAAATATTTTAAATTTTTATAGATTTGTAAATTTTAAACGGTAAATAATTAAATACAAATCGTTAGTATGAAAAATATACTATGACCTATGTAAAATTAACTTGTTTGTAAACTCTCTAAATCATTACGTTTTTAAAATGAACCAATTGAAGTATGTATTCCTTGTTTTATTTCATATTCAGTTGCATATTTTTTGGTTGCCTTTGTTGTACCTGATGATGTTTTTATTATTTTCCTAATTGAAACACACACACACACAATAACACATCCCGTCATAATACTCTTGGTTTTGTTACAGCATAAGATTAGGCTTCATATACACACTTATGGTATAGAGGTGTTATATGAATAGGTTGAGGTTGAGCGGTTGTTTGGCCATAACATTAATTTCCACACTACTTCGCGTGTAAATGATTAAGGCATTTGTTAGCATTTTGTTGTCATTTCTTTGGTGAACGACAATAAAACGCTGCACCCAAAATTTCATCGCAATTGACTAAGTAGTATTCTCTACGTCAATCCGACTACTTTTGCACACTCAGAACTTCAGTTGGGATAAATGCAGAACGTTCGCTATTTTCTCATTTTACAGCTGTTGGTGCAGTCATTAGGGATCAATAAAAATATTGGCAGTTTTATTTCCGCCGCATCCGTTACGGGTGTCGTTTCACCGCATTTAAGTACTTGTTCAGTGAACACGATTAGCGGTGTACGGTCGACGTGTTGTTACGTTGTTGCTCGTTCTGTTTGTTTCATTATTTGTTTAGCTTTTTTTATATATATATATAAATTTATATACTTAAAAATAAGGCGTATATTCTTATATTTGTTTTGTATTTATTTACTTATTTATTATAACTATTATATAATAATATAGTATGTATTATTTAACTACGGACCCGTTTCATAATATTCGCGCAATATTTTATGAGCAAGGGTCCGACGACGGCGGCGTAGACGCCGTATACAATTCGGTCCTCGAAATATTATTGTGTTCCTCGAAAAAAGTTTATACCCGTCGGCTATGCACGTGTTTATATATTTTATATTTTTATTATTAAAAACTAGACATTAGGTTAAAAAAAACGTACGGCATTATAATACTGAAACGTTGAATACAATATACATATTACATATAAATATATATATATATATATACGGCGATAGACAAACGAAATTAGTTTGGTGTGGTGTATTTTTTTTTATTTTTTTTTTTTTTTTTTTGTCTTCCCTACCGCGGTATGTAAAATCTTTGTCTAAACGCGAACGCGTGTTTTGCTGCGGTATCGAATCTGTTCCGGAATTCCATCCAAGTGTATATAGAACGTTCATCGTTTTATTATTTTCTTCCAAAGTATCCTGATGGTTACTTTACGAGCTCGGACAGATTCGATTAAGGATAAGAAAGAGAGAAAAAAAAAAAGGGGAAAAAACCCAGCTTTATTGAATAATATACATTATTCGATATATACGTTACGCGTGTGTATAATGTCAAATCGTCGTAACTAACTCATTTCAATTTTAAATTAAACATAACATAAATACAATGCTGGGCAAAAGTTAATGGATAATACAAACTTCGCCGAGACGAGCGAATTGGAAAAAATTTAACGAGTTAACACGTTAGAAGTTGTATCGTTTTAAAAATTAACCAAGTTAATTTCATTATTATGTGTATTTATTTTTGTTGGAAAATTGTTATTCTTACGGCGAAAAATAATATTCATTAACAGTAACTATATAGTTTGTGGTTTTTTTTTAAAATAAGAATTATCAACGTGTTAAACACACGGAGAAGTGGGGGGAATCATGAAGAAACTGCCAATGCATAACACTGATTATCGTATGACGACTGCAGTCTTCATAACCTTCCCTATATAAATTATTTATATTTTTATATTATATTATCTTCAACTATGAACGTCGTGTATGTATTTATATAGAGTTTTTTTTCTTTTCCATTATTCGTGATAGAATTTAAAGTTCGACTTATTACGTTTATTCCTAAAAACGATAGTAAATTAATAATATTATTATTATTATAGTATCGTACAGCCGTTGGAATAAATCTTCTATCGCGCCTCCGTGTTATGCATACGCGTTTTTAATGATTTTTGTTTTTGTTTTTTAAATTATTATTTCGTGTAAATGTATACAGACACCAAACGGTCAACAGTAATAATTCTCGTTGTATTATAATCGAGTTTTAGTCTAAACATTGGTTTTATAATCGTATTATGTACATGTCGGCATATATTAATTGTATACGAATACATAAAAATAAACGATAATAATAATATTTATATTACGCCGTAAAGCGTTGATTGCCGTAATCGTTTTGGTTTTTTACATCTAAAAATTATTTTAATTAACAACTGCAATTTAATAGTTTGGGGGGAAAACACCATAACATTATATATTGTTTAAATTTAGGTATATAACTATATACACATAACGAAAATAACCATTTTGACGTATTTTGAATATTATCGTTTTACAAAAATTTTTTTTTTTTTTTTTACACGTAATACACAATCTGTATCAGACTAGACACGATAAGAATATTTGATGAGAGTTACATTGTTTGACGTGGAAAATTTGATGAAAGAAGACACCCATCGATGGCAATTACTGTGGTTTTTTTTTTTTTTTTAATTTCATCTTATCTTAAGAGATCACGGCACCACTTACGCTTCAGGCGTCTCGGTGGATTTCCAGGTATGGTGGGAGTAGCCAAGTTTTTTATGAGTTCGTTAGGGTGATTGTTAAGTTTGGAATGGAATCTTTTATAAAAAGTTTTTGCTTCGTCGTTAATTGTTTTGAATTTGGTGTCAGCATGAAGGGTGTGATTGGACACGTAAGGTGGGGCGTTCAATATTTTTCGGAGAGCGATGTTTTGGAATGTTTGTATTTTTAGAATGTTAGTCTTTTTAGCGTTGCCCCAAAGTTGGAGTCCGTATGTCCATATGGGTTTTACAAAATTTAAAGGGAATTTGTTGCTCCCGATGCTAGTACAGGACGGTATTTTTTTTTATTTTTTTTTTCATCACAGTCGAGCGATTGTCTATATCGCAGGTACCATTTTTAGTGAAAATGATTCCGGTTTTTCTTGTATTGATTATAGAACCATTTAATAAGATTATTTGCAATATTTTCAAACACATTCCCATACACCGCAAACACATATCGACTTTTGATTATCAAAACAGAGTCGAAAAGACTATTGTTCGATTTACCATTTATGGACTGTTATAACAGTTTAACATTTTGACCAAGGGAAAAGGGAAAGGTAATACATTTCATAATGAATGAGTAATACCCTGTAACTTATTTTTTTCCTTATATTCGTTTAAACGGGCGAATGCCAGTTATTAATCAAATGTCCATATTAACTTGAGATATAAGCAGTAGGGGTAAAACTTTTGAAATAGTGTTAAAATAAAGCTTAAACAATGTTTTAACAATTGAAATTTAAAATTTATAGAACTAAAATAAAATTTACTCAAAATATTCCGAGCAAATCGCTGGATTGTGATGGGAAAAAAAAATGTATTAATATTTAAAGGAAGATCTCTCGAATTCTAAATTATTTTTTAAAAATAAAAATAAAAGATACGTTCAAACGAAATGATGGACAAGATGATGGAAAATAAAAACTTACGAATCATCGGAACCGTAATTTCTTAAGAGATAGACGAAAAACCCCTCATAAAAACCATAACTATGTATGACGTGCGTGCGGAATTTTTTTATTACGACCATGAAATCGACGGGTTAACTATTTTTGAGAAAGTATGGAACTTTCCCGGGTACAGAGGAAGTTCTTTTTCACTGGAAAATACTAAAAAAGTCAGTAATTTTTAATATATATCTATACATATATTAAAGGTGTACGCAATTTATGCGACTATTTGCTATGACTCATAAAAGTTCCGTCATCAGAACTGTCAGAATTACACGTAATATATTATATTATTATTGGTTTCAAGTTGATAGACTATTTGTACAATACACAAATAAAACGATCAGTGTTGAGACTTATCTAGATAAATCGATTTAGATAATATTTTGTTATCGAGATGAAGAGGTCGATACCTATCTAATGTTTATCTAAAGTATAAATAATAATTATCTTTTTAGTAATTACCTAAATAAAGTATACCTACAAAAAAATGTAAAAGTAAACGTTTTATTAATATTCCATTGTAGAAAATATTAAATACCTAAATGTATTCGTATGTTTTACTTTTAGTTAAAAGTTCGGAGTTACTATCTATGCAGTACAAAGTGATTTACACCTTTTGCATTTGCAGAATAATTTTTACCGTTTATATTTTTATCTCCCTACTATAATGTTCTTAACAATGAAAATAATAGACAACTTGAAAACAAAATTATCTTATTTTCTTATCTAGACAATTTGAATATATCTATTCTATCTTATCTGTAATAATTTAGATTTCATTATCATTATCTTTATCTTTATCTAGATAAATTGTACGTATCTACGTCTCAGAACTGAACTCGACTAGTTCAACACAATTGGAACCATACGAATAAGAATAACGATAGGTGATATCGATTAGAGACACTGTATTATTATATTATAATAGTACAATGACACTGTCCGCAGTTATAAAGAATAACAATAATCGTGTTTACACCACTTAGATGCACATTTGCGGTATTTTTTTTTAGACATTTTCGTTGCTTCGATATTTCGTAACGCCCTAGATAATATATTTATACTCGACAAAAAAAAAAAAAAAAACCCGTTGGCACGTAATCCGTTATTAGACGCATATAGTGATTGATTGATATCCAAATATAATGTGCCCGGCGGATCTTTTAGTATAATTTTTTTTTCCGAAAGATATACTAAGCTTAATGTACCTGGATGCTGCGTAGAGAAAAAAAAAATCATATTAAAAATGAAAATTATGGGGGACAAAGTAAAGAAGAAAAAAAATTATTAATTAAAATTATCCGTGACATCCGTTATATTTGTTGAACATTTGTAATCGATAACATATGACCAAATATAATGAATGGCGACATTATATATTGCGAAATTGGTCTTACCACGTTAACGAATATAAATTAGTATTTGATATTCGTCGAGAAGTTATGCTCGACCATCTACCGAAATAGTTCTATCAATGAACAATGTGATAAAAAAAATCTAATAATATTTATACCGGTATGAATTGTACGAAATATTCGCCGTTGCGTCTGAAAACATATATCGGTGTCCAATCGAAATTAAATTAAACATATTTCGGTTTATACGCCGCATACATAGTTAGTGGATATTAATTCAAATCCGTATGAAATTAATATTATGTGCCTGCCCACACGAATAATATGCATACACGGACGGTGTGTTTTCGTGCCTAAAATACAGATTTTTATTTTAACGATAAATATGAGATTACAATATTATTGAAATCTAATTTCCTAACCTCAATTTGCACGGACTATCGTGGGTAATTATGCATAATTAAATTAAGTAGACATCGGATATTATTAAATTGAATCCGTCTGCGGTTAATAATCGCAATTTATTGTGCGATTTTAATTTATTAAAATATTCGCGTTTTTCAGCAATTATTATTTTAATATATTATATTTATGAAACAATCTTCTAGACGACAGTAATATTATATTTACAAAACGCAATCGACGGACAAACATAAACTACTTAGCCGGTTATTCCCATTAGACAATATTTTTTTTGTCCGCATTTCACTAAGCCGTGTCGTGTCATACCATGTAAATTTCCAGTGCTCTGATTGGCTCGTGCACTCATAAAAATCATATTTAGTGATTACTTGTGTAGTGTTTACTTGTTATCAAAAAATAAAAATGATGATATTGATATGTGTTGAAGTTTATTACAACAAGCGAAAATAAGTTAGAAATGTGCAAGTACAGCGAGTAAAAATAATACTTTATCTATATGGCATAGGATCAGTATAATAAATATGTAGATAAAAAAAAAAAACATATATTTCTATTATTTCACATTTATGGAAGATTATGATTCAATAACCAAGATAAGATAATGTAATGTACTGTATTCTATAATTGATGTCGGACTTTTTTGACAAATTATATATTATCAAAATCCGCAGTGACCCGCACGTTCAAAATTAGAAAAAAATTCAATTATTGGTAACGTCGTGTTCAGTTACCGAATTTGATGATTTATAATATTTGAGCCAATCAGAAAATGGAAATTTTCACGATACATGACGCGGCGGGATCTATTGAGATCCGCGGTTCGCGTCCTACTAATGTTGCTGATTTATACATTTTTTTTATTTTTTTTTTTTTTTTACCGTCGTTTCCATAAATCGTGTGTTAACTAAGACGTTATTGTAGTCTTAATATATAGGTGAAACTATAGCGAACCGGCAACAACATTAAAGTCCTATAAACGTATTATTTAATATTATTCCTCGGCCGTAAAATGTGAATAAACTACCTAGGTACCCATAATGCACAGTGTTTCGTCTATAAATAATTTCGTATAACATATTCAGTAGATACTTTACCTCGTACATAATAATTATTATCGTATTTTAATGTAAAATTTAACCTCGACGTCTAAAGTTATTGGCGGGGGATTAGAGATATTGTACCTATAAACAGCACTTACGACTTCATTATACAATTATAAAGGGGGGGAGGTGGGGGACGGGGGCTCATAGTTTATAATAATTATATTGCCCCGCGCATTTTGATGGTGTCCTTATCCCGCTGTTTGTGCCGAACACTTAAGGTGTGATACCTATGCACGCGTCTATACTCTATTTTAAATAAGTCTGGAAAAATGTACGACGAAAACGCGTCCGGTTTCGCGCAGGTATGTCACGTGATCTGCCGGTGACGAGCGCTGTTGTCGGCGATTCGATTGTATACACCCTGACTGTATTTTCTACAGGTCATTATATGACCTTTTTTAATTTTGTATATATGTAAATATGACTTTTTTCTAATTTTGTATATATGTAAATATGACTTTTTTTAATTTTGTATATATATATATGTAAGTATGACTTAATTTTCGCAAATATGAAATTACCTATATTTTTTGTAATAAAAATATTTTTCATTTTCATAAATATGACTTATTATTATTTGCATGTAAAAAGTACCCAAATCTTTTGTAATATGTATACAGAACCTTTTAAAAGTACAGGGTGCGGTAGAGCCGACTGACGAGTTTAATGATGTCATTGGCCTGTGATAAGAGAGGAGCAGGCCTTAATAAGTGGTATATTTTGAATTGTACGGTACTGCCGTTTTAATTCGTAATCATGGTCCGGACAGGTGTACATCGTGGTTTCGTCGTGCGTGCGTATTACGAAAATAATCTGTTCCTTCTGCTAACACTATCGAATTGTGGATACAGCATTTGGAAGAAATTGAAAGTACCCTAAGTAGACTTGGACGCGGAACACCCAGAACGGTAAGAACCCCCGGAAATGTGCAGTCGGTTAATGAGTCAATTGAGCAGTCACCAAGACGCCCAGCCCGGAAACACGCTGTAGCTTTCGGAATTCAGACCGTTCTTTGAGGAGAATTCTTCACGAAGATTTATCATTCCATCCCTATAAATTAATGTTTGTTCAAGAATTAAATGCTACTGACTACGGCAACCGTAAAAATCTCTGTCAGCAAATTCTTCTGCAAATTCCTCCGATATCAACTTTTTTCTGTAGCGATGAGGCCAATATTCATCTTTCTGGAACTGTAAATAAACAAAATGTTCGATACTGGGCTACAAATAACCCACGGCAGCTCCATGAAAGACCACTTCACGTGGAAGTCGAGGCCATACCAGTCGAAATGTGCCGAAAATCATATGAGAGCTTCAGAGATTGTGTACTACAGTGTATCTATGCTGACGGCCGCCATCTTGGAGATATAATTTTCAAAAAATAATTTTTAAAAATGGGATTGAATACTGATTTAAATAATAAAAAACCTTTTCTCCAAGTTTTACTGTTCGTTATTTATAGCCCATCAAAACTCGTCAGTCGGCTCTGGGCCGCACCGTGTATTTAAAAAAAAAATATTGTAAGTGACGACGTATATAGATATAATATAATAGAATACGCACGAGGCGAAAACGGGCAAAAACAATAACATATTATTTATTCCGCAGCTGCCTGAACCATTATTATTTTAACACTCTATATACGCGGCGGCGAGCTCCGGCCGCCGACCGATCACGACGCATGCCGAATCCGTAGCCAATCACAGCGGGCCTGCGTGCGCGATTTTTTTCCAGACTTTTCTTAACCTTTGGAATTGACTATAGAGACGCGCGGCCGACGCGGCGCGATTTCCTTTTAGCCGCGCAGGTACTGCTTTAGTTGTTTTCAAATATAACCGGTCCCTATGACCGCGGTGGCCACGGCGCTAGAACTTCGAGAGCAGTCATATCGCACGAGCCGCGCGGTTTAATAGCTAAATATTCATTTTTTTATTTTATTTTTTTTTCAAATTTCGACATTTTTTGAACACTGTGTGACTATAGAACATAAATGATACTATAAACGTACAACAAAAAATTTAACAAAATAACATATTATGTTACATTACCTCGGCGTGACTACTAGTTTTTCAGCAGGAGTTATTAGTTTTCTAATTTTGATGCTTGGGTTGGTTTTTCGTGTCATCCTCAACTAAGTTCAATATATAATTAAATTGACCCCAGCTTAATCTGAAAAATTCCCCGGATTTGGTTTCGTCTCGCCATAAATGTTTTTCAATCGGGACACTGGAAAATCCTTCAGCTTCCCTGGCTAAGTACATTTCATGCACTTCATTTTTATTTTTTGTTTTTTTTATAATTGTTTATTCTTCTTCTACTTGTTGTAATAGAAGTAGTTTTACTTACTAAGCCGAACAGAGGCCTTGATACAACTGCGTATACGTGCCTAATGTTAGCCGCGCGTCTCTAGACGCGTGCATAGGAATCACACATTTAGGATTCACAAATCAATTTTATAGTGTTGCGTAGATTGTTTTTTGCGTGGTCAGAATATCATTTGTCACGTGGATTTGGAGTATTATATCCGGCGAGGTAACCTGGCTGTTTATAGTGATATGTTTAAAACCGGAGTCGTAAGCAAAACCGAATTACCGGATGACACGATTGGTCAAATAATCGTATAGTTGAACAATAAAATTACTATTATCATCGTTTTGGGTTTATTCGTCCTCCAAGACCGTCCCGTCTCACGACCCCAACCATCCAGCTAATTCTATCCATCACCGACACCTTCCGATTTAGTCCCCCTCCTAAAGCATTTCATCACGGCTATTACCACCACGTATTCGGTCTTTCCATAAAATGTCCCCCTATATTATAGAATTCTGTTCCAGCACTGTCCGTAGTATAGTGGGTTTTAGCTTCGCCGCGTGCGAGTTCATGTTTATTTACCAGAAAAAAAAAATATATATATATATATTAATTTTGTTCACAGATACAAACTGTCTATAAATTCAACATAATATTAATTAAAACCATGTAATATTATGTGATTATTTTTGTATTTTTTTACTTTTTTTTTTTTTTTTTTTTTTTTGTTTGCTCATGGACCTCATGCACTTGTTTGTTTTTAATTTCATCGTAATACTACATTGATCTCTCAAAAATGAAGGATTAGAGAGTTCTCAGTTCGTACATGATTTTGCTTTGCGAGCACGGTAAACACGATCGGTTTTTTATTTCTAGTAGTAAGTAATTGTTTATGATTTTTACAATACATATTTGTTTCGTGGTTTCTTTGTGCATTTCGATAGCATAATATTCGTATACTGATTTTTGTTTCTGATAGCTTTTCTTTGTACACACCGCGGCAGCAGCAGCTCCGGGCACTTTTACACGGTATTATAATAAATTATTATACGCGTACACAAACGGTTATGGATTTTTTGTTTACTTGTCATATTACGGGTAAGGTTAGATACTTATACAGGTACATTATGATCCGTATAGGTATTATCGAAATCGCGGTCTCCAAAACGGTTTTCGACCGAAGCCCAAGGCCCATTATACGATACTTCGAATCGAACGCGAGATTCGATCTCTTTTCTCCTGACACCCGTCGGTTTCCTGTAAATCGGCATGAGGTGATTCGCCAATGAGCTTCGCCCTCTGCAGCGTATAGGAGCTCGGAAGGTCTTCACCGGGTTTCAAAGCGTTTACGTTAAACTAAAAACGCTACCTTTATATATAAATATTTACATATATATGCATAAACTTTATATAATATTGTTCACTGTTATTAGTCAACTATTTCATTGTAACCATCATCAGCTACATCATACAGTTCAGTTTAATATCCGTGTTGGAATCCCTACTTTATAAAATAAGAGAACCACTACGCTTTAAAATATGATATATTACTATGTTTTGTTGTATTTGCCTTTTGCGTATTTGTCGAACGCGCGCTTGAAACAGCAGCTGAGGTCGCAACTACCGTTATTTAAGAGGTTGCGTATAGGCAATTTTAAGGGGAAAAAAATATATATTTGTTTTACTTCAATACTACTATATTCAACAGTATTGTAAACTCAAAATTGGTCCCGGGTCCTTATTACAAGTATTTATTACGTTATCTTGAAATTTGCTCAAAAACACGTTCACATAAAAAATTAAAACAGTACCCTTTTCAAGTGATTTTAGAATTTTTACTCGTTAATTAAAAATAACAACACAATTTAGCGTATTACATCTTGATTTAAAATTTACTTAAATGAGACCGGTAGCTATTTAAGATTAGAAAAAAATAGTCTTTTTTTTCAATAAAAATATTAACATTTAACTATATGTGACAAAGCCATTTTGTAGATAAAGTTGTATTTTTTAATTTTAATCTTACTGCTTTCAAGATAAAACGATTTCTCGACACAACGTTTTTGTGTTCGAAATCGCAAGCATCCTCCTAACTTTTAAGTCTGTTTTAAAGTATTTAGGTTTACGCGTATAATAGATATTGTAATTTGTTTTTAGTTTTAAGAAATTATTTTATTTGCAGAGTATAACAATACTGCTCAGTAAATAATAATATAATAATTCGTGTGGAAAAAATAATATAAAATATTTTTTGGAAAATTCAGAAAAAAGTAGCCTCGAAGAACAATTGCATTTTGGTTAGACAACTCATTATGCATATACAGTGTTGTGCATTGTCTAGATATAATTGTATCTGTTTATCTTATGTAGGCGAAATAAATGTAAAGTATTCTCTTATCTTATCTTGATAAATAAAAGTGTTATCTGATTATTTACAGAAAATAATTTCACTTGATTTTTTCTATAACTATTAAAATTTAGAATTTTTTTATTTGAATGTATTAATTTAATTTATATTGTATCTAATATAATATATTAAATAGTCTATACTATAAAAAATGCGTATGTATTATGATTATTGGTGTAACGGTTAATAAATAAATAAATTACGATGACTTCGTAAGAATTGAATCGATTAATCATAATTCATAATAAAATTAATTATCGTTTACTATTTCACACGTTTTACATATTGTGAATGTCATTAAACGCCTAAAAACTGAATAATTATCTGGTTTTTTTTTTTTAACTAGATAAAAACGAGATTATCTTTTAGATTTTGTCTAGATAAACATTTTTTAGTGTTGTCTGCTATCGTGTCTAGATAAACTTTCATCGCATGATCTGTTATTATATATAGATAGTTGTAAAGTTATCTGTGCACAACACTGCGCGTATACATTGAGAATACAAATCGTGCCCAATTATAAATAGCGGTAAACGGTTTAGAATATTGAAAACTTATAAAAAAATGCGTACGATTAAATAAACCATGAGAAAAATACGGATGTAATTCGCACCATGGGTGGACAACTGTTCTAAAATGCTATCGGAAAAGATGCTACACATGAATATCGGAGCACGATTTCTAGGTAGTTAAGTTATACAAAGACGTAAAAAAAAAAAACACACACACACACGCATCATAGTAAAACCAATAAATACCTCTCTACACTCAGAATCTAAAATTAAAAAAAAAAACCATTACCAATACGAAACTATATATATATATATCCTAATCCGATATTGTTTTTATTTCAGAGAACCACAGCTATCAGACGCCGAACATCAAAGGGGACAAAGGCGACCCGGGTCAAAAGGTATGTATAACGATTGCGGTTTTTTTTTTTTTTTTTTTTTTTTTCATTATTTATTTTGAAACCCAACGGCCGCGGCGGCGGCCATTGCTTTCCGGGTGATGGGGAAAAAGCAGGACACTATATAAACTAATGAATTATTGGAGTTATAGGCTGACCGACGGGATATTATTTAAAGTCTATGTACTGAGTGTGGACAAATACTCCCGATTAATGCCGCTCGATACATCGAATCGGGTTTTTCGTGCGTTCGACTCTGACCGTTTTTTTTTTTTTCTTTTCGTCTAATTTAATACACGGAACTCTCGTATGTAATACGATTTTTCGCCGCGTCCTGTACATTATCGGGGGTTTACGACCGCCGCCGTCCACTGAAAATACACGGTTTACTATACTAATAATATTTTATTGTTCGGACGCAACAGGGAGAATCTATCAGAGGACCGCCGGGACCGCCAGGACCTCCGGGATCGCCATTTTCCGGCAACTACGCCACCGATCAAGAAGTGAGTGTATACACAAATATAGAAACGATTAAAACTGTATAATAATCAGTGGCGTAGCGTGAAAAACACAGTGCCCACCGGGGCCTGTATACGATATGGAGGCCCTCTTTTACGCAACAATTGAATTATAATACAAATATTGATTATTAAATAGTGATTTTAAGTGATAATAATTTTAAAAAAATCATATAATATATTATACTAGCTGGCCCGACAGGGGTTGTCCCGTCTTGGCCGTGAATGTTCAATTTTTCTATTGAAACTCACTAATCATTGGGGTCGATAGATACGTTCCAACTGATTACTGATTAGATAACCTAATCGTATTATTTTAATTTTGAATTGTTCAAATATTATTGCTTGATACAGTTGAATCAGACTAAAAATTGGCTATAATGAGTTAGGTTAGACCTAATTAGTCATAAGACCTTATCTTTATAAGAGTAAATTAAATACCAAAAAAAATACAATTATCCTAAAATCTGTGTCGGGTTTTTTTTATTTTTTTAATCGTTTAAAAAACTTTCTTCGAATCTTCATGTATTTGTTCAATAATTTCAATATTATACGTACAAGACTATTCGCTATAAGAACGCACTGGCCGCGTACAGTCCGCGACGAGGTGGCCCTTCTCCTGGCAGCGGTAGCAGGTGGGTTAGCCTACTCACCAACAGCCTTACCCTGCACTGCGTCCAGTTCACCAACACTGTTTTCGACCTCACCAACCTATTGGCGTCTCGGTGAGGCGCGAATATCCGGGCCACGAGTCGCCGCGACCGCCGGTGTTTTTTCTTACGCCGACGGCTTCGACACCGCGGCGATGACTCATCGCATGCGCGAGCCCGCTACTTCCGTCCACTCCGGAACGCCCAGAAACAGAACGGGTGTTTGAAGGTCCGGGGTCCGGATCCTTGCTATCTCTCCGACCACTTTGCGGATCTTTCCCGCGAGCAAAGTGGCATTGTCTGCCCCTCCACCTCCAGGAGGATGCCGTCTGCCCGCGTTTCCGCCGTTGTCCGCACGGTGATTCCGAGCGCCACCACGTATGACTTATTGAGGGAGCACGCCTCGCTTATGCCACTCTTGTGTCACTCTTGAGAGTGGCATGGGCGTTGCGGTGCTCCTTCATGAATTCAAGGAGGCTCGCGGGTATTGTCTTCCTCGCGATTTGTGAATTCACATCCAGATCTCCTGGTCGGAGAGGTGACCGGACTCCCGTGAGATATTTCAGACCAATTCGAACCTGGTTTTTCCTTTACTTAGGGCTAATTAAATCAAGGGCTCGTATAGCATATTTATCGTCGTGTCCCTCCACTAGGGCTTTGCTGTTGCATACCTCTGACCTCCCACCCCGATCAGCTCAGGTGAGAGTGGCTCTCGTTCTCCTGACCCCGGCTAATGAAGGCGAGGGCTGGCTTGGTTTACGGAATCCTTCCGTTTTTGTAACGCTTGTTTGTGACTGCTTATTCGTCCTGTTCAGTACTGGCTTATTACGCAGCTAATCCACATGTCTGAGGGCTGTTCCCCTATCCGTAACCTGAGGACGCGCCCGATCGCCGTGACGTGCCGTTTAGGAATTACCTGGTGCAGGCGTTCAACCAGAGTGGCCAAGGTGTCTAGGATATACCACATATTTACCGCCTATGGACTGTCACTAAATAATATCAGAGACGCGGACGTTTCGGATCAAACTTGCTAATTATAGTTCAAAAAGCGTAAGTCCATTTTCCTGTACGAAATGGACGCCGTCAATGGCGGAAATGAAACCATACGAGATATTGTCAAATCAGTAAAACCAGAATGGATTTAACCGACGGAAAACAATGATCCGCCGACGTATGTCTTAGAAACATTTCTCCAGTACCTGGATTATAAAAATGCGCACAATTGTTAGCAAAATTCAGAATTTTAGTACTCGACTGGAAGTCCAAACAAATACAAACAAACGATGTACAAAATGACGATGATAAAAAAAAAAAAAAATAAAAAATATAAGCAAATAACAAGTTTCAAAATTAATCGACCTGCTACTATTACTATATATGAATAACATCTTTGATATTTGGTTATTCAAACATAGTTATTAAAACTAAATTGGGTTTTTATGTATAATAATATTACATTAAATTTTAAAACGAAAACCACTATAATATTATATATTATATATAAATATATTTGTACATATATTATTTCAAGTTATAATAATTTTCAAACTGAATACATTTCATTTATTTGAAGTACATACTGTTGTGTAAATGGAATGTTTAATAATACTGCACAATATTTCGCTGTATTATTATGCCTGTATATTTGCCCATAAGTCGGCCAACATAATATTATAGATTAATATTCAGTTGTGTAAAGAATACATTTTTATTTTGTATTCGGAATACGAATTCGAATAAGTTTAAAAAAGTTATATTCCGAATACGCATTCGAATATTTCAAAATGTATTCGAATATTTTTTTAATATTTTGTTTTTTTTTTTTAGTCAGTATTTTTACTAATATTTGTTATTACATTTACGTTATTCTTTATAAACTTCCTTCGTATATAACATAAAAATGTTAGACTTTCTGCGTATAAGTAATATCATACTATTGAACAATAAGAATTGTACTGTACTTATTTTATATTATTAGGTTTTGATTTTTGTGAGATTAGTCTGTGTGTCTGTGTGTGCTGCTTTATAAACATAAACAGAGACATTTTGTCTGCGTTCTAAAAACAACATTTTTCCAAAACGCTGATAAATATCCTATATTGCCAATATTATCGAATACCTAAAATTATCTGGTATGGCTATGGTAAATAATTGCAACAAGAAATTATATCTTATCCGTGCTTTACGGGCACGAGATTATTATAATAGTTGCCTATTTTATTCCTTTTTGTTATTGATTGAATAACGAAAAATCCGCTGTAATCCTCGTTTTTTTTTCCGAAAAAAAGTATTTCAATATAAAATTAAAAAAAAAAAAAAAAAAAAAAAACACAAGAAAAACATAATCAAAATATGTATTCAACTATATTTGTGTCTAAAGTATCTAGAATAGTGTTAAAATACAAAACAAAAATTATTAAAATTCTTTACCAGACCGTTAATATTTTAGAATAAGACAAAACAAATGGTAAAAAGTGCCTATACCTATACCAACCATTTGGAATTAATTTTGTATTAAATGCTTTTTGTAAACAAAGTTTGTCATAAATATGGATTAATTAAAAGCCGTCGCGGCACTTTGGTTGTGATAAGATCTCGAAAGTTTTTAGTTAATTTCAGTCCAAGTTAAATTTTAAATTTTACTTAAATTTATTTTATTTTATATAACACCGACAATATCCTCGGATTTTAATTTTAAACGGCAAGTTTATAAAATAAAATAAAATCTGTCAACCAACCTTGTTTTTAAAAAGATTGGACAATACCAAAAAAAAAAAAATTTATTTATTTATTACAGAGGGTAAATCACTGAATATTATTCTATACATCCATGGGGTGACACACTAGAGTTAAAATTCTGGGTTAGGAAACAAAATTATCATCAAAATATTTGTTTTCTATTTATTTTTGAAATGTGAATAAAAATTATCGTTCGTTAGTATCCGTAAACCTACACTTATTACTTATTATTCAAATAAACCTAATTTCGTGCCATTACAATATTGTTAATATTTAAAATCAAATTTTTAATTTTGAAACCTAAATAAAAACTGCAGATTTTAAAGAAAATTGTTCGGGAAAGAATATTTCACGTTATCACACACACTATCATTGAATATATTATTTTTTAAAAATCATCAATCAAAAACTGTTTTGATCACGATATTTTTACAACATACTACAAGCTACGACTTACAGCTTATCTTATTCGTTAAGACTTGTTTGATAAATGTCGAATATAATTAATACATTTTCAAAATTCAAATATTTGTTTGTGATAGCAAAAATATATCCATTGCTAGTCTAAACAATGTATGGACCTCGACACCCCTTAGTGACTCCAATGTTTACACCTAATTTCAGAATACTACGATTTCCCAACAGTTACCGAGATTTTCTATAAGATTATCAAAGATTTTTGTACATTGATTTATTTTTTGTGATTTACACTTTGGCTTGTTGTGTATACATTTTTTATTTTATTTATTTGCTCAGTATAATTCTAATAATTGTGTAAAACTGCGTTTAGTACGTAATATTATATTATTTTACTTACAATTTTTTTTTTTTTTTTATATAACTATAAACATTGTCTTCAAAAAAAATTTCATCCTCAGTTCGAATTTTAAAATATGTACTACGAATACTGAAAATTATACGTCGACTGCAGATCAAATGAAAAATAATTCGCCTACATGGATTTTGCAACCGATTTCGTTTACAACCGATGGAAATTTCTTTCCGATTATTCATACTCGAATAAGTATCGTATTCGCATTATATACATTCGATCATAATTGTTGTAATGTTCGTTCAACCATACGAACACAGTAGACCAACAGTTAGACTACATATCCCACTGCGGATATTATGACAAACGTACAATATCGAATAACAAAGCCTAAAGTGAAAATATAATCGGGAAAGAAAAATTTTAATGAGCAAAATAAACATTTAATAGCAAAACGGGATGCATTGCCGTTACGCGTCAACTAGAAATTCGTATACATATTGAAAAATTTACACAGTATCTGCAATATGCGCCGCAGCGAAACTATAATATAACTGCGAGTTTTCACAAAATGCGTACGTTAAGTCGTTAACTTGGACTACTTGGACTACTTGGACTACTCGGACAACTTGGACCCTCGATTATAATTATCGTATTATATAATTGAGCAGAAGGTGGTACCTACGATCTACCACCGGCCTTACCTCCGAGACCTTCGGTCCTACCGTTAACGTATCCCGGGCGAAAGTTACAAAAGTTTATTTCACATAATATCCGGTCCGGGTCCGGGTCCGGGTTGGGTTTTCGGCGTCCGATTAAATATTAAATTACGACCGGCCGTCGAGAAGACACCGCGCCCGAATTCGAATCGTCACCGACCGCAATAGCCCACGACGACCGCGTCTTATATTTAAATAATTGGCGAAGTTTCGACAATCGTCTCGTGCAGTTTTAAAGCTGACCAAAATCATGCTGCCGGGAAGTACATTATACATATTATCTATGGATTATAATATATTTTATCTCTCTCTCTATATATATATATATATATATACAGTGTCGGGTACATGCCGATAATCCCCGATTGTATCACGTAACTCAGTATAAGTGCAGTGGGTATTACGTATACAGGAAGGTGTACGAATCGGGTCGGACGGTATAATTACAAGAACAGTTATACGAACGAATGGTTATATAGGAGCGGAATTCTGCGTTTAAAAAAACAAAGGAAACCAATGCAATAAAATAATCGCCAAATATACCGTGCAAAAAAACTTGACAAAATATCTCGAATTCTTCTTCTTCCTCTTCGCATTGTGTGGTTTTTATTGACCGTATACCTTCTTTGCTTCCCGCTGCATTGATCTCTACCAGAGGTGGCTTCTAGGTTTTCCCCTACCGATTATCTTTGCCATCGCCAGTTTGCATATCCCATTATCTCTCCATTACACCACTATGATTTTATTCCTGATGAATTCGTTAATATATTCGGCTTTTGATGCGATCGGTAAACCTTCATTGCAATTGTTTTGCGAAACGCTCCGCGTTGTCCGGATAAGGTTTGTACCCATTGAATCCGCCCCCCTATTCGATGTTTAGGTATTTTTAGTATAAAAACATAATCATTGTTGCTGATTTACAGGTTACCTTGGTAACACGAATGGAAAAAAAACTGTTATTAATTATTGTAGTGCAATCCCTGCGCTGTGCGGGTAATCTGTGGTAATAAGTAAAAACACGTAAAACCATTGGCTTTGTTTGTTTACGCGCCAGACAACAAAACATCATGTGTCGTATATCACAAAGCATTGCAATGAACAAAATGATTATGTCACACTAAAAAAAAAAAAAAAATATTTATTTAACATGCAATTCTGATTTAATTTAATCGTGACCTTAATTTTTTTTTGTTGATTAGCGGTTGAAATGACAAAGTAGAACACATGCCAAAGGTGAACACCCACATTCCACCAATTTTTATTTTTTTTCTGAACCAGTGTCACGGACAGGACAATAATACATAATGATCTAGCAACAGCAATACCTAGCAATTGCAAATCATTGTTGAGCGAGCTAATCTCTTTTAAAAGAAGACTTTTTCCCCGTGACAAACCCAATCTAATAATAATAACAACCGTTTTGTTTTATCATCCGTGTCGCCAAGGTAACCCAGAAATTGAATTTCGGCAAAATTCATGTGCGAGCACTCCTTTAGGGGATAGATTTCCAAAAATTCTTTCTTGTCTCACCCCTACGGGATATATACTAACAATATGTCAAGTCTCTAGGGCTAGTGCATTGGTCTGGGCGTTGATCAGTGAGCGAGTAAGTAGTATTTGGCTTTTATATATCCTATTCAACATTTTGTTTTTTGCCCATCTGAACTCCTTAAAATCAAAATTATTCAAAATCCTTTCTTATTGCACGCCTAGATTACAATACAAACATACCCTGAAAATTTCGCTAACTGTCATTGTTTAGGCTGTGTTGATTATGAATCAGTCTGTCAGAACTTCTTCTTTTATATATATATACGACATTTGGTTTCCATGGTAAATCAACAAAAGTATTTCAATAATAAAGCTCCGAGTTTCTGACTTTTCCATTAATTTTCTTTCATAAAAACCTTGCCCTGACAATTACGAACCCATTAAAAAGAAAATCAGCCAAATCGGTCGAACCGTTTTCAAGTTTTAGCGTCAGCAACAAAATATCACTTCATTTTTATATATATATATAGGTTAAATTGTAATAAATAAAAATTTAAACAATACGTTTAAATTGCAATAAATGATATTAATAATATTTAAAAGGATGTCAGCGTTTTTGAACACGTAAACGTTATATCTCGAAAACAGTATGATTTAGTGTAAACCCATCGACGATGAAAATGAATGAATACAACTTTACCTAAAGAATGGCTTATCAATTTATTTAAATATTAAATGACATAAGTGTTACAGTTTTTATTTTTTTAATTGTAAAAAAGTACCATTTTTAAAATGTTGAATACTTACAGGTCTCGTTTAAGTAAATTGAAAACCAACGTGTCATACGCTAAATCGTGTTATTGTTTTTAATTATATCGAGTAAAAATGGTGAAAATCACTTTGAAGGTTCTTCTCTATCTGTTTTACGTGAACGTGTTTTTGAACAAATTTTACGATTACACAATAAACACCTGTGATAAGATGACTCGTAAGGTAACAGATCACTATTAAATTCACACGAAAGTTGATGAACAGTTTTAGTAGATCCATTATCACTTTTTTTTTAATATTTTTTTATAAAGATTTCGTGAAAATCGCTTATACTTAAGCGTTTAAAGTGTGGCCTCCTCATAGTAAGCGAATTGTATGTTTTCGGTAATAAGACGCGATCCACGTGCGGCTGGCTAGCCGTAATTTGGCCACCACTGTTTTAAACAATACGTAAAACAATAGATTATTATCATCGTGTGTAACGTCGTTTCCGTGTGGTGTGTTTTAAGCTCGTCAATTCCGGAGTGTCCGGCCCGAGGGGTCCACCGGGCGTGTGCAGTTGCAATTTGACCACGCTGTTCGCCCCGGGCAACATACCGGAACTGTTACCAGGACCGCAGGGCAATCCCGGCGTTGACGGCAAAATCGGTCTGACGGGACTACCGGTTAGTATGACTATTGTTATTATTATTACTATTATTATTATTATTATTATTATTATTATTACTATTGTTATTATACATTCGACCTCCTTAGAAATTGTATTTTAGCGTTTACCGTTGCCCCGGGCGCAATCCGTCGACGTTGACAACATTTTTTGGTAGGCCTAGGAAATTATTCATAAAATTATTCTCATAGGTATCTGTTATGTAATACGTATAGTTACTATACAAACATACGGTTCACGTGACGAAGACAATCATAATAATAGGTGCTCTGTAACACCTTAGTAGGTATATTATACCTGCTGAGTGTTTCAGTGATTCGATAGAATGTATGGATTGCTGAATAAAATGGCTAACACTTAACATTTAACCATTTTTTTTTTTTTTTTTTTTAAATTGGCTATAAATAAACACATTTAATATCTAAACTAATTTATCTAGGATACATTAATTAGATTCTGAGCCATGCGAAATGTATTGGTTTTATTACAGACAGTGTTTTTTTTTTTTTCTTGGCTTTTCTGGAAGCATTTTGGATCTAATCGGTGCATGGCGAAAGGAATAAACATTAGACAATTGTATAATAGCTAATTTTTTATTTTTATTTTTTTAAATATAAATTAATTGATGGCAAAGTATACATAAGTAATAAAGAATTAGATTAAAATTTAAAACTTTTATCTTATTTTCGTATGTAGATAAATTTTTAGTTATCTCTTCACCACACTGCTAACCAATGAAAAAAAAAAAAAAAATCGATTTTCTAATTTTATTCAAATGTGACCGTGCTGAAAAAATGGACCTTATTTTAATATATATTTTTATTTTTTTTTTTTCATAATATTTCACAAATTTTGATCTTACGTTTTATAGTCGAGTAACAAAACTGTTCTAAATGGAAATACAAAAACTATAATAGCGAATAATCATTTAACGATTCATTTTTGTTATTAACTCTACTATCCGGAATTATTACTAAATTAACATAATATTATAATATAGCGCGGTCCTTTTTCTGTTATCTATTTAAACTTCCGTCCAACTAAGTATTGAAGTGTACCTACTCATTAACATAATACGAATATAATATCAATAAAAGGTTTTCGAGCTTATATACGTAATTTTATGATGGTAATATTAAATAAAAAATTGTAAAATATTTGTTCTTAGACTTTTTATGCATATATAATTGTTATTCCATTTGCAATTAATTAATGAAGTAGTATACGAACGATAATCTTTAACATACATACAATTTTGTTTTTTTTTTTTTGTTTAACAAACGGGGTGTTTCGTGATCGGCTCCTTATATTCTTATATAATGTATTTAATCATTTCATTTTTTTTTTTATTTATTTATTTTTTTTTTTCTATATATTGAGTATTAAATTTTTCTTTTCATTTTTGTATGTGTTGATTAATCCGGTTCAAATTTATTTTCAAACAAAAAAAATGTCACCCTTCTGAATGTAAAATACAATTTACATAAATATACTGGCTGTACGAGCAGATCTCGCTCAAGGAACCTTAAACGAATTCCTTAACGTCTTCCATAGACGAATAAAATAAAACCCCTCGACACGCAGATATAACATAAAATCAGTAATATACGTAGCGTGCATTCTTGAATAATTACCTACCAAAAAATGTAAATACCAGTACTGCACCGCAACACACAATGGTTACATATAATTCAGTGTTGAGACGCAAATAAGTAAAACTGATCCAGATTAAGATAAACGATAATTGCTCCGAAATATTCTAGACACAGATAAAGACAATACATATTTAATGTATCTTAGATAAGAGGAATTTATCTAGACAAAGAAAAGATGATTTTTTTTTTTTTTTTGTTTTAACATTATATAGCAGAAATATACAAATTTAAAACTTTATAATCACTATATTTTTCACTATGTTATTCGTTTCTTTGAAATATTTAAGCCAAATAAACACTACCAAAATAGATAATAATTATTTATTATCTGAAATAACCCTCAGGTAGATATCAATATTTGTATCCAGATAACATAATAAATAAAGGAATATTATCCAGATAAGGCTCAACCATGCACATATTATATTACTACTCGTCCTGCAGTTTTGAGAAACAAAATAATAAAGTAGAAAATCTTCGATATTCTCATAAAAAAATAAAAATCATTTTAATATACGTATAATACGTGGCTCACATTTTACAATTTCAAATGCGCCCAACTGGAATACCTATTCGAGGAAAATATAAAAAAACAAATGTTGGTAAGCAAGAAATGATACAAAAAATAAAAAAAAAATAATAATACTTTATCAAGGTATATGAATTTATATTTCCCCGGTATTTAAAACACTGCAGCTTTAAAATCTTTCTCTGTGAGATACAATAGGTACAAACTATAAAACGTCTAAAATTTATTTGTTGAATAATTCAAAACACAATATCGTTTTAAACTCTCATCAAGCTAGCAACGAATTATAAACAAACTGAGACTTATTGAGATTATTAAAATTTGACTTGAAAATGTTTAATTATATCGATGATTTGTCCGTGCTCGGTTACAGGAATATAAGTAACGAGTGAAACAATATAATAATATACTTCATGAATAAAACAATATTATTGCTAAAAAGCACTATTATACATAATTTATAGTTAATAAATTATTCTAAACATTTTAAACATTTCTAAACAAATTCTAATATACCGAATATCACGACTGCCTGATAAAATTCAATATGTTTAAATTGGCATTATTGCATCTGGCGTATAAATGGTTGTAGGTATTTATTATTATTAATATAATTTATAACTGCACTGTTATTATTTTTTTTTTTTTATTTATATTTAAAAAAAATAAATCGAGTTTGGTAAATCGCCAATAACAGTAGTCGCTGTTACGAGGTTACGGCATATAACAATATACCTATACCGTGCGTTCAAGGGATTATTAAAGTCAATAAAGTGATCACTTGGGAAATCGAAAACCGTAAACCTACCCACTCTGATGTTAAATAATATAATGAATTTTCGGTTCTGGTATTGCACCGCCAGTCATTTATCCGTGTGCGGGGGTCGGGGGAGAGGGAGAATAATAAAAAAAAAAATTAGAATAACCCCCGTTTAAAACATCCCACCAAGGGCTGAGGGTATAGGGAGAAAAGGCCATTTTGCATGCACACGCCGCCGTATTGTATAGGAATATAATTTCACTTTTAAAAAAAATTCATCTATCTTAACTAAATTCTTGTTTTTCAGAAAAACAAAACGGTCTCGAATAAAGTTTTTTTTATATATTACTAACCATAAAATGTTGTCGTTTCTAAAACAAAAATGTATGTTTTAAATTATGAGCGTATTTTGGTTTTACTGTGTTGAGTGATTTTTTTTTTTTTTTTTTTTTTTGAAACATTATATTTGCCGTCTGCGAACCACTTTTCGACGAAATATCACGTTTCAATAAAAAAAAAAAAATTACAAGTGAGTTTTTTATAGCATTTTGGATTTTGTCGATGCAGTTGAGAGGTCAATTTTTTATTTTCCTTATATAGTTTCCATAATAATGGAGAAAAAAAAACCGAGAATACTTACAATATAATGGTTTCTGTTATTTTCGATTTTGAATTTATTTTTTTTTCCGTCATTTCCTTAAAAATAACCGTAGAGAACTGGAATTTTTACCGATTACTTATAATAGCCCGTTCTTGACATGATATTATTTTCACAATATTCTAGCGGTTTTTCTGCAATTATACATGCATAGTTCTTAGACATTTTTGAATTTTGTGTAGTTTCTATTTGGTGTTATGCATAGATTGATTGTTTTAACAGCTCAAAAATTTGACACCAATGGTTTTTATGGACCTACACAATTATCGAAATCAAATGTAGTTGACATTTTTTTATACTATGATGTGATTTTTTTTTTTTTTTTATAATTTTCTTAATAATTTAGAAAAAACGTCGGAAAAACGGGAAAATGTACGGCAATAATGGTTTCATTATTGCCGTACATTTTCCCGTTTTTTTTTCCCGTTTCGATGTTTTCATTATGTTATAATTCAATTAAAAATAGAGACCCGAAATTTTCACAAAATACCATTTCAAAGGGTGGACAAATTTTCATAACATTTCGGTTTTTATTTTAAACTATTTATAGGCATTTTAAATTTACTAGTTTATTTAGTTTTTGTTTGGTTTTATATGGATAAAATTAGTTTGGCCGGCCAGAAATGTTGACCATTTTACACGAGGTTTATCAAAAGTTATATTTAATAGTCAAGAGTATCTTACCAACTTTTACGTTATTGTATACTACTTGGCCTGCAGAGATACGTAAAATAATAAATTCCACAGTTTATATTGAATGAAAAAATCGCAGACAATCCGCACACACATGTCCTAAATAATTCTGTTTTTTAATCAAGTTTCGGGGCTTCCAAACAAATGTGAACGATTATTATTAATACCAACTCGTATAATTTCACTTCTGGAATACAAAATTGATCAAGGGCCCAAAATGTTGCTACCACAAAATTTATACAGATCTTGAATACTACACGTGTACATCATTGGACGTTGTTAGTCATAACGAAAATATTATAGTACAAAGTGAACGTATTATGATTGTTATTGGATAGATACAGTTGGAATATTTTAACGTATATTTATGTGACAATGTTATCATGAAAATAGTCTTTGGAAAACGTTTTTGTTTGATGGATTTTCATTTTCTTAACGATTAATAAATAAATATTAATAAATTTCTAAAAAAATAAGATACGGTTGCTTTCGTTGTTATTCGTCGTTGTATGAATAACCGACGAAATGATTCGCCAATAACTGTTATGCAATAAAATTAAAACTTTTATGAGAAATTAAAAAAATTAATACTATTATTTCTTTTCTCTCTTTATTTTTTGTCGAGAATCCGACAAGTTCGGTGATCCTTGATTCCACTGTCATTTTACCACTATGCAATAATCTT
Organism: Tuberolachnus salignus; assembly: GCA_956483605.1. Lineage (NCBI taxonomy): Eukaryota > Metazoa > Arthropoda > Insecta > Hemiptera > Aphididae > Tuberolachnus > Tuberolachnus salignus. Next base: position 20,885,018 of record OY101438.1, read on the forward strand.
ATAATACGGACGAGGACCTGGTGTCACGTGCGGCCCGATCCAATCCACCCCTGTGACGATAATATTTAATATTATAAAATGTTAAAACATATACTATACACTTATGAAATAACAATCGATTTTTTTTCTGCAGGGCGCTACAGGGTTGCAAGGAGATCGAGGACTAGAAGGCCCGAAAGGTAAAACAAAAAATACATATATTTTACATATTATGAATAAATCCAAAAAAACTTTATCGAAACGATATCTCGTCAAAAACGAGAACAAAGTATATGTAGTTAAGTCTTGCGTAAAAAAAAAAATAAAACATTTGATGTTGTTATTTAAATCAAACACACTTTGTTACGTAATAGACGGCTATTTGATTGTAATAAACAATATTATGTTCCCGATGTATAATATTAATAATACGTTTATTTTATTAAATTAATATTAGAAATATTTCTCGTAGAAAAAATTACATTTCGATATTCATATATTGCCGAGAGAAAAAATAATATGGTGTCTAAATTAAATAAACAGTAATATTTGTTTGGGTAAAATGAAAACACTAATACAAGCCCGTTACAATACAATTTGTCTAATTTTCTGTATTATCACCGTTGTGCCCAATAAAATAGAAAAAAAACACGTTTATAATTGTACAGGCGTAATTTGGAATTATTTTTAATCTTTACGACTAAAATACGAATTTAAAATAAAATATCTCTCCCTCCCGTCGCGTCGTTCCCGTATGCCACATTAGCAATATAATTTCTGCCCACTCTGTAATATATAATAATAATATAATATACTCGGGCCAATCGTAATTTTGTCTGCAAAACCTAGGTGAAACGATCGTCTAATAATTCCATTCGAGTGATCAACTATTATCATAATAGATAAAGCCGATTTGATGATGGTTCGTCGTAACCATTTGTCTTATCTGTCTGTCCCGCACGTAATATTGTAACAAAGCCATTGCGAATTTCATCGACTGCGAACACTGGTTGAGTTTAGGGCAAAATAATTTATTTTTTTATTTTACAAGGAAGGGTAATAGACTATAGATCCTACGAATGGTTTTTTTTTTTTTCTTAATATTATCATTTCTTAATAAATTATTAATGGTTAAAATCAAGTTAAATTAAAAATTGGAAATATCAAAATATCATTCGTAGGATCTATAGCAAATACTTTTATTTATAAAATGTACGATAAATCCGTTTGCCCTATACTTAACCAGAGAGTTGCTTTCGTTGAAATTCGGAATGCCTTTGTTGCTATTTTATGCGCGAGACAAACAGAGAAAACGAAAATTTTAGTGATGAGGCCTCTAAAGGGGCCGCGACACCGGCATTTTCAGTCTTTGTCTACGTAACGGGCATTACAGCAAAAATGTGTTTCCGTATTTCAAATAGTACTCAGGATCTTTTTGACGGGAAACAAAAATTATTTCACCAAATTAAAAATGACAACATATATACTATGTTTTTAAAGAAAGATTTTTTTTGATATTTTCATTCTACAATTTTCTATTACAATTATATATATATTTAAGTTCGAAATATGAATAAATTGCCTGGGAAATAGATATAAGAAAATCTCTCATAAAAAACATAATAAATGTTGTCGTTTGTTGTCTGGTAAAATAATGTTCGTTTTAAGTATATTGGAGCGTAAGTACTATTGAAAGTACGAAAATACATTTTTGCTATATTTTTAAATTTATGTATACCACCCTAAGGGGTTGATTAATAAATCCAGACATGATTATTATGCCGTCTATAGGTTTATCGAGATAGTGTTATCACAGATTATATTATTTTAAATCCACGGTTTTATCTATCGGATTTCGCTCAATTTGTTCAGTTGTATCATATGAATATATTATATTACTAGCTAAATACTACTGCAGCAGTGTAGATTGAATACCTGTAATTACACTACCTAATACAACCTGACGAGCAGTTTAAAATATAATTGTATTGTACGAGTTAGGTTAGTACTCCAATGCTTTTGAGATAATTTTGCCTGTTCCGTCATACATTGGAAACACATCTCGTAAATAAAATACTTAACGACTAATGCAACAGCATTATTTAAGGTCTAATCATAAAGTTTAAAGGACTTTATTATTACTATCGTTAAAACTCTATCCAGAATTTCGTGCCAAAACATACAATACGTATATAGGTACCTGTTTCTAGTTTACACATCTTACTATTGTATATAGTCCGTTTGCTTCGTGGCGCGTCTTTAGATATATTGTGCAGAATATATTGTGGTTGAGAATATCCTTAAACTAACGCTTTAGTCCAATCCGTAAACAATTTCTCATATTTTGAATATGGGGCACAACTCCGACCCGATCTGTTTTTTTTTTTTGTTTTTTTTTTTTTGAGGAGGGACAGTAAGTTTATTCCGAGCATATAGCAGAGAAGCTGTATAGTTTTTATTATAATACATTTTCTTGTATAATATTTCAATATACTCGGCACAACCTCGAGTAAAAATTTGTGTATAATTATTATTATTGCTTATGTATTACAGTCAGATTCGGTTTATAAAATAATATAAAATTATATCATACAACACAATCGATTTTCGTTCTAGTTTCTTTCGCTAAAAAAAAAAACGAACATTATATTTTTAGTAAATTCTTCATATTTTTTTCAATTAAAAAAAAAAAATAGTATTTATTTTTAGAACTAACGAATCATCAATTATCGGATAACTATAAACACTTTCCCCATCACTCACCCTTAAAAATATCATCTAATACTATCGAAAAATTGACGAATTCTTATTTTTAAGTTTAAATTTAATCCCCAAGCTTATTCTTAGTTAATAATAATACAAAAATATCCGTGCCTATCGATTTATCTATTTCAATCCTATTTATGTACTTACAGACTATTATTTTATTCGCTATTAACGTAAAGACTTCCATGGTTTTAAATGGCCTTATACCTCGATTCCGTGCGGTTATAACTGCACAGTCATCCGCAATCGAGTTGCCAAATAAAAACTATTTCTGATGCTTTTTATAATACAGTCACTATATTATAAACCAGAATATATAAAAAAAAATATTAAAAAATCGATTTTTTTACGACATCGTGTTCGTACACATATATATATATATATATATATATATATATATATATATATATATATATATATATATATATATATAAACATAAAGTTTGTAATATTTATGCGAGGCGAACGCCCAAGGTATTCTGTTAAATAATAATTTCTGCCGAAATCCATTGAAATCAATATAAGCACAATTCCATAATATAAATCATAATAATTATTATACCCACGTTAAATTATTTAAATTTATCAATGGATACCTAACGACAGTAATATTTTGCATTATAACGACATACCAATCAGCATAAAAAAAAAAATGTTCTGTTTTGCTTTTACAGCCCATTTAAAGCCATCATATAGCTTATACGCCCTCTCTTACTATTTCCATACTCGTTACAAAAATATATTTAAAAAAAAAAAAAACGTAATAACACAATTGTTCACCATACAATTTTTATGCAATTATTTCAATAGTCTTCAAAGTTAATTTTTCTATTGAGGCCTTCTAATTTTTGTGTTTATAAAATTATAAATTTTAAATTTGGTTTTTGGTGCATGTTTGCGGTAAAATAATAATAATAACAATTCTATCGCAAAGTCTTCATAATTATACACTGTCTGAGTGTGCAAACATTAATCTGACGTTTGTGGGAGTGATGAAGTCCCCACCGAAGAATAGTCCTCCTCCAATCTCCTCCCATTTCACTGCATTTCGTTTTTACATTTTGGTCGCATTAGTGTATTATATATACAAAAGCATTGTCGTCTCCTTAATGCAATTAACATCAAAAAAATTGTTGAAAATTATTTAGCCCTAAGAACAAAAGCAAAAATAATAACAATGAACTCTCTTTTAACCTCAGAGTAGTTGTTCAGTTACTTTCATATTTCTGACTTGTTTTCAAATTTGACGACGAGTCGAGTTCGTTTTCATTTAACTTTTGTCTTCACTTCTTGGACAGATTTACTATTGCCTATTAAAATACCAATTTTTTTGTAAATTATAATTGCATTTCTGTTCCGTTCGATATTTTTAATTTTATTTAAAACGTCACACAAGTGTTACGTTTATCGATCTTTAACTAAGGTGGACTACAGATTCTTTGGAAATTATTTCATACACCTACATAAGTTTCACAATTAACATAAGAAGCATTACAATTTGTTGATAATTTTTGTGTTCTCTTATCATTATTATTTTTTTTTCTTTATTTCAGTTCAAGTACTGTAGATTGTCAATAATTGTTGTTAGCATAATTGTGCGTGTTATTTGCAGCTATTTCGTAAATTGTTCGGTGTTATTCATAGTATGCCGGACACTTAATATTGGGCTCTGATAAAATTATTAAATCATAATTCATAATAAATATTTGTTGAATTTTGAATTTAAATGAATTATTAAATTCCAGGTGAAAAGGGCGAACGAGGAGGCGAAGGTCCACATGGAAGTGAAGGCTTACAAGGCCCTAAAGGTAAATAAACAAATACAATTCAATGGCAAACAAATAATTACTTTAGTATATCTATATGTTTATATTTATTTTTTTATTTTTCAAAGCAAAACCATATAATAAGTTTATTGGTTTCTATAATATTGAGTAATAAAATACCTTATAAACATTGTGTTTTTATACTTTACTTACGCAGGAGACCCGGGAACTGACGGGGAACGCGGTTTACAAGGTCCACCGGGACCACCCGGACCGCCCGGCGAGACAGATTTTTCAAACAACGACGTATGTTTTTCGTATAGAGGATTAAAAAAATATTTTTATTACAACATTTAAAATTTAATTTGTAATCAAAAATTATTTCCGTTTAAAATATGTTTCTATTTTATTTACAGCCGAGTTGGAGACCTAGGCTAATTTCTAAGGTAAACATCAATTTTAGTTAAACAATAATAATATTAATCAAACACAATTGGCTGGTTCAGTGTTCGGCAATCTTTTGAGATGGAAGAGCCAAAAGTTACAATTTAAAACATTTCCCAGTTTTTAAAAGAGCCACTAATAATTTTCGTTTCAATATCAGAGTATTTGCTTAATTTTCGATTTAAAAATAAACGACTTTATACACGAAATAGTATGTATTCATACAAATATTTTAGGCACAAAACACATTAAAGTATTTTAGCTAGAATAATAAAATAATTAACCCAATAATATAACTAGAGTTATTGAATAGATAGTTACGTCAATGGGAACATTGGCTTTGCATGCCCTTTGAACGTTTGGTTAAATCTGGTTCATAACTTGTAAACACTTTCCATTCGATTATAATTTTTATATTTATTATCAACTATTTATCGCTAGTAGTTTATCTAATATATAAATATGGTTTTCCCGTATGTACGCTGTTACACACTTCTAATTTTAGTCGACTACGGTAACCTGTGCCGGTACTATCAAGTTATTGTTGTGGTGTATTAATTCATATTTCTAAAAGCAACAAAAATATTATGTCATCTAGAGATATTTTTTTCTATATAATAAAATAGTAAAATGTAGCGCAGCATAATGTACAGGACGACGTTTCATTACGAATCAACCGCGAATATTTACAAATATTTCGAGTAGGCAATTGTTTTTTTTTTTTTTCAGCTTAATAAAATGTCATCCTTATTCCGTTATTTCAAATTTCAATAAGTATTGAATCGCGATAAAGGAAGAATTTCGAAATAATTATATAAATAAGAGATGTCCGAGGGGAAAAAAACTAGAATTAAATTTACTCAAAATGTTCGTAGACATAAATCTAATATGAAATAATCGCCGTATCCAGCAGTATTCAGGATTTCATCGCGACAAATATACGCGAATATTAAAACATAATTATAATATTAATATTGATAATTGTGCTTATCATGTATATAATATTAAAAATATTAAATGCAAATATCGCGTTATTTTGTTTACAGGACATCGGGTTCGAGTCGAACGTCGGCAGACCCGGTCCTCCGGGTCCAAAAGGCGACCCTGGTGTTGACGGTGCTGCGGGCATAAAAGGTACATCAAAGAATATCATCGTAAATATAATATCGAAATAAAATATATAATAGAGTATGGACAATAATATTAATATTATGACAATATCTCTCAGAGACAATCTCTGCGCACCTTTGTATATACGAGGCACGTCCAGAAAGTAAGTGTACTGAGGCTCTCGTGGCCGTAGGAAATTTGTTATGCTGTGTTGGTTACACTACCCGTGTTGCATGACTCTTCAGCTTTAAAACTAGATAAGAACGAGTTCAGTACTTAAAAAACTTTCATCGCAGTAATTTTTCTCGTGAAACATGTCAATCGATTCTGTCGCCAAGTGCGAAATCCGCACCGTCACACAGTGGTCAAGAAATCGAAATTAGGCGCTCATAATTGATTGTTTTTAATATTGGAAATATTATAAAACTAAAATGATTTTTTTTTTTTTCATCACTAGAACACCTAGAGTCCAAATATGTAATTGGATACTCATAAATATTTTTTTTTACGCAAGTTATAACGATTGTAATGAAACATTTTTTTTTTTTTTTTATCATTAATTTCTTGAACTTTAACTTGGCTTTATACTTTCTTTTTTTCTCTCACATTTAAAATTTAAAAAAAAATATATTTTATTTTTTATTAATAACATTAACAAAATCTAGAAACAAAAACACCAAAAACAAAAAAAATTACACACTGTTAAGTTTTTATGTTATTGTAATCGGAACATTATAGAGTTTTTAGGGTTCTTTCTATTTTCGAAGACTGCAGATAAAATTTACTTAAATTTTACATTATACCTATTACATACATTTTTTAGAGCAAGTTTTTAGCTACAAGACTACATAATTTATGTCTGCGGTCAGTTGCAGCTGCATCGTATACATATCATAACGCTATAAAAAGTATAGACGAATATAAAAAAAAATCGGTGGTTTTTACTATTCTAAATACATTTCAAATAAAGGAATTGTTTCTATAGACTGACAATGTATAAATATTTCTGTATATTATTCTATATTATCTAAACACGAGTCGAGAGATATTTTACCGATATATAAATCCGGATTTATTACATTCGAAAATAACATAATTATATTTTGAAATAGAATATTTTTTTTTTTGTTGTTGTCATACTTTTTAAGATGAACGAATTTGTTTATTTTTCATATTATTATTTTTTTTTTTTTAATAATTATTCGTAATATATAACTATATAACTCGTCGTGATACTGAAATATTAGTTGGACTGGGACACAGACATTTCACAAACACTCATAGAGAGTCATATACTTGTGGTTTTATCAAAAAGTATCTAATTGTACTGACGTATAGTTAATGTAGTACTTCTTGGATCAGTAAAACAGTGATATCACGTCTCGTAAATGTGGTAATTTGTATTTGTCGTGACAAATCAGTTTAGTCGTTTTATGGTTGAGTTTATGATTTCCAGTATTATGACATAATTTGATACAGTTTTCAAAAAAAAAAAAAAACACCTGATATATTTTTTCCGCCATGAGAAAATCGCATAGTGTCTGTCTCTCATGCACGTAATATGTTACTTCGATGTATTACGTCATGTAAAACGGACATCATTCCCGGTATTTATCTTATTTGCCTACATGGACTGAAAAAAATCAATATATAATTGTAGTTTGAAAAAAGCAGTAGTGAGCTTATCCTAGCTCGCCAAGTATACTTACAAACAGTGTTGAGACATATCTAGATGAACATTTTGATATTTATCTAAGGGTTACCTAAAATGAAAAATAATTATATTTTTTAGTAGTTATCTAGATATAAAATGTTAAAATATACCTACCAAAAAAAAAAAAAAAATTAACAATAATTAATCTAGATAAATTTCACTTATCTTAAACAAGATAATTTAAATATTTGTTATCTTAATCTTTATCTAGATAGTTCTAGAGCAATTATATTTTATCTTTATCTAGATAAAATGTAATTATCTGTGGTCTCAACACTGCTTACAAGCTACAGTAATAGTTATTTATTACCTATACCTATTATAATATTTCGATTAAAAACCGTTTTAGGCGCAAAAGGAGTCCAAGGCAATAAAGGAGCTCGCGGCGAATCGGGAACGAAAGGGAACCGAGGCGATAAGGTGATGTATTTGTCTATTTAGAAAACATAATAAACGCTGATAAATACCGTTAAATCGATTGTACAGAGTTAACGGTGTTAGAAAAAAAAAAAATAATAATAATAATAATACGTATACCTACGTAGCTAAAACATAACCTAAATAATTGACAACCGGAGAGATAGCGGAAAATAGTACGAACGAGATACAAAATTTAAAATATTCTATAAATTGCGGTGGCGTTTTAAATATGCATTCGGACAGTCAGTGTGATTGGATCGTAAATTAATAACCCTTTCACGGTAATATTAATATTATTGTTTCGAACGCTATGAAGGTTTTATTGGCTAGTCAGATAGGTGGTAGGTAGGTGGTAGGTGTATTATTCCGTCTAATGGCGGTGGATTTCCGCATTGACCACTACAATATAATAGCCGCAGCTATGGTTGATGATTTATTCGTTTAAGCTCTTATATAATAATAATAATTATTATTATTGTTGTTAATAGGTACATTTATCGAATAATTTTATTATTATATTATGATACGCCCGCTGGGCGGGACGTAAATATAATTTTATATGGAAGAATGATTTTTTTTTTTTTCCACAATCACTGCAGTCACGTGTGCAAGATTTTAAAAACTTTACTAAAACTACTCAAAACGGTGTTACCCATTACTCCTTATATAACTTAAAATTAATATTTACTTTTAAATATAGACAATTAAAACACAAACAGAGATTACAAAAAAAAAAAATAATATTTTTCTAAACATTGTGGTACTGAAATTAACTGAAAAAAATAAACCAAAATCAATTTCATTCGAAATCTTCGTGTGAACAATCGCTGGATCATGATTAAAATAAAACCACCCTGTATATTTATTGTGTGTGTGGTTTTTTTTTTTTTTTTTATAAAAACACTATTATTTTTTAGTTAATTTCAATTTATCACATTTCAGTATCTTCTCCAGTTCAATGAGGTATTCATTTTTTTCCGTAAAAACCATATCTAATGTCTGCAGTGGTTTTATTGAATTAAAATAATACGTCGTTTTTTTCCCCTTTCGATTTGCAGAGTTCGAAAGTGTTACAGTCATACGCAAGTCACGATATCGCCAACATATTACTACAATGGTTTACCGAGTTCTAATTATCCCGAGTGAATATTGCAAAGCCAACCCATTATACTATACTCATCTACACCATTGATCATACTCCCCCGAAAGGATATACCAAGTGGTACCATTTCGGGACTTATAAATTTTCAATTGTTTTTCAGAAAATATCTAGCGAGAAAACTGGACAGCTCTGACAAATGTATTACACAAAACTATAAATATTTAACACTTTCAACGCCGCCCGTGATTTCGGCAATTATACCCCGACGCCGCGTTGTTTATCCCGTGACGCGTTTATCAGTATCTAAAAATAACGAAAACTCAAACCAATTATAGATTTAAATTTAGAGTTTATTGTCTACAGCCTGTGTATATTTCAGAGTTTATTAAAATAAAATCGATTAAATTATGGCGAATACAAACGTACATGTTTCTGACGCGTAAACGCGTCACTGGCCCAATGGAATAAACTCTGTTGACGCGTATACGCGTCATCGGCGTTGAAAGTGTTAAGGTCGGAGATTCATTTTACAAAGTTAAAATTATTCAGTAAAAATGGTTAAACTACCTAATAAAATCCCGAATATATATTTTATCTTTATATAAAAATTTTACTAAAATTCCGTAAAAATATCACGAAATAAGTATTTCGCCTACTTATCAAAACTTTTCGAAAAATTTTGATATTATTATATACAATAAAATCTGCATGATATTTGTATATATTTAAATATATCACGTATAGTTTTCAATATTGTTAATCATTTTTAAATTTAAATTAAATTAACTTTCGATATCCTAATTAATGACAAATAAAACTTAATACAATAATGTAATTATATGCAAATCAAAATAAAAGTTGAATAAAAAATGGTAAAAACTGTCCATAATCTATTATTTGATTAAAAAAAAAACACAAGTCGAACAACCTTTGAAAATACTATAAACGTTATTGAAAAATACGGCAAAAAAATTTTGCCGAAACCAGGGATCGAACCAGGGACCTTTAGATCTTCAGTCTAACGCTCTCCCAACTGAGCTATTTCGGCACATACGAACAAGGGTTAATTTCGCTGTAATTAAACAATACTAGATAATATTTTTTAAATAAAAAAATGTATATACTTGATAAAATCAAACCGAAAAAACAGATTATGTTAATTGGTTTACACAAGAATACATATATTAACAGTAACGCAAATTCGCCGATATAAAAATAAAACTGTAATAATTGTCGTTCGTACGTGCACAGACCTTAAATGGAACATAAATATTTATAGATCTCAGTGGCGTAGCCGGGATTTCTCAATGAAGGGGGTTTAAAAAAAAAAAAAAAAAAACCCAAAATTACACATAAACGTATATTTCCTTTATTACATTAAAAAACATACAAACTTGCTCAATAAAATATGAAAATAAACTACATACACCATATGGTAAAAATATAATAATAAATACGGCCAATGGATAGTGCCCATGGCCCCCATGCCCCCCCCACAGGATACGTAATATTAAAGTTATAAAATAAAAATAATAACCGAGGCAATCGCCGCATCGCCAACCCTCCCCCAGAAATACGCATTTGTATTATGGGTACCTTCAATAATATAAAACTACTTGTGAACCGCGACCAAATTGTAACCATTAAAATTCTTTTCGATTTTTCGAATTGTCGTTCAAGTTTGGCTTTTGTATATTTTATTTTTGTCGTTATTTTGTTATGTTTAGGGTCACTCTGGATCTACGGGACCGCAAGGATTCAAAGGTAAACGGAAATTTATTTTTTTTTTTCGATACCCTCTACTGCACAATACGATTTGATTTATCAACTGCTCGTATGTTTAAATTAATCCAGTGCTCGATTCTGGAGGGAACAATTAGTGTCCGTCCTAATTTTTCTCCTGGCTTTAATTTTAAAAAAAAAAAAACCATCGTTGCATAACAGATATCTGTTACAGTAACCCAGGAGAGATTTTGTCCTTCGTACCACCAATCACGAGGGGCATTAAAAAATTAATTTCACGATAAAAAAAAAGTATAAAATATACACTTTGCTATTAATACCTCTAATCTCTATTTTACATCTTGTTCAACAACGTAAACGCTATCAAGGAAAAAAATTGTTGGTAATCTGGAAGATTCCTTTCCTAGTCTTTGAAGAAATAATACAAAAAATGTATGAAACTATTTCGATAACACCATGTTTGGAAGAATTGTCTTTTATCTTTATCCAGATAAATTGTACATAATTGTGTCTCAACAATTAACAGGTGTTCTATACAAACATAGAGAGTTTCGTTCCTATGAGCGTTCTTGGATTAATTAAATGAGGTGTTACGTTAAAACCGATGAAAAAATAAAAGCGGACTCTATCTTCTTGCACCCCTCCCCCAATCACAGCACTGAATTTATCGTAAACAGCTAGATATCTTTAGGAATGTAGGAATATAAAATTACTAAATCATCCCTGAATCTATAAACGCACTCAAGGAAATTAAAAAAAAAAAAAAAAAAAATTTAAATCGATATATAATATTTTAATTGTATACTATTGATTTTAAAATGTAATATTATTAGGCGAACGGGGACTACGAGGTTCAGACGGGACCCCGGGAATGCCCGGAGAAAATGCTCGTCCAGCGCCAAAAGGCGAAAAAGGTAAAAATCTTAATAAATACAAACCTAAAATATTTGTACTGCCTATTCGTTCAATATTTCTAGTGTTTAATGGTCGTATTGACCTTCACGAGTATCATATAATAAGAAATTAAAATCAGTTAACTGAATATTATTGTATTTTAGGTGACAGCGGACCGTCCGGACCTCCCGGACCCCCGGGTATATCTCCGCCGGGAGTGAAAAACGCGGATAAAAGTAAGAAATATATTTATTATATAAAATATATGTCCTATATTATTATATTTACGTAAAATTGTAATTGTCCGTTTACGTATTATTGGTTTGAATTCGCAATTGTTATCGCAAAATATTAGTATACGAACGACGGTGTTAAGCTCGGAATTTAAATCCGACACTCGGCTTGACTTGTATAATACGATATATAATTTGCGTAAATACGAAAAACAACCAAAGTAAGTGGGCGTACCTGGAAGAGGTCGATTTTAAAACTGTCAGTTACAATTATTATGTATGCAAAAATGTTGAAGTCAATTGAAAACTAAATAAAAAATAAATACATTTTATAGTACTAAAAATTTAATATTAACTATGTGTTTAATTCAAGGATAGTTTTTAGAATGTTAAGAAGGATAGAAAAAATGAAGGAAAAACACAATGAATTACAGTACAAACAATTTTAAATGTTACATTTGTTATCCAAGGGGAGGGAGTCGCCTCATCGCCACCATAAAATACGCTCTTATCAAAATATATATATATTGGTATTATACAAAATACACGCGTTCAGTTTTTCTTAGAATTATGTAACATTCGAACAAAAACCCTAAAGTTTTAGTACAATTTTTGCTTTTATTTTTTTGTATGTTAAGTTTTCGACCAGAATACTTGCTTCAATCATCGACTTCCATGGATGGTTTATAGTAGAAAATGTTGTCTTGTCAGTGTATTGAGGTCATTTTTTTTTTTTTTTTTTTTTTAATTGCTTACAATAACTCCGAAGGATTACCGAAATATAAACGCCGGAAAAATAGAGAATATGTACGGGTTCTGATGTTAAATACGATTTTTTAATATTTTATTTTAGTACAATTCAGCGATAAATAATCGTAGAGACATGAAATTCTCGTCGAATACTAACGAGAATATTAGGTTAGACTTGGTTTCCGTGTCTACGACTAAGGGACACGCCTCCCTCCGAAACATTTTTTCTTATAGATTATTTTGGTGTATTTTTTAATTTTAAAAAAATATTAGATAATAATAAAAATATTAACTCTGCGATGTTTATTTCTGGCTACGGTACTGTGTAGCATAATTTTATTGGGGGGTTTTATGTGGATAAAAATATGTTTGGCTTCGTAAATTTGATACGGCGTTCACCGTATGTTGTCTTTATGGCGATTTAAAAACATTAAAAATCCGTAGTCGCGATATTTGTACTCCCTATGCCTGTACAATATGTACGGTCAATATTATTATTATTATTATTATTATTATTTATTGAATTAATAGCGGACGTGGCAGTTGTGAAAACGGTTAAAGGCGATAAAGGCACGAAAGGAGATCGCGGTGAAAAAGGTGCTATGGGCGTTCAGGGCTCGGGAGGAAACACCGTAAGTATTTTGTATATTTTTTTTGTTAATTTCGATTGAACCTCGTCCGCGGAGCATTACGTTTAATTGAATAAAATATTTCCCAAATTTGTATTATTATATGTATTTTTTGTTCATTTATCATCACCCAACAATCATAGAAGTAAAAAACATATCTTCATTACAATAGAATAATATTACGAATGGCATTTGCATGTCTTAATAATTAGCTATTAATTTACAACAAATACATTTTACTTATTCGTACGATAATAATTATATAAAAAAAAAATTAAAAAAAACTACGAAAACTTATCAATTGGTAATTTATATAATACAATATACCCATCTTGATACAATTGATATCAACGAGCTATGGTTTCAACAAGACGGAGCCCCATGTCACAGTGCTGCAGAGACCTTAACACTGTTGCATGAAAGGTTTCCAAATCGATTGATTTCATTTCGAGGAGGTCAAAATTGGCCGGCAAGGGCATGCGACTTTACTCCCTGCGACTTCTTCTTGTGGGGGTTTGTGAAGTCTCAAGTGTACGAGAGGAAACCTCACACGATTACGGATTTGAAGGAAGAAATTCGGAGAGTCATCCAGTATCTCACCAAGGAGAACTGTATGGCAGTAATCGCCAACTTCCTTAACCGTGTAACAGTGTGCCAACAGGCCAGGGGGGGTCACATGAATGATATAATATTTCATACCTAAACCGGAGGTTCTCCTGTTCCAATGATGTTATTTTTTTTTTGTTTTTTGATTAAATTAAAGTGTTATTAAGGCATTTTTAAAAAGAACGTCCTTTTGTAAACACCCTTTACATGTGTAGGCAACAGATATTCGAACAGAAAACGAGTGTATACAAATGTATATATAAATTTATTATAGAAAACTACAATGTTATCCGCCGTGGCGTAAACCTCGAGTGAATTTCGCTACCTAATTTATGAATTAATTAATTAATAATATATTTCGCTCGTGGTTCTAGGGTCCGCCCGGTCTGACTGGACCCAAAGGTGAACCGGGAGCGCCCGGTTTACCGGCACCTATATCTACAGCCAACCAGGGAATAAGCACCAAAGGAGATAAAGGTAAGGATGATAATATAGTAATAATATTGCGATAAGTATTTTAGATGAGACGATTATAATACGTTATACTTTTACGCGTATACGAGTACGTGCTGGTTACGTGTATAGGTATAAAAATAGCGCCTTATCGCGTTTATCCCGCGCCGATGATGTAAATGACTCTTTGATAATTTTTTTTTTAAACACCCCGTGACGTTGTTGCACCGTCCACGGTACGCTGTACACATTCTGTTTGTTTATAATTATACACTGTTCCCCGATCTATTCCCAGCGACTGTCGGTAAATACGACTGCGTTTTCAGTGTTTTATATATATATAAATTAGTCTCAAAGGGACAAATGTCTGATGGACATTTGTACACGGGCATTATTCTAACGTAAACCGCATACCCCGTGTACGTATTATGCAGTCATATCTGCGGTGTTTATTAATTATTATAGTTACTTATTTCCAGTCATAATTAGCCGACTAATGGTGTATTAAACATACAAAACCCATCCCGCGGTCCACCGCCGCCGACGTTTTAAATAACTAATAAGAAACCAAAAACACGACGAGGCTTTATCGTATTATACTAATTACACGTGCGTATTTGCATTGCATCCGCAATTGTTTGAAAACCGTATAAAATACATTTAAATATTTAAATATATGTTATCATAATAACACGACGTACATATACACTTATAACCTAACCTATAGTTTAGTACATATTAAGCGTTTCAAACGAAAGCGTTTTCGGATTATTCGAATGTGATTATTAGTAATAATAAGACCCACGCCTAAACCGCGACTATAAATATGATTAAATCTCTAATATTCTCAATCGATTCGGTACCGTACGAATTCCTTTTGCCGTCACTGTTTTACTCGCTTTCGATTATTGGACACTTGAGAACACTACCAAAATAGCGCATTGCAAACGTGTTAAACACAAACAATATAACACAAGCCGGGGTTCATGTTATAACAAAGTAATCTTCTTCTTCTTCTTCTTATCTTCTGCAATCTTTCGATTAGTTGACTGTAACCTCGTCCATGCCTCTCCGTTAAAACTCAAATCATTCAACTCACGATAATTCCTCTTATAGTGTTACCTTATTTGTAACTTTCAATAATCTACTTTAACTAACTAACATGGCGGCATAGTGTGTAACCTATTTTCATATTATTCCTTCGGTATTATTACAATTTGCCAATTTGCCATTTTTGTTTAACCTTTTTAAATCTGGAACATCTTACAGGTATATTTCAAATATATATATGTATATATCTTACATTGCTTCTAACTTCATCTTCTCGATTGTGCTCCTGATTCCACGCTCGCATAATGTAACACTCCATTCGTATATCTTCAAAAAGTGTTCCCTATTGTTGAGTCCAATGCTGTCCGTGGTTAACAAGCGATTTTTATTTCTGAAAAGCTCTTTTCCCTTGTGCAATCCTATACTTATTATGTCTAACATGTCTCTACAATCCGCAGTGTTTTTACTGCCAAGGTAGCACTAGCATAGGTAAGGTAGCGACGAATTAATGTTATATTATTAAAAAAATTAAAATTGTATTATCTATATACCATTCTGTAGAAACTGAGAAAACAATTTTTTTAATTAGGAATTCTATTCTTTTTTTTTCTTCAAAATTAATGTTGAGAATAATTATTTATTTAAAAGTAATAAAAATACCTATACCTGCACGCGGACATTTTATTATTATAATCAAATTACGAATTTTAATTTGACAGTTTCATATATTGTATGTGACAATGTTACATTGAATTACAATACAACAAATGTATACCTATCCACTCATAAATTATACGAACATTGTACAGAATATTAAATATAATAAGTTGCGGCCGAAATAAATGGCTAGTATAACATTAAAAAAGTATAAGTATTATTAAATCACGATTCGCATTATTATTATCTACCACCGCCGAGCACCGACTAATAAAATATTAATTAGAGAAGAAAATATTTTTATAGCATTTAATATTTATGTGGACAGTAAAGCGGAACACGAAATTAGCTAGAAGGTTGTGCTGTTGTTATTACATTCGACTTTTACGTTTAACTTCATAAGACCAAAAAACAAAAACAATGATAGCCAATATATCGTTATTATAATACAGAACCAAATATTGGAAGAAAAAAAAAATGTTTAGGGAGACCATGGACGAAGTGAAAAGCCGTGGTAAAAAAAATTATGTGAAAGGAGGTGACCAAAATACCAAATTGAAAACTGTTGGCGGTGGATGTATCAGATAACTGGAGTGATTGGTTGTGAGACCTAGAGACCTAGAGACGTAATAAATTCAAATAAAATAGATATAAATATATAAATAATACTCGAATATTTTATATTTGAATTTCGAATAAACAAAAACAATATTACTTCTATATTTTAGAATACTACAACTCTATATGTAACCCGAATGCATTTCAATATGTTATATTTTGAAACCTATGTTTTTTGTAACTAACTGTAATATTCTATGTGCATTGTGCATGTATAACAAAAAATTGTATTTTATACAGGTTTGATTATATCGCAGTTTTAAATCAAGACTGCCACAACTCGATATTTATAGTTTTGAAGAAAAAAAAAGTGATTTAAAGCTTAAAATTAAGATATTTTAATGAGTTCTTTATACCTCTTTATTTGAAACTAAATACTATAATTTAAAAACATGCATTACAATATGACTTCTTCAAATATTATTTAATACTCTCTTAAATCCCCAAAAGTTAGACTTATAAGAAGGCCATAAGGCCTTTTAAATTTTATTAAATAATAATACATTTATTTCTTAAATCAATGGCGAGACTACCATATTTTGAGATGTGGTTCTATTGCATACATAAATTGATTGTAATACAGCCAAATACTAAAATGTGACAGTATTGAAGTAAATCTATGTGAATACGATGCTGCCACAATTCTAAATATTGCTGTTTTCACTCAACATATTACACGAAAATTAGATTTTATTTAGTGCCACAAATCGAAATAAGGTAGTCTTGTATTTTGAACTCGGTGATTAATTAGATAAATTTAAAAAAAATATACTGTTGCTTTGAAAATTGGCTAATAATCTAATAATTCAATACTGACACATCTTTATGGTGGCAAAATAAAAAACTGATATCCAATGGCGTTCATGCATTATAAAAGAGCTAATTTTTTACTATTCGAAAGTAGTCATAACTCAAAAGTGATGAATTTTGAGTTGTGGCAGTTTTGTTCTAAGAGTGTATAACCTATAATAATATTTGCTTTAGATTCCCTAGAAATAATAAATATTTTATTTCTTAAGATATTTGACGTTAATAGTGCTATTCGACATTTAAATTGACCGAACACTACATCAGAGAGAAAGAAAGAGCTTTTTTTTACAGATATGGCATATAAGAAGTAAACAACATTTTCGAATGGAATACCAAAATCGATTACAGTTAAAAGGCCGTCACAGTGGTATTTTGCCTTCTCTACCTAACTAACTGGCATTATAACAAAAATTCGTTCACGTAATAAAGACGAAAAATACTTTACAATCGGTTTTAGATATAAAACAGTTATTATAAAATATGTAGATGACAACATACTGATAGGACTATAGGACGGCGTTTTGCAATTTTCTCAATATCCAACTCGTCATCGAAGGTTCAAAAAATAATATTTTTAATTTTTTTAACAAAAGTAATTTTTTTTAATAATTAATTTCACGCCGAAAAAACGCCGACGAGATTATCTTCAGAATGCCATCGTCTACAAATATTATAATTCAAAAACAGATAAGAGATTTAAAGGCCTATTCGTTTGTTTTACGTGAACACGCGTTAACGTAAATTATTATTCTGGAAGATATTTATCGAACATTTTATTATTACTCAGAATTTTAAACGTTGTGAAAAATTGTTGTTTATATAACACGAGTTTATATTTAAGCATAGATATTAAAAAAAAAATAAAATAAATATTAAAAATTAATTTGCTCCGCTAAAAGAGATAAATATTAGTTATTCCTTGTAGTAGACAATAAACAAAATTAATTTTCAAACAAGACAAGACATTTATAGTATTCCTATAAGTAATTTCAATTTTATCAAAGTAATTTCTTATTTGTTAGTTTACAAAGTTATTAATTTATGAGTAATGTTTTATAAATTATATGTATATATTAGATTGGTCGTTATTTTTTGATATACAAATTATTGAACTGTTATCCCCTAAATTTGTTAAGTTTCATGTTATAAGTATATATGTACAATATTATCATTATTACTCAATTCCTTCACGTGTCCCCCAAGAGCTAAAGTTTGAGCAATATGGGTTATTTAACAATAATTAATATATATTTTACGAACAAATAAAAATTGGTTAATATGCATGAAACAAAATGTATAGAATTTTATATGCCGCATAAAAAATATTCCATACATTATTCTTATTAAATAATTATTTTATCAAAAAAAGGCAATTGAACCGTTTTAAAAAATCATTTTACAGAAAATAATATTTCTATATTTTTTGCATTAATAGTGTTACTATACGTAATCTTGGTACCTAATGTACCCATTCAACAACTATTGGGTATTTTGATTAATCCTCTTTAATCAATATAACATAATATACGTTGATTCTAATCGTACTAAAAATTGAGTATTATTATTTATATCTACACTTTATTTATTTATATTTTTATTAGTCGTTAGTTCATTCTATATGTGCGTGGATGTCGGTCATTAAATGGTATTTTGTTGTTGCAATGGATATTTTTCTAAAATAATTAAAATTTTACGAAAACCAGTGCTTTTACATGGCTCTATGCAAATCAAATCTATGGGGGAAAATTGCCCTCAAAAAGAGATTGTTTAAATGTTTATAATATAAGAATAGTAAATCTTAATTTATACGAAAGTGCGTCATTGGTAATTGACGAATGCTTAAAATACTGGAAGAAAGCTCGTATTCCGGCAAATTATCGATCAAACTGCATTATAAAATGTAAAATATATCATACGACGAATTAAAAGCCTTAGAAAAACAAAATTCAAAATAGTGAATTTACTAGAAATAGAGAAAAAGAATTCGAAGACAATTTATTTATAACGATTTATTTGATATCGCACATGACGACACACTAACTATAATTAATTTCGACGAAGATAAAAAAATTTTAACTGCACACAGAAAAAAAGGGCGTGAAAGATGTATGCTTGGAGTAGACATGAAAAGTACAATAGCCGAATGAAAGGAAAAAGAAAACGATGAACGGCAAAAATAAAAACGAAGGGAAAAACAAATTTCAAACTTTAAATCAGTTAATACAATTTTGTAATAGCTATTTTTTAAATAAATAATTCGATTATATAAAATCACTAATTTTCTTAATAAAGATTTGCGATTAGATTTATAAGGCACCAATTCAATTAACTTGTTCGAAAGATTTGATATTCCAAAAGATCTTTTAGAAATTCTCTCCGAAAACTGAAATGATTTACATGGATATAAAAAAAGAAAAGAAATATTTGAATCTCTACGGATAGGGATTGGTACATCGGAGTGATGGGTGAAACTTATGAAGGAATATAATGATAGTTGACCAAATATTAGGACAAAAAACAGTTTATTCATCAAGTAAGAATTTCATAGTGGATTAATTGTATACTATCTATATGAAAACTAAAAGTAATAATTTATTTTATTTATATTTTTTTAGATAGTTTAAAATTATTGAAAAAAATATTCTAGTATTAATAGAGAAACTCTTAAAACATCGTTTGATTAAAAAAATATTTGAATTCTATGTTAAATTATATATTTGGAAATTTGGTAATAATAAATATGTCGGTAATTATTTCTTCTGCAGTTCTTGAAATTAATATTAATTATATTATAGTTATTTTAATTTGTTTATTATTATTTATTTGTATAAACAATACGGTTTGTATACATTTTAAGGTGAAAAATTATCAGTATAAAAAAATGTAAATATACACAATAAATAATTGTATATTCTATAGTCTAGACAAATCAAAAAAAAAATACTAATTTTTGTAAAATTGTTTTTTAAAACGGTTTAATTGCTTTTTTAAAGCAAATAATTATTCAACAAGAATCATGTATTTCTTTTTTTATCGAGTGTTTCTTAAGCGGCATACAAAATTGTACAAATTTTGTTTTATGCATATTTACCAATTTTTATTTGTTCGTGAAATATATATATAAATTATTGTTAATTATTGCTCAAACTCTAATTCTTTGGGGAGGGGGGGCACGTGAAGGATAAGCAATAATAGTAAAATTTTACATGTATACATAAAACATGTAACTTAACAAATGTAGAGGGTCATGAGGTATAAATTTGAACATTTTTTTTTTATTATTATTATTATTATTTAAAAATATTTAATTTGATTTGTATACGATGTGTTTAGGTGACATGGGGAAACGAGGTAAACGCGGAAAGCCAGGTATGAAATATTAGTAACTTTTATATGTTTAATATCTTGGCGGCGATTTGTAACACATTTTTGAAATGTATGAACCCACTTTTGTTTTATAGGTCCTGTAGGCCCACCTGGTCCGCCCGGAGAAATTGGTTTACCCGGTTTACGAGTGAGTTAAAAAAAAAATCCTTGCATAATATACTACTCAAAATGTATAATAAATTAAATGTTAGTAATATTATATTATGTACTATTTAAAACGCTACTAAAAATATAAAGGATGACGTAAGTATAATAAATAATATATAACGTATTAAAAACCAATATGAATTATAAATACCTTATACTTTTAAGTATTTATATAGATCAAAAATATGTAGGTATCAACATGTTTTAAAGTTGTATTTTCAGTTTTACTAGTAATTTTTTCCTTCGAATTTTATTGCTACGTAATCAAAAATGTAATAATTCGATTCTAAGCGTAGAGATGTGTGCTTTTTTCCACCTGTGAACAACTTTTGGCATTTTTTAAAATTATTTTCGTAGCTTATTTTAACTTTTCAATAATGTCCAATCAAAAATTTGAGACGAAACAACATGGTAGTATTAATGCATACTGTAGTAAAAAATTAATATAATTTTCAATAAAACTTAATTTAACCGAACTTCTCTCAAAATCATTTTACGTATGCAATGGTACATCGTTGTACACAGATAAAGACTAAATTCCCATATAATTATTTCACCTTACCAACTCCCGATCTTAGAATAGCGGCCAATCCATAAGGACGAAGTACGTCGGATTTTTTTTCATTCTGCAAACATATGGAATATAATATAACTGTGTATAACAATAATTGTTATTATTTTATAAACGTGTACCGATTTATAGGCTTTACCGAGTAGAGCGGGAGGACCCAAAGGCGACAAAGGAGAACCGGGACAGTCTATAGTAAGTGCAGAAAATCTATAATTAAATCGTATTTTCGCGTTAAAATTCTCGTGTTTTTATTTATTAAAGAAGGGCGATAGAGGTGATCCGGGTAAAAATGGACTGCCGGGTACGGGACCGCCGGGGCCACCGGTAAGTATATCGTTTCAAGTGATTTTTTTTTTCTTTTTAAATATTTTAACAAAATAATGAATTGTACATATTATTTTCAGGGCCCTCCAGGTATATCGCTGGAAGGGCAAAAAGGCGAACCCGGAGATCCTGGCTATGCTTCAGCTCCTCTCCGAAGTAATTATATAACTAACTATCTATCTGATAATATGATTATCATACTATCTTTGTGTATGCGTTTTGTTTTCTAGGCGCTATAAACGATCCGATTGTCGTGCCGGGAGCAATGACGTTCCCGAACAAGAGATCAATGATAAATGTAAATCACGTAAATTATTTTGCTTTATATCAGTGACGCTGATCACTATACATATGTAGTATTGCAAACACAATATATATTATTTTTGATGGGCGATAGTAAGAACTTGAGTGCTATTATCTTGGGTGTTGTTATGTCTTATTGGCAAACGAGAAATAAATAAAACCTAGAACAAGTTAAATTTCTTGTTACAATGCTAGTAGTATTATTAAAAATATTAATAGTATTATTGCAGTATACGAAATATGTACAAATAAATGAATTGTGATTGTGTAACGTAACTGAAAACTATATAAACGTATAAACACATTTAACGTGAGTGGTAAAAATTTTGAATGGTAATTGTATGTTTGTTGTTAATTTATATGCAGTGCAAACACTGCATATAAACTTATCAACTTGACATAATTTCTAACTAAACTATAAGTGAATCTAAGGGATGCGGGGGGAGGGCGTAGCCGTCACGGTTTATCTCGAACATAAAAATAGCCGTGATAGCTGCATCAGATTTTATTTGTATCCTATAAAACTAAAAATTGACATCACTGACGACACTGCTATATATATATATATAATATTATGCTATTATGCTATTATGCTATCGTTGATATTGTCAACACATATTGATTCACGTCTACACAATTGTTATGCGCATAGGAAGACCGTCTTTTATTTAAACTGATTTAATAATCTTTCGTTCTTTAGGTAACGGACAGGACTCAGGTGGGCACCATTGCGTTTATCGTCGAAGAAGAAGCTCTTTTAGTACGTGTCGCGCACGGCTGGCAGTACATTTCGGTATAAATATAATAATATTATACTATATACACGATATTAGTCAATCTAATCTAATCGAATTGGAATTAATTTTTTTTTTTTTTTTTAACAGTTGGGTTCAGTGGTCACGGCTGGAGTCGAACCCACACCGACGAACGCCCCGATACCGACCAGGGCGCCGTTAGAATCCTCGAATTTAGTCCATAATCACGGCCCAGTAAAAGATAGCACAATGGTAAGGCGTACAATTTGTATGTTTAATTAAAAACAACTTGGTTCGAAATCTGTTATAATATCCGCAACGGCGTTTCATTTTTATAAGTATTATACCTATGCGATTATTATTTGTAATTTCCGTACCGTTCTTCAACAAGATTAAATATAGGTAATACTAATTTTTTTCCTTTTTTTTTTTTTTCCAGTGGCATCCTAAACAGGTGAGTCGGATCAACTGGATTTGTTAATAGGTCAAGTAAGGAACAATGTGTAGACAAATAACAAAACAAAGCCTGGAATACCTTTAAAAATACAAATCTATCATTACATAGATTAATGTCCCGACCTTTTCTATAGGATTAATATTATCCTTTGATACTTCTTACAGACTATAATAGTGACTGGACAAAAAACGATATTTTTCTCGTTAAAAATAAACGAATTTCGTGTCGTTTTCGATTTAAAATCTATCCGTTCTACCCCGGTTTCAGCCTGCAAAGTCGTATTACTAATTTGAATTTCCTATAACTTAATTATAATTTAAACAATTTCTTAATCTATTAGTAGTTTATCGTTAATATCGAAATCTAACATTAATCATAATAATAATAACAATCAATTCTATAACTGAAAACAATAAACTTAGTATTCACGACGATACTATGTTATGGGGAGGTGTGACCTGGGACAGACGAATGACAATTTCACCCGTTTTTTTATTATTTCGTAATAATATTGTGTACAGTCGATGTCACCCGCAAACGACGGTCGTGAAATCGGTAAAAATACGTTTTTATACCTAATATAGATAATTATAACAACTAACATTTTACGGACACCTACACGACGAGTATTATGATGTTTATTAAAAAATTATAAATCCTAAACAATAATCTGCGAACACTGTACGGGCGCACGTACGAAACACAGCGGTTTTAATAAAATCGTATCGTTAACCGATTACCGCCTGCAGTGGAATCAGTCGCGATAATTTACAATCAAGCCCGTAAAACATTCCTGCGCACTAACATCCGTGATAATACACGATTTAAACGGCTAAATTAAAAATGGAATAGTTACACGGCAGCGTATTTGCACATCCAGCACGCCCGATTTTCTAATCGAGTAAAAACATTAATTCCCTACCCCCCTCCCCCGTTAGCAGTCCCGGTGGAACATTAACAGTAAAAAAAATATTTATCTAGATAATTTGTCTAGGCGATAAACGTCCGCCAACGGGGCGGATTCGACCCGCGGGTAATCCCTCGTTGGCGCCTGTGGCGCGTACTAAACAAATATCGTTACAGTTACGGATAGCCGCTCTGAACGAACCGTACACGGGCAACATGCACGGAGTCCAGAGCGTCGATTACTCGTGTTACCGGCAGTCGCAGAGGGCCGGTCTCCACGGGGCGTTCAAGGCGTTCTTGTCGTCTCGCGTCAACAACCTGAAGTCGATCGTCCACGAGTCCGACAGGGGCCATCCCATATTCAACATCAAGGGCGACATGCTGTACAACTCGTGGAACGACATATTCACCGAACACGGGACGTTCTTATCGTCCCAGCCCAGGATCTACAGTTTTAGCGGCAAAAACGTGCTCGCCGACCTCTCGTGGTAATGCGTCCGTAGGCGATATCCCGCGGTCCGTTTCCATTTCCCTCGACCTTGGACGCCTGTTGTATCTCACCCGATACGCAAGTGTGTGTTTTGAATAGGCGACCGATTGTTATCTATCGTGTAGCCAAGCCACGATACACGATCCGGCTGGTGTCTCGTTCATTAAACATTGCAATATACTTGTTGTTCGATTCCGACAATCTCGTGTCGAATTGCTGTTCGAGGATTGTTTTATTTTTATTTTTTAATTAATTAAACTCTTCCGCCGCGACCTACCAACGTGTCGTACTAGCTAGGTATATTCCTCAAGGAACGGTCGCGGGAATAAGAAATATTTCCTCGAAACAATATTTAATTTGAATGTTATTTTTATTATTAGTAATTTGTGTAGGAATATTCGTAGTTTGGATACTTTGATATTGGTTATTTCGTTAAATGTTCCGGTATTCCAATTGCCTGTAATTAAACCGGGTCGGAGTTGACAGTGTCTACAGTTGTGTGTAAATTGTAAATAATAATTCGATTTCGGGTTAGACAAATAACACAAGAGCACTACCCTATGTCAGTTTACTCGGTTTGCGTGATAAATCTCGAGCGTATATCCCGACACGAAAACATATAATATTTCTTGACGAATTTCCCCTAAAACCGCATCCCATTCGAAAATACCAACGAGGGATCACACGTCGTTATAAGTAAACACCGCTCGGTGGGTATCAAGCACGCCATCATGGCGTTTTTTTTTTTTTTTTACCCTCTTTCTTCTCGGAAATGCCGTACGACCGTACATTTTTAATGCCCGCCGCAAAACCACTGCAGCGTTTTATATTATATAATAAGTGGTTCTGGAAAAGTTGAAAAACAATAACGATTCATTTTGAACGAACCCCGTCCATTGTCGTAATAATTATTCACTCTCGCCACCGCGGCCGTAATATAGAAATAATAATAAAACATAAAAAAAAAAAAACTGAAACCATTGTCTCTTTGTGTCGTCACCGCTGTACGTCTGTTGGCGCTTGCGAAGTTTTTGTCGTTTTTCAAATGACCCGGCGTACAGATAAAACAAAAAACCAATAAAAATACTTTCAATTCGTGTTGGGGAGGTGGACAAATGAGGGATACCTCCTCTCGGTGCATCAGGTTATTACGGTTTTTTTTTTTTTTTTTCTGAAGAATTCGAACGTGAGTTACTTCTAAAGTACAATCATTGTACCCCGCAGGATTCCTTTTTGCCGGCTATTAAACATCAGCTCGCTTTAAACTAAATCGAAGAGAAAAAAATGCAGCCCAATTACACACGATTCACGTGACTTATCGACGTAGTTTTCCGTAGAGATTTCAAATACTCATCCCTTATTGTGTTAGTTATTTTTTCGCTGGCCAGTAACATACGAACAGGGGGTCGAATAATCAACGGCACTGTCTTCTACTAGTGTCCAAATTTCCTCTGCTTGAGTTTTGCACAACTGGCAAGTTTTTGAAAAGCCATTCGCTTTTAAAAAGTATAGGACGAACCGCACGTTAGTCGCTAGTTTATGGCTATAAATAGCTAACAATTTACGAATTTTTTTATTTTTCTTTCAACTACACTGATCTTTACCCAATTATTCAAATCTATTTATTTTTTGGCTGGTGCATTATAGGCCCCAGAAGACGGTGTGGCACGGTTCAGACCTATCCGGCGACAGCGCGGTGGACGGCAACTGCGACGCGTGGAACTCGGAGAGCGTGGACAAGCGGGGCCTGGCGTCCACGTTGGTGGCCAGAGGTGGACAGCGGGCCAAGCTCCTCGACCAGGACGGCTCGCACGACTGCCGCAACTTTTTCGTGGTCCTCTGCGTAGAGATAACGCCGCACTCGGGAGCGATGTTCTCGCGGAAACGGCGCAGCGGCAGCCGGCACCTCGCGGCCGCGGACGACGATGCGATGACCCGGCACGAGTACGAGCGGCTCATGGCCGACATATTACGTGCACGTTGAAAACTACCACAGCACACTTTGACCCCTCCCCACCAATTATATTTCAATACGTACCAACCTACCAACCGCAAACTCAATGGTCCGGTGCAATAACAAGCTATCTCCGCTTTTTTTTTTTTCTCTCGAAATTCGTGTTTTTTTTTTTACATTTTCTGATAAAGAAAACTGTTGTCTACATTCAGGCACAACAACGATATACCTCCGTCTTCTGGATTAGCTAATATCGTACAAAATTAGTTGTTTGGTTTAAGATGTCCGTTGGGCTACAATAATGGGCTATCTCCGGAGATATCTGGTTTTTGCTCCAAACAATGTCAACCCTGTACTTTTCACAAAATTTATTTACATACACTGTATTTTTCGTAAATTCGAACCGGCTGTGGCATATATATATATATATATTATATTAACATCTTTTAACTACAGTAACCTTCATATTTGTAGCACTGTTTTTGATTACCTTGTAGTTATTACGTTCCTTATCAATACTATTTTGGGTCAAACTCTCCATAAAAAAAATATATATATATATAGTACCTATAAAAAGGTTATAATCTGTTGATAATTGCAATAACATGTATGAATATACTTTTTTTTTTTTTTAAAGGTTACGTATTTAATGTGCGTATATGACGTGAGTATTTTTGTGTTATATGAAAAAGTAAAACATGAATTTTAATTTTGGGGCAAAAAGTCACACATTTCCACTAAATCATATTTTAATCCATTTTTTTTTTTAAGTATTTAGAGTTGTTCAAAAACGATAAGGATTTAAATACTGTTTTATATATACCTAAAGCATAAAAATATGTTTTTGAAACAATAATTTAGTCAAAGGGAGAGTCAATAAGGTTTTTATGTCTCCTGAACATTTTCAAAAAGTTGAGATATCTCGTTATTGTACTGGGCCCTTCAATTACAAAAATATTATTAACATGACCCCGACGACGGTTTCGACCTTAGACACTCGCATGCAACAACCTGTGTTAACGTGTACCTAGATAATTTGTCTTTATCATTTAACGTATCTTGATACAAATTGTTATATCTATCTTAAGGTTAACTATGAATACACACAATTAACTTAAATATATACCGACAAAATAAAACGTTTGACCATAGTGGAAAATATAATTCATTTTTAGTTAAAATTGCAAACTTATTATCTATAGTGATTTTTTAACCATTTAAATTTGTATCTCTCTGCTTTAATGTTAAACAAATAGTCTTTTTTTCTATATCCAGATGAAATCCACATATCCATTATCTTATCTGAGATAATTTTAATATCTGTGTCAAAATAATTTCGGATGAATTATCTTTTATCTATATTGTCTCAACACTGGTGATAATCATAGACATGATATAAAGTAAATAGATAGCCTATAAGCCGACTGTATGATAGAGTCCCATAAAAAGTCAGTAGTTATTTTATATATATATATATATATATATATATATATATATATAAATTAAGAGGGCAAATTTCATTGATAAACCCAAGAAAATACGTGTTTTTATGCCATGAATTATATGCGACGATACATAAAAATAATTTGTGATTGGTTTTAATGTTTCCAACATGTATCATATTAACATAATTCGTGTGAAAATTATTGAATTTCACATGGGTTAATCGATAAAATCTTGATATAATATGGCTGCTGAGCTTCAGGTTTACGCATAGGGTCGGCTATCTAATTGTTTTCCATATCCGTGATAATCCGCAGAGTTTTCAACGTTTTTATCTACCCCATATAGACCATGTGGTTATCGCATATCGTTTTTACGCAACACACCATATCCCATTATCTCACATATCAGATACTTTACATTTAGCGACTTCCCTACAGCTCACAATACCTCAAATCGAATATTTCGATGTGTTTTATACCCTAATTTACATCCAATGTCTTACCATTATAATATATTATTATGCTCGCGTCACGTTACGAATCCGCTTGTATATATTATTATTTATATCGCACCCACTACGTATCCAAGTACCGTATGTCGAATTTCCTTCAAACAAAAAAAAAACAAAAAAAACCGATATTATCATAATATGATTGACTTTTGTGTATAACACTTCGACTCGAGCACTTTTCGAAACTATTATATAATATCGATAATTTAACTCTCGGTATTTATTTTCGCGTCAATTCCGTACGGAAATATATAAATAAATAACGGCATTTAGTTCAGTAATATATGTATATTATGTGTGAGAGTGGAAAATTATAGAATACACGCGATTACTACAGTACGTTTAAACGTTTAGTTTGTAGCTAATTTGTATATTTTACATAATATTATATTGTTTGTATTCAAGTATTAATTTTTTTTTTTTTTTTTTAACATACTCGATTATTATATTAAATTGTTTAATATTGTATACGTGTATAATATTATGTAATATGAGTTATTGTACACGCGTACGTGATTATCGTATAACATCTAATCAATTTATATACTGCGGAAAATTTATAAAACGCATTGATTTTATAAAACATTTTTTTGTACGTTGTAAATACTATACAAATAGTTTTTAAAACTTAATATTTAAATTGTTTATAAACATAAGAATTTATTAACTTATTATTAATCAAATTATAGTTGTAGCGTGATTGGTAGGTAGAACCTATAAAATAAAGCCTGGACAAAAAAAAAACAGTGCTTTGTCGATTAAATAAAACTTTAAAACATCGAGTCAAAAATAAATTTAAATTTTACCCCAAGTAATAAAATATATAAATGCATATTACCTAAGATGTTAAACAATTTTTTTTTTTTTTTTTAATATTTAGTAAAGTAGTACATTATTAATATTTGTCAGATTATTAATACGCATTATAATAAGTATGTGAAAAAGAATAAATAAATAATATTATTAAGGAAATATCGGTATTTTTTCTTTCTATTTTTATTGATCAAAATACACGCCGGGATCTTTATATTTAATCGATGAACATACAGTGTGTTTTTTTTTCTATATATAATAATATATTGACGGTGTCTACTTACATAATTTAAAATGATAAACGTTTAGAACACATATTTTTTCCAAAGATAGTTTTAATTTTTACAGAAAGAAATATATATATTAATCATGTGTACCCAACTATATACACCTACGTACGTACTTATAGGAATTAATAATTGTGAATTTAATTTATATATTTCAATTAAATGATCAAATACAGTATTATATTTAATAATAATATTACTCGTCTGTCGTTATCGTAGTATTGTAAGACGATTGTGGACAACAATATTTTAATAAACATTTTTTTTTTTTTTTTTTTTGAACTATAAATGAAAAATGACAACCGCCCGACGATAACGAAAAAATTGCATTTACATAATAACTTCACCAATATTATATTCACTTGCAGTGAGTTCATAAAATATTTATTTCGGAGGATATGTAAAGATTTGCATTCAAAATCAAATTGGTTTTTGTCGTTATAATTCAATATAATTAACAATATGATCAAACTGACATTATTAACGGAATATTTGCCGGTATTTTAATTTTTTTTATTTTAGAGTAAACAATAACGATAAAATATAACAACTGTAAACTTCAGGACTTTAAAGTTATAACTCGTTTTATATTATATAGGTAATTATATTAATATTAATAATAATATCGTGTTTAATGCGTTTTATGTTTTTAAAATACTTATAATATCGGATTTGTACTGAAGGAAACTCTATAGATGTTTTACGCCATACAATATAATATACATATACACAAATAATTGGCGTATAGTACCTATACCCCCAACTATACTAAACGATACAACTACCTTGGCCCTGACGTACAACCACGACGAAAAATCATTACGGCTTTTTTACCGACTTATAAATTTGCTATCATGTTGTTATAATTATAATAAATCATCAATGCTAAGTGTACAAACTAACCTTTAATTAGATTACGTTTTTTAACAATTGATATTATAATAATTATGTGTCAACAAACTAATAAACAACTATACAATATTGTAATTTTGTATATGTTTTTTTTTTTTTTTTTAATCCAAATCCTATAAGAAACTGTATACGTGTTTTTTGGTTATATTTAAACGATATGAATAGATAAATATATAGTATATACCGTAAGCATAGTCTACACATATAGACAATTTAACGTTGTAGCTATAGTATGAGTATATTAAGTCAAGACATCAAATTCTAGATACAGAATTATGTCACGAAACAGAATACCTATTTGAAATGTTGAAACCTTGGTTATTTTTTATTTTGATCTGATGACTCTAAATTTAAAACGTTTCAGTGTGGTATTAACTGCCCTAGGGACAGGTTTTCCCCCTCAGGTCATTCAAGTTATTATTTGAATAGCTCTGTTAGTTATGACATTTACTTATAATGCACCATGTATATTGTAGAGACTAAACTTGTTTCAATGATAATAATTTTAAAACAAATATATAGGAACATTAGAGTTTTAAAGTTTACTATGGTAACTTTCAAAATCAAAAACATAAGTAAACTAAAAGAAAAGAAATGTATTAAAGATAAATACATAGTAAATATTTTTAATAGTTGTTTTAATAATAATCATAGGTGTATAAAGCACTATTGATAGAAATAATGTTACTTTTAGTGTTTAAATTATCAATAATGTCATCGTTGTTAATTTCAAAAAGTATACAGTAGTAAAGTTCATCATTCTCTGAAGACGTTGGCATCAACGATTCAAGTTTACTTTCAGTTAAAAGTACTTCGCCATTTATTTATTAAATATTTAATTTTAGAAATAGATCTTTCACAAGCCAGCTGAAATAGATAATAATATATGTACGAATTAGTGTAACTATTAAAGATGGTAATAGATATAGTATTAGTATATGTTACTCGTATGTATATAAGCAAAATTTAACAGCTAACTGAAGTGAAATCGATTCAACATTATCGTTATAAAGTCTTTTTTTATTTTGTTATAAATTTCAAAATTATGAGTGGTTGATGACGAGTTAACTTCAACTTCACTACAACTAACCTAGACAACTTTTAAATTCCCGACGGACTAATCCGTCTACGAACCGCTCTGTTTTTATTCGTCAGAGACATATACTCGTATAGTGACGGTAATAGGAGTTATAGAGAACCATTAGCACCTAACCTAATCCATATACTTCAAGGATTTCTAGATCAGTCAACCTACTATTTAGATATGCAAAATAATTGTTTCGTATTTATTTTTTCTGCTATTTAAAATATACTAAAATCACTATCAGGCACTCTCCTTTATCATAAATATAATATATAATACATAATACGATTCGGCAATAATCTTAAATCCGCAAAAATAAACAGCAATGGTGGATTGAAATTAATTTAAACATGTAATTATGTTTTTCGTCGTTTTAATGTTTTCCAAATTAAAAGACCGTCATTTGCGTGATCAGTGTACCCATTCTAATGGAGCTAAGCTGCTTCGCATAAAAAAAATCACTTAAAACTTTCGACAGTCTGTCCTTGCACGGCATATTTTCATAGTTTAACTATTAAACGCACTGAATTGTTTTTCGCTAGCAATGTTTTATCGTTGCGTACGGATATGAATCACTGGCCTATTTACTTAAACTATCTTGTACTATGAACGTGGAGCCAAAACACCCGCAACGGCTTATATTACTAAATAGCCCTGCCACACGATTTTTTTTTTTTTTAATTCGATGTCCTTTCATATACCATAACGTACATTTCTTATACTTATATGAAATAAATGGAACAGAAATAATTACAGTCTTGTTAAAGAATACTGTGCTGACTACATACGTCATTTACTTCAGTAAAACGATTATAAACACAAATTAGCTACATTATTTAATCATATTAAAATATCTTGGTTTATTTGGAATTTTTATATAATGCACTCTATTTAAGTATAAAACAAATATGAAAATTAACATATTAATATCGTGTTTATTAGGCTATTGTTATGATAATTTTCTTATTATTATTATCAAGTTCAAATTATAATAATAAATATGGCTGTGGCAATGTTTTTTTGTGGCTGACTGGATGGTAGTAGTTGTACTCTGTGATAGTCGTTGCCCTGTGTCCGTTGCTGTCTTCTATGGTGCGTACATCAGTACTATTGTTATTTTTTTGGTGCTTTATATCATTAGATGATGAGCAATAATCATTAGGTTCTAAACATTGAAATCTGATGTCTTGCTTAATTACCACAAGGACCACAACAAATAGTTATTATATCTATACAAAGAACATTATTCAGCTCTGCTCGGAATTTTTTATAAGGTGCGAATTATCATTGTAGGCCAGGGCTAATTATAACCTCAACTTAGAGTATTCATTATAATCAAAATTGTTTTATTTTATTCGAGTAAATATTACAATAAAAAAAAGTCCGTATTTAATTTTGTCAACATAAAATTAAAAACTATTTGAATTATACATTTTATTATACTAACGAAGATTTTCGAAATTTGATGAATCCTCACCCCCTAATCTACACCCCCAGCCATTTCTCTTAATACCCTTCCAACTATATTTGGTATTTTTCGGACATAATAATTGTATTTTTATGGAGGAACTTAAATCAAACTCTTTGAGGCAAAGACACGATCAGGTTAGTAGAGGCAAGAGTGTATAAACTAAACTTGAGGCACTTTTCAAATTTTAGTAGCTCGGTCGGTTAGTTTGAAACTAACAAAACTATTCAATGTATGACTTTACCAAAAATGCTTAACAGCAAACACTGTAGCATTAGGTGTTAACACGTAGAAGCAAACATTTGTTCATATATTAAACAATTCTATCATAAAATAAGTCCACCAGTTTGCTCTTAGTACCTTTGTAAAAACACTTGTATTTTTGCAAAAAAAAATCGAAAAATATTGCTCAGTTCTAACCAACACGAATTCCGTATTATATAAACGGCTAGCATCTGACTCATTTAGCAAACGTGGAAACATTGAATTTTAATCGGCTTGAGTTATTCTAATTTTCAACTTCAACATATCATGGAATTGTTTACAAAGGTCTGTATTCCTTGTTTATTTTCTCCAATAGTATAGTGAATAATCCTGTATATATCATAGATGGCGTACCTTTTAATATTTGCGTGTCAAATAAATAGTTTGATTATATTTGCCTTGCAAGACAGAAACTTTTCTGACCTTTTTTTGTTGTTACATAAATTATATTTGTTGTTACATTTAAGCTTTAAATTGTTTAATAATACATATTAATAATAAATATAAACACTAAAGTAACAAATTCTGAAAAAAAATATGTTTAAATAAGTAAAAAAATAAGTATTTAATGGTAAATATGTTGCTCAAATGTTCCAGTTTTTCTATCAATCTTGGGATTATAATAAGTAAATTTAATTTAAAAATATGTTGCCCTGATATCTATTCCAAGACCATATAATTAAATTCATAAAGGATAACAGTATGAATGTAAATGTAGAACCAAACATAGTCAATAATGAAAGTGCTAATTTTGTCATAGAAGAAAATTAATTTAATAGACATTTCCATTGAATAAGAATAAATTTTTCGGTATTTTTATAACTATAAATTTCACAATTATTTTTTTTTCCTTTTCGCCATTTAAAATAAGAAATTGATTTCTCCAGATTACAATTTCTTGAAATTGTATTATATCAATTTCTAAATTTTCGATATTTACCAACTCAAAATAAGCTACATCGAATTCATCAAATGAAATTTATTGTGGATTTATAAAAAAAAGTAAGGTTTGTTGTAGACATCAAAAGTGCGAAAATCTATTATAAAAGACGAACATTGATCGTTCTCAAATACAAAATGACCAAAACCTGCGATTCTGCAGCCATTGCTCGTGATTAAAACCTATTTTACGATTTTTACTTCTGTCCTTGTTCTCTTCATTATCATAACTACAGTTAATCGTATATTAAATAAAAAATACCATCGTATTTTGGTGTTTATTTCTCTGTAAATAACATCATAGAATGTAGTAATTGACTAATAGATTGGTACAAATTTAAATTAAATTTCCCTTTATGTACTAGAATGGCACCGAACCCTTAAGTGAACCAAAGCGATTTCTTACATAGAATAAATTTCGGCGGTGGGAAGGAAGTATAATTATGTTTTCCGCAGACTTTTTTTCGCATGTGAAATATTATGGGAGTGTATTTTTATTTGTAAAAATTTTTGACGGGATAATATTTATCAAAATAGACTTCTTAAAAAACAAAATAATTACTTTATTTTAATTATACCATTAATTTATAATGAACCTTATGTCAAATTTTTGAGGATTTCTGTCGAGTCAAAGCAGTTTTATTCAATTCATTCGAAAAACAGTACGCATTATACATCAAAATAAAACCAATACATCGTATTTAATTAACAATGTCTTATCGTTTCGAACGAATATCAATTAAATTCCCCTCCATACTCCACTACCTTCTAAAATTCCCACTTACAATAATGGCCCACCTAAGTCTATAATTTTACAATTTAACATCTTAGATTATTTAATAGTTTTAATTGTTTAAACTCTAAAAAATGTCAAAATTATCGATTTTTTGTTCGTTTCGTAAAGTACCACACACGGTAGACTGCAGTAAAATCTGTTAACTGTTAGAAGTAAATATTTGTTTAAACATTAAACAGCATTATCATAAAATAGTTGTCACACCCAGTGCCGTAAAAATCGAGTGTGTAGAGTGTGAAAATCTTTGACTTTATACTAATAAATATTATAGTAATAACTGCAGTAGTAACAAAAAATTAATATATCGAATAATATAGTATAGTAATTGTATATTATAAAAAATCAATTTTAATATTATCAATGACTCTAACCAATATTTTAAATTTCGTAATCTACGGCCGAAGACTTGGGAATAATTATACATTATAAGCATGATTTAAGTGCGACCTATCGTTTTTTTTTGGAGATTGACCGATAAGTGACGGTCAACGCTAATTAACGAATACCTAAACCAACCACGCACTGAGAACGTAAGGCAATAAGAGTATATCGATTTTGTTTTTATAGGTTATGACAGGGAAGTTCAGTTAAACGTGTTTTAAAATACCGTCAATTTAAGAAACTTCGTCGAAGTTAGGAATTATAACTCTTTTAAATTAAAAACTCCAAATAACTATGACGTTTAATAAAGAAATATATAATTATTTAACTTTGGGAAAGATGTATGATAAAAAAAATAATTCTGTGCAGAGCTGACAATTGATTTTTTATTTTTACAGATATTGCTAATTTCTGTTGTGGTCTTTATGATAATTCAACAAGATATGGGATATCCTACTTTTGAACATGACCATCCAAGCGTTAAAACCAACATCAACGAGCACAAAAAACACCATAACGAAAAACGCCCAGTAGATAATGACAGCTACGGTCACAAGACAACTACCATGGCAGAGACGAATACAAACACGGATTCAAACGACATCCAATTAGCCACACAATTAAACACAGCGGCAGCCACAATGAACGCCATTCGAAGTTAACGCTATAAGATGGACTTCATAATAATAATCACCTTAATCACCAAAATCAAGTAATCACCTAAAAAGCACGACAACAACATGTTAATATTTATATTTGTTTTATCATTTTTTAGTACATTGTCTTTTTCTTCCAAATAAACCAAGATATGTAATCACGATGAAATGTAGTATACAGTCAATTTGTGTTTATAATCGTTTTACCGAAGTGTATCGACGTGTTTATTCGGTACAATGACATTTAACATGACTGTACACATTGTATATGTATGCACGTTGAGGTATATGTATGGACATCGAACTAAATAAAAATAAAAATCGATAGGTAGAGCTATCCAATAATATAAGCCGTTTTAATGTGTGTGTATGTACAACAAACTTTTCACATTTAACATTTATTGCAAATTATTGTAAATGTAGTGTGTAATTATAAATACACTCCCGATTACCTGGTACAGCTATCGTAATCGATAAGATCGACGACATAAGCGTCAATCAGTCGTCATTCGAGTTTCAACCCAGTTTATTTTTTGTTTTTAGCACGAGTGCTAATCTAATGCGTCGTGCACATAGTTTGAGTTTCTGATAAGCGGCGTCCACTCCGTTATATTTTATTACATTATATTATTCTTATAATATCTACATTGTTTTTCGTAACGCATTGTTAAATTTTATTAGTCATTAAAACTTTTAAAATTATTCAATGTTGGGTTTACCAAAAATGCTTAACAGCAAAAACAGTAGCATTAGGTGTTAACAGGTAGAAGCAAACATTTGTTTATACATTATACAGTTCTATTTTTAAATAAAATAGACCACCTGTTTGCTTTTAGTACCTATGTAAAAACACTTGTATTTTTGCAAAAAAAATATTGAAAAATATTGCTCAGTTCTAACCAACACGAATTCCGTATTATATAAACGGATAGCATCTGACTCATTTGGTAAACGTGGAAACATTGAATTTTAATCGGCGTGAGTTATTTTAATTTTCAACTTCACCATATCATGGAATTGTTTACAAAGGTTTGTATTTTTTGTTTATTTTCTCCAATAGTATAGTAAATGATTCATCTGTATATATCAGAGATGGCGTACCTTTTAATACTTGCGTGTCAAATAAATAGTTTGATTTTATTTGCCTTGCGAGCCAGAAACTTTGCTGACCTTTTTTTTTGTTACCTAAATTATATTTGTTGTTATATTTAAGCTTTACATTATTCACTATTACATATTAATAATAAATATAAACTCTTAAGTATCAATTTCTAAAAGAAATATGTTTTAATAATTATAAAAATTAGTTTTTAATGGTAAATGGTCAAAACCTGCGATTCTGCAGCGCTTGCTCGTGATCAAAACCAATTTTACGATTTTTACTTCTGTCCTTGTTCTCTTCATTATCATAACTACAGTTAATCGTATATTGAATAAAAAATACCATCGTATTTTGGTGTTTATTTCTCTGTAAATAACATCATAGAATGTAGTAATTGACTAATAGATTGGTGCAAATTTAAATTAAATTTCCCTTTATGTACTAGAGGCACCGAACCCTTAAGTGAACCAAAGCGATTTTTTACATAGAATAAATTTCGGCGGTGGGAAGGAAATATAATTATGATTTCCGCAGACTTTTTTTCACATGTGAAATATTATGGGAATGCATTTTTATTTGTAAAAATTTCTGACGGGATAATATTTATCAAAATAGACTTCTTAAAAAACAAAATAATTACTTTATTTTAATTATACCATTAATTTATAATGAACCTTATGTCAAATTTTTGAGGATTTCTGTCGAGTCAAAGCAGTTTTATTCAATTCATTCGAAAAACAGTACGCATTATACATCAAAATAAAACCAATACATCGTATTTAATTAACAATGTCTTATCGTTTCGAACGAATATCAATTAAATTCCCCTCCATACTCCACTACCTTCTAAAATTCCCACTTACAATAATGGCCCACCTAAGTCTATAATTTTACAATTTAACATCTTAGATTATTTAATAGTTTTAATTGTTTAAACTCTAAAAAATATCAAAATTATCGATTTTTTGTTCGTTTCGTAAAGTACCACACACGGTAGACTGCAGTAAAATCTGTTAACTGTTAGAAGTAAACATTTGTTTAAACATTAAACAGCTTTGTCTTAAAATTATCGTCACACTCAGTGCCGTAAAAATCGCGTGTGTAGAATGTGAAAATTTATGATTTTACCACTGCACTGGTAATATAAAATTAAAATATCGTATAATATTGTATAGCCTTATGTATATCATAAAAAATCAATTTTAATATCATCAATAACTCTAACCAATATTTTAGATTTCGTTATTTATGGCCGATGACTTGGGAATAATTATACATTATAAGCGTGATTTTAGTGTGACCTATCGTTTTTTTTTTCTGGATATTGACCGCCCAGTAACGTCCACGCTAATTTAACGAAAAAGACAAACCAAATACGCACCGAGACCGTTAGGCGGTCAAAGTACGTTGATTTTGTTTTTATAGGTTATGGCAGAGAAGCTTAGTTGAACGTGTTTTGAAATACCGTCAATTTAAGAAACTTCGTTGAAATTAGGAACTATAACTCTTTTAAAATAAAAACTCCAAATACCTATGACGTATATTTTATAAATTCAATTAATGAAAAAATGACGCGTGCAAAATCAAACAAAATCAATGTTTTAATAATTATTATTGGAACGTATTATTTTCATCTATATTGTATTTAATGCTCGAATTTGAGGGATAACAGAGGGAAGGAGTTCTTCCATAATTTTAATTCTTTTTTTTTTTTTTATAGAATTTCCTTACTGATTATTTATATTGAGACTGGGAGACGGTACATTTATTTTACAAATAATAATATTTCAAAATACATTCATGTATTGTAAATATTATTTTCTGTAATTTAATATTTGTTTACTTCGTTTATGACTGAATTACATACACACGTACATACATACATCTGATACGTTTATGTTATCATTAAAATTTATAAGATTTAAATTAAAATGCTTTGAACGAGAAAACTTAAAATACATATGAAGTTTATTTGCATGAATCAAATGTATAAAATGTTTTCCATTATATAAAAGTCTCATTCAAAATGATATAAACATATATATTTTTTAACATTGGGAAAGATGTTTGTTAAAAAAAAAAATTCTGTACAGAGCTGACAAATGATTTTTTTTTTTTTCTACAGATATTCCTATTTTCTGTTGTGGTCTTTATGCTAATTCAACAAGATATGGGATATCCTTCTTCAAAAGATGAACATCCAGGCATATTAGACAAAATCAAAAATCACATAACACACAAAAATGAAGAAACCTCGTTAGACAAGGAAAACCCTAATGAAAAACGCTCAGTAGACAAGGAGAACCATAATGAAAAACGCTCAGTAGATAAGGAGAACCATAATGAAAAACGCTCAGTAGATAAGGAGAACCATAATGAAAAACGCTCAGTAAATAATGACAGCCACGGCAAAAAGAAATGTATCTTCGGTGGGGACTCGGATTCAGACGAAGTCCAGAGTACCACAGATTTAAACACACAAGAAGCTACAATGAATTCATATCAATAATCACCTTAATCACCAAAATCAAGTAATCACCTAAAAAGCACGACAACAACATATTAATATTTATATTTGTTTTATCATTTTTTAGTACATTGTCTTTTTCTTCCAAATAAACCAAGATATGTAATCACGATGAAATGTAGTATACAGTCAATTTGTGTTTATAATCGTTTTACCGAAGTGTATCGACGTGTTTATTCGGTACAATGACATTTAACATGACTGTACACATTGTATATGTATGCACGTTGAGGTATATGTATGGACATCGAACTAAATAAAAATAAAAATCGATAGGTAGAGCTATCCAATAATATAAGCCGTTTTAATGTGTGTGTATGTACAACAAACTTTTCACATTTAACATTTATTGCAAATTATTGTAAATGTAGTGTGTAATTATAAATACACTCCCGATTACCTGGTACAGCTATCGTAATCGATAAGATCGACGACATAAGCGTCAATCAGTCGTCATTCGAGTTTCAACCCAGTTTATTTTTTGTTTTTAGCACGAGTGCTAATCTAATGCGTCGTGCACATAGTTTGAGTTTCTGATAAGCGGCGTCCACTCCGTTATATTTTATTACATTATATTATTCTTATAATATCTACATTGTTTTTCGTAACGCATTGTTAAATTTTATTAGTCATTAAAACTTTTAAAATTATTCAATGTTGGGTTTACCAAAAATGCTTAACAGCAAAAACAGTAGCATTAGGTGTTAACAGGTAGAAGCAAACATTTGTTTATACATTATACAGTTCTATTTTTAAATAAAATAGACCACCTGTTTGCTTTTAGTACCTATGTAAAAACACTTGTATTTTTGCAAAAAAAATATTGAAAAATATTGCTCAGTTCTAACCAACACGAATTCCGTATTATATAAACGGATAGCATCTGACTCATTTGGTAAACGTGGAAACATTGAATTTTAATCGGCGTGAGTTATTTTAATTTTCAACTTCACCATATCATGGAATTGTTTACAAAGGTTTGTATTTTTTGTTTATTTTCTCCAATAGTATAGTAAATGATTCATCTGTATATATCAGAGATGGCGTACCTTTTAATACTTGCGTGTCAAATAAATAGTTTGATTTTATTTGCCTTGCGAGCCAGAAACTTTGCTGACCTTTTTTTTTGTTACCTAAATTATATTTGTTGTTATATTTAAGCTTTACATTATTCACTATTACATATTAATAATAAATATAAACTCTTAAGTATCAATTTCTAAAAGAAATATGTTTTAATAATTATAAAAATTAGTTTTTAATGGTAAATGGTCAAAACCTGCGATTCTGCAGCGCTTGCTCGTGATCAAAACCAATTTTACGATTTTTACTTCTGTCCTTGTTCTCTTCATTATCATAACTACAGTTAATCGTATATTGAATAAAAAATACCATCGTATTTTGGTGTTTATTTCTCTGTAAATAACATCATAGAATGTAGTAATTGACTAATAGATTGGTGCAAATTTAAATTAAATTTCCCTTTATGTACTAGAGGCACCGAACCCTTAAGTGAACCAAAGCGATTTTTTACATAGAATAAATTTCGGCGGTGGGAAGGAAATATAATTATGATTTCCGCAGACTTTTTTTCACATGTGAAATATTATGGGAATGCATTTTTATTTGTAAAAATTTCTGACGGGATAATATTTATCAAAATAGACTTCTTAAAAAACAAAATAATTACTTTATTTTAATTATACCATTAATTTATAATGAACCTTATGTCAAATTTTTGAGGATTTCTGTCGAGTCAAAGCAGTTTTATTCAATTCATTCGAAAAACAGTACGCATTATACATCAAAATAAAACCAATACATCGTATTTAATTAACAATGTCTTATCGTTTCGAACGAATATCAATTAAATTCCCCTCCATACTCCACTACCTTCTAAAATTCCCACTTACAATAATGGCCCACCTAAGTCTATAATTTTACAATTTAACATCTTAGATTATTTAATAGTTTTAATTGTTTAAACTCTAAAAAATATCAAAATTATCGATTTTTTGTTCGTTTCGTAAAGTACCACACACGGTAGACTGCAGTAAAATCTGTTAATTGTTAGAAGTAAACATTTGTTTAAACATTAAACAGCTTTGTCTTAAAATTATCGTCACACTCAGTGCCGTAAAAATCGCGTGTGTAGAATGTGAAAATTTATGATTTTACCACTGCACTGGTAATATAAAATTAAAATATCGTATAATATTGTATAGCCTTATGTATATCATAAAAAATCAATTTTAATATCATCAATAACTCTAACCAATATTTTAGATTTCGTTATTTATGGCCGATGACTTGGGAATAATTATACATTATAAGCGTGATTTTAGTGTGACCTATCGTTTTTTTTTTCTGGATATTGACCGCCCAGTAACGTCCACGCTAATTTAACGAAAAAGACAAACCAAATACGCACCGAGACCGTTAGGCGGTCAAAGTACGTTGATTTTGTTTTTATAGGTTATGGCAGAGAAGCTTAGTTGAACGTGTTTTGAAATACCGTCAATTTAAGAAACTTCGTTGAAATTAGGAACTATAACTCTTTTAAAATAAAAACTCCAAATACCTATGACGTATATTTTATAAATTCAATTAATGAAAAAATGACGCGTGCAAAATCAAACAAAATCAATGTTTTAATAATTATTATTGGAACGTATTATTTTCATCTATATTGTATTTAATGCTCGAATTTGAGGGATAACAGAGGGAAGGAGTTCTTCCATAATTTTAATTCTTTTTTTTTTTTTATAGAATTTCCTTACTGATTATTTATATTGAGACTGGGAGACGGTACATTTATTTTACAAATAATAATATTTCAAAATACATTCATGTATTGTAAATATTATTTTCTGTAATTTAATATTTGTTTACTTCGTTTATGACTGAATTACATACACACGTACATACATACATCTGATACGTTTATGTTATCATTAAAATTTATAAGATTTAAATTAAAATGCTTTGAACGAGAAAACTTAAAATACATATGAAGTTTATTTGCATGAATCAAATGTATAAAATGTTTTCCATTATATAAAAGTCTCATTCAAAATGATATAAACATATATATTTTTTAACATTGGGAAAGATGTTTGTTAAAAAAAAAAATTCTGTACAGAGCTGACAAATGATTTTTTTTTTTTTCTACAGATATTCCTATTTTCTGTTGTGGTCTTTATGCTAATTCAACAAGATATGGGATATCCTTCTTCAAAAGATGAACATCCAGGCATATTAGACAAAATCAAAAATCACATAACACACAAAAATGAAGAAACCTCGTTAGACAAGGAAAACCCTAATGAAAAACGCTCAGTAGACAAGGAGAACCATAATGAAAAACGCTCAGTAGATAAGGAGAACCATAATGAAAAACGCTCAGTAGATAAGGAGAACC
The DNA here is from genome assembly GCA_956483605.1 of Tuberolachnus salignus. Classification (NCBI taxonomy): domain Eukaryota; kingdom Metazoa; phylum Arthropoda; class Insecta; order Hemiptera; family Aphididae; genus Tuberolachnus; species Tuberolachnus salignus. The sequence goes on from OY101438.1 coordinate 20,928,663, forward strand.
ATAATGAAAAACGCTCAGTAAATAATGACAGCCACGGCAAAAAGAAATGTATCTTCGGTGGGGACTCGGATTCAGACGAAGTCCAGAGTACCACAGATTTAAACACACAAGAAGCTACAATGAATTCATATCAATAATCACCTTAATCACCAAAATCAAGTAATCACCTAAAAAGCACGACAACAACATATTAATATTTATATTTGTTTTATCATTTTTTAGTACATTGTCTTTTTCTTCCAAATAAACCAAGATATGTAATCACGATGAAATGTAGTATACAGTCAATTTGTGTTTATAATCGTTTTACCGAAGTGTATCGACGTGTTTATTCGGTACAATGACATTTAACATGACTGTACACATTGTATATGTATGCACGTTGAGGTATATGTATGGACATCGAACTAAATAAAAATAAAAATCGATAGGTAGAGCTATCCAATAATATAAGCCGTTTTAATGTGTGTGTATGTACAACAAACTTTTCACATTTAACATTTATTGCAAATTATTGTAAATGTAGTGTGTAATTATAAATACACTCCCGATTACCTGGTACAGCTATCGTAATCGATAAGATCGACGACATAAGCGTCAATCAGTCGTCATTCGAGTTTCAACCCAGTTTATTTTTTGTTTTTAGCACGAGTGCTAATCTAATGCGTCGTGCACATAGTTTGAGTTTCTGATAAGCGGCGTCCACTCCGTTATATTTTATTACATTATATTATTCTTATAATATCTACATTGTTTTTCGTAACGCATTGTTAAATTTTATTAGTCATTAAAACTTTTAAAATTATTCAATGTTGGGTTTACCAAAAATGCTTAACAGCAAAAACAGTAGCATTAGGTGTTAACAGGTAGAAGCAAACATTTGTTTATACATTATACAGTTCTATTTTTAAATAAAATAGACCACCTGTTTGCTTTTAGTACCTATGTAAAAACACTTGTATTTTTGCAAAAAAAATATTGAAAAATATTGCTCAGTTCTAACCAACACGAATTCCGTATTATATAAACGGATAGCATCTGACTCATTTGGTAAACGTGGAAACATTGAATTTTAATCGGCGTGAGTTATTTTAATTTTCAACTTCACCATATCATGGAATTGTTTACAAAGGTTTGTATTTTTTGTTTATTTTCTCCAATAGTATAGTAAATGATTCATCTGTATATATCAGAGATGGCGTACCTTTTAATACTTGCGTGTCAAATAAATAGTTTGATTTTATTTGCCTTGCGAGCCAGAAACTTTGCTGACCTTTTTTTTTGTTACCTAAATTATATTTGTTGTTATATTTAAGCTTTACATTATTCACTATTACATATTAATAATAAATATAAACTCTTAAGTATCAATTTCTAAAAGAAATATGTTTTAATAATTATAAAAATTAGTTTTTAATGGTAAATGGTCAAAACCTGCGATTCTGCAGCGCTTGCTCGTGATCAAAACCAATTTTACGATTTTTACTTCTGTCCTTGTTCTCTTCATTATCATAACTACAGTTAATCGTATATTGAATAAAAAATACCATCGTATTTTGGTGTTTATTTCTCTGTAAATAACATCATAGAATGTAGTAATTGACTAATAGATTGGTGCAAATTTAAATTAAATTTCCCTTTATGTACTAGAGGCACCGAACCCTTAAGTGAACCAAAGCGATTTTTTACATAGAATAAATTTCGGCGGTGGGAAGGAAATATAATTATGATTTCCGCAGACTTTTTTTCACATGTGAAATATTATGGGAATGCATTTTTATTTGTAAAAATTTCTGACGGGATAATATTTATCAAAATAGACTTCTTAAAAAACAAAATAATTACTTTATTTTAATTATACCATTAATTTATAATGAACCTTATGTCAAATTTTTGAGGATTTCTGTCGAGTCAAAGCAGTTTTATTCAATTCATTCAAAAAACAGTACGCATTATACATCAAAATAAAACCAATACATCGTATTTAATTAACAATGTCTTATCGTTTCGAACGAATATCAATTAAATTCCCCTCCATACTCCACTACCTTCTAAAATTCCCACTTACAATAATGGCCCACCTAAGTCTATAATTTTACAATTTAACATCTTAGATTATTTAATAGTTTTAATTGTTTAAACTCTAAAAAATATCAAAATTATCGATTTTTTGTTCGTTTCGTAAAGTACCACACACGGTAGACTGCAGTAAAATCTGTTAACTGTTAGAAGTAAACATTTGTTTAAACATTAAACAGCTTTGTCTTAAAATTATCGTCACACTCAGTGCCGTAAAAATCGCGTGTGTAGAATGTGAAAATTTATGATTTTACCACTGCACTGGTAATATAAAATTAAAATATCGTATAATATTGTATAGCCTTATGTATATCATAAAAAATCAATTTTAATATCATCAATAACTCTAACCAATATTTTAGATTTCGTTATTTATGGCCGATGACTTGGGAATAATTATACATTATAAGCGTGATTTTAGTGTGACCTATCGTTTTTTTTTTCTGGATATTGACCGCCCAGTAACGTCCACGCTAATTTAACGAAAAAGACAAACCAAATACGCACCGAGACCGTTAGGCGGTCAAAGTACGTTGATTTTGTTTTTATAGGTTATGGCAGAGAAGCTTAGTTGAACGTGTTTTGAAATACCGTCAATTTAAGAAACTTCGTTGAAATTAGGAACTATAACTCTTTTAAAATAAAAACTCCAAATACCTATGACGTATATTTTATAAATTCAATTAATGAAAAAATGACGCGTGCAAAATCAAACAAAATCAATGTTTTAATAATTATTATTGGAACGTATTATTTTCATCTATATTGTATTTAATGCTCGAATTTGAGGGATAACAGAGGGAAGGAGTTCTTCCATAATTTTAATTCTTTTTTTTTTTTTTATAGAATTTCCTTACTGATTATTTATATTGAGACTGGGAGACGGTACATTTATTTTACAAATAATAATATTTCAAAATACATTCATGTATTGTAAATATTATTTTCTGTAATTTAATATTTGTTTACTTCGTTTATGACTGAATTACATACACACGTACATACATACATCTGATACGTTTATGTTATCATTAAAATTTATAAGATTTAAATTAAAATGCTTTGAACGAGAAAACTTAAAATACATATGAAGTTTATTTGCATGAATCAAATGTATAAAATGTTTTCCATTATATAAAAGTCTCATTCAAAATGATATAAACATATATATTTTTTAACATTGGGAAAGATGTTTGTTAAAAAAAAAAATTCTGTACAGAGCTGACAAATGATTTTTTTTTTTTTCTACAGATATTCCTATTTTCTGTTGTGGTCTTTATGCTAATTCAACAAGATATGGGATATCCTTCTTCAAAAGATGAACATCCAGGCATATTAGACAAAATCAAAAATCACATAACACACAAAAATGAAGAAACCTCGTTAGACAAGGAAAACCCTAATGAAAAACGCTCAGTAGACAAGGAGAACCATAATGAAAAACGCTCAGTAGATAAGGAGAACCATAATGAAAAACGCTCAGTAGATAAGGAGAACCATAATGAAAAACGCTCAGTAAATAATGACAGCCACGGCAAAAAGAAATGTATCTTCGGTGGGGACTCGGATTCAGACGAAGTCCAGAGTACCACAGATTTAAACACACAAGAAGCTACAATGAATTCATATCAATAATCACCTTAATCACCAAAATCAAGTAATCACCTAAAAAGCACGACAACAACATATTAATATTTATATTTGTTTTATCATTTTTTAGTACATTGTCTTTTTCTTCCAAATAAACCAAGATATGTAATCACGATGAAATGTAGTATACAGTCAATTTGTGTTTATAATCGTTTTACCGAAGTGTATCGACGTGTTTATTCGGTACAATGACATTTAACATGACTGTACACATTGTATATGTATGCACGTTGAGGTATATGTATGGACATCGAACTAAATAAAAATAAAAATCGATAGGTAGAGCTATCCAATAATATAAGCCGTTTTAATGTGTGTGTATGTACAACAAACTTTTCACATTTAACATTTATTGCAAATTATTGTAAATGTAGTGTGTAATTATAAATACACTCCCGATTACCTGGTACAGCTATCGTAATCGATAAGATCGACGACATAAGCGTCAATCAGTCGTCATTCGAGTTTCAACCCAGTTTATTTTTTGTTTTTAGCACGAGTGCTAATCTAATGCGTCGTGCACATAGTTTGAGTTTCTGATAAGCGGCGTCCACTCCGTTATATTTTATTGCATTATATTATTCTTATAATATCTACATTGTTTTTCGTAACGCATTGTTAAATTTTATTAGTCATTAAAACTTTTAAAATTATTCAATGTTGGGTTTACCAAAAATGCTTAACAGCAAAAACAGTAGCATTAGGTGTTAACAGGTAGAAGCAAACATTTGTTTATACATTATACAGTTCTATTTTTAAATAAAATAGACCACCTGTTTGCTTTTAGTACCTATGTAAAAACACTTGTATTTTTGCAAAAAAAATATTGAAAAATATTGCTCAGTTCTAACCAACACGAATTCCGTATTATATAAACGGATAGCATCTGACTCATTTGGTAAACGTGGAAACATTGAATTTTAATCGGCGTGAGTTATTTTAATTTTCAACTTCACCATATCATGGAATTGTTTACAAAGGTTTGTATTTTTTGTTTATTTTCTCCAATAGTATAGTAAATGATTCATCTGTATATATCAGAGATGGCGTACCTTTTAATACTTGCGTGTCAAATAAATAGTTTGATTTTATTTGCCTTGCGAGCCAGAAACTTTGCTGACCTTTTTTTTTGTTACCTAAATTATATTTGTTGTTATATTTAAGCTTTACATTATTCACTATTACATATTAATAATAAATATAAACTCTTAAGTATCAATTTCTAAAAGAAATATGTTTTAATAATTATAAAAATTAGTTTTTAATGGTAAATGGTCAAAACCTGCGATTCTGCAGCGCTTGCTCGTGATCAAAACCAATTTTACGATTTTTACTTCTGTCCTTGTTCTCTTCATTATCATAACTACAGTTAATCGTATATTGAATAAAAAATACCATCGTATTTTGGTGTTTATTTCTCTGTAAATAACATCATAGAATGTAGTAATTGACTAATAGATTGGTGCAAATTTAAATTAAATTTCCCTTTATGTACTAGAGGCACCGAACCCTTAAGTGAACCAAAGCGATTTTTTACATAGAATAAATTTCGGCGGTGGGAAGGAAATATAATTATGATTTCCGCAGACTTTTTTTCACATGTGAAATATTATGGGAATGCATTTTTATTTGTAAAAATTTCTGACGGGATAATATTTATCAAAATAGACTTCTTAAAAAACAAAATAATTACTTTATTTTAATTATACCATTAATTTATAATGAACCTTATGTCAAATTTTTGAGGATTTCTGTCGAGTCAAAGCAGTTTTATTCAATTCATTCGAAAAACAGTACGCATTATACATCAAAATAAAACCAATACATCGTATTTAATTAACAATGTCTTATCGTTTCGAACGAATATCAATTAAATTCCCCTCCATACTCCACTACCTTCTAAAATTCCCACTTACAATAATGGCCCACCTAAGTCTATAATTTTACAATTTAACATCTTAGATTATTTAATAGTTTTAATTGTTTAAACTCTAAAAAATATCAAAATTATCGATTTTTTGTTCGTTTCGTAAAGTACCACACACGGTAGACTGCAGTAAAATCTGTTAACTGTTAGAAGTAAACATTTGTTTAAACATTAAACAGCTTTGTCTTAAAATTATCGTCACACTCAGTGCCGTAAAAATCGCGTGTGTAGAATGTGAAAATTTATGATTTTACCACTGCACTGGTAATATAAAATTAAAATATCGTATAATATTGTATAGCCTTATGTATATCATAAAAAATCAATTTTAATATCATCAATAACTCTAACCAATATTTTAGATTTCGTTATTTATGGCCGATGACTTGGGAATAATTATACATTATAAGCGTGATTTTAGTGTGACCTATCGTTTTTTTTTTCTGGATATTGACCGCCCAGTAACGTCCACGCTAATTTAACGAAAAAGACAAACCAAATACGCACCGAGACCGTTAGGCGGTCAAAGTACGTTGATTTTGTTTTTATAGGTTATGGCAGAGAAGCTTAGTTGAACGTGTTTTGAAATACCGTCAATTTAAGAAACTTCGTTGAAATTAGGAACTATAACTCTTTTAAAATAAAAACTCCAAATACCTATGACGTATATTTTATAAATTCAATTAATGAAAAAATGACGCGTGCAAAATCAAACAAAATCAATGTTTTAATAATTATTATTGGAACGTATTATTTTCATCTATATTGTATTTAATGCTCGAATTTGAGGGATAACAGAGGGAAGGAGTTCTTCCATAATTTTAATTCTTTTTTTTTTTTTTATAGAATTTCCTTACTGATTATTTATATTGAGACTGGGAGACGGTACATTTATTTTACAAATAATAATATTTCAAAATACATTCATGTATTGTAAATATTATTTTCTGTAATTTAATATTTGTTTACTTCGTTTATGACTGAATTACATACACACGTACATACATACATCTGATACGTTTATGTTATCATTAAAATTTATAAGATTTAAATTAAAATGCTTTGAACGAGAAAACTTAAAATACATATGAAGTTTATTTGCATGAATCAAATGTATAAAATGTTTTCCATTATATAAAAGTCTCATTCAAAATGATATAAACATATATATTTTTTAACATTGGGAAAGATGTTTGTTAAAAAAAAAAATTCTGTACAGAGCTGACAAATGATTTTTTTTTTTTTCTACAGATATTCCTATTTTCTGTTGTGGTCTTTATGCTAATTCAACAAGATATGGGATATCCTTCTTCAAAAGATGAACATCCAGGCATATTAGACAAAATCAAAAATCACATAACACACAAAAATGAAGAAACCTCGTTAGACAAGGAAAACCCTAATGAAAAACGCTCAGTAGACAAGGAGAACCATAATGAAAAACGCTCAGTAGATAAGAAGAACCATAATGAAAAACGTTCAGTAGATAATGACAGCCACGGTCACAAGACAACTACCATGGCAGAGACGACTACGGACATGGATTCAGACGACAGCCAGTTTGCCACACATTTAAACACATCGGCAGCCACTTTGAATGTCATTCGCGGTTAATACTATAAGATGGACTTCATATCAATAATCACCTTAATCCCTAAAAGCTAGCAATCACCTAAAAAGCACGTAAACAACATGTTAATATTTATATTTGTTTTATCATTTTTTAGTACATTGTCTTTTTCTTCCAAATAAACCAAGATATGTAATCACGATGAAATGTAGTATACAGTCAATTTGTGTTTATAATCGTTTTACCGAAGTGTATCGACGTGTTTATTCGGTACAATGACATTTAACATGACTGTACACATTGTATATGTATGCACGTTATGGTATATGAATGGACATCGAATTAAATAAAAATAAAAATCGATTGGTAGAGCTATCCAATAATATAAGCCGTTACCATTAGTCACCTCGTAAAAAAATTATAATCAAACAAGTTTGGTTAAAACTTAGAAATAAAATCCTTTTCATTAGTTTTGTTTTTCTGTTGATTATTACTGGTTTTGATTAACGCTTTATAATGTGTGTGTATGTACAACAAACTTTTCACATTTAACATTTATTGCAAATTATTGTAAATGTAGTGTGTAATTATAAATACACTCCCGATTACCTGGTACAGCTATCGTAATCGATAAGATCGACGACATAAGCGTCAATCAGTCGTCATTCGAGTTTCAACCCAGTTTATTTTTTGTTGTTAGCACGAGTGCTAATCTAATGTGTCGTACACATAGTTTGAGTGATATAATTGGCATTTTATAAAAGGTTAACGGTCTTTCTAAGATGGACAACGGGAAGCATTAAGTAAGCTAAACATTCCACAATCTGTAGTGGGTAGAATATTAACGAAAATAGGGAAGTTATTGAATTTGAAGCATTACATTATATGTCTTAAAGTTGAAAAACGAGAAGGTGTGAAAGGATGATACTGTTGAAAGAATGGTTTGTAACATTATAAGTAAAGATAGATTCTCGCGTGTCAGGCCCATTGCTCCGCCAAAAAGCTTATGAACTGGCAGGATAAATGAGGAAATTTATCTTAATCCAGTCGAAAAATGCTTTTGAATTTGACGATTGAAAAAAAGAGAAAATATTTCTTTCCAAAAAACCCACGGAGAACAAGGAGACGCAGATTTTACTGGCGCACAGTTTTGGCTGAAACATGAATGGCCTTTTCTCATCTTAAATTTTCACTTCGGGTTGTTTTAATGCTGATGAACCTGTTTTGTACATTAGAGCACTACCTGAACATACTTACGTTCTTTATAATGACTAAGCAAATGGGGCAAAAACTTCTAAAGGACAAACGACGCTAATGTGTTTGCCAGTATGATGGAAAAATGATAATGCAACTAGCAACAGTAAAAGGGAAGATGACGAAAGTGATGAGGAAGAGATTAAACAAACATCAAAGAAAGATTTTCTAGAGGCTCTAGACGTCAAGGAGAGCTGTCCATCACAGAAGTAATAATTTTAATGAACAATATGAATACGAGCTATATATAAATCAAAAATATTAGAACATAATTCAATACAAACCAGAATAACTAATTTTGTTTTCATAAATAATAAGTATGTACGTATAGAATTTTATGATTTATAAAAATTCATAAGCATTTTTTTGTTTTTTTTTGTCCCACTTTGCCTATAAGATTCATTCGGTTGTAAGACTCAATTTGTGCTGATCCCAAAATCAGTCTTATAAGCGGCATCCACTCAGACTTAAAATTACTCTGAATTAAAATTCATATCGATCGACCGGACGACAGCGCACACATACACATACACACACTGTCATCCATTTTTTCCCCTATATACGATGTCTGTTCAAAAAGTACCAGGATTTTATATTTGATAATTACAAAAATGAAGTTACATATTATTTATAGATATCTCCTTCGAATTACTCTCAATCCGGGCGATTTGCAGTGATCCCGGCGATCTTGCCATTTTACTAATGTCCTTTGGAACTGTTCCAAAGTTAAAGCGACGTGTTCTGTTGCCGCGTTTGCTTTAATTTCCTCTACATCTTTAAATCGTTGTCTTTTAAGCGCAGATTTTAATTTTGTGAAAATATAAAATCACATGAATTTTATTAGAAAAATAAACATTAATTTCGTCTATAAAAATGACAACAGACAGATGTTATAACAGGTTAAATTATTGAACCGTTTTTTTTATATTTTTCGGATCCGCAAATCTGCTTTAAAATATCCGGTTTCTTTTTTATACTTAAATGGAACTGTTGACACGACTTGTTTGTGCAATAATCTTGGTTATCAGAATGGCTTTTAATACAGGAAATCCTGAATTAGTTTTTTCACGGCTCTATATTTTATTCATATGAGAAAACACTCTTTCGACTGGAACGTTACTGCCTTGCAGACATAAAATGTACTCGACAATTATACAAAAATTCACGTGTGAGAAATCTTTAGCGTACAAGTGTGTATATACTTCCACCCAACGATTTTCAGTGGCTATATTCCCAGTGTTCCACTTACCAACATAATGTTTTTGGTTGTGATGAATAAATACGTGCTCTTTTTTTTTATAAAATGTTCCTTTTTTTAAAGCAGGGCGTATGTTCACGTTATATATAGCGTTCTTGACGCCCGTAAATTCGATAATTTGTATTATTTTAATTGTATTAATTTATTATTAATTATTATATATTATTAAGTCTTTAACCGCCCGAAAGCTTTTATTATATCGATCAAAGATCTTAAACAACGCATTTCAAAGGTGTACACAAATACTTATAGTGTGTCAATATACAAAAGAAAAACACGTGTGGAATGGCCCCGTCCCTAGTCTCTAAGAATCTTATACTAAGTCTTATACGGTCATACAAGACCACTTCGGCGTTTGAGGCGCCTAGCGTCTTGAAATTTATCGAGTAGTTCAATTGCTGTTGGATTGATGTGCTGATCCAGCCTCGTCTCATGTTTGCGGGCAAACTTGATAATCTCGCCCTGGACGGATGTGATCCTCATATCTCGGTGGACAATGTCGTTTCTGCCGTACCGGTAAGCTGCGACAACGGTACGGCGAGTGTTTTTCTGGCAGCGTTGAATAGTCTCGATAATTGGACGTGCCGGCACCACCCCCGCAGTTGTATTACCTAAAGGTTAGGTTTCCTAGAAAAGCGGTGCCGTTATCTAGCGGCTGTCACTTTACGGTTGTGAATAACGGCCGTCTTTACAGTGACCAAGCGTGGTTTCCTATAGGAAGTAGTGCGACCGTATTCAATCAGTATTCACTCGAGCGTAGTAGGTCGTGCACTGTTGAAAAATGGACGATTTGGACGTAGCATTATCAGTATGTTTGGATGACGAAGAGTCATCGGAAGACGAAAAAAATCGTTTGGCGGATAGTGTCACGTTCAAAGATCGTGATACTGAGGGTGCATTTCAAATTTTTAGTGCGTCGCCGTCTGCAGTGTAATGACGAAAAATTTGGGCAATACTTTCGCTTAACACCAGCGTTACAAAGGCTCCCAAACGAAGTGGATCATTATAATTTAACTATAAAGTGTACTTGTATTCAATCGTTTTGCTAGCAGTCGTTGGTTAGTCACGTTTCCACTCATTGTATTAATTAAATACCGCACACCGTTACACGCGAAAAAAACGTTCAACTACTGTTCATCACCGCCTACGACGGCCGTCGTGCGACTGACAGCACCGCCATTTGACGTTACGGTGACGCTCGACGTTCTCTAGGAAACCTACTCCAACGTTATTTATAGACAACGTATGGGCGACGTCACCCAACCCTAACATTACGGCCGCTGGAGATAACGGCACCGCTTTTCTAGGAAACCGTAGTTTCAGAAGTCCATGTTGGTTTAACTATCATTACGTGCAATAGACGTTTGCTTGTATAAGGTTTGCTAGTCCTTATTAACCATTAAGTAACTTAATCTAAATTAACAGGACGTTTGTTTACTTTTCTATAATTTTTTATTTTTTTTTCTAAACTTTTAGTCAATGTGTCTACCAAAGTGGATAAAAATTTAATAAGAATCTAAAAAATCTTAATTCTATTGTATTTTATAATTAAGGTATATAAAAAAATCATAAAATAAAAGATTGTGAAATAATATCAAGACCCATTTTTAAAGTGAAATAGTATCGAAAACCATGATTAAAATTAAATAGTAAACCCGCAACGTTAGAACTGATGGATTTATACTTCTATATTCTATATTTTATAAACTTTTGTTGTTCTCATTACAACTTTTTAATTGCTATATGTGCATAACATGAAATATAAATTATTAAATGCTTAACAAATTTAAATTAAATTATTACATCAATTCCTTAGATTTAGCAAAGATTATTAATCCATATTTTTTTATATTTCAGGATTGGTGGTGACTAAGAGAACAACATATCTTGAAAACATTTCTATTTTGCAGTAGTGACCATAACCTTAATACAAATAAAACATAATAGCATTTAATTACGAAATTTTATTTATTTGTAAATTTGAAAATGTATAAATATTTCATTTGTCTGTAAATCACTTTATATATTTTGTTCGGTGTACTTTTGGCTAAGCATAAATAAAATATATTTTATTATCTAAAATTGGTTTAGCATCTTATTTAAAGTTTAATAAGTATACAATTTCAACACATTTGTATAATTGAATTATATATTTGTATTTGAATTGAAGTAAATTAATAATTAAAATTTAATAATAATGAAAATGTGCTGAAACACGTGCATAGTATGAAATATATGTTTGAAAATAATATAATTTATCAAAGTAAACAAACATATTATATTCCGAAAAAATTCTTGAAACGTTTAAAACCTTGTGCTGAAACACGTGCATAGTATGAAATATATGTTTGAAAATAATATAATTTATCAAAGTAAACAAACATATTATATTCCGAAAGAATTCTTGAGATGTTTAAAAACATTTGTTGAAACTAATTTTGAAACATGACGCAGCAATTCCTTAATACCTGGAACCAAAACAATATAATATTAATTGCTAAAATATAAATTAACAAATAATATATAATGACACTAACTATTTTGGTATTTTTTCATGAGAATAAATTATGCAATTATACTCCAGTCATCGAGAGAGAGCAACTAAGCGGCGACCAAAGCTCATCTGTTCTTGCGCATTCCCACCACTAAACCTGCCCAAACGCTGGCCACTGTCAAAGCAGGTAGAGAGGGAGAAATTTGGGCACGAAACCGCGAAGCTCGTTCATTTAGATGCGCAAAAGAGTAGTGCTCTCTCGATGGCCAGAGTATATTACAATTATTAGGATTAGATGTGACTGGCTGAAGTGGAGAGAAGTGTGTTGTGTACTAAAAAGATGCCATTAAGGATAATAGTAAATATTGTAAAACCAGCAATGATGTTGGGTTCTGAGTGTTGGGCATTGAATAAAAGATATGAGAATAAATTTTAATTTATAGAAAAAATAATGTCTTTGTGAAAAAACAGCACACAGTAAAATAATATTGTTACAATAGTAAATAAGTAAAAGATGAATAAAGATTTTTATACTATCTATATATAAAAACTTACATAGGACATCACTGTTTGAACAAAACATAACTAACATTTGCAGTCTAGGTAATTCGCCAATGCCTAACATATAATCAGTTATCTCATATCCATTTTGAAGAAATTCTAACTTCAAAATTCTTAAAATGTCCACAAACAAATCATTGTCCATAGAATTACGTACAATCAATGGTAAACGCTTTCCGGGAATTTGCTTAACAAATTAATTTAAATTAATTTTTATAATAATTGAATATAAATACAAAATTCAGATTTAATTTGAATTCTTACTTTTAAATATTGAAATAACAATTTAGAATCTTTTTGCAAGTATGCCCAGTCTTTTTTGAGTTGTACATATGTTTGCGGAGGAGGAGGAATAGCTATGAATGATTTTTTTTCAGCCTGAACTACATCTGTTTTTATAGTAATCATTTTCTTAGATTGATCTTTTTTATTTTCGTTATATAGTTCTTTCAATGTTGATTTAAGTAAATACATATTATTTATCTCTTCTTGATCTACTTGAACATTTTTTATTTCAGGCAAATAAAAAGGTTTCTAATAAAAATTAAACACAATGTTAAAGCTATACATTAATAGGTTATTCATTTTATGATTATATAATATCTTACTTTTGATCTTAAATGCGGGGGCTTTTGTATAGAATTTATTTGTTTACAATCTACTCTTGGAGGCCATATGGGAATCACACATTTTGTTGATTCTTTGGCTTCATTAAACAAAATATTTGAATTGATACTTTTACTTTGTAAATTGTTGATAGAATGAGTTTTTTCAGAATTTGTCTGCACTATATCCTAATAATTAATTTGTAATATATTAAATCAATTAAAACACTTAAATCATTTACTTACTAGTTTAATTTTATCGTTTACAACTTCTAGATCAAGTTTAGCCTGTTTGTTATTCGGTTCTAGTTCTAGTATTTTAATTAAATCATTCATTGCATTTTTATACATTCCAAGAGCCATATAAGCAGCACACCTTCTTTGATATGTTTTAACATAATTGCTATCCAAAGTAAGAGAAGTAGTACAATCGCTAATTGCTAGTTTAAATCTGTAAAATAAATTTCATTTATTTTAATTTGAATAATTCATATATTTTTACTAAAAATTTGAATAAACTTACTCTTTCATCTTAAGATAGCACAATGCTCTGTTGGCATAAAATACTGGATCTATATTATAATAATCTATGGCTTTTGTGTAACTCAATATAGCCTCAGACCATTTTTGCTTTTGTACTAAAGTATTACCCTAATTTAAAACAATAATATGTGTTTAAAATTAAAATTAATCATAAAATAATTTTATTGATATGCTATTAAAAATTAATAATATACAAAATCAAGTAGGAAATAGGATGAAAAAAAATAAAAAGTATATTGGAAAATGTTAAAAAAAAATTTATTCTGATAAGAAATGTCATCTTTAAGGTTAAAAATGTCAAATAATGCTAATATATCACACAATCAGCATCAAATAATAATAATAATAATTGACTAATAATGCTAGCTCGTGTTACTACTGTTGACATGATCTTCTGTAATGTGCACAACTAAAATTAATAGAATGGAACAATAAAGAAATAGATAAAAAAAACTGTATTCTTTAAACTTTAAAATAATAATATAGATACAATATTTGTTTATTAATTGATTTATGTAATTATGTATAAAAATATTCTGAGGAAATTATTAGTTTTTAGTAAATAAAACACCAGTTAAAAATACTATTTTTGGCTTAAATGAAAATGTATGGTAGAAATAAAAATACTTTCTTTAACTTACTCGATTTTTCTCTAATAAAGCAGCAGACTGTTTTGATTGTATTCTATGATTTATTTTGTTGTCATTTGAACCATTACTATCATTTTCAACTTTTTCATGAGCTTTATCCTATACAGTAAAAATAATTATAATTGGTTTAATTATAGGTATAACTTATAATAAGTTAGCTGGGTAGGTGCATACATCAAACTTGTCCCTTGATGATATTTTATTCATATCAAATTTTGAATTGGTTTTTGGTTTTTTATTGTCATTAATGTTCTGAAAATTAAATTGTTTATTTTATTGTAATTGTTTAACAACAAAAATAATTTATTAAACAATTAATTGCGACACTAAGGTTTGGTGTGTATTATTATAGGTAGTATTCAAGAGTTTTTAATTCATTGGATACTATAAATCAGTGAAGCAGGGCCCTATTTACGCAAGGCTCTTATGGGTATTTGTCCAGGGCCCACCTACTGAATTTAATTATCCTTAATTTTTAATATTCCTTAAATTAGGCCAAAAAATGTATTAGGACTTAGAAAAATTGGTTGTCTTAGAAATCTTATCCATTAGAAATGAAATCACTGCAAGCATTAATTCGAGGAAGTTATTGTTGCATTTGCAAAACAAAAGGCTAGAAAATATAAAAATTGTGAAGATTTTGTAATACCTACATTCAAACATTGTTTAATTTATTATTAAGTATTGACTGATTATTATATTTACTAATTGTAATTTAATTCACAATTCATAATTATAGGTAATTTTTTTTTTTTTTTTTGTCCCGGGACACAAAAATTCTAAATCAGGTTCTGCAGTAAAGTACAAGTATATGTGAAATTGATTTCTATAGCAGATGTGTACCAAACATTTTTCAAGTCGCAGACCACATTCAATAAATATGTCAATGTAATATATTGTATACTGTATACAATTAGCTAGCCAATCGGACACTGAAAAAGCAACTTCCTAAATTACCGAACCTAGATATGTATTAGTATGTATTATTATCACATTTTAAAAACAAATTATAATATATAATATTTTTAATATAATTAATATGAAGTTTATACTTTAACAGCCCGAGGATGTTCTTTTCGTTTCATCTGTTCATTCCAAATATTCATATCGCGCAAATAACTTGCCAACTCTTCTTCATTTTCTTTTAATTTACTTTTTAAAAAAAACGGATTATTCATACCGAACCGTCGGCCTGTACATAAGTGTCCTCAACACATACGAATTATATTATTTTAGCAACAGTAGTTTAAAACTAAACTAAGAATTTAATAGAAAATAGAAAATTAACACTAATCAGAATACGGAAAGTGTGGAATCTCCAAATCCCAAACAATGATTATTTTTTTTTAAATCAAATAGATAATAAAAATTAATGTTAGCTACAGACATTGTAATATATATTATATATCGATGGATATTATTGATATTAGCTAAACCATATAGACGCTTTTAAAAGACCATGCTCTATGATATATTCTTCCATGGATAGAACCGAAAACAAGTAACTGTAGTCCTTGGTTCTTCTTTAAGTTTATTATCAGACGTTTTATAACATCTTTGCATATTGACCACATTGATAATTCATTTATTATCCATGATTATCCATGTGCTTACAGTAATCATTAAGTCTATAGCAATAGTATGCATTCCTATTTCCTAATATAAATAGTGAATACGATTGTCAAAATTGTTTTACACGTTATTTTGTTTTCACTTTTTCAGTAATCCTAACTCCCGAAGTTTTTCTATTCAGTAATTATGGCGAAGTTTCGAAAAAAATTGAAATCCAAAGGTAAAAGATGGGTAAAAGGACAGAGTTCGGTCACAAATCCAGATTCAAAAAAATATCGTTCTCAATCTCAAATGAATTTCTGTAAGACAATGTTTGGTAAGTAATTCACTTTTCGTGTGGGTTCGTTAAAATCCAAAAAAATAAAAAAATATTTTGCTTTATTCTAGGGAAAATTTCTCTCAATGAAGAAAGTAGTGAAAAAAATAGTGCATTAACTAAAAACAAATTGAAACAACATGATAATAATATGTATACCAATGGTTCTAATAACTCTAAATCAGATGATGTTATGTCTCAAAACTCGGCTGCAACGTACAAAACATTTGAGACATTTGCCTCTAATTGGAGCTCATGCACCAATCCATCTTTTAATAGGTGAATACCAAATTGTACCTAATACATATAAAAAAAACTTACTATACACATAAAAATCAAAAAATTTTCAGATTTGAAATTATTATAACAATTTTATTCATCTTTTGTTTTTATTGTAATTGATAAATGCTGTAAACTGTTTTTAAGAAAAACATATAGTAAACATAAGTGGCTATTCTCCCCCTTTGAGCAGTTGCTGGCACCCACATTTTTTTATTGATTATGTATAGTGACATACAGTCTTCAAATTGCTATAACTTCTAAAATAATAGTTATCCAAAAATTTTGTTTACGCCACTATCTTCAGCAAAATACTGTGTTTTCAATGTTTGTTTTTTGCCATATCTTTTTTACTAATGGTTTCCGCATAAAAAATACAAATATTTTCAGAATCAGCATTGAAAAACACAACCTTTCAACAACAAAAATTAAAGTTTAAAACTTTAATGGGTGCTAAACTAGGTTTGTTTCAAAAATAGTAAAATTAAAATTGTTTGAGATTATAATATATTTTGATTTCTTTGGAAAAAAAATTTGGAATGACAATGTCTATAAATTTTTTGTCTATTTTTTTTTTATTAAGCTATTTTTCACCTTATATTTATATACAACAAATTATTGTAGGTTATTAAAAAACTTTAGTTCAAATTCTCTTTTACACAAAGAAATGTTAGCTATCCTTGCTGCACTTACTGAAGTTATTCAAGCCAATGGTGGAAAAGAAACTTCCACTGAATACTTTGCTGCACTTGTAAGTGGAAGTTTTATTATTCTATATTACTTACTAAAACTAATCATTTTTAATCAATTTACTTTTAGATTACTACATTGCAAACAACATTAATTAATGAACAGGATGATTGTGAGGAGAGTATAACAGCTATGGTTTCATTATTAAGTATGGGAATAAAATGTGTTCCTAAGGAAGTTCTTTGTGCTAAATTTGGACCAACTACTCAAACTTTATTAACAACACTTGCAAAATTTGCCGAATCTGATAATAATAATTTATTAAAATCAGTTAGTTTCAATCAATATTTTGAATTTATAATTTGTATAATAAAATATTCTATTTAGGTATTTAGTTGTTTATCTTTGGTACTCCGTGTTCAAGAAAAAATTGTCTGGTCTCATAGTTCAACAGTTCAAGTGTATGATGCAATTTTAAATTTTATTGTACATTCAAAACCTAAGGTCAGTAAAATTGTTTTATATCCAAGACAAAATACATTAAGTAATCTATGAAAATTAAGTAAATTTCAGCTTAAAAATTGAAAGTTGATGTTTACTTTAAATATAATAAAAGAGGAGTACTATTTTCTAAAAATATTATAAACAATTCTGGAACTAGTAATGACTAAAAATAACTCAATTAGTCAAGTTTACTTAAAATCTTCATTTTATTATGATGTTAAATTATAAAAACAAATAAATGTAACTTAAAATATTTAAATATTTCTTTTCAGATTCGTAAAGGTGCTCAACATTCAGTATGTGCTATATTAAAAAGTAACAAAGATCATATGCATCCAATGGCTGGCTATACTGCTGCTTATTGTACTAAAATGTTGACATCAAGTACAACTAGTAACACAACAACAATTCTTCATATTTTAACCTTATTAAAAGAGTTAATGCCCCTTTTCCCTAAAAAAGAACTTAAAGTAATTTATTCAATTTATTAATATTGGGGTTTAATTAAATTGAATACAACAAGAATTATTAATAAGAATATTTTAATTTTCAGCCTCTTTGTGAAGAAGTATTAAAACTTATGACATTAAATCATCCATTATTACTATCTTGTGGTTTTCAAGTATTTCATGGATTGTTTGCTTCATACCCTTCATCAGAATTCGTTCTTACATCCACATTAAATGCCAAGTTATTAGTTGCACTTTTTGATTACCGTCCTACATCAATTGATACACAACCTACTCTAGCTTGGTTAACTGTACAAAAAGAAGCTTATATTTGCTTATCAAAGTAAAATACATTATTAATTATATTTTTAAAATTAAATAGAGGTCTTGATTGGAAATGTGAATTAAATTCAATAATACATAATAATTATGAACTAAAGATTGTGTTATTTTATATAGGAGTGATTTACCATTATGCATCTCCCATTTAAAAAGAATATTTAGAGTATGTATTGAACTTTGGATTAATGGCAATCCAAAATGTATAAAGGCATCTAGTTCTACATTGCGTACTCTTATACATGAGTGTATTGGACAAGCAACTAATTTAACTTATCATCAAAGTATTTCTGCTTTATTCAATTTAGTAACACAGTGTTTATCGTATCAGTATAAAAATGCTTGTCCTCAAGTTTTACATACACTGTCTACATTTTTTAAGGTAAACATTTTTATTTTATTTTTAGATAGTAATATGTGCTTTTTATTTTCTTTCAAAAAACAATTTTTTTTGGTAGTAAGTATTAAATATATATAAACCTAACCTAACCTAACAATTCATGGCCACCACCAATCAATATGAAACAGAACTGAGTGATTTCAAACCGATAGTTTCTCATTATCTTGGGGAATTAAAATGGAAAAATTAAGTCTATTTATAAGTTTTTTTTACAAATTGTATTTTTTTTTCAATTTATTTTGTTGAGATTATAATTTAGAAAGTACTCAATGATCCAACACCTAAATCATATATACAATTTAGAATAGTTTTTTTTTTTTTTTTTTGTCAACAAATTTTGTTTAATAATAAAATACATTTGTTATGAATTCAGGTTTATGGTAACTGTGCTCCAAATATATTCTTAGAATGCGTAAAATCATTAGGCCAACTCAGAGATTCAAATGAAATTACTTTTGTTAATGAATTAGAAATGACAATTGGAGCAGCTATCAAGTATATTGGGCCTGAATATATAATTTCAGATCAAATTATCCCATTAAAGGTATTTAAAAATCGAATATTGACACATGTGTACTCTTAAATTTAACATATCTACATTTCCCTTGGAAATTAAATTAATTATATAATATTGTAAGCAATTTATTTCAAGAAAATATATACATATATATACCAAAAATGGCCTTTTGTTTTGTCTGCATTAGATATTTAATTTTTTTTTTTTTGATGAAAAAAATTAACATTGAAATAGTTATTCCATCTTAGATACAATTTATTTTATAAACTTTATTTTAGGTGGATGATGTTGGAGAATTTACACGCAGCTGGTTATTACCTGTTCTAAAAGATAACATTTCAAAATCAACCCTTAAATGTTTTATTAACCAATTTTTGCCTTTAGCATTGAAATGTCGGTAAGTAAAACAAAATCCTTATAAATTGAAATATTTTTTTATTTTAAAATTGCTTATTTTATTTTTTAGAGAAATGTACGAAAATGCATTAAAATTGAATGACAGAATAACTGGCATTAGTTATAATCTTCTTGAATCACAAATATGGTCCTTATTAGTTAGTTTTTGTTCCAAACCATCAGATATATCCACATCATTTCAAGTAAATTGAATTTATTTATAACTATAATTATTATATTTTTACCAATGCACCTATAACCAAAAAAAAAAACTAACAATTTCTGTTTCTAAGCCACAATATTTATAAATTACATAATTGATTATATTTGTATACATACTATTTTAGAGTATTGCCAAAACTATGGGTACTATTTTAACTTCGCGTAAAGAGTTACGGGATACAATACTTGTGTCACTAAGAAAACTTATACATTCAGTATCTAAAAATAATGAGACTTTATCTGATGATAAAAAACAGTTGGCTAATTTTGCTAAAAATTTTTTGCCCATCTGTTTAAATTTGTATACTAATCCTGCTCATGGTACAGATGAAGAAGCTACAAGGTTTTCTGCTTTGGAAACAATCAAAGTATATTAAAAAAACAATTTTTATTTTTATAAGTTATTTAATTAATTTTCTTAATTAACTATTATAGAAATATTTGACTATATCCGATGATGACTTAAAAGAACAGTTATTTAACAAATGTTGTGGTATGCTGGACAATTCTAAAGATGCAGAATCCGTAGTGCTAGAAAGCATTCTTGATATTGTTAGAGTATTAATTCCTTATCAATCTGTTATAACACTAAAAACCTTTTTTGATATTCGAATTTCAAAAGCTAAACAGTTGAAAAATTTCAAAGAAGAAAAAAAATATTTTAGGTAATATATCTATTTAATATTTTAATACCTCTATAAAATAAAACTATTTTATCCTTTATTATACTAAAAGTATGTTTTCAATAGAATACTAGAAGAAATAAGTAGTTCTAAAACTCCAACTTGTAATACATTTGTGAAAAAAAATATACAACATATACAAAAGTTTTTGTTATCTACAGCTCAAAATTCTGCAGCAACGAGTCGTGGAGTAAGTGTTAATTATACATTTTTAATGTCTAATTAGTATATAATAAATTGTATTTAATATTTTTAGCCAAGGCTCCGTTGTATAACGCACCTCTTTGATAATACTGATGAAAATGCTGTAATGCAAAGTATTTTAGCTTATCTACCTGAAGCTGTACTTTGTTGTAAAGGTTCTACTGTTAATAAGCGGTGTCGTGAATGTGCTTTTTCATTAATCAATAAAATGGCACTATTGGCGTCTAACACTGAAGAAGGCTTAGAAAACTTTTTAAATGCTCTATCAGCTGGTTTAGCTGGTTCTATCCAAATGATGAGGTGTACTATTTTAGCGTTGGCTTCAGTTCTCCATAATCGTAAAAGTGTGTACCATTCAAATAATTTAAAAGTATATTACTATTAAATGTAATGTTTGTTTTAGATGAAATTACTTCTGACCAGTTTGAAAGAACTTTAAGTAATGTTTGTTTACTTATTACAACTGGAACTAGAGAAATTGTAAGCTCTGCTTTAAGTTTCATCAAGGTGATCATTTCATCATTTTACAATGAACTATCACCCTATCTTCCAATAGTTGTACGTATTATTATTATTTTTATTATTACTATTAACTATTATTAATTTGCGTGTACAAAATGTTTATATTTCTAAATTTTATAATTCCAAATAAAACTTTTAAAAGCATACCTATTTATACCTTATGTTACAACATTTTGTTACGCCTGATACGAAAAATTATTTGAAAATATTGATTCATTATCAATGTTAATGAAATTAATGTATTTAATTTGTATATTTAGGTCAATTCCCTTTCTAAAATGACCGATGATTGTAAAAGAAAATTTCGTCAAGAAACTAAAAGTATATACCAGAGACTAGTACGTAAATTTGGAACTCTTGAAATTATCAAATTTGTTCCAAATACTGATGTTCAAACACATGTACGTTTACGAGCCATAAATAAAGAATCTGAACGATTGAAAAGAAAAAAAAATAAAAGAACTAAAGATAAAACAAATGATGATAATGATGTTGATTTCAGTCTTAAAACTAAGCCCAAAACGTTAGTCTATAATTAATTTTTTTAATTCATTAATAATAATATTTTTATTATATTATTAGGTTTGAAGAGATACTCGCTGAATGTGAAGATGATGAATTAGAAACTAATTTTAATAAAAAACTAGAATTCAACAAGAAGGAAAAAAGAAGAAAGGAAAAATCAGTTAAAAATTATTTACACGAGAATGAAGATGATATTTTAGATTTTACTGAAGCAGCTACAAATAGAAACATTTTATGTAAGATTTGATTTATAACACTTTATTATCACACTATATAACTTTAATTTCATAATATTAAATATTTCTATTATAGTGTCAAAACCTATAAATGAACAACATAAAAATGTACCAAAATTGTCTAATGCTGATGACACTATAAAAACTGCTCCAGATGGACGCCTTATCATAATTGACAATCATTCGGAACCACTGCAAAAATCTGGTGAGTGATAATTAAATTATTCTATTTTTAGTCAAATATAATAAAAATACCTGTGTGTGGGTGTATGTAGTGTACTACTAAATCTGGATGCTAAAATTTTTAATTGTCAGTCAAAGGAGGTACTATACTTTGTTCCATGAGAGATTACAACCGAACGGCGAACAAAATTCATCTTTTTCGCGCATTCCCACCATTGTACCAGCTTGAGTGACAACAGCGGCTGAGTGGTAAAAGAAATTTGGCCATGAGACTACTGCTGAATACGTGAGCGAGTTGCAATCTCATGGAACATAGTATAGACCACCTTAAGCCCACTTTTAAAATTATATAATACTTTTGTATTTCTGGGTTTCTCTTGGTTGTCACTAGCAAGAATGTCCTCTTTATATAAAAGAGGTTGTTCTATAAAAAAAAAAAAAGACTGTTTATTTTTTATTTGTCTAAAACTGGGTATTTAAAGTTGTAACAGGCGACATACACGTGTAAGCAGTGTGAGTTTAATTAAGTTGTATTTTTACTTTATTATATTATTGTTTCTCAATAGGTATTGATGATGAAGATTTAGTAGATAATTACAGTGATGATGACATGCCATCAATAAAACGAATAAAATATACACGTATGTAAAACTTGTGTATTATTAATCTATCAAATACTAATTAAAAATGTGTTTCAGCTGGTGGTAAAGGTATTCATCGTCCAATAGATAATAATTTAGAAAAAGGAAAAAAAAACAAAAATACAAAAAAAAATAAAACAAATATTGAATCCCATGGATTTAATAATAAAACTAAAAAAAAGAAAACTAATGGGAACATTCGACCATTTTCCTACACTACTTTTCAAGATTATGGCAATTCGAAGAAAAAGAAACGGAAAAGACATTAAAATACTCATAAATATTAACTTTTTGTTGTATTTTATTGTTTGAGTTTATCAATATACATAACATATATAAAAGATTGTATAATATAACATTTTTATCATGTAACAATCCCAGTAATATTCCTTTTTAGTAAAACTCTTGATTATTCAAATCAAAATGTATTAGACTAGGATCAATGCCTAAATCTGCAATGAAATCCTCTATAGTATGGGAATTAGAATTTTGCTTTTGTTTTAATTGATAAAATAGTGACATTAAAGCTTCTTGACAAACTCTTAACCATTTTTCTGATAGCTCTTCTATATTACCTAAATTGTGCTGAAAAGAATATGATATAATTATTATTATTGTTATTTCTTTAAGTTATGATTTAACGCAATATTAATATTAATTACACTATGTATAAAACTATGAAAATATATTATTGGTTTCAAAAATCTAACCGGTATAATAATGATAAATAATTATCGTATTTGATTTGAATAACTGTCGTAATTTAATTGATGTGTTGGGAGTTATAAAAGTGGATGAAATGAGTGTATAATTTGGAAATAAAAAAAAATAGAGATAATTGGTATTTTAAGAGAATGAGAAATGATGAAATAGGTGAGTTGAGTTCAAAGGAAGGCAAATGAAAAAGTGACCATGGTTAATTTAAAGAGTAAAATGGGTAAAATGGAGGTTAAGATTTATATTATCACTTTTTGTCAAATATTTTTAATATAAATTATTTTCTCACCTGTTCACTATTATTGAGTACAGACTTTAATTCTATTATTTTTTGTTGTTTATCTAATATAGTTTTTTGTACTACACTCCTATTATAGTTCAATTTCACAATTAACTTGTCTTTTGCTTCAGCATCTATTTTTGTAGTATTTTCATTGAACTCTAAACATTTTGACGTTTCACTAGTTATATTAGTTTTGTTTTTCTTAAAGATATTTGTATGAAGTGGTGTACCAGTAGATTTCCTCTTAAGGCCTATTCTACGGCAAGGCGTATTCATTTTGTGCGAGTTATTTTATAGTTTATTTAATGAAAGCGGTGAAATAGAATTTTCACAGTCCGACATTATTGATAAATTACATAAAATAAATACTTGATAAGAATCCTTATCGAGTATCATTGAATCCAAACAAATAAAAATATGACGTAAAGTAACTTAAAAATTCTTATACACTACATTTCGAGTACTTAGATATTATAGTTAAAAACATTATTTGAGTAACTCTATTAATTATTATATTTTAGTTTGTAAGAACTCACAGTTTAATACAATATGAATGTGTTTAAACAAATATGTGTGTTTTCAACGGAACTAATAAATTGATTGGATCGAAATGATACAATTATTACTGATAACCGACTGATAAGAAGTCGTATAGATAATGTAGGATTGCCTATCCGTGTATTATAAAATCAATGACAGCCCACCTTTATATGCATTTAACACTATACTAAAGATTTCAGTGAAACCAAACCTTATTTATATAAATGATTAATAATAAAAAAAACAATTACACATTAAGTCGGTCAAATTTATATATTTTATATACAGTATTTTTTAAGTTAAACCATTTGTATGTTTACAAACTGATAAAATAGAGTGCAAACATTATAGTAATACCAATCAATTTTTTCCACAATATTTATTTAAAAACTTTATATAAATGGTCATACATTAAATGATAATGATAAATATATACAAATAGCAATACTTTTTTGTAACATTGTAGTCACCAAGATATAAAATCTGACCGCTAAATGTAATGCTAAGTGATTACAGTGTTAAGCGATACATTGTAACAACCACCTTAAATTAAACAATTTTTGGTGTTTTAGTCAACAATCACATTTCCCAACAAAATAGTCTCCGATAATTTTATAGTATGTAATAGACATTTTCTTTTTTCAAAATATGATTTTATTTTTTTAACAGTAGTATAACAAAATGAAAATTATTTTAGAAAAGATGTATATAAAATGTAGTTATTAAAACAAATTTGTATTTAATTCATATGAACAATTATACTAATAAATCAAACAAATAAATATTTTTTTATAATTAATAATTTGTACAGTAAATTTAATAATGAATAATACACCAAGAAAATTATTACATTTTATAAATTCTTTTAATAGAATGTTACAAAATATAATATGTGGTTTGATATTTTATAGGAAAAAATTCATACAAAGTACTACTGGTAAATTTATGATAATAAATAATTTACTTATTCAAATAATATGCAGAAATGTCGTAAATATCAGACTTATAATTAGACAAACTGATACAGTCCATCCTGAAATAAAACATATTATTTTTTCTTTTTATAATTCTTCGTGTTCTGGTGATTCTTCTTTCTCTGATTCTTCTTCTTCTGCTTCTTCTTCCTCTTTATCTATCTGTTGATCAGCAGCAGGTTCATCATCATCATCATAAGTTACTTTTTCATCTAACGGAATGCCTAATGACTGTCTAATTAGAGCTTCAACACTTTCAGCAAATTCTGCAGACTCTTGAAGCATAAATCCTGACCTTAATGTTGCTAAACAAATA
Organism: Tuberolachnus salignus; assembly: GCA_956483605.1. NCBI lineage: Eukaryota > Metazoa > Arthropoda > Insecta > Hemiptera > Aphididae > Tuberolachnus > Tuberolachnus salignus. The sequence continues at coordinate 20,954,762 of OY101438.1, forward strand.
GAAATAAATATTTAATGATTTTTCAAATATACTATGTTTATCTAAAATTTAAGTATTTATTAGCAATACAAAAATTAAGATTTGTAAGAAAAAATTATTTTAATGTAACTAAACAAATAATTATATTTGGGTAATGAATATATTATAGATAATACTTATATTTTAGCTGAAATTACCTGTTCTAAATAACATGAGAGCAATATCTTTTGCTTTTTGGTCATCAGCATCATCTTGTACTCTTCTTAACAAATCCTTTATAAGTGGATGGCGAGGATTTATCTCAAGTGATTTTCTTTGCTTTAAATAATACTCCCTTTGTGGATCATCAGCTTTTTGGTGAGCATTAGATAAAGCCAATCTTTCCATGTTACCAGTCCAACCAAAAATTCCAGCAACAAGGGCACATGGTGATTCAGCCAAACGGTCAGATACAACTGCTTTTGAGATCTAATCATTGAATATTAAATATTAATAAAACACAAAAAGAAATACAAAATCAAATTATTGAACTAACCAGATCTTTAAGAGCATTATCACCAAGCCATTTTGTAAGTGGCTCAAACTGTGTTTTGAATTCTTCTACCTTTTCTTTGTTTTCAGCAAGAGAAACTCCCTCCTTAGCTACATTTTGAAATCTCTTACCATCAAATTCTGGAATTGAAGATAATGTGTACTCGTCTACAGCTTCAATAAGATATAGAACTTCATATCCTTTGCGAATAATTCCCTCAACAAAAGGAGAACGCTCCAGTTCAGCTCTACTAGAGCCAGCAATGTAATATATAAGTTCTTGCTTCTCTTTCATACGTTTCACATAGTCTGCTAACGAGGTAGCTGTTTCTTCGACAGATGATTGGAATCGCAATAACTTGGCTAGACGAGCTCTATTAGATGGATCTTCAATAATTCCCAACTTAATGCTACACAATTAAAATAATTAAAAAATAAATAACTAAATTTGGAATATTCTTCAACTAGTTGTTCCGCTTGACATTGCCCGTGTCAATTTATTTTTTAAATAATAACCGTTTTATATTTCATTCCTGTCACCAAGGAATCCCAGAAATAAACTGACAAAATTAAAAATATCAAAAATCTAATGTGAGCCACCCATTAATTTTCGTTAAATTTCTTGAAAAAAAGGGGAGTCACACTCAAAAAGGTTGGGAACAGCTGCTTTAGAGGTTGAAATAAAAAGTAGGGCCTAAAATAACTATATACCAACAAATTTCACAAAACCTGTTCAGCCATTTTGGTGGGATTTAGTTACACTAAATATCCAAATATTGTGACAAATGTTCACGTTTATAATATTAGTAGGATTACTCTTTTTATATATAATAATTATAATCGTTTACTTACTTTGTAGAGTATTCAGACCAAAATTTCTTGTATAATTCGGCATCTAATTTATTTAACATATCTAAAGCTTTACGTATAAGTTTTTTTCTAATGATTTTAAGCAGCTTATGCTGTTGTAATACTTCTCGAGACACATTCAATGGTAAATCATCAGAATCTACAATTCCTTGTAGAAAACTTAAATACTTTGGCAATAAATCAGTAAATTCATCTGTTATAAACACTCTTCTAACATAAAGTTTAATGTTATCGGTAACAGTTCCATATTTGTTGAAAGTATCTGATGGTTGAGCAACAGGAACATAGAGCAATGATTTAAATGATACCTCTCCTTCGGCATTAAAATGTGTGTAACACAAAGGATCTTTAGTATCTTTAGTCAAAGCTTTGTAAAATTCTGTATACTCATTTGAATCATCAGGTTTTCTAGTCCAGATAGGTTTTTGATTATTAAGGAGCTCCCAGTCCCAAACAGTTTTTTCTATTGTTTTGGTTTTTGGTTTTTCCTCTTCTTTAGCATCTTCAACCGCAGCTTCATCTTCTTCTGTTTTTTCTTCTTTCTCAGTCTGTTCATCTTCTTCAATTGGTTCCTCTACAGATTCAGTTTTACTTGACCACAAATAAATGGGGAAGTTGATAAATTGTGAATATTTCTTTACTAAATTTTTCAGAGTGTTTAATTCTAAATTATCAATAGCTTCTTCTTTAAGTTGTAAACTGAAATAAAAATAAAATACAATTAACATTAAGAAAACCTCTTTGAATATTATTCTCAACTAACCTGATTTGTGTGCCTCTCTTAAGAGTTGGTCCTCTTGGGTCTTCAACAATAGAGAAACTATTAGCATCTGATTCCCATATATATTGTTTATCATCATTATGTTTGGTGGAAACTAAAACTTTGTCAGCAACAAGGAAACTAGAATAAAATCCAACCCCAAATTGTCCAATCATATCATTGACATTTTTATCTTGGCCTTCACCAGTACTTAATTTGCTTAAGAATTCAGCAGTACCAGATTTAGCAATAGTACCCAAATTTTTCACTAGATCATCACGAGTCATTCCAATACCTGTGTCTGTTATATGCAACATCCGAGATTCTCTGTTCACCTAATATATAATTGAGACATTTAGATATTAGCAACATAGAAAAAACATCAACAATCAATCACATTTGTGTACAAAATGTTTAATAATGGTTTACCATTTGTGAAAACTATATAAAAATAATAAATTAAATAAGTTAAAACAGAAACTAAAATGTATAAAACTGTAATCAGAACATACTGTTTTGAAATATAGCTCGAATAAGTAGATTAAAAATTGAAATTGTATTTTTCTTAGTAATTACAATATTTCTATTTAAATTTTAAAAGTAGAATAAAATAATACATATTAACTATTTTAAACTAATAAAAGGTCTATACCACTTATTTGGTTATTAGTGATTATATTTGTGACATTTTATAATTGTATTTATGGTTAATTAGTATTAAGAATTCAGTAATTACAGCACAGAATAACGTCTCAGTAACCAAAAAATTAAATATGTTTTTCTCCATCTGACTGCAATGTTACACTGGAGTTGCACCAAAGCAGGTAACCTGATAGTACTATTAGTACAGGCCTGTGCAATAGCATATGGAATATACAGATACACAATAATCTGATAGCAGTACTATACTATCATTTTGTTGTTTCATAACATATTTATTAATACCCATTAGGTACATAAGAAAGGTATTTGTAACGCTACTAAAATAAATATTATTTTATTGATGAATTAACCTGTTTATGAGAATAAAGATGTACCACATTTGGTATGAAGTCATTCACCTTAGGTTTAATATTAAATAATATTCTACTATAAGTCAACTTAATAGGTTCATTATCGTCTTCACTCAAACACAAAATAGCTAGTTCATAAATTTCATTAATTTTTACTCTTCATAGAATGTAAAAACCGTACTTTTTATATTAACAATCAATTAAAATGATATTATAATAAAATCAAGATAGGCACCTTTATCATTAAATAATAAGGTACAGTCTCGAAGAGCAAAAAACTGACACATACATGTGAAACATAAAAACCTGCATTAAATGTGTCTTAATATCCATATGGAACATAAAATAACTACACCAGAGAAATAGTACAGTCGAATGGAAAATGCTATAAGGTTAAATAGATCTACAACAACCTAACGATTCAATAATCTTGTTTCTGGTAACATTTATTAAATTTACCGAACAGATTTTAATACTACAAAACCAATAGTTAGAGATCAGTTCAATTTCAGTTTCATATAACTAGACATTAGTCTTAGATGTTTGTAGGTACTTATTTAAAAATAAAATATACATTACCTTAATTCTAATAGACAGTTCATTAGTTGCATCCAAAAGATTACTATTAGACAATGACAACAATCGAATTTTGTCCAAAGCATCCGAAGCATTGGAAATGAGTTCTCGTAAGAAAATCTAAATTTAGAATTAAATATCACAATATGAATTCATTAGTACAATATGTATTAAATAAAGTAAAAAAAATGATTTACTTACTTCTTTATTTCTATACAATGAGTTAATTATAAGTTTCATCATTCGATTGACTTCAGCCTGGAAAGTAAATGTTTCAGCTTGTTCTTTTAATTCCCGTAACTGAGCTGCATTTAAACCATCTAATTTTATTCTTTCTTCTTCAATTACAGCTACATTTTCATCTAGAATATTAATTTACAATAAAATTATATTATAATTTGTATAACTTTAAATAAAAAATGAATGATTTAAATTAGATTGTTTAAAGGAAGAAAATTAAAAGGGAAAAATTTAATTTTACTTTTAATAACATATTATATGATAATAAAATCAACATATACCTAAACTCTTTTTTTAAATTTAATTACATTTTGATCTCATAAACCACAATTATTCTACTTAAATTAGTTGTAGAAAATACTTCAAATATTAATTAAATTTGTTATAAAATTGTATACCTACTTGGAAATTAATTTGTAAAGTTATACACATAACCAATATGTGGTATACAGAATGAAAATCCCCAAAGGACAAAATAAAAATAAAAAAAATCTCCCGGTCTAGAAAATAGAATCTCAAAGCGATATTTTTTTTTTCAACTATTTAAAAAATATAGAAAAAAAAATTAGTTTGGTATTTTCTCAAATTCTATAAATTAATCTATAATAATAGTGAATAGAGTGCAACTGGGTAATATTTGTATAGCATTTATTATTTAATTGGCCTGACAGAAAACTCAATTTCAATAATATAAATATTACTTAGGTGTACTAATAATATATTCTTTTGAAATTGTAATAATCATATATTATCACATATACCTAATTAGTTGTTCAATAAATGAGAAAAAATACATTTCTTTCTTGTTTTCTGGAGATATTGATTCCCAATAAGGTAAGCTAGATAGATGCACCAATTTATGGAAAATATAAAAATACAAATATTATTTATTATTTTACCAGTAGTTGCTCCTTCTTTGCTGGCACCTTCGACTTTTCCGTCAACCGTAAATTCTTGAAGTATTTCTCCTGCTTCATCACTGTCTTCGGCTACGCATCGCTCTAGATTTTAAGTACAATATCATTAGTAACGTTAACATTAAAAACATTAGTCGGGCATGAGAGTAAAGTGTGAAGATCTGAATACTCACCGCAAATCGGCGAAAACGCCAAGCATAAAACAACAAGTATCAGATACTTGGGTTTCAGCATAATTATCGCGATATTCGGCCAACGGGTCAAATGCCGACGTTGTCAATTTAAAATTAAATAGACGCACAGACTGGGACCAACAAGAACCAGCAATGATAACTTGTCACGGAAAACTGACGAGAAATTGTGCGCGAGCCGCTGTATTACGATATTCTGAATAACCGAAGTCCGTTGTACGCCGATATCGTCTCGCCGCAATGCCTTACAAATATAAATTCGGACCAATAAAAACGTTACACGAAACCGGGGTCGACCAATCCGGTGCTATTATGTGGCTTTTCCATAGACAAAACACCACGTGATGTTAGCGACGTCATACACCAATTTTTTATGAAATGTGATCGACACGCATACCAAAATTTCGGTATCCGTGATTTGGTCCGCGAGCGTATTATTCAGCGGCAAACCACGGTTCTGGTTACTATAAAAGCTCATTTTTTTTGTTTATGAGTCATCGGCCGACCTCTCTAAGGCCGTAAGGCAAACGTTTCAAAGTTTGATAACAGAGAAATCCAGTGCCCGACCCGTTGATAATATATTTCACGGTATATATGACATAATAAAAAGTTTACAATGAAGTAAATTGTTTAAAAAGTTTTATAGAAACTTTTTAAATATTTTAAAATGTATAGCATAATCATTATTGTTTGAATCGTACAACGGTGAAATGTCGCGTACATTTCTTATGTACCTATTTTACATATTGTACAATAAAAATATAATATATCCGTTACGCGACACGTATAATCATAGACCTATTAACATGTTAATACACATGTCTATGCATATAATAGCATGGAAAATAATTTAATAGAAAAAGAACATTTTTAAAATAAATTAACTAGAAATATCTATAAGGAATATAATTAGATAATTTGGAAAATAAACATTGTGGATTATTTATTTACATGGAAAATAAATTAATGGAACTCTAAATTATTAAAACACTAAAATCTAAAAACCCGAAACACAGATTTCCATTTATTATTCTTAACAATCGTTTTATTAAACATTTTTTTCGCCGAATACATCACATCGCAGATCTGCACCATATCTTTAATCGAAGACGCTTAACGCAGTGAGTGCACTATCACTAAAAGGTATTCCCAAATATTTATTTTCCTGAAAATTATTGTTTTTGAATTTTATTTTCAAACATTTATTGCTTCTATCTCAAGAGTTCTTTAAATTTATTTTATTTTATATTATTTCACGGAAATTCAGGTTACTTGACAATTATTTTCAACCAAAATATTTTGTAATTTTATTTTCCAAGCTTTTAAGTTCCCCTTTGTTATGTACCTATGTGGCCTATAGGTAGGGTTATCATAATGTTTTTAGACCAAATCCTGACATCAAAGTCCCGTTTAAGGAGGGGGGGGGGGGTAAATTGAAGATAAACAATATTGTTATTTCATTAATACAATTTTACTTAGACCTATGAATAAAGTGTCTACATAAGAACGATTAGGTTAAATACATAAATCTTTTATTTTATGACAACAACAAAAATAATGTGTCGTCACTTATCGTGACGTTTCGGGAAAAAATATGAACAAAAATTATTTTTTTTTTTTTTTTTTTTATTTTAAAAAATATATATATACAATCTATACACAGAGTATAATAAGTAAGTGTGGTAGCTTTTAATTTGACGTTTATATTAAGAATAGGAAGGCTCCCAGCAGTGCCACCTGACATGAGTTCAGAACAAAAATTGAATTTACATATTGTACATTTATACAGAGTGAACACGAAGATCTGGCACCTGACAACTTTTTGTATCGATATAGTCATGTAAAATGTTTACTTTTGTAAAATCCAGACTTTTCAAATCCAGACTTATGGTAACCCTACCTATATGTACCATTTATTTATCTTATATATTTATAATGGTATATTCAATTTTACAACATCATATACATTGTATACATTATACCATAATTCAAAATAAGACGAAACAAATTGTTAATAATTATACAAAGAAAATATATATAATTTTTAAAATGCCTGTATTTTTATAAATAATACATAAAATTCAGTTAAACTTTTAACAAACTGCGGACTGACAGTTACATACATACATATTATATGTATATATATATATATATATACATAATCATAAATCTAGTAATTATGTAATTTGCAACTGGTGTGGTTAAAAACTGATAAAAAAATTACATATAATATAGACAAATGCATTAAAATTGAATACATTGACATTGTTATACTGTTTTATGTAATAATAGTATGGTTTAAAAAGATTACCTATTATAGTCGGGTGAATGAAAAGTGGCCGCTGGCAATTTTTTTTTTTCGATAAACCATGTGTTCTTAAAGTGAATTACGTAACGCGCGATTGATAACAACATGGGCATCAGCGGCCACTTTTCATTCACCCGACTATAGTTTGTAATATAACAGGAATGTAAAATGTATTTTATAGTTTTTGTACATAGGTACATCCATGTTCATAATAATTAATTAAACTAAAACTTTGTATGACTTCTGTTAAAAAGGTACCTACATTTTTTGTAGGTAATCCCGAGTTGTTTAAAATGTTAAATTAACCATTCGTTTACTGCTGCCTGTAAAAAACAATGTCGTGTAATATAAATTTGTAACCGTGGTAAAGTTTATCTGAGAATTAATTACCATATAGAAAAAAAAAAACCATGCAAAGTTAAATTATGTTACTGTTGCAGTGACGTATAAGGTATAAAAACATGTTTTAAAAAATATATATATATAAAAATTTTAAACTTAGGATCACTTTTATGATAATTAAATTTTAAAAAATTGTCAAAGAAATTGATTCTGTAGTTATAGTAGTGATATAATATAAAAACATCCGTATCATCTGTACTGAGCCAAATCAAAAATTGATCTCACCGTTAGCTGTCTTCTTCTTCTTTACAAATAATTTGTATGTGTAATTGTAGAATTTTAAATAGTGTTTTAAATTAAATTAACTACTATTATTAATAACTAAAATAGTTATTATTGTACCAAACCAACAATTATTTTATACACACCACTGTCTAATAGTTGGAATAATAGTATCTCATAATGAAAAAATATTTATAAAACAGCAGTATAATAAAATGTATAATTTTTCATGAATAATAATTTATTGTGTTTATATATTTAATAAGTCTAGAGTGTTACTGAAACACAAAACAAATTAATATTTTAACTTGTTTTGATTTACTATGCACTAAATTTATTGATAATTTTTTAGATGATTAATTTCTATACTATACCTAATAAAAAATGTGAATCACTTTTATAACAGTTTATTTTTTTTAATAATAAAAATAATTTGTTTTTTCTAAACAAGCAGTAAATGACAATAAACAAATCGAGGTGTCATTCGCTCCTAAAAAATGAATGAATCCATATTTCTCTTATTAGTATAATAATATTTCTTTTTTTTAAATATAATTTTATTATTGCATTAAAACAGACCGAATTAATTTCAACTCAACTTAAACGCTGACAGAGAAAATGTGAGTTAACTCTATTATAATGTACATTCGATTAATATGTATTTAAAATACTATTCAAATATTTTTGTTAGATAACGATGTGTAACTGAAAAAATAAATTATTGTAATTTCTGTTTGTCCAAAAAAAAAATGTTGGATTATCCGTTAAGCACTGTTATTAGCTTTTAAATATTATTTTGTATCTCGATACTGAATAATATAATAATAGAGTAGAGTTCATTGTAAATTAAAGGTCTATGAATCTGTTTTATTTTCTTAAATTTTTGATATCCTATTTGCCAAGATAGAAATAAAAAAAATAAAGGAATTTGTATTATATACTGAAATTTATTATTTTTTTAAAAATAACTGCATACCTACATTTTAATAAAATTAAAATTTGTTCAAATCAGTTTAAGTAAAACAATTGTAATAATAATATTTAATAATTTTTAAATTCTCAAGTCAAAAACTAAATTTGTATATTATACAAAAACCACTCAACACCGCGATAAATCAGTGATAGGTCCTCTATTATCTATGGGAATTTCAGACCGAAATCACAAAGTTATGATTATAACATTAATAAAGTGATAACGAGATAAATTAAAGCAAATTTTGATTTTGTCAGATTTTTTAATATTTGGTATTATGTACGGTAAACCCTCTTTAGCAGTCCTACGGTCGCTTGCCCGCGAACTCCGGCTCCGGGATTCTTCGTCGTCCGGCAGTAAACGTCTCCTGGATCGGCCGTTGGTGCGGTATCTCTTGTCGGAATACCGGTCCAACCAAGTCACGCCGGCCCAATACTGTCGTGGATCTGACGAGATGGCTTGGATTGCCGACACGTACATGCAATACGTGAGAGCGCAACGCATATACCTCGAGCTGTGCAACAAACACCAAAAACAAGAAAAGACCGTACAGCAGACGGCCGATATGATTGGTTTTAGACTACCACAGTCGACGCCAAACAACAAGACTAATTGAAACTTTTGGCGTATTATACATTTTTCTTTTGTCTTTTATAGATTGATAGGTACCCTCATTTGTGTTTGTATATAGTTATGTTAAAATGAATAGAATAAAATATTAAAAACACGTATATTATTATTTTCACCTATATTTGTTTCGTTGCTGAAGTGTTCATAAGATAAGGTTGCTAGATTTCAAAATTCAAAATACGGTGGAATAATATATTAAAAAAAAAAATAATGTCTGTTTTGAGAATCACAATGCTGACATTTTTTTTTTTCTTATAAAAGTACCCTGATATATAGGACAATCTTTATTTTAGTGAGGGCAAGTTAATTTTAATGTTGGTTTTCAGAATTTTATAACTGAAACATCTTTTTTTAAATGCAAATGTTATATTGTAGATGTCTATATCAATTTTTTAATATATATATGGGCAATGGCATGGTTAATAACATAATTATTAAATGAAGTATATTCATAACATTTGTAAACTTAATACAATGTAAAAAACAATAACTTTGTCTTAGAAATTATTTATAAAATTATAAAATAAATATCACCTTCAACTTTATACAAATATGTATACCTTACAAAACTAATCAATTTTTGATATTCACGATCATATGGTGTATTATATTATAAAGAAATTTTAATATCTATGAGAAGAACAGATCTCTTTAATAGTTATTAATTTTCTATTAAAAAATCACAGAATTCTGTAAGAAGTCTTCACTATCACATTGCTTTTACCGTTTTTATTTTTATCAGTCCGTAAGTTATTAATATTTGAGAAAAAGTTTTCAACAATTGCATTTGAACCTATAGTATACACATTAAAATTTTGCCTATTATTTTAAAATAAAAAAATAAATATCATCAATGTTTTCTACTGATTTAAAAATAAATGTTCATATTTTTAAGTTAAATAGTTTTACACATTCTTAATTATGAATTCATTAAATAAATGATCTTTAATTAAATTATTACTTGGAATATTTTTAATAATAGCTTGATGTTAACTCAATTAAAATCATGCACAATATTATTACTTTTATTTTGTTTCTGTACTTTCAATTGATAGTAGTACACTAAGCCAGTCATATTACAGATAGAAAATATGATTTAAATTTGTTGAAAAGTGAAATAGATATTTAGAACCAACTACCTATTCTGGTTGGAAATAATGGATGCACATTACATTAATATTACAAATTGTAAAAAGTACACTTGTGATGCTATTAGACTGGCATACCATACAAATTGTAAAATCCCAATTATAAAACAATACGTCAATAATAAGTATATAAAATACAAGTATATTACTTTCACATTAATCATTATTTATGACAAAAAACCTATTATATAATTTGAAGTATTTTGAGTAATATCTAATCAGTAAAAACTATCATATTGTTGTTTACAATTTATATTATGAATTAAGATTAATTAATTTCAATAGAAAGTAATAATAGTGGTTATAGGAAAATTAACATCAGACTAACGGACCCATGTCAGTAAATTCTCGAATTGACTAACAAAATTAAATTTAAATTACCTAGGTACCTAATTATTTTTATTTTAAATATATTGGGTTCTTTAAATTATGGAATAAAGGTCTTGATAATTTGAAATCATTTAAATTTATCAACAAAACCAACTAAAATATATTTATTATTTAATAAAATGAATCTAGTATTTTTCAGAAGCTTTATTAAATACAAATACTAATATTAATAAATATAAAATTATATCCTTAATGTATACATTAAAAAAAAAACTTATGTAAAACATAAGTATCAAAATAAATTTTTAAAAAAATTCCTGATAATATAAATACATTATTATACGCAATATTTTTGAAATTAGAATATTATTATGCATAATATTTGAAATTATAAGACTCCACAACGTAAAATTACCTTACATTAGCAAAATAGGAAAATTATATTACAAAACATTCTGGACTTTTGTGACATACTATAAATTAGGAGCTCAAATTAAGTATAAGTTTAAAACCTATAAGTAATACCAGTGAATATGATAGATAAACCACTGCAATAAGAAATACGCTGAATGATAATGGTAATATATAGTTAGTACTAAATCTCAAAGAGTATAATCAATTTTATTATTAGCTTAAGAATTAAAAAAAAAAAAAAAAAAGACATCAATCTGCTGCTAATGCAATGATAATACTTAGTCAAACAATTTTTTATTTTATATTAACAATTTTAATTAAAAAGGATTGAATTTAGGGCCAGGTCCAGACATATTTCTCGGTCCCGAAGGTCTTGGATAGCCACCACCACCCATATTATTTGAAAAAAATGAATTTGGTGGGCCAGAGTTGTCATTACGCCTAGAAAATGTGTTGTTTCCAAAAGAATTTCCGCCACCACCACCTCCAAATGAATTGCTTCCAAATCCACCAAAACTACCGCCATTGCCCGCATTCGGTGGGCCCATATCATCCATACTAAAATTGTTACCACCAGCCCCTGGTCCACCACCAACTGGTCCATCCATAAATAATTCAATGTATCTATGTTGCATATATGTTTTATCCTATACATTTAATAAATAATTGTTAAAATAATAGACAAATAATTATTAATATATTAGTAAAATAAAATTTACTTTTGACATGGCTCTCATTGCATCTTCTTTGTTAGAAAATTCAACATTAGCTTCACCTGACGGCCGATTGTTATTATTGAAGAGAATACTTATTTCAACAGGTTCCAATGGTTCAAAAAACTAAAATTGAAAAATTAATTTAATTAAACTTGTCTTTTTTAAATTTAAGTATACATACTGTAGCAATATCATCTTCATTTGCTTTAAAAGGTAATCCTCTCATATGAACTACATATAATGGTCTACTTGGTGGAGCATTCCAGTTGTTACTATTCCATCCTCCACCGCCTCCTCCGCCGCCACCACCCATCATACCTTGGCTACCACCAGCACCTCCTCTTGGTCCACCCATATTTCTACCACTATTCCATGGGCCACCACCATTATCATAGCCATTATTTCCAAACGATTTCATATTACGTCCAGCTCTCATAGGCATATCAAAGTAACGTCCACCACCTCCACCGCCACTGCCACCACCACTACTACCATAACGATCCATTCTGTCATATGGAGTTTGCCGAGGCCTTCTTTGCAATGCTTGATTACGGATTTCTGCTAAACTGCTGCGGAATATCTCAATATATCTAAAGAATCATGAAAACAAATTAGTAATTTAAAAACTATCAACATTTAAAAACTATAATAAAATAAGATAAATACCTAAAGATAAATATTTAACTTAGAATAAAAATTAAATAGTTATTATTGTAGAAATAATAAACATATAAATTACCACTTAAATTAATTAAAAAAAAAAAAAAAAACAAACCATAAATAAGGAGGAGCGAAGGATTACCCTCCCGGCCTCCCTTTGTTTAACTACATGTGATTATATTACCCGCCAAGTTTTCACCGGGATAGATAGAGGAAAATACCCCACCTGTGTCCTATTTTCTCCTTGTGTTTCTGCAGAGCTTTCTCTGCATTCTCTCTGTCTACAAATTGTACAAAAGCTTCCCCCGTACTCCGCCCCGTGAAGTCGGTTGCTATGGTTATACCGTCTGGTGTCATCTCCAACCCTGTTGCCCACAATACAACCAATCATAGATAACCCAATCATTAACACATCCAAAAACATAAAAAGTTAAATTAACAAAAAGTATAATTAAGTCTGAAAATATAACATATTACAAAATATTTTTTAAACAAGGCAATTCATTAAGGTTTTAACTGTTTATTAATAATTTTGTGATATTTAAATTTTTAATCAGTTTATCCACATTATAATGTATATATTTTTATTGTCCATACATTATATTATATTATATACTTCTGGTGTATTCCCAAGTACGTTTTTACTCACATTTCTAAGTGCCCAATAAATAGGTTCTAATCGATTTTACTAATAAATAAATGGTTCCAAAATATTTGTACAATTTATAGTTGTAAACAAGAAATATGTAACTATTTATGTAATATACAAATAAATGTAGTTGAAATACTAAATTGTATTAGTAATAGATACACCTACTATATAAATCAGACTAAATCACTAAATTTGGCATTTATAATTAGTTAATAACATACATCAGCTTTATTGTACATAAAGAAATAGTTTGTCAAGTTTATTTATTTTCTAAATAATAAAAAAGGTAATTTATGACTTAGTCAGCCTACACTATACTGTATATTATTAAACTATTTTAAATGTATTAGATAATACATTAAATATATTTTAATAACTAAGTATGCTTTTGAAAAAAAGTTGAATACACACATCAATTTCTACTTAAAATATCTTTTTTTAATTTTTTATTTGGTATATACAATCTGTTCCTTTAGAAACAATACAAATATTTGCTAATAGAAAATAGGTACACGATTACTTAAAATATCTCTGTGTAATTTCTCTAATTTAGCTACTTAAATATATTATGAATTATTTTAATAAAAAACAAATTTAGTACATTTAATATATATTTTTACAAACAGAGAAAAAGTATTACTTTCCTTCCTATTAAATTAAAATGCCTACCCTTACAACCAGAATTATAATTTTTTTGCAGAAAATACTTTATTTAATCATTGGATAAATAATGTTATGTCTAAAAAAAAAATAATTCCAGCTAGGAAATCCCTAAATATTGAGATAATAATACATTCTAGTTGGTAATTATAAAATATTGTTTCAATATTATGTATGTATTTTGTATTAGGTATAATATATAATTATACAATTACACATACAATATGTTGACATATATATATGTCAACATATTGTATATTATATACATTATATTTAGATCTTAATGTTGTTTCTCCCCCCCCCCCACGAGGAAAAATAGTTACTGTGCTATAAACTAGTCTTACATAAAATCAAATTTATAAAGATAATATTGGATAAAATAACATATGTACTAGCCATCATTAGTGAATTAGTCTATCAGTCTATAAGTTCATCAACGTTTTAAAATAATATAGAATGACATTTATATTATTAACAGATTTAAAAATTCTGTTATATTAATAACAAAAAGTTGAGAAAAAATAAACATTTAATACTTAATATAATAAAACAATAACAAATTAATTAATTGTAAATACATATTTAGCATAATTGTTTGCTAAATTTTGCTCGGTATACATATATATTGTAGATTTTCAATATTAAAAAAATTATTGAACAAATATCACAAAAGTTAAATATTGTTTTAAAAAAAATTTCTTATTGAATCACCAAAAAAAAAAAAAAAGAAAAAAGAAAAGCATGTAAATAAGTAACCCAAAAATTGGAAAAACAAATAAATAACAATAAATCAATTTATAAAATGAATAAAAAAAAAGAATACCTTGGAAAAATTGAACAATATCATCCTTAGTAGATCCAAATGGAAGACCTCTTAATCGAACACAATTATCATCCAATACACTATCAAGTGTTGAACCAGTTTTTTTAATTACCCATTCCATTTCTGAACGTTTTGATTGAAATACTAAAGGGAAAAAAATATACAATTAATTTTGAATTATTATGTTTTACTACAATTTACTATAATTTTTGGTCAGATTTGGGGATTTGGACTGATAACAATCAAAATTTGAATAATAATTTTGATTATTACAATAATTTTATACTTATTATATCAGCAATACCGTGATACACATTAATATATTAATATAACCTTTATATTGATACATGATAAAACGTTATTGTGATTTATTTATATTGGATTTTCTATGAGAACACTAATATCAAAATTTTTGTATCTGATTCAAAACACCGACACACTGTGAATGCTAAACTCGTGTAGTTCCAGTGGAATTTCAGTGCGCATTTTGTTGTCAAATCGAAAATGTTATTATTGAAACATTTATATTTTTTTATAATTCTTTATAAAATAATATTTAATCATTAAAAAAAATTAGTTATTGAAGTATTTGTTATAGATTCTGAACAAAGCAAGGAATGTATAGGTTTTACTAGTTTTTTTTTTTTTTTTTTTAACAACTTTTCTACCAACAATTTTATTCCAATAAAAAAATGACAAGACATTTTGGATCTAGTAAACAAATTTTTGATTTTCCTTAATGTGGAAAAACCTGTGAAGCAAAAAAAGTTTATTTTTTAAGGTTTTTTTAATTATAATTTAGTTAAAAATAATTATAGAAACATAAAATTTCACACAGAATTTAGATATTATCTCTTTCTAGTAGCAGGAAGTTGTTCATAACATTCTAGACATTTTTGAACAATTAAAAATAATTTAAAATTTTTGACATTGTTATTAAATATAAGTTTATTTAACCTTCAATATAACGATTTCCCATATGTTCTCTATCTTTTTTAAGGGCAGCCTTAAGATCTTCTTCAGATTCCATTTCTACATAAGCTTCACCACTAGGTCGCCCTTCTCTAGCCATTGTCAAATGTACTCCAGCTGCTCCACCCTTAACTTTTGCTTCACCTAAATTACACAAAATAAATAAAATTGATAATAGCTAAATGATAAATTATAGAAATTTCATATTTGCTTTGCTTTTATTTAAAAATAGGCGGGGTAAAAATCTGTTCTATAACCCAAAGAGTTTATATATGATTTTTTTTTTAATATTTTAAAAAGTGCATATTACCAACTTTTTGTGCACATAAATGCATGTCTAGTAATAAAGTTTATTTTTAAATGCAATTCAACGTTAAAACAATAATTAAATACAAGACTTTCAGGTTTAATAATTAGCATTCAAACAGAATACTTCAATCAAAATATAATATACAATGCCGACCAATCACAGAGCGTTTGATCTCACTCGGGGGTCCGATAGTTGCCGGTGGCTCAGTATGCATGCGAGAGTTTGGGGCACTCTTAAATTGTACAGAGTATATACAAGACACTATTTAAGAATCTTATCTAATTGTCTGTTATAAAGTTTTTCATTTAATAGTATCTCCATTCATTTATTTTGATTAATCTGGTGAAAATCACTACAGAATATTATCATTATTTTGTGTGTTCTTTTTGTCTATTGAAGTAGTATTAATTTAATTTAAAATGCCAGAAATGTGACACAGCCTCTGAGCGCCAAATCATCCCTTCACCGTAGACACGGTCAATTCACCGACCTAAACTTAAGACACCAACTAGTTTAAATACAGCAAAAAAAGTGTTAGAGGTAGAAAATTTTTCCGCCAAGCGAGATACTGGTATGATTTCTAGCACTATTTTCCAGACAAAAACAATCGTGTCAAGAGGGAAAAACATTCATTATGTTATTATTTTTTAAAATATAATTTTATTTCTTTTTACATTAAGTGCATATTCTATTTTTATTTTAAAATATGCATTGTTAAATTTTGTTCCTCCTATAAAAGCATATTACTACAATGTCTATTTATAAGTTTTCTTAGTACAAATTGATAAAATAGCAGCAATCAGGTTTAACAAAAAAATTTTTTTTTTAAGTTTATCTTTATCTTTTGTTAATAATTACAAAAAAATTAATTCGGTTAGTTTTACATTTTGTTATATTAATTTTAACATTTTTAAAAATAATTTTATAAAAGATATTTAATTAGATAGATGTGTTTTGTGATATTAATTTAAGTATTTTCTAGTTGAACTGAAATAAATGTAAACAGTAAACACTTTTAATACAGAATTATTAAAATATAGTAAATACCCAAGCATATTATCAATCCTAACCATAGGATTGTCCATGCGCTGCTTTCAAAACATTAACAATTGCTTAGAACACTTTTTGATGAGAATACATAGTGTTCATTAGTGTTGAATTCCCAATGTCACACTTAATTAATAAAACCCAACCTTTAAATGTGAGTCCTATTATAACAAGTTAGTAAAAAAATAGTTCACAAAATACCTAATATACTGAGAAATTTGATAATATCATCAGCTGTTGCTGACCATGGCAAGCCACGCATTTTTACAACAAATCCTTCGTTAGCCTGATCATTATCATTTTCCTCATTCGATCTTTTTTGATCTTCATTAATTTGTGGTTGTGATGGAGATGATTGTTGTTGTTGTGGTTGTTGCTGCGGTTGCGGCGATTGTTGCGGCTGCTGATTCATTGTTAATAATCTATAGTCATAACAAATACATTAAAATTAAGTATATCAATTTGATAAAACAATAACGATTAAAATTTTTTCTTATACCTTTTAAATGTATTATCGCTAGCGACAGACTTCAAGTTCTATGATTATTTTAATAAATTCCGTTTATCTAAAGTTGTAAGATTAAATGATTAGATATATATTATATAGACTATATAATTATGTTATATTTTAAAATTATCAATATCGTACTTAATATTATATTTTTAGAAGAATATTTTAATACCATACAAATGCTAATGTTAAACCGTTAATAAAAACACAGGCACAGACGATAAACTAATGCAAACTATGAAAATTGACTGTTAACCGTATGTGTGTATGAGCAATAGAAAATAAAGAGAAATCAAACAAGAAAAATTAAGACAAAATGGCCGTCTTGTGCGTTTGTTTACAGTGTTTACACATTATTCTAGTATTCTTCATCCATGCATATATGTTCCTCCATGATCAATGAATGATTCAAATACTGGGTGGGGGTACTGAGAGAGATAGTGTTAGTTGAGAGCATTTTCATGGCAGAAATAAATAAATGTTATTCTTTACACCATAAAACTATCAATATTTATAGGGAATTTATAAAATATCCAAATATATTTCTTCCGAATAGTAATTTAGCCAAAAAATATTTTCTAATAAAATCATTTTTTGATTAAGTTCCAACATAATAAGTTCGTGAATGGAGGTGGCCGATTGCCAAAATGAAAATAATGGAATATTTAGGTTATGTTCAATATTTTTTTGTTCTTAAAGAATTACTGGAGAAGAACTGACCCCATCTCGTTGAATTTTCATGATAACATTGATTACTTATCAAAAATTATATGATTAGTGATCGATATAATTTTGTCATTATATAGTTTATATGAAGTAAATAAATAAAAATCGATAAAATTGTATAATTTTAATTATTTTATTTTAATTTTATATTTTGTATCAAAACAAATTTGAATCGATCAAATTAATTACTTTTTAAGAATACTAAAATATTTTATCCGGCGACTAATATGTTAATTGCATTTGATAAAATTGTATCACATTTCAAGAATTGCCCCCCTGATCGTGTCGTGACACTATTTTCAGTTATCACTGTCCTTGCCTGGGTGATAAAAATAAAGTATAATGTCTACAGTTTGAAATTTATCCACTTTCAACGTTTCAAGTTTTAGTATTCTCATTCATACTAATCATGTTTTCGTTACTTTTTAAGTTTAAAGTTTCAACGGAATTACTATGCTTTGCAAAAATGTAACATAATTGTATTTTAATTTTAAGATACCGTTCCTTTCAAAATGACTATCTACAACATCTATATATTTGATAGAATGGGCACATTATTATATCACACAAACTGGAATCGTCTCAAACAATCTGGAATGAGTAGTGAAGAAGTAATTTTAGAATTTTGATCTTTGCCTTTAAAAATTAAATCTATCAATCATTTTATAGGAAGCCAAATTGATGTACGGTATGTTATTCTCAATCAAGTCATTTGTTTCCAAAATATCTCCACTTGACCCTAAACGTGGATTTTTGTGTTACAAGACTAGTAAATATGCATTACATTTTTATGAGTCTTTAACTGGTGTAAAATTTATTTTGAACACTGCTAACACAATAAAAAATGTCAGAGATTTATTACATCAATTATACAAAGAAGTAAGATTCAATAATTGATAATTTCTTAAAACTATTTTAAAATTAGCATTTTGATTAAAAATCATCTATATTATTGGTTTATTTATTTATTAATTGGTCTGGTTTATTTAAAGATAGTAATATAGTATAACATAATTCAACGAAGACTGCATTTAAATTTAATATTGAGATTATTATATTGAATCTAAAATTTATATTATATTTTAAATATTGATTTTTATTTTAGATATATGTGGAATATGTGGTTAAAAATACTGAATGTGAAATGGGACAACCTATTGAGAGTGAATTATTTAAATTGAAACTTGATTTATTTATAAAACAGCATATGAAAAGTTTACAATAATAAAAATATCTAATATATTGTAATAATCTAACTGTAAGCTATTTAATTTGGAAATGAAAAAGTTGATTTATTTTGTCAAGTAATAAAGTATATGTTTGGGATATTTTATTATGACTTTGTGGTGTCACTGTATAACCTGTCAATCCCCTTCTTTTTCAATTGTAATTCCTCATTTATTATAAACATTTGATCCATAGATAAAGGATAAATCAGTTTTAAAGTAATATTTAAAAAAAATTACACCTGGATATACAATTCACATTGATTATTGGCAAATACTTAATTATGGATATTATTGTTATGCATTTTATAAAAAAATGCTTGCCTAATGTAAATCTTTGTGTTTACATAATTTGATTTAATTTGATTTATACATCAAATTTGTATGGCACTAAATTGTATCAAATTTAAAATGAGTTTGTATCTTGAGTTTAAAGTAAAAACTAATGCAACCGATGTAATTACTGGTATAAGTTATCACCGCCAACTTGGTCTATTAGCAATATTATCTTATAATCAAAATAATGAACCTCAAATTCTTATTTGTGATGAATTAGTAAGTATAATTTTCAAATTTTCAATGACTATTATTTATACACATCATCATTAGGGAGAGCATTTGCACAATTCCGGCCCAAATGTTTGTAAAGGTCATATTACTTCATTTTGTTGGCATCCGACTCAGCGTACTCTAGCTATTGGTTCAAATGATAGAGAAATATGCATATGGAATGGTGGATTAGTAACTGCTTTGGTTTCTTTTCATGAAGGATCTATTGTATTAACTAAATGGTCATCACTTGGAGGATGTTTGGTAACTGGTGATCAGGTAAAATAACAATTTGAACATAAACAAAATGTTAACATTAAAAAACTTAAGTTTTTATTAATAGACTGGAATTGTAGTCGGATGGAAGTCTGATAGTCGAGGACTGCTTAAAATGGTCTTTAAGTCTAATGTAGGAGCTATTTTATCCAAAGAAATTTCATTTAGAGCTGGAAGAGCTGCCACTGATATTTCTAATTTAGCCAAAATGGCAGTAGCCGGTGATCAAAGTGCATTAGATATATTTAGCTCTTGGCGGCCACGTACAACATCACATGGTCCACGGTTAGTTACTACAGATAATACAACATTTTATTGTGCTGCTGTGACAGGTATTTCTGAATGACCCATAATACATTTTGAGTTATTGTATAATTAATATTTTTATAGGAGAATTATATTATTTTGATGAAGATGGAGAATTTAATATAGTACTTACATCAAAATCAACAATATTAAAAATTTTATGTCACAAATCAAAAGATATTTGTATTGTAGTTTGCAAAGATCTAACTGTAGCTTATTATAAATGTCATAAAAATGGTTCTTTAACTGAAGTTTCAAAAGTAAGTTGTTAATGCTCATTTAATACAAATATCAAGATTACCATATAATATATAACGAAAAATTGCATAACCATATTAAAAAGGCACCACACACACATATTGTCTCAGTCCAACAATCGGGCAACATAGCAAAGTTATGTAAATTGTGGCATTTAGGTTAATATTAGAGTTTAAACAAATATGTCAAAATAAGTGGTATTTTCGATGGCCGTACTTTCTAAATAATTGCCTTACCAAAAAGTTACAGACATATTAGATTTTCATTTTTTAAGTAGCTATAAATTTTTATGTATGACAATACTTTAGAAAGAGCTACAAAAATATTATCTTTAAACCATGGTGCCCATTAATTATACTGTTAAGAGTATATTTTTTAAATTTAAAACTAATTGTTATTAATACAATTTGTATTATTTAGGTTAAATTAAATGGAATAAAAGAAGATGCATGTATAATTTGGGCAGGTCCATCATTATTAGCATGTATAACAAATGATTTGTCTATTCGTTTTTGGGATATTGAGTCTGGAAACAGTTATGTTGTAACTGCACCAATTTCTTATTCTTCTTCATTTCCTAAACAAACATTTATAAATATTTCTTATTCAAAAGAAAAACGTAATTGATTTTATATCTTTATTATTTTATTTATTTACTTTATGTTTATTTTTTTTTGTTTTTTGCAATTTTTTAGTTTTATTATGCGCTTCAACAAATCTTGGTAATATTATTATTTGGCGTTTTGATGAAGAAACCGAAGACCAATGGAATATTCAAGGTTCATGTAGAATTCAGGATAGTATAAAACAATGCGTTTGGGGTCCATTAAATTTAGCAGTACATGCAATTAATAGTATTTATATTTTACGTGAACATGCATTGTTAGCATGCTATAAAGAAGAAATGGCTGTTGTACAATCTTTGGCAAACAATATTAATATATTTCATTGTAGTACAGATGAATTATTGGGTTTTAGTACTGATTTCCAAGTCATAGGTTTGGCTTTAACTAAAGACCATATTTGTTTATGGAGTGGTAAATTACAATTTAATGCTTGATGAAGTTATTTATATATTAACTTTGCAATTTTGTTATGAAATGTTGAAGGTAAATTAATAGCAGTATATACTATAAAATCTAAAGAATTACCATCTTTAGTTGGTATGTTCAATTGTGATGTACAAGAGGCGTGTCTTTATGATAGAGTAGTAATTGTTGCAGAGAATAGTGGCAAATTACAAATTAGAACATTTCAAGGTACTATTAAACAAACCTTAGATATTGAAGCACCAACAGTCTGCCTTTGTTTAAGTAATTGCTATTTAGCAGTTGTCACATTGTCTGGAGTTATTCATATTTGGGATTTAAATCGAAGGTAATTAAAAAAGGTTTATTTAAAGTTAACATTTTATAACATTTCGGGTTTTTATGTTAGGGAAGCAAAGTCGATGTGTAAACCTAAAGATATAACATTAAATGTAGATGAGTTTGGGGAAGTTATTCAATTACGTTTGAATAGTAATGGTACTAAAGTTTCATTTACTGCAGCCAATTTAAATTTAGTACCAATGGCTCGTTTATATGTTTGGGATCAAGATTTAGATACAATATATATAAAAAATTTCGATAAAGGTTTAGATGTAGATGAAAAGTATGTATATAAATAGTATTTAATAAATGTAATATGGTTTTTAATAACTAAACTGATAATTGTAGAAGATATAATGATACAAGATATATTGTTTCTCACTATTGGGATACAAATGAGCCAAATTTATTATTTTGTGAAGCTAAAAGTATTGATAAACCAGAAAAAAAGCCATTAAAACCAAGTTTATACACATTTGCATATAAACAGAAAAAGAATAAATCAATTGGTTCCTCGGTATAATAAATTAATTGCTATTGTATAGATTTTAATTTAACCGTACATCTGTTTAGGTTATACTTAGTATGTTCTTTATTGAACAAAAAGGTTTACAAATACAAGATATTATACATTGTCCTGATCAATTTTGTGCAATCCTAGGAATTGAAGCACCTTATTATATAATATTATGCAAACAAAATACTAACATGGTAAATAATGCCTATAATAATTGTTATTGTACTTTTTATAATTTGTTTTTATGTGTCATAGAAAATGCGAGTTAAACGTTTACTGATGAAGGAGTTTGAAGGAATTGAAAACTGTGATTCTGATATTCGAGCAGCTATTGTCAATTTTGGTTATAATTTATGTCTTGGAGATTTAGATCTTGCTTTCAATTTTATTAGTAATATTAAAAGGTTAGTACTTTATTTTTTTTTATAATATTTTATATCAAAAGTTTTCATTATATTTTTTCTGTAGTCCTGCTGTTTGGACAAGTTTGGCTAAGATGTGCGTGAAAACAAAACGTTTAGATGTAGCAGAAATATGCCTAGGTCATATGAAGGATTGCAGAGGATTAACTATTTTACGGTCAATTAATAAAGATCAAGAATTTGATGCAAAAGTAGCCTGTCTCGCAGTTCATTTAGGAATGTATGTAAGTATGAATATAATTTTATTGATATTTTGAAGTATTCTTATTTAAAAATGTGTTCAGGATGAAGCTGAAGAATTATACAAAGGCTGTAATCGCTATGATCTTCTAAATAAATTTTATAGAGCAAGAAATCAAATTACTGCATCTTTAGACATTGCTGAGACAAAAGATCGTATACATCTTAGAAACACATACTACAATGTAGGTCGAAACTTAGAAAATAAAGGAGATGTAGCTGGAGCAGCTAATATGTATTGCAAATCTGAAACACATGGGTTTGCTATTCCAAAGATGTTATTAGACGATCCAGTTACTTTAGAAAATTACATAATTAAAAATAAAAATGCGTAAGATCATTTATATTGATAAAAGTTACAAAACTATTTTAATTAATAACATTTTTAGTGTATTATTGAAATGGTGGGCTCAGTATTTAGAAGGTAGTGATGACATGGATGGTGCAATTAAATATTATCAACAAGCTAATGATCATTTGTCTATTGTTCGTATATTATGTTATCTTGGTAATTTAGAACAAGCAGCTCAAGTTTGTATGAATACTATTGATAAAGCTGCTTGTTGTCATCTTGCAAGGGCATATGAAATGCAAGGACTGTATGAGGAAGCTGTAAAGATGTATGTTGATGCTACAGCTTATGTAAATGCAATCCGATTATGCAAGGTAAAATTAAATAGTCTATTTGCTGTAATATTTGTTTACTTATTTTTTTGAACTGTAGGAGCAATTTTTTGATAATCATCTTTGGAATATTGCTTTATTAGCAGATACTAAAGAAAAGCTTGGTGTAGCTCAGTATTTTGAACAAATTTCACCTGATAAAGCAGTTGTATTATATCATCAAGCTGGATATTTACATAAAGCTATTGATTTAGCTTTTAGGTTAGTAACAATAGTAATAGATCATAATGTTATGTTGGCACTAAATTACATTCCTACAACTACAAAAATGATATACTAATTTAAAAAAATTAATTAGTTATTCGAAATAAAGGTTTGGTATTCATTTTTTTTGTAAGATAGTTGTAACTAAGCCATTGTAAGACCAGTGATAATGGAAAAGTATGTATGTTGGATATTAAATAAATGAGATGAAATAAAAATAGAAGTGACAGATATTAGAATATTAAGATGTATGTGTAGTGCTTGGATTGGTTAAGTAAGGAATTGCATTAATAGTCTAAAAGTTGTGAGTATGAATAAAACACAAAAGAAAATAGATTAAAATGGTATTGGTAGATTGTGATAGGGAGAAATTATAAGATTGTTAGGAAGGTGAGTTAAGTGCTGGTGGAAGCCTCGAGAGTTGTAAACCATAGAAAAATTAGTCAGAGGTTATAAGGGGAGATATGACGGTACATAGATTAGTTAAAGATGACAAGGCAATTTGGAGGTTGAGGGATAAAGGCAAAACATAAAAAGTAAAATAGTAGTATTGTTGTTGAATACTTTTGCTGAGACATCAAAAATATCTAAAAGTCATTTTTTAATCTGAAATTACAAATATGTTGCTCTTTGAATATCAAAATTGATATTTATTTCAGATGTACAGAATAGGGGTATATTTTTGAAATTGATTTATGCCAATTTGTATTATAATAATAAAAAATTAAAAGAAATTTACTTAAGTTCTTATAAATAATATCTGGTTCATAAGAAGTCAATTTGTATTAATTTTAGGTGTCAAAATTTTGATGCTATTGTTACAATGTCTCAAGAACTAAACATAGAAGATGATTCAAGTTTATTATTAAAATGTTCAAACTTTTTCATGAGCCAAGGGCATTATGACAATGCAGTTAATTTACTAGCAATGGCTAATAAAGTATATATTAGTTACCTACCATTATTAATTTAATAATTTTTAACAATGCTTGAGATATATTTTAGTTTGAAGAAGCTGTGGAACAATGTCTAGAACACAAGGTAAACATTACTGAGGCACTGGGTGATCGTTTAACACCTTCATCTAATCATCCAAAGCGTACATTTATATTAGAAAAACTTGCTGAATGTTCTTTAATGCAGGCAAACTATCATATAGCTGCAAAAAAATTTACTCAGGCTGGACAAAAGGTTAATAATATTTTATTGTGTATTTATTAAAACTACTTATGGATGGTTTTCTATGTTTGAAAAATATATTCTTCAATAACAAACAAATATTTATCTTTATACATATCTATGCTTCAATACATTTCATTATCATTTCATTAAAAAAAAAACCATTTAAATTTAATTCTGGCAATAACTCCCATCGCCTACCTCTAATACAATAAAATATTTATATTGAACTTAATGAGCATTTTTAAAAAACAAAAAAAAAAAAATTATGAATATAATATTATTCTAAAATATAGCTGTTATATAGTATTCACTATATTAGAAATAAACAATTAGGTAAGTGTATATTTTAATTTATTTAGGTAAAAGCTATGAAAGCATTGTTAAAATCTGGAGACACAGAAAAAATTATATTTTACGCAAATGTATCAAGGCAACATGAAATCTATATTATGGCTGCAAATTATTTGCAAACACTTGATTGGCAAGAACGTCCAGATTTTTTGAAAACTATTGTATCATTTTATAACAAAGGAAAGGCTCCTCATTTATTGTCTAACTTTTACGTCTCTTGTGCTCAAGTAAAAATTCACCTATATATTAATACATAAATAACGTAATATCTAAAAATTATTAGATGTTATTTAATATTATAGTTATAATTTTTTGAACATTTAGCTAGAAGTTGATGAATATCGCAATTACAATAAGGCTGTAGGTGCTTTATCAGAAGCATTAAAAGTTCTATCAAAAGACAGTAATCAGTATAAAACATTAATGGAAGACATTGCAAAGAAAATAACTTTGATAAAAAAATTTCTTGATGTTAAAAGGTAAAATAAAGGACATTAATGACCTGCAAGTATTCTGATTTATTTTAATAATTACAATATAACTTAGGCAAATTGATAATGGTGATGGTGATTCAGCAATGACATTATGTAGACAAATTTTGTCAGCTCCCAACATGGATATACTTAGATACGGTGATGTCTATTCAATGATGGTTGAATATTATTCAGCACAAGGTGATAATAAATCAGCAATTCAATTAGTCAATGAACTACTAGCTCGAACACAACAAAAAGACAATTTACTTTTTTATATTGATAAAGGTTTGTATTAAAATTATTTTTATATTTCATTAAGTAAATGCATTCAAATTTATGTTATGTCTAAACTTTAGATACACAAATGTTTATTAAGTTCCACAGACCGTTGTTTCTAATGAATACATAGACAGGCAAATAAAATAACACGCTTATTAATCATACAGACAGTAGGAAAACAAAAAAAAAAAAATCTATAGACACATTTTTCATTTTAAGCGTTTGAAGCTCTGATTTCTTTTTGTCACTTTAATCAGATTTGTTTTCCATTAGGAATAATTTATTGTTTAGTACAATATAAATTAATTTCCTCTCTATATCCTACCTTATAATTGGTCTACTTACTCACATTATTCTATATTATTAACGGTGTAAAAAATACCCGCAATGAACTGGTATTTTATTTTTAGAGAACACAAATTCCTTTTAAATATTCATGTATAAACACATTTATGGAGTATAGGTATAAATCTGTATTTACATTTATCCAATTATCTATTCTTTAAGTAATTTTTATAATTATTACTAGAGAAATATACAAATTTGACAAACAGTAGGAAAATACAAATTAGTTTTAGTTTATGATATATTTTTAATTGTCTACTCTATTTTACTTATGTTTTAGAGCTTTTAAGAAAATTAGGACTCGATAATGAATGTGATAAAGAAAATGACATTGATGTAGACGAAGAAGAAATTCCTGAAGTATAAATCTTGTGATACTTTGAACTACTGCAATTTAAATAACTAATTCTGAGATAAAATAACTATTTTAATTGATGTTGAGATTTTAAGAAAACAGAAGTCAAATGAGACCACAAGACTTGGTCTAGTTAATTATACAACTTCATATTTTTTTAAATAACTACTTAAAAATACTTGTATTGGAGTTCGTTTTAAAACTGCAATTTAGTAATGCATGAATACGCGGAAAAGAATATAAAGTCAACACTACCTAATTCTTATATTATAATATGATAATTGGTATTAAGTTTTCAAAACCACCAATTTGTAATACATTTACTACTTTGTTCAAATTCAAGCACTGCATTGTAGAGTAATTAGTATTTCTCAAATTGAATATATTTTGTAACCCTTAAGGGTTAATAAAATATAAATTAATATTGCACATAAGGTACTCAGGGTAATTACCAAATACAAACAATCTTGTTTTTTATTTAAAAAAATGTTTTAATTGTACTTTAAATCAAATGTATTTACTTGTGAACAATTTATAACATAAATATAAAACAAGGCTATAATAATAAAAATATTTGGGTTTTTTTTTAATGTACAACATAAAATATTAAAAATGTTATTTTGCTATATCAAAAAAAAAAAAAAATGATTTATTATTGCATTTTGAAGGAACATTCAAGTGCTATTTAATTGGATACTAGTTTATTATAAAAAAAATCATTATAATTGTATTTAAAACTCAAAGTGTAATAATTTAATACACTTTAAACTATACTTAAAAAAAAGTAGTTGTTTTAGTGACTAGTCTTAATGAGGGAAAATAATAGTGATTAAAATATTGTATTTAGTATGGGTAACCCTCTTGCCCAATAATTGCATCTTGCCTAATTAATTTAAGTGTCTTACATGACTTCATTAAATATATTATTAATGAATAAAAAGCATTAAGATTACAAATGTATAAAAAATAAATAACATTACAAATTAACACATACAGCTGTTTTCGGTCTCTTGTGAGTCGCCTTGATTGGCTGCATGGTTCTGCAAGTCGACAGCTAAGCAATGTGTTAAGGATAGTAAGATAAATAAATAAATACGATACAAATTTCAAAATTATAAAATATATTTACAGTTACGATTACTAAACTACTTAGTTAAAAATTATAATGGTGTAATAAATAAAAATAATTTCTTACAAAACAATAGTAATGTAGCGTTCATTTAAAGCACTGGGAATGTTCAGCGAGGTGGAAATATATTCTCAATTGTTATTCATTATAATAAAATACTAATAGCGGTATTTTAATATTTTACAAAGTATATTAGTTTTAATTAAATTAATTATGGGCCCTATTAATCTAGTATGTACAAAAATTAAATTATTAAAGACCATGATAAATATTTTTTAAATCAATTTAAATAATTATTTAGCCTATGGTTGTTTTGTAGACTTTATTACATGAAAAAATATTGGATGGATTGCAATTATTAAGTTTTAATATTATTTTTTTTATTAGCATGCACAACTCTTCTCTGGATTTGCTGCATCATTCGGCGTATCTTTAAGTACGACTTCTTGCACTGAAAAGAAGCAATAGTTAAGGAATCAAACATGCTGCAAAAAAAAAAAAAGGATAACTACAATAAATTTACAATTTATTATTTTACTTTTATGTTCACTTTCCTATTTAGACTTGTCCCACAGTATCCTATCAATATTATAAAAGAGAAAGCTAGAAACTCAACGCCAAAGTGAGTGGCTGAGCATATTTTCATGAAATTTAGTATATAGTTAGCTTAGATCTTATTATATGACTTAGCTAATTTTTATTCAGTATTCAACACCTAAAGGTTGACTCACCCGGGGTTATTGATATTTTTGGTTTGAAAATCCAATTATTTTTATTGATTTATGGGTTACCCTGATGATACTAACAAAATAAAATATAAGATAGTCAATATTAAGTCTATAGCTGTGTAAGAGATCTAACACTGTAATAGTTGTCAAAGACCAATAAAAATTACCATTATATTGCTTTATCTAGTATAATTGAAGTGATAGATAGTATAAAATGATGATTCTTTTATTGGCTTATATGATTTTTCAACACTGGACACTTCATTGCGTTTGGTCATGCAAGTATAGATAGGTAGGGTCTTCTTAACTTTCCAAGAAAAATGTTGCTGATACATTTTATCTCAAAGTTTAACTCTCCTAGGGTAGTTACACTTGATTTTCGATATTTTAAAATTTTGTTTGATGATTTTTGAGTTTTCTTGGTGACAAAGTAGATAAAAAAATTATTATTTAAAAAATAAGAAAATAAATTGACACGGGCAACACCTGAAAGGGGAAATTAGTATATAATAAATAAATAATTTAAATTGTAATACAAAAATTAAAATTGTCTAAAAATTAGTATTATATAGTTGCTACAAGTCTAGAAAACCTGGAAACATCAGTGATATTATGATTTTTACTGGAATATCTATACTTTAAAATTAATATTTGTTTTGCATACATTTGTGTATTTCATGTGACCTCTGTCATGGGAGTAATAATTATTATTGTTAATTTTTGCCAACTATTTTTGTGAAATGTAGATTAATTATATTTTTATCTTCTCATTTAGAAATGTATAATTATTATAATTTTTTTAACATGGCTGGATATGGACAATTTTTAAAAATTTCAACTTATAGCAACCCTACACTGTAATAACTGTTTACATTATATTCTGAGACAAGCCAATGAAATGTATAATACATTATGTTTGAATAGCTTATCTATTACATTCAGTCATTAAATCAACTAATGTAGAATTATAGTGAGTTATTTGCTCAAGTAACAGATCTATTTTAATTAATATCCTATGTTCAAATTTCATTTAATATCAGTATAATAAAAATAATATACAAGTAGGTATTATAATTTTCAATTCCTTATTATAAATTTGAGCAATTTTTTTTATATTTATTTGTTGAACACATCTGTGAAATTTTTAACCAAAGTTTTAATGTTTTTGTTTACGAGGTAATGTTAAAATATGTAAAATATAAGTTTTTATTTGTTATATTAAAAATATATAAAAGAAAGCATAAAATTAATCTAAAAGTATCATGCAGTGCTCGAGAAGCAGTATAAATGATATATTTAAAAAGGATACTATCTTCAGGTGGTCGATTCTCAGCTACATCCATGCCAGGTAATGCTGCTGCCACTCTTCTGAACAACTAAAACAAAAAAATATACAAAAATAGATATGGTTAATGTTGTAAATTATAATTTGTACTAACTTGTTTAACATTGTAACCAGCTTTAGCACTAGTTTCAATAAACATGACATTTAACTCCTTTGCCTTACGTTCGCCATCTTCAGCTAATACTTGTCGTTTATCAGTTAAATCAGTTTTGTTACCGACTAACATTATAATCACATCACTACCACGTTCTGTTCGAACATCATCAATCCATTTAGATGTTTGATGGAAAGAATTAGCATCTAAATAATAAATATACCACTCTTTTATAAAATAAAAATATCCTATTGTTGGTTATGATAATGATTATCAATAAAAAGAGAAACAACTAACTTGTTATATCATACACAACAACAGCAACAGTTGAATCTCTTATATAAGAAGGAATAAGACTTCTAAATCTTTCTTGACCTGCTGTATCCCATAATTGCAATCTTACCTATACAAATATTCATGGACATTTTTTTTAAGTATTAAAATTTTAATGAAAGGTTTTTTAAATTAATAAAGTATATACTTTAAATAATTAATACAAATGGAGAGATGGAGTACAATAATATTATTGCATTTGAAAAATAATTCTAAACTCAGAAATAATATTTTGGTGCTTGCCTGAGTTTAGTCATTATTTCTTGCAATATTAAAAATATACTTATAACTTTGTTTATCTCATTTTACATATATCAAAAACACTTACAAATTATGCCGTGATTTGTATAACTTTATCAATATTTAAATGATAATAAAAAATATTATTGCAATATGTTTCACTTTTATATTTTTTTACCACTATGCACAAATTATGGTAAACCTTGTGTCAAATTTTCAAACAATATTGCTGGGAAAATTATTTTATTCAAATTAACTCAAATAAATATAAAAAACTAGAAAAGTTCAAATGACTATATAGCCAGAATATTTTGAATATTTTACCATGTCTATAACGAGATAATATAAATATTTGGTGATTGCATACACTTTTCTGATTATTAAGACAATTTTAAATCCCCCCCTCCCATCAATACATTAACCAGACAAAATTTGCCCCCTTAGTGGATAAAAAATTGCCACTAAAGGGCTGTTAGTCATTAATACTCCCGGGCCAATCTAAAATCCTAATCCTGCACTCAATACACGCAATAGACAAAATTTGCTATGTTAATGTATTTCTGTCTTCAGATAGAAGTTGTTTACTGACAGAAAAAAAAAAAATTAAATAAATAATACAACCAATACATTCCTCGCTATACTCAAAATTTAAAATAGTTAATATAAGAGACAAATTTTTTTTTCTATTATTCTTTTCGGAACAGTAAACATAGTAAAACAGTTAAGTGCAGAGAATTGAACATGCTTTTGAATATACTTTAAAACTCATTTTTTAAATGCAATAATTATGGTAATCAAAATTAAAATAATAAGATACTGAGGTTAAAAACAGGCCAGACAAATACCTGGTAATTATATTTTTGTTGTGTATTGATTCAAGATTTAGTAAAAAATAATAATATATATATTTATAATCATAGAATACAAATTCTTTCTTTATAAAAAATGTATTTATATATACAATTTATTATTTAGGTACAAAACTCTCCTTTGAGTATTAGTATAATATTCAATTTGTAGTTATAATTATTGTAAAAATTATATTTCTAATACTACATTAATAAATAAATAACACTTACAGTTCTATCTTCAAGATACATTGTTTTAGACAAAAAATCAATACCAATAGTGGCCTGTAATATAAAATAAAACCATTTTTCATGTACTAAGATTATTTAAAATTAATGTGATTTACATAAAATATTTTTTTTTCTCTAAATATGTTACATTTATTTATTTAGATCAAATATGTAGGTTGCACATTATTTCAGTTATGGACAAAATAGCAATGTGGCTAATATTAGATAATTATTAATTAAGTTAAGAAAAATAATATAAAAAAATAGTTAAATAGGAAATCTGTTTTATTTTTAATTAATTAATTTTTTTTAGTTTTTGTACACTAGACCTATGTGATATCAGAAATTACTAAATCAAAAGGCAAGAATCACTAAAAATTTATATATTGAAATATACTTTCAATTACGCAATAGCTTATCAGTAATTACCACTTGAACATTCACACTTTTTACTACTTAATAATGTAAAAGTTAGAATGATAAGTAATTTCTAATTGTTGCAGTCTTGAGTGCCAAAAAAAAAAAAAAAAATTAGGAAAAAACAGATTACCTAAATAATTAGTTTTTGATATTTTAATAATTTTCTAATACTCAAAAAATTGTTATTTAAATGTATACTATAGCCATAGCTATGAAACAAATTTAGCTAAGAAATTATTCCTTATTTAGGGTTCACTCCATTAAATTTTAATTTAGAAAAAAAAAATTTTAAATATTGTGTAAATTTAGACAGTTCAGTTTTATAGGAAATAAATAATAAAAAACAAATATTAAAGCTTACCTGGTAAGTATTATCAAAACTATCATACATAAATCTTGTGATCAGTGACGTTTTACCAACTATAAAATTTGAAGCAATACAATGTTAACAAATTTACTCTATGATTAAGTTAATATTCAAAAACTTAAGTAAATTATTTTTCTAATAATCATACCGCTTTGTTCACCCAAGAACACCAATTTGAACTTCCTAAGAGGATTACCAAAATCTCCGGAAGACGACATACTTGAGGGATTATCTTAATTTCTATAATATAACATATACGAACTAACTATGAATGGCCACTACAACATGATTATATGAAAACAAACCGCTCCCCGCAATACAATAACATTAAACTATAAATACATTTATATATATATATATGAATATATTTTATAACTTATAATTATATAAATTTATTAGTTGTAAATAAAAATTAAGATATTTAAAAATTGTCTCACTATAAAAGCAATAAACGCCACGTTCGAGTGTAATCACACATTCTCGTCGTAGCCATTTTTTTTTGATTACCCATGCACACAGCTGATTGTTATACCAAGGTAAAGAACCAAGGAAAGGTAGGCTCAAAGATAATACTCTATGGGTAGACCGATGAACTTTTAATCATTCAATCTGTGTTATCATTTTAAATTGAGAGGGGGCGAAATAGAAGATTATAATTTTTGACATTTTGAAGGGCAAAAATTTGTAAAAATTATAATATCATCGTTTATATTTGTATTATAACCATAAATAACTGTATATATACTTACCTATTTGTAACTTTGAAATTTAAATTTTTACTAGTATCATACAAATTTTTAAAAATGCAATCTAATATATTAAGTAGATTGTCTGTGGCTGTAAAGGTTAGTATAAATGAGTATTTGACAAGTATTATTTCATTAAAAGTATTAACAAATGGAAGTAAAAATATAATTTTTAATTTATGTTTAGTCAACTATACTGAGAAAATCCAACCATGTTGAGCGTGGTTTTATATTCTCTGTTGTTAATCGCCGTTATGCAAGTGGTGATTCTGTAGATTTAGTCGTTATTGGTTCTGGACCTGGTGGTTATGTAGCTGCCATTAAAGCTGCCCAACTGGGCCTTAATGTAAGTTTTAAGTTTTTAGTCTATCAGTAAGAAAAAATAACTACAGAGAACTGAATTTTATATAGAATACCCATAAAAGTATTTTTTTAGACTTGGTATGATCTCCAAAATAGTTTAGCCCCTTTTTGAGTTATTTATACACTTTTAGATAATTGAAATTTTTTTTGGACTGGTAAAAGAAAAAGTTTAGTGTTTTAATGTATCATGTCTCAAGTTTCATAAAAATTAAACTGACTAAATTGGATATATAACTATTTGTATTAAACAATATCTAAGTTATGAATAGTATTAGTATTTATTTGTTCAATAACAAATATAAATTGTAAAGACTTGAAGTATTTCTCAATTACTTATATTATTATTTTCTAGTTACCTAATATATAACTTTCAATATATTCTGTCAAATTTGTAGCTATTTATTTATAGCAGGCATTTAAGACTTAATTTTCTTTAAGTTTTATATATTTGATCAATACAATTTCTAATTCTAACCATGCTCCACAAGAAATTGTTAATGTTTGCAATAATTTATCACAGCTTCTATAAGTATTTCTACTTAATATTTAATTCTACTTGTCTTACTTACTAAGTACAACAATACCCTATTTATGATATGAAATATGTTCCACTTATCATGATATTTTATTATATGTAGACTGTGTGTGTTGAAAAGAACCCTACACTTGGTGGTACTTGTCTGAATGTTGGGTGTATTCCTTCCAAAGCACTGTTGAATAATTCTCATTATTACCATATGGCCCATTCTGGCGAACTTAATACTCGAGGAGTTGAAGGTAAATTAAATTTATTTATTATTATGTTATGATTAAAGATTAAATTTTATAATTTTTAATTAAATCCCTAATATGTTAGTTGAAAATGTCAAGTTAAATTTGCAAGCATTAATGAAAACAAAAACTAACGCGGTTAGTGCATTAACTGGAGGAATTGCTCATTTGTTTAAATCCAATAAAGTAACATTAGCCAAAGGTCATGGTAAAATTAAGGATCCAAACACAGTGTCCGTATTAAAAGAAGATGGCTCTTTTGAAGATATTAAAACTAAAAATATACTTATAGCTACTGGTTCTGAAGTGACCCCTTTCCCAGGAATTGAAGTTTGTTGAAAAAAAGTTTTATTCTATCTTTAAAAATAAATGTAAAAAACACATTTTTTATATTGTTACAGATTGATGAAGAAACTGTAGTTTCTTCTACGGGTGCTTTAAAACTTTCAAATGTTCCGCAAAAAATGATTGTTATTGGGGCTGGTGTTATTGGTCTGGAACTAGTAAGTGACTCTTGGTATATGATTAAGTCATAATTTATTTATGATAATTATTAGGGATCTGTTTGGAGTCGTTTGGGAGCCAAAGTGACTGCTGTTGAATTTATGCCTACAATTGGTGGTATTGGTATTGATGGTGAAGTATCAAAACAGTTTCAGAAAATATTAACCAAACAAGGATTAGGATTTAAATTAGGAACTAAAGTAATCAGTGCTAGTAAATCTGGTGGACAGATATTAGTTGAGGTTGAAAATGTGAAAGATCCATCCAAAAAAGAAACTGTAAGTAATCTATTACCAATCTGATCTACATTTAATTTATTATTTATTTTTTACAACAATTCTATCACATTTTACTTTTAATTATATTGGGCAAGCTGCTTTTGGATCAATTTGTTAAAAACAATTTGTTTGGACCAATTTTTAAGAGCTTGTTTAGGCCAAAGAATATTAGTTTATACAGCTTCTTGAGACCAGCAAATTTTGTCCTATTTTAATAAGAATGTTAAAATTTTATATTAGTAGTTATGTTGTACGGACACTTTGTATACTGAAAATCAAAATTACTATTGTTTAAAACACTTTAATAATACAAATCGGATTGCAAGTCTTCTATAATACTTGTACATACTAACCAAAATAATTATTTATTATTGGTATGGACTTCTCTCATTTGTAATGTTGTTTTCATGAATTTATCAGTTTTGGCAACTTCTTTTGTGATTAGATTATCTTTGATATTATATATATATAAATGAATCTTTATTTAGTTGGTGACACCATAACTTAAAAACGGCTCGACCGACTGATTTTTATTTTGTTGTGTTTGTAATTGCCAGGACAAAGTTTTTGTGAAAGAAAAACTAGGAAATTTGAATGGTATTATTAAAATTTCTTCCTTTTGGGAAAGACATTTCAAAATCTTTTATACATTGCTAGCCAGCTAAGGAAACTATTGTTGCTTAGTTACCAAAAAACGTATTTGTTTTCGTTATTCTATATATATATATATATATATATATATATATACAAGCCAAATACTACTCGCTCACTGATCAACACCCAAACCAATTCACTGAACCTAGAAACCTAAAATTTTGGAAATCTACCTCATAAAGGGGTGCTTGTACATGAATTTTGCTGAAATTTAATTTCCGGGTAACCTTATTGACGTAGATAAAAAAAAAATGGTTATTATTATTAGTTTGAGTATGTCTCAGGCAAGAAAGTCTTCTTTTAAAAGAGATTCAGCTGACCCAGTAATGTTTTGCTATTACTAGATATTTCTGTTCTTCGATCATTAAGTATTATTGTCCTGCCCATGTCACTATGTAAAAAAAATTGGTCGAAAGTGGGTTGTCCACATTCACCAAACTAAATGTTTTCTACTTTGTCATTTCACATCAAACAAATATTTTTTTTTTTTTTTTTTGCTGTGACAACCATTTTGTTTATTACAATGCTTTATAATATACATTTTTTTGTTTTTTTGTCTGGCATTTAAACAGATAAAGCTGATGATTTTACGTGTTTTCACTTATTACTATAGATACCCGCACAGCACGGGGATTGAACTATAATAATTAATAACAGTTTTTTTTTCATCCGTGTTACTAATGTAACCCATAAATCAACAAAAATAATTCGATTTTTGTACTAAAAATACTTAAAAACCATATATAGGTTTGGATTTTATTAGCTATAAACCTTCTCCCAACAACACCGAACATTTTGCAAAAAATCCATGTAAAAATTGCTCCAGTAATTTTTGAGTCTATTCTCATACTGACAGACATCTTTTTTTTTATGTATAGATAAAAACCAAATACTCCCACTCACCTATTCACTGTTCAATGCCAATAAAGAGCTTAGCGAGAAGAAAGAATAAAAAAAAAACGTGATAGGCGATCAATAAAGTAAGAGGTTAAATCCACGGGCAATGCTGTGCGGGACAGCTAGTAATATTTAAAAATATACAATGATCTAATACTATTTAATTTATTATTAAAAGTTATTATAGTCCGAAATAAAATATTTTACAAATATAAAATTGGTCCAAAAGTGCATTGCTCATTATAATTTGGGAATGAATTTTCCAACAATATCAATTATTTACAATATATATTCCTTCACACAGATAATCATAATATGGTAGATACTATGAGCTGAAAAACATTTGCTTTTTTATAGCTAACATTATAATTGATATTATAATTTGTTTAATGGGTTATTATTATTTAGTTGGACTGTGATGTATTACTTGTAAGTGTTGGACGTCGGCCTTATACAGAAAATTTAGGTCTAGAAGAAAATAATATTGAGAAAGATGTTAAAGGAAGAATACCTGTGAATTCCAGATTCCAAACTGTAATACCTAAGTATGAAGTTGTATTATATTATTTATACTAATTTAAACTAATTGTTCAAAATATATTTCTAGTGTATTTGCCATTGGAGATTGTATCCATGGTCCAATGCTAGCACATAAAGCAGAAGATGAAGGAATAGTTTGTGTTGAAGGTATAACAGGTGCACCAGTACATATTGATTACAATTGTGTGCCTTCAGTTATATATACCCATCCAGAAGTAGCATGGGTTGGAAAATCAGAAGAAGACTTAAAAAATGAAGTGATTAAATTGTTTACTTATGTTACTGGATGAAAATTAATATATTTTGGTGTATTTAGGGTGTTGAGTATAAAATTGGGAAATTCCCATTTATGGCAAATAGCAGAGCCAAAACTAACAACGATACTGATGGATTCATAAAAGTTCTTGGTGACAAGGCTACAGACAAACTATTAGGATGCCACTTAATTGGACCAGTAATTTTTTTATGTAAATATTATTAATTTTTGTTATGTATAATTTTATTTTTTTAGGGAGTTGGAGAAATAGTTAATGAAGCAGTCTTAGCAATGGAATATGGAGCATCTTGTGAAGATATTGCTAGGGTGTGCCATGCACATCCGGTAAATTTGTTTATAAATTTATTGAAAAACATGGCATTATTTATAAAAAATTATTTATTTTTTAGACTTGTTCAGAAGCATTACGAGAAGCAAATTTAGCTGCATACTTTGGAAAAGCTATTAATTTTGGTTGAACATTTTTCTTATTCCATAATTGATAATTGAACAGTCCCCTAAGCAAATTAATACATACTAAATAAAAAAAAAACCAATGTTTATGTTACTATTTAATTTAGACTATTATTACACTGTTAATTAATTTTGGCTTGTACTCTATAAATAATATTCCAAAATCACTTTTAGAAATTACTGTCACATTGTGTGATCAGTGTTAAAGTTTTGTTATGAGGAAGGCTACTATCTTGCTGCCGCCATGATTGGTCCGGACGGTGTTCTTGTTTTCATGCAGGTTCGGAAGCTCGTTTTATCTCATTGATTGGTCAACATATAACTAATTTTATACATTTATGCGCCGAAACTTTTGTAATTGATCTGGATAGTTAATTACTAATTAAAACTACTGTTTACATATGTATCAATAAATAGATTATAAAATACATTTTCTATAATAGCTTGAATCATTTTAATAACAATTTTACTTTTTAAGTTAAAAATATTTCTGAGTATTAATTCTTTTGCTAGTTAAGGTCTAAGTGAAAATCATATATAAATGGACATATTTCAAAAGATAAAATCGTAAAAAAAAACTTCAATTGTGCACTTGTCATTCTAATTTGTTTGTATATTATATTCTTACTCAATAGAGAACTTTAGAAGAACAACCTAATACAAGTACAACAATATTGTCTATATTAAGGACCTATAGTACTATATTTAGTATTAATATTGTGCCTTAATAGGTATAAGGGCGTAATTCAACATTTTGGCAATTGTTCAGAAACAAAAATAAAAAAAAATATAATAGTTTATGAATTATAACAATTCTCTTTTTAACTTCCTATATTTTGATCTGAAATAAAAAAATGTACGAGTAATTTGCGCTTTAAATTTGTTGTCATTTACGCTGTCAACAAATTCAACTCGTGGTGCTTATGTCGAAAATTATAAGCCATTTTCATTCAATGAAGTAATCGTTTACATCTTTTATCTTTGACAAAGCTGATTTTTCGATATCGAAAGGTCATTTTGGCAAAAGATGACGTCTACAACACGGAAGGTCCTTATTACTGGTACTCATTACTATAACACAAAAAAATGCATTATCCAGGATACGGTGTGACAAGATGTTAAAAACTAAAACATTGTACTAATTTTTCTTTCCTACCTATGTTGGCAGCACCACTAATAACAAAATTATTGTACTGGATGGCTTATCATTTTCCTAACAACTACCCGTGCCCACTTGTCTCTTGTGTACGCCAATTTGGTGCCGCCTGAATTCTATTTGATAAGGAATGGGTACTCGGGGACCTTTCACGGACGTCATTACAGACGTACGTTTTCCTAAAACTTGTTTGTACATTTAATTTAATCGTTAACTAGAAAGCCAGTATAATATAGCTCTCCATTGTCAACTGTCTATCCAGATTACACAGAAAATCACTTCAAGTTTCGGTTGACGTCAATATAATATATTAATCTTTGGGCGACGTCGATTAATCCCATTCACGACTCATCAGTGGCCGGTGACTGCTTTTGTGCGTTTTTTTAGTACACTCAACCGAATTTCGCTATTTTTTTTTCTTAGTTCTGTACAGAAATGTCTCACCAAACTGGAATCAAAGGTACCTAGCTCGGGGATTCATAAATCAACTGAAATAAAACAATGTTTAATATTACTGTATTTCTTTCGTTTCAGCTAATGACGCGTTAAAAAAATTCTTCAGCAAAGCGGCTTCTGACAAAAGCATTCGGGCCATTAAAGTGTCTATTGTAGACGGTTAGTTTAGTTGATTTATTTAAACAGATGTACAGAGAGAAATCAAACTTAATATACTTCAGTATGTTGTGAATGATAGAATAATATAGATACTGAGGAATATTTATGTGTTTTTCATTACAATAGGTAGTTTTCCTTATTTTTCTCATGATAATATGTTTAAATTTAACTATTTTTATCCCCTACGAAAGATTTGTGAAAATATTATCTTTTTTAATGTAGGTACCTATCAAGTTTCTCGAATATTCTTTCTAATATTGGCCCATATCCAATTTTTGTTTTATGTATATTACTCATGATTATGACCCGGATTTTTATGCAAATGCATATTCTACTACAATTCACCTCGAATAATTTTTAATAAACATTGTCGACGTTTCGTAATGTGTAGGTTCTATAGTTAATTCTACGGTTTTCCCATATTTTAATGAAAATGCACTTGAATTGCTTATTTCTGGATAGTTGCATACATTTTGCCTTTTTTAAAATATTCATTAAAAATGGTATTTAAAATCCAATAGTTTCTATGAAAACGTGAAATTTGAGCATAAAAATTGTTTTATGTGAAGCTACTAATGTAGGCATTGGTTTCAGAAACTCATTAACAAAACTCTGGTGCAAATGTTAGGTAATCAAAAATAAAAATGAGGTCTCAATTATGGATTTCATGTCAGAAGTAATAGTATCATACTAGAATGGAAACGTGGAAGATTAATGCTAAGAACAAATTACATAAGCGAAATAATAAAAGATGAAAGAGTCAAATCGAACAGACAACTCAAAGATAAAGAGTGAAAATCATGGACAGATCATTTTAATGTAAACCAATCTATTGATTGATACTAAAAAAAAAATGCAGAAGTATCTGATAGTCTAGGAGTTAAAAAAAAAAATGAATACTAAAACATATAATATTATAATTCATTACTGAGGTACCTAAAGTATTTGTATTTTATTTTAGAAGAACTTACATTATCTGGTCATGAAAAATATCATAAAACGTGGAAAGACGATTTTGAAAACGCCATCAAACATTTTATACTGCCAGAAATACCTTGTTACGTATTGTATAGGTATATTAATAATTGTTGTTTAAAGAATGTCAATATAAATCAAATAATACTTAAATTTAATTACATTTTTTTAAATATTTAGATTCGATGTTAAAAGTGACACTAAAAATTACGATTGGTTACTTATAAGTTGGTGTCCGGATATAGCACCTATTCGACAAAAGATGTTGTATGCATCTACAAAAGCTACACTCAAACAAGAATTTGGTAGTGCCAAAATTAAAGAGGAACTTCATGGAACTATTTTGGTAATTTATATAATGGTATATTAATACTTTTTAAATGATTAGTGTTAAAGTAAAATTGTTTTGTTATAGAGTGATGTTACTCTTGGCGGATTGGAGCAAAGTCGACTATCCCAAAAAGCACCCGTGCCTTTAACAATTCGCGAAGAAGAAATGGCTGAACTCCGAAAAGCCGAAGTTGGCCATAGCACATCTGTGTCTATAGATAGCCGTTCACAGGCTGTATCTGGTATCAAATTCCCTATGTCTGTTGCCGCTGTGAAAGCACTTTCTACATTTGTAGATAGTAGTGAAACAAACTATGTACAGTTTTACTTAGGTAAAAATAATAAACAATTTACGCAAATATAATTTTGGCTTATTAAAGTGTAATCAGTACAATTTTAATATGTTTTGTTTTACTAGATATAACAAAAGAGAGTATTGAATTGGCTATTTCAGACCATATATCTGTGAATAATCTTACAGACCAAGTTCCTAAAACTGATGCTAGATATCATCTTTATAAGTACCAACATAAAAGAAATGGTACCCAAACAAATTCTATTTGTAAGTTAATATAAATATTTCTACAATAATTTAGATTTAAAAAATAGGTTAAGTATTTCTAAATAAACAGTACATTATTAAAAAAATTGATATATATTTCTCAATGGCTTAGCTTAACATGTTGTGTATTATTGTAACTATAGGAGTTTAAAGTACACAACTTGTGAATTATATAGTGTATATAATATATAAAGTGATTCTAAATTGACACATGGATTTTTAGTTTTAATTGAAGAAATAACTTGAGATAATAAGCTTCAACAGAATGACAAAACAAATAAAATTAATTAATTCAACATTTAATTCTTGTAAGCATAACATAACTAAAC
The DNA here is from genome assembly GCA_956483605.1 of Tuberolachnus salignus. NCBI lineage: Eukaryota > Metazoa > Arthropoda > Insecta > Hemiptera > Aphididae > Tuberolachnus > Tuberolachnus salignus. The sequence goes on from OY101438.1 coordinate 20,997,568, forward strand.
ATGTTGCTCACAAATATGTATTAATTTAAAATGGTAGAATAGTAGAGATTGCCTTACTACTTTAAAAAAGTAAATTTTTGTGAAACATTTTATATTTTATACAACAATGTGATGAGTGGTTACAAAGTTAAAATTAATTAATTTATAACAGAAAAACAATAATTAATTTAAAAAATATATATATTTATAAGCAATAGACATAAATAATAATAAAAAATAACAGTTTTGGATTATTATATAGGTTGTGTTTTTTTGTTATTTTTTTAATCTTTAAAACAATTTTTGATTTTTTAAACTTATTTTCACTGGTGTTATAAATATAATTATATAATCGACATATTAAATCAATTAATAGTTAGTTAATTTGTGGTTATAATAACAACTGAAAAATCAAAAAGTATTCTAAATTGTTTGGTTGTAATAGTTCAAACTATAATATATACGTTTTTTAAAAGAGTACTAGTTTTTTTTTTTTTTTTTTAGTTTTCATTTACTCGATGCCAGGATATTCGTGCCCTATAAAAGTGAGAATGTTGTATTCCAGTTGCAAATCACCATTTATTGAAGAGTTAGAAAACATATATAAATTGAAAATTCATAAAAAAGTAAGAATCTATTATTTTATATATACAAATAAATAAATAAACTGTATAGTAATATATATTATTTGTAGTTGGAAATAGACAACGACGATGTCATCAATGAAAAGTATCTATTAGATGAATTATATCCAGAAAAAGAATCGGATAAACCAAAATTCAGCAAACCAAAAGCACCGGGACGGGGTATTCGAAGAATAATTAAATCTAATGATTCATGAACAAGTATTATTTCTACTAAACCTAAAATATTATAAAGATAATGTAATACCTATTATTAGCCTATTGTTTTTAATTTAAAAAAAAAAAAAAAAATTTTTAAAGGTTGGTCTTCCATTTTATTTAAATAATTATTTATATTTAAAAATTAAGTATTTATATTTATAACTATTGAGTATTTATTCTAAAATTATATTGATTGTTTTTTTTTTTCATAATTTATTGATTTAAATATAAAAAATTATATTTATTATTTTTTGTTATCTTCTCCACTGTGGATGATTTTCTTACAATATTCTTCATCTGCTATTAGTTGAATATTAGAATTACTAATCGATTTTAATTTGTTTCTTTCCTGGAACCAAAAACAACATAATTAAAATAATAGCTGAAAGATTTTTTTTGTCTAGGTACACGTTTATGTAAGTAAAATAAGTTCTCCAGAAATTAGAACTACAAGTATATTATAATTTTCTTATTGTTAAAAGTTTGGTCACATGCAAACCTTTTGAGATAATTTTTAGAATCTACAGTTACTTAATAGAAATTACAAAAAAATTAAATTATGATTTTTAACTTGAAAATATAATTTATTATTGCTCATTAAAGCAGTTTTATGATCTTGTATTTCAATAATATTCGCAGGTTTATAGGCATTTGACATTTAATTAATATAAAATATATGACACAAAGCTATTGTTGATATTTAATATTATTACTACTTTTGCACAACATAGTATTACATTTTTAGTAGAAATTTATCAGTTTAAAAATCTTGTATCTTGAATTCTGAGTAGTATGGAGGAACAAAAGCTAGCTATACAAAACACAAGTGATACATTTGTAGAGGTTAGTTTTAAGATATCCAGGTTACTGCATGGTGAAATAAAATTACAAAAAAAAAATATTTTTATTCTGAGCTCTAATCAGAAGTATTTTTTGTTTTTATTATTATGGTCCAGATTTGTATGCACTTAAAAAGTTTAAAATAGTAAATAACATGAGAAATACAATTTATTTCTGAACCATATGTCATGAACTCATAAATCATAATCTAGTTTCTACAGTGAAATAAAATAATTTGTTTAATGAACTTTTATACGAAATATGCAAAATTCTTTAAATATGCTGCCATCCCTAAAATATGCATTTATATGCATTCTCAGTTACACAAATTGTCCACATTTATTACTCCCATCAAACTGCATACACTCACTACAAATATGTAAATACATACAAATCCGACCCTATTTATAATGAAAAATACATTATAATTATTCAATGCTGAAACAAGACGTGTGCTCATAATACTAAATTCACTACTTTTATGCATATTATAATAATTATCTAATATACATTGTTCTTTGTAAGCTGTGGCTAAATTTAAACTATACTATTTTATGAAAGAAAGGGAGCGTTTCACACACGTCAAATGAGCTGGGGCCGGCTTGTTTAGCAGTAAAGTCCTCTTCACACAGTTGACGGACTATTTCAATATTATGTTTCTTGGTAGGGGATGACCACCCAGTGGCCAGTTTTGGTCGGAACACGGTCCTGTTCTTTCGTGAAAAATAGTATTGGTGTTTAATGTTATACATCTTACAATATACAATAAATTTTAAAATTTACCATATTAAAAACTGTTAAGCTGTAATATTGTATTAAATAAAAGCTAATAAATATTAATAATTAAATCTACATTTTTTAAAATATTTTTTAGTGTAATATGCATATTTACATAGGTATTAAAATATAAAATAATAAAAAATAAAATAATTTATCGAAAATGTGTAATATACCTATTAGTTTTTTGTACTATTTAAATCTAACTGTGTAAATATGATATATTTTGCTAGTTTTTTTTTCTAATTTAGATTATTCCAATAGTTTTATTTGTATTATTTTACAATTATAAATGGGTACATACTTCTAATAAATAATTGCACTCAAAATATTGGAGTTGTTTATTGAATCCTTCATTAGGACAGGCAATCGATCGACATGTTTTCAAAAGTCGAAGAACGTGTTTTAATTTAATAGTAGTGACCGACATAATGTAAGCAGCAGCTATTGTTACACTCCTCGACATACCGGCCAAACTAAAAAAAAAAAAACAACACAAATAATATCATTGAAATGTCTCAAGGAGTTACCGATGAACGTAATACCAATGAATTAAAACATTTTCACTTTTAAGACGAGCTTTGTGTATAAAACTGTTGCATATTTGAAAGTATTGTAAAAGATTTTGTTCAGGACTGTCAGTCGCTTCAATGCACAAGTAGTTTTTATCCTGAAATATATAAATTATAAAAAAAAAATTGTCTATTGTAAACAAAAAAAAAAACCAACTTGATGAATTTTTTTTGGTATATCCATTATGGAAACTATGTGAGTTATTTGATTACTTTCTAACTGAGCAATATCTTTTGAGTCTCTAAAACTGCCAATATACAAACCTGGGATCACCTAAAACCACAAGATTATTATTGAAAAATAAAAAATTTGTGGTGAAGACGGTTTGGTTAAAACAATTTGTACCCACAAAACAAACAATTATTATCTATGTAAAAACATTTATACCTTCCACTATTTGCGCCACATACAGGGAATCTATATTCATATTAATTAAATTCCAGGTTGTACGTCTACGATTATTTTTAACCGAAGTACAACAAAAAACCAAAATAGAATTTGTGAAACCGTTATTGCCATACATTTTCCCTAAATCTAACCTACGGTTTTTTCTCAATTATTACGAAAAATACAATGAAAATCAACATATGATTTGTAATAAATTACAGAAGAATTCAATTAAAAATAATAAGATGATGTTTTTAAAAAGTATACCTACAATTCTACATAGTTTACATTTTTATTAAATCAGTTTTTATAGATACACTTATGTCAATTATCTATACATTTCGAATATGATCTTGTATATTAGGTTCCTACAGGGTCCTATTTACACGAGGACATAATGAGTCCATTTGTCCAGGGACAATGCGGGTCAGGTGCCCGCCTACTGGATTTAATTATTCTTATTATTTTAATAAATCCTTGTAGTACCTACATTCAAATATTGTTAAATTTACTATTAAGTATTGACTGGTTATTATATTTACTAATTATAGTTTAATTTACAATTCATTATAATAGGTAAATTTGTTTTCTTTTGTCTCGGGCCTCAACAATTATATCCATGTATTTTACATTTTAATGATACCCAAGTGACAAATATGTTTCAAAATAAATTTTGTCTATCTTAATAATTAAGATTAACAGCCGTTAAGCCCATAATATTCAAGATGCAAAACTCTTTCTTATAGCTAATATAATTAACTAGCTCAGAAATGGTTAGGTTATGTTTTTCTTATTAAATTAATAATACATTAATACATCTAACCTAATCTTAACCAAACCTAACCATCAAAATGGAACTATGGTTGTGTTTAAAAACTATAATTTATTATTAAATGTGTATTTGTACAACCGATATGATTAGTAGGTGAAGTAGAATAGTAGGGGGGAGGGTACGAAGGGCGTAGAGTTTGTTTGTGAACTAGTATTTTTTTATTTTTTTGCTGCGGGGAGAAGGGTTTCAGCACCATAGACGTAGATGAGATATATTTTTCGGTGCGCTAAAATAATCTTACGCAAACTGTACGTATTATTATAAGAAAAATACCTCGGTATTTTTTAGGAAAATATCGAATAATTTAGAGGGAGGGGGGTGGGGATCATTATGGATGTTTTTTTTAGCAGCCACGTCCCGCCCGTGTTCGGCGACCCCGAAATGTTTCATTAAAATTACGCCCCTGTCAGAAAACAGACACTACGCGATCGCGGTCGTCGTACAATGAATGGCATTCTAAAGGTATCGAGAACGCGCGCGAGGACAAATCCCGTGGTCTCGTCCGCGCACGTGTACCGCATGAGCTCCTGGTACGGGGTCGCGGTTCTACGCCACCATCGCACGCGTTCGTCGACGGTGCGGTACGCGTCCGGTCGCCGAGGAGGCCGTCGTCGAAGACGCGCGCACGCCCACCGAAATCCGGTACCAGGGGTTCAGGAGTAGAGGAGCGCACGAGTTGTCATTATATATCTGTCCCCCCACCTGTTCACCCCGTGCACGACGACGCCGAACGCGGTGACGCAAGATCCGAACATATTTTATACGAAAAATATCGCTGCACACGAATTGCGGTCGTAGTCGATTTTTTAAGATTAGCACATATCCGAGATGCGCGCTCTCGGTTAAAAATACCCGAATTATCAAATAAACTATTATTACTATTAATTTCACCCAATACTGTAAAAAAAAACCAAAAACCGTCTATTATAACTGTATGCAGATGATATAATCGAAATAATATTATTAAATAATCGAAATAAGTTTTATCTTTAAAAATTATACAATATGGCGTGATATAATTTTTCCCTTTTTTTTTTTTTTTTTTTTTTTTTTTTTTTTTTTTTTTTTTTTTTTTTTTTTTTTAGTAAAAATTATTATATTTTAAACCTTCGTATTATAATTGCATTTAATTCGTCTTAAAAAATTGAGTTTTCGTGCCATTTTCATACAAAACACAAAAAGATATTTATTTAAAAAAAATGCACGCCAATTTTTACTAGGGCGTGTAATACCCATTAATATATGTAGGTTCACAGCAAGTATAATAATAATAAAAATAATATTATGTCTGTAGACCCACAAAATATTTAGCGCACGAGAGAGTAATAAAATACATTCCCTTGTAAAACTCGCGTGTTGTTCGTACCAACCGTAATATACAGTGGAAATATAATTCGCAAGTCAGTTTCGTGATTTTAAAATTCACGGTAGCAGTATTCGTGCGTTTTATAACATTTTCATTCTTTGTATAACAATAATAATAAAAATAAAAAAAATAAAAAAAAACAGACTGAGACACATACTTCGCACCACGGGTGGGCCACTGTTGTAGGTGGGAAGTTGGAAAGATAGGATATTAAGGCGAATTTAATTTATATCTGTACGCAATCATAAATAATCGCTAACGAAAAATGATTCTAAGCAAAGTAATGTTAACAATGTTATGAAATGCCGTCATTTTTAAGATTTTCATCAAAATTTAACACTTGACACATATAAAACCGAATTATTATATTACCCTCGAATTTTCCTTGTTCACCATTGAGTATACAATTCTCAGTTGAACCTTGTGTCAAATTTTCGTGCATATCTGTTCGGCCTAAATAGTTTTATTCGATTAATCCGAGAAAAAAAAACCTTAAAATGCCTAGTAATAACTAAAAAATGGCCGGAATGTTTTTGAATATTTGGCCATGCTTAGGATAGCCTAATATTAAAAACGGAAATTCTAGGTCTCTACGATTGTTTTTAAGTTACAAAAAAAATTTAAAAAATCGAAAATAATGAAATTGTACCATGAATTGCCGTACATTTTCCAGGTTTTTCTCAATTATTAAGAAAATTACAACGAAAATAAAAAAAATTACCTGCCTAATGCACCAACTAGAATATCCAAAATGATTTCATAAAAGATCCTACACTTAAAAATTGGAGTCTAACCAACCTAACCGTTACACCTATAGGTTATAAATCTTATAATTTATATCTATAATCTATGTATAAAAATAATTATACTCGTACGTTTATTTTAATTAAAATGTCTAAACTTTTTTTTTTTTTCAAATAATTTATTTTATTGGCATTATATAAGTTAATAACTTATAACACATGTTTAATCCCTAGAGAAACTGTAGGTACCCAATAAAATCCTTTTTTTGTTTTTCCTCGACAGTTTCATTTCAATTATTAGTGTGCCGCTCGACCGATTTGACTACGGAAATTTGACACTCACATATAGGTCCCCCGACGGGTAAAGGTAAATTTTTTTAATCGAATGGGTTTTTTTCTTCTGTCTACTCTGTCTAACTTTAACCTATACGTGAGATTTATTTTAAATGTATTATAGTAAAAACAAAACAGCGTTTATACTATACGTTTATAGTAGACACAATATTTATAACGAACGATTTTTACTTCCCCACGAGTTCAACCTTTATAGAATCTGGTGTGTACTCACCTGGAGAGAGGGGGAGGGTGTCTAACTCCCTTCTTTGAACTTTTTAATTATTCAATTATATTATTTTAAATGTATTCTAGGAGGACATTTTTAACATAAAAGTCGAGATCCGTCTGTGTGTAACGCATGGTTTCCATGGTTACAAAGAATGTATGTAAATATAGCACCTATATAACCGTCACGTGTGGCGGGCAAACGACTAGTTTTTAAATATTATTCAACGTACCCCTATTTTAATACATTACGATTACGACTTTTGAATACAAAAAAACAACCTAGTAACGGTATTACCGTTACTAGGTTATTAACCTAGATAACGAACAGGTTATAAAAATGCATCTGTCTATAATGCATTTAAATTCTCGGGTGCAGTATTAAATACAATATATAATATATAGATAGGAAATCTCCTGATTTCCTCGTGTATTCTGTCGAATAAAAACATATGCATATTATGTTATCGAATAAAATATTAAATTTAAAAAAAAAACACAAAATCCGTAAAAAAAATCTAGTATTAAAAGATTTAATTTATATTTATATTTTTGTGAGTGTTGATTGTTTCCAAAATTATGAGAATTTTTTTTGTTAACCTGTAATTGTAACCACCCGAAAAGCGATAGGTAAGGCGATTTTCGTTATGTCACTGGCCCACCCTATAAATCAGTGCCCCAGCTTAGCCCACACAGATAAAAAAAATTCTGGCGCCGTCACTGTTGTTAAAGGTTTACAATATTTTAGATTGAATTTTAAACATGTCTTATATTTATCCAAATACAAAATTAAAATCGCTATGCACGACGGGACGAACGACATAATTATTATTATTTAAATAAGATAATATTTAAAATTCTATTATAACTATTATTATTATATCAAGTTAGAGAATAATAATTGGTAAATTCTCGTGAGACGCATAAATATTATACTGGATCCCGGATAGCTATCTATATGCACTATGTTAATGTTATCCAGATCCCGGATTCCAGAGAATCTACGGTATATGTGTGAATTGTACTAACATATTTTGATAAAGTTATTAATTTCTAGTCAACAGTATTATTTTAAAACGTGTAGGTTACTTGAAGTAGTCGATGTAATTACACCGGAGGTGGCATATACATATTATTTTATACAAGTGCCAAAAAATTACGTACTTATTTAGAAATATCTATTTGGGTCATTTTTGTCGTTGACAAACATAATGATATCAAACCAACTGTATAAATTATCATTGCTTAAAACTGTTTTTATTGGTAGTATTATATAGTAGTATTATATTAGTAGTATTATATTATATTTTATATTATCATGTTGATTTTGTAACACATTTTATTTTACAATAAAAAAAAAATACAATTTATGATTTTCTTATATTGATACGTGACTATAGCCTATACGCCTATTAAATATATTTAAAATACAGGATAAAATGTTTAATATATTGTATATAGATAATAGATATACAGGGTGTGGCGGAGTCGGCTGATGGGTTTTAAGGGACTTAGAGAAAAACAATTATTTTTATTAGAATTAGTGGGAAATCCCATTTTTAAAAACGATATCTACAAGATGGCGGCCGTCAGAATCAATACATTATTGTAGTCGATCTCTGAAGTTTGATGAATAATTTTCGGCACCTATCATTAATGATTTTATTTTATTCGAGAATGTATATTAATTTTGTATTATAAATAAAATTTTTTTAAATTACACAATATTGTTATCTATTATTTTCAAACTTGACATTAGGTCTGTATATTATTACTACCCACCAAATTATACGTATTATAATATCGTGTAGCCATGTAGGTACCTAGTTTTTAATTCGATTTATATTGGTACCTACCTATATGCTATTACACAGTTTTATTTAAATAGTTTTTATTAAACAATATATATATATAGTTATATATAACGAGTATCATTGGCATATCTAGAGCTCAATCAAGCGGGGGAGAGGTTATTTAAAAACTGGAATCTAAACATGAATGTTTAGTTACTCTATGCGCGAAAAAAACAAATTATCAATATGCTCTTAGATAATAAAAAATCCACGAAACCATAGAAAACACCATCGCTAAAAAACTTCAAGGGGGGGGGGCAATCCATCTGGTGGGCTTCATATACGCCACTGACGAGTATTAAAGAATGCAATGAATAAATATACACATAAATATGAATATTGTATATACTTATATAATATACAGTGGCGTTCTTAGGAATTTGTATTGGGGAGGATTTGTATTTATTATTTGCGAAATAAACAGAAGGGGCACGCCCCTGCACTCCTTATAATAAACACTAAATATATTTATGCATTAAAAATTATATTAATATAATATCAAATTATTATAACAAATTAATTTATTGATAATATTATTAAGTCTCGACTTCTGTGACATAATATCAACAACCTCTTTAGGTGGAATAGGCGCTTCCCGATTATAAAGAGCTAACAATGTTAATCCATTTAGTCGAGTATAAAAATAAAATTAATACATAATAGATTTATATTAACTAAAAGAACGAATTACGATATAAATATTAGAATGTGATTTTATTAAGCAAACAATAAAATATAGAAATATTATTGGAAAAAAGGCCTCCATTCCTCATATCCCTCCCCTGTAATAACACCCATGATAGTATACGCATAACACGTATATTTATAAGCAAATTGTGTAAACATTGAAAATATGGCTCTATCGTGATATTGGATTTCTATAGTTTTATTTTTTGTTTTTTTCTACATGGATTCAATAAAGTTTCATACATTCGTGTTCAAAAAACTCATTAAAATAACGAAAATATATGAATATATATTTTATATACCGCATGTTCTTTTGCAACCGTTCGATAAACGAATTATTGTCAAGGTATTTTAATAATGTCTCGTATCGAATATGGAACAACCGTAGATTATAATACATATATTATGTATAGTACTTATTGTATTATAGGTTTATATGTATTTTATTATTGAACGTTGAGAAACGTTCAAACTCGTTGAACTGAAAAATAAAACGTTTTGACTGTATACCCTAGCTGTTTATCAAAATATTTTAATCTAACCTAACATATTAAAAACTGCATGTGGGACGACCATAGCCCCGCAGCGACTGTACACGGGCCAAGTATCGTAATATTATTCATATTACAGTATCGCATCCCCGTTATTTTTATTTCATTATATCCATATACGAGGTAGGTACATAGTATATACATGACTTAAATATTCCCGAAACTTCCTATCTATTATAATATAAAACGACTACGAGAATTGCTAGAAATCAATGTAAACATATTACAAATTTAGCGCAGTTGTATTACGAATACAAAATATATTATACTTTATAAGTTACTCGGTGATGTAAAACAGATATGACATTAGAGATTGATTCACAATCAAATTTGTATATTGTATTTGTTATGCATATAGATACAGGTGCGTTTTGACATTTACACGTAGGTATATTATTTACATTTTGAGTATTTACTAGAGATTTTATTTATTTTTTGTTAAAACACATTTCATATTATAGACCACGGATAATATTTACTACATATGCTATCAAATATTACCTATACGGTACATAATGTTAAATTCACCGACGGTAGCGTAGTAAAAAAATTAGTATATAATAATTATTATAATTACAATAATTATTATAAATTACAAAAATCGTATGGTTATAATGTCGAAATGTATTCTGAATTTCAGAAGTATAAATAATAAATAAAAATATGAATAATAAATATTTTGTATGGGGTCATATCGGCATATTTGTATAATTCTAATTTGACGTTATTACCGTACCTGTACACCTAATGTTTTATAACTATATAAATATGTAACTTACAGAAAGTGTTGTATTTTATCTAGACAAACCCTTTTTTTGTATCTTATATCTTACAGATACATCCATCTTATTAAGCTCATAATTAATAATATATTATTTATTAGAAATAATAGATAAAATATTTAATTTTTATTAATGCGGTTTGTAAATTAATTATCAAGTTACACCAATGGTACAACCTTTTTGAAATTTAGGTCTGTACCATATCCAGTATAATTTTAGCACTTGGTTTTATGATAGATAGGTTATGAAATAAATTGATATATTTTTAACTAGTTAAAAAATTGTTTATTATGCTTAAAGTTAATTTGTGTAAAACAAATATGCTGCGATAATAATTATTTTAGATAAACATTTATGTCGTGATAATTGATTAATATAAGATTTCGTCGAAATAATCGCACGATCGTCATTATACACGATTTAAATATTTTTTTAACCGTATGTCCAAAATGTATATAGAACATTGATGACATAACATGGATACCTATATATATATATATATATATAAACAATTTTATATAAATTTAGGTACCTATCATAATAATATCATTCAGGCCCGGAACTAAGGGGGGAGGATGAGCAGGCGGGATTTTGCGTATTTTTGTTATGTAAATTTACTCGGAGTTACTTCTTTAGTATCTTAGGAGACTATGAGAGAAATATTATAAATATTAGTGTCTGAAGGGTGGGGGAGGAACATTGCATAGGGCGTATAGTATTTTTATCCCCGGGTGTAAAAATTCCTAGTTCCAGCAGGTAGGTATCATTGTATTGGATTTTCGCAGAATTTAATAATATGTAAGTATAAAAACCATTAAAAACACGAAATACCTACCTACCTACTCTAAATTGTTGGTCATACTTTCGATTATATTACATTAACATGCTACTCGTGACTTAGAAGAACGATTTATTTTTAAGTTTTACGTTATTTACTTTTTATTTTTATTAAAAGCGAATTGTTTCTACCCGTTAGTATAGTGAAAGTATAAGTAAAAACACGGAATATTTTAAAAACACAAAATATGTATTTATATAGGTACCTATATTTAATATAATAAAAAATATTAATATATGTACTTTAAAAAAATAAAAAAAAAGAAACGATTATAATCACTATTCGTGTAACGTGATCTCGTAAACCTTCAAACTGCAGTAATTGATAGACAATACCTATAGGTGCTTAAACCTTCATATTGTAACCACAGTGAATGTGAATAAATTGTTAGTTCGTGTAATATTTAAATAGAAATTTACCTACCGGCCACCTTACATTTCCTTATAATTAATTGATTATATTAATAATGATTATATTGATAATATTAATGATACCTACGTATAAATTGTACAGATACTTCTTTTAATATTTGTTTAATATATCTAGCGTTTAAATTTAAAAACGATTAACGTAGGCATTATATTACATTTTATACTACTATATTGATTTTATCGATACTAATAAAACAAACAATCTGGTTGTCTGTTTGCCGGCCTATAGAAAGTGACTTTCCATAGGCGTAGAGTTCTGAAATTTCGAACATAAATTAAAAGTTTTTGAATTCTAATTTCCGGCTTAGAAAACAGAATTTTAGAATTTTAATGGTTTTTTTTTTTTTTTAAATAATAAGTTTTCAGCCATAAAACACCCATTCTCTTGGAAAGTATTAACTTTTTTCGGAGTTTTCTTTTTGAAAAATATAAGAAATAAACCGTTCTAAAATGTTACATTGGTCTTATTTTTGTTCGGGGGTAAAACCACTATCGCGTTATGGTTTTTAAATGGTATCAAATATTTTCGACAACAATTAAGTGTTAATGAATTATTTTTTAAAACTAATTTCACCGTTTAAAAATTAAAAAATAAAAGCAATGTATCATTTTAGAGCAGTTTGTAATTTTAAATATTCCAAACAGAAAATTCCGAAATAGTTTATACAGTCCGAGATAACTTACGAAATATTTATCACTCTGTAATCCATATAACACACGATATATATTATAAATTATAATCTAACCTAACAAATCGAGACGTATATATAATTGACTTGTTTTTCAATTGGCTGCAATAATAATATTATATTTTTATAGTATATTGATTTTATTATGCAAAATATTTAATTGGCCATTGCATTACGAAAAACATAAACATTCACTGTATGAAAAGTGTAAAATATTAAAATGAATTCGTTATATTATTGAATTATCCGTGAGGTTTTTTTTCTCATTTTTGTCAATATAATATTAATCGTTTTTAAATTGATATAGTTTATACAAACTAACTCGTATAAAAACATGGCATATTATATAGGTATTATCACATTTAATAAAAAATAAAATTGAACATAATAATATAGATATACGAGACTATAACACTGCAGGTACATCCGCCCTCGTAAAAAATGTACATTTTTTTCTCGCAACCCAATTATAATATTAAAAATAAGTTTAAAATAATAAAGAGTATTAAAAAAAATAAAAGTTATACCTAGAGGCTATAGATATATAGGTACTATATTAGATACCAAAATGCATAAACCATATCGGATCAATTTTATTCGTGCGCCAGGTGTCAGGCGCAAATCGTTTTTATTTTCTACAGACTTTTACGAAAATATACAGTTAATAATTTTTCAAAATACATAATTAATTAGAAATAACACGATTTTCAGTACAGTACCTATATAGTTCGTTAAATATACTTATAATTATAATGATAGATGTAAATGTTAAAAAAATGACACTTCTAAAACACGGATAATGTAAGTAAGTACCTACCGGTTTTAATAACAACTAATGGTATAGCGCAATATCAAATAGTTTTTGCATCGAATAAGTATAGCTGTTAATAGGTATTATAGGTAGAAATATATATATATATATATTTTTATATCCTCTATATTCTATATAAACGAGCACAAAAACAAAAATTAATAAAAACATGACATATTTTTTTTTAATAATATATTATTAAAACAGACGATACTATATTCGTCGGTATTATTATTATTATTATTATTATTACTATAGAATGTATTTTGATAATCATAACGCTGAATAACCATTGAACGCAACGCTTTTAAAAAACCTTTTATTTTGTTCTTCCTTCTATATATATTTATTATGTCAATAAATAAATAAAAGTTATTAAAACACCATCGTCGGTTGTATAAACTTCGAAGACGTTTTAAAATAATCATCGATCAAAATATTACAATACGGTGTATTATATAAACAATGTACAAATATGAAAGGTCCTGGGAAAGAACAGGAGTAATTAAAATTTTAAATTTTGAGAAAATCAGACTTTAAAATTTACTATTTCCATTTCATCTCTGTGTGCGAATATTTTCCAACATAAACTTTAACTGGACTATTCTTGTTTTATCCTTTTTATAGTATTACAACCCGATAGTACTCGCCAAAACCAACATGATGCGCATATAACAAAATACCAAAAAGTTGAACTCTGAAAATTGAAAATTGAATTTGTGTTCTTTCCATGGACCCGTCATATATATTATATAATATACAGATTTACGTCTAATATACCCCGCATTATACCTCGTATATATTATATACAATATATTTACATATGAGGGGTAGGAATTTGATTCCCTTTTAATCATACTGTACAATTTCTAATAATATTATATTCTATTAGCTCTTAATGATTTTCTTGTATTTTAATGATATACTCAGCACTTCAAATGGTATGTTTTTTTTCTGTTCGTTAACAACTTTTCTATCAAACAATTTTTTTATCCTATCGTCAACTTTAGTGGTAGCATAGAGAAGCATTAGGGAGGTCATTTTTTAATATTTCTTGTAGTTTTCTTAATAACGGGGGGGGGGGAAACGTTGGTAAAACGGTAATGTCTATTGTCTATACACATTAACGGTTTCATTATTTTCGTTTTTTTTTTTTTTTTTTTTTTTTTTTTTTTGTAATCCGGTTAAAAATAATCGTAGAGATTCGATATTTCTACAGAACATTAATATTAACCCTTTTTAGACGTGGAAAACCTTTTCAAAACATTCTGGAAATTTTGAAGTTATATATAAGCATTTGAAATTTTGGAGGTTTTATTTGATTTTATACTAATGCAATTTTCCGAATTATGAGTATAAAATTATTTGACCGTTATTTGATACATAAATTTTCATAAGTTGTACTTGTTGGTAAAAAATAAAAAAAGTTGAGCGTAATGTAATATATTTTTTTATAATCATTCAAAGTTTAAATTTTGATGCAAATCGTATAGAAATCACTGGATTTCTATATGATTTTATGCGGCATTTTATTATTTTCCAATTTATGTTAATAATAATTTTTTAGTTCCATAAAAACACACAATAATTTAAGACAAAAAGCCATAGACAATTGTAATTTATTATGTACTAACAAATGAATACAATTTTCTATTTTAATTTATCGAAACATTTTTATCGAACTTCGCTCAGAATCGTTTTTCGTTAACAATGATTTAATCGTACAGATATAAATATATATTAAATTATCCTATATATTCTACATCTCCAACTTCTCGCCAAATTTGTATTGATCTTAAAGTACCACAACAGCTATATTAAATTACGATCTACACATTATTTACATATAGGTATTATTTATTACATGGACATTTTTTTTTTTTTTTTTCAACGATTATTTTATAATTTAACTATATTAATAATTATAACATTTTTTTTTTTAATGAAATGCACGAATCTGTACGCATTTTTTTTAAAAACTTATCGGTTTACGGTTGCATGAGTTATTTGTGTATTAATCGATCTTAAAAAAAATACCCTATATTAATAATAACAATGCTACATATAAATTTTTTAGATTTATAATTTAATATAGTCATGTGTATATATTATCCATCACGTGATATTTTTCTTAACTGGTTTATTACGTATACCCACGTCGTTTTAAAATCTACTTTAAATTGCACAGTACACATACACACATATATTATACTCGATAGGTACGCCCATACTACGATTAATGTATTACACCTCTAAATATCTATAGGTATATTATAATAGATAAATTTGTTCGTAATGTTCATTCGCACGTATAGCACAATATGACACACACACTGCAGTAAAGACGACGTATTAACATTAAAAAAAAAAAAAATTGTATTTATTCCTGTATAATACGAGGTTGTCTGGAATTCGTATGAGCTTATTGTGTATATAATATATCGTGCGGAATATACGGGAATTACATAATTAATTGCAATTTATTCGAAACGAGCGAATAAATATGAATATTAAAATTAAATAGTATTAATTTGGTGTTACGCGTACCTACAATGCATTATTTACATATATATATATATATGTATTAGGCGCATATAATAACAACTATTCGCTAATACAATAGATAAATAAATACATCGTTTAAAAAAAAAAAAAAAAACGAATAAATGTAACCATAATTGTATAATTGCACAACGGTAAAAAAATTTAAGATATTAAATACAAATCTAAAATAGTAAAAGTCATTTGAATATGGCTCACCTTATCCATGTCGGCGCCGTGGCAATAAGGAAAAACACCGAGCGACGGGCGAGCGTTTGTTTTGCATGTCAAAACCAATCTGTTTAGGTTCAATCCCTACACGGTGGGTACGGGCCGGCTATTAAGTTTCCATTTATACTTTCGTACCTTTCCATGAGCAGCAAGCGGGTACCGTGTGTTATTTATTTTTTTATTTTTTGCATATTTTTTTTAAATCGCTATTTTGCATGTCAAACAAAACAATACTTGATAATATAAAAGATACACCGCCACCGCCTTCAGTCCACAATATATATATATATATATATAAACTTATAAGGTGTACCCATTGTATTAACAAATATTAACTTTGTTTATCGTTATAATTACGGAAATTATACGTTAGACATAAATCATTCTTGGATTTTTATTATTATTATTTTTTTCCATTGCGGGTATTTTTATGCATCGTTTCACGTTGGAAATATACCGTTGACCTATTTCACAATAGAATCCGGTAGAAATTCGGTATAATCCACATCAGGGTGTATAAATCAAGTGCGTTTTAAAAATCGAATCTAAATATTATCGATTCCGTGTATGAAAACGTGGAACATTTATAAATTGTACAATGATTTATAATATATTTTCTATCTATAGAGTTATTAAATTAAATATCATGTTTGTGTTAATATTAACATTGTTAATGATTTAACCTTGTTAAATCAATAACCTTTAGTTATTATTAGTTGTTTTATGCAGTGTAGCGATTTTCATGGTAAAAAAAAAAAAATTAGAAATTATTTGTAGAAATTAGGTACCTAGGCAAGTGTTTATTTTATATTTTATTGTTCCTTTAAAATACGTATGTTTCTCCTATAAAAGATTAGGTTAGCAGCAAAAAATAGCCGACATACTTCACAACCATGGTGGGCCAATGTAATGGGTGGGAAGTTTAGAAGGTACTTATATGCATATATAGGGTAATTTATTTTATATTTGTACGAAAATTCGTTATGAATAATTTAATATTAAAAGCCAAAACACTGTCGGCTGAAATATTTTCGGTCAAAATAGTCAAAAGCCCTCCCTTTAAAAATATGTATTATTATTATAAATATTTATATAAAATTAACATTTTTTATTATTTACATTTGAGTGATCGTTTAAAATACCGCAGGGACGAAACGTCCTATGATTAAAATACACCGGTGTAACAGGTATAATTTTACCCCCGTTATTTTTACTTTTTTTTTTTTTTTGGGGAGGGGGTAGGTGGAATAAATTGTCTGCATTCATTTTCTATATTATTTTTTTAATAACTTCAAATATGAACAATAAAACCAAGGAACCACTGAATTTTAATTTAAATACAGTTCTATTATATACAGGGGCTAACTGGGCCGGTCAACTATCTCGGATTGGTCTGTTGCACGTATTAAACAAGTTCGGCAAACGGACACAAACATAATAAAAGTGATTATTTAAAATGTTGAAAATATTATTAAATTAACAGTTTTCTTATATGTAATGTAATAAGAACGTTTACCTCAAGAAATTTTACCCCCGCCCCAAGGTAAAACTGACGGGGCGGGTAAAATTAACCTGTTGTTTTAGTCAAATTTTACCCCAAACCCCTCTGTAACACTATGAGGGGTAAAATGAGGCCTGACAACGGAAACGAAATGTTCTACGGTAAAATTTACCAAAGACAAATTGTCCGCAGACTCGATTTTTACCGAGGCCGAATCGTCCTAGGTTTAATTGATGAATCTACGTAAAAAGGAGTCATTGACTATAAAAACCACAGTTTTTCACACAAAGTACGTTTACACGTATTTTTTTCCCTAAACGATATCTAGTTTAATAGGTAAGTTTATAAGTACTTACTATTAATACTGGAAATATCAAATTGTTTTCTCATTTTCGGTATTGGTGTTTCATATTTATATTATTAACACGCAAATTGTATATTTCAGTTTTCCATTTCTACTGTATTTGCTTTATTCAATTAATTAAGGCTACATGTTTGCATGGACAAATAGGAGGGCATTTGCACTAGTCCTGTACATAAAAATGAGCCATGTACGTTTATCATAATTTATAAGGGGAAAAAAAAAATATTTTATCACCTAGAATGATAATAGGAGCAGTATTTTGTTTTACTTGTAAAATTTCGTTTGACTTTTATTTAGTTTTTTCAGTTCAAAAAAAAAAAAACACTTACATAATTCGTACCATGATGATATAGAGAGACATTTAATTTACATCTGTCCGCAATGATAAATCATTGTTAACAAAAAACGATTCTGAGTAAATTTCAATTAACCTTGTTTTGAAATGCCGTAACTTTTACAATTTTCATCAAAAGTTACTCTTAAAACGCTTACCTATAAAAAATGAATTATTATAATACCTTCGAATTTTTTCTTTTTCACCATTAGTACAATTTATGATGAACCCAGTGTCAAATTTTTATGCATTTTTGGTTGGCCAAACCAATTTTGTCTACGTAAAACCATACAAAAACAACGAAAAAACCTTAAAATTAAAACCTAAAAGGAAACTTAAAATTTTGGATCTCTATGATAATTTTTAACCGAATTACAAGAGAAAAAATCGAAAATAATGAAACCATTATTGTTTTACATTTTCCTAATTATTAAGAAAACTACATAAGTAAAAAAAAATTACCAATGCACGACCTAGATTCAAAATGCTTTCAGAAAGGTAGAAAGGGGCACCACCTATAGACCTAACCTAAAAGTTGTTTACAGACAGAAAAAAAAAGAAAATGTGTTCACACATTCTAAAACCAATACATTCCTCGTTATGCTCAGAATCTAAAAATGTGTAGAAAAAGAACAAAACAAAGCCTGTAGTATTAAATAGAATGTTTGTAAAATACGATCGGATTCAATTAAAAAAATCATCATCGGGTTATAGAACACTAAAGCGAAGAAAAAATTACCTACCTACAGTGATAGCATAATAATTATTATGATTTTGAACCAATTGTATTTTCTATTCATATTTAAAATACTTAATTAAGATTTGAAATATTAAATTAAACAATTAAATTTTACAATTGCTATTTAAACATTTTTTTTTAAATATTCAATGAGATCATTTACATTTTTTTTTTATATAGAAATATATAATGATATAGTAATTAATTTGTATCTGATAATACTGTTAAATAAATATAGGGAGAAAGAAGATAATTTATAATAACCTATAATTTATCAATTATTGTTACAAATAAATACAATTTTTTCCCATAATTTATTAGTTCTTTACATTTAATTGCAATAATTACACTTACAAAAATATACATCATTAATATATACATTTAAAATAAAATATATTTCCATATTCAAGTGAAAATAATAATTGATTATTAAATCATAGGTGGCAAGTCAACTTTACTTTGTTTGTGAGCAAATGTTAAAAATGTTAAAGACGATACTGCACTTACTAAAAATATAACATCAAACCAACGGTGATAAAAACTAAACTGTAGATCTCCAAGTACTTCTGTAATAATAGCTCTATATTCAGCTGGCATGTTCATGCGCATTAATAATACTGATGATACAAAATACATGCCCATAAGTTGAGCAAATATTAAAACGATAATATTTGATGATTTGCTGCTGGAAAGCGCATAAAAAAATTTTGTTAATGTTAATAGGAGACCTCTTATAGAAGTGAATGCAATACATCCAACTAATAAAAATGATACATGTTGTGACCAAAACGAAACATCAACATCAATGCCAACCCATTCAATCATAATTTCCATTCCTCTGGTTACTGGATCTTTTTTGCCGACTCTCTGTAACATTATATTCAACGTGGATATGATTATTTTCCAGATACAATATAATGAGAAAAAATAACCAAGGAAATTAAAATATTTCCCTTTCCATGTTTTGGCCCAAGCAGTACGGTCTAGGGTATTGTGTAGATCATGTGTATCTAAAAATAAATGTCTACTGAGCGCTTCCAACGCTTTAATATCGCTTTTTATTCCTCTTAAATCACTGGATACATTGGACTTTATTCTTTTTAACATATCCATGATCCCGTATGTACTAAATCCAGCATTAGTTTCAGCTAATAAAACTTTTTTTTTCTTAGCAACAATAACATCAATTGTTTGAAGAAGTTGTTTTTCCACATTTAGGACATCATCCACTGTCACTGCTTTAATAAAATATGCCATTGAAGTATAGGGATAATTTACAGCACCAAAACCAGATAACAGTGCCATAACTGTAACACCAATCACACCAATTCTGCTAATACAATTTTCTATAAATAAATGACCTTTTTTTTCTTGTGGCAACATAGGAAATGGATCACCAATTTTCCAAAATAAGAATAAATATAATATCCAAACTAATAATGCTAAAATAGCAACTTTTTTTTGGAAAAATGGATACATATTACTTAAAGTAAAATAACATAGATAATATGGTATGAGTACAACTACCATAAATAACATTTTGTAAAGTATTACATTCCAAAATATGTAGCGAGAGCTGGGAACTAATATACCAACAATTTCAAATATAATCAATTCAAACATGGTACACGACAAACAGAAAGTGACTGAAAATATTAATTGGATTGTCTTGTGATGCACTTCATAGTCTTTGAATAGTCTCTTGACAAAGTACACCCAACCACAAACAAAAAAAATTGTCTGCGATAGTAAAATTACCAAGACATCAAACACAAAATATGTACTGAATTCCATATTTACAATTGATATTAATTTAATACAAACACTTTACATTACTATTCAACCACATTCACATTATCTTCTGCATCATCTTAATTGTTAATTGAAACCATTTCAGTAAGATGAACATACTATAATCAAGAAAAAAAAAGTATACATTAACAACATTTGTAGTAATAAATAATTTTAATTAAAATATTATATATATATATAGAGAAGTATGAATATTAAATTAAATTCTAAACACAACCTCAAAAATGTCTTAAATAATCTTTAACATTTTATTGGATTATAAACATAGGTGTGCGTAGGAATTTAGCACAGGTTGTACAAAATAATTATGGTGGGCTTCCTTGACCTACTATAATCCAGTAAGATAAATATTGCTTCTATATTATAATAATAATATAATTTTTATATTATACTACTATAGTATTATATATTTTAACAACAATTAATAATTGTAAATAAATCAATAATACAATTAGGCACAATTGTTTGCAGGTGAAATGCAATTGAACACCCTGTGCGACGCCTATGTTTATAAATTGGTTACATTTTAGTTATCAATTCAATAAATACCAGAGTTACAGTGATTTAAATATTTTGTTAACAATAATAAATTTAAATTCTTATGTAATTTAACTTACTTAAAGAATCTAAAAATAAAAGCTTACTAATAGCAGATAGTTTAATTGTATACAATTCAAATATGTTGATTTATTTTTTTAAGAGTATTTCGTTAATATTAGCCTGTAAACATATTTATCATAACACAATTGTTATACTGAGTGCGGTATATTGCTTTTATATTATTCCTAAAATTTAAACACAGAATCATACATAGAAATGTATCTTTTTACACTTTACAAAAAGGTAATTTATAATTTTTGTCACTATTAATAATTTAGTAAATTAAAATAAAAAACCGAGACTTTATTTCAAAAACACAAAAAATGCTATCTGTATGAGCGCTGCACTCATGTTTATCAACGATGGGTTGAGTACCTGTTCATAAAAATTGAAAATTAATGTAACTTTTTATGTAAACATAAAAAGTTATAGACTACTTATAGTCTTTAACATAAAACTTAAACTTAACTATAAATTATGGATGGTTTTTGGCGAATAAATGTGGTACTTAGTTTATGTAATAACATTTGGTTTTTGTAAAGACAATAAATGTTTAAAATAATTAAACAATTAATTTTATGTAATCCTCACCTGTTTGATCATTTGGTTTTCTGTAAAAAAAAAAGTTAGTTATTTATGTAATTTAGAAAGAAAAATATACCAATGAGTTGTTCTATGGAAATAAAATATATAGGTTAGGTATTTGGTAATTAGGTATATTTTAGATTTACCTGTATTGTGTTTAATTTCTCAAAAACTATAATAATCTAAATTTGAATACAAACAAAAGTATGAGCTATTACAATAAAACCAAATAATACCACAGATTATTTCTGTGATACTATTCATGATAAAAATGACCACCGGTGACGTTATTTCTGATTGGTTCCCGTTATCAACGATAATATTTTCGTCCAAATGATATTATCAATAAATATATTTTTTTCATTTTTCCGTCAATATATTCATTATTTTAATTTAATTTTTGCTTTTTAAACGTTTTATACCAGACATATATTTTTTGAAATAAAGAGGAATAGAAAAAATCAGGCTCAGTGTGAGAGCACTCACCCGGAATGCTAGACGGGACGTTTGTTTTTTAAAATCTATTTTCGATTTTCAACAGTAGAGAGCAGTTATCATTGTTACTCACCCGTTTTTTCCGCCAAGTTAGTCAATCAATAGCTCTGATTATATAACAGGTGACTGTCGTCACAGCCCTGGCGAAAACTCAAATGCACACTAAAATGTCTAGCATTATAATTATTGCTATAAAATAACAAAAAACTTTCGGAAGAAAATCATTTTCGTCCATAGAATAATGTAATAAGATCCCCAGTCGAGCTCGTCTTGACGATAAATGTACCAATTTTTTATGAGTTTAATTTTCGTGTATATCTGTGATAACCCAAATTTTTTTATTAAATAAATTCGAAAAACTATGTGATTTTTACGATTTCCATTAAATTTATGTTAATACCAAGTACCTAACTTGATGACAAAAAGAAAAAATTGAAAATACCAAAAGTAATTAATGTACTACAACATTATAAAAAATATTTTGTATGTTTAAAAATAAGCCAGTTCACACCATTGGACATTGGAAAAAGAGAGGTGGCAGTGAACATTGAGATGTCCAGAGATGAAAATATAGACTGGTACGGAACTGCATACACCTGGAGTCAATGTCTTCAAAAAAAATATTAATAATAAAACAATGTACATACTTTGCACCACTGTTGTTGATGGGGAATAAAATTCATATCTTTAAGCAACGATAAATCATTGCTAATAAAAACTGAGTTCAGTAAAAATGTTTTGATATATTAAAATTGAAAATTGTATTAATTTGTAATTACAAAATAAATTAAAATAGTCCGCATTTTTCATCTTAATGTGTAATTTTATGAAACCAAGTTTTTTATTCATATAAATTGGAAAATAGCACAACGTTGGAATTTTAAGATTTTTATCAAAATTTGCACCTTAAATGCACATAAAATAAAAATAAGTTTTAAATGATGATAAATATTAAATGAAGTAGACGGGTAACAGTTTTCATGTGATTTTCAAAACTTTACAAGGTAGGATATAAAAACAATTCTTTGAAGATACATTTTTTTAAAAATATAATTAAATTTGGATGTGAACAGAATTAAAATAAAATAATTCATGTAAAAAGTGGCCTTGTTATGTTTTAAATTTAAAATTGTTTCTTAACACTTCCCAGAAACGTTATTTATGATAAATAAAATGATTACTTCCAAGTAATCAAATTAATAATACAAAGGCACTTACAGATATAAATCTTTACAGGGAATACATAAATTTGATCATTAAAAAAATATACTCATTTTATAAATACATTTTTTTTTTTTTTTATAACACAATACTCAAAAACTAAAAGAACACTTGTTCAACCTGTCACCTCAATAAAATATCATCTTGTACTTTATAGCTAATCATCAAGTTATCACATATTAATGAATAGTTAATAAAATTAATTTCAAGGCTGTTGTGCATTAGCCCATTTACTAGTAACGTTAAGATCTGTTCAATTTCCGAACCAAACCAAACCCATGGTGTTTGGTTCAAAAATCAAACGACAAAATTGCAAATAATCAAAACATCAATGTTAATATAAAATGGCTCGGTTTTACAAATGTTCAAACTTACAAAATTTGTTACTAACAATTAACATTTAATTTAAATCTGTTCACTAAACATCAATAATTTATATATATACGTACATATCTAAATTATTTTACAAATATAAATAAATATTATATATATATATAGACTATAAAATCATTTCATTAGGAAAATGTGTTTTAAACAAAATATGTCCGATATTGATAGTCCGCAAAGTTAATTATACAACATTTTTATTTTAAAATTAAAATCACGGATTAACACTTAATCAGAGTTATAATAACATTCATATATTATAATCTCTGATAAAATATTTTGACAAAATTTGTCCGTGATAAAAATTATTACTATTTAAACTTTTTTTAGTTTTATAAAAATGGTGAATATATATATATTACAAGTTATTATTACATAGAACAAATAATTGGGTGACAAAATATATAAAATTGCATTACTTAAATATCAATTTGAATTCTTGTACACCAATCATATTAACACAAACAAAAATAATTTATATTAACAATAATCCCTCAATTGTATATATACACATAGTATTCCTATCTAAAACATTTAAAAAATATTTTCATTTGTTTACATAATGCATGGTAGGTTGTACTTAACAAATGTCTTAATAGCAGTAATAATACAATTTAAATAATTTCCAAGTACAATTTAAAAAAATGTTTATAGCTTAGGGTCAGTAAAGCATGCACCTTTCACCAAATGAATGGGATCGTAAGGCACTGTTTGAATAATCTCTAAGACTTTATACTTCTTTAGTACCAGAACAGAATAAAATTTCTGAGCTGCCTGTAACGTCAAATAACAAATTACTAGTTTTTTCATTAAGTTAAAATACAAAAAAAAAAGCCACAAACATACTTTGCATTATGGGTGGGCCACTGTTATAGGTTGGGAAGGTAGGATATATAGAAAAATTTAATTTTTATGATTTTCTTTAAAATTTTAACTTTCAACACTTATAAAAAAAAACTACATTATGCTCAACTTTTTTTTTTAACTACTAAGTACAACTTATGAAAAATTGCGTGATTAAATTTTACCAATATTGTATTCACATAAAACTAAAAATACTAAAAAATTTCAAATAAGTACGTCAAAAATGTCCGAACATTTTGAAAATTTGACCACTTATGGAAAGGGCAAAAACTAATATTGTGAAATTTTCAGATCTATATATTTGATTTTTACCCTTTTAAACAAAATGAAAATATCGTAAATAATGAAGTCATTATTACTCTAAATTTTCCCAATTATTTAGAAAACTGCATAGATAAAAAAAATGATCAATGCATCCAAAATGCTTTCAGAAAAAATGCTAAATTTGAAAATCGGAGCAAGATGTTTGATAATTTTTTTTAAAGTATTTTTTTAAACTCTTTAATAGTTATTATTAAAAATATACTATACCTCTTTTCTCCGATTTCTGTAAGTGAGATCATCAAACAAAAGTGTATCTTTTTGAGCAAACCTCGTTTTAATTGTATGATACAACTGATTAGCCCTTTTGTTCATTACTCGTTCTTCAAATTGTTCATTAGTTTCGTGTGGTGCCTGTTGCTCTTCCACCTAAAATGCAATAATAGTAGTAGAAAATAAAATAGTTTATATAATAGAATTTTATATAATATAAATTGTCGTACAGGTCCAACAGATGCAGGATAATCATAATCTTGGTCGCGCCAGGGCGTTGCACCACCTCTAGGTGATGGTAGTCCCGGGGTAACAGGAGCATTATGATGACCATCATAACCCATATTGTCCATTACAACTTGATTGAAATCACCAGACTAAAAAATTGTATTACATAATAAACACTTATAAATATGATATTTGTTTAAATGTCAATAGTGTAACTATAGAACTAAAATCCATCAGATAGGTAACCCAGTATTATATTTATAAAAATTCATAGTTATGTACTATTGAGTAAAACAATTTTTGTTTTGTACTATTTAAGTTACTCACTTGATTCATATGGTATCCCATATTTTGTAATTCTGGTTCTGGTAATGACTGATTATTTATTACAGATGTATCTACTATTGATGTACTTGATTGATTGATTGGTGTTGGTGGTTGTAGTTCATCAAATGGATTTATTGGCTAAAATACAATATTACATAAATAATATAATAGTAATTAGAATAATTATAGGTATCCATTATTAAATTACACTGACTGCTTAAGTCAGTGTAATCTAGCCATCTATTAATTAATTATTTGTATTATTTTATTACTCAACATTTTTAGATTAAAACTCAATAGAAAATAATTTATCTCCCATCATATTAAAGATTAAAATAAAAATATAGTTTTAATACAGTGAAGTAAATTAACACTTACCAGGTTTTCGTTATTAATTGATTCATTCGACTTGTTTGGCGGTATTTCATCTGGAGGTAACATTTGTCCAATATTATTTGCTGGTGATGTTATTGGTTGTTGTTCAACTGGATTTTGTAGATTGTTTTCAACATTTTCAGTTTCTTCGGGAATTGCTGCAGGTGCAACTGATAGAGATGCAGGACTTTCAACTTCCATCATTTCCTAAGATAACAAATGTGAAATAACATTATCTATTAAATTCAAGACTAAATCCAGTTTATTGATTCAAACAGTATGAAATATTAAATTTTGTATACATAAATTTACACTTTGAAATTCAAATATTTTATGTATCATTTGTATAGTTTAAAAAAGTAAAATGATCTATATATACTATTTAAAGTTAAAATAAACCAATTGTGTACTTTAAATATTTATAAAATATACTTACAGCTTGAGAAGGCAAACCATCTTTTTTGGCTGGTTTTAGAATTTCTTCTTCTAAAGGTATTTTTCTTTTTCGGCCTCGACGTGCAGGTATTGGACCTGCTAGTGCAGGCAATGCATTATCTTCATCTCCTTCAACACCGCCGTCACCCTCTAATTCTTCATTAGTTAGAGTTTTTGCTGTTAAGTGTCTTTGGTAATTCTATAGTATAAAATGATATTTTTTAATTTATACCAAATAAAAAAAAATTATAATATTTAAGAATTTATAACTAAATAAATAACAATAAAATTACTTTGGCTAATGGTATTGCTGGTATATTTTTTCCTGGAAGAGCAAATAATTTTTCCACACCACCAGTTTCTTTCCAGTGCATTAATCTTTTAGTAGGTGGTGCTAAATCTAATGTTATTACAATATCTGTAGTATCACTTAATTGTGCTTTCATTTCTTCACCAGAAATATTTTTCACTTCGTCTACAATAAGTTTTCGCTTTCTTTTCGTCTTTGGTAAACCCCTCAACGCACTAGCGTCCACTGGAGCCAATGCAAAACTTTCTTCCTCGTTTTGCACTAAAGTAGTTTGATCCACGGAAACATTCTGTTCGTTTAATGGCTCAGGTTCTTCAGATACTTGTATATCACGCATGTCTATATCTGGTGGGGGCATCAAAGTTTGATCTCGGTCCGGTGATGGTATAAGACCTAATGCGCCAGCGTTGGGGAAAGGTAAATTAACTGGTGAAGCTGGCCTTGAACCATCTTCTGAACTTTGCCGACCCGGACTAGGAGGCATAAAATGATCATCATCATCATTTCGATTGGGTGTGTTGAAAGGTGGAGAGCCAGGAAGTTGACCATCGGGTACTTCCATAGGTGCCGCAGGTACATCGTCAAACAAACCTCCAGCTTGGAAGAAGTTATCTGTGATAACTTGACCAATATTACCACCAAAACCGTCATCTCTAATTGGAGCATCTATTCCCAAACTGTTTTGACTTAAAATTCCGGATCCAGTAGATGTAGAAGCTATAGGGTCTTTATCACGATCCATTAAATGATCGACACCTTCACTAAACAGTAGAGAATGCTCAATTCCATGACGTAGTATTTCAGAATTATCAACCTCTGAGAATCCAAATCCTTGATCAAAACCAGTGTTTTTAGAAACCATAGAGCTCATATTATAGTCTTCGTGTAATGTAATTTCTTCGGCTCTAGACTGATTAAGACTGAACTGAGCTTCAATATCGACATCACTAAAGAAAAAATTATATATATTAACTATATTTTAAAACCAATTACTAGGTAGGATAGAAAAAAATGAATTACTTTAAATCTGGCATAGCTGTATCAAAATCGTGAAATACTTCTGGCAGTGTTATAGCGTTGGCTGCTGCTATATGATTGTCTTCAGGCAAGTCAACCATACCCGGCCGAAAAGCCATTTTAATTTTAACAAATGCTTCATTACAGTCAGCTAACAAGTATTTAGCTTTGCGAGAATAAATTCGGACTACACCCAATAAAAGATGTCCAGAAGTTCGGAGTGCCATTTTTACCTATAAAAGTCCAAGAATCTAGTTAAACTCTGTTTTAAGAAATATTTGTTTGGCAAACAATATTATTAATCACTTACCTTTGGCTGTAATATTCCATCGACAGAAGTTTCAATATTGGTTTCAAATACTTGGGCTTTGGT
The DNA here is from genome assembly GCA_956483605.1 of Tuberolachnus salignus. Taxonomy (NCBI): domain Eukaryota; kingdom Metazoa; phylum Arthropoda; class Insecta; order Hemiptera; family Aphididae; genus Tuberolachnus; species Tuberolachnus salignus. Next base: position 21,026,386 of record OY101438.1, read on the forward strand.
CAACTTTTTGTCCCAATGGGCTGCTAACCAAATACGGGCGAGCGGCCCTTTCTTGGACAACGAGAAGTGTGAATAAAACATGGCGACTGGGAAATAACTACCGTATTAAATACCTAAAAACATTATATTGCCAATTGTATTCGATTAGTTTTCGGCAAATGGATTAAAAAAAATTAAATCATCTAGTTTATAGTTTACTTGCCAGTCAGTAGAATTCCCAAATAGGTGATAACGGGATGTAGTTTTTGGTCTTGCACTCAAACGAACACGCATACGACCTTTACTGCAACGAAAAACATTGCAAGACACGATAATGGATACAAATTAAAAATAAATTTTTAAAAAAAACGCTACGATCGGCGGAAATCAATTAAAGGTGAATTCAACAAAACAACAAAATAAACGGTTTACGTCGACTTTCTATGAACGGATATAAAATGGTAAACAAACGACAACATGAATAATATGGCGGACTGGGCGGGAGAACGATGAGTGTTGGGCGGGAAACGAGTTCGGTACAAAACACAAAGGATTGGTCGAGAAACACCGTTTCACACGTTGCCACCGATTTTCTTATCATATCTCTTATCACGGCTGTCACTCGTCATCGCCATAGATAGTTATTATCTATGGCGGTTATAATTGTAATAAAACCGTGGTTATAACCGTGCTCGTCATAACGCTAATATGGGGATCCATGATGATTTTGAATTTTTCTGATAGATGGCGGTAGATTTGTGATTACAACTATTATTTTGTTTGTAGATATCCTCACGTTTCAAGATATAAGGTAAATCTTAAACCACGGATTTGTATTTTAGTTCGTGTCTTATATATCGAGATATTAAAGTTTGATAGATTATATATCTCGACGATCTTAAATCGTGGTTATCACTGATATGTTATCATTATTTACTATTTATTATTAAACTATTATAATATCTGTAATCGTGCTGCGATCAAAAATTTGTTTCTAATATCTATTACTAAAATGTAAATAAATTTAACGTTTTGATTTTTCGTTTAATTATTTTTAATTGTAATAATTTACATATTTGTATACATTCATATAATTGAAAATTGTATATAGTTTATGGTCATTTGTGTACAGTGGCTTAATTAGGACTATGTCATAGGGGGGGGAGGATCTTTCAAAATACAAATAATCAAAAAAAAAAAAAATGTCCTGAACTGTTTTGAACACAATACACGTACAAAATATTATTGTCAAGTGATTGGTCTACTTTATTTATAAATATTATAACAATAAAGTCAATTTTCTTGGTTTTAAAGCCAATCATTCAAAACATCCATTCGGTTCTAAAGGAAAACATGTTGTTCAGTTATTAGATATGTAATGTTTGCCACCGTTTAAAACCTGCAAAATTATAATATAAATATGCAACTTACAGTGGTGATGGATAGGAAAATGTGTTACATTCACTACGTCAGCATAAAGATGTTATATTTGTAAGGCTACAGCAATATAAATTATCCAAATCGAACAAGTTATGAATAAGGAGGTGGACCTCCAACAACATTTCGATTTGGCCATTCAACTTTGCATACCTGGATTAGGTTTTTCGATTTTTTTTTTTTTTTTTTTTTTTTTTTTTTTTTTTTTTATACGTTTTTCTTGTTGTCTAGATATAAAAAAGTGACAAGTAAGTGATGAAAACAAAGACAGACTTTTATCTAGGAAAACAAATAATCCAAGAAAAAAACGTAAACCCATTATGGGGTTAAAATTAGATTATGTAAGATCAGGAGGTGAAGGGGCCAATTCAATGATTCTTCTCGAGAAACACTTCTCGACGACTTTTTGGTGACCCTTCAAAGGCAGCTGAAATACCAGAAACATAAGAAAGCCGGACTTTGCGCAACAATTCTTAAAACTATGTCATCTGGTTATGAAACATATGAAAAAGCATTCGGTGAATACGCGATTGAAACTGCGAAATTGTTAGTAAACGAATATTCTCGGTACCTACCATATGCACTACCTTCTGTACACAAGATATTATTACATGGGAACGTCTGTAATTTCTGACTAAAGCACACGGAGGAAACGTTAAGAAAATGTTCTGGGATTGAAACAAATCGGGTCCTGTTCCATGGACTTTTGCGTCCAGCCCACCACGCAGGGCCGTGTTTAACGGAGGGGGGTGGGCAAGGGTGGGAAATTGGCCGAGAACGACAAATTAGACGCATTTTCTAATTTCTTAACGGTATTCCGGATATTATGGTAGGGCGGCAAAAAGTAAATGAGCAAGGGCGGCAGTTTATAACTTGACGCGGCCCCTTCTAAATAGTTAATTACGTTAGAAATATGGAGACGGCAAACGCCACTGCGACGGCCTCTTAAAAAAAAAAAAATAAATAAAAAAAATAATAATAATAATAATAAAAAAAAAACGTAATATCGAACACGGTGCACCGGCATTGAGTGCGTTTATTCATATATGGTCAAGACCGTGGGGAACGGCCGTCGTCGCGTCGTCGCCGACGAGGGGAACCGGATCGAGGAAGCGACGGCGCGACGGCCCTCTGCCGCGCAGTGTGCACAAACGGCGTCGCCCGTTCAGTCCGGCGCGTGAGTTTTCTTTCGAATAATCGTCGTCATCGTTGTTATTATTATTATTATTGTCGATATATTTTAATAATATAATCGTTACGCGTTCGCCGTGTTTTTTTTTTTCTTGTTGACGTTGACGTTGTTGTGTTGTTGTTGTTGTTGTTGTTGTTGTTGTTGTTACAACGACAGTCGTTTCCGGTGCGCCTAACCCGCGTGAGATCGTAAACGACAAAATTCAACAACAAAAAAAAAAAAACAAAACAAATCCAAAACCGTACAAATTTGAAGAAAAAAAAAATCGTACAATTTATTTGCTACCGGCGGTGGCTGGCAGGTATACACCATCATTAATAACCATTTACCATTTACGTATTTTATATATTCGTACGTACCCAGATTTTTTTTTTTTTGCTCGTCCGATATAAATATAAAAATTGATTTCATATAAAACACCTTAAACGTAATAAATTATTGAATTTTGATTGTTTCTGTTTTCGTTTTTCGTATATTATTATCAAAATAATACGTTATTTTAATTTGTGGTATTAAAAAATTTATTAGTACTGTTTTTGCTTTATTTTAAGTGTTTTTTTTTTTAACATTTTTAATTTTTTTTCGATAATGTTTCATTATTCAAAGCTACCGCCCGTTTTTTTTTTTTTTTTTTTTTCAGATTATACACCGTTATAGGTACATCATCCGTACTTACTTCCCATGGCGGCCCTGTTGAAGAACGTCACGAATTGCGTGTGGCAAGCGTTCAACTCGCTGGACGTGGACAATACCGGAACGGTGGTCAAGTCCAAACTCAAAGTGAGTAGTGGGTAATCCGGGGCTTCAAAACGCTTAACTTACTGAATTAGTTTAGTCAATTTTTTTCGTTTGGTTTTCCCTGTCGGGCGAATATTTAAACAGCGGATAATTTATAAAATTCCAACGACAGAGACGACTTGCCCGCGTTATTATACAAGTGTGGTTTGTACGGAGTTTCGGCGATGGTGTCGGTCCGGTTCGACTTTTATACCTCTGCCACCGCTATACTATGTCACTAATACACGTACATAATGACATATACAATGTCGTGCGTCCCGGACACGTGTCCGGAAAATCGAATTAAAGCGGCGGTATTCGCACGGGATAAAATTTTTATTTAAATATTTGAAAAGCCGGCGGACGGCCACGGCAAGCTGGCGCAATTCGTACGGTTGTAAAACCGTGTTTTAGCCGGCGTAATAAAATAATTACTCGTGCGGATTCCTGCTGTAATAACGGTCGGTAGCGTAACACTCGCCCGGGGTAGGATGGTCGTTAAATATTATTCTAATATAATATATAACATTGCGATTCTAGGCTCGTTCGAAAATCCACCGCCTATCCCGTCTATGTGTATTAAGGAAATATTTTTCCCATATATATTACAATGCCCGCCGCCACTACAACCGGTGTCTAGAAAGTTCCAAAGAATTTCTTTAGAATTTAAAGAATTACACGGTAGCGTATTAAGGAGAGGAGGTTGGCGGGGGGGGGGGTGGGGTGGGGTGGTTGCTATGGGGATGGATACTTGCCCCCGCACTATGTTCTTTTTTCTTTCTTTTTTTTTCTACCAGTTTGCATCCCAAAAAAAAATATATCGTGTTCGTAGGTACAGTCCTTGTAATAATTATTAATGTAACAGTAACGGACGAAGGTAACGTATTTATTTTCACCTAACCTAAACGGTAGTCGGAGGATAAGGGCCAGAGTTAACGGCGACTTCATGAATAAATACATCGAAAAACTAAGACAAAATCCTTTAAACGCCTCTGTCGAGTAAATAATTCGGTCTCTCTAGCGTACATTTTTTTTCTTCTTTTCTTTTCTCTTTTTATTTTAAAATTTACACTATACATTGTACCTATATTTATACGTGGTTTTTTTTTTTTTTTATCTTCCTTGAATATTCATTCGTAATAATCGGTTTTTGGACTCTTTCGTACGATTTGTATACAATATAAACGTACTCGGTAGTGAGATTAAGGAGTTACATCACCCCCGACGCCCACCGAACTTTGATCGTTGTTTTTTTAATCTATTTTTTTATATTTTACATACAATTTTTTAATTCGTTTTTTTTTTTTTTACTTTCTAATCAGATAAGTATAACGGTTAATTTGTATACAAAATACATTTCCTCGCAAGCATAAAATGACATTATATTTTAATAAAAAAAAAAAAAAAAAACTGTTAGATTAGTGCTCAATAGGTACTCCTATACGGCGCACTATTCAAATTTAATATCTTTCCTTCTTGACAAAATCCCCAATACGCCTCTGCATTACGAAATATTATTGTTATTTTGTTAATGTACGCGAGTCGTTTCCGATAAAACGGTGTAAAAATAATATTATACCGTATCAATAATACGAAATATCGTAAATCGTTGTGATCCGGCGATGTTGTGTGCATCAGGTGGATTACACATATGCCATACACGAGATGACGTCATGTTTGCGAGAGCAATATTATACAATATAATAATATAGTACACCTAGCGCAAATTATACATTATTATTTTAGTAATATTTAAAGCGCTAATTAACTTTAAAAAAAAAAAAAAAAAATCGCTAAACGGCAATATATAAAACGTTTCCTTGTGTTTCCTATAATACATATAAAGTATGTATATTTCCAGTCATTCCCACGCGTGACAATATATATATGTACCTGTAGTTTTTGATAAACATGCGTTAAAAAAAAAAAAAAAAAAACGACTAAAAGAGAGGAGAAAAAAACTAAAAATCGAAAATATCGACAAAGTATCAAAACTGAGTTTATTGGATAATTGGTTCGATTTGTTCGGGTTTTAAAAGAATTTGAACTTATAACGATGATAAAAATAAACGAATACACTTTGTTTAATCCACATTAAAACAAAAAAAAAAAAAATATTTAAAATAGCTATGAATTACTAAAAAGAAAACGCAGGAATATTTTAACCGCGTCTAGATGATAATGCTACTATTGTGCTAGTGTTCGATAAAAATGTCAAGTCTCTACGGTTATTTTTCACTGAATTACAACGAAATCTAACATAAGTGATAGATAACAAATAAATAATAAATACGTAAATTCAAGAACTTTAGAAGTAAGAATTGTTACTTTTAATGAGTATATTCGAATAAAATGTATACAAATCAGAGATTTGTAGGTATTTATTAAAAAAAAAAAAAAAGTAACATTAGGTAAATATATTGATAACGTTTTATTTTTGGTTGTGATCACGGATTCGTATGGACCGTGTTCGTGACTAATAATAATTTCCACAAACTATACTTATATATGTCATACACAGATTGTGAATTCACAGTATTGGTATGACGTCATTTTAGAAGTTACGATTATTTAAAAAAAAAAAAAAAATGTTTTCGTAGGCCAGCCGGGTGTACTGTCATAATATTATGTCCAAATAGCAAGTGTAGTAGAGTTTTTATTTCTTATGCGCCAATCCGGTGTTATTATTATTTATTTTAATGATGCGAATAGATTAACCCACATATGGTAATAATTATGATGAGTTGTAATTGTTAGATAAAAAAAAATAAATAAATGATAAATATGTTGCTAGCCCGTATATGCGGGTTATAGATAATGTAATATTTAAAAACGGATCATATTTTTTAGTATTACATAAAAACACATACAAGTAAAACAAATACTTGTCTGATTAGAGAAAGTCGTTGGCGAAAAAATGTATTCAAATTTTCGCAATATTACGCGCTGGGATAATGATTGAATTTTTTTTTTTTTTTACCATTTTAAATCATTTATTAGGCGTTAAGTTAAATGTCAATGAACGTTTAGTTTTCGTAAAAGTATTGACGGCGAATGTGCTAACTTATATTAGGTACGGTAAAACCTATATAAGATTAGTTAAAAGTTGACGGACAAATGTTGAGATATTTTCGCGTGCGTTTTTATTATCATATATAAGAAACTCGTTTTTTATTAGTACCTCTAGTCATTGTGTGTACGTAACGTGTGTATTTTTTATTGTTAAATTTAGATTTAGATTATAGAATCAGATAGGTATTGTTTAAAAAACTAGTTTTAAAACTTGAAAGCTGATGTTTAACTATATTATCCCTACCCACCCACCTATACCCGCTCCGGTCAATTTTTACGCGGACAACGCGTAATTGTTATGCGCGTGTTTATAGGCATGGCACACCGTAGAATAGATTGGTTAAAGAGTGAAAATAATTATATCCGTTCGTGAAAATCGAAATAAATATAATAAATTGTTACGCATTTGGTAACTAACAACTGTTCGTCGGGCGCCGGACGGACGTCTGAACAAACGGTATAAAACCGAACGCGTTCGGTAAAAATATAATAATAATAATGCCATTTTAACGAACCCGTTCGTGACTCGTTCGATAAAAATTTACCGCGTTCGGTTTTATTTTAACGCTGAATTCGGTCATAGGTATTTATTTACCTATTATAGTGCAACGAACGGTTTATATATAATTGTATTATTTGCGCATGTATGGAAAAATAAATAAGTGGTGGTGGTGGTGGTGGTGGTGCCTACCTACCTTATAGAGGACAAATTAAATACGAACCCATAGGCACGTATTAATAAATCCGTTACATATTTTAATGTTTACTTTGGCGCGTATCAGTGGCGTATTTACACGGCGGTGGTAGGGGTGGTGAACGGATTCGATCCCCTCCCGCGAGCCACGGTTAAGAAAAAAAAAAAAATAAAAAAAATAAAAAAATAATAACAATAATAATTATAGTAATCGCGATTTAAAAAGTAGGCGACGACATACACCCGCCGTAGTGCACTACGGCCGTGCATAACGGCGCGATTGTATATTTTTTTTTTTTTTTTTTTATGAATTATCGTACGGGCTGCGGATGATTGTGTTCACTCGTATGCTCGGCGGGTGGGCAACTAATTAATATACGAATATATACGATGTGGTGTAGCTGTTTTCCTCTATTGCGTGTCGCGTCGTCGAAACGTTAAAATTTCGCCGGATGAGGTCGTCCTGGCCAACTGGGTTTAACACGTTGACGGACAGTCAGACCGGGCCTAACAGTCACTGGTTTTCAGGACGTGATAGGACAGCGGTTATGAATCGGAAATTATGAAATGGCCATGACTTCCAGAACCACGATTTACTGATTTAGAATTTCCGAGGCCCGAGACAAAAGGGAAGAAAAAAATTGGCTTATTATCATGAATTGGAAATTCAATCATAATTAATAAATACAATAACCAGTCAATACTGAATAGTAAATTAAACAATATTTGAACGTAGGTATTATCACGAGGATTAATTGAAATTAAAAGAATAATTAAACCCAGCAGGTGGACCTCTGATCCGTATGGGCCCTGGGACAAATACCCATAATATCCTTACGTAAATAGGGCCCCGATAAGCATATTTTTTTTAAAAACTACAATATTTATTCAGTTACACGACTGATGCTAGAATTACAATCGAGTGCATAACTACTACGACATTGGTGTCCGTCAACGTGTTAAAGAAATGAAAATTAGATTAAGTGTTTTGCGGATATTATAAGAGATATTATATTATGTTTTGTTAATTTACCGTTGTAATAAAATGAAATGCAAAATTCAACGCCTTCTTTGGACAATATCTTAACCGCCCGACAAATGCGACTGAATACGCCAAAAATATGTATACGTCAAAGCTGGGCAAAGTACTCGAAATGTCTAACTTATAATTAAAGTTAAGTTAGTTAGTTGTTATGGAAAACAAATAAAATTAATTTTTTAAATTCGGTGAAAATCATAAATTAAATTTTTAAAAAAAGTTAAAATTTAAGTCAAATTTTTTTTTTATGTCATCAATCTAAAACCTGTTCATTCAAAAACTAAATTAAATTATTGAATCAAACCGCAAACATATACGGAACACTGATTCTTCTAAAAACTGTTTAGATTATGAGCGAAGTGAAAAATTTATTGGTTTTACTAGGATGTGTGTGTTATTTTTTTTCATCCGATCGAATTTTCAAGTGTAGCACCTTTTGTGAATGCATTTCGGATCTAATCGGTGCAATTAGGCGGTCATTTTTTGATTTCCGTTGTAGTTCTCTTAATAATTGAGAAAAACGTAGGAAAATATATGGCTATAATTTTAACTCTGTTAAAAATAATCGCAAAAATCTGAATTGTTTACAGAATATTAATATTAGCCCTTGTACTATTCATAGGCATTTTAAGTTTTCGAGATTTTTAGATTTTGTTTGGTTCTATTTGAATAAAATTGGTTCTGGCCGACAAGATTTTTGAAAATTTTACACGAAGTTCATTGTAATTCATTACGTGGATAATGAAATAATTATTTTTTTTATAAGCGTTTAAAGTGTACATTTTGATGAAAATCATAAAAATAACGGCATTTCAAAACATGATTAACTGAACTTCACTCAAAATAGTTTTTCGTTAGCAATAAATATTGTTGCGTACAGATATAAATTAAAATCCCCCATAGGAAAAACTTAGGGGGTGTTGGTGTTTGCTAAGGCACATCCAAGCTCTATTTCAGCACTCTTTGTTCTAAAATACCAAAAACAGTTTGATAAAGTGACCGTTTTTCTTTCCTGTTGGATTTTTTTAATCTAACTTTTTCTTAAAAATAAATTAATGGTTCACAGTTCACGATTAGAGTAGATATTACTATCATATATTTGAAGATATAGATTTTGAAAAAAAAAAATGCCTAGTTACGTTTTTTTTTTTTAACGCGTTAAGTCGAAAAGTTATTCATAATTTAAAGCAACCGATATTAAGCTTAAAGTTATTGACAAAATCAATTTTTGTCGCTTAATAATTGCGTTGCCACTTAATTCAAACTTATTAATTAGTAATCTATAGTGTCCAGTTTTGGGCATGTAGGTATAGCCAAACGTAATTAATAATACTTTATAATTGTATTAGAAATGATCAACTAACGGATTTTAAAATTACCAATTAATGAATATTTTAACTAGGATATTAAATCGTAAAATTGTGGATTTTTCAAAAATATGACAAATTATAATAACCTATCTCATATCTGATACTTATTATACGAAATTTGATACTTGATGCAATATAAATTTTTGATGGATTCGTATTAGTTCAAGGTACTCTGTTAAAGTTATAATTATTATTTTAATATTATAAATACAGGTTTTAACGGCAAATATCGGTATTCTCCTTGACCTTTACGGCGTGGAAAAGGGCCTTGAACACTACAGAAGCACGACAACGTTAAACTTTCAACATTACAAATATTATTTATTACGAGAAGTAGGTATAGATTAATAATACCTACTGTCATCTGTGCGGATTGATTCGACTGCATGACGACAATTTTATCAGCAATGTTCGCGTTTTAGGTTTTCCTATCGATTCCGAACATTCTATCGTTGCCGGTGCTACAGGGATTCGAGTCGAACATTGACGAGGTGTGCTGGCTGATTTGTAAAAAAGATTACATTTCCAAGTGCCAAGTACTGCCGGAAGACTGTATGTACAAGCTGTTCCGGGTGTTTTGTTTTTTATCGGAGCTGGTCGCCGACCCGGAAAGGCTAAATAGATTCCAAGTAATTTCGAATTGTTTCGAACAAAAAAAACGGAAATGCATTTATTTTGTAATTTTATTCGAAAAGTGTTTAAAATACGTATACACAGGTCATAATGGATACATCCGAAGTGGGTTTGGTGGCATCGCGAATTGTCACGTCCTTGGGCGGCGAATGGGACCAATCGGGTTTCGAAGAGCTCATCGGCAACGCCAATGGATTTCAGTTCAGTACATTTTTAACACTACTGGAGAAACGATATTTAGCCGATGTCGACCGAGCAGGATTGGTGGAAGCATTAAATGCAGTGACCAATACGTTCATTGACGATATAATAAAAAAAGTAAGAAACCCAAAATTGTTTTACATTTTCCAATTAAATATGACGGATAAACAAATAGTTAATTATAGCCGATAAGTGATAATTTCGCAATACCCAATTTAAGCTTAACTACACCGCAATAATTATTGGTAAAAATGTAAAAAAAAAAAAAAAAAAAATGACCGAGTACCTATAGGTTTTTTAAAAATAGAATCCAATATACTATTCAAGCTGTCAACAGCGTTAAGCGTTATCTAGATAAAATAATTATCTTTTATCTTATCTATATAATTACCTATTTTATTATTATCTAAACTAATTGATTATGTATACTTTTTTTTTCTCTCTGTCTGTAACAGATAAAGGATATTAAATTAAAGCATATTCTACTAGAAATCTCGATCCGATTTTCAAGTGTAGCATCTTATCCGAAAGAATTTTGTATCTAATCGGTGCATCGAGGTGATTCTTTGATTTCCGTTGTGTTTTTCTTAATAATTTAGAAAAACGTTGGAAATACCTGAAAATTGACAGTAATAACGTTTTTTTTAAATTATTTTTTTATTGCGATTCGGTAAAAATAATCGCAGAGCGCTGTCCGCACAGGGGAAAAAAAAATTCGGGAACATCTTCGATATCTGTCCGTCGTATCAGCATAAACCTATATTGAAGATATTGGGTTTTTTTTCTTCAAAACCGATACTTTTGAAGAAAAAAACGTCAATAATAAGGAATATGGGAAAAAAAGCGTTTAAAAACATAGGTTTTTCAATAAACATTCAGTTAATTTCAGTATCGGCTCACCACTGCATATTATTATAACAAGCGACCTGTAGATTTATGTCGCGCGTGGAATAGATACATATATATACGTCACCAGCCCACGGTCATCCGTGCGCCAGCCTCATACCAAATAGCTACTATCAGTGTCACGTTTAGAAATTCTGCGTCACACGCGTACAGGCGATTATGACCTCACGTGAGGATTATTACCTCGGTGGGTAAAAATCGCCTGCAGGCTTAATTGCGGATCTGTAACAGGCGATTATTACCCACATGTATAATTACCTCGGCGGGTATTGAAATACTGTGACACCGGGACAAAAACAATATATCCCACCCCACCACACTTATATTTCACGGTCACTATAAAAAAAATAATAAAAAAGTTACTTTAATTTTATTCATTATAATTTTTAACCGTCTTGATACTTTTACAATATGTATTGTAAATCATCATCATCATTAAATCATTTTTCTTGTAGTTACAATTATCGTTTTAAGTGATATCCAAATTCCCGTCGTAGTACTGTCGCTGGACAGCCACATCAATTCATGCAAAATAATATTAGTGTTATTATACAAGTTACTTATCACTTACTCAATTGTTTTATTCCTACTACATTCACTTATGCTTATTGTACCATACGCGTACAGATTGTATAATTGTCTTATTAACGAATAAAAAAGAAAAAAAAAAGTGATATCCAGTTGAATACCACCGGATTAGCATTTGGTGGCGAGTAGTTGTATTCATTAATAATATTTGTGTATCATGTAATTTTTATTTGTTACCAGGGAGTATTGTTAAAACGTGGATATTTATTACCTACGCTCCGGGAGTATTGGTTTGTATTGAAACCGTGTCACCTAATATATTACAAGAACGAAGAAGAAAAAGAGCTATGCGGATCGATAACTTTAGACCGGAGATGTTGGGTGGATTCTAATTTACAGCGCATAATGTTACACACGACCGAAAGGACTTTCGAATTTGCCACCAAGGATCACAGGCAAGTTGTACATGTTTGATTTTTGTACACAAAGAATAAAAACGCTTAAAGAAAAATCGTTTATTTTAAATAATTATTTTTATTTTTGGGAGTGTCGAGGTGATCGTTTTTGTTTGTTTTTTTTTTTTTAACAGTAGGCGTTTTATATTTTATACATATATGAAAAATAGTCAACTTTTATATCCCGTTGCTCATGATTAAATGCTAATAGGAGTAGATTGCAATGGATATCGTCTTTGAAATTGGCAATATCTTATTCGGCTGGCACGGAGGGTTATCAGCGTACACTGTTGCGGGAAAGGCAACAGCGAAAGAAAGCGGAACTCCAAGAGAAACACAGAAGAAGCAGCATAATACACGACATGGATGCCCAATTACAGGCCGAGAAACAAGTACCTACGCGTAGTTTGTCACGTTCTTATCGCGGATTTTATTTTTGTGATTTGTAGGCCCGAGTCGCTATGGAGATTCAGGCGAAAGAGCTTAAAGTAGCCAGTGAAAAACACGTCGAAGAACTGGAAAGTCTACTAGTGGAAGAAACACAGGCAAAGCGCGACGAAGAAATAGTTCGTAACTTACAAGCCAGGTGATAACTGTAATAACGATAATATTATCGTTAATTGTATTAATTTGATTTGTATTTGTAGAGTTTTAAGAGAAGAATGGGAAAAAAGAGAAGAGCTCGAGAGATTACAGGAAGAACAGCGGTTGCTCCTGGAACAAGAACGAGAGAAAAGAAAAGAATTTGAGATTAAACAACGGGAAAAGGAGAACCAATTGATAGGCAAGATAAAAATAATTTACTATTTAAAATTTTTTTAGTATAATAAATTTCATAGGGTACATAGATAGGTAAATAGTAATATATTATTATCTGAAAACAACCAATTAAATTATCATTTTTAGAAGCGCAACAGAGGTTAATTGAATTAGAAGCTGAAAAACAGAGACTCGATGATGAATTAACAAGAGCTCAACAAAAGATTAATATTTCTGAAAAAGCAGTAGAACGACTCACCGTTGTAGAACCTGTAATATATTCAATTATTTACATCATAGATGTGCACAGGCTACATCTGCAGCTTATAAAAATCATACTAAGTTTAATCAAGGTAGATTGTATGATAATGCACTGTACTTTGAATTAAACTAATAGCAAATTATAAAAATGAACAATTTTGAAGGACTTCTATATATTAATTATGCTGGTTAGGTTAGGTTTTTGACTGAAAATAATATATATATATATATAATATTATAATATTTTTATAACAATACATAAGTAATATAATAATATTATTAATTCATTTTATATAGTATATTCTTCTTATATTTACATCTTAAGTTTTCTTCTTATTGGCACAAGTGTCTTACACATTTATAACTTCAATATTTATTTCTAATGCCATTTTTTGTCTTTATCACCATAAATGTTTTAAGACGTTCCTGTAACATAGTACTTTTGAGCTAAGATTTGACAATTTGCGAGTCGTGATAACAAGTTAACTTGGGAAATGGCATATGATTTATTTTTGTATTTATTAATATGATTTTGAAAAAAAAATCATTTATATATTTATAACATTAAAAGGTTCTCGAGTCCCTTTTGGGCCTTTACATTAAGCTGGAGACTATGCAGTGGCATACTTCGTGTGCACGTCTATGGTTTACATAATTAAAACAGTTAATTATAAAATAATGATATTTTTTGTATTTACAGACGGAATTGTTGAACGTAAAACCACAAGTTAAAGTCAGAAGGACAATGTCATTTATACCGTCCACAAAGGAACGGCCATATAATTTATATAAATGAAAAGACTAACTATTTCTTTTTTTAATGTTCTTATAAAATAAATTATAATTAAATAATTATTAATTTATTGTAATAAATATTATAATTTATTATATGTTTTGTACATTAAAATTAAGGTAATTGTATACTTAATTATAAAAATCATATGTATTACAATGTATTATAAAAATTTGTTTATATATATAGTTTATACTTAGAAAATTACATTATTAATTGTTATCTGAATATGTTACCAAAGACGAGTATCTACTTATTTGAATGCTGTATCTCTAGGACGATATGGTATTCCTCTGGCCTTCATTTCCCTTACAAAATTTGGAGGTAACCGACCGGCTACAGATATAGCATAAATTCCTTTTGTAAACCTGTCTGTAAGAGTAACAAAATATATTTATTTATTTAAACAAAATAAGTCAATAACAAGGCTGGGCAAGTTAATAATTTGTTTTAAGTTAATTCACAAAAAAAAAAAAAAATTAATTAAGTTAATATTAACTTAAAAATATAAAATATAAAGTTAAAAATGAAATATGACATTTTTTGGCAGCAAGCTAATGCTCAATAGAAGTTAGATCAGGGGTCTCTAACTTATCCTTTTTACGGTGACTAAAAAATACTAAAAAATAAAAAGGCCGATGTAACTAATTTATTTTCAAAATATCAGTTGGCAGGCTGGTTTGAAAAGAGTTGGAGATCCTTGAGTCAGACAGATACATTCACAGACGTTTTTTTTTAAGCTCAAAGCTTAGTAGAAGACAAAATATAGCTACATAAAATAAAATGTTAACATAATATAGCAGTATAATTGTCACTCACATACAGATCTCGAAACAGTATATGGTATACCTACTGACTGACTGATGGACATTGTACTCAAGGCCTGATTATATCTAGTTGCCGCTAATCACTTTATGATTTTCTAACAGAAAATATTACTTGGAATTTTACTAGAACTGTAGATTTATTAAATAAGAAATACAACATAAAATTTGAAAATTTCCCTTCGACCAATACTTAACTTAAAATACACAATATTAACTCAAAGTTAACACTCATTAAGTTAAAAGTTAATCATATAAAAATGTAACTCGTTAATTAATTTAATTTTAATCTTTAACATGTTAATGCCCAGCCTTAGTAAATAATACAATAAGTACTATATAATAATACAAAAAAAAAAAAAAAAAAAATGAAATATTTACTGATTTTTTGCCATCTAGCAACCCAACTGTCTTCAGGGCTCATTAGTGCAACCATTCTGTTAATATTAATACAAGTGATAAGTATAAATTGAATACACCTTACCAGGGTATTTTTAAGGAGGTTTTCTGAGTTCTGATGGACACATAGTTAGATACAATGTAACCTAGTGAACAAGATTATACTTGCTGTGTCCAGTAAAATAAATGTACTTCAAATGTATACATAATACTTTTATACATTTATTTTGACAGGGACACACAGCAAAAAAAGGCCTGAAATGTAAAAATCATACCCATCAAAATTAGAACTAGTACAATCATAGACATGATCACGGTTATTCTTCATTCGTAAAAATTCATCACAGTTATCGCAGCCATCAAATTCAAATTGATCAAATGTCTAAAAAAAAAAAAAAAAAAAAAAAAGAGTTAAAAGTGATGAAAGTAGTAATTTGATAAATAACTACACAATTTATTTATTAGAAGAGGATGTTTTTTGTAGGATATCTTAATCAAAACAAATTGATAACTTTTATTATTACTCTTGAGGAATAATATTTGATTTGTTCCAATTCTCTTTGACAGGGCTGTTTTAGAAATGTCTTGACCTTTGTTACAGCGTTAAACAAAAAATTTCAATATTCAACAAATAAGTATTGTCGTTCAATGATGATTACAATACGCTACCAAACCACAAATATAAATTAACTATTAACATATCTCGGTCAGTCAGTATTTTGCAATACCTATTGAAAAGTGTAGAATAAGGGTAGTATTATATTTATTAATATATTAACAAAACATATTCTCAACAGATTATTTGTTTAATAAGTAATCGGGTTACATTACATAATTTTTGTTTGTTCAAATTACCTTAATCAGCGAACATACAAGACACGCTCTAGCGGATCTCATATCTTTAGGAATCGAGTCCAACGACATCGTGACGAAGTTGAACGAGAACAAACTGTTGTTAATGTAGTGCCTTATAAAGTAAATCGATCTTTTTCACAAAAAAAAAAAATTCTTCCAAGACTCCGGGGACGCGTTTTAGAATAATAATAAATATTTTATAGTTAATATAAGTTTATCGCCTTATCGGATAAATAAAACATAATATAATTATCACAGAGTATAGTAGTACCGCCGTGTCGCGCAAAATACTCTATTCTGATTGGCTTACCGAAATGCGGTTGGAAAAACACCAACACGATACCGCGAAGCGTTGAATATAACCATTGAACTCTATATGATAACACAATCATGTTATCATATATATACAATGAACATAATCGAATTTTGGCCGCGTGCTTACGTTGCGGTGAGACTGTTCATTTTGGTGTACGCATCTACGATACGGCGAGTTGTGAACCTTTAGACCAGAGGTCAGGCGATTCGTTAAAAAAAAATCAAACAGGCTTACTAGTGTTAGATAAATGGTCGATAATAATAACGACCTTGCGCGCGTTTATAGATCTATAACCGTGTCTCGAGTATTTGAAACTCGATACGCCGTCACTGACTCGCCGGCGAGCCTCGTAGTCTCGTTTACAATTTCACGGCCGGGCCTCCCGATTTTTCTAAATAAACTGTTATCACTTATCACCCTATAGAGTATATTGCTTTTGAAAAAAAAAAAAATGTCCCGCCATTTAATTAACAATAATAATAATGACAATTAGGGTTAGGAATATGTAACATTTGTATCTTTTTCGTTATTGTTTCGGCACATGGCTTATCAAAAACAAAATTCGATTCATACACCCACAGAGTTATCACACGTTTTCTTATGATTTTTCATGAATTCATTTTGCATATTTGGGTACTCGAGTGTTGTGTTTATTAGCTTTTCTTATTCATTTTTTTGTTAATTACGAGCATGTATTTTACAATTTTATAAATAAATATTTTTTTTTTCAACTCTATATACTTTTATTAATATTTATCATATTTAGTGGAATTTCGCGCTCCTTGGTGAAATATAATCAATTTAATAAAACAGTTTTTCATTTATTGTTTCATATAGATATTAAATTGTATTTAGGCGTTCTAAGAATTTATCTTTTTGGAACCTATGGAATTGTGTTCGTTAATAAGTTATTTTTCGGTATTAAAAATAATTTTCAATTAAATTTTTACATTTTTTTTGTAACTTTTTATTGCTAGCCTTTTCTGTAGGTTCGGACAAGTGTGAGAATTATAGAATAAGGACTCGACTCACGAGAAAAACGCTAAAACATTATTATTCGTCAACGCTATAACAAAACGATCATGTTTTTTTCTGAACATCTTATTACGGTTAAATGTATTCTGTAATGGGTTATTTTTCAAAATGATTATTATTAATTTTTTTTTTTTTCCCAAAATAACTATGCATACGTACAAATTGTATGTGTATTTTCTAATGATTATCAACTACTAGAAAATACTAAATATAATATTTGTCGGGCATTTCTAAAGATCGCGTACAGATATTGTAAAAAGCCAGCAATTTGAACATTTATTTATAAACGTATTTAAAAGAGATCGCAGCGTAACTAAAACGTTAAAATAACAATTATTACTCGCCGGATGTGTGATACCAAAGAACAAAAAAAAAAAAAAAAATACAAGAAGAAATACAAACGATTCGCCAATAAGAATCATTAAACAATGTTCGTAAATAAACATTTATCGCCCGATGAAATATTAACAGGTATTGCTCACAATTTTAAATTTATATAAATAATTATTAAAAATAAAATTGTAAATACATTGACAATACATTTAAATTATACACGCGCATACAAATAATAAAAAAAATCAATAATAATAATAAAATTATCGTTTATAATTAAAATTATTACAAATTAATAATAATTACAAAAAATATAAACGCGTAGAAATGTCGCACGCGCCCCCCCCAATTGTCTCGAGTCGAAATGACCGCGTCGTAAAGACGTACATTCGTCGTAATGCGAGGGAGGGTCCATTAACTCGTCTCGACTAGGCGTGAATCATAGTTTTCTGTATTCAATTAATTTGTTTTTACATTCTTTAAAAGACGTATATGAAAAACATCGTATCGGTTTAGCCGACAAAAAAGTCGGTCACGGTCAGTTTTGTGCATTTAATAAGGAATTGATTGCAAAAAAAAAAAAAAAAACTGGAAGTTTCAATGTTGCTCTTTGACCTGAAAAACGTGATTACGGACACACGGATTAAAAAGTGCGTATATAAATTGATTTTTCTTCAGAGATTTTCTATAAACATGTTACGTATGCTCGAAATATAATTTTAAAAAGTTGTACTCGTATTAACTTAACAATGATAAGATGGATTTTTTAAGATGATTATTTATAATCTCTGGTGAAACTAAGTTTATATTGTATACTCCCAATTTACAATGCTCGGTCTACGGGGTCTATCGCTTAAACTGCCAATATTGCCAACGATTATCGCAAAAATATTTTTAATAGAAAAAATAAATACGCTGGCAAATATTGTTTGTCGAAATTGCCTAATGCCAATGCTCATTTTATCATGAGTCTGTACAGAGAATTTGGTTACGAGCAGGGGCGTAGCGAAGTCATTTTTTAGGAGGGCAACTAAGTCCACTGACTTAAAAAAAAAAACAAACAAATAAACGTTAATGCGTGTATAAATACGTCAAATTTTTTAATTGTACGATTTGTTCATAAGTCAATATCAAAACTATTTATACAAGAATAAAATTGCTTTTCGGATGACCAACATACAACAAATTAAGCAATAGATACAATAAGTTATTAAAAACAAATTCTTCTTTTTTTTTTTTTTTAAAAAATGTACGTTTTTATTTACGCTACATTTTTTTTTTTTTTATAAAAACCTTATGTGCCCCGGAGTGGTAACATACATACTTTAATGTGTCATTGGTTGGCCGACCGATGTGAGTTTAGAGGGGCAAGCGGTCGTCCCAGCCCCTCCTTTTTGTTTCACCACCCGAATAACAGACCGACAAGAAGAGTAGACACTAATCAAGCGTATTACACCGGTCATCCGATTCTGATTTAACCGAATCGTCTTAATGGTGAGAAGTCTGTCGGGGTTTTTTTTTTTTTGAAATTTGGATCTTACTAGTTTTAGCCGTGTTGTAAATATGAATTAACCGGTTCAATGGTATTAAAATAATAATTTGTCTAGTGTGGGTATATAAATAAATTACTTATTTGTTTCTAAATCAATAGGTCGCGACCCAAAAGTGGGTCACAAAATTGTTTTTCGATAGGCAGGCAGACTGTTGATATTACGTCATATTATTTCATTTAGTTATTGATTTAACGAAATATAATTAATTTGATTTTACTAATACAATTTAATAAAAAACCGTTCAAACGTTAATTAATAAAATTGGTGGATTAATATTTGTCTTATATGTATTAAAATACTTTTGAATTTATAATCGTGATAATTATTGAGTATTTTCGCAGGCTGTGTGTAGTATTACAGTTTATGATTATAGGAGACATCGGGGACTGGTGTATATTTGGTGTTTATTTTACACTTAAGATTTAATAGTAAAACTTATCTAAAAAAAAATTGCTCGATTGAACATTATAAATAAAAGGAACAAATTAATATGCTAAGTTTGTCGGTTTTTTTATTTTATTTATCACGTTTAACTTTCACGAAAGTTGTAAATCGTTTATTCTGCAAGATAATTTATTTCCATATAATTTGGTTTCCGATTTCTCCTATCACACTTGAATTGTTTTAATTAAATAATTATTAGTGCTCTCATACTTCGATTTTAAATTCAAAACTTATTTTTTTTTTTTTTTTAGTTAATAAATAAACAATAGCGGTCCCCCCTGACCGGAATCCCTCTATTCCTGGTGGTGATTCTCCTTGTTCAGATTAACTAGTCACAGAATAGTAGTGCGTTATTATTTTTAAAAAAATGTAACGTATTTAAGCGCATATTATATCGAAATCGCAACTTTAATTACAGTTGAAAGTTTAAATACTTTTTATATCGACTGACGTTATCCCTTTTTTATTTTCTTTACAATTCGTTAAGTCATCAAGCTCAAGATTTACAAATATTATTTCCAGAGTATAAATATTACTCAACCGACAGACAGCTTCGTGTATATCTATAAAGTTTTTGCCCGAATAAATATACAATTATTACTGCTACAAAAAGCATTTATATTGTTTTTGATGCGTTTTCTTTTCTCTCTATACTTCCGGATATCTTTTCCGGTTTGTCGAAATGCTCCGATTTTTCCACGCCGTACCTTAAAATAAGCGGGGGTTTTTTTTTTCGGCCGGCGGTACTTTATACGAAATAAATTTTAAAATTCTCGACAGTTTACCTCCTAGAATTTGTTTTAAATATTTTTTTGTTCTCTTCTCGGAGAACATCTTTTCGGTTAACCCTTCAAATGGTACGTATCGTATCTTAAAAAAATGCGGGTTTTCATCCGACGGTACTTACATTTGAACAATTTTTTTTTTTAAACTATTAGGAATCTATAACTCCTAATAGTTTAAAAAAAAAAAAAAAAAAACAACAGAAAATGAATTGTACGTTGTCTACAACGGAAAAAAAAAAAAAAAATTATACTATTATTATGACCTTATCAGTTTGCCGAAAGTTCCGCCCAGAAACGTTTTTCGATTCCGACGATTTACCGTTGCTTTCAGTGTGTAAACTAAATTTCATTAAATTATATACCATCCCATCTTCCCACCGATAACAGCGGCCTATCTATTATCAGAAGTATTTTCGGGTATTTACTATTATAAAAAAAATAATAATATGATAATGAATTTTTTGTGAAACGCACATAATATACGTAATTGACTGCCCTACACGTAAATTGAACTTTTACGGTGGAAAGAAATCGTATGGTAGTAAAATATTAATAACAATATAGATTAATTGAATATCGTCAGAAAACTATGATATTTTACTGCAGTTTCTGTGTAACTATAATATTAATGACGGAATTAAATTCGAATGACATTGTGCAATATTAATGTTTACAATTTTCAACGATTTTTACTAGGTTATATAATATTTATTAAAATGTTATTTATAATACGATTTAAGCTCAAGGGACATGAATTGTTTTATATATATGTGTGCGGTATATATAGCTACACTGCTACAGTGTATGTTTCACTCATTATTTTACGGCTATTTTCCGTGTACCACGTGAATCACTTCTCATAGGTGTACTTTCGAAGCGAAGATGTTAGGTGAGATGTTAGATGTTTGATTACTGTTTTATAGGGAAACAAATTATTAGTAATAATAATTATTATACAATTATCACACACAATATTTTTTAATCGACTATAGGTAATTTGTGAGATGTGGGGTAAAAAGTGTATTGATCAAAACCGTTTGAAAAAATATATTCGAAACGCGGGCGCTAATAGAATATACAGGGTCAATAAGAAAATATAAATTTTAGGATTAACATTATGAAAATTGGCTTAAAGGTTAGGTTAGGTTAGGTTTTACATGTATTTTGGTAGCCCCGAACTTACTATATATATATATATATATATATATATATTTTTTTTTTGATTTTTGATGGACTTAGAAGTCTAAAAGGCTAAAATATTTCGTATAACCATTCGAGTGAAACATACCGTTCTATGTATGTATGTTGTATACAATAAATTTATTTTCAAATCAAATTTAATTTATATTTATGCTTTAGTTATAGGATACAAAAAGCATAATATATATTTTATAGTGAATAATAATTTGATTGTAAAATTATTTACTACAAAAACAATTGTTATTATGTTTACTGTTTACAATACAAGTTGAAATGTCGTAAACTCAATTATAAATTAAAAAGTATTAATATGTACGAGAATTCGAAAATGGTATAAAATTCAAAATTATTCTTGTAATACAAACGATTCAGATTTATAATTTTAATAGGTTTTATGGAACCGTATTATTATTACGTACATTTTCCTCACTTTAAAAATTCGGCATCTTTCTTGGCCAAGTCGTTAGAATTGAATAGTAGAACAGAAATCGTTTTTAGTAGAGAAATTTTTTTTGGCCTAATCGTTAGTTTGCTGTTAGTTGGATAGTACAGCAGAAATCATTGATTTTTTTTATTGATTTATAGTTTTTTTTTTTTCTAGAGTTTATCAACATGTAGTATTAAGAAATTAAAAAAGAGTATTTAATCAAATCATTCCTCAAGGATTATTTAGTATCTTGCAATATGCGTTGCAATGACTCACAATAGCTACACTCAATTTATATACATGATATAGTTCTATATTAACGAAACCTCTCAATTCATAGTTTAAATTGTTAATAGTCAGTACTTCCGGAATATTTTCTAATTTAGTTTTTACAGTTGTATTTACTACTCCATGATTTTTTACTACTGAACACATTTGAACATACATGTATTAATTGTGATGTCGTTAAGAATGTATTTATAATATTAAAATTTTTGTAATTACTATCGTTAAATTTAAATGTTTCAACTAAAATATGCACATATATCACCACATTTATTGTTTGAAAATGTGGATGTATCAATTTAATATTTAGGTAACATGTATTTTGACAAATGTCCAAAAGTCGTATTACATTTAACCACCTTTTTGGTCATATTTCAGTGATAATGTATTTGGTTTTTGGGTAGGTAAAGTAATCATTGCGCGTTGTCTATTTCTAAATATCTACTGAAACACCTTTCGATAATAATATTTTTTTTTTTTTTATAAATTCGATAAATGGATTATCTTTATGAGAAGAGCTCCGAAGAAGATTGGAAGATACGGGGAACGAGTTCGGCAAGAGTCTAATAAAGTATTTTGTTATATTTCAAAAGATCACAATTATTTATAAACGAATTACAAAAAAAAGAAAAAGAAAAAAGAAGCAAAATCTAAAATAATGTAACCGCGGTTATTGCCGTACATTTTCCCGTTGTTCCTACGGTTTTCCTCGGGGGTTTTCTCAATTATTAAGTAAACTACAATGAAAATCAAAAAAACCTAACCAGATCTAAAATTGTATCCAACTGTATCTAACCGTGTATAGTTACTGTAGATCCGAAATCGACCGGTCCAAATGTAATCGGTCGTTTAACAATCCGTGTTATCAGACAAACAGAATAATACCGAAAGTTTACCGTAATTGAATATTTGAACATTGTAAACGACAACTTAACCCGTTGGTACAATTGTTGTTCCGCCTTATTCGTTGCGGTAGGTCCGTACCTATATAGTCCAAATTCAGCATGCACAATATGCATATGTGTAATATGCTAAATAATACGTTTAAACAATATATATATATATATTGAGTATATATGTATGCGCACGAGTGTAGTAGATGCGGGCGTGTATTGTTTATTTTCATAAACGGCAATAGGCAGGGCGGGGATATCAGGTGACAAGACGGAACAGACGTTCCGAAAATAATGTTAAAATAATAAAGAGAACACGCGTCGGGTATGGGATAGTACATAATTTAGTTGATAATTATTCAATGGCGTGTAAACGCTCGAAGGCAAACAAAGCCAATGCTCTATTTTATTAATAATTAATTTCGCGAGATGTCGTATTGCCCATAACACCGGAAACGGGTGTACGGCAAGCTAACAGCTACATTATAATAATACAATGTAAGAACCTTGTTTTGGAATTTTCCGTTTTCGTGTATAAAAACGGCATTTATTCCAAACGCGACTCATACACCTGTATAAATATCAGTATCAGTGGCGGTGCGGAGAAGGTATATTATTTGAATCACGTGGTTAGCCACCTAACCTAACCTAACCTAATCACAAACATTTGGTTGGGCGGGTGTCCTGTGTTCGGGAAAGGAAGTCCGAACAATTTTTCAAAGGTTGGTAATTAAATTGTAAATGCGGTAACTCATACCTCAGGCCAAAACGTGGCAAAGAGTTGAATAGAATTTATAAATTATATCACCGATAACGTTTCATTTAATTGTTGAACATTTCCAGATAGGTAATTATTGTTTTGGCGAACGCAATGGTTGTGTTGACAAAAACTAATTCTATAATATTCACTAAATTCTAACAATTTGTTTTAAATTATTTGAATTAATATCACTATACAAATAATTATCTTGAAATTTTCAAAAAACATGTACAACTCTAAACTGTAAAAAAAAAAAAACACATTTAGATAATAAAATATTGATTTGCTTCTACGACTTACTGTATGTATCTTCACCCCATTAAATACCTATTATTCACCACTATCAGTTTACTACTTGGAGTGTAGTGAGAAAATTGATTGGGGTGGGCGGTGTAAAAATATTATATGTGAGTCAAGGAAAAGATAAGTTCAAGTCGCCACTGTAGTATATATTATACTATTGGCGAGATTGTATTTTATGTACTAAGTGTAATTTTTTATTATCAATCGATTCGACCATATTAATTACGAACATCCGCTCGGGTACCTCCTATACACATATTATTACGCATTTCGATTTTAATATGATAATATTAAAACTATTAAAACAACAATATATCGCGTTTATCGATATCGATAAACTTAATTACACCTAACTCTATATTTCAATAATGTTACTGGTCAATAATTCGCGAATAGTAGCGAGTAGTACAGTAAAATCTATTAGTAGTTTGATTAAGATATATTTTTTTGCTCTTAGAAAACAATGTTTCGATTAGTAAAACCCCTCCGAATTATTCAATTCGTACCTTAAAAAAATTTAAGGATTTTTTATCCGTCGATAATTTCTTTATTTGAATTTTTTTTTAGAAATTCTTAATATTTTTTCTAAAAAATTGAAATATCTGACAACAATAATGATAGTATTTATCATCAGGTATTTTTTATGACTTCTGTAAAAAGTGATTACCCTCCCTCACAGTGAAAAAGTTATAATCCCCCTAAAGGGTGGCTGACACAGGTTAGGGTTTATGGTATTTTTGGAATGAAAATAGATTTATTTTTATTGGTTTTGTAGATATCTCGGTGACACAAATTAAAAAAATAACCAGTTTTTATTAGCGAAACACGGAGTGGGGGGACGATGAGAAATGTTAAATTGAATTTCTTCAATAAGTTTTGGTTTTTGAAACGATTTTAAAAATGTTGCTTTTATATGGTCAAATATAGGAATCAAATTGGCACGGGCAAAGCCAGACAGGACATTTTTCAAAACGTATTCTTTATATTGGTAATAAAAATAATTTGTTTAGGGGAAGCTAAACATGTTAAGTTCTCCCTCCCCCTCTAAAAAAAAAAAATCCTTGGTGCGCCCCGGATTCGCGTAGGTTACTTTGGCTTGAAGGGAGAAACACGACTAGTTTACCGAGGTTCGTTCAGATTTTTTTCATCACTGTTTTCAGTTTGTATATAAATTTAATTATACTACGAAATAGGGCAATTTAATTTACCTTGTTTTATACACCTTCGATCATCCCAACTTCATTCCTACAACATTGACCTATCCGTGGTGCGAAGTATGTCCCGTTTTTATTTCGTTTTGTTGTATATTAGTAAGACCATAGATTTAATCTAACAATATTGTTCTTACCATAAGAAAATTGTGTCATAGATAATAATTCAATTTTTCAATCGTTTAAAATTGTATTCACACCATTTGGAAAATAGTACGCTGGTACGCGAAATGCAGTCATTTTTACGTTTTTATTTTTTTTTAAAATAAAATGTTCACATTAAACGATTATAAAAATGATTAAAATACACTTAACTTATTTTTTGTCATTGAAAAGGACTTATGATGTACCTCGGGTCATATTTTTGTGCGTTTCCGTTCGGCCAAAATGGTTTTATTCAATTAATTCGGAATAAAAACTACAAACGTCTACGGATTGTTTAAAAATGACCAGAATGTTTTGAAATTTTGTTCACGCCTAGGAAGGTATAAATATCCGGTGTAAATTGCAGGTGCCTGCGATTGTTTTCAACTGAGTTACAGCAAAAAAGGAATGGAAAAAAAAAAAAATCGAAAATAATGATACCATTTTAGACTCTAAATTATATACTTACGAGTAAATTTCCGAATCGTTAATATTCGGAATAAAATTGTAATGTTTTAATGCGAAACAATATCCGTATTGTCTGGAATCTTGTACCGAACGTGTGAAACGTTAAAAACCAACACAAATACTGTAATAATAATAATAAAATAATAATAATACGGGCGTACGGTATTTTCGATAGGTTTAGGCGGATTTGTATATTTGGTGGCGTTTTTCGTGGCGAGCCACGTGCCAAGATTTAGCCACGATATTATAATTATCGCGAACCTAACCTGTAACGTATAGAGTAACCCACTGCCGCGCCACCGGTAGTGTCGTCTGCGATCGTGCCGCGGTATTACCGTTGGGGTAGTCTACGAATTTTCGCGCCGTTCGGACGACAGTTCGCCGGCGTCGCTCGCACGTTTTCGCCGTTTATTCCGACGGACCCGTGTAAGTACTAATAATTTCCTATTTTTAATTTTTCTAATTCGACAGATACGCGCGCGGCCACTGTTTTTTTTTTAAAAAACGTATTATAGAAATATTCCCGTTTGCCAAATTTTATAATTTACGATTTACGCGCTCGCATTATAAATCATTTTTTACGCGGTTTTATAATACGATTCGTTTTTCAAGAGCGAGGTATTTATTCCTTTTTTTTTGTTTTTTTACTTTTTGTAATATTTTTGTATAAAGTTATTTGAATAGCTACAATACTATATATATATATATATATATAATAGTAATACAAAATGTTCACACTTAAAATACGAATAACAAATAATATAAATAAATGTAAACAGTTTGTATATATATATATATACATATTTTTTATTTCCGGTAAAGTAAAGAAATCTCTATAAAATTCCTCTAGAAACTATTGCGAGTAATATTATTTTATTCTAACATTCATACATATTTTGTTCTATTCCTGAAGGTTTTTTAAAAATTCGAGATTTCGTTTTTCTAAGCGATTTCTATGGTGTATAGATATACTATAATTTATCTATTCGTACTAAATTTATTCTAAATTGTATTTTATTTAAATATAGCCATTTAATTATTTTGGTATTATGTAGTAATTATAATACCGTAGCGTAATATAGAAAGAGTTAAAAAAGTTAAACGAGTATAGAAGTTATAAAAAAAAAAAAAAAATTAAATTTTAAATGTGATTTAAACATTGTATGTCGAATTTACATTTTTTGGTTTTACTATGATGTGTTTGTGTGTTTTTCTCGTCCGTGGACAATTTTTCCACCAGGTATCGTGCTCCGATTTTTGAGTGTAGCACATTTTTTAAAAATATTTTGGATCCAGTCAGTGCAATAAAGAGGTTATTTTTTTTTTTTTAATTTTCATTGCAGTTTTAATAATAATTTGGAAAAAAACGTAGGAAAAAGGGCACAATTTTTCATTATTTTCGATTATTTCTTTTTGTTGAAAACAATTGCAGTGACCGGATATTTTATTCGATATTAATATTAGATCTTCCTAGGCGTGGACAAAATTACAAAACATTCTGGCCTCTTTAAATTATTTATAAGCATTTAAAGTTTTTTTTCTCGAATTAATCAAATAAAACTGTTTTGGTTCAACAGAAACGTACAAAAGTTTGACACAAGATTCATCATAGGTTATTCTTAAAGACGAAAAAATAGTCAAGCTTATTTTAATGGTTTTTATAAGCGTTTAATGTGAACATTTTAATGGAATTCGTAAAAATACAGTATTTCAAAACATGGATACCGAACTTCACTTAGAATCGTTTTTCGTTCATATAGAAATTAAATTCCCCTCTTTATTCCTACACCAGCGGCTCACTTATGCTACGGTGCGAATGTATGTCCGTAATTTTTTTTTTTAATTTCAGCTGTCGTCCACGTTTTGTTACATTATTAATTAAATTAAATGTGAATGCTTTTGACTTTTATTGTATTGTGTACGCTTTATGGATGATATTAATTCGTTATAAATTTATCATTCATCTTACTGCAAGATAATACGCATCACAGATAATTTACAATTTAAAACGTTCAGTTAACCGTATTGTACATGGGATTGAGTAGTTAATGTAATATTTTTATTTTTATCATACTATTTTATCTACAACTATATGTACGAAAAAAAACCAACATACTTTGAACCTAGAGTGGGCCAATGTTGTAGGTAGGAAATCGGGATGGTAGGATATAACGTGTAATTTATTTCTATCTATACGCAATGATAAATCGGTTTAATCGGAAAACGGTTTTGATCGAAGTTCGGGGTTGTACGTGTTTTGAATATTTTGATTAAGTTTAATTGAAAATTGTACTAATTTTTAATAGCGATTGATCATACCCACTGTTAATAAATTTCAGCATATAACGCTGATAAAAATAAATTACATTTCTTACCATAAAAAACAAAATTCCAAATGACTATTTATTGCGGTGCACAATCAATGAATGATCTCTTGAAATAATTTTTGAACTTGAAAAACCTCATGTTCGGTACTAAGATACTATTGTATAAAGAAAACGAGCGTTCTGCGTCTGCTGATGTTATCGGGGCAAACTTGAAATTGGCCATGTCTACGATTGTTGTCATCTGTCGTGTACGAGTTGATATCAGTAAATTATTTTTAAGTCAATTATCAACTACAATAATACAATAATATTTGACTTGAATAATGTTCAGCAAAATTAGCTAACAATTAGTAAAATACTCGACAAGAAATATTGTATTTATATGCCCAAACCTGTAAAATATTCAAAAATACGCAAAATAAAATTTCGTATTAGAACTATAAATAACGCAAAACAAATTTTGGTTGAATCCATTTTCTTATACGGTGTAGTAAAAGAAAGAAAAAAACAAAAGCATTAAATTCACAGCCCTGGCTATTAATATACCTCTAAAAACGCCATAGTAAAACCAATGTATTTCTCGTTACGTTTAGAAATTATAAAAACTTAGTTATTATGCAATTGTATTTAAAAAAATGAATAGATACAGAAGCGTTATTATGTACTGGCGAAGTGATGTATTTAGTTCACGTTTTAATACGAGTCTTGAGTAAGTAATTGTTGAGATAAGCTTAATATAGTGACTTGAATAAAATATTTTAAGGGTTTCAGTTGTCTATAGATGTAATAATTATATGGTTTCGTCGTTTCCTAAAGTTGTATTCTCTTCACATCATCTATTATATCACATATACCTTTTAGAATTGATAATAATTATATTTGTTTGATTATAAAAAGTATAACCTTTTAATACTTAAACTAAGATAAAATATATATGTCTGTGCCGACCGCATCAAGTAAATACTTCAGAAGAAAAAAATACAGTTTTCAATATAAGACTTTATAATTTTATCATCATTTTATTTTTTCGAGCCGATTATAAATTATTATTGAATTTCAAAATGAGATTATTATTAATTAATTTACTTAATTTCGTGTATTTCTTAATAAATATTAAGTACACGTTAGGATATGAAACTTTAATACTGTATTCTGTATTCTATACTTAGCTACGTGTTTTAGTTCATAGATTTCCTTTTTTTTATTTTATCGCATCAGTTGATATCGTGTAATAGATTCGTAATGATTTTTGCATTCATTTTTAATGTTTATGGATATTGTTTTAGATGGAAAATTAACGATGTTCATTTTTTTTTTTGGAAATAGTTTCGTTATGTCAATTATATATTTCTTTATAACATATATGATTCTCGGAAGTCGTAGTTATCATGACTAGAAGTTAATATTTGTAGTTGAGTGAATGAACATTTCGTTATGTTATTCGTTAGTTAATTAAAACCGAAAACTATAGATTATTTTTTATCTTAAACCTGACACCTAACGTTAGTTTGAAATTACGATCGGTTTTTTCTTTTTCTATTAGTATTTCAGTCTTCCGATTGGCGTTGCCGCCTCCCTATTACTTATCTCCGTTCTTTTTCATCTTCTATTTTCCTTTTTTTTCCTTTTTTTTTTTTATGTTTACGTTTTAAAATATGTAAAAGGCCTAACTAGGCCCTTGTAGGTTTGCAAAATAAAGATATTGTTCAATTTCTTTTTTTCCCGGGTACGATCCAAGAGAGATAGTCGATGCATGGTGTGTATGACTTGTTATAATAATATTTGTTACTCTTATCTCTCATTTATATTATCTTTCTGTACAATAGTTTATGCGTTTTGAATACGATTTGCGCGACTACAATTCGTAATATTTGACTTTCGGGTGTTTGGACTATAATAATTTACATATATATATATATATAATATATGAATTTATTTTTTAATCGTTCCGTCGGGAAACCGTATAGTGTAGATTTTGACATTTATTGTTTAATATAACAGGATCGCTATACTTATATACATCTACGGCAACCTAATCTCCGCGCAGTGTTCGGCGTTTGTATAAATTATAATCGTGTTTATTGTTGTTTCGTATAAGCTAAACTACGAGGTTATTATACAAAATACAAAATAATTGAGATTCGTTCAAACGCTATTTATATATAATTTAATTGTATCTGTTTTATATTGATGTACATTTACCTACACGCGTTGTTTGTACGAAACATTCCAATATTTTATCCATTTCGTTTTATTTAGGTATTTATTATCACGTGTTTTTTTTTCTTCTTAAAACTAAACGTTCAACGATCGTGACAATGATTTATATCTTGATTTCAGCGAAGAAGCTATTAGTTTTACTAAGATGTGTTTTTTTATTCTTTAGGAAAACGCTTATAACAATATATTGTTTCTAACTAACAGGGTATAACAATATATTGTTCAACTTTTACCTCGAAAGACGCGAATTGTTTCGCCCGGCGGTAAGTTGTCATAAAATACATTTTTAATCGTAATGTTCAATTGATATATAATCAAAAAAAAAAAAAAAAAAAACAGTTTTATTGTATTTTTCAAATTTTTTTTTTAAATAATAATAATTACTAACTAGTATTTGAAAAATAAAAATATTAACATTATTTACTTTTTTCTAAAAGTAGTGGTACACAAAAACGTCTCTCTCACTGATGAGTTTAATGTTTATCTCGACAACTATACGGTATATTATGTCTGTCTGAATTTATGTAATTGTATAAAATTACAAATAAATCGATTAGCGAATAAGTCAAGCTGATTACACGGTGAAATTTTCTCTTAGACGTAATCCAATTTCATGAATATTCCAATTATTATAAAAATACACACTGTATCGTGTTTCAAATTTGCAATTTAAAATCAAGTCGATATACAATTAATACGTTTAGTAGTTTTATATTAATACTGTAATAGTAATTGTTATAAAATTCGGCGGGATCGGTGTAGAAATTTGCAATATAAAATAATAATATATAGGTATAATGATATCTTTAAGGAAATTATATTTCGATAAAACGGAAATTTAACAACTGCTGGGAAATAGGCTCCTAAAAGACACAAGACACACGTGTAGAATATAATAGGTTACCTCTGCACTACCCGCAGTTACTTTTTTTTAAAGACAATTTTTATGACTTCCGGTCATGACTTGAGTGAAATCGTGTAAAGGGAAATTAATTTAAATTCAAGGTTAAGGGAATTGACATAAACACAAATAAATTGCTTTGCTACGATGAATTGTGTCTTGATTAAAAACTACACGGTTTTTGTGCTATCCGTTTAAGCTACTCCGTATATCCCTTGTCTTCCAGCAGCTTAGGTTGTCTCTTTGGTATGAAAAAAAATCTAAACGAAATATTAGAAGTCAGCTTACAATTAAGAGGCATAATTATTGTTGTCGTTAAGAGTAAAAAGGTGAAAATGTAACTTTCTATCCAATTTTGATTTGCTAAGTCTAGTGTCGATCAGCTTAATTAAATTCCAATCAAATTTTGACTATAATTATACGATTACAAGTGTATTATTGGATTGGATTTTTCAAAACAAATAAACCATAAATATGTTTCATGAATAATAACTCTCCCCGAATTGATATTTTAATTTTGTTTCCAAATATATTTCACACTAGTTATTATTATAGTTGAATTTTAATTTAAAACTTTTGTTTTTTTTTCTCAATTGTTAAAGAAAAACTTAAAATATTAGAGATTGACCTATGTACATTACCTCAGGTACGTATTTGAGGCGACGGACTGATGAGAGAAATTGCTCCTTTCCTCCTCTAAAGTCAGTGCCTAGTACAAAATCAGTAATACGCATAACCTTATAACACTCCAGAATATGTTTTCTTTCGTATTTTTCATTATTTATATAATACAAGCTGTCCCAACCGGCGTTGCCCGTGTTAATAGACAAATTATCATTAATTGCTATTTTTTTTATCTTTTACACTAGATGTATTTTGTTGAGTTGGTATTATCCTCTAAAAAAAAATTTCGTTATTTACATGTTATTAGTTACTTACAGGTGTATCATTTTTTGTTGAAAGTATTTTGAATCTAGTTGGTGCATTGAGGGAGTAAATTTGTTTACCTTTTCATTGTAGTTTTTTTAATAATTGGGAAAATATACGGCAATAGTAGATTCATCATTTTCGATTTCCTGTTATAGGATATGTTTTACACCGGTAACTCCAAAAAAATGTGTCATTACAATGTTATTTGATTAACAATTTATATGATTTAGAATGTTGAAACGTTGATAGTAAAGTATTAAATAAAATGGTCGTTATTACCGTTGGACGATTTTAATATTTTTAATACATTTTAGCTATTAAAGCATGCAGAAAATAACGATTCATGTGTCAGTTCAAATGAATGTTAAAATTCGTTAATAACACGGGCAAACGCAATTTATTTATAGTTCCAAGTTATTATAATTTTAAATTTAAATATGTTAAAACATGTGTTCAACTGAACTACGCTCAGAATCGTGTTTCGTCCGCAATGATTTATCGTTGCGTTCAGATATAAATTAGATTCTACCTAACTACCTATACAACTTTTCACTTTTTACAGTGGCCCACACGTGGTGCGAAGAATTTCGGCTTTTTTTTAGTTATTTTGTTTGTAAATTCCGCAACACGATTATTGTAAACATTAAAATTTTCACTAAGTTGTTTATGTACGGATGAGTTATATTACAACGTTTTTAATTTTAAACAATTTGCGTTGTTTAAATTACAATTTCACGTATTCGGAATAATATTACAATATCTAGTCGAACAGTGACCAACTCTGTTAGCAGTAATAATAATATTCATTGGCCACGATCGGTTTTACAACCGAACATTTACAAATCTCGTAATCGAATTCCTTTAAATGTATAATAGTAAACTGTTGTGAATTTGTTGTGAAACCGTTACCGATTTTTAAACTCAACTTAGAAATAGACGCAAACTCGATATGTAACGGTGATGCATATTATAATATAGTGTATAAAAAAAGTTTATTTTTATTTTAAAAATCTTTTATTTATAATGGAAAGCGTTAATTTTTTGTTTATTTTTTTCTTCGTCGTACAGTCTGCTTAAAATAGAAAATAAACAAATAAAAAAAAGGGAACATACTTCGTCATGTGAGTAGGCCACAGTTGTAAGTATTCACACTTTGGAAGGCAAAGAATGTAGGATAATTTATTTTATATACTAAAAAACGACGATAAATCATTGCAATCAAATAAAATTAGTAAGGTTAAAGTTTTAGTCTTGGATTTTACGTTGTAGCCAAGGTAACCAGGAATCTAAAAAAAAAAAAAAAAACAGTTCATGTATCGTCATTTGTAGTCTTTTTTTATTTTTTTAGAAAATCTATTGAGAATCTAGAAAAACGTTTAAAATAAAGTATCATCGGTCGAAAAATCGCATATTTTTAGGTGCTGTGAGCAAAAGTCAAAGCATTTTTTCGAATTTAAAAAGTTTTTCCAAATTTCAATGAAATTAATAGATTCTTCGCTAGACAGGATTTTAAAAATTGTATTTTTCCTAAAAACACCTCATTCCCAACAAAATTAAACTTTAATCATACCTATATAACTATATATGATGTACTTATGTGATATTTTATAATAATATTTATTATTTCCCTGTTACGTTCTTGAATTTAATAGAATCAGTATTTTTCTGCGGGTCATGTCATAAAATCCAAATAGATAATCAGGATTATTGAATTCCGTTGTCTAGAGTCTCTGTCGCACTCAAGTCAAATTTAATTAACCGTTATATCATAAACATAATGTAATTAAATGTTTAAGCTCTATCACACAGGTATTATAATGTATTAAATTTACTATAATGCTTATTTTTTCGTTTTTATTTTTTTATATCTGTAGACGAATTTCAAACCAAAAATCTTGCTCCAATCGAAAACTTAATAAAAATAATTTTCTTGTAGAATTATTTTGTATCTAGTTAAATGGTCGTTTGTTGATATTCCATGTACTTTTCTTAATAATGGTTGAAAACTGGGGAAAAACTGGAATGTTTACGCAGTAATGGTATTATTTTTTTGTTATTCAGTGAAAAATAATCTTACGAGACCTGACATTTGTCCTGAATAATTATATTAACATTTTCTAGACGTGGTATAGTTTTTAAAATATTCTAATATTTGTTTAGTTATTAAATGTTTGATTTTTTTGTGGGTTTAATATGGATAAAATCGTTTTAGCCCGTTAAAAGTTTACACATATTTGACACAAGGTTCAGCATAAGTTGTACTTAGTTTTATAAAAATAAAAATTTGAGCGTAATGTCGTTAATTTCTTTTTTTATACTTGTAAAATTAAAACTTATGGTACGATTCGTTTAAAATATGAATAATGTAATTTATTGTTTAGTTTAATACAATTACAATGTTCAATTTAAAATTATCAAAAAATGTATTAACCGAATTTGGTAGCGAGAATTGTATTGGTTTTACAACGACGAGCGCTTGTTGAAAATGGTCACAGTGAATATTGATTTCTTAATTCCGTTTTTACACCACGTGTAACACGTTTTATAAAAAAAAAAAATAATCAAAAATGTATATAAACTTGAATAGAGCAGAATTAATATTTTATATAGATTAATTACATCCTTGCAGTAAGTCGGTATAAAAAGTAGTAATAAAATAATATATATATATATTAGGTCGGTATACCTTTTAACAATTTTATTTTTTAAATCTATCTAAAGTGTATAAATTTCGACCAGTTTCGAATGACGAACGTTTAAACCAAATGTTGGTATCTTTAATCGTTGATAAATGATTAAATTGTTACTTAAATAAGTATACAAGTTCTGTTTTTTCACGCAACATTTTTGAACAAAATTGACGACGAAACATACTTCTTTTAAATTTATTTTCGTGAAAATAATTCTCAAGTCTGAATTATCATTTAAATATATAAAACATAATTTGGTATTTTAATGTATATTGATTTTAGTTATTATATATTATTTTTCGAAAGTGTTTCTTTGGTAAATATTCTCTTTTTCTCCAAACAAATGAGGTACCGTTTTAATGATTACGATCTCCGTTACCGACGACTTGTTTAAAAAATTGCACATTGCGCAATTGTGTATTACATTACACACTGTTTTCTGGCTGGATTTGCGTTACAACAAGAAGAGGAATAAAACCGAGATCCGTGGAAATGTAACTCCGTTACTATTTGTATGTTTGTCGTTTGGTTTTTTTTTTTTTAAAAAAAATAATTTGTTTACTGTATAGTCGTTGTTTATTTTATAATGCAGAGTATTCGCACGGGCCCACTACCATAGTAGTACAATAATTTGACTTGATCTCGTGGTTTTTTTGATTTTTATCTAAAAACTATCACAGCCCATTTATAAATAATAATAATAAAACAAATATTTAATTTTGGTCGCTTTTTTTAAATTTTGTTTAAATACATTTTAAATTCGGGGTAGTGACGCATGCATTTTTTTTTCCTTGTAAAATATTTGTTTTCTGCAATCGGTGAAAATGTTTTATCTGATGCATTTGTAAATTGGTAATTTAGCACGTGCGTTAGCTACACCTCGAGTATTCGAAAAAACAAGTGTAAATAACAATGCACTCGGTTTCGAATGGTTTTTCGAACGTTTCGAGGATTTAATATTTAAGTACATGCCAAACTACACGTGACATTTTATTATTCTACTTTCGTGTGAATTCTTGTCGTTCGTTTGTGCACGTCCGTGAAGTTGGCCTACACACTTTATGTGATTTCGTTAAAACCGGTATCAAAACCATCGTATTTTTATGGAATGGTGAACAATGAAATTTCGATTATTCCCGTGGGTTGATGTAATAATTCCTAAGTTTCTTCAAGAGTATAATATTAAATTATTTATTATTGAAATATTATTCGATGGTATGCAACTATTTCTAAAAGTACTTCGATGGCGGTTAGACCACCTCAAATGAGAGTCAAACAACATTTTTCCCTAATTGCATAGGTTAGCGCGAGCGATAATATACCATTTTAATGTTGCAACAAGATCCAAAATACTTTTATGAATGGTACTACACTTGGAAATCGGAGCCAGATTTCTAGTACAAGAGTTGTGTCCACAAACAGTAAAAAAAAAAGCACACATCATAGTAAAACCAATATGTTCTAAACTTCGTTCAGAATCTAAAAAACATTCTCGATTGAACATTTAACTTTAAATTTATATGTTTAAGATCATGTATAATCTCTATTGAGTATCTGTGGGATTATATTCTATACATAACCGTTTAAAATTAAATATTTGTTCATACAAGTTGTTATAATTGTATTAGTTTACTAAATACTACTGTGAATGTGCCACGATAAATATAATCGAAAAAAAAAACCTGGGTCATACTATCTATTATGAACTTGTACAATAGTAGTCACTGAAATCAGTAAAAAATCACATTCAAACACGATGGAGATTTGAATCATCTACCGCCGACAAAAAGCGATAACAACAGTTATTTTATTTCCCCCCCCCTCATCAATTTCCGTCTCTTATTTTTATGCGATTCGAGAGTTGAAAGTACGGATAATCGGTGGCCATGAACTCTAAACGACCAATCCTAAACGTACGGCAATATTTTATAGTTGTAGGGTTGTGCATGACTTTTGAATTCGTATATATTTATACGTGAATTCAAATAAGAACTCTCTGTTTCAACTCTCCCCCTTAACCCCGGCGATGAGCGAAGACGACGATTTTATACGAACTTTAATACGAGCTCGGAAACTCTGTCTGAATAAATTAACGTTGGCTACAGGAGGGAGGATAAAAAACATAATATTTTATCGTTCAACGTTTTTCCAATGTCGCGAAATCTGCGTTTTGTTAGTTTTATTATCATAATGTTATATTATACGCGCGTGTTGGCATCTTAATAATATTATTCCATATGGTATAATTTCAACTAATATGAGTATTTCTACCGTTAGGTCAGCGGTTATTATTTCTAGTGTTTGAAAACCTCACGAAATTAAAATATTTTTAAATATTTCAGTATTATCATTTAAATAAATTACACGGGAAATAATACCTAATGTCGTATAAAAATAAAAATAAAATGTTTCACTAATTTGAACATATTTATCGCATTTAAAGAGTGTAGCATATTGGGGCACGCGCTGAAATTATCTTTTTGTTATATTTAAATACTCGATTTTGTACTGTGTGTGCGTGGCGCTCTTTCTTCTGTTCGAAAATGGAACACAAACTTTTTGATAATGATTTATTCGTTGGTGAAATTTAAGGTTGTAATTATTACTATTGTGAATATTATGAATATATTTTATAAATCATATTAAAAAGGTAATATGGTAAAATTAATAAAAACAAAAATATTGATATTTCACAATTTTGCGCAAGTCTTTTAGTGGGCTCTGAAATGTTTCAAACACTTACATTCAATTTGATTATTATAATAATATCGATAGTTTTCGAATATTATATAAAATTAATAATATTTTTATTGCCGGTAGGGTTCCGATGATATTGTGTAGTCTGCATTTTTTCTTGTCATATTATAGAGTCGTATATTTTTATATTAGATGTTTTTTAAGCAAATCATCTGAACTGATGATTACGTGTTTAGAGAACCGATAACCGAAAAACGTTAATTATTTTAATTATTTTTATTAAATTTATATTTGATTTTTAGAATGCAATTCTTTAGAATTATCTATTCTGAATGTCTTATTCAACAATTTATTTACGAAAAATCGATTGTACCGCAAAAATATTGTGTAAATTATTTATCGTTTTTAAAATACATAAAAATATATTCATGTGAAACTGAACAGAGTTTTTGTTTGGATATCCCATTGGCCACTAGGTTTTTTTTTTTTTTGGTTCAATTATGTTGTTGTATAATTATCTTTTGTATAAACTCCCCGCGAAGGATTTGACTCCTCTAGATCCGAAATCCGGAGTATGGATAAGTCGTATTCCGAACAAACTTAATTTGAAATATTAGTTTGTGGTAGTCTTTATAATAGATTAATATAATACGTATGCAACTAACACCAACAAAAAAAACCAGGCATCCCTGCTATTTTTATATCTATCCCTATCTATTTTCCTATCATCTAGAGATTAGTCGGTTCTTGGTTATTCTTCATAGAATCTTCACCGCCATCACTACATTTCTCCAAAATACCCAGTCTTGAACTATTCCAGTCTTCCATTCATTTTTTTTAAAAAACCTTTTTCGATTTTCACGAGATATTTTCAATGGTTATTCGTAATTACGCGTGTTTGGGCTTATACATTTCGAAGAAAGTCGGCTACATAAATATAGTATAAATCTTTTACACAATGTAAATTATAGCCATTATTCATAATTAATAAATTATTTATGTAGAAAAAAAAAAAAAAAATATATTTGTCGAATAAAGAAAATTTATAGACCGATAAAATCAATAATATTGACTTTGTGGTTTTGAATTTACGTCGGTAATTTCGGTGAAAACGAAAACTATCGTATAGTTTTATTTTTAACGACATACCTTTCCTGAAGTTGGTTTATTGTTTTTTTTTTCCTAGTTAAAAATTGTTTATACGGTTAAAAAGTATTATTTGATTTACAATATTTATAAATGAAACGGAACTGTAATGTTATATTTTTTGGACTTAAATACAATAAAATAATATTATGTAATTATTGTTTTCCTTGCCACGAATGTATTAAAATTGCCTCCACTATGCGCCGTTCGCATAACGTATTTGTATTACTCGTACACATGAATTCATTTCGTACATATTTATCATAAAGGTACGATAAAAAAAAAAAAAAAAACTATAAATTTACTATCTATGAGTCTTATGATACTATAACAACACATAATTTGGGTTAGGGATTGCGGTGTTGAGGTTTTTAGTTTAATTCGATTTACGTTTTCGGCGACTGAACACAATAGGTTTATTAAGTTTAAATATCGGCTTTGCTATCGGAAACTACTTGTAAAAATATCCGGACATACTTCACACCATAAGTAGGCCACTGTTTTAGTTGGGGACATTAGGTTGGTATGAGATATAGGGTATTTCAGTTTATATACCGAATGTGACAATATATCATTGTAATCGATAAACACGATTTTGAGCGGAGCTCGGTAAACAAGTAAGGTGATTATTGTCAAATCCGTGTTTTTAACCTTTTAGTCAAGGTAACCAAGAAATCGATAAAAATTAAACTGACACAATATCATTTGTTGTCAGGTTTTCAAAATTTCTTACAAAAGTCGTAGGGAATTTTGAAGAAAATGTTCAATTTAAGTACCGTCGAGCAGAAAACCAGTATATTTTGTGGTATAACATAAATTAACCATAGCATTTTTACAAAACAAAAATGTGTATTTTGAGAAAAAATAAAATATTAAAAAATTGAAATATATGTGACATAAAACTTTATGACAGAAAGTTTTGTACTATGTTTATAATTTATGAGTATTTATTTTTTTATTCTATTGTTTTCTTTCATTTACGGTCAATATTTAATCAAGTTTTATATTTAGTTTCTCGTATTAAGTAATTCACGACCTTTTACCTACATAAAATGTTTTTCTCCTTATATATAATTTCGAAAATTAGGTTTTTATTGTATTACTGGTACGTACGGTACAAATAATTTCCTTTGGAATACAATAGTTATTTAAAAATAATTTATTAATATATTTTAGACTTTGAAGTTTTTTTTTTTTTTTTTTTTTTTTTTTTGTAACGATAAAACGTGAAATTTTTGCTACTTAATCATTTACTTATTGGACAGTAAAATTGTTGGAAAATTGAACACTGGTGGTACTGTAGATAAAAAGAAATAACATTATAAATTATATAATAACTACTCGTTTGTTCTAAAATCAATTTTTATTATTTTATTGTGCTTAAATCAAAATGTAATTCACTTGGTATGGCAATGCCAAAACGTGCCGATCTTTTTTTGGGCTAAACACATTACTTATATATATATATAATATTTATTTAACCTCCATTTTTAACTGTAATATTATTACATGTGAATTCGTTTATAGTGTCGTTATAAGAATTGTATTATTTAATCTTAGTAATCCATCTCTTAAAATCTTAAATATTCGTATGAAATGGATAAAAAATAAATATAATATAGATATATAATACATATTCGTTTGGAAAATATACATTTGAATACCGAAAGTACTTACATATTTCAAACGAATTCGACAGATTACAGAAATATCCAAAATCAGTAAAAATATAATTGTATAATAAATAAGCGTGAAAAAAAATATAGGCACCTATTTCAACAAATTGCTTTTTTTTTTTTTTAAATCTAAAAAAAATTGATACTTAATTTAAATAATGTTTTTTTTTTTTTTTTGCACAATAATAATATTTTATGAATGTACCCTAAATAGTTGCCATTTACTCGGTTATGGCAAACATACGTATGAAAGCTAATTTATAATTAGGTTTCTTGTTCTTGAAAACCATTTCTAATAATAAATTTATGCCGAACTTAATGAAAATACATTTTTAATATGTTCTTAGGTTAGGATTAAATTATTAAATTATTGATTAATAGATATTAACTAATCAGCAACTATTTTTTATACCATATCTATGTATGAGGTTATATAGAGTTTGAATTGTTTATATTTATAATCGTTAAGCATTAGTTTTTACGCGTTAAATATAAATTATTATTTATTCACACTTTATTTTGTGCAATGCAATTCAGCGAAGTCCGGTTATACTAGCTTAGTTTAGGGTATTGTTTCATTATTTTATTACGATACAGTTATTAACGATGACCTATATACAAAATATAAAAAAAAAAAAAATAGTTGTTTATTACGAACACATAATTGATATCGTATTGCGCGGATCTTTAGTTTTGGTAATTTAAATATCAGACATTACAAGGTATTAATTAATAATTTTACCGGAGTGCCGTCGGAAAACTTAAGTTTCAGTACACACAGTGTTAGATAACTTTTTATTCAATTTTAACATTTTACATTTTACAATGCAGGCTGTGTTTTATTTCAGGCTGTATTTCGGCTTTTGAAATTTTCGTGTTCCATTGTATACAACATTTTCTATTGTACATCTTTTTATTATTATATTTTAAAGTTTAACATAAGTCAAGCAAACAAATATTAAATTATTATAAATAATCGTGTTTATTTTTGTTGTTGTTGATGTTGTAAAATTATTATTATTGGCGTTTAGAGTATTTCAGTTTGTACACTTGTTACCGTACAGTATAATATTTTATTTAAATCATTTTACAAACTTTTATTCCAAATATATATATATATATATTTTTTTTTTAAATAATATGTTAGGTTAAGTATAAATGTCGTTATATTATTTTTTCAAATTTCAAATTACATTTTTTGTAATATTTCGTTTTTGTTACTTTTTTGCATTTACCTCGTCCTACACGTAACGTAAAAAAAAAAAAAAAATTTAAAATAAAATCTATACTACGTAACAATACCGTATTAAAATATTGTGATAAACCGTTGTTGAATTGTAACCGTGTTTGATGGCGAAAAATCGATGTGTTCCCACTAGACGTACGCGCGTACGTCACGATATAAATGGTTGCGCGACTAGGGAAATAGTTTGACCGTGAAATGTTTTTATCAAAGACCTCTAGTGCTGCAGAGCGATATCTAGCTGTGGGCAATAATTTATTGTTGCCCTGACGATCTATAGCCGCGGATAATGCATTCGAAATCCAGAATTATTCTTTCTGACAACCGTATAATTGTTTCGCCATCGGTGAACATCGTTACTCCGGCGACCCGGGTTCGTCGTTTGACATGAAAGCGTAGTGGCCATCTTATAGACATTTTCCGTTTTTTTTTTTCTTCTCCATTTCCTATAGTTTGCACACGCTTGGCGCACAGTTCAGCACGATCAATGGTATACGTATATAGCACAACTTTTGTTTACCTCTAGTTGAAAATGAACACCAGCCCCCCATCCCAATTGGAAAATTGTTCTTTTTCCATGCACAATCCACAAAACGACCGTGGTATACCTAGTACAACAGTTCCGAATTCGGGAGACAATGATCAATCAGAATGTAAATTTTAGCGGCCATTACAATTTTCCATTACGACGCTCTTAAAGCCAACGAAAAATACGAAAAATGTTGACGTTACAAAAAAAAATAAAAAAAAACTGACTTCTATTCAGAGAATTTCTTGTTTTTGTCATTTCAAAAAAATGCTCTCTAGTTCTGCCTTAAAATCTCCCCTCACCTTAAACATATTAGATTTTATAAACATTAAATACTTATAGTTATTAGGATTATGAGCGTGAAATTACTCACCAATTTGAAATATTGACAAATACATTTTTTTTCTAATTATTTGTTTATTTGTTTTGTATTGCGTTTCATAAAGTCATGGCTGAACTCGCCTTAAACTTGCAATATTATATTTTTCATTCAAATTTGCTTTCAGCCATATATTTTTGCAATAGGTCACTGAATAACAATAGATAATAATAGCTTTGGTAAATATAATACTTACTTATATAGCAACTGCGAAGTACTCACACACACACACACACACACACCATTGTCATATTTATTAAACATTGCAGTTTAAGCTATTCTCCACTCGACAACCTGTGGTCGTTTAGCTTAAGTCGGTGGAATTTGAGGTGGGTGATTGACGTCGACACCGGATTCGCGCAAAGGCTCAGACTTCTCAAAACTATCCTGTGGTCGTTTAGTTTCGGTCTTTCGGGCATCGTAGTTGATCCCTTGGCATTTCGGTTAGAACCGGAATTACAGTACGTTTTAGAATACGGTATGATTGTGAGGGAGGGACGGGGGCGGCGGACAAAGAAACACCATAGAAAATAGCCGAACAACGCGAACACATCTGCGTGCACAAGTTTTGAGTATCGACAATTTTTCTGAAAATCAATATTTAAAAATGAAATATAAAACTGAATATTATCGAATCGACCGAAAGTCAGTCGAACGGTCTGTTAAATCATACGCCGAATACCACGGTCTGTATGCGTAAATTGTAAATCATTATTACTATAGATTTGCGTTTAGAACACAATTCGTCCGAAGGTCGAGTGGTTGGGCCGTTGCGTGTTCAACTGTGGCGGGTCAAACAAATACTCGGGCAATATTTGCGCTACGTAAACAAGGACCGACGAATATATCGGTCGGATATTAGTTGACAAATTATTAGGGCAGTGCATTTATATAACAGCAGCTCACGCTAGAGGCGTCACTC
This sequence comes from Tuberolachnus salignus, assembly GCA_956483605.1. NCBI lineage: Eukaryota > Metazoa > Arthropoda > Insecta > Hemiptera > Aphididae > Tuberolachnus > Tuberolachnus salignus. The sequence goes on from OY101438.1 coordinate 21,070,377, forward strand.
GTGTTTTAATATCTACTATTTTAATATCATTATGTACGAGCAGTAATACTTAAACGCCCAATTCGTATTTTCGAATTCTGGGTCGTCGATTAATAAATAATTACACGATTATTTTCTGAATTTTGTTTTTTTTGTTTTTTTGTGAAACGGGAACTCCTCTATTGAATCCCCGTACGTTTGTTTCAAGTAATCGTGTAATATCTACCCGTACGCTTAATACGAGATTGACCGACCGAACGGGACGGCGATTTCGAATTGGGGGAAATAAAAAAAAAAAAACAAAAATTGCGTAATTGACGATTCGTTCATTTTAGTTTCACGTGCCGCAAATGTGAGTTCAAAAATACGCGTAGAGCGCCGTCGAGTTACGGAGTTATGTCCCCCATTTAGATGCGTAATCGAATAACGGAAATAGTAAAATAATCGTAGCACGCACATCGTCATAGCTCCGACACCGTTAATGAATATATTTATTTAATAATAAATTCGCAATAATATACGACGGTCGAGCGTTTTCGTATTTCATTAACTGTAATTATTACGTAACGTTGTTCTAATTATTGTTATTATAGTGCTTTTACCGATTCCGCATTAAAATCGAACATAAATTATAACGCTGTTCGGTTTTATTATTATTATTATTATTTTTTAATCAATTGTAATATACGATAACCGTTTTTATATATTTGGTCCATAATCTGTTATTATCACCCAAAGCGCCCGCGCGCAGGGTACATTTTCTAAAATGCCCGGCCGAACCCAATAAATACTTATTATATTTTACTATAACTCACCTTTACCCTTTGCCCGATCCTAACGCATCGGGGACGGGCCCTGCTGCAAATCCTTTAAACTCCACTCCTCTGGCTTCACAAATGACCTCACAGAAATCCCGTCTCATTTCTCTTCTCAAAACTCTCTTTCGTTCCTCTGTTATATTTGTCACGTTCTCGGTGAATATGTGGTTCGGTTCTCGCCGTGTGCACGATCGACTCGTCCCGTATGATTAAAACAAATAAATAATTACGATTTCTCACACACACACACACAGTCGTAATGGCCGAACATAAAAATTTATATTAAATATTTTCAACCGTATACGGTTCGTACTAAATACAAACCGAATAAATAAGCAATAAACTCGATGGTTTTTTTTCCCCCACACACAAATCCTGATTGAATATTCGAAAGCACTGTTCTTCGACGAATTCAAGTTTCGTTTTGGTTGTTTTGGACAATTGTATACCCCGTGTGGGAAATCCTTGTTCACATAAATACGGAAATATAATATAACGTCTGAATAATGTATGCGTAGAATAATTTTGCCATGCATTTTCCAAACACGAATAATCCGAAATTCTTATTTATATCAAGAAAACGCTACGTCTTCACCGTCTTCTGTCTGTCTAACGGGCAATATAATAAAAATGTGTTTTTGTTTTTCCAATTTGTACTCAGGCCCGAATAGACTTAAAACAACAATTATTTCACTAAACTAAAGACAACAACCATTTACTGAGTGTTCAAAACAGGGTATTTTTTTGTTGAGATCTTTTCCACATTTATTTCAGTGAGGCCCAGTAAACTTTGGTAAAAAATAAAATAATTATAAATAATCCGTACATATGTTTCGTAATTAAAAAAAAAAAAAAAAAATGTATTTATTCATTATTATTTTTAATCTTAATAAAAAATTGTAAAATGAAAATATCAAAAAATCGCACGTTGAGAACATGGTGAATGTTGTTGGCGATAAAAATCTTGAACCAAAATAATTAAAATTTATGTATTAATTATTGATCAATATTGTTGTAACTATTTTATTGGAGTTGTCATTTTTTAATTTTTTTAATTACGAAACATATAAGTGTTGGAATCGTGGTTCATAGGGGACAGTAGGTTTAGCTTTTTCTAGGTATACGGTAACTGTTTGTAAATAGTATTGTGATTTTATATCGAGGACATTAAATCCTTCAAATAGTTTTTTGGGTTAGATACGTATCTCCAATATTTTTTTTTTCGCGACCATAATAATTGTATTTTGGCATTTTTGACGCTGTGAGAGAGCTTTATCACAGATAGTGCCCGCCCCATCTAAATACACCGCATGTAATAAAAGAGTGCTAAATGTATTGTTTTTCTATCCGCGAATGTCTAATATTTTACATAATTTCATTATGTCGTTATATCATCTTCCTCGATTTGAAACAGATGTAACCTATTGTTTCATTTTAATGTCGGAACACATTTTGATATCTAAATATTTACAGTCTTTAACAACGATTTACAGTTACGTATTTTTTTACGATTATTTTATGGATTTTTTTATCACGTCAAACCATGTAATGTATGCTCAGACATAGAATGCAGTAAAACGACCGATTTGTCGAAGTTTAGAACTGTTACCGCTCACCGGCCGGCTATCAATCGACTTTTACATCAGCCTCAAATCATCAATAATTCAAAATACTTGGTTCCGAATACTATCAATACAGTAACTACAAACACAGAGATATTTCAATAACTATTTCGTTACACACTTAAATCGAGTTTTTTTTTTTAATGTAAAATTTAAAGTTCGGTATTTCTGGTCTGCCCCAATATAGTTGTTTTTCCATATCAGACCAGACTAGTAGAAAATTTAAACTTTATTTTATATAAATATAGGACACTATTGTGTTGATAAATATTGAAATTACCGGATAAAATTCCAAGTTTTCCAGGCAACCAATTGTATTATGATGTATTATTATACGACGACTAGTCGATTTCGTTATTATTAGAACTTTTATAGCCTAGGTTGGCAGTATTTATATTCTAATTTATTTATGGTTTAATTAAATTGTTACAAGTAGTATTTGGTGAAGCGCCTCACGACTTTGTATATCCCAAATATTAAACGTGCAGCACAAAATTGTTGATACTTTAGGCCCCGTATAAATGTGCACCTAAACAATGTTATTTTTTCGGTTTAACATGTTTGCAGTCTTTGTAGGGGATTTAATAATAAAATCTCGTCTAAAAAAAAAAAAAAACATTAAAAAAAAAAAAAAAATGTTGTTATTAGTTGACGGCAATATTATAATTATTATTTTGTCGTTTACAATTAATAATATACAGTTTATTTACTACCTTTTTGATAGAGAGTATGATAATTTTTATCGTCAGTGCACATAGACGACCGTCGTTTACTAGAAAACTAATATCGAAGTTGAAATACTTTACGGTGAAGAATTGTCGGGATTTACTATATGGGCTAATTATCGGTATGTAGAGACCGAAAATAGGACACGAGTCGTTCTCCCGGGGCATTGCCCGGTTGCTCGGGTTGATGTTATATATTATGTTAACATGACAAAACCGTAATCATACACAATATAAGGACATGTAGTCATACAGATACTTTATTACATCACCGTTATTTAAATATACGAGTACACTGAAGTTTGTTGAAAGATTTTCTAATAACCACAAAATAGAAATATGATTTTAAACTAGAATTAATTTGTAATCATATTGTCGAATCCTCAGACTATTATAATAAATTACGATTTCGGTTATATTTAGTTTTTATTTTATTTTAGTGTTATACAAGCTATTGAGGCCTTTTTCACGTTTCCACCACCACCACTATTCCAGTCAATCGCATTATCCGTCTGTAATGACTCGCCCAATCTCTCTCAAACTACCCTATCACGTCTCTATCCGACCACCGCTGACTAATTCTTTCTTCTCGGCCGCTTTCTCGTTGGGTTTCTGATCGGGACATTTCGTATCGGATTTCCTACCGGCCCGCCCTAACGTTAAATACACATTAGCGGTACGAATAAACTTTCAAAGTTCATCGAATTAACATTAGTTTAGTAGTACTTACTTGTATTTATGTTATTTTTTTTTTGTTGAAATTATAGGTACGTGATTCAAGTTCGTGTAGAGATAGTATTATTAATGCAGGATTTCGAGTAGTAAAAATGCCGCGTACCATCCACCGGCCGCGGATGATTCATCATTATGCACGTTGACCAGGACTGGTACTATGGTAAGTCTAACATTACTCAGATTAAGGTTATCCACTTAGAACAACTGATTATGCAAGTAAAATAAAAACTACAATTATTATTGTATTTTATTTTACGACCAGTATGCGTAGAAATAATATTATTCTCATAAAACGTACAAAACATATTATAATGTTCTAGTATCAATACTATCAACAAATAAAGTTGATACACTTTCAACCATAGGCGGGCAACTTTTGTAGGTTGGAAGTTGGGTACGATACAACCGAAAAACAATTCTGAGCAATGTTCGGCGGAACATGGTTTTGGTAAATTTAAATTGAAAATTGTATTAAATTGTAATCACAAATTAAATTACAATGGGTTTTTAACGAATTTTAACATACGTTTGAATTTAAAATGCCGATAAATATAAATGACAACGTTTTTATTCACACGAAATAAAAAAAAAAAAAAAAAAAGAGTAATTTAAAAAACACTAGATTATTTTGAAAATTGTATCGCGTTTAAAAAGGTGTTAATATCGGTGCTAGTGATCGGTAAAAGTTTCAGGTCTCTACGTTTATTTTCAACTGAATTTCAATAATAAAAATAAAAAAATAACAAGAACCGCGTTTATCGCGTTAATATTCCTGACTTTCCGAAGTTTTTTTTCCCGATTTTCTCGCGTTATAAAGAAAACTATATGGGAAATCACAAAATGACCTCAACTATAATCAAAATGCTATAAGACCAGTGTATATAAAGTTTTTGATTGAAAAGTGGTCCACGACCAGAAAAGAAATTATATATATATCATATTAAAACCAATACATTCCTCGCTACGCTCATAATCTAAAATGTGAGCGCTGTATTGACATGCACATTTAATCTTTGGTTTGTTTTACACGATATTATTAAATAAAACCTCAAAACGGAATTAGTGAAGCTCCAATTTGCAAATATTTGCAATTTTTTGGTAGTATTCTGATACCGATCGGACAAAGTGGAGGGCTAACATGAAGTTGCCCCCTTTCCAATAAAATATTGTTTGTACATGAAATAGGGGAATTTTCAATTAGTTTGACTAAATTTGCAATCGTTTGGCATTATTTTCGATCGAGTTAGTTGTGGCGGGGGTCAACTTTACGTACATCCCGTTGTGTCTCGTCTGTATTTTACAGTCACCTTACGAACTATTGTGATACTTAATATTTTTAAAAGTGTTCGACAAAGGATTTTTATGGTGAAAGTGTTTTAGTTCCAGCTAATGTTTTATAAATTGTTTTAAAACCTAAAATTAAACACAACAAATATTTTATCGAATTAAAAACAAATGTGTACGGTACCCGAGACAACACAAATAGATTAAAAGAAAAAAAAAAAAATTAATTATATTCATCATCCTATCCATTTGACTTAATTGTTGAAGCCTTTGTAAAATTAAAAACAAACGCGAGGTTACGTAACGTAAGTTACGTTGAAATAACTTTCAAAACTTAACTACAATTAATCTAAACTTGTACTCCGAATTTGTTAGAAAACGAAATTACTTTTCGATAGATTAATTACCGCCGCGGCGATCGATAATTTCAAAGTATAACGCCTGTGCACTTTTTCCCCGTATATATTAGCGGCTATTATTTTTTTTTTATTTAAATAGTGTCCTACGTTACATCCAAACTTATTTATTGTGTTGCAAACGAACGTTACGGAAATTTTAATAATCGACGCGATAAAACAATATTACGTTTAACGTCCCGTTGTGACGATAGTTTTCATCGCGAACGCAATGTTTGTACGCAATCGTCCAATAGCTATTGACTCAAAGATATACATTTGTAGATTATTGGTCATAACTATGGAATTAACGTGATGGCGATACATTTATTCAAACGACAGCGAATACGCGTAGCGGCCAATCGTGGCGATTTGCCAGAGTTTTCGTAGGTGTTTCAAAATATTCACGTCGTAACAACAATACGTGAACCGTCCGTATTGCGTGACAGACAGACACACAAACATAGCGAGTGTGTACATAAGGGGTTTCTAATTTTTCGCATACATATTAAAAACCGAAAAATAATTTTCCAAATATCCACCAACCTACTGTGATTATGCACATATACACCGTAGTAAGGAAATAATACGAAACTTGCCAATTTAATTATACGGTCCGGATTGAAACACAATCGCGTTCAATTGTCAACGTTCGTCCCTACAAGGGGAATCTGTAGTTTCTCTTCCTTCAAATTTCCCTTAAACATTGACGAACGTTACACGCCGTCGTCGTCACGAGTCTGTTATTCACTTCACTGGAGTGAATACACTGCAGCTGATGGCTGATGGCCGTGATGATTTATTTCCTACGTGAATAGCATTCAAATTGAAAGCTAAGTCTACAAATGTCGGTGGTTTTTTTTTTTTTTTTAAAGAGATTCCTGCTTGTAGAATACGTTTGAATTCGATCAATGGACACGTATACGTTTGGTTCGGTGAACCTGACAAATGAAAATTGAAGAGAAGAAAATATATCCATCATTTTTTAAATCGCGTAAAATAATTATTTTTTTAAGTGAAAATTCTGACCAAAACACGTTTACATTTGTTATCAATTTTCTCTAATATTTAAAAAAAAACAAAGTACCATGGGAAACGACCTCCTGTATGCAACTTACGGATGAATAATGTCACCGGAAAGTTTTGGTCGAAGTCGTGTGAACAGGCGAAACAAAACATAAAGACACATTACCGTTTATCTTTTACGTACTGTATACGCATTTCTAAAGGTAGCTCGTTTAAAAAGTTGTTTTTTGTTGAAAATATTAACACGTTGAAATCAAAGTTAAAATTTAGAATAACTGTGCGCTACGAAGATCAAACAGGAAATGTGTTTTGCTTGCTTTACTTAATGTTTTAAATCACCATAATATATTACTGATACTCGGAAATTATTTTTTAACCTAATCTAAGTCAATTTTTTTTGTTTTGTAGTTAATGAAATGTGTGTTTCAAGGGCTCTACTGCAATATACTCCTGTAAACAATGTCAAAGGATTTGTTTTGATCGGTGAAACATGCAGATTTTGAGTCCTAGAAACGCTCAAACAACCTACTTAGAGTTGACCACATGAGATGCACAGTGTGCAAAAATTTATCCCTGAAAAAAATAATTTACGTGTTCGGGATTGAACCTCTCGAACCAGAGATCGCTAGGCCAGAGTGTAATGCACTAATCTCTTTGATCTGTAGACCACTTTTCGCAAGCATATATGCTTTTTGGTCGTAGTTAAGTTGCAGTTTTTCTTTAGCGGTCTTTGATAACGTTCTCGATCTTAGTAGTTTATTCAGGGAGAAAAATATCCGATTTGATGAGTTGGTCCAAAGTTAGACTACATCATACATACCGTGTTTACAGTTTATGTTCACGCCTAAACTGTTTATTATGTTAAAATAATTACGACTTAAAAAAAAAAAAATATTGAGATAATTACCGTTTGTCTGTTACAGTGGTCAAAATTACGTGCATTGGATTCTTAGCCGTACTCGGAGCGTTTTTCAACATTGTCGTACTAGTTATGTTCTACAAGAAGCCTTCACTCAGATCTCCTTCAAACAGGTCGGCTATTGTTTAGTTACAATTGTTTTTTTTTTTTTTTAATAATTGACTGATGGGACTATTTTAGGATTGGTTTTGTAGACAACGTTTCGCTACTTTAATAGTTATTAGTAAAACCGGGGACCAGAACATATTGTTTTTGAGAAAAATATTTACTTAAAAAAATATTGAAACGAAACTACATAGGTATAGGGATACCCATATTTATGTATTAATTATAAATAGATAGGTGCGTGTATTTATAGTGTACATTTAACACAATAAATAAATGAATCGTTTTTCTGTCGAAAATTACTAGCACTAAATTCACAAATGTATTCATATAGATTATAAATTCACATTACGTGGGCTTTACCCCAATAAATCCGATCCGCTTCTTGTTCATACAGAATGTTAATAACAAATTAGTTAATACATTTTACATATAATATGTAGGCATTGCAAATAGATTTTTGACGCTAATTACGTTTTCAAAAACGCCTTCCAAAGTTATATACAGGGATTACAAAAAAAGGATAAATAATACAGAAGAAATCATGATTTATGGTATACGGTTTTTATTAAAAATGTTGGCAGGGTTTGTTTGAACAAAATTAACATAGAATATGTAGGTGTAATAGTTTTTTTTTTTTTTTTTTTATAAATATCACTATAAATGATAGTTTATACACGAAAAACACTCGAGAACAACTGACACAGGACTTTTGAATTTATTTGAAAGTGAATTTGAATATTTGCGAGTCGATTGATTTTCATTATTTCAAAAACACTGTTTCAAAATCGTCTATATACAATAATTAATACGAGGCGATTGGCCTCTTCTTAGTTTTTTTTTGCTATATAAATAATATTGCATCGAAGACTTGTTATTAATGTCCTCAATAATAAATTACAGTTGCACGTAGAGATAATAGAATAAAATTAGAAAAAATTAGTTTGGTTAGGTTATTAGATTCATTTGAAAGTCCGACCTTACTCGAATACTCAATTTACATTTACATTTTCGTAAATTAATATTATTTGCTTTTATAATATTACAGATTTGTGGGCAGTTTGATTGCTTCCGATCTGTTGTCGTCGACCGTTCTCGGTCCTTTGCTCGTGTCCGACGTAAAGACCATCAATAAAGCTCTGATCGTGTTCGTCGCCACGTCTACGATATTTTCAATATTGGTCATAGCTATGGACAGATATACCGCAGTCCTCAGTCCACTTCATTACGCGACCAATGTCACCAGGCAAAAAAGCGTTTTAGGTAAATATCGTATTGAATTTATGTTAATTTTTAAATAAAAAAAATAAAATCCATTTATATACAGATAACTCATAAGAATAGTAATTCGTAATTGGTGTGTTCTATCCCGTAAATCCCTGCGCGTTTTTATACTTATTTGGTAACGGATTTAGTTAAAAATTCAAAGTCGATTTGGCCTGAAAAGTCTATTATGCAATAACAATTTAGTTTTTATAATATTTTTACTTTAAATCAAGTTGTTTAAAAAATTGTATTATAAATTCAATTACAAATTTATACGATTTTACAAATAGTTTTAAATATTAAACAAAAATAAAACAATTATTTCGACTTTTCAGGCCTAGTCGACTTGATTTCACGTTGAAATTGGCATCAGTTGGTTGGGAAACGTGCAATTTTACGGTATAGCACAAAGAAACTTTTTTTTTACAATATAATAACTGTTATTTTTGCGTGTGTACGGTGTTTACATAAGTTCTTTTCCTTACTGATGGAGGCGGGAAGGGAGTGCGTAAGTAATGGAAACGGAAGCGGAGATACAATTTTTTACAATACTACAAAAATAACAAAATGCTTAATTCTAGTACCTATACATTATATAGATTTTCGTTAAGCTTTAATTTTTTAAATTAGACACGTGCGCGTTCGATAATGAATGAATATTCATTAGATGAAAGTTGTTAAATAATATTACGATTATCGAATGTACGAGGTCAAATGTTAAGAGGTCGTAATTACTAATGTAGTCATTTTACAGGAAAGCTGCGTTTAGTTATTCAATTTTGTAAAACAATTAAGTTCGTATTACGATTGTATTTTAGATTCTGAGCGAAGCGAAGCATGTATTGGTATTACTATGATGTGTTCTTTTTTTTCTTTTTCTCAACAACTTTATTACCAGACATCCTGCTCCGAATTTAAAGTGTAGCACTTTTTCTGAAAACATTTTGGATGTAATTAATGCTGTAAAGATATCGTTTGTTTTTCTATTGATTTTCATTACAGTTTTTCTAACAATTAGGAACAACCGAGAAATAATGTAGGAATAACGGGTTAACGGCAATGGTTTCATTATTTGCCATTTTTTTTCTTTTCGTTTTAACTAGGTTAAAATTAATCATAAGGATCTGGTAAATTTAACAGAATATTAATATTTGGCCTTTCTGGGCGCGGACAATTTTCCAAGACGTTCTGGCCATTGTTGTACTATTTATATGCATTTCCATCAATGTTTATCGTAAGTCGAAATCAATGCTGAAAATGAAAAAAAAAAATGTTGAGGGTAATGTAATCATTCTGATTTATAAGCGTTACGTGTAAATTTTGATGAAATTCTTGAATATTACGGCATTTCAAAACATGATTTCAAAACTGAAATCGTTCGCTCAGAACCGTTTTTCGTTAACGAAAAGTGATTTATCACTGCGTAGAGATATAAATTAAATTTTCCTCTATAACTAACCTTTCCACCTTCGCGCCTATAAAGTGGCCCACCCATGGTCCGAAATATAATGTCTGTCTAGTTTTTCGATTTTTCATATGCGTCTACGTACTTTAAAACACGTAATGGATTAAATAATTTATAAGGTACCTTTAGTTCATTATAATATAGTTTTCATGATTTCGTTTTGTTTTTTTTGTAACTCGTGATAATTAAACATTTATAAGTTTTGAGCATCCGCACGGTTTTGACGAACAAACGTATTACGTATTCTGACAATACTATTATTAATTTGATTTAAAACTTTTCCAAAATAAAATTATTTACATTTCGTTGATCAAAATCACAATTTTGGCTATGTTATATATTTTGCGATGCGCATCATATTTAAATTGTGATAAATATATTTTTTTTCAATGAATATTTTAGGATCTGTTTTATTTTAGGACTTGCAATATTAATGTAAGAAAAATATATATATATATATATATATATTTAACTCCAAAAGCACAAAAATTAAAATACAAAAAAAAAAAAAAAAAAATACTCATATTATTTGGCAGAATCAAAAACTCAAACTTTTTGATGATTTTTGTTAATCAAATAACTATTTTTTTGTCGTTCCAAAATTACACAGATACCAATTAAGGTCACGAATATTTTTCTTACTAGTTATATTGAAGTCTATACTTATATTATCTATGTGTACATAGTTGTTACAATTATAGCAAATTACGTGTCTGTGTTCAGTTATTACCGTGATGTTCAGAAATGAATTCTGCGTTTCATACGAGAAATAGAATAGGCTGCTTAATTTTTAAATCTCACGGTTCAACCCCTGAATGATGGCTCGCGTTTGATTTATGGTCTTGCCATATGAAAATTGAAATTAATTTGTTCATTTACAGGTTACCAATTGATGTTTACTCGAATTAAACAAATCAGTCGCTGTTATCGCGCGATTCAAACCCTAAATGGTGGCTCGCGTTTGATTTATGTTTTCGCCATACGAAAATTGAAATTAATTAATTAATTCATAGGTTACCGATTTCGAATTAAACAAATCGGTCGTTTTTATTTCATTTGGTTTCAACGGGTACGAGCAATTTGTAAAAGTACCTACACATTGTCAGCTCTTTATCCGGAAAACGGTTATACCTTAAAAACTATATGCCTTCGATCAGTGTTACCGGGCCAAAATTACGCCCGAGAAAGTGGAATCACCTCTCCCGTAAACACGCTACTGAGTTCACCGTTATTATTTTTTACTAAAAAAATACGATATAATGATTAATCGACTGTCAAATATTGTAAAATTTGAATAATGCGCGTATCGGACAAAGACGGGAGTGTTCGAGTGGAGGCTCTACCCCGCGTCTACTGTCAGTCTAATTAACGGAAAATATAGTAAAAATACGTTACCTAGAAACCGTGGCATTCATATTGAAATTAGAGTTTAAACACGAATAACACAATTTAAAAGGGAGAATATTTTCGTGGACGATACGGTACTGTTTTTCTGAATTATCGTCAAATCAAATGGTTGACAGCAATTTAAGAAAAAAAAAAAAAAAAAAAAAAAATCAAAAACCAACATTTCTGTAACCTATTTTAGTATGAAATCAAACTACGATTTCAATCTAAACGTCACAATTTATGCTCCAAGCTCCGTAACTATTTTATGTTGCCCCTTAGCTTAGCCGAGACAGTGAACGCATGTTTTTAAACAATATAAAAATATTTCAATAAATTAAGGATAAATTTGTTTTTACAATCGTTTCGTTTGTTATAGTAACATTAGTACTCAAATTTTGTGAACACGTGTTATTGTAAAGCGGTGAATTGTATAGATTGTATTCATTTGTTTAAAATATGTTGTACTTTTCAAAAAGTTTCGATGGGCCATCTAAAGTTTGATTTCCTGCAAAAGCGATTGTTTTTACGAACAATAATATCTCAGATTCTGCGTGGAGCGATGAACGTATTGGTTGTTCTCTGACGTGTTTTAAACGGCAAAAACGGGGAAATTTATTGAAATAATCGTTTCATTATATTTAATTTTTAATTTTTTTGTTTTCAGTGTTACTCGTTCAAAAAATAATCGTAGAGACCAGAAGTGTCCAGAGATAATTAATATTACGCCATTTCTAGGCGTGGACAAATTTTCAAAAATATTGAGGTATTTTCAGGCATTTTAAATTTTCAAGTACTTTTAGTATTTTGGGTTTTACGAGGATACAATCGGTTTGGCCGACCAGAAATGTTTGACAATTTTATTCGAGGTTCGTCATAAGTTGTAAGCATCGTTTGTAAGCGTTTAAAGTGTACGTTGTAACGTAAATCGTAAAAAAAAAAAAATAAAAAAAATACGGCCTTTAAAAACACGATTAACCGATCTTCGCTCAGAATCGTTTTTTGTTAACAATAATTTATTCGTTACGTACAAATATAATTTAAATTTCCATCAATATCCAATTTTCCAAACTTCGCACCTACAACAGTGAGTAGCCCACCCACGGTACAGAGTATGGTCGTATTTTTTGTACATTAGAATTTGCAACGTTTCAATTTAATTGTTTTAACGTTATTTGGTTATTTACATTGTAATCTTGGTACTGGAATATCGATTTTACCACGGACGAGTGACAATCCCGTGCACTTTTCCGCTATCGCAAACGCGAGAGAATCAATTACTACCGTGCAGCATTTGCGGTAGAACTCGAGTAGCTGTTACTGTAACCGTACTATTAACGCGATATTATTGTAATACATAGGTGTTTGGCCGACTATGTAAATCGGATTTAAAAACGATCAGTTTCCTTTGTAATACAATACAACCTATAGTCGCATAAAAATAAACCAACGCGAATCTGCAGTACAAAAGACGGCGCGCGATTCAAAACATCGTCCGTGTTAAGTATAGGCATCTCTCATACGAAATGGAAATCGGACACGGTTGAACACGTAAACTCCAAATAATCGATACAAAATCTGCGAGCCTGACGATATGCTATCGAACGATAGACCTTTGATAGACACGGAAAACCATTTATAATTCGGTATACGAGGCCTGTTTAAAAAGTTCTCGAATTTTTCAATTTTTTATTTATAATGCTTACCTATAAGGTATTGAGACTTATCACACTCGAAGTATTCTCCCTCTTGGTTTTGCCAACGACGTTTCCACTGTTGAAAGCAATCCTGGAAAGCAGCGAATTTTCTTTTATTTCATCTATCGTAGAAAATCTTTGTCCTTTTAACGGAGATTTTAGTTTTGGAAATAAAAAAATGGTCTATTGGTGTCAAGTCGGGAGAATTTGGTGGATGAGGAAGCACGGTCATGTGATTTTTCACGCAAAAATCTCGAATTAACAGGGAAGTGTGTGCCGGAGCATTGTCGTGATGGAGAAACCATGAGTTTTTCTTCCACACTTCAGGCCTTTTCCTCCGCATTTTTCTCGAAGACGTTTTAATACTTCTCGATAGTACCATCGGTTAACAATTTGTTCTGCAGGTAGAAATTCGTGATGAATAACTCTCAGGTTGTCAAAAAAAAAAACCGTTAGCAGGACTTTGACGTTTGATCTGACCCAACGAGTTTTTTTTGTCATCAACTGATTCCCGACCGCATTTAAAACGTTTAAACAAGTCGTAACACTGAGTACGTCCTAAACACTGATCACCATAAGCATTTTGCAACATTTTATGAGTCTCAGTTAACGATTTCCAAAGTTTAACACAAAATTTAATATTAATACGTTGTTCGTGAATGTTATTCATCTTAAAAATCGCACAATACCCACGATTCGTCTACTTTGAACGCGCACAGTTAATGCTTAGATAACAATAACCGTTTGAGATTTGATTGATAAGATAGCTGCTTATCTCTATTTTATTTTAATCTAATAATATTTACGATACTATACATTTTCTTTTTTTTGGAATTATAGTTCGGGAACTTTTTGAACAGACCTCGTACTCCTATAAATCTAAAATTTTCGCATATCTACGCTCTAGTCGTACTTGATTAGTTTCAAAATGTATTATATGTATAACGTATAATAATACGTTATTATTACGGTTAATTGTATAAAAAACATAAAGCGTTAATAAAGACATAATAACGATTTATACAATATTTGAGACTTTTTCCATGTTTGGGGTGAATTAATTTATACATAACTGGCTCCTTGTTGACCCTTACCTTCTGTATGGATTTTATATTTTCTGACAATTGGATTCTTAATCAGGATTTAATAAATCCATAGGGGTTTAAAAAAAAAAAAATCCAGCCTGGTCGCGTTTAAATGGGCAAATTTTTTGTTCAACACTTGTTTTTCCATATTATGTTTATACAAGTCACATTATATACTAATATCAGTTTTATATGAAATGTTTTTTGTGATATTTAGTGTTTTATTTCAAAATTAAATTGTACGTACAGTCCTATTGGTCCCATTGGTCATTACACGGGTAGAAAGTGGAAAATATGAGAATGAGAACAAATTACCTTAAAATCGTACTTTCACAATTTGGTTTTATTTTACGTATATGAGAGAGGTGGTTGGAGGCAAAATAGGGTTTTTTCGATTATTTTATTCTTTATTTGAAAAACGTTGGCTGTCCACAAAATTGCAACGCATTTGACTCAGTTATTTTACCGCTCTCTCAGTCGAAGAAAATTTATTAAAAATACGCCAAATCGATACCTTTTACGCCTTTAGAACTTCGGTTACGATGTACGCTGAATGTTCTCTATTATCTCATTTTGCAGCTGTTGGCCCGGATATTGAGGATAAATAGAAAAATCGGCTGTTTTTTTTTCCTCCGCCCGCTATGAATGTCGTGTAATCCCATTTTTTACAAATGTGTTGGTTTTGGTTTTTTTTTTTTTTTTTTAAATTTGCGCTTCTTTACATTTTTTAATAGTATGCCTTTTCTAGCTTATAGTATTTCAGCCCGAGCGATATAATAAATTCTTCCGATTTAATTTCCGTGCTCGAATTTAAAATTCCTAATCAGCAAACGCGAATATGAATTACCATATTTTGGCACTCTATGCAAATGATAGCTAGTTGGAATCTAACTCTGGATTTTTAATTCTCATATAATTAATTATTGCCTTTTTATGTGGAATATCGATTTTAGTTTATAATTCGATCGTTGTAAATTATGTAAATTGGACAAAATAGTGAAAAGGGTACACGTGTGCACGTTCGCAACGTAGTAAACATAATTCACGACTGCAGACCAGTGAACCTACCTATAGTAGCGTAAATAAAAATAATTTATATTACTCATTAAAATAATTTGCATACGCTTAAGATGGAACTGTTTTCGTTGTATAAATAGCGTTAAATTAGAACGTCGAAATAATTTTTACATTTCTGTTGCGTTGTTAATAATTCCAACCCCAATGTACAGTCATAGGTATGGTTTGGATTATATCGGCCACACTGGCGTCGCCGATCGTATTCAAGGACTTGCTAGTTTACGACAAAAACTCCATAATGGTGTTGGAGAAAACACACGGTCTGGTGCTGCTGCTGACGGTTTTTTTAGCGCCTTGCGCCGCTCTGATACTGGTGTACTTCAAAATGTACGTGGCGGCTCACAGGTAAGATTTCGATCGTTTTTTCCGCAGCACGATGATTAATATTTTAATGAGTAGATAAAAAGTCACGTAGGAATATAAAATAAAAATAAATGGGTGGGGGGGGGTTCAATCTAAAATCAGATTAATGGAAATTTATCACAATTCTAAAGAAATGGGATTATATAAAATGCAGAATTACATTGCGTAAAATTTAAAGACAATAAAAAAAAACCACTAACTAATACTTACATTAATGAGAAATGCTATACCAATATTTATAATGGAATAAAATATAAAGCTTTAATCGTTTAGATTTAAAATTAATAATTTACAAAATTATTTATATGCATATGTACATATATTGGGCTACTAAGGTTTATAAAGTCGACAAATATATTAATAAAAAGTTCGACGGAAGAGAATTAAAATTAATAAATGCGCCGGCTGTTTTATGGATTAGGACTTATGTTCTCCGTTTATGGATATAAAATTGATGATGTGCTAATACGTTTTATAAGGGCTTGTGGAATATATTCGATTTCGCCGTGGAATTCGGTATTTTCTTAATAAAACCTATACCCATACTTAAAAACAAGTTTTTCGCAATCAACTTTGAGAAGTTTTAAGTTTTCAAAGATAGAATGAGATTCGATCGAATCGCAAATGCCAAAATAGTTGGCACGAAATTTAATTAAACGAGATTATAATATTTTATACTTATTAATAAGTACACGAGCGAGTATAAAACAAATTATTTATTTAAAAGTGTTTTTCCTTATGCTCATATAATTTGTTTACAATAGTTTCCAATAAAAATATTAATATTAATAAAAAAAAAAAATAAAAAAATATTACATTGATTTAACCTATATAATTGTTTACAACTTTACGCTCACGAAGGTTTTCCTTCGAATTCCTGCAATATCAACAGGAAGTAAAATCTCCGTGTATGTTGCTTCCGATACGTATCATATTGGTTGTAACACAAATACAAAAAAAAAAAAAAAAAATGACGCCGGCAGTAAAGTATTACACATTAACGTGACTTTAAGATTATTCTTGCAAGGAGAAGAACCCCTCGGAGCGTTGCAATTACATATATAGTATCATTTTTACTGACGCCAATGGAGAATAATAATAAAAAAAAGTATCTGTTATCGAGTGAGGACCTCTCACATCTTAAAGGTGTATAGAATAATTGTATGAAAAAAAAAAAAAAAAACCAACTATATTCTTGTAATGGGAAATTTTTTAATTATCCACTATTATCGGAGAGTGTCGGAAAACTTTTTAATCTGAACTCTCGAAACGCTGTCAGCGAGTCCTGATGAACTCGATACGTTTAACGAAATTAAAATGTCTCGACTGTAAAATAAGAGTACGCTCACAAATTCTGACAATAATTCCCAATTATCGTTCGACGTTCAGGACGAAAATATATTTACAGTTAAGTTGTACGTAATCTTTCCATGGTGACGTTCTTAACGTTTGTCCAAAAATTACTTGCATTTTAAAATTATCAAATCAAAACAAATTATATGTGCTATAGTTGAAATAAAATGTATTATTATCACTCGATACGTGTGTATTACTATACACACACAATTATCTAATATTAACATTTTGTTTCCGGAATATTGAAAGTTATTGATATTTACTCCGCGTTGACAATTCCGAGTGTTAATCGATAAGTAAACGATAATTATTATTCAATAAAAGTAAGGATTGTATAAAATATAAAATCGTCCTACAGTGACGGGGGCAACGCGCTCAACGAAATCACTTTTGATTTCCGTAAGTTCAAAGTTAAATCGAAATTATTTATATCACTTTGGCAGTTGTTGTAAAATGTTACAGGCCTATAAACTAATGTATACGAATATACGTCATGGCGTGTCCAATACAGTCTCAGCACATTAAAAATAAAACTAAAATATTTCAACGAGACGTCCATTAATGTTTCAATAATAACATACGCATTGTATAGTTACACTAGTTAAAATTTTTGATTGATTTTCGTATATACGTGGAATTCGTATTATATAATTTTGTCGGATAGTCCAGGAAAACCACTGTATTTTTCTATATGATTTTTCTAGGTGTTAATTATTTTCAAAGTTAGGTGGCAAAAATTTGCGATTTATAATCGTTTACGTTATGATTTTTTTTCCCCCCAGCTACTATATTCGTATGGCTATTTACTTGTCTACCAGTAAAAAAACATTTCCTTATATGGTTGCCCAGCAAAGCCGCAGTCTTCCCGGCGGTATTTTTCCGGATCACCCGCTGTCTGCTTAACTACGTGTAAGCGACTTGTTAATTTCACTGGCAGGCCAACAACTGGTTGCTACGATAATTATATTTTTTAATACGCTTTTATTGTTAATAAATCTATTTAATTTTGAATTTTGTGTTTAGAGTATACTTTGTTCTAAAACTATTGGAATATTATGTTGAGGTATCGAAATATATTTAAATTGTAGATTTGTTATGCATAAAATCGTTTAAATTCAACGTATATAAGAGAGACTGTATTTATAGAACCTCCTAGACTATATAGTAATTCAACAATCAATAAGATTCGCGGGACACCGATGAAAACGAAAAACCTGTCGAAAAGTAATAGAAAAGCACGCTGAACGTTTGGAATACTAAAAAAAAAAAAAAAATGTTTCAGTTGGCGATCGTGTGAATAACTCTGGTCTCGCAATTTTATCGGCGGTCGTGGCGACCCGGTAGATATTATCGGATCGGATTAGTGCTCAATACGACAGACGAAATCGTGTATTTCACGAATCTTTGAACATTTTCACGTTTGAGGCGTAACATAATAGGGCCGGCGTTATGATTTGCGAGACCTCAGGCAAAATTTTCATATATTTGTACATAATAAATATATTGTTCCAGGGTTCGGGCGGGGGAGTAAATGGCCTCCCTACCGGTAATTTTATTTTATCGGTTATTTCGGTGTATTTTATCCATTTAAACAAGTAGATAATACATTTTAGGCAACAAAATTTAATTACATGTTTACTTATGCTAATGTAGTCTATTTATAAATCGCACGTACGCGTTATGCGATTGACAAACGAATTACACTCGAACAATTTATAATTCGAATACAATCTGTATTAATTTATAAAAAAAAAAATGGAGCGATATTTTATTGCCAACGCCGTGACTTGAAAACAGCCGGACCGATATTTACGTGGTTTTCTGCATAAGTTCCCGCGTTATCTGGAGAAAGTTTAAGTAATTGAAATCCACGCCCTATTAGACACCATCCCCTTAAAATTCGATTTTTAGATTTATAGGGGTTGCCTAGGTAACAAAAAAATGAAAAAAAAAAAAAAAGAACTGTTATTAAATTATTGTACTGCAATCCCTGTGTCTATGGTAATAAGTGAAAACACGCATACCGCCATCGACGTATCTTTGAATTTATGCATGTAAGCGACTGTTGCTTCTCAAGCAAATTACCAAGGTAATCGAACTCCGGAGAGCAACGCAGAGAACAAAATGAAATCGGCGGAGAACCGCGTTCAATACGCATCGAGCTGTATTTCATTACCACGTGGCAATTGATTACAGTGCACATAAATCCGCCGTCATAATCTACGATTAAAAGTCGGATCGGTAATCATTACGTCAGCCAAATACCCACCAACCACGTCGTTGTACCGGTACTCGGCGGCTTGCGGTGAAGAAACTTATGGAACAACGTCTTTGGAGCTACAATTCTTAATGGGAAATACAAAGGAGACGGCGTTTCGACGCCACGCATTCCGACGATACCGACCGACATGCCGTTTGACTTTAAACGGCGAGGTTAGGTTAGCATTCGCAATATCGATAAACGAATCGCAGAGGCAGTCGTCGGAGTGTTTGCGGCGTTAGTCTGGAAAATCCTTGCTTTTCGCATGGTGGCAATCGTACGTCGTCACTACCGGTGTCGGAAACCCATCAGACTTGTTTGTTTGCGCGTCGAAACTTGTATGTTCGCACGGTAACTGGCAAGGTGTGAATTAAATATTTGCACAGCTATTGTAGTTTCGAATATAAATTAACGGAACATATCGGTTGGCGAACACGGCAATATCTAGCAATAGCAAACCGGGTCAGCCGGCTAAAATAATGATATTTTAAATTAAATCGTATGGCGAATTTCCGTTCGATCCGGGAGAAAAATATTCCCAAACACAATTATGTCTATCGAAATGCATAGCGAAATCTTCATGTCGTGCGCCGTCGTCGTCGGCCGTCCGTACCGTAAAATAAACGCCCCGTTATCGCGTTTCTTTACAACTACAGGGTGCGGCAGAGCCGACTGACGAGTTAAACGAAATCGTTAGTTTATGATTGGATAAACCCAGGCCTATATTCGTGGTCTATTTTGAATTACACGGTTATGCTGTACGTAGTCGTAATCATGGTCTGGACGGGTGTACTTCGAGGTTTCGTCGTTCGCGCGTATTACGGAAAATAATTATTCCGCGATTGCTACACAAAGAGATTCTCGTCTCTACATCTCGGCATTCCACGCAACGAATCCGTCCCTGAATGTTAACACTATTAAATTTTGGATTCGAAAATTGAAAAAGTCTGAAAGTACCCTAAGCCGGCGTGGACGCGGACCGTCTGGAACGGTAAGAGCCACCGAAAATGTGCAGTAGGTTAGAGAGGCAATTGAGCGGTCACCAATTGGCTCTGCCCGGAAACACGCGGTTGCTTCGGGAATGTTATGAAGTCTCGGAAACTTATTTGCAGCGCAGGTTGGAGGAAATGGCCGAAGAACATGACTCCCCGGGAGACGTGCGGTCTTAACAATTCGGGGCTCGAGCGAATTTCGCTTGCTGTTTTGCGACAAACGTTCCCTGGGCTGTTGGTCTTACTGAGGGGTGACGTAGGCAGCTGGCCGGCACGCTCCCCCGATTTAAGGAGCGTGCGGTTTTTCCTCCGGCGGTCGCTTGAGAAGATAAGGTTTTCAAACATCACCGCCGTACGATAGATGGCCTGACGGAGAGAATCACTGAAGTAATCGCGGCCGTACCAATCGAAACGTGCCGAGAATCTTACCCGAAACTTCAGAGATTGCCCACAGCCAATGTATTGTCACTGACGACCGCCAATCTCGACGATCTCGTTTTCACAAACATAATTGAAAAAAAATGCGATTTCCTAATTATTTTAACAAAACACAACCGTTTTTTCACCGAGTTTTAATGTCCGTTATTTTCGTAGATCCTCAAAACTCGTCGGCCGGCTCCGCCGCACCCCGTTTATATACCACGGAATTGGAAAAAAAAAAAAAAAAAAGAAAAAAAAGGGGGACATAATATAACACTGTCGCGTAATATTACGTTTATAATAATTGTAATTTCAACACCGAACACACGGCAAGAGGCCCTAATTAAAGCGCGAGGCCCCGGGCGGGCGCCCTGGCAAACGTACATTATATTTAACGCGCTAAGCCCGTATTATTGTTATGTTACGGCGACCGCCTCTCCCGGGAAAACAACGCGCAAGACTGCGAATACCCTGGCTACCGTGTCTACACAACACCGTCTTGTTTGTCAGACACAACGGCAACGTTAATAACGGTCGTGCTGTACACGCCGGGTTACGACGGCAAGTGTGTATTTACCGGCGGACGAAACCGGCGGAGAGAGACGCTGTTCAATATTCCGACCCCACCCGGTACAGGAAGCGCTTGCCGCCGACGGCGGAGCACCGGCCGACCGTATAATAATCGAGTAAAACTATTATTGTAAATATAGTATACGCTATTAATAATGTTAGAGGCGAACCGCCCGCGATTTATCATTAGCCCCGTCCATTTATTTTTTGCTGGGCAACCGTGGTCAACGTTCCAATGAGGTTGAAACGCACGGTGTCGTTCGTTTGACGAACACCATAAGAAGGTGCCTATAAGAATAATCTAAAAAATTTCTAATTTGAAACTCGACCGTTAGGAGCCAACTAGATTTATATCGTATCGGACATTGATTGTCCGCCACTAGCAATTGAAAATCCTCAACAACAATATATATTCTATCGGATGACGGACTTAAAACAGTCGGAGAATACGTAGGGAAATGTAATGAATTTAGAGAAGAAAATCGCAATATTGGAATTCAAAAAAAAAAAACAAAAATAACTAAATAGTGTATTGTGTAAAAATTTCGGATACAATATCATCTGTAAAATGTCTAAAGCTTTAAGTGGAAAAGAAGACGATATTCAGAATATAAATCTACCTGAAGATATGACTGGTACTTTAAGCATGGCATCAGCAGATGTAGGTCATGACTTTTTTTTTTTACGTTTTAAAAGTGCATATTTTGGCATATTAAGCATATAGAAGATTTTTTTGAGTTATTAGCGCGTTAGTTCGTTTAAATTCAGGAAAATCGTCTTTCAAGGTACAGTCAACTTTTAGACAAATAATTACTTAAATTATTTATGATTTAATTTTCCGAACACATGTTCACAAAACCTTAACATTTGCTTTGGCTTATTTTTTTTAAGTAAAAAAAAAAGCTGTAAAAGATGGAAAAAAGCTTTAAATTTCAAAGCAGTCCAACTTGTGTTAAATTAAAAGTATTAAATTTAAAGAAATAAAATATAACTGGATGTTTGTTTGAAAATAAAAATGATTTTTTTTTTGTTGCGCATAGTTTTAGAATTTTAGTGCATAATTCTTCATAATTCTATATGAAAAATTGTCCAGTATTTTGTGTATATAAGTGCAGAGTTATTTATACGTTGTTGGTCTCACGAGCCCTGGTAATAACTATAATAACTAAAAAGTAATAACTTTCCGACTTGTATAATCTTGCTTGTTACTAATTATTATTGTGCGTGAAATGTCATACTAGCTAGAGGCTATAGTGGATATTACACTTTACTTACGACCCCATACACATATTTTAGCTCTTTGTAATTTGAAATACACGCGAATACTAATATACAAAGATTTAGATTATTGCTACTATTATTCACTCTAGAGCCCCTATAATGCGAATATTTTCATATGGACATTGCTGTTTATTTTGATCGTTTTGTCGGACATTTTTTACGCACTCGTATTCCGTGTTGACCGATTCGGCGGTTTATTAACCGGGTATATAATTACTACTCTTGTTAAACTTGTGAAGTGAGCGCGGAGAGTGTTGTGGGAACACGAGTGGAACGGACTCGCCCCTCAAAAACCTTTCCGGTCTTCTAACTTTGAATCAAAGGTCGGACGACAAACCGCAGTCACGAGCGTGCGGCGGTGGCCTGCTGAGCATAAAATAATATATTTTGTGCAGTCGACGAGGAGTTTTATACCTTTAAAAATTATTTAGATTAAAATACTAATAAAGTCTTTCATAGCATCAGTATTAATACGGACCAATGCAATCGTGTAGTCGGGTGTATTTTTTATGTATTCTTCGGTATCGTCAAATTTCAAACAGTGTGCCTACAGACCGAATAAAGGCAGTTTAAATCAATATATTTTTACGTCCAAACTTATTTGTTACGATAAAATCGTATTTAGATTTAAAATTGTAATTATATTCAAAACCATTAGGTACAGGAGTGTATATTATATTAATTTTGATAGATACGAATGTTATGAACAAACTGTTGATTAAATATATAATTTTTTCACGAATGTAATATGCAATTTTAAAATAGGAAATTGTAATTATTATAGTTTAACGCGCATAAAACGAATATGACTAAATTTAAATGCACCGACCATAATAATAGACTGCGGAAACAAAATTAATTAAAATTATTACGTACTGAAAAGTTTATTATTCAAATTTAAATTATTTTTGTAAAAAAATCAGTTATTCTGGGATGTCAATATGAAAAACAAAAAAGTTATGAGAAATAAAAAATGAGGCACGCGTGCCCGGAATCGTTAAACTTCGACAATTTTTGTTTCGGGGGCCATAACACTTAAGTACTCGCGCTGAGTATTATACCGAACTTCATAAGTTTTATTTTATTTATTTTTGATAAGAAAGTTATGCCATTTATCGATTTTACGAGGTCAATATTTGCATTATTCTATACTATATAAATAAGCGTACTTTATTTAAAAAAAAAAAAAAAAAACATTTTCACTGACAATAATATTTTAATGTACGGGTTTAATTACGGTTTTATTACATAAAATATATTATCTTCGATGAAATATTTACCCCGCCGAGTGAATGTTATTATACGCTATGCGATAAATAACGTCACGCATACGACTAAAATTATATACGAATTATTTTATGATAAATACACAATAATGATTTTTAATCGTAGAGGATCGATCCAAAATCGAGGGGGCACAAAGTACAGAACGTAAACAAGCACACGGCATAGCGGTGGTACTGTGGTATAATAATAATAAAAAAATAAAAAATAAAAGAACAATTAAGACGAAATTTCGACCCGCGTTTTTCGAGTGATTTTCATTTTTTTTTTTTAACTTACATGCCGTTTTAAATAATTCTTTATCGGTTTTGTACGAAATTCGTCTACGCCATGTTCGTCCCCGCGGTATTTTATCGTCCGGTATCCGCTTTGTGATCTCATCGCACTGCCCAGTCCAGCTTATCCTTCGGACGTTTTGAAACTCCAATTATAAACGCCCTCGGCTCTTGCGTGTTTCCTTTTGTTTATATCGTATCGCATTTTTCTCTACGTTTTTTCCCCAGCACCTTATAATATATATTTTGCGTACAATTTTCCCTTCAGACATTTGCATGTTCGTATCCGACTTTTCGACATAATTACAATTATTTTGTTTTGTGAAATCGATATGCTGACAATTTCGATAGTCGAAATATTATTATTTCAACAGACGTATCCAATTCAAGCAGCGGGCCAAAATTCCTCGTTCAGTAATATAATCGCGTATACAAATTGACATAGATTCTATTAACGATATCACGTACATTTTTCGCGTGAAAATACAATATATTTTATATGTACGGTTTTATAGATATTTGTATATAAAAATACATTATTACTATACCATTATTTAAAAAAAAAAAACAATCAAAAATAATTCATTTAGTAAATTTCCGTATACAAATATGTTTCTCGTAAATATTATTCAAATATTTTAATTTTTATTACATTTTACTAGATCCAATAATCGTTATTCTTCAATGAAATTGATAAACTTATGTAACAAATATGTCGGTAATTTATTATATATATAAAAAAAAAAAAAACAAAACGAAATATTGCGAAAATTAGATTTTCGGGTGGAAACCGTTCGATTTTTACTATCAAACCACCTGTTCACTAATGTTTGTTGATTGATTCGTAACGTACTGCGAATGTCACGATTAAATTTGCGGTTGAAAACGATTAACAAATATTACACGTAAATTGTGTCACGTGGAAATATTTGTTCTTCTATTAGAAACAGAAATAAATGTAATATTATACGATATTTCGATAAGCAGTGACTTTAAACAATATTTCCGCGCGACAGATTTGTCGTCGGGGAAAAACTTACGCGCGAAATATTTTCCGCGAACAATTGATAACATCAAAGTATATTATTTTCTATTACTGGAACGCACAAAAGCCAAGGTCCCGTTTTATGCCTTTTGGTTTTGTTATACAATACCGACGCGCGGCGACGGTGACGATATGTCTCGCGGCAAATTGAGGGTTATTTTTATTTTTATTTTTTTATTTGTCTACTGAAGTGCCGTCGAGTAACTCGCGAAGCCTGTTCTCCCTACTCGATTTCTGTGTACGACCGTCAAGTGTACGTACTGAATTTTTAATGAGAAGTTTAACTTCCGTATGGATCGCACCGAGTGTCGGCACCGTTTCCCGTCTCTATTTTACTTATTAATGTAATTCGAAAAGTATTTTATATAGTATGTGATTAGCTCAAATCTAATGGAATATACGTATGCATATATATTTTTTCTTTTCTTTTGAAAAACTCCAATCTATGTTATTATTAAAAAAATTTAAAAAAAATCCCGAGTAATGTCGCGCCTGTTTACGCGAAAATTTTGGAAAAAAAAAAAAAAAACATTTTAAAGCAGAATTAAGTAATTATAGAAGAATTTCTGTACGGAGTACTAGTATACTATAAGAAAACGGCGTCTTCCGCAATATCATTCAGCATTTATGGCGATTTTAATATGAAGCGATAAAAACGACACATTTCCACGTGGCCGTATCGAAGAGGAGAGTAAAATTTTTTACTCCCTAAAAGTGTAGGTCAGCATGATTTTACGTCATCAAGCCGTTTACGGAACGTCGTGCGATTCGAATTACATAACCGTTTGCGGTCGCCCAGCTGATAACTTATAATTTAGGCAATAAGTACAATATTTTTATCGACATGTTTTATTTGTCTCACACGCGGTCGTACTTAATAATTTAATTTCTATACACAGCAATAATAAGACCACTAGTAACCTACGCATGCCCAGTATGGGCAGCTGCCTCGAAAACAAAAATTAAAAAATTACAAAACCTCCAGAATAAATTTCTAAGAATAGCCCTAAAGGCCCCTTGGTTCATGAGAAACAAACAACTACACAACGATACGGGCCTACCATACCTATCTACCTGGATAACACAACAATTTATGAATTTCCACGAAAAACTTCACAAAGTTGACGGAGCACTTCACTACAAAATCGGCAGAAGATCCACCAACCTAAGACTCAAACCTCGACTACCTCAGGATATCCTACTAGAACCCAATGAAAATACCTCAACCTCTGATTCTGACCTAGACTCATAAGCTAACCAAAATTTAGAGATATTGTAATAATTGTAAATACTGTTGTAGGCATTTACATCATCAATTATTATAAATTGTAATAATATTGTAAAAATACTTGTTGTATTGACAAAATTAAATTAATAAATAAAAAAAAAAATAAATTTTTTTATGTTTTTTCCACTTCATATGTGTGTGTCTATAGCCACCCCTCTTTCTCTCTCACTCCCTTTCTCTCTCGAGGTGTTATCCGCGAAACGCAATCGATAAAATTCTCCATTTATTTATTTATTATTTTTGTCAAACTTTTCACAGCACGCAGATTTATTGACTATTCTTTACAATAGTAAATGTGTATAAAATCACGATTTAAGATCAGTATATAGGTATATTGAAATATTAATATCTTTCCAGTACTTATATCAGATTACGATTAGCCCTTACCGGGCATTACTTATTTTGTAAAATAACACATTTTAATTTATCACACAACGTTTTTCGTCGGAGAACGGAAAATAATTACAATTTTTTTTTTTTTTTTTTTTTTTTTTTAAATGATTAGTTGCGGTTTCGTTGGCGTACACTTTTCGATACAACCGATTAATTAGGAATCCGATTTCGATCGGTTCGAGACACCGAATAATAACGTCAGCACTTCGTAGATGTTGGTTTTAACCTATTATTTTTTTTTTATGTAAACTCGCGGCAGCCGAATAACCTTGACCGCGTGATTTTATTTTGTACTCCCAGAGTATTATCGCTTGTTATTGAATTTAAATTGTATATTGTTTAGAAAGGAAATGAGAATGTGGATTTAATGCCTACACGAAATAAACAAATAATAACAATAAAACCTCGGCTATTGTAAACAGCGCGTTTCGTTTAAAATCTTTTTCGAGCGGTCCAATGCAAAAAAAAAAAAACCGTCTGTTCGCGTCGTTCATCATTTTAACGTTTGGTTAGCGCGATTATAATTATTATTGTTTTTCCATCTGAAATTTAAGAAGAAGAAAAATATCTTTACCTCTTATATTCACTACCGTATAGTGTATCCGTACGCCACCGCTTGTGTCAGAGGGTCTACCGGGATCAGTGGCGCAATTAGGATTTTTCCGAGGGGGACTTTGGATTAACACAACTGTTTCTCCTCCTCTGTTAATTATTTCTAAATACGCCACTGGTGTCCGCACCGGTGTATAGTTACAAATCTCATATCATTTATGTAATTGTCAAATGTCCAAGCACGATTATTTTTGTATATTCTAAGCCTAACCTTAAGTTTCCGTAATTACGGTTCAAGGAGGGGTTGTCCAGACACCCAAAATACACCTCACGATTGCGCCACTGACCGGGATGGCACGTATATTTTTATTTTATTTTTTTTTTTCAGTAAACCTAAGCCGTACAATATACATATAGAAGTTTTACATATAATTTTAATATTTTTTTCAAAAGTCTACGCCGTCTCATTTCTTTTTACAATCACTGTCACTATTTCTATCTAGAAAATTCGATTCTAGCGACGGAGCTCCGCTGTGCTCGGTGTTTTCCAACCTAACCAGAAATGAAGAAAATAAAATGCGATTTTCGAACTATAACGCCGAAATTCAAGTCTCGACCGCCCTCTTTAGATGTCGAATTACGTGATAGACACAAGTAACATATAATAAATACGTCTTCGGTATATTAAATATCTCCCTAACACATTTTATCGAGATATTATTATTTTTTTTTTTTTAACAAAATTGCATTTTTGAAGGGTTTATTTAAATTTAAACATTGTACGACAAATACAAACTAACGTTGTGTAATAATCGAAAACAAAGTAATATTCCTAAAACTACATAATATATTCGTGAACAAATTTCAAAATGCATAATGAATCAATAATCCGAATTATTCTGAATAATAATTTAAAACTACATAATATATTCGTGAACAAATTTCAAAATGCATAATGAATCAATAATCCGAATTATACTGAATAATAATAATTGCTACTTATTACTTATTAATTCGTGTTGCCAATACAGTTTTCTTTCTATAATTTATTATAGTTATCTATAATTTATTTGCAAGTGTGCAATATTAACATTGACGAGCATCTATATTGGATATTGTTGAAACAACCCTTTTCAAGTGCAAAACATGCAATATTTACGTTATAAACAATGCGTTTATCGCATTGATTAATAAAATCTTATTTTAGCACATTTGCAAGTTCACCCGATTCGTTTTAATAGTAATGCAACGTTGAAATAGTAATATTAGAATTAAAAATAAATTCCCGAAACAATTCAAAGGTTTTTTTTAACGAAAATACATCTTTGCCACATTATATTTAAATGAACATACTGTACGGGAAAAAACATAACTAAATTTGTGTTAAATTAGAATTTTAAAAATCATAATGTATCGATAATACAAGGAGGCCGCTGATTACGACCGTATAAAATAAAATGTTCTATTTGTGTGATACAACTCACTAGATACTCAGTTCTAAGTATCTATAACTTACTGTTATCACCGCATTATTGTCAATGTCTAGATAAATATCGTACGACCATTTTATGTTCAATTCGTGGACAGTTGTAAATTACTGACTGCAATTATTTATTAAATAATTAATACGATTCTCGGAGTTACTGTTATTTTTACCGTATTTTGTTTTTATACGATTTTTTTCAATGTAAAATACATAGTAGAAAAAAAAATAATAATACAAGTGAGTCGTATAAGAGATTTACGAGTGTGTGACTGCAATACCTCCGTGTTTGGTTTATTAAAAAAAAAAAATAAATAAAATAAGGACTCCCCGTTTTATACAGGGCCCGGGGGCATTAAATTTGTTAATTCGGCACTGTACAATGAAGCACTGTGTACTTCATTCACAAAAATAGCTATCAACTCGAAAATCAACAGGATATTTTGAAAATTACACCACTTCTGGAAAGTGTTAATAAAAGTATTCGGTGAATGTCTCAGGTTTTTACAATTAATACGACTTGACTGTATTCCGACTAAGAAATACAATTGAAATAACAGAAACGCGTATTTGCGTAAATATTCCCGATTTTCCGATGTTTTTACACACTATTAAGAAAACTACAGAGAAAATAAAAAAATATCTTCCTCAGTAATACCGACTAGATTTTGATTGCCGTTTTATAGTAAATTGCCGACGGTTATTTTTTTTTTAAATTCCCTCCACCCCTTTTCCCGTGTAATTTTTTCCCATTTTTTTCGAATGTCCGGGAATTCGTTTAAGAAAACATTTCTTCCTTGTTTTGATATTATTTTTCATTTCTATTTTATAAATTCGTCGTAAACGTCATTGGAATTATTAATTGTTATGTTCGTTGGATTACACTTCGAGCGAGTTAGAACCCAAATAATAATTGGTCAGTTTTATAATTTATGTTTTATACTATACACATTCGAGTATAACAATTTGAACGATATTTCCTATACAATAATAATCACTAGGGGGTCCCCCGCCGGGGTTCCAAATGTACGGAGTATTTTGTCAATACGCTTGTTAACGAATTCGTCTCGCGATCCAATTAATCTTAATTTACTTTGTTTGGCTGTTGGATTTAGCGGCACAAACGATATTTACGAAGTAAACACAACGAATCGGATTACTATTAACGGGATCCGGAAATCGATCGAATTTCTCGATCCGGATCGACGTGACTGAAATCCGGATTGACTAGCACTTGACGTTACCCAAGTTACAGATTACGTTAATCGAGAAAAAAAAAAACACCAACAATTCGTAAAGAAAAATAAAAAAATTTTACATGTCTCGACGTGGTTTGTCGGGCGACATTCTTGATACGTAGGTAGGCAATTGAACGTATTCGTGGAGCCGGCACTTACCTTAGAGTCAATGCCGCAACTAACCTGCCTGTAAAATCTGTCGAAAGAAAAACGTATAAAATCAAGTGTTCAACAAAAAAAAATTGTACAATCTGTGCGGAGTATGTCGGGTTTTTATTTTTTTATTGCAATGATTTATCGTTTCGTTCAGTATACCAATTTAAATTCCTTAAATATTCGCCTCTACAATCCACAATGCCACGCATGTCCGGAATTTTTATTTTTACGAAAATTAACATTTTTAATTTTTACATCAAACCGGCCAATACGCCCGTCGAATAATCCTCGTATCAGATCGGCAATCACGTTTTCCGGACTCCGATAATTAACCGCAATGCATCATCACATTTCTCTGTAAAACGTTTTTTTTTTTTTTTTTTTTAAATTTTTTATAAATACAGGAGTATACTATATGTCCGTCGAGTTACCAACAATATTGCGAAACAATCTCCCAAACATTTATATTATAATGTCTTTAATTTGTGTTCCGTATCATGATCATTCATTCTCGATTTAATAAAACAAATATAATAAAAAAAAAAAAAAAAAGAATAATTTTTTTTCCTCGTCTTTGAATAACTTAAAATATTAATCGAATCGTCAACTCCAGAGGTGCTTTCTGGTGGACGGCAAATTATTTCCTGTCGGCGCACCGCGGCGGTTGATTTTTGATTTCCTTTGGTATTTTCTTAATAAT
Organism: Tuberolachnus salignus; assembly: GCA_956483605.1. NCBI lineage: Eukaryota > Metazoa > Arthropoda > Insecta > Hemiptera > Aphididae > Tuberolachnus > Tuberolachnus salignus. The sequence continues at coordinate 21,101,617 of OY101438.1, forward strand.
GGCGATTAGTGGTGGGCGAAGGGGAGTGAGGAAACCGAGACAAATTTCGGAAAAACCGAAATATTTAGGCAATTCGGTTAGGAATAATCATAGAGACTTGACATTTTCATTAAATACCTATATTAGCCCATTCTATACGCGAAACGCGATTGATACAAAATCCTACGTGAATCGCGGCAGTTAAAAATATCGAAAACACACGATTATTTTTTTATAACCGTTATAGACCGGACTGATATTGACGAAATTCGTAAAATTCATCAATTATTACGTACTAATTTTTACATAACTTTTCCGCATACGCACTTATAATATTATTCGTTCGCGTATTAATAAAATATATCAAAAATAGGTTTTTTTTTTCCCCAATCTTATTCAATTTTTTTTTTCGTCCTACTAAACTACCATTATGTATATTATTTTTTAACATTGTAATTCGATAGTTTGTATAGCCGACGACTATATTTCGATACGTCCAAAACTACGCTATTATTCGCGTTTAATCTTGTGTACGACGCAAAAAAAAAAAAAAAAAAAAAAAAATGCTGAAAGATCCCGGACCTAACATGTTTGACTATAGGAGTATATAATAGGCGAAGAGGTCGAAATTATTTCACCGTATACCGGATACCTACGTATGCTATATTTTTATTAATTTTACTGATTCTATTACATTTTATTGACTGGCCCGATTTTCTTTTATTGACTCGTTGATTTCAAATATGCAACGAGCCAACATAATTACATAAACACGGACTTTTATAGTTACAAATTAATGTTACTTCAAAATTTTAATTTAATGAAACAATAATAAAGAATAATATAGTGACCTAACAATAAGAAATGAATAAAAGAATATAAAACACAATTTTAAATTTGAATACAAATTTTGGAATCCAAAAATCCGGATTTGTCCGGCTTACTAATTTAAATATCACGGCAAGAGTTCAATGCAATATAGTTTACGACTAAGATTCATTTATTTAATTCATTTTCCCGGTGTTTTCACAATCTGTGTGTAAACTGTGTATGAGGTCGGATAAAATATATTTAGATAAGATTTAATGTTTAGATAAATATTTTTATAAATAAATTTTTGTTGAGATTTAACGTTCCGCTGCTACAACTGCCAAAGACTTTTTTTTTTTTTTTTTTGGACGTCTGATGTTATTGTTTTTCTTACTATACGGGACACGGATAGGCAAAAACTATGACGAATGCAATTATAACGAGAGTAGTTAAAAAATAAAAAAAAAACGTGTTTATAAAATATGAGTAAAGAGTCTTCTCGTCGGCATACGAGAGGTGTTTTCGAAAAACAAAAAAATAATAACATCAGCGATAAAGTCCCAAAAATTCGATCGAAAAACGCATAACTATGTATAAATGAAAAATTGTACTTTTCCGGGTTGTATGTGTGGGATCTTTAAAAAAAAATAAAAAGCAAAACATTGTACCATTTTTTTTTTTTTTTTTTAAATCTGTGCGATGAAGATTCACAACGTAAACTTTTATTTGACTCAAATCGTGAGATATAACTTTTTTAATAATTTGATATAAAACTTAGCTAACGCTAAGTCTTGCGCATCCTTGCGTATTAATAATGCGATGGTATTAAATAGTTTTAAGGATTTTTTCTTTGATTTTCGTAAGCCTTTGTTGTCAACAAACTCCGGCGGTACGTGAATATTTTTTAAAACGTCCTCCTGTTTGGTATATACAATTTAAATTGTATACTTTAACTTAATACATTCTTATGGCATTAAACAAATTAAACATAAACGATGACTGTTTTTAATATAAATTATTTGTTTTCTTTCTTCATTTAGTATACGTATTTTTCAGACATCTATATAAAAAAAAAAAAAAAAAAAACTAAATCTAATAAACGAAATCCATAACGAGATATGGATTTATTCTATTTATTCCCAGTATGTTAGATCCTCATCTGTATACGGTGTCCAATCATTTCCGCCCCGGGCGCCCTAGTTGTTTATAGGAGTAACTCTCCAGAGACACTTTGTGTTCCACTTCACTACTTCTCTGGTCATACGCCCGCCACACACGTCCTGTCCAGTTATCCTTTTGCTTTTCAATATCGTCATTATACGCTCTTAAACCGACATATATCTTAAATCACGGGTTTTCCTTCTTCCGTAATACGCTCTAGTGCCTCGATCTCGTTTCTTTGACCCGAAACATTTGACACAAGGACTTTTCTCCCGAACGTTGTAAGATATCGTTCACCTTTGTTTGTGCTGAAACGTGTCTCACGTAAGTTTGTTTTTCTGTAATACAATCTTGTATTCAAATACTGTTGTTGGAGGTAATAAGCAAAAGAGAATTAAGTTATATACTTATCCAGGAATTATTGACGTACAAGTGAGTTGGCCGGTGTTCAAATGTTGCGAGTTATTTGCGAGAATTTGCGATTTAATTCCCGAAATTTGCGAGGTGGGTGGGCCAACATCTGGTAGCCCACCCACTTCGTCCGATTTCTTCCGTGCCGGTTACAAAACCATCGTCTATTCACGAATATGGTAAAAACGAAAATGTGATTATTCTCACGGATCGACTGTTCGATTGTTTAGTGATGCAATGCAAATTTATAGGTTTCCGCAAGTATACAATATTGATACTAGTAGGAGTGGACTGGTGAATTCTAGCAAATTAATAATACGATGTTGTCATGGGTTTCGACGCAATCGTACGAATTTGGCGGACTACTCGCCTGTGCAGAGAGTAGAAGCTACTCGTAAATTCTGTAAGTGAACTCGCAAATTATCCGCAAAATGTTAACACTGATTACGGACTAAGTAGGTGGGCCAACATTTACGGTCGTGAATTATTGATTTAAATCGACTTGCATAAGATACGACCGATCATAGTTTTCACGGTGTTTTAATGAAACGCGCGAATACAATTATAAAAAATTTAAACAAAAATCAATGCAAACGAAATTCGATTCTGAGTGAAGTTCGGTTAAACGTGTCTTGAAATGCTGTGATTTTTATGATTTTCGCCGAAATTTAAACTTATAACGCTTATTAAATACAAAAAAATGCATCATTACGCTCAACTTTTTTTTTTTTTATAACTACTAAATACAATTTTTGAACCCTGTGTACAATTTTTCGGTCTTGGTTATGTTTCTTTCGCCGGTTTTCCCATGCATTAAGAAAACTATAAAGAAATAAAAAAAAAAAAAAAAAAAATGACCTTTTCGTCGCACACACTTGATCCAAAATTCTTTCAGAAAAGGCGCTACACTGGAAAATCGGAGAAAGATTTCCAGTAAAAAAGTTGTGCACAATCGAGAAGAAAAAAAAAAAACACATATTCGTATAAAACCAATATTACATTGACTCTGAAAGGGACTAACAAAACTATAGAATGCGGGTAATCGAAAAATGTCTAACGTAGGCAGATACTAACGGCGCCGGAGAAGAAATATCCGCTGCAGTTAGGTAGGTATCTATACAATATTGTAAAATTAACACAAAAGGGGCAGAAATCACGTAGTAGAATGAAACGGAATGCGAAATTCGATTTTGAATGGACCCGTTCGATTTCGCTGAGCCGGCGGGTAGGTGGACGCTGGAAATTTTACGTGATAAGAAAGTACTTATACTTATATTGGAAATCTAAAGGAAAAATGAAGGACTTTATTATATACGAGCAGTATAAAAGTACTTGTCTGATAAAAAAAAAAAAAAAAAAAATAATAATAATAATATTCCGATATTATTATTGTTGCCGCGTTGGCTTACACGTGGCCTTTTATATATATATATATATATATATATATATTTTTTTTTTTTAAAGAATACCTACTATATTTATGGGTCAGATGAAGCGTTTATAAGACACCGAGCAACTAACTATACACCGCGCTTGGTCGTGTTTCGAATCGAATCGAATATAATATAATATTTCAAAATAATGTCGAATATTGAAATATTGAAATGAAAATCGAATGTAATCCGATTTACTCTCGTATTCCGTGTAACAAACCTACGTGCCATTTTTAAAACAATTAAACAAATTCTTACCAAAGTATCGCTAACCATGTAAAATTTAATTCCGAATCAGTTTAATTATTATTATGCCTTTGCACTTTTCAGCTTATTCGACTACAGACTAAAATTAATTTTTTAAAAATACCTAAGTACGGTGTACCATCGCGAGACGTTTCCGGACCGAAATTTGAGGGGGGAGGAAGCGATTCGAAAACTATCTGTTAAAATTTTAGATTCTGAGCGGAGCGATGGGGTTTTAAAATGGTGTTTAATTTATTTATTTTTTTTTTTATTTTCTGTAAACACTTTTTCTACCGGAAATCTTCATTCGGTCTATTCACTCCTGTACTGTTATCGGTAGAAAATGTTGTCTTGTTGGCAGTTTAAAGAAATCATTTTTCGATATACCTATTAGTTTTTAAACGTGACAGAAAAAACAACCAACAAACGGCATAAACACGATTTCGTCAAACTCGAGTTATATTATTTATTTATTTTTTTTATTAATTTATGGGTTACTATGACTACAATGAAAAAACTCGACAAATATTACTTTGCTCAGAAACGTTTTTCGTTTGCAATTTATCGTTGCATACAGATATTAATTACATTTTACCTATCTATGTACTATTTTTCTCGAGGTATGTACGCCTTTTTACGTACGCAAACAAGTAAATTAATTCAAAGTTAACCAAGTACCGACACTCTATAAGGGTATACTTACAAATAACATTTTTTTTAAAATTAAAATTAAGACTTTTTAAATAAAAAATCCAAGGTGGGGACCGATCACCACTTTGCTCACATTCCCTCAAATACTCCCTTTGCTTACTAAATCCACGTACACGAATATAAATAAACCGATATCTGTTTTTACTCCCTGATGCTCGAACGAGATAAAATTTGTAACAAAAAACCACCGCCGATGTAGAGTTTTGGAACACGATTTCTGGTGGTAAAGTTGTTTGTTAACAAACAGAAATAAAAAAAATAGCATATATCATAGTAAAACCATAGATATATATATATTATACTAGATAGCAGACTCTGTTCATATCAATGATGTATTGAATGCCATATTAACTGTCATATTTTTCTTATCGTCATAATACTGGTTTGTACATTTTCAATCTAATCTGAATATTATCCATCAAAATGGTACACTCCGTGCAGTGTTTGTTTATGTGCAGACCGTACGATTCGTACACAAATGGACACTACTGGGACACACCGTAAAACTCTGGAAACCAAATAAACTTCAAGAACCAAACTGCCAAATCGATGTAGATGGGATAACATACTAATATATTTCAAACGATTTATTTGCCTATTTTGTGTTCAAACCATCCCGGACAGTAATTGGAAAAATAGTTTTAAAAACGTCCTCTAACGGCAAATGGCGACCAGGCTTCATATTTGTCTGGAGCTAAATCGATGGCGCCCATAGGGTAATATTTAGAGGATGGACACGAAATTAAACTATGATATAACCAAACACACAATATATACAACCATTTTTTTTTATTTTTTTTTTTACTGATCAGTGGTTATTAACACTGAGACAATCACAAACACGAAACCGTTAACAATTTATCGTACTCCTCTACAGTTATACAAACTTGAGTCGCAAAAACTGGATACTAAAATATTTTATTATTTTCTGGGGATGGGAATGGCATGGTCTCTCCCTTCCCCCCCAATGCGTGCCCTTGTGTACAGCAATATACTGAATCGGCTATCTACTATAATATATAGAACATGTCTATGTGAGTTAAACTAATATATTCGAATTATTTTCTTTTCTTTTTAACACAATTAATATTTACAGTGCGTTTAAAAACTGACGGGAAAAACGACCGAATTCATACTGTAGTTAGTATTATTGTTATAATGTTTTTCTTCTCTTTACTTATTTAATTTGTTTACATCGTACCGTAACGAAATATTCATATAATATGCAAAATATTATTTTTAGTATGCCCGATACAAATTGTACTGCAGTTTATTATAATCTAGGGTAACACGGTAGGAGGTACTTTATTAAACATCAATTATTCAAATTAATTTTTCGCGCTGTATTATATGATATTAATCTACTTAAAAAAAAAAAAAAAAAAAAAAAAAATAGCTTAAATAATAATTTAAATTATCATATCGGGTGAACTTTTACTAAACAAAAAAAAATAAAAAAATACATACAAAAGATAAATTAACAGTATTCGTTTTGTGTATTTAATTATTTTGCAAGCCAAAAATAGAGTACACGAATAATAAAAATATAATTTATTTTAAAACGATAAAACGTTTTAGCCAAAATTAGCAATACATTTTACTGCGTAGATACGACATTTTATAATTTGTTCACTCGTCGTATAATTTAGCAATTAAATGCATGACGTTTTAAATGCTTTAAAATGCACGTCATACGAGGATATATATATATATATATATATATATATATATATATATATATACAGGGTGATCTATTTCTTTGAAATTTTTAAAAAATAAACATTTTCTTTTCGTATCCTAGTCCAAAAACACGAGTCGCTTTAATATTGTTTCATCTTCTTCTTCCCATGGTCGTCCTCACCAACGTAAACGTTGATTTTTATATCGGAGTTTATACGACGACCGACCAATCGTGGTCAGTTATCGGCCATAAAATCGTTTTAAAAATCATATAAACGCCTTTGTTTACATTTACACCCTTCGGTCCAGACCTACAGAGCAAATTGACGCCATATTTCGCTGTTAAATGCTACTTTTCTCTCCGTTCCACAGTTCCATTATTATTACGTTAAAAAAAAAAAGGCACTGTCGGAAGGAACAGTGTGATCGGGGAGGGGGGATCACACTATCCTACAAAATTATATTACCGACCTCCAATGTCCGTTATTTAGGATTAATATGAGACAAACGTCTAACCTGAGCCGAATATCAAGCAACAAAGACTTTCGCTGAACACCAGATGAAAATCTCTTCACCATCTCCTAGGTAAACACTCAAATCTTACCCGAAAAAAAATAAACTACTTTTATATAAAACTCTTCTAAATCTCCTAATTTGGTCTTACGGGATTCGATTATGAGATGCAACAAAAAAAAAAAAAAAAAATACAATCTTTCCAATCTATTTCATTACGAATTATTACCAATGATTACCACCCTTCAATATCTCAAACCATACCCCTTTCAAATATACCAACAGTCACCGAAGTAGCCACTTCATCCTACAAACTCTTTCGCGCACACCTGGCAGACCATCCAAATCCTCTAATACTTGCCCATAATTCCAACATCATCCCGGAAGGCCGGTCTCCGAGAAGGCTTAAGAGAAACAGTTGTCGAGACTTAAATTAAAACAAAATAAATAAATGAATAAAAATAGGAAAAAATATCAAATCAAATGTGTTACTACACTGGGGTAATTTCTTTTAATCATATTCGCCATGTCAATAATGTATAACATCAAACGCGCTTATTGAAAAAAAAAAAAAAAAAGAAAAAAATGTACAGATTGTATGTAATCAAATAAATAAATAATAAACCCCGTTAAAAACTACTACCGATACGCATTCCGTATATTGTACAACATACATGATTTATTTAAACTCATCACCGTATTAAAAAAAAAAAAAAAAAATAATGTTGTACGGTCACACGTTTATTTGTATCTCGTTATTTTCGCGTATACGACCATAATATTATATTATCACACGCCGGGCACCGGGTACGCCTTGAAAAGTATACATTCGAAATTCGAACGATACCTACGCCCGGCTATTACGTAACGCTTTTTTTTTTTATATGGTCATAATGGAAAATACTATTACGTCTCGAAATACTATGCAAAGTGTTCCGCTCGATAATATTATATAATGTTCCGTTTTAACAAATTCAAAACCGTTGAACGATCAAACGTTACTACTACTACTACCACTACTACTACTACACGTATGCCACCAGTTGTTTGTTAGAAGCGGTCCGTTTTAGTCGTATTATTATTATTTGTCCTTTGCCGGGTCGAAAGTGTAATTTTTCTTCTCAAAAAAACCGTTCGGACGAACAATGCTATCTATCTGTCCCTTTGGAGGTAACGAGTGAATCGCGAGTTCTGTCCGAAACCCAAAACCGGTAACAATATATGTTGAAGATCGTTTGTGTAACCAAAACCTATTTTCGATTGAGGAATCATGGTGTGCCCGAACGACACGAATAGATTAATTAATTTAATTTTCTAGGTTGTTTTACATTTATTTCCTGATAAATCTGGTATAGTGAAATCGTATAATGTTGTAAATAAATATTAAATATTGTCGCCAGCCGTTATTCGTCAGTCTGCAATAGTCCAGCGGTCGTTAACATTTTTACTGTCCAGCGCACCCCTTCGAGATAGCCGACTAAATTTGAATAAAAGCTCTAATTTCAAAAGAAGGTAATGTTTTTGAACTAACAAAAAAAATATTATTAAAGTACATACTTTTCACATCCTAGGCCCTTAGCTACTAATGTTGCGATGGTTATTACATTTAAACGCAAGTCGCTTTTAGCCGAATATCTAACCGATTTTTTTGTTTCGTCAAAAGCTAAACAACAAATTCGAATCCTTTATCAATTAGGTGCATTCGGGAAATAAAGAATCATCAACTTATATATTTGCCATAGTTGTGGATGAGTGATTTTAAGTTTGACCTAGGCAAACTCGTAACCAAACTGCTTGAAAACAATTAATGTCTGGCAGTCGTGTTTAAGATCAATAAACTCCACCTCTAAACAAAGTTTAAAAGCTTCCACCTATTCAAACGAAAATGTATTTCAAATCCAATTGAGCATTTGTAATTCCAGTACGTCTTTAAATCTTGATTTCGTGTCCTTTTTAATTAAATGTTTTCCCATTTTTTCTTTTTTTTTTTGATTGATGGTTTTCTTATTTCGAATTAGAAAGCTCACCGTTTACAGGCCCTGATTTCGATCTAGGTCCGTAAATGTCGAACTGAACCGAAAAAATAATTAAATTTACAATTAAAAACAAAAAAATGTAAGAGCAGCATACTAGTAATATCCTAGGGTGTAAACTGTGATAAATCCAGCTCTGACTATCCCCTCCCAACGTTCTCTTAAATCTTACCATCATCCCGAGAGATCTAAATGCGCCGTCAGCACAAGGGTGTTCCGGGCCCCATTTTCAGGAAGATCACTTAAAACGAATTTCGTTTTATACTTGGATTTATAGTAAACAAATCAATTTATAACATTTTAATTTTAAAGTGAAAAATAGTAACTCCCCTGCCGGTTATAATACATTGTAATCTGCAAATTTCATAAAAATAATATTGATGTAAAAACAAAGTTCCAATGAGATGGTAAAAATATTGTTCAGCCATTTGTCTACAGGTCGAAACTGCGTAAACAAGCAGAATTAAAACACATACGAAATCTTCGTAAAAGTTCGATCAAGTGTGCAGTATTAAATTCACGTCATGTCGACTATTTGGTTCGTTTTACTGTGTGGAAATAATTCCTAACCTCTAATCGCCGTACAACTTTCAGCGCAAATATCACGAATACTGGTCACGTGTGCGTCACTGATTTAAGTGGAAAGTTGGGATTGTAGGATACACAGAGGAACTTAATTTTTCTCTATAGGCAACGATAAATCATTGCTAATGAAATACGATTCTGACCGAAAGCCAGCTATAAAAATATCCATGTGCCTTGAGTTTTACGATTTTCGTTAAAATTTGAACTTAAATCGCTTAATCTTTATTTTTTTTGTTTTTTTTTGTACAAAAAAGAAAAACTTATGATGAATTTCGTGTAAAATTTAGAGAATTTTCGCTCGACCAATACAATTTTATTCACATTAAACCCAATAAAAACAAATAAAAATTTAAAAAAAATAAAAAAAGTAAAACGCTTATAAATAGCTGAAAATTCGATAGAATATTTCGAACATTATTCCACGCCTAGAAAGTGCTAATATTAATATTCTGTAGAAATGTCGGGTCTTTACAAAATGGTTACCGTGTTACAAATAAAAGAAATTAAATCGACGATAATGAAACTAATATTACTTGAAAAAATGTTCCCGTTTTATCCAAACCACATTGTGAAAACTACAACAAAATTAAAAAAATTGATCTTTTCAATGCTCCAACTTGATCTATCATGCTTTCAGAAATGGCGTTACACTTAAAAATCAGTAAAGAATTTTCTTTTTTTATATAATCTATACCCAGAAAAAAGTACAATAAGTATAATGTATGATTTTAAAAAAAAAAATAATAATAATTTCAATGGCTTGGGTGTATTGAGGGAAGAAACCATCCAGTGAGGGTACTTCGGCGTGAATTTACATTCACTTGGGTATTAAGTATTCATAGTATGTTTACTTTATAAGGTCACGGGGCCATTGTCGCTCGAGTCTTCTGGGAGGATTTCCTGGGATGGAGGTAGATAGTAGCCTTTTCGTATGGGGATCGGTGTGATTTTGGAGACGATACCTAAATTTTGAATAATACAGCTTGGCTGTATCAGTGACTTTAGGGATGTGACGATCTGTATGAAGAATGTTGTTTACAGGGTAAATATAGTACCACTAATCATCCGGATAGTAAAACCAAAATCTAAAAATTAAAAGTTATCGTTTATTGTATTTCAAAAACACTGGAAATCCTCACGGCGATTCGATAACATTTTAAATATTGAGTATTATGGGCCGTAGGTCATTTATAAATGCGTTTTTGTCTGATACGGCCAAAATTAGAATAAAATGTTGCGAAATGTTTTACAAGAACAACGTTTGGCGGGTAATTGCCACGTTCTTTTCATTATTCCGGCATGCGAACAATTTGTTGTCGCGCAGAGCACAACGTGTGGATCAAAGAGGAAACGCATATTTCTTATAATATAATCGATCCTCGAGAATTTATAGGTATACACATACATGAAACGGAATCTTTACCGGACGACGTGTATAACAAATAAAGAAACAAACAGAAAAAAAACGCCTTTGTATCCGTACGCTTTACGGATTCGACAAATAATTTGTTTTTTTGCTTATTGGATACGCCTGGATTCCCTGATATTTCGTGATAACAAAGGGTGTACGAGACGCGTGTTTTTTTTCTGGTCGAATATCGACAATGATGGTGTTTTCAAAAATTATACTATCCACACAATATTTAAATGTATACTGCATATTTTATTAAAAACGGGTACGGCACGGATCGATATGCCCTGTGTTTTTTCAGTTTATGTTTTTTTTAAAAAAAAAAAAAAAAAAGGAACGTCATGTGAATAAATATATTAAGTAAATCGAATCTCGGAAATTGTTTTGGGACTGTAATCGCATGCCGATGCTGACAGTTTTCGGCCAAAACTCAGTTTTTCGGCAACCGATTTGAACCTGCCTGCGCCCTCGTACGGCAGTGGCGTAATTGTGGGGGGAAAGGGGAGGGCATTTTTCAGAAATTTTTGCAGGGGTACAAGGGTATTATTTTGCCTCCTCTCTCCTCTCCTAGGTATGACATCAATACAAATCTCTAAATCTTCTAAAACATAGAAAGAATGCAATAATGCATTTATTACACTATTTTTATATTTGTAAGATAAACAATAATTTTTTCCTCAACTTATTTTACAAGAGTTTATATACAGTTACACGTTTCTCCGGTATTTTAATATGTTGACATATTGTCAACGTTACCGTATTATAGCGTTTACAAATATAAAAAAAACCTAAAATTAAAATAACTGATGTATTCTTTCGTTTTGTTTAATTATGTTTCGAAGTCAGTTATTAAACGAGTCTTTGATTATTTTGTATACGTAAAATAAAAATAAATTTACACAAATTATTATGGTTTTTATTTTGGTGAATAAACTATTTTTACCCCCCCCCCCCCCTAGCTTTTTATCCAGTTACACCGCTGCCATTACGTTTCAATTAAATAAATCAAACGATCGATTTACTATTTAATTTGTATACGTTATAATTTAATAGGTTAAATTGAAAATGAATTATACGTTACATGCGTGAAACGTTTACGAAAAACCAAAACTGGATTTATGTTTTCAATTTCGAATTCGACGATCGAAAAAGTAACATATTTAAATGTACAAAACCGTGTTCTCGTTCTACATTTTTCGGTTTTGGTATGCGATAAAAGAAAAAAAAAAAAAACGGTAACGGTAAGAAAATCGTCACGTTTTTCTTATGTTTTTCGGTATTTCACAGCGCGCGCACAGTTTAGGAGGAAACAGGAATTTTATCCGGAATTTTTTATTTTTTTTTACTACTCTACTCGACAATACATTTTCAATAAATTTATAAATTTATTTATCCTCTGCTAAATGTATTAAACAAAATATAAGACCCGATCCGGTTACGTTATTTAAAAAGTGGTTAATTCAATATTGTCCCAGTGCGAATACTCCCCTCAGTTCCTCACTCCAGAACACCTACCTTTCCGAATTTTTTTTTTTTTAAATCATAATTGAACAAAAACATCACGAGTATTATTTACGGTCGTTTTAATCTGTAAGTATTAAATAACACGCGTGCAATGGCTATACTCGTCGTAGATGTGTACCTACGCAAGAACCCTACACGTACGGCTTATTGTATAAGCCTAATACTGTATAAACGTTTTTCTCTCCATTTCCCGTATACATTTTTCGTTTAAGCGAAATTAAATTGGTTCGCTTTGTGTTTTTTTGACGAAAATTAACCGGTTAACAGTGGCATTTAATGTTTACGTGCCCTAAATCCCTCGGAAAATAATTAAGAACGGACGGCTTATACGTACGGGTACCGTTTGACGAAAAACGTACAAAGAATAATCGTGTTTCGCAACGGGGTCGGTGTATTTTTTCATTACTGGACGGGGGAAACTCGTCTGGTTTTTTTTTTTTTTTAATTTAAAACGGTTTTTGACGAAAAAGTAACTATGTAACAACGATGTTTGAAACGACTTATTATTTTTTTTTTTTTTACTCCTAGGTATTCTTTTCACTGTTGGATTTAAAATACTTAAAATATTACAGTACATTTGATACAGAGTGTCATTCGGTTCGAAACAAAACGCAATGACTTTGGTTCTGTTTTGTTCTTTTAATAATTTTTTATGAACCTGCGCGCTGTAACAATAATAGTTTTTTTTATGGGTGGAGGTTTGACGAAAATAAATAAATATATACAATTTTACCATAATTTAAGTAAGGTGATATTTTTGTTTATCAAAACACTTTTATATATGCAATATCAAACCGCTATTATTTTTGAATACACTATTTGTTGTCTGTAAACTGAAAAAAAAAAAAAAAAATCACGAGATCAATGAAAATAAAAAAAGTCGAAACGTCAAAGTTTCCAATTAACACTATAAAACGGCTAAATTTTTTGAAAATAAAAAAAAATAAAATATAATTTTTGAACTTTTTACTAAAAAAAACATACGAATATAATTGATAAAATATGAATATTTGTAGTCTTAACCTTGCGAGTCATATATAAATAAAAAAAACATAATTATCTCAGGAGATATCGCATTGAGTACATCTTCGTGGGATACCCTGTAGACCAGCGTTATTTTACCATAATTTAAGGTAAAGTGATATTTTAACCTAGGGGACATTTTGATCGGTTTTGTTTAAAAATTAAATTTTTTAACCGTTTCGTCATGACCGCTATGATGGTAAAGGAACACCGGTTGATGACAAAACGGATCAAAATGTCCCCCCCGGATCAAAATGTCGACGGGACAACTTAATCCGGTTAGAAAATTACATTTTTTTTCCAAACGAATCAAAATGTCCCGTTACCTGATATTTAAGGGGGCAAAATCCAAAAAAGCTATTTCGTGTAACTCGATTATTTTTTGACAATTTTCAGCGGTTGAAATGTTTACGCGTACGGATATTATGTTTATTGTTTATTTCCTACGGTTGCAGTCACAGAAATAACACAGAAAACACAATCAGACACACATTTAAAACATTGTACACTATGACGTACACATTGTATACGGTGATGAAAAAAACAAAAAAAAATAAATACGATTTTCCGTTTATTACGTTTGGGTTTTTATATTTTAGTTTACGACCCGGTGCGGTGTCGTGATTTTAGCCTTTATCAGCTGTTTATCGTTATCTCTTCATATTCGACCTCGTCGTACCGCCGATCGTACAGTCGTCAAGGACATTCCAAAAAGTTTATATTTTCGCGCTCACTATGGGTGACCCGAGCCATCGCTGCCGAACAATACAGGCGGTTTTCGCGGTTTTAAATATAATTTTTATTATTGCCGGTGCGTATGATTTTTTATATAATATTCTCTTACCGTACTCGGAAACTTTGTTCCGTAACGACGGTTCCGGTCGGTGCCGGAAGGCAGGAGACACCGCTAAGGTTTTTTTCCTTTTTTTTTTTTTTTTTTTTTAGATACTGAGCGCAGCGAGGAGGAATGTATGGGTTTCGATGTGCGCTTTTATTTCCTTCTGCCGACGACTTATGGACCAGAAATCTTAGCCCTGTCAAACGTTTCATTGGGGCTTTGTCGTTTAATATCGAATTTAGTCGGAGGCCTTTCCGTTGTGGTTTCCTCAATAATGCGGAGTAAAACGGCGATATGTATGCATTCAATAAATATCGAATTTTATTAATTGTCGTCATCCCGTTAAAAATGATAATTGTATAGACTTGATATTTTCACCGAATACTTATACAGGGTGCGGCAGAGCCGACTGACGAGTTTTGATGGGCTATAAATAACAAACAGTAAAACTTAGAGAAAAGGTTGTTTTTTATTTAAATCTGTATTCAATCCCATTTTTAAAAATTATTTTTTGAAAATTATATTTCCAAGATGGCGGCCGTCAGCATTGATACACTGTTGTAGACGAGCTCTGAAACTCTCACATGATTTTCGGCACATTTCGACTGGTATGGCCTCGACTTCTACGTGGAGTGGTCTTCCGTGGAGCTGCCGTGGGTTATTTGTAGCCCAGTATCGAAAATTTTGTTTTTTATAGTTCCAGAAAGATAAAAATGGGACTCATCGCTACAGAAAAAAGTTGATATCGGAGGAATTTGGCAGACGAATTTGCTGACAGAGATTTGTACGGTTGCCGTAGTCAGTAGCATTTAACTCTTGGACAAGCATTAATTTATAGGGATGGGATGATAAATCTTCGTAAAGAATTTTCCTCAAAGAACGGTCTGAGATTCCCAAAGCTACAGCGTGTTTCCGGGCTGAGCGTCTTGGTGACTGCTCAATTGACTCTCTAACCAACTGCACATTTTCGGGGGTCTTACCGTTCTGGGCGCTCCGCGTTCAAGTCTGCTTAGGGTACTTCCAGTTTCTTCCAAATGCCGTATCCACAATTTGATAGTGTTGGTAGAAGAAACAGATTCAGCACGTGGAATGCCGAAGTGTATACGAAAAGCCCTTTGTGTAGCGATCACAGAATGATTATTTTCGTAATACGCACGCACGACGAAACCACGATGTACACTTGTCCAGACCGTGATTACGAATAAAAACGGCATTACCGTACAATTCAAAATATACCACTTATTAAGTCCTGCTCTTATCTTATCACAGGCTAATGACCTCATTAAACTCGTCAGTCGGTTCTGCCGCACCCTGTATTATTAGCATTTTATAGGCGCGGTATTATTTTGAGTACTTATTTGCAGTTGTTTTATGCTTTTTTTATGCAATTTGAAATTGTCGAGTTGTTTTAGTTTTTATTCTGTTTTATGTGAATACATATTGTTTGACTTTTTTCGATCTTAAAAATGCTCGGAAATTCGTTACACGGTCCACCGTAAAAAGTATACAAATATTAAAAAACGTCTGTAACCACGGCTTTTTTTTTTTTGTATATGTCTTTAAAGTATACTTTTTGTAAGTACGCGGAACTATTTCCTAGCCCCAAAGAAAAAAACTAATAAATTCGAGACGAACAATTTTGTTTGTCTAAACACTTTTATAAATGTAATATAACCGCTATTATTTTTGAACACGCTATTTGTCTGTGATGTAAAAAAGAAAAGAAAATATTAAAAATCACAAGATCAATGAAAATAAAAAAAGTTAAACCGTCAAAATTTCCATAAGAATCAACTCTATAAAACGGCTAATTTTTCTGAAAATAAATACAAATTAAATGTTATTTAAACTTTTTATCAAAAACATACGAATATAATTGATAATATATGGTATATTTGTAGTCCTAACCCCGTGAGTCATTAAAAAAAAAAAAAAACTTCATTATCTCAGGAGATATCGCAATGAGTACATCTTCGTGGGATACCCTGTAGAACAGCGCTATTCAATCTGTTTTTTACATAACGCCTATTTTAGATTTTCAACACCGCCACCCTTATTTTAAAGAGAAAAAAAATTAAAGACCTTTTTTTCGTGATATTGTGCGTAATATGTAATACACATAGTATAAACAATAATGTAAAATGTAAATAGTTTTATTGATTTATTGAAATCGTTATGCTTATAAATGTAAATTTTATTATGTAAATAAGGTAATGTAATAATAATAATGTTAATCTAATTATTCTAGTTTACTAATAAAAAAAAAAAAAAAAAAAAAAAAAAAAATGATATTTAACTAAAATTATTTTATGACTATGACTAATAGCCACCAGTGACTTCCTCTTGAGGAGGACGACCACGTAAAAGTTATTATTTATTTCCATTGCGCTGTTTATTGAGATGCGTTTAAATGTTATACCCATATCATTTTGTATAAGGTACATTTGGTGTTTGAAATTATTTTTTATATATTTTATTTGACTAATAAATTTGAATACATTAGAATACTTATAATATAAGTAACAGAATCCCCACCTCCCATAGCGCGCCCTTCAGTAAAACTCTACCCTCCCATGAAAATTAAATTCGCCAAAGAACCCGAAAATTCATGAAATACATATTATATTACTGTATAAACGAGCTTTTCTTTTGATCTACCGACGATATACAAATCGAAAACATAATATCATATATTAAATATTTGTCCTGGTATAAAATATCACTTTTCCACCTGCCCGGTTCTTACTCTGGAGATTCTTTGCGATCGATTTCCTATTTAATTTGCGACAATACCTATGGGGACACGATGATTTATTTTTTTTTAAATTTTTATTTCTTTACGTGTCTTTTCAAACTTGAATTTTGAACAATTTTCATTTCCATTTTTTTTTTTTTTTAAATTGTTTGTTATTGATTTATCGTTCCCTATTGTGTGCCAATCGTTCACCGGCGCTTCTTGACACGGAAATACGTCGTTTTACTTGATTTTATTTTCAAAACAATATTTATTTTTATTACAACGGCCGCCTAGAGAGAAAAATCGATTGTTTTCACAACCAACGATGATACGTATGTCTTTCTGTATTTGTTTATTTATTTATTTTTTAATTTCTCCGGTGTAATCACTTTATTTTTGCTATCAGTCAGAGCGCTCCAAAAGTTTCATACGCATTGCGTGGTAATGTACTCTAATGTTTAGAGAAGTTTGTTTTTTAGAATTCACAAAGCTGTCTGGTAATTTGGAAAAACTATCAATGCGGGAATACGGTTCAAGATTGATTTTGACAATTTTTTTTTTATAGCCATACTCGAACGGGTAAAATAATAAATATTCTTGGACATTCCTTATAATAATTGTGATAAATTATTTATTTCCATATTCTCCAGTCGTCGTATTCACTTTTTTTTTTTTATGTATGTATTACAGTAAAAATAAAATATTTAATTTATATAGATAGATTTCCGAATACATTATGTTTTAACTACTAAAAAAAATAATAATACTTAAAAACAATACTGTTATTTTAACGAGAATTTCGTATAAACCAGAAAATTGTATAGTGTAAATTTTTTTTTTTAATCGGGTTTGAACGCAGTTGCCATTGGTAACCTGATCGGAAATTAAAATTATGGTCCAGATTGAAATTCTAAAGGTAATTTTCCTTATTCGTTTGAAAAACCGAATAAAACAAACGGGGCGGTTTTATATTATGTGTTTTGTAAACCTAGTACGATGATTATTATTTTATCGCATTTCAACCCGGGAACAGTGCGAAAAGTCTAATGCGGAAAACCGTATAAAACACGGTGTTTTTTTTTTTAGTTTAGTTTTTTTTTTTTTTTTCTATATAATCCACAGAGAGTACAACGCGTAATGAGTACGGGGACAGAATTGTTGTACGCGTCCAATTATGTTTGTCGATATTGCCGTTACGGCGTTATTGTATATTATTGTGCGGGGGTGACGACGCGGCTCCGATCGATTTGTTTTTAACGGTATTTTATTCGGGCGATAAGTACGCCGAAATGAGATACAACGGTGCAATACGAAATTGCAACGTACATTTTATTACCATCTACGAAATAAAAAAAAAAAAAAAAATTGTCGTTCGGTTTTTCCCGTCCAGATGTTGCGACCCGTCGGGACATTACGGTGGTGATTAGCGTACCGTTATCGTCGCGCAATGTCGTTTAAACGATATTAAGTATCGTAAAACGGGTCACGGGGAATCGGTTCGCGGATTAGGTCAGGGATTCGTCGACCGTTAACCTCTTTCCGCGTGACTTAATTATTAAAAAAAAAAAAAAATAATGAAAAATTGCGCGTATAGATTTGGGATTGAGATGGATTATGGAACTGTAGTTTTTTTTTTTTTTTTTTAGTCATCGTAATCTGCAAATTTCATAAAATTAATATTAATATAAAAACAAAGTTGCAAAATGATTGTAAACATATTGTTCAATATATTTTTCTACAAGTCGAAACTGCTTTAAAATCGTCCAACTTTTCAAACGAAAATGCATTTAAAATCCAATTGAACATCTGTAATTCCAGTACGTCATGAAATTTTGATTTCGTGTCCTTTTTAATTAAATGTTTTTTTTTTTTTTTTTCAATTGATTGTTTTCTTATTTCGAATTAGAAAGCTCACCGATTACAGGCCTTGATTTCGGACTAGGTCCGAACTAAACCAAAAAAATAATTAAATTTACAATTAAAAACAAAAAAAATGTAAGAGCAGCATACTAGTAATATCCTAGGGTGTAAACTGTGATAAATCCAGCTCTGACTACCCCCTCCCAACGTTCTCTTAAATCTTACCATCATCCCGAGAGACCTAAATACGCCCTCGGCACAAAGGTGTTCCGGGCCCCATTTTCAGGAAGAAAATTTTCACTTAAAACGAAATTCGTTTTATATTTAGATTTATAGTAAACAAATCAATTTATAACATTTTAATTTTAAAGTGAAAAATAGTAATTCCCTTGTCGGTTATAAGTCATCGTAATCTGCAAATTTCATAAAATTAATATTAATGTAAAAACAAAGTTACAATGTGATGGTAAAAATATTGTTCAGCCATTTGTCTACAGGTCGAAACTGCGTAAACAGGCAGAATTAAAACACATACGAAATCTTCGTAAAAGTTCGATTAAGTGTGCAGTATTAAATTCACGTCATGTCGACTATTTGGTTAGTTTTCCTGTGTGGAAATAATTC
Source organism: Tuberolachnus salignus (assembly GCA_956483605.1). Taxonomy (NCBI): domain Eukaryota; kingdom Metazoa; phylum Arthropoda; class Insecta; order Hemiptera; family Aphididae; genus Tuberolachnus; species Tuberolachnus salignus. Next base: position 21,121,196 of record OY101438.1, read on the forward strand.
CTAACCTTTAATCGCCGTACAACTTTCAGCGCAAATATCACGAATACTGGTCACGTGTGCGTCACTGTTTTAGGTGGGAATTTGGGATTGTAGGATACACAGAGGAATTTAATTTTTCTATATACGTAACGATAAATCATTGCTAATGAAATACGATTTTGACCAAAAGCCAGCTAAACAAAAAGCGATGTCCATTGAGATTTACGATTTTCGTCAAAATTTCAACTTAAATCGCTTAATTTTTTTTTTGTTTTTTTTGTACAAAAAAGAAAAACTTATGATGAACTTCATGTAAAATTTAGAGAATTTTCACTCGGCCAATACAATTTTATTCACATTAAACCCAATAAAAACAAATAAAAATTTTAAAAAAATAAAAAAAAGTAAAATGCTTATAAATAGCTCAAAAATTGATAGAATATTTCGAACATTATTCCACGCCTAGAAAGTGCTAATATTAATATTTTGTAGAAATGTCGGGTCTTTACAAAATGGTTACCGTGTTACAAACAAAAGAAATTAAATCGACGATAATGAAACCAATATTACTTGAAAAAATGTTCCCGTTTTATCCAAACCACATTGTGAAAACTAAAAAAAATTGACCATTTCAATGCACCAACTTGATCTAACATGCTTTCAGAAAAGCCGTTACACTTAAAAATCAGTAAAGAATGTTTTTTTTTTATTATTAATTTTTTTTATACAATATCTACTAAGAATAATGTACAATAAGTATAATGTATAATTTAAAAAAAAAAAAAAAAAATAATAATAATTACAATGGCTTGGGTGTATTGAGGGAAGAAACCATCCGGTGAGGGTACTTCGGCGTGAATTTACATTCACTTGGGTATTAAGTATTCATAGTATGTTTACTTAATAAGGTCACGGGGCCATTGTCGCTCGAGTCTTCTGGGTGGATTTCCTGGGATGGAGGTGGATAGTAGCCTTTTTATATGGGGATCGGTGTGATTTTGGAGACGATACCTAAATTTTGAATAATACAGCTTGTCTGGAAACTTGAAAATCAAAAAAAAAAAAAAAAAAAAACTGACCTTGATGGTATTTTAAATTTTTTTTTTTTTTTTTTTTCATCAAATATCAAAATGGTATATGTCACGATATTCTTGTGTTATTTTAATACCGAAAGATAAGTTCAACGCAATTTATTATAGCACCGTTCTATACGTATTTATAAACTCGGACGGTTATAGCTACGGTATAATACGCGTGCGTTTTAATTTGTATAAGAGCATTTTCAATAACGAAACGTCTGTCGATATTTTCGTTCGCCGGCATTTCGGCCCGGGTCCAACGTTTTCAAAACCGTCGCCGTTTGTGTTTTGTCACGGCGATATTCCGCGATGTATCGCCGGGCCCGTACGACAATAAATAATAATATCATTACTATTATACCGGCAACACAAAAGCCCCGACCGCCGCTGGTGGCGAATAATGTTTTCCGACCGCCGCCGATCGACTTATCCGGCGGACGAGCCGATTCGTAAGTTTCGAACAATAACGTCCACCCCTTCCCCCCCCCGGGGCACGGCCTAATCCTCTGCCGGTTCCCCCCCCCCGCCCCCCCGTACAACCGGCCCGCCGCCGACAGGGTTAACGGCGGTGCAAAGTCGACGGTCCAAATTCGGGCAATACGGCAATTATCGTCGACGGCGACGACGTTATTATAATATTACGTAATTATTCGAATAAAGGCTAACGGTTTCTCCAGTAATTCTCGTCCGTCCGTTAATTTCGGCCCGTCATTATTGGCGCTTCTACGGCGGCGGCGCGACAAAGGGAATTATCAGCATTTTTTATTGCATAATTATTTATCGTATAATATTCTATTTCTATAAGTGATTTTTTTTTTTATTGAATACGTTTATGTTGTAACAGTGGTGGTAGATTTTTTTTTCTTTTATAGTTTTCATCATCTTCCCGTTTCGATGGATCAGTAGTAAGAAAATCATTATTTGTGTCGGGCCGTTTAACAAATTGCATTGAACTCATAGAAATTAAATCGCCGAGGCCTCTGTTTAATATCCCAGTAGATTGTTTTTGATTCAAACATATCGGTTTATATTATCTTCTTGTGTACCATCTTTAGAGGAGCTGCTATCGTTTTTATTTTTGTGTCTACCGGTACGCGTGGATCGGAAAATGATAATACAGCTGCGTCTGACGATAAATACCACAACAAATGACCGCACATTTTTTTAATCGTGACAAAGTTGACGGTGCAATGTCGAGAAATACGGCAGTTATCGTCGACGACGACGTTATTATAATATTACGTAATTATTCGAATAAAGGCTAATGATTTCTCTAGTAATTGTCGTCCGTCCGTCATTATTGGCCCTCCTACGGCGGCGCAACGTAGGGAATTTATCAGAACATTTTATTGAATAATTAATAAAAAAAATTAGCGTATAATTTTCTTATATAATTTTTCTTTAAACGTTTTTTTATTGAATACATTTATGTTGTAACAATCGTGGTAGATTTTTTTTATACTTTTCATCATCTTCCCGTTTCAATGGATCAGTCGTAAGAAAATCATAATTTGTGTCGGACCGTTTAACAAATTGCATTGAACTCATAGAAATTAAATCGCCGAGGCCTCTGTTTAATATCCCAGTAGATTGTTTTTGATTCAAACATATCGGTTTATATTATCTTCTTGTGTATCATCTTTAGAGGAGCTGCTATCGTTTTTATTTTTGTGTCTACCGGTACGCGTGGATCGAAAAATGATAATACAGCTGCGTCTGACGATAAATACCACAACAAATGACCACACATTTTTTTAATCGTGACTTCCGATATACTTTTATCAATGGACCTAATAATTGATATCTTACTAAATCGTTTAAAAAAGTTAAATCTTGGTAAGTTGCAATTGAAGCCAGACGTGCGACAAACCAGACTCGTATGCATAGTCGAATAATAAATACACGTACACTGGCAAGAGACGTTTCCTCTTTTTGTCGTAAACGAAATTGACTTCGGAATAGAAATATTTTTAAACGATATATATTTTATTGTATTGTATTTATAGCTTTGGCCATCCAACTGGCATGATGAATACCTCCGGGCACTACTCTTCTCTTGGGTGTTTGATTTGTGAATAGTTAATTTCAAAAGTCATTACATCGGAACACACATTCGTCTCTCACAATTTGTTTGTTCGTATATATTCATTTATAATGCCCGGTTCAGATTTGTCAGTATTTATGTTTCCCCAAAATTGCTGAAACCTTTTCAATATTGGTACAGCCGGACCAGATGTCATACACAATTTTGAATCAAAAACATTTTTTTGAAATTAACACATAGATGTAGTGACGACATGGTAAATACAAAATGTTACGCTCCAAATAATTTTCTAATAAAACGCAAGCGCCTTTAATTCTGCCAGTGTTTGAAACCGTAGTATCAGAGCAAAAAGCTTGAACATTTTCTGCAATACACCAATCGTTGAGCACATGGAAAATTGCACCACCCTACGTCAATCTCTGATCCGGTATCAAGAGCTGTAACACCAAGTAATTGACCATTACAAGAAATTACGATGGGAAGTCTTTCGACATTTTTCTGTCCCGTTAATGCAGTTAGAAGCTTTCCGTCCCAGTGAAGAATAACTGCATCATCGATTGGCAATTTATAATTTTTACGGATATCTTCTGCGCGGTCTTTTCGAATACGTAAATTCGTGTATTTCGAATTGATGTTCTATTTATAATTAGTTTATTAACGTCCTCACATAATGCTTGTGTTGCTTGTGCTGTTGAAACAACACGTGGAAAATGTAAAGCACTAATCGGTATACGTGCCTTCTGTCAGCAAATGCTTACCTCTTTTATAACCAATTTCGGACTTTCGAGTATATTAAAGTGAAAATTGTAAAAAAAAAAAAAAATCATCATTTTTACTTAAACTCATACTTGAAGCCATTATAAGTTAAGCACGAAAAAAACAACTGAAAAACGCTTAATATAGATATAACTTAACAACCAATAGTAAACATGTAGGGGAAGTCTGGATTATGAAACTCCACTAAGTAGTGTGTATTTGTGATTAACAGGTGGTTACAACCAATTTATCGGTCTATTCGATGGTCAAACATTAGATTAGCAAATACCGTTGAAATAAAAATCAGACGAATTATCGAATTCTCGTTTTTGATGTCCCGTCATATTAAACTTGTTTTATCTACAAATATTTTAACAATAACCTAAGGATAATATATTTTATTTATTATATTCTTCGAGATTACAATAACCTTTACTCGACTTCACTATAAAACCATAACCAATTCAAGCGACATTCTTTTTTTTTTTTTTTGCAAGCTTTTCCAATAATTATTTTAAAAAGACCATTTTCTAAATAAACCTTAGGTTTATAACAAAATATCCTAGAATATAAACTGCGTAAAATCTCTTTTTATACAAATTATATTTGAACATTTTTTTCACTCAATTATTCTATAAATTACTATGATTAAATTTAAGGAAAATAGACTATTTTTAAAAGAAACCGATTTAGGCAACTTCAGCTCTTTTGTAGCACAGGTTAACTTTGTCCAATTCATTTGAAACTTTTTTTCACATTAGTTATAATGAAATATATAAGAATAAAAGTTATAAAGTATAACTCAAGAAAAGTGAGCATTAGAAAATCGTTCCTTATAGACTAGGACCACCCTAGTGTATATAGTGGCATACAAAATAAATGTATGTTTTAAAAAATAATTTAAATTATCATTTTTTGGCCTTTGCTATTGTATTATGTACGTTGCGCCAGCTACGCCATTTAACATTTTGGATTATTTTTTTTTTTTCCTCTCGCCAATATTTAGAGTGCAATTAACATGAATTTGCTCTTCCGGCTATCCCGGAAAAACACAAAATGTATGGGCAATGTTTCGCCAGCCCTGTAGAATAAAGAAAATTTCATATTTGTTTCGGTAAATATTTTGCACGTAATTAGCACGAATTTGCAGTACCATACGCCGAATTCGTACGATCTAATTAAACCAGTAGAATCCATTTTAAATTTTACTCAAACTATGATAATAAAAAATTTAAAAAAAAAAACCCCTTTTATATCGTATCGCCCGAAAGTGCATTAACATTTGTCGTCTCTGTCGAACGGATAATATTGCAAAAATGTATTTTCGTACTTTCAATAGTACTCAGGCTCTAAAGCTATATGTTTAAAACAATAATGATTTTATCAGACTAATGACGACAATAATGTTAACCGCGTATTCGCATAAAGATTTTTCGATATCTTTTTATACTTTAAACTTTAAATAAATGTATTTTATTTTTCAAGCTTGATAAAAAATTGTATAACGTCATTTATTTTTTTAAGTCCATTAGAGTTTACGGTTGGAAGTACGAAAACACATATATGCCATATTTTTGTAAGAATTTAGACAGACAGAGACGGGAAATGTAACCGTAACGTCTTCTTAATAATAGTGAAAAAACTGGAATATTTACGCAATAACGGTTTTCTGTTACTTTTTTTTTCATTATGATCATTAAAAAATGACCGTAGAGAATTGACATTTCCACCGAACATTATATTGCCCCGTTTCCTAGACGCCATGACATTTTCAAAACATTCTGGAAAATAAAATTATCTTGTTTTTATTTACTTTGTAAAACACAATAAACCTCCGAACTCCCCGGACTATTATATAGACCAATAAGTCTTTTAGCTTTTTTTATTATTTTTTTTTTTTTCCAAAAATCCGTAAAAGACTTATTCTATAAAAAATGCTCCCACACACTATCACTAATAACATTCTCCCCTCATCTCAATTTGGCTTTTGGGCCAAACACAGTATAATCCATCAAGTACACAGATTAGTCGATGCTATACAAACTTCACTGGAATGTAAACAATACTGCTCTTGTGATCTTCTCGATATCCCGCAGGCATTAGACCAGGCATGGCTCGATGGTCTTATTTTTAATCTTCGTAATTTTCCGCCCCTTCCACTTTTTCTTTTAATTAGAGCCTACCTAATAGATTGATATTTTAAAATTCACTTCGGCTAATGAGACCTAATGGCCTCGGTCAATACATGAGTACCCCGAAGAGGAGGTATACCATCTTCCATACTATTTAACATATATGCCTCTGACCAACCCGTAATCAACAAGACACCGTTGTTGTTGATTACGCAGATGATAAAGCCTTTATTTCAGTCCATGAAAATCCTTTAATAGTTACGGCCAACTTGCAATCACACTTGCTATCATCTTGTAGTGGTACTCTAAATAGAGAATGCAATTAAATCACAGCAAATCTATACATGTGACCAACACACTAAACCATGGGTTCTGCCCATCTGTTTCGGTGAACAGTATACCTAAAACTTCATCCGACACAGTTAAATATTTAGGCATAACTCGATAAGAGAATAAGCTGGAAACAAAATATAAGGTCAAAATGATTAATCGTAAATTCTCGCTCTCGAATACTTCAAAAAATGTTATCAAAAAAAAAATAAAAAAATAATGTACAGGATTAAAAACTAAATTGCTAATCTATAAGTCACTATTTAAACCCATTTTGACCTATAGAATAGGAATACAACTGTGGGACGCGGCTAAAAAACCGAATCTAAACAACGCGTTTTATAAACAGTTTTTACAGCGCGCGGAAGTCAATGCGTTTAAATATTTTAATAGAAAAAAATAATAATAATAATAACTTTGGCTTTTTGTATTTTTTTTTTTTTTTTTTTTCACTAATACCCGACACGCACTAAAATATAAGCTGATATCTAGACGAAATACAATGGCGTGTCTCCTAACTAATATTATAAATTTAAGTTCGATTCCAAGCCGGTGACGTACATCCGTGCCAATGCCACTGAAACGATAATAACAAACCGTTTGAAATTTTATACCGCCGCAGTAAAAGTACACCGGGTTGGTGTAGTTTTTATTTAGTCGGCTTTTGCGTTTTAAACTTTTGACATTTCTGCGGTGAGTTTTTTTTTTTTTTTATCTTCTTTTTTTTCTTCTTAATTTACGTCATAACGTCCGGGAGGGCTCGTTATTCGTGATTACGAGGGTTTCGGCGTAGGTACTTACGAGTTTTTAATTTTTTAACTTATCCAGCTCTTGAAGTCGTTTAATAACAATAAAAGTAACGCGCATTTTCATACTTAAATTTTACGAAACTATACAGGAAGGTATTCTTAGATTCGCCGTTTCGGCAATATTTGATTTTCGAGAGAAATGTCTCAATATTTGACCACGAGAAGTTCCGTTTAGCTATTGTCGTGTACGAAACAAGACCCGTTTAAAATGTTAAAACTAATTTACTCCGTTTTTCGTAATGCAAAAATTAGAAAGCCATTGTCTAAATCCCGGTTCTTGTAGATAGGTTTACTGTTTTTACTGTTTTACTATTTTTATTTAACGCGACTGGATGATGATCTTATTATCTCATCGTAACACAATTATTACCGTTGTGCGAGCCAAGATTAATTTCGTTTGGCAATTAAATAAAAGTGACGACAATATTATTATCGTATACCGTAGTGTCACACCTGGTGGACTTTGGTTCCGGACCGAAGAATAAATTGTAATCGCATAGTTTTGTTAAATGTACCATTGTATCATTAAAACAAAACTATAATAATAAAACTAAACATCAATTTTTATAGCTGTGTGTTTTATACCACTGTAACCGTATTTTTTGTTAGTAAAAAATCTTTAAAAAAAAGTTTGTCCGGGATTTGAAAGAGATTTCGAAATTTATATTGAAATTTTAAAAAATTAAAAACGGTAATTTTATATCAAAATCATAATCGTTTTATAATTTTTAACTACAAATCGAATTAAACAAAACAATTTCAATTTAAAATTCAACTGGTCTATTTATATTGGTGGTCGGCAGGTATGGGTGGGTAATAAGTAAACTTTCGTTTTCTTTAGGAAAGATTCGACAAACGTTCGACGAGCGATTCTTCTCTGTAAAGATAATCGAAAATGATAAGGATTAAGGGCGGATAATGATAAGAAATAAGAATAAATGATAACGGTCCAAAAGCATAATTTCTGTGCTTAAATTTAAATTTGTTATATTTGAATACTAAATAATATTACTATATTTAGTTGTAAAACTGTTTCGTCCAACGGGATGTCCGAAGGGTACTGTACGTTTGGTCTGTAGTGTTCGTTTCTTCGGTGGGAAATATTTGACAATTTATCGGCATACTTAAGCGTTTTCTAGAGCGACTGTGACTTTAGTAATTCGCGATTGAAAAAGCATAAACAACTTTAGGCTATTGCAATCGAAACGGTTACGACAGTAATTTAGTCGAGCTCTAATCAATATCAAAAAAAACTAATACTTACCCGTAATCGAGTTTAAAATCTAAATAAAAATGGTCCAAATGTAAAACCAATATAGAATAATGTAAAAGTGATATTTACGTTTTAAAATAGAAACTAAAATCGAAAGAAAAAAAAAGAGAAAAATCATGTTTAAAATCAAACCCAGAACACAATTAGATCGATATTCTGCACCAATATAAAAATCGTAAAATCAATACATTATTTTTATATTAAAATCTCAATATTTAAATAAAAATCGAACATTTTTATTTCGATTTCAAGCATCCTGCTTTGTTTTAAACATTTGTTCCCCGACAGTTTTTATTTTAAAGATTTGTCACGTGATGCGAATTAAAAAGTTTCGGTCCACGTAACACGATTTTAAAAATAATTTTAACTTAAGACAAAACAAATATGTGATCAAAGTGTAATTTTACGCTACTGTGTTTTCATATTATTTATTTAGATTCTGAACAAACGACAAAGAATGTATTACAATGATGAGTGGTTTTTTTTTTTTTTTTTTAATTAATTAATTTTGTCCTGTCCGCGAACAACTTTTCTAACAGAAGTTCAGTTTTAGACGGAAATCGTAAATACTTCCCGCCTACTCCGTTGCCATCCATTGTTGCGAAATATGTCGGTATTTTTACAAAAAAAATTTTTAGTTTTTTACGCTCGGATAATTCTTCCCTTTGGAATATTCCGGTTTGGCTTTGTCTTTCTCCAATGCCGCGTAGTGGGTTTTATTCTAACGTATATTAAATATGTACTAGAATATCGTCCGGCGGAAATTTTATCAACAAAATTTCATTTTTGTGGTACAATGGACGTCGCTCGTACGATTCACGGATATCGTGTTCAGTCGCTCATAAGACCCAAAATCGCTTGGAACGTATCCGAACACGTTGAAAAAAAAAAAAAAAAAATAATAAAAAAAATCACTTATAAGACTCGAATTGGTCAGACTTGTCATGGACGAAAGCCACCGGCCACAATGAAGGGGTACTCTCTTTAATCTTAACGAAAGTGACGAGGAGGAGGCGGTCGGCGTAGTTGTTAAACCACCGTCAAACAAAGAGATTCTCTAAGAAGCACCGAGACATTGGTATTAATAATATGCAGTACGAGTACGGGCAGTATATTAACGGAATAGTCGAAAGTAATAAAACACAAACAAATATAACACATTTTTTTAATAAATAATATGTAAAAATAAAACTTGTGGAACGAAAATAGCAATATAAAACTATTAAAAAGTCGATATTTTCGTTTCTTTCCCCACTCCACCCGTAAGGTTCATTCGGTTATAAGACTCACTGTGTGCTGGTCAAAAAATGAGTTTTAAACAAGCGGCGTCCACCGTATATTTATACAATTAAAATTAACATAAATACATAATTCCGTTTTGTTTTATGTTTTTTATCACGCGCGCACACACAATAGCGATGGCCAAAATATATCGATACGTATACATCCTATACGGTAGAACCTCGATAAGTCAAAAACGTTGACAAGTCGAAAAAATGCTGTTCCCTTGCGACAACCTCGATTACGTTGTCCGCGTTCATCCGGTTGAATTAAAATTTATACCGTTATAATTTAACGCATAAACGGCGAGTAAACCGATTTGATTATCTATTTGGAAATAACGGTAAAATGTTGAAAAAATTAAACGGTTCTAAAAAAAAAAAAAAAAAAATCAAATTTATTCAAAATCTTCGCAGTCGATAATCGCTGGTCGTGGTAAAATATAAATATATATATTTTTTTTATCGATTTTCCTCCTGATAGTTTTTACGTCTTTGAAGTCAACGCCCAAAAACGTATTAACATTTTTGGCGCCTCGGCCCAGGGGACACCGATCCTTTAGTGCCCCGCCAGGAGAACATTTTAATTTTTTTTACATCGCATTGAGAATTCCTAGTCGCACACTTGTTATGCATTGATACTGCACTCTCTGTAACGTGCTAAATAGGCAATAAATAATAATATCAAATGACTATATTTTACAATGTTTTATATGATAAATTTATTTATATGACCCCGTTTTTTCTGAAACGGGGCGCTATGCCCCCCCCCGTTAAATACGTCCCTGATGTCGACCAGCGGCGAACTCTTTTTTTGTATTTCTATTTTAGGTGGGACAATAATTGTATTCAATTGTTATTGGGATGGGGGACTAGGACGATGATGCAATATCATATAAGTAAAAAGTTTCGTCAAACTACGAGTGGGGCAAAAACAAAATATAGGGGGGCACTATCACCGTGTCTGTAACTCGGTGATACCCGGTTTGGGCATACCGGCAAGAGAACCGGGCAAGTCCACAATCAGTGTAGCCAATTTTTATGCCGAACCGTAATAAGGACATGGTTTTCTCGGAGCAAAAGTAATTTCACGCAGAAATGGACTTGCCCGGTTGTTCTACCGAGCCCTTAAATTGTACGAGAAGAAAACGACGGTTGTATATAACCGTCGGTAGTAGTAAAAACACGATTAAACGTCCTACGTCTAATAAAAAGCCATCAATGTTTTTAATTTTTTTTTTTTTTTTTTTTTTAATATAGAGTTAAATAAGAGTTTATTAAAAACAACTGCGCAACTACTTTATACGCTGAATAAGAACAATATTATTATACATTTCGGAAAAATTAGAAACATCAACGTGACCGCCCGTGCAGACTGCAATTTAATTTCATATTAAACTGCTTCGCGGCGCAGTTCAAAATCGTCTCTCTCTCTCTCTCTCTCTCGCTATCATTCTCCTTTTCTCTATATCTCTCTCTCTCTCTCTCTCTCTCTCTCACTCTCATTTTCTCTTTTTCATTTTCCAGCGCGTGTACAAATACAAAATGTTTATAACCGGCAAACTCTATTATAGCGTGTCATCTTTTAATACCTGTAAATATATATGTAATACTACGACGTCCACGTTTACGGGGTTTTATTATAAACACTTTTGTCCGATTCGTTTCGTTTTGGAGACCGTAATATTCAATTTTAACGTCCGATGTCCGAATTTGCCGGAACAACGGATATTATACCGACGGACGCGTTACAATACGAAACAGTCTCGATAGAAACGCCAACGTTTCACTCGGACTATATTTTCTTTTAATCTCACCGGCGGTCGCGAACAGTTCACGCCCGAATCCTCTAGATTTTCCCTTTTATTATATATACATATATAACCTAACCTATATATATATATATATACAATCTATGATGTGCTGAAGTTCTTCTAGTCCATTAAGGGTGCTGTGTGCACAGCTCGTTTGACGGACAATTTAATCCCGGTTTTCCTGTCCGTGAACGAGGTTTCCGACGGGCAGACTTATTCCGACACAAAAACACCACGCGGCATTATATCCACTATCCGGTTCAAGACCGCAACAATTCAAAAAAATTAATTTTTTTGTGGAGAGCAATTTGAAAATTCAATCGACTATAAAATATAAATTAAATAAGTTATGAATACGATTTGCGGTATACACATGCGGTATTTACTTTATATTCCCATTGTTACTAATAAAATACAAATACGTGAATTAATTTAATGGGTTATGATCGCATATTGAAATATTTATAAAAGCTTTCTAATGATCAATAATTGAACTAACTTATATTTTGTTCTTGAATTGAAATAACTATGAAAATCGGACAAAAATGATGTAGTTATCTACAAAAAATTGTAGATTTTGTAGACAAAAATTTTTCGATTTTTTTTTATTGTTACCGTTTTTCTTTTAATTCAGTGTTTCCCAACCGGTGGCCCGCGGTCCCATAGATTTTTTCTTCGATTTCTATTATAAATTAATTATTATTTTTTTTTTAAATAGCGAGAAAAATTACGACTTATTGAGGAACCGTATAATATTATACAGTTATCTTATCGTTATTGCTTCTATAAGCATTTTCCACTTTTATAAGTGTCATGGTTTTATAGGTGTCAGAGTAATAAGTTGAAGTATAATTATAAATTAGTGAAGTATAGTAATAAAATGTAAAGTAAAATAATAAAAGTTAACAATTTTCGACAAATTTTGTGTATTCTTGTTAATGAGCAAAAAAACAAGGTATTCCTAGTTTTCGTAAAATTGAGGTGGTCCGCGATCTATAAAATATTGTCGACGTGGTCTGTGGTGGTAAAAAAGTTGGGAAACACTGTTTTAATTGAACTGGATAGTCGATATTATCTCGTAGCATTTTGAATCTAGTAGGTGAGTCGAGGAGGTTAGTTTTTTTTTTTAAATTCCTCGCACTATTTCCAATGACGAGAAAAAACTGTGTGAAAAACGGGTGGTTTTTGTCAAAATTTATTTGGTTTTTTTTTTAAATTGTAATTCAATAAGACATAGAGATCTGAAACGTTCACCGAACCATGGACGTGCACAGTGGTACAACTAGGGGAGTGCAAAAGGTTTTTTAGCACGCCCGATGTTAAATTTTACACTCCTTGATCTTTTAGGTAATAAATATTACATTTATATTAAAATTTCTATCATCAAATCTTTCGGAATTATTTACCAGTAATTTAAATTTTCTAGTTTCCTTCGATTTACAATTTTACAATTTATGTGGACGCGTATTTTGACCTCGAAAATTTGATACGTGGTTGTTCATAAAATTTTCTTATGAAACTATAAACATTTATTCAAAACCCTATAAACACAGAGTGATTATCCAACAGGTTGCCTGTTAACAGGCAAAATTAGTTATCCAAAAGTTTATTGTCTTCTCGGTCGACCACAAAAACGTATGTTAAAATAGCTACACTCTTAAAATCTTCTAAGAACGAATCGGCTAGTGAAAGACACATTTTTTTTTTTTTGTATATAAGATTTTTTTCTTGTACGAGTGAAAATGTTGAATACATTTAACTATAAACATATATTTTAAACAATTTAACGCGATGCGTTTCAATTAAAAATAATACGGAAAACAAATTTGTATAGTTATGAAAGTATTAGAAGTATTCAATTTAATGTAGAAAAACTTTTGAGAAACATTTAAAACGCACTGCCGAGTGATGTTTGTTTCCAGTAATTAAAATACGTATTGGAATACAGCATAATATTATTCGAATATTTGTACACGAATACATGTAATCAAATAATTTACAAATCTGTCGGCGGTCCAACGAATATTTTAATATCATGCGTTTATTGGTATGGGGTGTAACAGTATTATGTGTACGAAACGTGTCCATTCGCCGCCGTACCGAATCGTGAACAAATAAATAAAATACCCGGTAAAAAGTATCGTCACTTTATTACATATTCCTATAATAAAATGGTGCACGATCGATAGAATCGTATAATTTTATTTTTTACTCCCTTGCGGTTTATTCGGGCCGCATTCTCAGTACCGGTGTTATAATATTATTGTCTAGCGGGTAATGTCCCGCACTAACATATAAAGTGAGAATTAAATTTAAAAGTTAATTTTGTTGGTTGACTCGGAACAATAATTGTCCATGGCGGAATGACGCGGGTCTACGAGCGGCTAAAATTTCGAAATTACCTTTCTGTGAAAATTTAATAACATAACCTAACCCGCAATTTCAACATGATAATTTGCATTAATGATTTAGATTCTAAACGTACCTAAGGGTAATATTGATTATACTATGACGTATGTGTTGTTTTTTTTTTTTTTTAATTTTAAAATCTAACTAGGGATATTATTTACACCGAATAACTTTTCCAACTAAATTTTGTAAATTAAAAAAAAAAAAAAAACAACACTATCCCATCTTAAAACTTCCCGTCTAAATATGTTGGTTTTTTTTTTTTTTTTTGTTATAATAACTAACTTTAACAGGTTAGAAGTGTCGTAAAACGTGCACAGCTTTGCTAGTAATGTGTGTTATCAAATTTGAAGTTTTTCAATTTCAAAGAACATAAATATAACGTCGTTTTTTTGAGTGTTGAATAATAACACAAACGGAAACGTCGCCATCGCGAACATTACGTTTACGCACAAATGTCGGCGAATTTCGAGGGCCGAGTTATCAAAATAATCGATCCACCGGAATCTCCGAGTAAAAACAGGAGCAAAATTTTATAGGTATTGCGTAATTTTTTTTTTTTTAAATTTAATTTCCTTTAAAAAAAAATTGACCGGGCTTGTTCTTCCGTAAACCGTGCGCGAGCATGACGACGGTTTTCGTGACAGCGTTTATAATTTGATCGTTAATAATTCCCGAAGGTTCGGACGAATAACGTCCACAGTAATCGTTCTGCTTTTTTTCGGATTACCGAGCAGTGGTGTATACATTAACGTACTAATTATAGTCCGACCCAAAGGGGATTTATCGACAACCGTGCGGTCGTCAGGCCGAAATTTATATATTTTTCCCGGACCGTAACCTAACCGTAGTACTTTATGCTTCTATCGCATATCCGCACCCCGGACAAACTGTTTTCGCTAGCTATATGCCGGGACATTGATGCGCGTCGAAATCTAAGGGGGACAAAAAAAAAAAAAAAGAAAAAAAAAGTCAATACTTTTCTAATTGAACCGGCCTAATTGACCGTATTCGATTTCTCAATATTAAACGTAAATAAATCGTTGTGATCGTTGTATCAAATTCCAAATCGAAGGAACAAGGTAGGGAGTAACTTATACTTGATAGGAACACATTTTACTTAAAACTTAAAATGCCCACCCCCATTGCCAACTCTACACTTGCCGATAACCGTTTTTTTTCGAGTAGGTTACTTGTATAATATCCGGTTACTATTTCTAGTGCAAAGTTCGGCGAACTCTGCAATCGTCCACATCGGGTCGGTAAAAAATGTATTAACCGACGTTCGGTTACTAATTGACCGGATTATAATAATAAACACGTGCGGATTTCGTGATGTAAATCGGAAATAAATGAAACCATTGCCGTACCATTTTCCCAGTTTCTCCAAATTGTTATTAAGCATTGGCCAACTGCAACGGAAATAAAAACAATTACATCCTAATAGCACCAACTAGATCCGCAATTCTTTCGGAAAAGGTGCTACGGTTGAAAATGGTGCAGGATGTCTGGTAGAAGAGTCGTTTACGAGCAGACAAAAAAAGAATACACATCGTTTCGCTTCGCTCGAAAAGATCTAGTTAGAAGATATTGTAATAGAAAAATGAGATTAACTAAAAAATATATATATATATATATATACTGCAGCGTGTCTCTCCAAGATTTAAAACATTAATCGCCAGATGAGTGTTAGGTTCACCTAATCACCAGTAGATCAACAATATATATATATATATATATATATATACATATGAAAACAAATTTTTACATAGTATTCATGAAGAAATTATCTATG
Source organism: Tuberolachnus salignus (assembly GCA_956483605.1). Taxonomy (NCBI): domain Eukaryota; kingdom Metazoa; phylum Arthropoda; class Insecta; order Hemiptera; family Aphididae; genus Tuberolachnus; species Tuberolachnus salignus. The sequence continues at coordinate 21,136,896 of OY101438.1, forward strand.
AAGATTTCGTATAAATTTGATTGTGGTTTTGATTTTTTTTTTTTTTTTTTGAGATTGTAAACCTCTATAAAACCGGGTACGGTGCTAAGCTTTAGGACGGATATGAAATTTAACGCCTATCCCCATTTGGTGTATATTTTTAACTATACCTATGTTTTTAAAGCTCATTTACGGTTAACCCCGGTCACACGATATTACACGTTTATTAGACCCGGCGCGAACGAAAAATCGCGGTATTCTTTTTTTAAATTTTTTTATTATAAAAATATAAAAATCCTAGCGAATATTTTACGTAACTCAATTTTATCCGCAATATCGTCTTGACAATCGCGCGATTTCTATGTACACGCCAAACCCGAAATCGATTAAGCCCGCGTCCGCCCTCAGCCGATATTTGTTTCGCGTAGGTACGCCGTCAAATGGACAACTGCCAACTGCACGGATATTCATTACGTTCGCTGGCGGTCCGAAAAAAAAAAAAAAAAAAAATATATAAAAAACGTGATCTACAACAATTCGTTCTAAATAAACCATGCCCGGTACTATTATATAAATGTGTAGTATAATGTATTATGTTATGTGATCGACATTTGAATATTCCGCACGTCGAAACGAGGAACGTATCCCTCCTCTCGTTTACTGTAAATGTGTACGATATTTCGCGGAGAATCCGTTGAATAAAAATATGCCACAATTCGTATCGTACGCGGAATTTTCGCCCAACGCCACTGTTTTATATGGTAATTTTTTCATAAATTCCCAACGGTTTTAAAAAAAAATTACTACAATTTTTTTTTTTTTTTCTAATATTATTATTATTATAATTTCCGTGCCACTCTTTTTGGTTACCAAGCGGAAAGAAAACACGACCGAGACTGGTAATCAACTGGCCACGTGAGAAGCTCGACTCTGTTTAGAGTTTGATTGCAATGATTTATCGGTATATAAACTAAATATTCGCCTAAAACAGCGGTCTATCCGCGGTGCGTGAAGTGTGTTCGCATTTTATTTCTTTTTACCAGACCAATTAAATACAAATCGATTGTACGAATCGATAAACGCTGTTTTAGAGCGAACCCGGCGAAACAGAAAAAAAAAATACTAAAACACATATGTTGAGACGGGTCCCGTAAGATTTATTATTGTGGCGAATCGTAATCGGATATAAAAAAAATAAATAAAAATTTTTTTAAAATATCCCGGGTATGTTATGAAAAAAAAAAAAAATCAAATCGTTAATCACACACGTACTGCCGTAGGGATCAAAACGCGAGATGATTTATCGAGGTTTCGGCAAATACCACATAAAACGGCTTTATACCCCCCCAAAAAAAAAACATAAAAATGTGTTATAGCATAAAATTCAAACGGAAACCGATTTTATTTTTTATTGGCAAAATAGTTTCGGGAGACTGGAGGTATCTCGTGTGTTCTTCCCGGAAAATGTTGGAAAACTACTCCAAAAGTTTTTGTTTTTGGCGAAAGAATTTTTATTTGTACGCCTAGATTAGAGTGACGTGTATACGTCCCGTTTAAAACGGGATTGTTCCTTTTTTTAACCATTATGTCCCGTTGTCCCGACAAACTTCGAGCGGGACGCTTTTTATCCCGTTTTTTAAAAGATGGTCCCGTTTTAATCCCGTTATTTCCACATAATTATATTTTACTAGCCGCCATCAGCCGGCCTTGCCCTGGTCAAGTTTGTTGGTTATCCAGAATCAAATGTGTTATGGACGGACGAAAAAAAAAAAATCGTCTCAAAAAGCATTCCTGTAGTGATTTTATATGATTTGTTGTTAACACAACCGAAACTATCAAACGCAATCAGTCCATCTCACAAAACTGCAACAATGACAAAATAAAATGTAATATAAGAAATGATGAACAACCAACACCAACCCAATAATTTTTATCGGAAAAAAACTCTATAGATGGTTTTGTAAGGGTTCCTAACATTTTGGACACCCCCGTCGCCAAAAATCATCTAAAATACGTTTATTCGTCCTACTACGGTGGATGTAATTTTATACGCATACCCACCAGAGTGCTATTTGATATGCTTATTTTATTTTCCCAAAAGGATTAATAGTAATTTGAGTTAATCCCGTTCGTAAAATACATCACTGCGACGGGTTATCCCGACCAGGCGCGCTTAGCGGGACCGCCGACGGGAGTGGTTGTGCTCTGTGCGAGGGGACCGTGCGAGCAGTGCAAATACTTTTCGCTCTCGTGAAATTTCAACGTTGTTTCTAAGAACCTTTCAATCAGTTCCGCTCAAAAGAAACGAAATTTTGTTCAGAATTTGTCTTGCCGTTTATTTTTTTTGTAATAATATGGTGGTGGGTAAACCGGCAATATTTGCGCTATAGCGATTTCTGTTGGTTGGGTTAGGTTAGGTTTGGCACGTCGGAGTTCTCTTCTTGAAAAAAAAAAATGTTATTTGCAAAAATGTTTACCGCAATAATGAAACGAAAAAAAAAAAAAAAATCCCCGGATGATATTTTCCGGAAAGCGTAGACAACGTACTGTTTTCCAGATATCTTCGAATCTCGTAAAAGATACCAGTACCCAGTACCATTGTTACCGACCGACAAACTCGTACGAAAAACCAACGAACACCATCTCGGCCGTGGTTATATATATTTTTTTTTTTAACAAATCCTGTTATTATAATTATTTATGCGTAGAGTAATCAATATCGTTTGTACGTTATATACGACATTATACACCGTGTACAACCAGTTTACATTTTGACATGCATATGTCTTATGGCTGGGGGTCATTCTGTTAATTTGTCCGACACCGAGAATGTTACCGCGACGCTCGTTTAAAGAACAAGCTCAAAATCGTCATTCCGATAACCGAACCGCCGCGAAATGTCTGTATTGACGGATTTCCCCTAGCTGATAACGAATTCAATATTCGTTTTATCCAAAACGAATTCGGTGTTTCCTGCGCTGTTTGCGATCGCCTTTGGTTCGAGAATGATATGATGCACGTTCCCCAGAAAGCCGTAGATTTTTTGCTCGAAAAATACCCAGACTTAGATTCTCATAATACGAGCGTGTGCAATACTTGTTATAAAACTCTGCTCAGTAACAAAGTTCCCCGTTTTGCTACGATTAACGGTTTTTGTTATCCTCCATTTCCATCTGATTTACCGCCTCTCGATCCTATCTCTGAACGATTAGTGTCATCGCGTCTTCCATTTAAAAATTTAGAAAAACGTATACTCAATACTTAAATAATTGCTGTCTTTAAAAAATAAATAAATAATTCCTGTCTTTGAAACTCGTTTATTTTTTACACGTGTTAAAAAAGTTACCTACAGTTTAATCCTCGTCTCCTCGTATCTAATACCGAATTGACATCGACATTATTATGTCAACTATATTCAGTAGAAACAAGACATATACATGTACCGATTTATCTGTATATAGTGTAGATACTCTTAGTTTTTTTTTTTTTTGCTTTTTTCTTTTTGTTTGGTTAGGTTAGGTAAGGTTATCTGTCACGAATCAGTAAACTACTGAGGACATTCACGCTACACCGTGGTCGTAACGAATGCACTTCACTACCGGTGACATTGCTCGGATTGTACGGTTTGTCCGAATGCAAATAATCGTTACGGGTCGCTAAACAATACGCGTGATTAGTGTTAACATCGTACTACAGTTGTATCAGTGTTAATTGCATTTAAACAACGATTTACTTAAAGAAGAAGAAAAAAAACATAAACACCGCATAATATTTTTATTATTTTTGTTTTGTTTTTTTTTTAAACGCCCGTATTGTATTTAAGAGTTACTCGAATGCGGTTATCGGCAATAAAACAAGTGTCGAACTATACTTGCGAATGTCAAAGTTGCCGTAAATATCATTCGGGGCCAATTTTTTACCACGTACCGCTAAATATTATCGTACTTGTTAGTCAGTCAAACCAGCGGACGGTTTTGGTGGTTAAGGTTAGGTGTGGACGCCCAATTGGTCGGTCGTTCGCGGCTCTAGCGGTTCCTACCGGTCCAGCGCCGGCGACCGTCCGCGGCGTCGGGTCCGTCGTGATTTTTTATATACGAGGTGCGACAATAAAATAACGAGACTTTTTGAATAAAACCTAAACTATTAACGTTATCTATAAAACGATTATTGAAATATGATTAGAAAACACTTATCTAAAAGTACTATGAACACTGATGGCATCGATTCATTTTCTTATACGTTAGTAGCCTTGTTATTAGTGCGAGTTCGACTATACGGCCGAAAAATGTTAGATATAAAAATCGAACAACATGTGTTAACATTAAATTTCTCGTTAAATTAAAAAAAACTGCCGCGGAATCGTTTCGTATGTTATGTGAAGTTTATGGTGAAGAATGTTTATCAAGAGCTCGTGCTTTTGAATGGCACCAACGGTTTTGTAGTGGAAGGGAGGACGTCGTAGACGATGATCGTTCTGGACGTCCAACCACGTCTTCAACAAACGAAAACGTTGAAAAAATCGACAAAATTAATTAATCAATATTATTATGAAGAGGTATTAATTAAATTAAGAGAACGTGTCAGAAAGAAGCGACCAGATCTATGGAAAAATGGCTGGGTTCTTCACCAAGACAATGCTCCAGCTCACAGTGCATTTTCAATTCAACGTTTTTTAACTGAAAAAAAAATTTCTGTACTTCAACATCCCCCGTACTCGCCAGACCTTGCTCCTTGTGACTTCTTCTTATTTCTTTTCCCATTTTCAAACAGTTGATGACGTAAAAATGAAAACGGCAGAACTTCTAAAAGGGCTGAATGAAAGCAATTGGCAACAGTGTTTTCAAGAATGGCAGCGACGTATGCAACAGTGTATTGATGCTGAGGGAAGGTACTTTGAAGGTGATAATCATTAAATTATAACATTTTTAAAATAAACAACTTTTATTCAAAAAGTCTCGTTATTTTATTGTCGCACCTCGTATTCCCGGCGGACCGTCGACGCTCGGACGACCGCGCCTCGTCGCCGCGTGCCCGCCGTCGTCCGGAGGAGGTACTCTCGATACCTACTCACCGGCCGCGGGGTTGGTGTCTCGGCGGCGGTGCCGTTGCGTTATGAAACCCGAGTTCTGCCTCCCGGTGTAGTGGCTCACGGCGTTTCCGGGACGCGGGGGTATTGCCGGTTTAAACCAAAAAAAAAAAAAGGTTTGGACGCCCAAAAAAACCTTTCTTTTTCTTTTTTCTTTTTCTTTTCTTAGCCGTCCGCGTTAGTAAAATATCGCGTTCGTGCGGGGGCCACCAATAATGATATGAATTTAGTATTTCATTACAACGTTGTATCCGCTTGTCGTACGCTCTATGTCCGTGCGCGAGAGCGAAAAATAACGATTTTAAAGGTAGATTGCTTCGGTTTGTCTTAAAACGGAAAATATCCGACGTCCTTATTAGTATTCGTTGTACAATTCGCACGACCCATTATAATAACTAATTTAAGCGTTTTTCTATTTGACATGTTACAAAATATATTTGATCTGGGTCATTCGCCGCGGAAATTTTGACTTCAAATTACCTTGATAAAAAAATGTTAACTCAATAAATCCTATTCTCGATCGTGTTTTGGACACCACGAAAACAAATTCGGGGGAAATGAAAATTCAGTTACTAGAATATTTATCGTGCGACAATCCATCACTTCAGTCAATCCATTTGATGAAAACATAGCCATAACAGTTGCCAAATTACCAGTTGAGATTTACAACCAAATTGTAGAATTATCACCGGATAAAACATTGCAACTACAATTTTCATCTCAAGATTTAAAAACATGTCTTGGCTCGCTCGACAAAATGAATACAGAAGCCTAGTAACAGAGACATTGGAAACATTGATTCCATTCGCCACTTCTTATCTATGCGAAAAAAGGCTTCTCTTCCGTGGCGTCATCAAAAACTAAATATAGATATCGTTTGCATTATTGATATTTGTGATCGTTTTATATTCAAACGAACTTTTGAATATGAAACGATCACAAATATCGCAATAATTTTTACTGTATATAAAAAAATGTGGCTTTATGGTTTTTCATTTTTGTAATTGTGTAATAATTTTTGTATTTGTAAATGTAAATAAAACGTTGTTTTACTACATCGGCGTTTAATTATTTCTGACCTCCGGGTTGAGAAACGCTGGGGCATTGTAATTTCTGAAGTGGGTTTGAATTTCAAACGTTCGATGCGTAGAGGTAAACCTGAGGATAAAAAAAAACCCGCGCAAAACAAATCGCACGACCGCATAGAATTATAATCCGGCCCGGTGGTTTCACACTGAAATGGCCAACGGGCCGTAAATTTGTACGCCAAAGGTCCGTGGCCAAATATTTAGTTGTAGACAGTCTTACCTTTTTTTTTTTACTCATCTTCTAACTAAATCCTAAGTAAAAACTAAATACAAAAAAATGTTTGTGTGAAATACATTTTGAAAGTGTTCGCGGGTCACCGATATAAACCAATATAAATATAAAATTCGAAACCCGTCCGTTTATAGAGAAAAAACTCACGGCAAACATATTTGTTGTATACGGTTTTTCGACGTGTTTACGATAACAGTATAATTTAAAAAAAAAAAAAAACCAAACCAAAGAGACTCGGAAATTACAAAAGTCAATCTAAAAGTAGCGTCTTGGTCAAAACTGTTTATTGTCAAATACATAATATACACTGCGTATTGATATGGTAAAAAATTAAATCGCAAATATAATTCGCTTTGCCAAAACGAAATAATAATATTTTCAATAGAGTACAAAATATTTTTACTGAGTAATTTTGGATATTATAATATAATATGAAAACAAAAAAACAGTAAGAAAAATGGAAATGTTTGACGACGATACCGTACGGTTCGATGGACCGTTTGACGGTGATGGCTAATAGATGCCGGGGCGACAGATATTTTTCCATTGGCCAACTATACGAATAACGCTCTGTTTGTTTACTGTAACAGAAATTGTACCACAGTGGCCAATATAATTTTGCGAAAATGCACTTTTTAACGGTACAGTTAAAAAAAAAAAAAAAAAAAAAAATTCTCTATTGATGAGTGTAACAATCGGATTTTATTATTATAAGTATGGTTTTCAATAGATTTTGGAGTCATCTTGTTTTGACTCTTGAAGCAATTAGTGACACATAACCTACTCAACCAAAACGAAAATTTTCTTATCAATTTTAACGTTTACTCCCCGACTTCTTGTGCTCCCGGTACATTTGTATTATACTATTCATATGTCATTATAAAGGAAATGCGAGGGTAAATCGAAGGGTGAGCTTCATACCTGCAGCGAATATTAGTAGTTTAACATGCTCAAGAACACGGGTGGTGGAGTTAACAAACAAAGTGAATAGAATAAGAGGGAGAGGCACATTGAAGTATACCGGACGGAGAAAGAAAGTGATCTGGGAAAGTGCTATTTTCAGTAACATGATACTATCTATAATAAAGATAAGAACGAAATAAAGACAGGAGTTGTTCGCGAACACATAAGACATCTAAGGTTCTTACTACGAAAGAGTGGCGAAAGGCTTTAATAAAATCCGTAAAGATCACACGAATACCGGAAAATAGTCCGTGATTTTTACGATGTCTATCAAAATCTTAACTTCAAATACTTACAAAAAAAAAAAAATGTGCTTATTTGATTTTGTTTTATGGCCAGAAGAAACACTTTTGATGAACCATTTGTCAAATTTTCGAGCATTTTTGGAAAGCTTAACATTTTTTTTATTAAGTAGCTACATATAATTCAAAGAAAGCCAGAATGTTTTGAAAATTATACCTCGTCTAAAAAGGGATAATATAAGTATTCAATGAAAAAAATGTCAGGTCTCTATGATTACCGAACAACAGAAACCGTTATTTCGTAAATATTCGCGGTTTCCCGAAATTTTATCCAAACATTATGATAACTACAAGGAATATAAAACATTACTTCTCCGTTGCATCGAATTGACACAAACTATTTTTTAAATAGAATTTACATTGCATTCATATTTAAAAATATGTTATACCTATTATTTGAACTGTAAAAAAACTAAATCATATGCCCTGTGCTCGAATTGAAAATATAAAACAAGAGAGACTTAAAAAAAAAAAAAATTAGACTCTCTTGCAATTATTTAACTCAAGCTAACCAATAAAATTCTTGCAAATTAAATTTTTCCTCTCGTATTTATTTATTTTATTTCTTATAAAACTGTTTCTTATTTTGGCAAAAAGAAATGAAAATAATGTTTAAATTTTTAAAAAAAAAAACATGCAAAATATATCTCAGCTAATAATGCATGTATTTTGTAGAGTATAATCATTAAAAAAAGAAAAAGAAAAAAGACGTACCGTCCCTATAAAAATGATAATTAAAAGAACGCTAAAAATACACAACAACTTAAATAGAAAATAAAATGTTGGTAAACGAATTTGTAACTTGGATTGTTTTTTCGAATTTACCGCCGGGTGCGATTGTCGCCTTAATATAATTTTACATTCGCCAACAAGCAGCCGCATAGTCGTTTTCACGTGGAATAAGTGACGGACAGAAATACCGATATTAAAATAATTGATACCTTTTGTGCGATATATTTGACGAGTCTGCGTAGAGTTTTAGATTGTCTCGTCTTCTGGAAATGTAACAGTTCTCATTTTGAGAAATAGCCGACCCGCAGTACCTCTTCGTTCAACGCCGTAGCGACTTGCCGCCTAAACAAGGCAATCCCGCGTCTCCTTTGATGTTTTACCTCGAACAACTGTTTGACGAACATATTAGAAGTGTATCGAATATTGGACCGATGATTTATCGATATACGCACAGCCTGAACTTTGTTCAGAATTGTTTTTCGTACGTCACGAGTTATCGTTTTACGGATACAAACTAAATTACCCTGTATATCAGTGGCGGTTATAAGGGGCGGCGACTGGCTGATCGATCCCCCCATCCCTTCATCGACCGAAGATTTATCAATCGAGATCGTATATTTTCTTAGTACCACCACAGATTATAAATAATCGCCATCTTGATAAATCCATCTTAATACAGTTTTTTTTTATAATAATAATACGGTAAGAACGTTTTACGCGATTCGATCATTTTATTTCACGCGTATATTATTAGGGAAGGTTTGATGAAAAATTAGCTCCGTATTCTTGTCCGTAATCGCTTATTTCAGATCAAAAAAAGCAACATTGAAATATTCGGTTATTCGTAATACGTTCCTTATTAAATACAAAAATCTGACTACGTCTGATTTTTAAAAAAAAAAAAAAAATTCTCGAAACGCATTTTTACTACAGTATAATCCGCTTATTATTACGATATTCCGGATAAAAAAAAATTCCAAAGTCATGTTGATCGGTTGATTTTATATCTCACGTGCTGTAATTTCGGTCGGCTATAACGATATCGATTACAACGATAATTCGGATATAACGATGTCATTTTGAAATTAAAAATTGGTTTTTTTTTTTTTTCATTCCCCTATAATAATAAATTGGATTACGTCCGGTATGATAATTCGTTATATAATCTGTAATAATTAAATCGTAGTACGCAGCACAATATGTGTCTCACTATTTCAGTCACCGTTTTGATTACTATTCGTTTACACACGTTCCGTTCTTAAAAACGTGTAATAAAAAACGTCGTTGTTTTTCTATCGCTGAAAAAAGTGAAAATAATCGAACGTTTAGAAAGCGGTTTGTCTAATAAAAATATTTGCCAAGAGTTGGGAATCAGTCAACCAACCTTGTCTTCCATGTGGAAATCAAAGGACCAAATAAAAAAACGGGGTTTTTTTTTTCTCTCTAAAAGACATCTTACATCTAACAAAAATAATAAAATCTAGCCAACATCCAGACGTGGGGAACAGGCACGCCTGGAATGGTTAGGTGACGGTCTAACGATCTAAAAACATTCCAATAAACGGTCCAATACTCCTAGAAAAAGCGTAACAATAATTACGTTGACATAATATAATATACATAATAAGTACTTTTTCTTTTATTCATAAATATATAATAACGTCTGTATAATAATACATTTGTTACACAAAAATTTGTTTAATAAATCAAACGTTTAATAAAATTAAGGTTTTTTTTTTTTATTGACATCCGGATATAAAACGATCGTGCATTCTTTAGGACCTAGAAATATAATTACAGACATTTCGGAACACCTACTAAAATCCAATATTTTACAATATTTCCCTGAGGATAACTCAAAAATGAAATGGTTCATAATCCTTTTCGAAGATGATTATATTAAGAACATTCCAGGTGGTATTTAGGCAAAATAATTATTTATTGACTTAACCAGTGACTCTATTCTAAAAACCGCTTTCAAAACCAGAAATATCACTAGTTATTGGCTGGACGTGAAACAAGAATACACGGCATTGTCCACACAAGCTTTACGGTTTCTAATCCCTTTTGTATTAACATATCTGTACGAAAATACATTTTCTCACTTATTGTACACAAAAAATAAATATAGAAGTAGATTAAACGTAGAAAGTGATTTAAGACTAAAAGTTACCAATTTGGAGCCCAATATTGACGTCATCGTCCGTTCAAAACAACACCAATCGTCTCATTGAAGTACAAAAGTAAACCATAATAATTATAATAATTTTACATATTTTATTTTATCTTTTTGTGCATTAAATACTTTATTTATTATCTCATTTTGTAATTCCTAATAAAACAAAATTCTATATATATACAGAGTGCGGTAGAGCCGACTGACGAGTTTAATGAGGTCATAAGCCTGTGATAAGATAAGAGCAGGCCCCTTAATAAGTGGTATATTTTGAATTGTACGGTAATGCCGTTTTTATTCATAATCACGGTCTGGACAGGTTAGGTCCATGTGTTACGTCGTGCGTGCGTATTACGAAAATAATCATTCTGCGATCGCTACACAAAGTGCTTTTCGTATACACTTCTGTGGCATTCCACGTGCTGAATCTGTTCCTTCTGCTAACACTATCGAATTGTGGATACGGCATTTGGAAGAAACTGCAAGTACCCTAAGTAGACTTGGACACGGAGCACCCAGAACGGTAATAACCCCCGAAAATGTGCAGTTGGTTAGAGAGTCAATTGAGCAGTCACCAAGACGCTCAGCCCGGAAACACGCTGTAGCTTTGGTAATCTCAGACCGTTCTTCGAGGAGAATTCTTCACGAAGATTTTTTCTTCTGGGTCTACCTTAAGGATAAGGTTTTCAGACATCGCCCCCATACCATAGTAGAAATTAAACAGAAAATCACCGTGGAAATCGAGGCCATACCAGTCTAAATGTGCCGAAAATCATACGAGAGCTTCAGAGATCGTCTACATCGTGTATCAATGCTGACGGCCGCCATCTTGGAGATATAATTTTCAAAAAATTATTTTTAATAAATGGGATTGAATACTGATATAAATAAAAAACAAACGTTTCTCTAAGTTTTACCGTTCGTTATTTATAGCCCATCTAAACTCGTCAGTCGGCTCTGCCGCACCCTGTATAACATAATTGTATAAATTATTAATAAGCCAAAAAAAAAAAAAAAAAGCAAAAAAATGGTCAGGTGGTACGTAACAGTTTTCAAATTGTGTAGGTGGTACGCGACTATAAAAAAAGGTTGAGAACCGCTGCTCTAGGTCCCTTGAAGTTCGTTATAAGCGGATTATACTGTAGTTTATTCAAACATAGTGATAGTTGCGGGCATTTTACTATTTCTCTCCGCTATCGCGTCAAGTATAATCACTACTGCCGTTATTTATTTATACGTATTTTTTTTCATTCCCAACTTCCCGCCTACAACAGCGGCCCATCATCACACGGTGTGAAGTACGTCGGAATTTTTAATTATTTTAATCAGCTCGACGACAAATTACGACGAAATTTGTATCGAATGTTCAAGCGTTTATACAAAGCCGAAGCGTTTTATTCGCAAAACTTGTTCACGGACAGAGAAGATTTAAAATTAAAAAAAAAAAAAAGTACGACGCACTCGATTCATCGAATTTTTTTTTGTTTTGATTTCGTAGACAGTTTTATAATAATGTATTATTATTATTTATCAGGTCCAATCGTAGATGTAAATATATGCATAGCCGTCTTTATGCGATAGAGTCCCACATGGAGAGGCCGGTTAAGCAGTTGCGTAACTGAGGGTCCACAATAATTTGGGGCCCTCGTCTAACACTCCCTAATGTAAATTGAAATCTAAAAAAAAATTATTGAAGAATTAGACTTATTTTTGCCGGCTGGATGGTGGGTCGTCATCAGCCGTAATCCGAGAGCAGAAATTGTATTGAACAACTCGTGAAATATTTGTTTATGCCTCGAACTACCGGATTGTATGAAAAATAATTGGTAAATCGATTACATCGACTCACGGTATAAACTAAACGAATAATTTATGGATCGTTCCAACTCTCGGTCAACGGCTGAAGACCGAATTTTACCGCTTATGATTTATTTATTTATTACACAATTAACGGGCGGTGCCCCGTTTGAATAAAACATAATGAATTAATTTTAAATGATAAGCGATAGTGGTGGTAGTAGTAGTAGTAGAATAATAATAATAATAATGAATCAAGTACAAAATTATAAATAATCAAAACGAAAGAAACGTAATTGAACAAGGAAGGTGGGATTTCATTATGGGACTCTATCGCACTGAGGTCAGGAGGTTATCTGGTTATATTTTTTTTTATTTCTTTTTTTATATAAATCGGACAAATATAATATTTATTTAAGCGACAACCGTTACAATAATTATAATAATATATTAAATATTTCTGTTAAATGTCATTTTAGCGAAAAACAAAGCCATTGAGGATAAAACGCAACGAACAAGCGGATAATTAATTCGCGTACGGGATTATATTATTTACCGGTAAATATAATTACGCGAAATGAGTTTTAACCAGTACACTTCGTTGCGTATTATACAGGGTGGGGCGTGGTTACTTCTTTATCTGAAACTCTCGCAACTGAGCGGCTGTTAATTGTAGACCGTTGGTTTATGGCTTGTTCTTAAGGATTTTTGTTATACCTAGTTCAGTGTCAACAATGCAGTGGACAGCGCAAGAGCGCGCGTTCGCCGTGGAGGCCTACTTTTCTTTTAGCCGTTCGATCGACCGCAACTCGGCGTCCTTTCAGAAACCATTTCAATATCGCACCTGCAGGTCGGGTGCCTGATCGGAAATCGATTTGTTTGTGGGCGGACACGTTCAGGGATACCGGCAGTGTGCAGAAGAAACATAATGGACCTTCCAGAACCGTCAGGACGCCAGAAAACATCGAAATGAGGGTAAGGACGGCAATTTTGCTGAATCCCCTAGGCGATCCCGCACACAAACATTCGGCTGCTTTAGGGATGTCTAGTCGCACAGTGAGACGAATTCTTCACGAGCAACTTAATTTTCACCCATACAAATTGGCAGTGGTGCAACAACTTAATCCACGCGATTACGTTGCGCGAAAAAATCCATGTGAAGCCTTCCTCGAAAACTTGCCTCAGGACGCCCTTCTTTTCTTTAGTAACGAGGCACATTTCCATATTTCAGGATGTGTGAACAAACAAAACATGCGATATTGGAGCCCCGCTAACCCGAGAGAACTTCGTGAGCCGCCTCTGCATACAGAACGTGTGACTGTTTGGTGTGCAATATCCAGAATCGGCCCATGGTTCTTTGAAGAGAACGAAAGAGAAGATGCGGTCAATTTTGAACGTTATGTCAACATGATTTTGGATTTTTTTCTGCCCAAACTTAAAGAAATGAATGGGAAGGGAAAGTGTGTTTTCAACAGGATGGCGCCACAGCTCACACGGCAAGAAGGTTAATGAATATCTTGCGTGCACACTTGCCCGAACGGCTCATCTCTCTTAGAGGCGATCTTCAGTGGCCAGCACGATCACCAGATTTAGCCGCAGGTGATTTTTTCCTGTGGGGCTACCATAAATCGTTGGTATACGCGGACCGTCCAAACATCCTTCGTCATCTCAAAAACAATATTCGTGCTGCTATTGTGCCGACATAAGCACACGTATGCTGGAAAAAGTGGACAGAAATTTCAAATTCCGACTGTGTCAGTGCATTGACGAGAACGGTGGCCACGTTCGTGGATGCAGTATTTAAAACCAAATGAAATAAAACTCTAAATGTACCCCCATACACAGAACAAATAATTAGATCAATATTGCCAATATTTTTTGTGTTATGATTTTTAAAATGAGGAAATAACCCTGTATTATACAAACACGATGGTACATTAAGCGGGACGCACGTTTGATCGGCAACGATAATTTTACCGAGTCGGTTAATTTATTTACGCGGGGCAGACACGATTGGCCGGCGCAGCAGCGCGGTAACGTAATTCCAAACCTATTTTTTGGGCCCGCGAAAAAATCGTCAGACGATATTCCGAAAATATTATTTTGTATTAAACGAAACTGTATATACACGCGTGGACAGCATACTACTAGTCCCCGTCTATTAAATTTCCCGATATATCTGTCGCTACACAATGCGATATTATGTTTCTCGCGCACAATATAATTCCCAAGGCGTACCCGAGTAATTTCAGTCGTCCGAAAATATAAATTTCCCGGTATGTTATATTGTAGACGATGTCTTACCTTCGGTGAAAACGATTTATTGAAATCTGGTCGGAAACGCCCGAACTTGAACTGTACAACTAGTCGGAAAGTCTGAATTGAATTGAACGGAAACTCCAATCCCGTTGGTTTGATTCCTGAATAACTTACTGGCCGTTCGATTAAATAATTTAGTTTGGTTTTCGGACACACGCGCATTTCCCGGTTAACGGTACTGAGTTTTACCTTTTGCCGAATAACATCCGAGTTGGAAACGATTGCCGAACCCGAGGATTTGAGCCAACCCCCAGATACGCAGCTAAATAGTTGTTTTACGACGTGAAGACGTCGGAAAATCAGCGATTTCCGATAATCGAATTATACAATTTTTCGCTCCAATAGATATAATTTTCAGACTTCGGGTGTAGCGAAGAAGCTATTCTATTAGTTTTACTGATACGCGTTTTCTTTTTGCGTTCGGTAAACACTTTTTCAGGCAGTTAAATCGCTCCGGTTCGTTACTGTCGTACCATTAAAATTGCTCGATGGTACTACTTATTAATTTAAAACAAATTACGATATTCCCAATTGTTTCGCCAAACAAATGTCAAATTATGGTTTTGTTTTTTTTTTTTTTGTCGAGTAAAACGTTCCAAATTCGTTCACGCGGTACGTTAAACGACGCGGAATATTCGCCCGGTAGTACTTTATTTGAGAAGTTGTTGGTAATATAATTTTTTTTTTAATTTAACAAATAAAGATTATGGATTGGTTATATTTCCGTTGATTTCCGTATTACCCAATCACGTTTTGGCTACAATAAGGGAGAAATAAACGCAACCCAAGTATCACTAATGGCCCTACCAGTTTACCATGCTTCGTTCAGATTTATCGTTGTTTTTTGTACAGGGTGCCGCAGAGCCGACTGGCGAGTTTAATGAGGTCATTAGCCTGTGATAAGATAAGAGCAGACCCCTTAATAAGTGGTATATTTTGAATTGTACCTCGTGGTTTCGTCGTGCGCGTGCGTATTACGAAAATAATCATTCTGTGATAGTTACACAAAGGGCTTTTCTTCTGCAAATTCCTCCGATATCAACTTTTTTCTGTAACGATGAGGCCCATTTTCATCTTTCTGGAACTGTAAATAAACAAAATTTTCGATACTGGGCTACAAATAACCCACGGCAGCTCCATGAAAGGCCACTCCACTCTTCTAAAGTGACAGTGTGGTGTGCTGTGTCCCAATTTGAGGTGATCGGCCCCTACTTTTTTGAGGACGAAAAAAGGGCCGTCACTGTCACGTCTGCTCTTTATGTTGTGATGTTGGAAACTTATTTGCAGCATAGGTTAGAGAAAATGGCTGAAGAACATGATTTGGGAGATGTATGGTTTCAGCAAGACGGAGATATACACAGCTAGAATTTCACTTGCTGTCTTGTGACAAATGTTCCCTGGGCGGTTAGTCTCTCTGAGAGGCGACATAGGCTGGCCAGCACGGTCCCCAGATTTAAGCATGTGTGATTTTTTCCTCAGGGGCTACCGTAAGGATAAGGTTTACAGACATCGTCCACATACCATAGAAGAAATTAAACAGAAAATCACCGTGGAAGTCGAGGCTATACCAGTCGAAATGTGCCGAAAATCATATGAGAGCTTCAGAGATTGTCTACAACAGTGCTGACGGCCGCCATCTTGGAGATAAAATTTTCAAAAAATAATTTTTAAAAATGGAATTGAATACTGATTTAAATAAAAAAAAAACCTTTTCTCTAAGTTTTATTGTACGTTATTTAGAGCCCATCAAAACTCGTCAGTCGGCTCTGCCGCACCCTAAATATAAACTTAAATACACCTTTTATCCAACACCTTCTAAAAAACGTCTCGCCTACGACAGTGCGGCCTGCCCCTAGTGAGAATTTCTCGTCCGGTTCGGCTTTTAGATATCTTCAATATAAAATATAAAATATAATAAAATGTGAATATAAAATGCACGTATTGCGAATGATAAATGTATGCGCGCGTTACAACGATATTATTTACCTAAATATATTTTTTTTTTTTTTTTTTTTTTTTTTTTTTCTATCGTTTGAACTCGCGACAAGTTTGAACGGGAGACCGATATTTATTATATAACACCGTTGACATATTGTGGTTTGATGTATTATAAAGAATTGCCGTTTTTCTTACTTGTCTGCCCGTTACTGACGGATATCCTATAACAGATTTATTAAACTCGCCTAGATATTTATTGATCTTTTGGCCGGACACAAAACATAACGCGCGCCAATCTTTCTTTTTCTTTTTTTTTCTCTTCTTTTATAGCCTATATATATATATATATATTAGATTATTTATATTGTTGTGCATTGTAACTCATTATCGAACGTCTATCGGAGAAAAATCTACGGCCAAAGGTCAACGGAGTGTATTTTATTTTATACACTTTTGAATAGACGTCTAACAGAAGAAAAAAAAAACCATTTAAGACGTTGAATTTAATCCTTGGGAGATGTCGGATACTAATGATTGAATGCACCGCGCATTTCGGCTGCGCACAATGAGATTGAGATTTACGAATGAAACTTAGGTTAAAATAATAATAACGTAAAATTCATAATTTTATACGCTGATTAAATATTATCTCCATTGTGAAATGGTGATGTTTTATAATTCCACGTCAATTTTGTTGCATTCGTTTTGGGCAAATTAAAATATTTTCAAATTATTCTGGCGTTTCCCGTGTTTTTTTAAAGCTGTGCGAAATTCTCGAGTTTTGTCTGCGATAAAAAAAAAAAAAAAAAAAAAATCGTTATAAATAAGCGAGCAGTTTAATGCACGTCAAGTTTAAAAGATAAGAACTTGCGTTATGAATATTGTAATTTACATTTTTTAAACCTTATGAAACTTAGTTAGAGCCCCCTCCACCCCTCCTCAAACTCAATAATACCGTACAATTCATCTCAACAAATATTTTATAATCGGCATACTGTATAACTAAAACACAGAAATATTCGTTAATTAAGTACTTACCTCCTAACACCATTTCCTTACGAAATTGTAATTATTTAAAACTATCTTTGTTGTGTACGTGCATACAATTCGACGATACGTGTGAAATTCATTCAACGAGTTAGCTAGTCATGATCCTAAATACTGATAAACAAACCAATAAAGTCTTATCGGAAACAATATGCGTGTGTTGTATATGATCAATTACGATTCGATTTAGTAAAAAGAGTTATTTTTTAAGACAACTCTTGGTCAGCAAAGTGCCGTTCATTGTGTGCGGCGTTCAGAGAATACTGGGCGTATTTCAAACGTTTAAAATTGTATATTGTTATCGCCAGCTAAGAATCGAAAGAAAAAAAAAAAAGAGGGAAACTAAAACTTAATTTCCCGCGTCTTAAGTTATTACGACTTGTTAGCGGTTCACTGGATATGGAGGGGAAATCCGCACGTACACGGGTAGGCAATTGTTGTGGGTGCAGGGAAGTCGTTAGATTAGGGCTACTTATGTTGTTTTGTGGGTTTGTTAGACGACATTTCCGGAATAAATTAACGCCGCTAGGCGGAAATTCAGTATCTTTTAAGCTGATGTCAGATAGTTTCGTAGGACATTTGTACTGGAGATTTGTAATACCGATACGCCTGTGACATATTTTGGGCGGAAGTCCTTCCAAGTCTGGACATCCCCCGACTTAAAAAAAAAAAGAAAAAAAAAAAGGTTTTTTTGATTAATAAACAATAGCCAATTGACTAATGTTAAATGGTAATAATACAAGAAGGTAATTTTTAAAATTAAATGTTAGTATTCAGTGTACAGTAATAACTTTCAACTTATCTATTATATGAAATACCAAAGTTTCAAATGTAAAATAGTCTTTGTCGAGTTTTGACAATAGTAATTTGAAAAGATGTAAGTTCAATGTCATTTTTTTTTTATCAGTAAATAATTCTAAAGATTGGTTGTAAGAGGTTCGTCGAATTACGGACACCTCCCGAAAAATCATCCGGAATACGCCACTGAATACATACCTACGCATTCATTCTTCCGTTGTATAAGTATTAAAAATGTTTGTACGAAAGAAAACTTTTCGCTGTGCGTCTCTGAAATTGAATAAAAAAAAAAAAATCACGAACGGTACGGATTAAACCCAATAAGCGTATTTAAATGTTTAAAACACCAAAACGAGGGCCTTAAGTATAGTGGGCGATGGCCAGGTGGGTAAACGTAATATTACTTATGTAACACTTAAACTGTTTTTTTTTTTTTTTTTTTTCACAAATGTCTTAATCGTCATTGGCTCGACCCACCCCGGCACAAGGGTCTGCGCGCGGTCGTGCGTTCTCGCCCTTGCTAAAGAAAAAAATGTAAAAACGTAGGGAAATGCGACGCCACGACGCTATTGGGGAACGTTGTGTGTAAAAAAAAATCGACTTACAAAAGTTTTGTGGAAAAAATACAAAAAAAAAAACGGAGGAACATCGAAATACAACGTGCGCCCTCCCCCCCGGTCGAAAACGGGAAAACGAGCGACGCTACGACCCCCTGGGAGATGGTAAGGGGGAAGGCGGTTTTTGCAACAACTCTGTAAAAAAAAAAAAAAAAAAAATCGTGAAATTATTCAAATGCCTCTCCGGAAAACTAGAACATAAAACACACTTTTGTTATTTTTTATATATATATATATATATATATACTGTACATAAAGATTATAACAATGTCATGCGTTTTTATAGCCGAATTATCATAGAAATATCAATTTATTATTATTACACGGTGCGTTAAAGTAATATTAAAATGTAATCGTATAAAATGGACGTGTATGTGTGTGCGTGTAAAACTGCGAGCGATGAGTCTGCAATGATAATGACAAGGGGGACGAGTCGCAAAAATATATTATTTGTTTTTTTGACAGTTCTATACGAGTATATGCTAGGAAAAAAGAAAGAAAGAAAAAAAAAAAAAGATAATAAGCACGCGTTATACGATTATATACAGATCGATTGCAAAACGTGTCGTGTTCCTCCGCGCGTTACGACACGTGGGAGATCTTAACGGAATACGAAATTTCTATTATCAAATCGAAAATATCGTTATTTAGAAGGCCTTGCGGCCAGATAACTCTTATTTTTTTTTTTTTTTCTCGAAAATTCACTTTTCAATAGCGCATTTTTAAGGGAAACAAATTCTTCACGTTCGATTACGACAATCCGACACGAATACAGTCCGGAGGACTTTAATTCGATTTCGAATCACATCTAAAGTGATCATTACAACAGGATTATTTATCGAGTAGTCGTGAATGTGGTTCAAAAAAAAATATTATTGTTCATAGTTCATACGCAAACACCTGGTGTACCCTTCAATGGGATTTAGAGAAAATTTAAGGCAACACAATTAGCATCTAGGGGGTTGGATATTATATTGATTTAAAATCCACTCGAACGAGACGTCGTGCAGTTTAATATTTTCATCGTACGCTGTTTTACGCTAAATCACACTCGTTTTTGTTTAGGTTTTTTACGTTCGATTTCAAATATTTATCTATAAAATAAATAATTGTTGTAGTAAACACGTAGTCACGGAGTTTTATTCGTTTGGTCTGTCGAAAGTGTTAAAACGCTATTGAATTTTTAAAAAACGAAATC
Organism: Tuberolachnus salignus; assembly: GCA_956483605.1. Lineage (NCBI taxonomy): Eukaryota > Metazoa > Arthropoda > Insecta > Hemiptera > Aphididae > Tuberolachnus > Tuberolachnus salignus. The sequence continues at coordinate 21,157,168 of OY101438.1, forward strand.
GTCATTTGGATTTTTGAAAACCGAACCGGTCGTAAATGTACAAATAAAACTAACACAATAAAATACTCTTCGGGCAACGTTTTTTTTTTTTTTTTTTTTTTTTTTTTTTTATTACCATTTTATGTATGTACTAGCTGATCCGGCAATGCTTTGCTATTGCTACATATTTCTGTTGCTACAACATTAATTATTATTGTATTGTATTATTGTCTGTCTATGTTCACTATTTAAAAAGAAAAATAGGCAGACTAAGAGTGTTCCACTTTGTTATTTCAACCGCTAATCAACAAATATAATTTTAGACACGATTGAATTAAGTCGGAATTCCATCACAAACAAATATTTATTTATTTTGTTTGCTATGACGTAATCATTTAGTCCATTATTGGGTGGCGTTCCAAATAATTTCCAGTGCATAATGTTTGTACATGTTACTGAAGTGTCGTTAGTGTAACAATGACAAAAAATACTAAAATTCAATGATACCTCGACGGCGTTCGTTTACGTGTTATCACCCATTACCATAGATACAACACAGGGATTGCACTACGACAATTTTGTTTTTCGTCCGTGTTTTAAGGTGACACACAAGTCAACAAAAATAATTCGATTTTGGTACTTCTATTACTTAAAAACTGAATTTTTTTATGATATTCTATAGGGGGTGTTATATGTTATTTGGTGGGTTATAACTGCCATTACCCGGCCTTGCTTGGGTCAAGTTTGTTGGTTGATCAGAATCGTTTAGCTGTGCCGCGCAGGCGTTGCCCGAACAAAAATCGTATTTAAATTCAGAGCGAATTGTGGAACGTATTAGTTTTATTACGACGTTTGCTTTAAAAAATAAATAATTAACGTTCTGTCTATATTAGTTACATTAATTTTAAATTTCAATTGGCCTTGCGCACTAAATATTTCTGGATACACCTCGTTAAAGAGTCTCGCCTTCTGGGGCCAGCACAATAAGACTTTGTTTGTATGAGTCGCGTACAATCGGCCATGGGAAAAACATTGGTCGGTTAGGTGTATGGTCAGGTCCTATGCCTTATTTATGGTCATTGAAAAGTATAATTTTACGGGAAATTAGATCCGTCTAAATCGGAATGGTATTGATTGTCCGGTTTACTTTCGTATCGACCAGACTGCAATCGCTTCACTCAATTTCGACAGTCTAAACTAAATGTAGTTTGATCACTACCTTTATTTGTATATTTTGTGGAGGAGGATTACCGATTTAGCGTTACGCTTTGGTTACCACGGTAACCAAACTCTCTGTTTTATTTTGTATTATTAATCAACAAATGTTTTTTTTTTTTTTTTTTCAAAAAAGAGGCTCCGGATTTCCGTTTTTTCCGGTAGATTTTCCAATAGTTTTCTTTTATAAAAAAAAAAAAAAAACCTTGTCCTGTCGATAACGAACACAACAACAATAAAAAAAAAAAAAAGAATCGGTCAATTCGGTCGAGCCGTTTTCAAGTTATGGCGGCAGCACAAAATATCGCTCCATTTTTATATATTTTTTTTTTTTTTTTTACGATTATTAACCTCCAAAAGGAATCGTTCGCTTTTCTAATTATTTGCACCGTTATCGGATTACCGGTTATTATGATGTACAGTCGTTTTATTTTTATAATTATTGCGTGTGCCGTTTTTAATTTACACAACGAATCTCGGGGTATTCACAAAATTTCCGCTCGCACTGTACGGGGCGAATGTTTTATCGTTAAAAAAATATTGCATTTATTGGCAATTTGGGTACGCAAAACAATATTATTGATCCTACTTTTGGCAAAAAAAAAAAAAACAAAAAAAAACAAAAAAACAAACTGATTTAACTAATTCATTTTCGTTTTTATTTCAACTATAATATAATACCGCCGACGAAAAGTTATATATTTTAATTTTATCTAATTATTTCTAATTAACGTATATGGTTTTTTTAATTAAAAAATAATTACTGTTCAAATCACCTCTTTTTTTCTACTTCTTTTTTTTGTACATGAGTTATGTATTTAAATTCCGCCTTACGGCCAGAAGAAACGCGTCACGTCACTTTTGTCATTCTCGTTGACTTTTCCAAAAACTTTTCTTCTTTTATCCATTATCATTTTTTCTCGGAGGATTTTAAGCAAAAAATAATTGATTTATCGGTTTTTTTTATATAATACTTTAAGATTTATTTTGACGCCGTTTTAAAATTAATATCCCTACTCCTTAAGCCTTCAATAAGTATTTACTTTTGATTTTAATCTTACACTCCCCCGCTCGCATTTCAACACAGACTCCGAAAAAAAAATATATATTTTTCTCAACATGTTAACGTGCACATAACCGGATTTATTGAAGCGTAATAAATTGATCATAATATAATATGGGTAACGGATCACGACGAAAGAAATCCCTCTGAAAGAAATGCATTCTTGTCTGCCGAGGTTTACATTTTAATAATTTGAACGTATTCTCGGTACCAGTTTACGCTCGTGTTTCGAGCGACCGCCCCATATAAATGTATTTAAAAAAAAAAAAAAATAAAAAAAAATTGAATAATCCCGACAAATTCTTTTTCGCGAAATATGTAATTTGAAAAAAAAAAAAATTAATACGAATTATATAATACGTAAATGTAATCGTTTTAATAATATATAACACGGGTCGTGGTGTATTCTTTACGATAGGAAATCGTATTATCACAACTGTACCGACGAGCGGACGTGAAAATGTACGTAATAGTAAAAAAAAAAAAAAAAAAACGTGCGGTTTTATTACTCCGGGTTTTTCGCTTTCTTTGGCGCGGTTTCGAGGGCTCGTACAGTAGTCCGGCCTACGTAAATTAGTGCCGGGTTTTCGTACGGCGAGTACCGTTAAATTTACTCCGTAAATATATTTATTTTTTTTAATTAACATTACGTTATGATTTTACGAGTCCGCGTTTTTCGTTTATATTTTAAATTATCATTATCTTTTCTATTTTTTTTTTTTTTTTTTGGTGGTATCGCGACCTACGGGGAGAACTCTACTCGACAGGGCAATTCATCCCCCGTAGGCGCATCGTTTATTAAAAGAATCAAATTCTTAACGCATTGTATGTTTTTACTTACAAAGGCTTCCAAAGACTAGTAGTGGTCTTAATTTTACGGTTTAATTACAATTTACAGGTTACAATAGTATATACACGGAGTTTACCACTTAGTATTAGTTTTATAGCCTAACTGCCGGTCTCTGGCGTTGGAGCTCCTCTTCCTCTCCCGTCTTCAGCGCCCCCTTGATGAACTGAATCGTCGTTTCCCATGTTCGCCGGGCTCTCCAGCATTGATTTCACCGCCGTTTCCGGGTTGAAGGCGTCGGCCGATGTTCGCCTCCAGCTCCCTTCGTTGCCTCCGCCATCGGTCGCAGTGGATGAAGCCGTGGTCCGCGTCGTCCACGGGGGTCCGGGGGCGCCCAGCCTCCCAAAGGTCCTGGCCGGAGCAACCGTGACCCGACAGGAATTGGGCGAGGTGGCAGTTGGTGTTGCCAAACTTCCCAGACACGCAAGGCGCCACCTTCGGGATCAGTCTTCGGTCTTCCAGGCGCCGGTCTCGGCCCGGTGCCACTCCTCGTGCCACTTCCGCAGCGTCTCCGCCCAACGTTACCTATCGTTCATATCTAATATTACCATTGAGCGCGTTTATTTGTCGTCGTTTGTTCGTTTATTGCGGACGTATAGCGTACAAACCGTCCGGGGTAACAAGCGAAAAATATTTCCACAATGGTTTGTGGCTCGTTACACGACTTTGTATTAAAACGCGAATGTAGTAAACTTTTGATTTAAAAAATTTACGTTATTATTACGCCGTTACGTATTATTGAACATCTCGAAGCCTCGTTTTTGAATTTAAATTTCTATAAAACGGTGGCTCGTTCTGAAATCTTAGCTATTTTTTTTTTTGAGGGGTGGGAGAGTGAAGTAAATCTAAAATAAATTACTCTATTATCGCGCTAATATATTTTCGAATTTTACATGCACAGTTTTATAGAACCGCCACGTTTTTTTTTTTTTTTATTCCCGGGTTGCCCGGGTAAGAACGCAAAACAACGCGACTTACAAGGTCTAATCTAATCTTACCAGTTAACAGAGCTCAGCTGAGAATCGTTTTTTTTTTCTTTCTCATTTATCCGAATCTAAATAATACAACTAAACAAACGTGTGTATATTTGACGTTCGGTTGCGTTCGTCGCGCACAAAATACAAAATCCGCAGATGTATTATTATTGTATCGTTTTATTTTGTGTCGATAGTTTCGTAGGTTTTTTATCGAATGTTCCGACAGTGTCGGCGTGCTCGTGTTTCGCTATCATTACAATGCAAGTAAAAAAAAAAAAAAAAAAATTATTATTTATTTCTATAAATAATATACATACGGTAGGGAATATTATCATATAAATTAAAACAGACAACTCGTGCGCGGTGTTGCGATCGATATTATTGTCCGGTGACCGTATGCAAAATCACTTTTGCCGCAAACAGTAATTCTATTAGCCCGCGGCACTATTATTATAATAGTATCTTGATGCTGTCTAAATTATATTTACGATTATGGGGAATGATAGAAAATTGTATTATTTTCTTCTGCGTGGTCGAACCGCCGTCTTCGTCATTATTCTCTTTGAACATCAGACGGTTATTATTGTTGTGGGTACAGTCTGGTTGTTTCGACCGCATCGTCATCGTCGTCGTCGTCGTCATTTATACAGGAGGATGATTTTTGTTTTAATTTTTAATCTATAATTTACAATACGAAACTTAATATTCCTCCTCAGCACTGCTCCGGTATAAATTTCAAACTGCTTTGACTTATCAACGGTAGGATATTTTACGGTGTTTTATGAATATCATATACGTTTCTAGCTAAATGTTCTCTATATCATTTTTCGTGTTGGAAAAAAAAAAAAAAAAAAAAAAGGACGAACGCCATTTGAAAATTAATAGTTATCGCTCGATTTTAGATAAAAGAGTACCGAGGATAAACATTCGGAAATAGTGTACGTTGAAATAAAGCTTAAGTGGATTCGAAACGAACGGTTTTTCGACAAAAAAAAAAAACACACCAATCATTTGTGCATCGATCTTAGTGACGTGATAAGATTTTTAAAAACTAATGTGAATTCAACGTGAAGCGTACACGAGATTAGCCTTGCCACATTTTTAAATTTCGGTTAGGTTTCTTCGATTTTAGTTTAAACATTGTGAAATTAAAAAAAAAAAAACTTTAAGTGTTGATTATACGGAAATAAAATTTAAAATTAAAAAAAGTGACGAGGCCAAACTCAAGTAGACATAATAAAGAATACAAACCAGTAGTGTTATCGCATCACCTGGTCCGTTATGATGATGACAGCTCCAAGTGGCTATTGTTTAAGGAGCAAAATTTAGGCAAGTTCTAATCTCGACGTCGTAAATGATTATTATTAGTGCGGTTAATTCCATAATTTCCTCTCGGAGTTATAATGATAATTTCTGTAGTACGGATAGTACAAATGAATTTACTAAATTTCTCAGAATGAACTTGTACTTTAAACGGTCAACGAGGCGAAAAAATGAAAAAGGTTTTACTACAAAACAAAGAATATGTACAAATTATATTACCCAATTATTATTGCATTAATAAAAGTACTTTTCTTTCGCTTATTGCTCTAAATGCACGAAAAATCTAAACTTTAATAGGCCGTGACCCGTTTCTCTGAAGAAAAAAAAACACGTGATTTCAGGAAAAACTCTCACATATCGTAGAGTGGTCCGATTTCGATTTCAAATTCCAGGGCGCATTGGACTTGAATATTGGAAATTATATTTCTAAACGCAATAATTTAGAATTTGAATATGACCAATTTTTGACAATTTTAAATTTATTTTTTTGTTGTTGTAGTTTTTGGTTCCATAATCAAAATGTTTAATCCGGTACACTCTGTACTGGAAGTGTTCATCTTTATACCAGAACGAAAATCGTCGTATTTGGATCGTTCTTCGAAGCATGCCAGTGTTTCGTGTAAACAATGTTTTGAGCAAAAAAGAAAAAAAAGACATTAATATAAAAATTAAAATTGATTTGTTAAGATATTTCTAATTGTAAATGTTAAAACGATTCGTTGTTAAAGATTGGTAAAAAGCCACGAGCAGGGACCCTAAGAAAATTCCATAATGGTTTTCCCGCGAATACCATTGGACCGTGAAAAAATCACCTAACCTGTACAAGCCAATTTAACTGTATTTTGTTCACAATACTAACGTTTCGAAACACCTATAGTATACATCATAATTCGACCCCCCCTCAGAACACAGCGGAACAGAATATATTATGTATAAAACCGTAATATATTTCTAGCCGTAGAAAAATCGATGTCTAACGAAATTTCCGTAAAAAAAAAAAAAAAAACCACCTACTCGAGAATCTCGGTGATTTTCAAGCGCCCGCGAGTTTTTACCTGCCCTTGGGAATATTGTTTCAATTATATCGAAATTTTGTTGCGAAAACAAACATATTTGTGTAGGTATTTATTTATTATTACTGTTCGCGTAACGTTTTACGCACTACACCGCAGCATCGGTCCCGTCTCGCGGAAAGAGTAATCATATTTTTTTTTTTTTATTTTTTTTTTTTGCACCGTTAAAATAACACATTTAGCTGGTATTTTAAATCTTTAAAACAATTTCGTCCGGCGAACAAACTATACCGGGCCTCGCCTACTCGTCGTACCGCGTGCACCGGGCAGATTAAAATTGAAATTTACAAACGAGAAATTTGTTTTCCGCTCGGTCGATGTAGTATGAGTCTGAATCTCGTCTTTTCTCGGTCTGAACCGCGTACCCCTAAGTACCTCGCGAAATCCGCACGGATCCACTTGTACACGCGCACCGGCTGATGCGGTTTGGGCGTACGGGCGAATCATTTTGAAATTTGATTACGAATACACATAATTGCATATTATCCACGAAAATTTCGTCGAATTATCACAACGTACTAATACTAATTATACTACGCAGGAGCCATGATTTCCATCAAATTCCACCGTGGCGACGCCGTCGCGGTTAGGTTACAAACAAACGATCCGACGGGGAATTTCTTAAATATAATTAATACGTTTCGCGAAAATCGATAGGCAATTGTCACCGCCCGTACAATATGACTACGGCAATAATCGGCGGCGTAGTCAGGGTTATGCATTCGCGGATGACGAGGGGGGGGATTTAAGAACAAATCAATCGGAATACGCATAGGTACCGGAATTAATGAAATACACATTAAGTATACAATATAATAATAATAATATAATTATGTAGTTAAAACCTACGACAAAACGGTTAGAAAATTTATATTTTTAACAAAACGGATCAAAATATCAACTGACCGCATTGATCCGTGTTTCGTTAATCCACTAATAATGAAACATACAATATTTCGGAAATAATTATTAGGTTAATAAATTACTCTCATTTTTGATAGGCGTTTTTTAAAAAAAAAAAAGTACATGTTCAGCCCACAGGTTCAAAAATTGTTCTCGCACCACGAGTATATACTGAAAGCAACTATGGATTTTATGGCATCTTAGTTTTATTCTAAATATACGTTTGGTTGTTTCTGTATAAATAATGTTTTTAACAAATAAGATAAATCAATGCAATCTAAAAACGATTACCACGAGCGGACCATGGTAACAGTAGGATAAAAAAAAAAAAAAAGGAAAAAAAAATATTCTTAATAGAAAATAAAGGCAATTATATTTAATCTAAGGGTTAGGTCAAAATTGTTGATAAAATTGATAAAAGATAGAAACAAAATAATAATAATCTAGATTAATTATTTAGATAAGTCTCAACGCTGGTTAAGTAATATAATATGAAACTAGTTAACAAATTTGTAATGTGTTTGAATTAAAATTGTCTTTTTCCCCTTGTCGCTGGCCTCAAAATATATAAAAATGTTTAGATTCTCAGCCGTCGGATTTTCACTACTGTGCGCCACGTGCAAATATCGCATATTTTTCAAACGGTTTTTACAAGCCTTGCGCAATTTTTTAACTATTTTATAGATATTATTAAAACCCTATTATTTTAATGGTCTTTGATATTATAATCCTCGGTACAAAAATCCATAAACCGAAAAATACAGTATTTTACATTAAAAAAATTAAAAACTTTACTCACGACGCAACAATCGTTTGATTTCATTATACAACTAAACTAAATTTCCATTGCACTTTAATTATTTAAAACCATTTACGCGACGCAAAGTGCATTTCGTATTAATTGTGATGTAATTACCCATAACAGTTACAGTTTACTCGCGAAAACCATTTTTGAAACATTGCTGAATTCATTAAAAACGTAATTTCTTAAATATTTAATGGTTGCATAGTAGATTTTATATAAAAAAAAAAATTTCGTAAGCAAACGACGTCAAATTATTTCTAATATTTTATTAATTCGATATACTTACCAAAGGGAGTGGGAAATATGTAATTTTATATAGTTATACACCGCGGTCACTAAACCACATTGTTACACGGAACAATTTATTTATTCGAAAACACCGAATCTATTTTCACAACGTATATATAGGAAAAACTGATATAATTAGAGTAGTGTTTTCTACGTTTCGTCCGGGGCGTGTGTCGAGCTGAAAATTATAAATTGGCGCCCGACGTTTGCACAAAAACTCTTTGGTAAAACTGATCGAGGGTCATAGGTTTATCTGGAACGGAAACGATACGAAAACTTGTGGTTTTGCAACGGTGTTAAATAATTTTTCTGTTAACAATTTTTCTACCAGAAGACCATTCATATCGATCTTTACGCTCCTATACTAATTCTGGTAACAAATTTTGTCTAGTTGGAACTTTAAAAGGGTCGTTGTTCGATTGTACCTATTGGTTTTTTTACCGCGGCAGTAAAAAAAAACTACCGAAAAATGACGAAAAAAATACGGCGAAAACACGATTTCGAGTCTGTCTCGAGTTTTATTATTTCTTTTGGTATTTATATTGATTTCTGGGTTACCGTGTCGACAATGAAAAAAAACACAACTAATCTTACTACTTCGCTCGGAATTGTTTATCGTTTCCAATTTATCGTAGCATACAGATATAAATTAAATTCCTATCCATATACAACCTTCCCAACTGATCACCTACAACAGTAACCCGCCCGTGGTGCGAAGTATGTACGCTATTTTTTTTTTTTTTTTAAACTTATTTTACATTTTATCGGGAATATCCAGGAACTATTCGAATTTCACCGGGTCATTAATACAACAAAAATACCCGCTGCTCAACTTATGCAGTTAACTTATGTGCTGTGTAATACATTTTTAAACCTAGTTTACAGTTTATCTGCTTAGTGAATTATCCGTTAACAATGTTAATATTTTGCCATTTATTTTGTTTTTTTTTTATTTTTAGTCAATGTTAATAATATTAGAAGGTAATTTTTAAAATAAATGCTAGCGTTCGGATTAAGTAATAATTAGTGCTAGTAATTTGTAGCATTTGTTATTTGTTCCATAGTACTTCAGCACAAAATTCGTTTCGTACACCGCAGATTTAAAATATAATAATATTCGTGGCATTTTCTCATGATTTTGATGATTTCATGCATTTTTGTATTTTAATGTCGGATAATTAGCTTTTTTTTTATTATTATTCATTTTTTCTACATTTTAAAATCATATAAACAAATAAGTATTTTTACATTTTTTTTTCAACTTACCCTATATACCTTATATTAGTAGATGTATCAAATTTAAGTAAAATTAACTTCATAAATTACCTTATTTTAGATACAGTTATTTAATGAAATTTCGTGTACACGGTGAAATGTCATCAATTTTATAAAACAGCTTTTCATTTATTGTTTCACATGTACATTAAATTGTATTTAGAATTAATTTTATCTGAACATATGAAAATGTGTTCGTTAATAAAGTTATTTTACGGTATTGTAAGTAATTTTCAACTAAACGTTTACATTTTAAGGTCATTGTTTTAAAAACATTTTCATGTTTAAAAAGCATTTTTTTTTTTTGTTTTTTGTAGCGTTTTTATTAGTAACTTTTGAATGCCTTCTCTGTAGGTTTTCTTCAGTGCATCATTTTCCTAGGCCTGGTAATAAACATTGAACGTATCCCGTTATACTTTTCCAATGAAAAATTACTCGTCGAGTCATAGTGATTGGAAAAAAGTACGTTCTTTATTTATACCTAATTTATTTATACGGGTTTTGTTCGGTTGCTAAAATTTCGGACAGCCACCGCCCCGACCCCACGAAAAATCGTCCGAAACACGTCACCGGACTGGTCTATCCGAGGCTCAAGGCCTGCGGTAAAACAATAATCACACCACGAGTGATATTTTAGGGTTAAATGGTAAAACACAATAGTCAAATGTCGACTAAACAAATATGTAATATACTAGTAGTGTGTGCACCTACCGCGCCGCATTGGCCGAAATAACGATAATATTATTATCACTGTTATTAGTTTAAACACGCACGTGACGACGTCCAAGTTAAATTAGGCCAATACCGTGGGAATTATACGAGTGATAATAATACGAATACGAGGCGACCGTCGGTACTCCGACCGGAGCGCGCTCCTAGTGAATTTCTGCGTTTGGATTTTTTTTTTTTTTTTTTTTGGTTGATTTTTTTGATTTTTTTTTTCTATCCGCTTACAACAGCCGTCACGACGACACGCGGCATTCTCTACGAACACGACGACACACACGGCATTCTCTGCGAACACGACGACACACACTCGGCATTCTCTACGAAAACGACGACACCGTATATTGAATACAATTAAAATATTAGAACATTTCAGCCTAGTGAAGAATTTAACTGTTTTAAACATTCAAAAGGTCAATTTTGGAGTTAAAATTAGAAGAAGAAAAAAAATGCTTTAAAATTATATTATTTCAATCAATAAAATATATACAAATAAACTTTAAACTATATTAAAAAAAAATTCGCAAATTTAATGAACAATGTTAATTTAATCAATAAAATACATACAAATTTTAAAACTCCCAAAAAATTGTCAATTTTCGTTAATTATCGCGGTCCGTATTTAATTATATTAAAATCCGAACGGAGCGAGAGGTCTTGTAGTTTTACAATGATATTTATTTATTATTATTATTTTTATTTTTTTCTATAAACGCTTTTTCTACCAGATGACTTCGTCCGATCTATACACTCCTATACCGTTTCCGGTAGCAAATGTTGTCTAGTTGGTACTCTAAAATGGTCATCTATCGATATACCTATTGGCTTTTTAACGCGGCAAAACAAAAAAAAAAAAAAATACCAAAAAATGACGAAAAAACACGAATAACGATTTCTGTTGTTTTCGATTTTGGGATTTTTTTTGTTTTGTTTTTCGTGTGGACACCAGCGCAGGCACAGGCGGATAACAATCGGATAATTCAACGCCGTGACGACCTGCGGCAACACCAACATCGACAAAAAAAAAAAAAAATCAAAAAATCCATCCGACGCCTGTGCGCCGGGGAAGTCCCATGCGAGAACCCACAAACCTAAAAAACTTTAGTCGTTGGTAAACAACGCGTTTTGTAGTAGAAGAGACACGTGCCGGGGATGGGGGATGGTGGGGGGGAGTTTATGCACGATAAAGGGCCGTAATACGAAATTCCGGTGTTCCGGTGTTCCGGGACGTGGGGCAGGGGAGTAGTGAAATATTTCGTGGCCGGTGCAATAACGACTGTAACATTCCGGGCCGAAGGGGGACTCCCCTAGACTCGAACTCAAACAGCGCAAGAATATTCGGTTAGTTGTACGCCGAGTGCTCGGGTTCGACGCATCCGAATAATCGCGTGTCCGGCGTTGGCCAAAACACCCTGTATAATATAATAGTATGCCGTTTTCGCTAATGCGCGTCGTATTTGACGCCGTCCCGTCGCGATCCCGTTGGCCCACGAGACGATATTATATTGAAACGATAATAACGATAATAATAATAATAATAATAATAATTAATATTAACACGTCTATCTTGTCACCTCGTATAAAGCGACGCTTTAATAAAGCGATTATTGCTGTATCGTACGGCCCAGGGGTGTCTAACGCGCGGCCCGCGATAGATTTTCACGCTGCCCCTACGCAAATTTCAAAACCATCAATTACTCGTCTATATATATATATATATATATATATATTGTAAGGAAAACAAAATTATTAAAAATTAAATCTATTTAAATAATGTATACATTACCTTGGTTCGTATTGATTTATTAGCGTACGAATGTTATTACAACGATACCTGCAGACGATTGAATTCTGGCCGATTACGAGAGGATATCATACGTCAAATATCAAGTGTGAAAAATGTCACTACGTTCGTAAGTTATTAATATTACCTGGACGACGGTGATTAAGTGTCGATAGTGTCGCGAGTCTGACTAGTAGACGCGCGGGTTGTCGTGCGAAACCGACAATTTTATTCAAGAGGCCGAGGGAGAGTACGCAAACAACTATAATTAAATACAATTTAAACGTTTAATTGGCCAATGAAAATTGAGTAGTTACGGTTTTTATGATTACTATAATACCCCACACCTCGGAATAGATCGCCGTTACGCCACTGAGAGACAAAAAGTGTGAGTGCGAGAGACGCATAAACAGCGTACATGTTTAAAAAAAAAAAAAAAAAAAAACCAAACCATCAATTACTCACCTATATATATATATATATATATGTTGTACGGAAAACAAAATTATTAAAAACTAAATCTATTTACATAATGTACATTACCTTGGTTTATATTGATTTATTAGCGTACGAATGTTATTACGGTTGTTACAACGATACCTGCAGACGATTGAACTCTGGCCGATTACGAGAGAATATCATACATAATCGGAGATACGATCACGAGCCTATTCCTGTATTACCTCCCTCCTATTACCCCATTGAAATAGATCGCTGTTACCCCAGTGATAGAGAAAGAGTGAGTGCGAGAAACGCATAAACGGCATACATGTTTAAAAAAAAAAAAAAAAAACCTATTAAATAAGGGAGAGAAAATACGGTAATACGTTTGAAATGTGAAAAATACCCCATTAGATTGAACATTCGCGTAACTACTCTTTATCTATTATTACGGGCCGCGGTGAACGCACGCGTATTATAAAACGTCCTAGAAATTTATGATTTATTTACTATATACAAGAGCGCCGCATAATAAATACCTACTCGCGAGACCATCGCAAATTAGTCACTTTGGGATCAGGTGTACGCGAGAGAACGGCGAAATGCGTTGATAAGTTAACGGCTATTACCGCGATAGATTTCCACGCTGCCCCTACGCAAATTTCAAAACCATCAATTCCTCACCTATATATTGTAAGGAAAACAAATTATTAAAAACTAAATTTATTTATATAATGTATACATTACCTTGGTTCGTATTGATTTATTAGCGTACGAATGTTATTACGGTTGTTACAACGATACCTGCAGACGATTGAACTCTAGCCGATTACGAGAAAATATCGTACATAATCGGAGAGACGGTCGCGAGCATATGTCGTCTATCGATAGCTTAGCTATAAAATTATAGATATATATCGGAAATCGAATATTGTCCGACGGTCAAGTATGGTTGACGTTTTGTTTTGGCTGTGTTGGTGCTCGGTATTATTATTTATTTTTACAAATTAACTTTATTAGTAAGCGATCAGTGTTGTCCCATAAATGTCGTCCAAGAATAAGAAAAAATAACTCACGGATGAAGGAAGAGTGTTCGACGAATACCTTTTTTTTTTTATAGAAAAAGGTATTTGTCGAACAGGCATTATGTCTAATTTATTGGGAAACCATTGCAGTTTTAAAAGATTATAATTGCTTAAGAAAATTATTATTTATGCAAAAACATGCGGCCAAAACGGACTGTTGTCAACGATTTGTTCGGAAACCCAACGTTTTAAAATTTGAATTAATTACTTTCATCCTAACAACTCAATGTTAAAAATGCTACTTCCAAGTCCCACTCCGATACAATAGCTAATAATGTAATGCCATTGTATAATTGTAAATCAAATGTATTATTATAAAAACCTATGTGGCTCACAACAACTTCTGCTCACATAATGTGGCCCGGTCTTACCAAAATGTTGGACACCACTGGTATAGTATTATAGAATATTTCTCTGCGACCCGGTATATTTTTACGCGTATTCAATACTCCCAAAGAGTTTATAAACATTCATTTATCGCGACGAACGATGTAGATTATGCGTTTTTTTTACGATAACATAAAAATAATAAATTGTAATTATTACACCATAATATACAGTGTTGTGGTCCGAGAGGATCTGCACGGAGGTGTTTTATTCGAATATTATAATGCGAGCGAAACGCGTATAATGTGTCTCGAGACACGTATAATATTAATAGTTATTACACAGATTTTAAATTAATATTTATTTTCGGTCGGGTGGGTACGTACGCATAGTGATGTAAAATTTCATGTTTTCACTGACCCGTGAAACTTTTCGACAAAAAAAAAAAAAAACAAAAAAATTGAAACTTTTCGTTTTGCTCATCCGGACTCGCCTTAATTTGTTTTATACGGGTATGCCGTAATAGTTGTTCATACATCTAAAAACAGTATTATCAAATAATTTAAACATATATGCAAAAACGTTTTTAAAAAAAACTAAATATACTATCAACACGATATAGTAAATATTTGATAATCGTAGATAATTCTCGCATGATAACAGCCAATCACATACTACTGATAGTACAATTACAAAATATTATCAATTTCAATCGTCTTCGAAATGTAATATTTGAAGGATGTAAAGCATTATGTACGGTGAAATTTATCAAAAATGTTCATTTTAGCAGCGTTGAAATGTTTCAAATTAACAATATTATATTGTGTTGATATTAATAATACTTGCGTTTATTTTATATGATAATGTAATATAATATACGGCAGAGGAGTACTCGTGGGGGATGGAAGATTTATGTGAGTGATGCATCACCTCCCAGGGGGATTTTTTTTTTCCTCTTCAAATATATGTTACGCACAATAAAAAAATACAAATTATCAAGTGAGAAAAATGTCACTACGTTCGTACGTTATTAATATTACCTGGACGACGGTGATTAAGTGTCAATAGTGTCGCGAGTCTAACTAGTAGACGCGGGTGTCGTGCGAAACCCACAGTTTTATTCAAGAGGCCGAGGGAGAGTACGCAAACAACTATAATTAAATACAATTTAAACGTTTAATCGGCCAATGAAAATTGAGTAGTTACGGTTTTTATGATTCCTATAATACCCCACACCTCGGAATAGATCGCCGTTACGCCACTGAGAGAGAAAGAGTGAGTGCGAGAGACGCATAAACGGCATACATGTTTTAAAAAAAAAAAAAAACCTATTAAATAAGGGAGAGAAAATACGGTAATACGTTTGAAATGTGAAAAATACCACATTACGTTGAACATTCGCGTAACTACTCTTTATCTATTATTACGGGCCGCGGTGAACGCACGCGTATTATAAAACATCCTAGAAAATTATGATTTATTTACTATATACAAGAGCACCGCATGATAAATACCTACTAGCGAGACCATCGCAAATTAGTCACTCGTAACTTTGGGATCAGGTGCACGTGAGAGAACGGCGAAATGCGTTGATAAGTTAACGGCTGTTACCGAGATAGATTTCCATGTGGCCACAACGCAAATTTCAAAACCATCAATTACCCACCTATATATATATATATTGTAAGGAAAACAAATTATTAAAAATTAAATTTATTTACATAATGTATACATTACCTTGGTTTGTATTGATTTATTAGCATAGGAATTTTACTATGGTTATTACAACGATACCTGCAGACGATTGAACTCTGGCCGATTACGAGAGAATATCATACATAATCGGAGATACGGTCACGAGCCTATTCCTATATTACCTCCCTTCCATTTCCCCATTGAAATAGATCGCTGTTACCCCACTGATAGAGAAAGAGTGAGTGCGAGAGACGCATAAACGGCATACATGTTTAAAAAAAAAAAAAATAAAAAACCTATTAAATAAAGTAGAGAAAATACAGTAATTCGTTTGAAATGTGAAAAATACCCCATTACGTTGAACATTCGCGTAACTACTCTTTATCTATTATTACGGGCCGCGGTGAACGCACGCGTATTATAAAACATCCTAGAAAATTATGATTTATTTACTATATACAAGAGCACCGCATGATAAATACCTACTAGCGAGACCATCGCAAATTTGTCACTTTGGGATCAGGTGTACGCGAGAGAACGGCGAAATGCGTTGATAAGTTAACGCCTGTTACTCGTATAATCTATAAAAGTAATAATAATAAAAAAAAAAAATGTGTTAGTTGTCGGTGTACACGGTTTAATCTTTTTGATTCTGAACATAGTGAAAAATGTATTGGTTTTACTATGATGTGTCTGGTTTTTTTTTTTTTTTTTTTTGTTTTTTTCGTTCGCTACTTCTTGTTTAAACTTTTGAGTTTATCTATACAAATGATAATATTTAATATTATTTGACTGAGAATCCAAATTTAAAACAAATGTAACACATCAATTCACCGTTTACCGTGTAGTTTCTCATTCATATCGTTTAGAAATTGATTTTTGACGTTCTAAACATTTTTTAAAATTATACCGCCCACGGATCGTGTCAATGTGGTAGTTGTAGAGGAATTTATTTTACATCCATACGCAACGATAAATCATTACTAACAAAATATAAAATACTATTCTGAACGAAGTTTGGTTAAACGTGTTATGAAGTGCCGTGGTTTTTACAATTTTATCTAGCGCTTATAAAATAAAAAAAAACTATAAAATTATAAAACATCAAATGCCTATTAATAGTTCGGTAATCGCCAAAATGTTTTGAACAATTTCCCACGTCATGAAGTTGCTAATATTGATATTATGTGAAATTTCAGATCTCCAAAATTATTTTGTAATCGAGTTACAACGTTAAGAAATAAACGTAAATAATGAAACCGTAAATTTTCGTACATTTTTATCCGGTTTTTTCGCGGATTTTCCTAATTATTGAGAAAGTTACAATGTATATCAAAAAAATCATCCTCTCAATGTACCAAATAAATTCAAAATTCTATCAGAAAATGGACTAAACTTGAGAATCGGGGCAAGATTTCTAGTAGAGAATTTGTTTTTCACACAAACAAACAAAAAAAGGAAACACGTCATTATTATGTCGCTTCGATCAAAATCTAAAAAAAAAGTCTTAGTGCAATCTTATCGAATAACAATAACTCGTACCGTAATCTAACATACAATTAAATCGTACTCCGAAACCAATCTGCGACGACGACAATATCCACGCCAAATTACGACGACTGCGGTCCAATCACAAATCTCTCTCGATAACTTTTTTTTCTTCTCGAGGGGTTTAAATTCCTGAATACCTCACGTATCACAATTACCGTCTTTCTGGCATTGAAGCCAGAATAAAGCGAGGTACAGGCGGGGAATATAGGACACTTGCCCCTACTTGTAAATATTCCGTCTACGACCTTAACAATACTATGTGCAACCGTTAAAAAAAAGTTACCTACTCTTAAAGCACGTATCTCTTTATAGTTCGGGAAATGATTCTGAAAAAAAAAAATTATTTTCAAAATGCACGTTATCCTACGCGAAGCATCAATAATGATAAAAAAAGGCAAAGGAATATATTATCTTCACTGACCCTGTCCGGTTATCGTAGAATTTTATAGATGTGAATATACTGTATGAAAGTAATGTAATAATATATATTAGCATCAGTTCAAAAGGCTACGCGTCGATATATAGCAAATCTATAAAATAAAATATTATCCTACAGATAAGGAAAAATGTCATGAAATATGTATACGTCCAATAAGGCTGCAAAACTTGTAAATTATTAGTACAGAAGAGCAAAGATATTTAGATTCTTTTGAAATTCGGTGTTATCGGAAAAATGTTTAAAATTCTACGGACAAAAATAGTAACAAACCGGGAAGTGCTTAACAGAATAAAGGAAAAACGAGAACTCCGACATAGTATAGGTAAAATCTGAAAAGAAAAAAAATTATAAGGCATCTACTGCAGCGCCACGGTAGTTTGACGAAAAGCGTCGTAGAAGGGAATGTAGAGGCCATATACGAAGAGGCGCCACCGAGGATTCAGTGACACGGATAAGCGTAATAACATGGATTTAAGAACTTTAAGATCGCTCAAGTTACGAAACGGAGACACGGAGATCCGTAGCAAACCAATAGGATGGCTGAAGACGAAATAAGATAAAATATATAATAATATAACAGTAGCTGCGGGTACATTCGGATGTCTACTTCCAGTAAACCGATGGGACTATGGTAAAATATTTTGATCGGTTGTTTCACGATGTAATCACAAGGTACCAAGGTGGCACAATTAGAATTTTTTTTCGCGAGGGGATATACATAATTATACTTACAAAAATTGGAAAAATGTACACTGTACAATATCGTATCACTTGAAATTTGACTTTAGAAAAACATTTCGGCGGGGGGGGGGGCACAACCCTCAAACCACCTCAGTTGCGCTATTTTTTCGAGGGACTGATATGAATCGTGAAATTCGTAACTACCTTTATCACGCAATTTTATTGGCCAATTCACGTTTAAATTATATTTTAATAATAATCGTCTGCGGACTCTACTCTGCCTCTTGAATAAAATTGTCGGTTTCGCACGACATCTGCATCTACGTTAGACTCACGACACTATTGACTTCATCACCGTTGTCTAAGTAACATTAATAAAACGTACGAACAAAGTGACATGTTTCATACTTGATATTTTGTATTTTTTTTGTATTGTATGTAACATATATTTGAAGAGGAAAAAAAATCCCCGGAGTGTGCAGGGTGGATATGCATCACTCACATCGCCCCCTTGAGTACGTCACTGCTAGGTACGTAAATATTTTGTTAAATATATATAAAAAAAAAAAAAAACCAAATTTACGAAATCAAATGTTTTGTTGTTTATCATAATTAAATTGCGTTCAAGTTATAGTTTTTCCCCTCGAGTAAATTGTACGTTGTTTTATTTTGTATAATACTGTACGGTTATAAACCGAAATAATTTTATTATAGTATATAGTGTGTTACTCTTATTCAATATTACTCGCGTGAATACTAAAAAAAAAAAAAAGGTATCCGTAAACATAAAAAACAAACATCGGGCGTGTTCATTTCATTAAATATTATTTATTTACCCGGGAAACTGTACGAATACGAATATTGTGAACCGAGTCATTTAATAATTTAATTCCTACGGAATTTACGAATAACATTAAAACAATCGTATATTTTTTTATTGAACTTCTAACGCACTAAATATTAATAATTAATTATACGCCACAACATTTGTCTTATTTGATAATATATATATGAAATATAGTAAATTATAATTTTCCGAGATCAATATATAATCGGAGAGATTTTCAGATGGACGCTGATTTTCTTTAGAGAAAAAATAACATTTTGGGCGAGTAAAAAAAAAAAAAAAAAAATGAAATCAAGTAAAAACCGATATATTTCTGCGCATTTTTGGCAAACCCTTCAAAATAGTCGTATATTCTTTCAGCACGCTTTACTGCAACATCTGACGTGCATCTATTTTGAATTCATTTCGAAGATATCGTCGACGTTGTTTCTTTTTCTTTTTTATCTCACGATTTCATTTCAAAACAATAACCACGCGCCTATTTTATATATTGATATATCGTTTATGCATGTATATACGTACGTTTTTTTTTACTCTCGGGGGCGATTAAAAAAAAAAAAATACAACCGAAACGCCACGTTTTCGAATAAAACACCCAAGGCTGGAAATGCAATAAAAGCTGCAAAACAATCGCAACATAATGCGACCGTTGCTTTGCCGATGACTTCTGTAACAGTTTCTTTGCGACATCCCCGGTGTTTTTTTTTTTTTTGTTCTTTCTTCGACTAGAACCCGTTAAAAAGTTTTCTTCTTCCTACGGCGGTCGTTGTAAAATTCGTTTGGGTCGTTTCAAAGCTTATGAACGAAAACAACTATATTTCCGTTTTTGGTTAATCGGGTTCGACTTAAATCTATTTTATATTTAAGTTTTTGTATCCAAGAGCTGTAAAAAAAAAAAAAAAATACCTCAACAAAACATACTCACTTTTACTTCTCTTGTTCATTTCGTCCGCTGTAGCACTGAAATAATCTCGTAACAATATACTTTTTTTACAATTGCAATAAAATGTCGCAGCCACACTTTTGCGGCTAATATTTTTTTTTTTTTTTTTTTGGTGATAGAAATAAACAAAAATCGTTCGCGTGCAAAAGAACCATAAGAAAACCATACGGTTGAAGTTATGGAACCCGCATAAAAAAAACGGAGAACATCCACTGCGCGACGTTATTTTTATCTTTTTGATATTACTAAAATACGAAGAAAAAAAGTAATTCGAGTAATGGAAAACAATATTATATAATTTTTTGGTTTTGAAACGATAATATATTTTTTTTAAATTTATTTGCGATATCAAAAAATAAAATATATAAACGACGTTGCAAGATTTTTTTTTGTTTTTTTATGGTGAAAATTCGAAACGAAAAAGCGTATAAAAACCAATTTGTAGTGAATTATTTTGTCGTATGGTGACGGAGGGGATGAACAACGTATATAATATTATATGGCTCGACGTAGACGAAGTAAAATACAAAAAGAAAAAAACGAATAAATACCGTCTCTTTCGTGGCGACGATCGATTTGACCGCGTGTGTGGACTGAAAATTATCGTGAACGGACATGATCGAGCATCCGGACTGCGACGGCGTCTTCGTTTCAATGAAATATCGTTTTTTATATAAAAATAAAAATAAAATGAAAAAAACGGCACATGTACAATATAATATAATATGATACATCGCTTCGGGGTCCTAATCTAAAGCGCGTATGTACCCGTGCACCTTGAAGATTGTCGAGCGATGACGTCCGCGATGAGATTTTTCCATTGCGAAAAACCCCACTTAAAACATCACTGGTTTTTATACCGGCACGCCGTATTCGATCGAATTCCGTACCATTATCCCTGTATATTTAATACATAAAATGAATAAGTAGTTATCAATTGTATTTTTATATAAGAATTTTATAATAATACCGATTGTCGTGTTCAGCGACGCGACTGGGATTTTTTTCGAGGGGAGAGTGTCTGCCTAGCACAACCCATCTCACGTTACCTATATCCGAACACGCCACTGGTGTCCGCACTGTCCGGCGTTTAATAGATTGAAAAACGGTCATCACGCCGTTGGAAATCTCATATTATTTATGTAATTGTCAAACGTTGAAGCATAATTATTTTTGTGCATAAGTTTAAAAAATACGAAAAAATAAATACGGTTCGAGGGGGAGTGTCCAGACACCGAAAACACTCCTATAAGTTGCGCCACTGTTCGTATTGCATTGTATTATATTATATACTGTTATTATCCTCTTTACTATTGAAGAATATTTCCAGCGTCTTGTGTCAATTGCCTCTCATCAATAAAATCACAGCCACTTTTGTTACAATTCAAAATAATAATTCAGTAAACGAAAATCGCAGAGACCTCTGAAAACTTTTACCGAATGCTCTATATAATTTTGCACTTTTTAGACGTTGTAAAATCATATCGGTAACATATCGACGGTTTTCCAGTTATTTACAGCGATTTGAAATCGTATAGTTTTATGTGGACACAGATTTCGTAATTGATTTTATCAACGTTTTAAATTAAAATTCATTAAGAACGCGAATAATTGTAAACTTATTGTATAGCTGCAAATTAGTACAGTTTTTTTTTTTTAATATAAATTTATCAAAACACGTTCAACAATACTTCGCTCACAATTGTTTATCGTTTGCAATGATTTATCGTCGCGTGCAGATACAAATCGAATTACCATATATACGATGCCATCCCGACTTCCCACCTACAACAGCGGTCAAACCGTGTAGATATATATTTTTTTTTTTTTTTTATGGTCTCGAAACGTTTTCGTGACATCTACAACCCGTCTTGATCACAAACTTATTCGATTATCTTTGCCCGGTACTTTTTGCATTTCAAGTTTTCACCTTCCCGTACTAAATGAAAAACAAATACATTCCGGTGGATAATGAGTCACTGCAGGACTCGTAGTCGGTGTACAAACCACTTACTTTTCCAATCCGACAAATTACAGTAGTTGAGATAGTCTAGGCAAATGGAAACACGTCGAAACCAATCGATCTATGTAATGTAATTATCATACATAATATACAATATTTAAGAACATCCTGATTAAATAATGTATTTGCAATTGTAATTTATTCGTATATACGTGTTTGACAGACAATAAGACGGTAAAAATACAGATTCGCGGTATAGAATTCGACAAGCTATTGTTCAGTAATTGCTTTACAATTACTTTTCCTTATTCAAAATCTACGTGGTTCAAAAACAGCACGTTATAGCCTAAAATCCTGTGGCATAATGATATTAGTTATAATATGACGTGTTCATATCGCATAGTTTTTCATATAGGCAATATACATATATTACGTGAAAATAGTATAGATTGAATAACAGGATGCGATCTATTTCTGTTATCTTTAATTGTTTTTTAAATTATGAGAATCAACTTGATTGGCAACTTCAAGAGAAGGATTCAGAAAAGATTCTTTCTGGATAGACCGGATAATTGAACCCATAGTTGCGTGGTTTAAATCATTATTAGAGTGGATAATATAACATTTCTTAAAATAAGAAAAAAAAAAACATAAAATCCAATCTGAAACATTCCTTTTCCCACTGGTCGTAATAAATAATTATTAAATAATTTACTCGAATACTGGAGTAATAATTGATGTCGAGCGTCCGATTTTATCGGGAACCGAGAAACAAAAGAAAATATAATAGTAAAATACTTACAATACCTACAATTTGATCGTATTTAATATTATATTATCAGTGCCCAAACCCAGAACATATCTCCACAAGCCCACATAAAATATGACCGGTACTAAAAGCAATATTTTGAAATTAGATGAATACAAATCAATAAGCTTTATCGTTCTTTGAAAATATTTGGCTATGATCGTGCATTTTATAAACCTCTAATATATTACTATCAATTATTGTATGGTTATATAAAACTTTTTTTTTTTTGTGAACGGGGGGGGAAGAAATTTCTCACCCTTGTATCCGCTCTTGACGAGTAATGTTTTAAAAAAGCGCCGTCTAAAGTTTTCAGGCAAGTACATTGATAATGTTTGAAAATTCGTAGGGACTACGATAAATTGTACATTTTTCTTTGCTGTACGAGTTTTTACGATTCAATTTATACTGCATTTCAGCACCGTGTGCTAACCGTTAACTTATTATACTGTCTTTACGCTCATAAATAATTTTATTTTGTCTGTTTTTTTTTTTTTTTATTTTTTTTTTTTTATGGAGCGCGTGCGCGTAATAAATTATTTTAATACGAAATTGATCCTCCGTGATGATTAAATGGCGTATATTTTGTAACACGCTACAGTTTAAATGTGAAATACGTGCATCGTGTAGTGCACACAGTTTCCCTGGACACGACATGCATTCGCACTACATTTTTAGAAAACTGTTGGAAATCTGGAAAAAAAAAAAAAAAATGTTTTCAATAAAGTAACAACCTCTCGCGGAAAATCCGTAAAATATCTTGCGGGTACGGTACGGTAAGTCTCGGTAGAATTTTTATTGGATTTTTACTAACCGAAAAAGTGTTTTCTGAGAAAGAAAACAACACATGTTATGTAAAAAAAAATATAAAAACCAATACACAATGTGACAAAAACAACGCATAAACCGACCGAAACGGCCGGGTTTTATTATTTCCTTTTGGGACGGGCCCGAATAAAACTCGTTGCGAAATATAATTATTTCCGCGCTCAGCGTCACCATAAACGGCGTAAGTATACACGAACAGTGTTTTTAATATAGACAATGTGCGGATAAAGCGGCCGGATGTTCTTGGTCCGGTAATATCTTCGGGCGGAAATGTCCGTTTCCCGCCTAAAAACCCATAAAGGCGTCCGTTAAACGCGTGAGAAACATAGTGGTTTGTCGTTGTTGAAAAACTACGCATCGTAAATATTTATCTTGCACTGTCTTTACACGACGGGCTTTCATTTGAATGCGTGCGCGCGAGCTGCTGCGCATTTATTCGCAAGTGTCGTACGTGCGACCATCAAAATATAAGCTCGCCGAATTCGATTATCCCGGCGGGGCTTAGAGCGGCACAAATAATGGCGAATAGGCAATTATATCTGGCAATCCGTTCTGTAACTCGACAGGGCCAAGATTTGGCAATTTTATCAATAAAATTCGGATCTCCTACGAATACGAGACGACCGTTATCGAACAATTTCGCCACAACAGAGTGATTCTGTAAACAGGTTTGGTAATAGATCAAAGTACATTTGCGAAAAGTGCCGGGCCGTTTTCGCGAGTGTTATCGTGACAAAAAAAAAAAAAAAAAAAAAAAAAAAAACAAAACTGTACGTTTAAAACGCAATCGTATCGCGCGGGCATAACCGTTTGGCCAACAACAAACGAGATTTTCATAAGAAAAAAAAAAAAAAAAAAAAAGGAACACTCGCACCGCGCGAGTTTGTTTTATTTTCACGAAGAAGTTTTATTGCTAATACAAACACTATCCAAAATTCCTCCGACAATGTAAACGGAGAGAAGAGTTTCCGTGGAAGGCAAAAAGTAACAGCAAACACGATGAACAACTGCGACACACTCTACGACTCTGGGCTAGCCAACAGAAATGCCATACAAGTAGCCACCTATCGACTCAAACGAAATATTTAAAATGTGTGCACACCGTTACGACTATTGTCTATTTGTCTTTTTTAAATCTGATTTATTAATGTCGATAAAAGCCAGAAAACGATACAAAGAAGATATTGTGGCCGATAAAAATATCGTGACGGTGGATCGAACTAACCAAGATATCGGCTTTGCAGCGGATTTCCAGTGGGAGTTTAAAAACCGTATCCGAAAATGAAAAAAATTATTATTCAAAATAAATCGAGCTTTTCCGTGTGCCATTGCTGAAATGTATACGTTCCGAAATTTAATTATTAAATAAATACTCGTGTTTTTAAGCCGACGGAGGGGACATAATAACCTTACCTCACCGGCATGCATGCCGCCGCTCAACGCTGAAAATCTATTATATAAAAACAAGGGTAGTATTTTTTTTCTCGAAACAACAGACAAATTGTAATTCTCATATAGCCGGTTCAGTATATTTTTTTTTTTTTTTTTGATTTCGTGTCCGCGTCTGTTTTAAGCCCCGGCGGTAAAAACGCACGGTAATGACTTAATGGTGCGGTCCGCGCGTAAACAGAAAACAACACGCACTCGGACGGGCCGGTGTCCCCCACTAGGAAGCTACGGCAGATTACTACGACGACGGGTCTATGGAAAACACGGGACGACAGTATAAATAAAACGACAGAGGGGAAAAAAAAAAAAAAAAAAAAAAGGTCTATTGAAAAAACGGGAAAAGCGGAACGGGCCTCGTGTGTTGCCGGTGCGCACGTGGCGAGAGTCCAGTTACATATACCGCGAGTAACAGCAAAGCAAAAACAAAAATAAAAAAACCTCGTAATTTATACGATAACCGCCGTAATAATAATTTATACTCGGCTTAAAAACAAAAGTCTCTGTATATACAATCTACTCCCAAAACCTATCTGGACCTATGGCGTCCAGCTCTGGGGCGTTGCCAAGAAATCCAATACAAAGTTCAAACATTCCGATCTAAAATATTCCGTCTGATCACCAACGCCCCTCCTCCGTATATTTCATATCGCACTCTTCATAGCGACCTTAATATTCCACTTATCGAAAATGTAGCCAAGCTACACCACAACAAATTTCACTCCTGCCTCTTCCATCATACCAACCACCTCTCCACTCAATTCGCTTCCCGGCAACCCTCCCCGAAGGCTTAAATGTCAATCGCCAGGGGACTTTCTCAAACTGTAGTTATTAACTTTAGCTTTATTATTCTTCCTTGAAAACATCTTAATGTGCTCTAATCTTATTTTTAAAAAAAAAGTCTTTTCTTGTCCACGTCAACCAAATTAAATAATAATAACCACCGTTTTGTTTTTTTCATCCGTGTCGCCAAAGTAATCTAGAAACTGAATTTTCGGCAAAATTCACGTGTAATGACTTCTTTAGAGGATGAATTTCTAAAAATCCATTCTTATCTAACCCTTTGACCATAAGAGTTATATGCCACCAAAATGTCTCTAGGTCCAGCAGTTTGGTCTGGGCGTTGATCAGTGAGTGATTGAGTGATTGAATGTATCCAGTGGCGTAGCCAGGAAAATATTTCGGTAGGGGTTTTACATTTGAACTTGTCACTCGAACAACTTGTCTAAACAACTTCTTGTCTATTCTTGTCAAGAATATTATTTTATTTTATATTAAAGGAATACTCAAAGGATTGCAATGTTGACAAACAGTATTCATTGTTCCAAAGTTGACCGATACATCCACGGCGACGTAATCGACTGTTAAATCGTATCTGAACTCTAAACGTTCATTTCAAATTGTCACGATTCACTGTTTTGTTGACGTACCAAATTATTTTGTGCGTAAACTCCAAACGAGCGAATCGAACACGACTGTATTCGTTGGATCGGGATTGAGAAATTCTTATTCGATTTGTCTCCAAACGCTGTCTACGGTCTTTGTCAGTCTCATTGACTCGGCGATCATTGAAGTAGACCTTGACTTGTGATGCGCGTACGCCGACCGATATTTCGACGCCTCACTGGTGGCATATTTGCCAAAGAAACAAACCACGAACTGTATGTTTAATTTGAGTAACGAAAAAAAAATACAACGTTTTTTTTTTTGGTAACTAAACAACGATAGTTACCTTAGCAACGTATTAATGTGATCATAAACGGGAACATGTTTAAAAAAATACCATACAAATTTCCGACTTTGCCGGTGGATTTCCCAATCGTTTTTTTTTTTTTTTTTTCATACAAACTTTGTTCAGATAATTACGAACGCACAAACAAAATATAATCAGCCAAATCGGTCGAGCCATTCGCAAGTGATGATCTCACATACGTGTGGCAATTGATTTTATATATAGAGATACGGTAAAGACGACGACTCGGCGTATAGACGAGGTTAGCCTAAACCCGAGTTTACCAATAACCTTGTTACGACTGAATTCCGAAAATAATCGCTTCATTAAGCTTCATTACTTCGTTTTTTACTTCGATAATCGAAAGAAAACTATAACCATTGTTATTCGAAATCTTCGTAGACTCGTTGTTCGTAACGATATAATACGATACTTAATGCCTATATGGGCTTATGACGTTCAAATCGGGGGCTGTGCAAAATCATCTCAAACTCGCACCATCCAAGCTTTTCAATCGATAGTTTTACATCTCATAGCTACAGGCCCTTGGTACGTAACAAACAAAACGCTACACAAAGACCTACGATTTGACACTGTTGACCGGCTAGCCAAAAAATACTACACCAAATTTCATACAAAACTACAGTACCATCCAAATCCTCTCATCCAGCATTTATCTTCAATTACACTCCCTGAAAACCCCCCCGCGCCGTCTCAAAAGACGCTGGTGTCGAGATCTATTAAACTAATATAAATTTCGCGTTCTGCAGGGTTCTATCACTGGATAGTCTCCCTCATCGAGCAACCACGTTATTGTCATTTTTTTTTTTTTTTTTATCTCTGTACAAAGTTATTCTATTTGCTTATTGTGTTTTTTTTTTGTAAATACAGATTGTAAGTTTTTCTAATAAAAACGATATAATATTGCGAGGATCGCTCGATATACGTACGAGAGTGTTGCGGTACGAGCCAATCTTCGCGTTTCGCGGCGAATTTTTCCAAATACGATTTCGGCAACTATTGTTCTACTTGAGGGAAACCGTATTTAAATTAAAAGTTTTGTATCCGGTATGTTCGCCGGCGAAATCTCGTATCTTGTCTGAACTGTTTTGTATTCAACGGTGTCAGCTCATTATTATAACATTTTACGAGTACACAAAAAGCATCCTTTCCGACTATCCGTTCAACTATATAACAGTACGACTTTTGCCTGACGTTTCTGGGGAAATAGTTTCGGTTCTATTTCGCGGCACCGTAAAATGTATTATGTATACTATGATTTATTATTAATACTATACTGTAGTGACGCTATCGGAGACACTTGCACAGTCACTCGGAATAAAAAAAAAAAAATCATAAAACTTAATTTTATATCCAATACAATTAGTATTTGGTTTTAGTAAACATTTTTTTTAATTTTAAGAAGCGCAATACAATGTTATTTAAAAACATGGCCGGACCACGTCAAAAAAAAAACTCTTATAAAACGACCCGAAAGCCACACACATAAGTGTGACGTTTGAGATTGACGGATTTTAATTTTGGTAAAAATGATTTGATTTTTTTATTCTAGTTGTATTATAGGTTTCGATCGAGGCGGTTAATATTATTCGAAAAATGCGGATTGCTATACACATAATTAAAATGTATGTATTTTTGTTTTAATTATCAATATTTTAACGGCAAAGTCGAATATTGAAAATCGTCGGTTTTGAAAAACCTAACCTAGAAACCAAGATAACAAAATCAAATCTGTTTTCGATATTTTTATCTGTAAATCTTAAGCCATACAATTGTATCTGGCTCGTTGGTCTACAACGTCATATTCACGGTAGACTAGTGAACAATTCTTATCATTAAGGTTCATTTAAAGGTAAACATTTTTTTTTTTAATTTTACGAAATTGGACACAATTTTTAAAACCTACTCCGACCCCCCTTAAATTGAGAATTCCAGCAATGATACTGCATTTTTTTTTTTTTTCGTTAGTAAAATTATAAAGCCGGTGGCAAATTCGAAATTTATAGAATATAGAGTAATTTAGTTTATACACCGAAGTATATACGATAAATAATTACAATCAAAAAACGATTCTGGGTGAAGCTCGATAACCTTTTAAAGTATCTGGTACTAGTCGTGTTTTATTCCTAGTGATCGAGGTAACCGAAAAATCGACAAAACAAAATCCGACGATTATCGCATTTATTATCAGGTTTTTTTTTTTTTTTTTTGAACTTTTTTAAAACAACCGTTGAGAATCTTGAAAAAGAAAATACAAAAGTACCGCCGAACGAAAAACCCGCGTCCTGCGGTGTCGTCTGAATTCCTACCCTATTGCCCGCCCAATCCTCTAAACGTAATTCACGTGATTCCCGCGTACGTTTCAAACTCCAATTTTAATATTGCGCGTACGCTAATCTAGAGCTTAAGATTATATATTAGATTTATCCTATTGCACGAACAACTGTCTAACAATAATCGTTTACAGTAATATATCATAGTCCGGATAACTTGATTAAGCCCCGGAGGAACCGTTTTTGTTGCCAAATGCGTGTCCAAATGCGTAAGGACCGCGTTCTTTGCACGCCCACCTAATCTACGTATATATATACGGGTACGCAGTTGCCCGTGTACGTTTAGATTTGTATCAGACTTGTAAAATAGACTTGTTTCTACTCTGAAATCGGAACGGACACATTGGCCAAGTCCCGGTAAATAAAATCATTAAAAACTACGTTTTAACGTCGACGGTTTTCCCATTTACTTCAAACCTTTTCGCGCGCGCGCGCGCGTTGGAGGCCGTACGACTACTAGCGACGGGAAAAATCAGGATTTTTATCCGAAACCAAATTTCGGTTATTAAAATCGTGATTTAATACGCTTTCTGTACTCATTTCTCAATAAAACTATTATTATTGTTAGTAGAGCATTAAATACGTCTTTACAATAAAAAAAAATATCGCAAATAGAAATGTATTTAAAAAGACAAATACAACAACAAAAACATCGTACATATTACACTCTAATTTATGTATTATATTACTAGCTGACCCGGCAAACGTTGTTTTTTCTCATAATAATACAAAAATTTACGATATTTGAATCCGGATTGATTACATTTCCGGATAATCCGGATTTATGTCACATCACTAACGATTATACGGTTTAACTTTGTCGTATTCCCCGGACGGCTGCGATACTTTGGAGGTACAGCGTGAACAATTTTTTAGCGTTTTAAAAACTCGTTTTGGCGAACTACTAAACAATGCGTTTATTCGAAACTCGTTTCGTTGAAAACGCGCCGTCTAAACAAATACAAACGGACGTTTAAAACGATCGTTGTTTTACGAAAAGTTAAACAGATTATTTAATTGTACTTTCCGTACCGTTGCAGTATAAAATATCACGAACGCATTTAATCGCACCGAATATCGACAAACCCCGAAGTTCGTTACCGATTAAAACTTATAATAACATACCGGCAAACACCACCGGGCGTTCTGACAATATTATTTTAACGTTCTATTGTCGTACAATAATATTGAATTACACGAGCGAATTTGCCAAAAGGTTTCCGAATCAATAAATCCGTACAGCGGTTCGGGTGGTGTACCTGCCCGTTATATTCTGTACGTTCTGTTCATTATAACACGCTGATCGAACTTTTTCCCGGGCGTCGGGAATTCGTATGCGAAAAAAACAAGACGCGAATGAATGCACTCGATTGGTAAGAACAACGCGCGACGTTCAATACTACACTACAATACTGTCGACGGCGTAGTAAAAATAAAATCGTATTATGATCGTGTTTCCGAGTCGTCTGCGTTTTATGCGGAAAACAAAACCAACGACAATTCCCTGTAAGTTTATGTCAATTTTTTTTTTTTTTTTTTTGGGGGGGGGTAGTTTTTTTTTAGCTAGCCGTCCATTTGCACCTGTCGTAGTCGTATGTTTTCGATTTATTTAAAACACGATTTTATTCCAACAAAATATATACGTTATAAAGTACAAATAAAAAAAAAATGTAGATAAGACTTTTAAAAAAAAAAAAAAAAAACAAATTACAATACGCTCAACTATTTTTCAACGTACGATGAACCTTGTATCGTGTATATCTGTTAAACCATTAGATCATATAAAAATGTTAAAAACTGAAAAATTAAAATGGCTTTAAAATGTTTGAAAATTGCCACCAGTGTTTTGTAATTATCACCACGTCTAGGCAGGATTAATAAAAGTATTCTGTGAAAATGTCAGGTCTGTACGAGTTTCTTTAACTGAATTACAACAAAAAACCTAATCGAATATAATAGAAACCACCAAAAAATTCAAAAATGCAAAACAAGCTCCCTCCTTGTCGTTTTTCGATTGGAGCAAGTTTTTTGGTAGAAATGTTGTTAACAAACAATAAAACAAAAACGCTCTGAATCCAAAATTAAATTTAAAAAAATAAAACACATCATAGTAAAACCAATACATTCTAAATAGCTAGTAAATAGTTCGTCAAAAGTATTCCGATAATGTATTATCCGATATCATTAATTCATGGTAGTTATTTTGTTTTTAATGTTTTTTCCTGCCGGATCCAAAGCCTTTCAACAAAGACAAACGTTAGAAATGTTTTATAGGAATAAAAAATAATAAAAAAAAATATATATATTGCCAAACAGTATTATTTTTATGTTCGGTGTGTTGTAAATAATTTTCGTACGGACATTTTCTTTAGTTTTTCATTTCAAATATCTGTAGAGAGAAGAAGAACGGTTTTTTTTTTTAGGGTCATCCTATTACAGTTATTTTTATGGTTTAGGCTCAGCCTGAGGATATTCACGTGTACGTATATACAGTTTTATGTAATGTTTAATTGCTTATTTTATAGTTATTTAGGCGTTCGTATTACCTATAGAAACATAAAAAAAACCGATATACTTCGCACCGTGGGTGGACCATTGTTGTAGGTGAGAAATTGGGAAAGTAGAATATACAGGGTGATTTAATTTATATCACTAAGCAATGATTAATCATTACAAACGAAAAACGACTGTGAGCGAAGATCGGCTTAACATATGTTAATCAATTTAAATTGAAAAGTAACTTCAAAATAGATGACAGATGTTTGAGTTTTAAATGATTTGTTTAAACACACTTGAATTCTGATTAAGAAAATATTATTTATTATTTATTTACACAATGAATACCGAAGTACAACAAAATAAAAAAAAAACAAAATCGAAAATGATAGAAACCATTGTTGTGTAGATATCTATATTTTTTTCTCAGTTCCTCCCCCACCCCTATCAATAAATGTTCTTCCCAATGCACCAAATAAATCAAATTCGCTATCAAAAAGTCTCGCTGAAAAGTTGATGATCGGAGCAAGTTTCTGGTCCAAAAGTTTTTCACGGACATTCACAAATAAAATCCCTATTCTATATTCCCTTCACCGGTCTAAGTTGCGAACCGTTACCTCTCAAAAACCGTAGTGTTCATAAGAAATATATTCTCTCTTCGAATCTGGTTTGAAAATGAGTTATAACTATTTGAATATTAAACGTTGATATATGTTTATATGGTGTACACCGTACGGAACAAGGTGCTTGGAAAGTATTGCAAATAAGACCATTAAACGAATCTATATTGACTGAAAAAAAAAAAAAAATCAATTTTACACGAAATCTTTGTAAATAATTGCTGGATCAAGATGAATAAAAAAAAATAAAAAAAACACCTCGTATACTCGTATAAGTTATATTAAACGACGTGCCTCTTACGTGCGCAAATCCACGATTAATACTCTGAGCAACCAAACTACTACTAAACGGAGGGATTTATTCGAAATATATTGTAGTCTCAAACGAACGCGTGTGTACTTTGGTAAAATATTACAATAATTACCGAGATGGTCGATAAATCTAAATCACCAGGTCTCGGGTTACCTATCCACAAACACTGTTTTGTTTGTCTGCCTATACTCGTGTATGGTTTTAATTGACTACGGCGGTAATCGAATCCGCTGAAACTGTACACACTTGTTTTTGTTGGATTAAAATTTCATATAATTATTTTCAATCGGTCGGTTTCCGGTTTATCCGCTCGAATGGTGTAAGTGGTTTTTTCACGGTTTAAAAATCCATACGTCACGTAAACGTTTAAAAACGCAACAAAAAAAAAAATCATTGAAAAAATAAATTTAAAAAACGGGTAAAATGGCTCTACGTCAAAGGAGCAAAATCAAAAATGCTAACGGCAATGTAAGCGAAAAAATAATACAGTGTAAAAATTATAAAATATTATAATCATTATTATACGTAATGTGTTTGTTTGAAAAGTTCATGAAAAGTTTTTACAGTCTACAATATGAGCGAATGTAAAAAAAAAAATATATATATTATACTTGCAGTGACAAATTGTACGCGACACCTCGTTTATTTAAAAGTGGTGGTTTTTTACGATACCTCACTAAAATTTGAATATTTTCTCATGTTAATGTTGTAATGGTTTAGTCTTATTTATTTGCAATAATTGTAAGTGCATGTGTGGAGTACCCCATTTCATTATCCATTATAACGTTTCGTTGTTTCTAGAGAGTAGCAAATATTTAAGATTACTATAGCTCCTATAGAACTGTAGAAAATTAAGTTTATCCAATGCATAATAAAAACTAGTTAAATGTATAAGTTTAAAAATAAATTAACTAAACATGTTAACTAGTTAATGCGCCACCTATGCGTTTTGTATAATATATTCTTGTTTTAGATTTCGTATTATGTTGCTGTATTTTATTTACTTTCTGTAAATAACTATTCTACCGGAAATCCCGCTCCGTTTTTCGTGAAAGCATTTCGGAACTAGTTGGTGCATCGGAATTGCACGTTTTTTACTCGATGGTGATTAGGAAAAAAATTCGTGGGTAATGGTAATGAAAAATTCTGTTTTTATAAACCGTTTAAATTGTACGTTTCAATGGCAATCCTAATAAATACGGGGTTTCAATACACAATAACATATTAACACCTATTTCGCCCAGAATGATTTTTCGTCAGCGACGATTTTACGGACATAAATCGAGTTCCTCTCTATATCCTTCATCTGACCTTTCCGACTTCCCGCCTAAAACAGTGGCCCGCCCATGGTGCGAAGTACGTCCGTCTATTTCTCTTTTACATTAAACATTCGAAAATATAACTTTTTTTTTTTTTTACGGCCAACGATACTCGGAAAGAGAAGATAATGGCCATTTAAATAATATATAAAGTAAGGTCGTAATACGACTGTCAGTAGCAAAACCCTATTTTATGTTTCGTATAAACAAAGGAAAACGCGAATGAACGTTACATACATTTCGTAACGTAATTATATATATATATATATATATATATATATATACGTAATTACAGCAACAAAAATAATGAAAACTTATTTTCGTTATCCGTGAAATGTCCGCGGAAAAACGTCATGTTATTATTTTAAGTGTTGTTGTAATGGCGCGGAGAACTCTAAACAAGAATAAATAATAACGTGTCGTTTTTTATAAGGAGACGAAATATTATATAATAATTTTACGACGTTGCGCTACTATTATCCCGCGAGACCGGCAGCGTCTTTTTCGTATAACGTATTTCATTTACCGGAATGACTGATATTACTAGGCGAGCGGATCTATGGGTAATCTATAGTGGAATTTCAATTGAATGGTTTTTTTTTTTTTACCTTTATATGTGGACTAAACTTCGATTCTTTTAGATCAATGAAAAACGATGATACACACGAGTTATGGTTAACGATGAAAAAAGGTTCTCTAAAATTAAGCACGGGGAGAGTTTGTTGGGAAAATTTGTGCATACCCTATATTTTCGAGCTCATTCCACCCCTGCTATATTAAATATACAAATATAGACAATGATTTATTTCCCATCGCGTTCCAGTGGTTATCTACTAGAAGATTTCGAATAAAATTGATTTTGGTTTACTCAGTTTTTGTCAGGTGTGTTCAAAGGCAAACACCATGAAATTTTCGGCGTAAAGATCTAAACGCCTGATATAAATGTAGGTACTTCCTGCCGATAGATTTTAACAACGTATAGATATGAGTATGAATTTGGTCGAAGCATATTTTTCGTATTAGCATTTTTTAATTTAATTATTTACCATTGGAAATTGACAAATCTGTAGAAATTTCAAACGTAATTTATCCTCGTAAATAATTTAATAAAATTGAAAATGTCCTCCGACCGATGTAAAGTAAACTTGATTTACGATTATCCTCCGTTACTCATCCGGTCTGAACTGTTTTAACTAATTTTCACGAAATTAGTAATAGGTTTTTTTTAAAAAAAAATCTTAAATAATACTATACAATGACTAGGGTTAGGGAATTATGCATATATTTTTTTTTAAAAAAAGTCGCAGAGTCACTGTTCATTGTGTAAGGAATCTGAATCCTACATTTTATTTTGCGTATTTTACGTTTCTTCGCCTATTAGAGCATATTTAAAAAAAAAAAAAAAAAAAAAAAAAAAAAAAAAAAAAAAAAATGTAAAATATATTTCTGGTTGATATTTTTAGAGCTAGAAGTCGCCGTGTCTACCAACGACAGATGTCATATTTACTCAATTTCCTCCGGGAATATCGTGGGAAAAAAAATTACCGCCCTGTACATAGGGCGACATTCGCGTCGACACTTTTCTGTGCAATAATTACGTTTTTACGCTATCGACGGGAAGCCGTTGAAAATAAATAATAATATACAAACACCCGGCCGTGGTACACAATCATATATATATACACTTTGATTGTCGTCCTCTAGTCGTCGTACTTGCAGCCAAAAGGTATCTTTTCATTTCATTCGAGTGCCCGAGACGGGTTATATCCATCGTCAACGCGCTCGTTACCGTCTCGTCCGTTATTTATTTTGGCTTCCCGGCCCGAGTATACTTGTCCCAGTGATAATAAAAATAAAATAATAAATAAATCGTAAACATTCGAAATAATAATAATAATAGTAATATCGTATTACAATACGACGAGCGGTTTCAACGGCCGGCGAGTAGGTATAATAATAAAACAATATTGTAAATTGTAATGTGTATAGTTTTACACGTCGTCGGTGTGTGTTTATTTTGAAATTTTTTTTTACGACCGTCGATCGACGGTAGAGGATATTATGTCGAGATAAAATTATCACGAATTTTAGTTACGGTCAATTTTATTTTTGTGCACATTTTCAATTTACTACTCGCCCGGAGTTTAAATGTAATTACGTTCGTAATCAACATTGTAATTGGACAGTTTTTAAGGGAAACGGTTTTCAAATCAAATACATGTGCTTTACACGAAATACGGAAAACCTAATCAATTTTGATTTATTTTAATTTTATAATCAGGTCATTGATTTTTATTTTGCGTATAATTTTTTTTTAAAATTAGTGTATTACGCCAATTAATTATATTTTAATGCCATCTACTTTTTTTTTTTTTTTCCATACAGTTTTGTTTATTTATTTATTAATTTTCGTATAACGGTATTTTTTTCCAGGTAGAAAAATATTATAATTTATAAACTTTATTCGGCAAATTTAAGTAAGTAACGTGTGTTTAAACTCGCTTAAATCCTTTAGCGTTTTGACTCGTTTTTTATATTGACAAATTCAAATCGGACTTATTATTACTATACTAAATGTATTTCATAATAGTACAATTATAAACCTAGTAGTGTAAGTTATATTGGTGCCATTCAACGCAGCTTGAAAATTCACAAAGAATTGACGAATAAACCGAAAATGGCCAAAATTAACATAAGCCATTTCTCATAAAAACCGTCTGATTAATTTTTAATGATTACGGCTCGCGAGATTTTCGAGAAATAGCGAATGAATTATTCATACAAAATATACACGGCATGAAAACTTGTCGCAATGAAACATGGAATAATATTAAGGCCTAGAAGGCTTAATATAGGTAAATATTCCACGGGCAGAAAAGGTAAGAAATCATAAAATTTTTAGGAGAACGAACACCCAGAAATCAATACGAAATACGCCGAGACTAAGAAGAAAACCGTGTATCGGACATTTAATAATGAATAGCCCGTGGATTATCAAAATATTAAAAGGGGAAATAGCAATGAAATACTCCATGAAGCAAGCAATGGATGACACCGGGATAAGAAAATAAAGGGGGCTAAATTAACTATAAGCGACAGGGGGGAAATGGAGAGAGACATTAATTATCATTTAAACAATCCTAGGATTGAAACAAAAAAACAAATATTTGTTTATTAAAGGACTTGACGGTTTTCATCGATGGGATAGGGAAAAAAACCTTAGGTTTGGTTACGAACGACCCAACGTATAAAAGATAATATGAATGTAAAAAAAAAAAAAAAAAGTATTTAAAAGTGTTTATAAATACATTTCAAAAATACCGGTTTTCGTATTCGAACACGTATTCTAAATGTATTTTAAAGAAAAAATAGTGTCGTTGACAAGTGCGAACGGGAAGGTCCGAAGTTAGAGTAGTACTACCCGCAGAATCGCGTAGCGGGAAGTCTAAGAAACGTGTGCACCTTAACCGGTCTCAAAACCACTCTACGATCCGTCAACCAATTAGCAGACGTAGAATTATTTCTAGCCCTTCACATTCGATTAACTCCGTGTATTGTTATCTATTTCGAGAAATATAATATTATCCCGGTGGAGGATATATGACAATCGAAATAACAGGTGGCAGGCGTGAGAAACACCGATGTACCAGTATGCAAAACGCGGAACCGTATGAATATATTAAAAGGCCGACCTGCCTGTATAAATTGTTCGGAATTACATTGAATGATGGCGGGCGGAATAAAACGGCCGTGACACAATTCGAAATTTCGCCAAATAAATAAATACGTAAATATCGCGCTTGTACATTATATCCGCGAGTCAAACGCGATTTTCGGCATATTTTTAAGTCGGGCCGGGTTAAATATTTAGGTTAAGTTACCTACGGGCAGACAGGGAAGATGAGGGGCAACAAAGCAAATTGAATTTTCGGTGGAAAAAGTTTTAGAGTGTAAATAATAACACGCGGAAACCGACCAAAGTGACCGCGAGCAACGTACGTAATAAATATTTGATGGGAATGTCTGCCAAACTGGAAGGGCCCGGTCTGGTAAAAAATAATAATAATAATAATAATAAAATGAGTAATATATTTTACCGTTTCGCCTTATTATTCAATCATTTTTTTTTTTTTTTTTTTAACTCTAATATAATTTAATTTTCGATAAATATTTTAGTTGGTTTTTTTTTTTTTTTTTTCATTTCTTTTGTTTCCTTTCGAACGAGTGTTTGTTTTGGACGATGAAAAAACAAAACAAAAAAAAAAAAAAAAACCAACGAATATTATTACATCAAATTATACCGAAAATATAAACAATAATAATAATTCATCGATACGTTTTATTGTACGTTGTATACCTACGCTATTTGTAAATAATACAACGATTTAAGTTTTAAAACTTTATATATGAAACTTACTACGCGTGGTTATGATGTAATTCATCGTGAAAAGACAAAATATCGTTTTTGTAGAACAGCTGAAAAAAAAAAACAATTCGCCACTCACTTGCAATAATTATTATCAATTTATCTATAATCCCCAGCACTAATACTGTTTCAGAATAAATTAATTAAAACATAGTGCAGTTGTTAGTACAGTCGTGTAAGTAAAAACAAAAAACAAAAAAAACCTTTTTTTTCCGTTAGTGTAAGTTAATTAAAATAAATAAACGATTAACGGGTAAATATTTGTTTTATGTTAAATATATTATAATAAGATAATATCAAAGGACCCCCCCCCCAGTAAAAATTCCAAAAACCGCCACTGAATACATTTCACGTGTGTTGCAATATTGTATAACACCTATAAAATAATAGTTTTAAAAATAGATAAATATTTTAAAAGTTATTCATTATACCCGAGGCACGTGTCGTTTTTTAATATTTGTCCATGGGATCATTTATTTAATCTTTTTATCTTAGTAGAAACTATATATATATATATATATACAAATCAATTTCCGCATCATCACTTCAGAACCTATTTGGCTGATATATATTTTTTATTTTTTTTTTGTCCTGTTTGTAATTGTCATTGGATGGAAAAACATTTGTTGATTTACCATGAAAACCAAATAGTACAAATAATAATAATACAATATAAAATTGCGAGTTTGGTTACCATGGTAACTAATAGGTTAACAACAGGGTAACGCTAAATCGTTAATTCTCCTCCAAAAAATACGGTTACACTTGACGATAGTCGACAAAGAAAAAGTTCCATATTAATTTTAGCAGCTCAACATTTAGATCACTAACTTTCTTTCTACTGATCAAATCGAGTATTTAGATATATATAATAACATTTGGTTTATATGAATGCGCCGTTTTGTCAAAATTTCATATCCATCGACAACTTTTTTACTTACACCATACGGATGCTGCATTTTTATATATAGAGAGAAAGGTAGGTAATCAAGCCACATTTAATTTGCGACTCTCCAAATGAAGTGAAACAATTTCAGTCCGATCGAAATATACGTAAATTATACATGGACAATCAACCAAAAAATTCCAACAGAGAAAACGAGGAACCCCCGTCGAAGATTAACCCGGAGTGAAAAAAAAAAAAGGATGCCCTTGGCAGGATATTATGCAGTTAATCCGAATAAAAGTGAGCGTTTTTACTTGGGACTGTTGCTCCACGTGATCAAAGGTCCCATGACCTTTGCAAATAATCGAGGAATAAAATCATAAAAAAAAAAACTGTCTGCTTGAGTGTACGATCTTTACTAGACGTGGAGCTGGGGAAACGGTCTTGATCCCCAGAATACCAATGATACCAATGATAACCTACCATTCCGATAAAACCATTTTTATGCTTCTACCAAAATTATGCTTTTTAATAAACATAAATCCTTATTTATGATCATTAAAAAGTACAGGGACAAATATTAAATTGACCCGAGCAAGGCCGGGTGATGGTAACTAATATTATATAAATATAATATTTTTAGTGGATTTTTGTACAACATAATTGACTATTATCTTATACTTTATATACAAGATTAAAAAAACGTTAAATCCCAAATCGTTCCAAACCAAAAAAATAACGACGTTAATAATAACTAATAACGTGACGCAAGTGCACAGGGTCACGGCCACTCACGGGCTTCTGTGCCAAAAGAGCGACAGCGAAATTATATTATTGTCTTAAAAGCGAAAACAAAACGTGTGAATTATTACAATATTAAAGAGAAAACAACAAAACACTTTTGGCACTCGGTTCAGGATTCATAATGAAAACAAATTATCTTTTGTTTTAATTCGGATAATTATTCTAAAGATCATATCGTTTTTAACTAGATATTTTGCTATTTATTTTTATTATACAACATTGCTAATATTTGTTAGGCTAGGTTTTATAGAGAGAATACCAATTTAAAAAAAAATAAAAATATATATAGGACACTGTATTTCCGAGATATAACCTCGTAATATGTGTTTTTCGATCAAAACAATATTTAAGTACAGGGTTTTAAGTAAAACAATAAATACTTACGAGGCAATGAAACTCGCGCGGTACTACACTTTTAGATTTATTCGATGATGAATGCAAATTTTTTTGAATCAACAAATTTTAGTATGTTCTAAAATGTCGTTAAAATAAATAATCAATGCTCGTGTTAATGTTAAAATATTGTAAAACCCTACGAATAATATTGTTGACTATTATAGTAAAAAACAGTGACATGCACAGAATTCGTTAATAGGATGGGAATATTGACATACATATAACGGTGGTAATCTATATGTATATGATAATGTATTGCCACATTTATATAAGATCATCAATTGAGAACGGCTCGATCTCGATTTGGCTGGTTATTTTTTTATTATGTTCGTAATTGTCAGCACAATTTCTATATGAAAGAAAATGATTGATTGGAAAATTCACCGGCAAGGTTAGGGTGGGTTAAGTTAGGTTAGGTTAGGCAAGGTTGGAAATTTAAATGGTATTTGTTTTTAATTTCTCCCGTTTAAGATATTTAATACGTTGTCAGGGAAACTATCGTTGCTTAGTTACCAAAAATCGTTGTATTGTTTTTTTTTTTTTTCGTTACTCAAATTTAACACACAGTTCACGGTTTATATCTTTGGGGAAAAAAATGCCACCAGTGAGGCGTCCAAATTTATTTGTCTAGGGTAACCTCTGGAACAGCTGAACCGATTCTAAAAATCCGTTTTTTTAAATTTTTTATTTATTTTATTGTTATTTAATTTATATTTAGTCGTCGGTTTTTAGTGTTTATGTTATTCAAGGATAATATATTATTAATATTGAATAATAAGATTATTGATTAAAAATTTTTTATAATAGTATTTTCACTTTTTTCGTTATCACTCTTATCGTAATCCGCTCATTCCGTTTTCCCTCGTATTGTAATCGGTCCATTTTGTTTTCGTTCTTTTAACGGGTTTTCGTGGCCGGGTCACGTTTTAAAAAATCTCGTTCGCAAAATATACGTACATTCCATTTTCGAGCACGTGCAGCACTTACAATATTATTCGGTTTAACCCACCTCCTCACCCTAGCTTCACATTGAATATATTGTGCTATAGGTGCCGCAGAAAATACTAAAAAAAAAAAAAAAAAAAAAAAAAAAAAAAAAAAAAAAAAAAAAAAAAAAAAAAAACGTAGGAAAATTTGTTGGAAAAGAACGAATATTCTCCAAATTTTTTTTTTTTATTATACAAAAACCGCTAAAAATATAAACAAACGAAAGCAGAAAGCGGAAAGCGTCCGGAACATAGTTTTACATGTGTCCGGTCTGTGCGTTTTACGTCCGGTCCATTATTATAAAATATTGTAGTTTTTCCACGGACTAAACCGACGAAAACGAATTCGTAAAACGCGATTTTTAACATTTTGTTCTGACGGATTTAATTCCGTTTCCAACAATGGCGGCGCAAACAGCTGCCGAGCGTGTGTTTTATAGGTTGTTCATCAAGTATTTTGTTTTAGATACGATCCTTCCCCAAGTCAATCAAATCGAATAAAACATTTTAGCACAATTATCACCCCCCCCAAAATAAAAATATTTTCTTTTCTTTTCTAATACACTACTTCCATTTGTGTCATACCGTTAAAAACGTACCAAAATGTATATAATCTACCCGACGAAATTAGAAAACTAATGGCCCGCGCTGCCGAAGTGCGTCAAGTTCAATCAAAAAAACGTGTATATTTTTTTCGGTTTAATACAATTTGACCTATTA
Source organism: Tuberolachnus salignus (assembly GCA_956483605.1). Taxonomy (NCBI): domain Eukaryota; kingdom Metazoa; phylum Arthropoda; class Insecta; order Hemiptera; family Aphididae; genus Tuberolachnus; species Tuberolachnus salignus. Next base: position 21,199,531 of record OY101438.1, read on the forward strand.
TACCTATACTATGAGTGTTTCTAATTTTTGATATTATTTGTACCGGTGGCCTTGTAATTGGTGAGGCGAATATATTGAAAACGGCAAAGGGGACGCGGGACAGTTATACACGATGTCAACAGATTGATAAGGCCGTCCCATATTGTGCAATATCGTGAAAAAACGACTTTTATCGTTTCTTTTATGTGACGTTTGGTCGTTTAGTGTTATAAATCGCACGGCTTATAACACCGAAGAAAATTAATATAAGTCCCCCTCCTCCCACTGTAATATTATTACTATAGACCGACTGAATCGTTGAATTGTTCGCGTCACTTCGCATTCTCGTGAAACCCACGAGTTCACGTTTTCGATGGAAAACGATCGGTCGGCACGCAGCGGCATTCATAAAAAAAAAAAAAAAAAAATGTACAAAAAACTGAATAAATTGATTATTAACAATATGATAATATTAGACGAGGCGGTGCCCAATCTGGCAAGCCTCTGCACGGATTGTACTCAAAACGTATACCTATGGCAACGCGTATAAATCGAACCATTCGGACGCCAGCGACAAACTGCTTCTGTACAAACTGCTTTTATATAAAAAACGTAAAAAAAAAAAAAAATAAAATAAAACTACAAAAAAGTTTAGACAATACTCGAATTACTTATTGAAAATTCACTGAAATCGCCTCCTACACCGATTTGAGGCGAATCTAATGTGCGATCGAATGCCCACTCGTGTAAAAGTATACGCAATGTAAACCCTCTTAGGTTTTCGGAGACAATACTACACGTACCGCATCATATAAAAAAAACTTTCTATTCTGACTGTTTATTCGTATAAAAAATGTAGATTGATTTATTATCGGTTTGGTAGATTTACTGGTACGAGCGCGAGTGCATCATAATATTTGTAAGTGTTAGTTAGTTTAATCAAATTATATTTCTCGCGTTGAATATCGTATTTCTTGTAGTAATTCAAGTGAAATGCAAAAACTTCAATATTATTCGTTCTTTAAAACTTTTAAGCAGGGTACTTTATAAAACAAACTTCTTATACATTTTTTAAGTATCGAAAAACGGCATTTACGCACTTGAATCGCGCATTCATCAAAATTCCTATAATACGACATTATGTCACTTGACTTTCGGAAAGTTTTTAACGTCGCCGTTGATTTTCAGAACTTAAGCCGAGTGTAAAACTGTTTGAAAACAGACCGACATAAGGCGGTAAAAAAAAAGCACGTGTTTTTAAAAAAAAAATATAACCCTTATAGTAAAACGAGTAAAATCTACGTAGACATTTTACAACAATTATTACAAAACAAAAATCAAAAAAAAAAAAATAATGAAATTTTACAGAAAACAAAAACGGAGACAGCCAGTTTTGTTTATTGTTGAAATTGTTAATTTTTTTTTTATTTATACGTTCTTTAAAAATATAAAAATAAAACCCAGATTTCAATGGGTCATTCCATATGTTTTTTTTCTGATGAGTGTGCCGGATAATTTTTAAACATTTCAAAATTTTTAATACCCATTAAACATGTAACTGAAATTCGAAAATATATATTTTTAACTTTTGAAAAACATTTTCAATTGGATTTAGAGAACCATACAAAGTTAACGAAATCGAATTTTAAGTACACTGCGTTCACTCTTTCTATAGTATTCCTAGGTTTTATACGCGATTTGTTGTATTTATTTTCTGCATCAGTCAATGTTTAAATTAATTGAAATTTGATGGAGAAATAAACATAAGTCGATCAGAAAATCGTTATTATTTGAAAAATGCCTAACCACTCCGCGTCTGGCCACGGCTAAATATGTTTGTTAGCCAATATACGTTTAGTTTTTACCGTACCGTGGGATGAAAACCGAAATTGTGACAATTTTCAAGCTTTATCGTTATTTTCCTCGGCCAGTGGCGGCAATTAATAGGCGGGGGCGTGTAAACGGCCAAAAGTATCGATTATAGCTAAAATATCGCCAGAATATTTTTTGGAAAATCGTTTTTTGTCTAGACAAGGCCAACATTAATATTCTGTCAATTCTCTACGATTATATTTAACTGAATTACAAAAACATCGAAAATAAAAACACCGTTTGTGCCGTAAATTGCACCGTTTTCCCTACGTTTTTTTCCCCCAGTTTTCCCCGAGTATTAAGAATACTACAATTATAATTTTTAAAAAATACGTATGTACAGACGAGATCCAAAATTATCATAGAAAAGATGCGCTGCCCTTGAATATCGGAACAAGATTTCTGGTAAAAAAGTTGTTTACAGACAACAAAAAACAATACATTCCTCGCTTTGCTCAGAGTTTAAAACGAATGCGCTATAGATTTAATGTTATTTCAGTGTCGTAATTCGCAGTATTATTTTTTCGGTATCGTAAACAGCTCGGCGGAAAGTACGGAAATTATGCTGAATAATGCATAGGGAATTTAAACGCGTATAATATTAAATAATCGCTGCGGAATAATTTCGCTCGGTAAGTAGAAGAACAAAAAAGGAAAAAAAAATAATACTCAAGATCAGACCGATTCGGGACCATTAAGGACTGATTGAAATCGCATTTTTCTCGCACGAGGACAAATCTGTGTGTACCGACGATGCGAAGTGAAAGGTTTTCGTCCGAGTTAAATTTCTAAAGAATTAACGTGAACGAAAAACACTCGGCCCGTTATAACAAACGATCCGTTTCGTAATTGACACTGACTGCTGAAATTGTCGAAATTTTAGATTGGAGAGGAAAAAAAAAAAAAAGTCTACAAATTGTCTCTGCGCGAGGTTTACACGACAACGCCGCACGTGTAATTACGGCACAAAACATAATTTACAGAAAAGGAAAACGTATAAACGAAACGTCGTCGGCGCGCGGTTAGGTTAGAAACGGTTTTCGGCAGTATATCCGATTAATAATTCCCATACGACAGTTTTAATCCGGTAAATTCCCTCCCCGAATATATATATTCTCGCCAAACGTATATCGGCCGACGGTTAATTTCGCGTACAAATAAATTAACGGGTGTTGTTCCGCTATCCGCGCCCGTCGATATTTCTCGCGATTTTTAATTGTACACCCCACGCGGATACGTTTTTATTTAGCCTCGCCTCTTAAAAAAATACTATAAAATAACAATAATATAATAATATCCAACGTCGGCGAATCCGAGAACGATTCGTTTAGTATTTTGCCGGATGGAAATAATATGTTTTCGCGGCCCGAAAGATTAAAAAATCCGATAATAAATGGTACTACACGCGGCGAGATAAAAAAAAAAAAAAAAAAAAAACCGCCGCCGCCGATCCGTTTTCGCCCGGAAACCATTTACCGGCACCGGAGTCTAGTGCTTTTTACCGGCTGTACCGCGACGATCGGACAACGACAACGAACCGGTGACGGCCAGAAGAGAATAAAAGAAGAATAAAAAAAAGAAGAAGGAGGAGGAGAAGAAGACGAAGGAAAAAAAAGTATTACGCGTCCATCACCGCGTGAAAAACCGCGAAATGTCCGAATAAGTTTTCCGTGCCGCTCCATCCGTGAGTGCGGTCTAAAAGCCCCGTGATCCTTTTCAGTGTGTGTATATATAAAAAAAAATATAAAAAAAAAAAAAAAAACCTCCCCGAGATCCCGCCCGCCCGAACGCGAACTGATGGTGTTTCGACGATTTATGCAAAACAACCGCTTACGACGTCGGACAGATGTGTAGGGCAACAACGCACACCGCCACCACGAATTCGGGGGGAGAGATAGTTTTTTTTTTTTCTTTTCTCCGGACCAGAACACAAGAGTATCGTATTTCGAATCGAATACGTCGTAAAACAATAAACGTGCGTCATCTTAACTTGATGAGGGGCGAATTTTTCACTATGAACACAAACAGAACCGGCGGCGCTAACAAAAATCCATAGTTGGTGTGTGATGGAAAATTCGTTCTGCCCGTTTATTTCGTCCTTGGATAAACGATAATAAATTACGCGTTTTACGACTATAAATGTTACGATGATTGCTTAATAAAATACCAACAAAAAAAAAAAAAAAAGAAAGAAATTATTTGGCCGGATTTAAAATTAAATTACCGTGCACTTTCTCACTCAGTAGTATAAAATTCAAAGTTTGCGGGGGATAGGTGATAACCACTACATGCATCTCCCTATTGACACGATGTACCTATCGTTTTTTTTAGTCGGTTTGTTAGTACGTTAATAATGTCTCAGGAATACGAAATTAATATAACAAAATGGTATTTTTGTTAATTATAACTTAATTTCAATATCTATTTCAAATATCTGATAGGGTATCGGTAGCAAATATCGGCTCACCCGTTAGTTATGACGAATTCCAAAATTTAATATATATTATTATTATTTTTTTTTTTTGTCGATAGTTCCCCAAAGATTGAAATTGGGATAACATTGCACTGTATTGTGTATATGCGTCTGTTAAACATACACTTGTTGGATTGGATTCGGTTCCCTCCGGACCAAATGAGCTCAAACTCGAGGGGTCGAATCGGAGTGGTTTTATAGGCGAATATGGACGTGATAAAAGAAAAAACCTCCACTCCCGGTTACATTTCAATACGAATGCGGCACGTTGTTTTTTTTTTTTTTTTGTGTTTTAGATTTATAGATGACGCTGCGGGGACGGAATTTCGTACATTGAGTGTTTGCGTATCGGTAGCAAATATCGGCTTACCCGTTAGTTATGACGAATTCCGAAATTTAATATATATAATTATTTTTTTTGTCGATAGTTCCCCAAAGATTGAGATTGGGATAGCATCGCACTGTATTGTGTATATGCGTCTGTTAAACATACACTTGTTGGATTGGATTCGGTTCCCTCCGGACCAAGTGAACTCTCAAACTCGAGGGGTCGAATCGGAGTGGTTTTATAGGCGAATATGGACGTGATAAAAGAAAAAAACCTCCACTCCCCCCGGTTACATTTCAATACGAACGCGGCACGTTGTTTTTTAGATTTATAGATGACGCCGCGGGGATGGAATTTCGTACGTTGAGTGTTTGCGTTAAGTGTCAAGGGCGGTGCGCCAATTCGGGGGTGTTTCGACCGTTGGCGGGCGTTAATTTTATTTGCCGGGTAATTGTGGACGTGCACGCCCGTTATGATAATAATACGATTATGTTAATATAGGTATGGGTACACACACACACACACACACATATCTGACAGTATAGTCATTTCCGGCACGGCAATATCGATCGGTACGGATTATTATTTATACTTTGGCGTAATTCCGCTTTGGAACCGTGTAATATCGGGGGTATGTACGTATAATTAAACCAGAGACGTGTTGTGCGGGTATAAGCACGCCGTGGCGAATAACACGGCGGTTCGATTGTCGCGTGGAATATGCGAAAAAAATAATTACTACAACGGCATAACAAAAAAAAAAACAAATCCGTGGGCGAAAATAGGTTTTTCGCGTCGCAGGTGTATTTTTTTTGCAAATAATATTCGATTGTAGAATTTCTTTCTTTTTTTTTTATTTCGATATTTACTCGGAAATAATATCCGATTGCGCATTATTTTATTTTATTTTTTGATCAGAATCCATTCGAAAGACCGCATTACGCCATCTTTATTGTGGGGGAAGGAGTACCGCACGTTTTACAGCGCGACTCGTGTTTTAGAGGTTTCCGCTGGATACGAGTGGAAACGTAACACTGCCGGATTAAAAAAAAAAAAATAAAAAAATAGTTCTATTTTAAACATTTCTAGATAGGCGATGGGGGAGGGATAAATATTTTTTTTTTTTTTTTTTAATGGCGACAAAACAATACCTTTCATCTCCGGATAACCGTATGGGAAAATCTGCCTGCGGTGCAGTTCACATCAATGTCGTCGATGTCGATGCCACTCGAACGAAAAACTTACGCTCGGACACTTATTCCCAGCGGCTTAAAAATACAACAACGGAGTATTTATTTAGTAATTCGTTCCGACATCAAACGTGTGTAATATTTCAGTATTATTCAATAATATGTTCGGTCTTTGGGGTCGGGAATTGTTGGGGGCAAAGCACAAATAAATTTAGAATTTATACGAATACAATAATAACGTGTACGCGTTTAGTGCTACGTTCTCCAAACGAAAAATGTGTCATTATTTTTTTACGTTAAATAACATCGCGTACTTATAAATTTATAATTTTATACCTGTGCAATTCAAGTACCCGTTAAACATTTTTAACCGAACCGGAACCGTTATTTTCTGGAATCAGAACCAAAACAGCTACGGTAAATATTTTACTGGAACCGATCAAATCAAAATGTTCCAGTCCCTGCTTGATATATTGAATAAAAATTGTCGAACATATTCGGTAACATAATCGACCGTTATTTGCTCCGGTTTTTTTTTTTTCAACCCAATATTTGTAATTTGATCGGATTTCTTAACTTGAACGAGTGAGTTTTCGGCAAATCTCGCAGACGAATATTACGGTATTCTACCATATGGTTCGCGCCCGCTCAGAATCTAAAACAAAATCAAAAATGTCCATATATAGAAACCGATGGTTTCTCTCTCTCTCTCTCTCTCACTATTAGCGAAACTACGAAGAAAATCAAAAAAATAACCTCCCCGACGCACCGTCAATTATTATTATAGATCGAAAATATCACAAGAACGTTTCAAACAAAGTGTTTGATTGGAACAAGATTGTTCCGGTCGAAAAAACCAAAAAAAAAACAAAAACACACACACACACTGCTCACACTAACATTGCTCCGGGACCGAAAACCCGGCGCGGGCACGACTGGCGAACCAACAGGATTTACGAGGAATACCGCCGGCAATCGGAGCGTCCGTACATCGTCGCGAGTGGGACACCGTCATAATAGTGTTACAGTACGGTGTCACCGTATCGATTGAAACGGATTACCGGTGATGGTGATGCCGTCGAAAATTACACTTTACACGCCGCGCGTATTGTTTCCCCCGAGCGTAATGTTATTATCGCCTGAGCTCAATTTATACACGGTTGAAATACACTCTCGAATGTAATAATAACGATAATAATAATAATAATAATAATAATAATATATTCCGACGGGTTTTGCACTATAGGAATACCTATTATATGGATCCCGTCGGGAAATTAACAGAAACTCCGTGTCATTTTGATCGACGTGCGCGAGGACAAAAAAAAAAAAAAAAAACCAAAAAAAAAACAACCATCTCCGTCTCATAGTGTATATTACCGAATTTCGCGGATATTATTTTATTTTACCCGTAACACTCGTTGCGCCTACGGGAGAGGGCGACCTGGATCATTTCCGGGGCCCGGGACAGCGACGGGCCCTAAAATTGAACGTTGGCGATATTAGAGGGAACCGATTGTTTCGTATTTTTTTTTTTTTTTTTTTTGAACCGGCACTATAAATTATAACCTTATTTTTTTGGTCTTCTTCGTGTTTTGTGGCTCGCGATGGCCAAACGTGTCGGCGCACAGTAGAAACATATTAGAGACCCCTGATCTAATTTCTATTACGACATCTTGATTGCCAACAAATGTGCCAAACTTAATTTTCAACTAATCGATTAAAAATTAACATAATTCATTTGTTTTATGAATTAACGAATTAAAAAAAAAAAAAAAAAAATGCTTACTTGCCCGGCCTCGCCATGTGGAAACCAGACGGGAAAATATCGATCGGACGAACAAGACAACGGTGGAATGACAGAGTCTGGGAATACCTCCTGGGAATTAGGAATGGGAAACGTCTAACCGTGGACAGGGATAGGTAGGGTGGCGTGGTAGGGCGAGGTGGAAGCGGCGCTTTTCCTGAAAGGCTTGTATTAAGCCAATCAAAAAAAAAAAAAAAAAAATGATTCAATGGACAGTTTGTAAAGAAAAAAAATGTAATTGATCGAGGTAAAGGTGTTTAGAATCGTGTGTCTGTCGGTCTGTATACTGTTCTGTCTTTGTCCGGTGGAAAATCCTCACTTTTAATCCGTATTTTACTCGAGTGCGTACCTACACCGGCGGCGGGCGGCGGAAAATCTCAAAAGCAGCCTTTTGTGGGATTATATTTTAATATTTAAGAAAATGATTTATTTTAACGGGTCTAAGGTTTCCGTAGTCTCCGGATGCACAGGAAACCGTACACGACAGAAATATTATTTTGAGCGGATTTATTGCGTTACGTTTAACAAGAACGTCGGATCAGACTTTATTCAAAACGTGGGCTTTTATATTTCCATTATGAAAGAATACTGTTAAGAAAATAATTATAGTAATACAATAAACGATTACTCAGGACTCCGATCGGTTACACAGTCGTAAATGGAATTAAATTCGTTTTCTTGTTGTAATTCAGTTTAAACATTTCCTAAAAATTGCACTGAATACTTATTTCTAAACGTAGTACAATTTTAAAATAATTTTAGCATTTTTGAGTGGCTTAAAATTATTTGACATTATTGAGTTTTTGTAGTTGATAAAATCAAAATGAGGATTACGTAGATAAAATTGCCATTATTTTTATACGTGGAATAAATTAATTATTTCTAGAAGAAACTGTAAAACCAGACGAAATGACATCGATTTAAGAAGTTTTATTTATTATCTAAAAAAAATATTGGTATAGAATATTATTTTTAAAATCTGTCTGTACATTTTCAACATTTTTTTAAAATTTATCTTCTAATACAGAATTGATATAAACGATAGTTTACGCTTTTCAAAATCTTTAAGTCATAATTTACATCGAAATTAACGGTATGATTATTTTCTAAAACGTGCCTTGCACAATTATAATTAGAAGGTGAATGCTTATTTAATTCTGAGATATGCTCTTTATATCTATTCATGAGGTTTCTATTAGCTTCACCAATATAAAGTGGATTTTACAATTAAAGATTTTATACACCGGTATATTATCAAAATAAGGAGTTATTATTTTCGCTTAATACTTGACACTATAATTTATTCGATTCATTATATTATTACTAGTCCCGAAAATGACTCAAATATTATTATTATTATTATTGTTTAGGATTTTTCGAGAATTTATTAGATATGTTATTATGGTATTTCGTAACTCTACAATAGTTGACATTATTACTGGGTAGCATGGGTTTCTGAAATATTTTAACATTTACACGACCGTAGATTTTTCAAATGGGTTCAATAATAAAAATTATTATTACGAGCAATATCGTAAAAAAAAAAAATTTTAAAAAAAATTTTGTGTTCATGCTGATAATAATTACGTTCAACTAAGTGGTATACGCCCAAATCTATAAAATGTAAAATTAAAACTAGACACTTTTTGCGAACATAAACGGTATTTACGTAAAGCGTCAGTAAGGGTAGGTTTCCTGTATGTACTATGGGCCAGTGGCGCAACCAAGGGGAGTGTATTGTGTGTCAAGACATCCCCTCTCGAACCGTATTTATGGAAATTTAATATTTTATTTTTTAAGCTTGTTATATACAAAAACAACGTATGCCTCAACGTTTTACAATTTCATAGATTATACGAGATTTGTATCTGTACACCAGCGGCGTATTCGGAAATAAGTAATGGTGGGGAAGCGATGTTAAGCACCCTCCCTTTCTCTCGAAAAAATCCTAGTTGCGCCACTTTTCAAATTTACTTTTGACCACTATGTTCGCTATTAGATCGAGGAAATTTCAATCAATAATAATACTTGAGTAAATTGTATATTCGCATAAATACACTGTTTAAACATTTTACCATATTCTGGGCTCGCATATAACTGATCCTCGAAATAAAAACCAATTTCGTCGACATATTTTTGAAAATAATCTCTAATGCGCGAACAAGCAAAATCATATGGTATTGATAATATTAGTAGTTTCGTAATCGTGCATGTTTATTGGTTTTTTTTTTTTTTTGTTTTGCAGTTTGAATTAAATATTGAAATGTAATAATACTTCGTAATTAAACATTTTAAACACGGTTCTGATATCAACAAGACGCACGATTATCTTTATTTGCGAATCGAGTTTTACATCTTTTAAAATTCTACGGGAACAATCTACAAATATCTTACTCCGTGAACCCTGCGTATTTTTTTTTTTTTTTTTTTAGATTCGCGTACGTATACGGTTTTACATTATTATTATTATTACTATTATATTTATGAACAATTAAGATTCCAATAGAAATTTCCAACGCCGCGTTAAATTTTTCTTAATAATAGGACTTCGAGTAATTGACAAAAAAAAAAAATAATAATAATAAAAAATTCGTTTTATTACCTATACCGAGCTACAGTGGAATTCTATATTACCAACGGTAATCTCGGATATTATTATAATACGTTTTCCTTCGGCAATCAAATAATACAATAGTAATCACGTCTTTGACACTGCAATTCATTCAAACGCATCTAAAGTGCTTATTATTAATTTTCTCGAAAGAATTGTACGTTCAATACTATTCGAAGTGACGGAATAAAAGATACAGGGTAGTTTTATTTTCGTTACGATCCGACGACTATACAGAGATTTTTAAAAAACATTTTTTTTTTTTTTTTTTTTCCTAAGTAGTTTTAAAAACAGTTGTATTTCCGTTTTTACCGTTTTAAACTTGTGGTTTTCAAATAACAATCGCCTCTTATCATACTAGATATAAAAAGAGAATATTTTTTTCTAAAAATGTTAATATGCATAGGTAACACGCTATTATTTAACATTATTTTAAGATAGCAATTTAAACCGGGGGAGTTGGGAATGGTTACAATCCAAAATTATAGGTATGTGATATTTAATATCTTCCCTACTACTCCGGTGTAAATTGTAAACGATTTTACTAACTTATTTTTCAAAAAATGATTTTTTGGGTGAAAATTTAAAAATAAAATTGTAATAAAGCTCAACAAATTCCATATTGATTAAAAGAAACTGATATTAAATGTACTTATTATTCTCCGAGGAAATTGCTGGATAAATCGCGTGAAAGAAAAAAAAAATCGCCCTGTATAGCGTTTTCGCTGCAGTTAAGAATGTTGTAACGGTTTTATTTTTTGAAAAAAAAAAACCCATCCATCGAGATTTCGCAGTAAAAAATTTATGTTGGTTATGATGCGATCGGATGGCGAGAGACGTGCACGGCAACTATAAAACGAACTAACAAAAAAATAATTCGTAACTTTTCGATTGGAATAAAAAGTCATTAAAACAAGCATTAACAGTATAATATAATACGATTTGAACGTTGAAAGTTATCTATACTTACAGTCTGGGTAAGGAGAAAAACCACACATACACGGCATAATCGAAAGAATAAGTGTGGCTCGGTCAAATTTAATCGAATTGAACTCGCGGGAGAGAAACCGAACTATATAAATAAAAATATGTCTCATTCGCGCAACTTCGTGTCTTGGCTTGGTACAAGTGTTTTTCTTCCGAAATAGAATCGCGTCAAAGACGTTACAATAATATATGTACAGACGCGGAGTTCTAATCTCTGTTCTAAAAACTAATTTTCTGTTGTTTTTCTTTTTTTTTTAATACATAATAAAAACGTATATCCTTCTCAATTATTCACTCGTGTTTCGATCCAAATGTCAGACAAACGATAAGGGAATTGTAGCCACAGGTGCCTGCGGCAACACACCGACGTCAAAAAGAATAATCCGCCACGTTCAAACCTGATAACCTGATAGCGTAACGGACCAATAAGAATGTCCTATAGTGTCCAAAGTGAACACCTTTAGTCGTTGAATAACCACGTCGGGCGGAAATATGGATAGGCGAGAAATTTAAAATAATGCCACTTCGGACAGATCACATTTTGAAAAGTCGCCCAGCCGAGCGATAATGCACGCAATAACCATTATAATACGAAATTATGGTATGATGATATTTAAAGGGGAGCGGTTGGCAACCATGAAATATTGTGCCTGTCCCCCATGTCGGATTTCTGACGACTGTATAGCAAGGGATGAGGTCAGTTATTCTTCCCTCGTATGCCAAATAAGAACCAAACATATTAAACGTAACCTCAAATATTCTAATATTTCTTCGTTTTGGGCTTTCGACCACCTCTATTCGATCGTTTTGTGAACTCGTGTCGGAACTTAATAGAAAATAACCCTCGATGTGCTGTGCAAAACAACGTCGGGTAAGTCACAGAGGAAAAATGATTTCGTTTCTTCCTTGGACTTTTGCTTTTCTGTTATCATGGGGGAAGAACTGCCCCCACGCCGTATAGTAATATTTGTGTATGGACTCCCTGTTACAGACGACGGTTAATGGATCATTTGGGTGAGTGGGAGCATTGGTATAGAAAAAATATTAATAGTATAAGCTATTATCGTCAACGATAACCAAGACGGTTATGACAAAGGTCGTACGATCTGCACCGCGATAAATCTGGGTCAGCCATCATTAACGATATCTCCGGACATGCCCTTTGATTTAAAAATAGATCCGTCCGAAGTCCGAAATTGCATTTATCCGTTTTTTCAAATATTGTATTTCCGTACATGTTACATATGTATATATATATATATTTAAAATAATTGTAAGTCACAGTGTTTCTTTTGGAATTATCATTTTTGTGCATTCAAAAATACGATTAGCTCGTATGTCAAATATTATTATGTAAAAACAATGCAGTTCTCGTAATAATGGACGGTTGATATTTGACAGAACCGTAAAGAGGAACTAGTTTTCTTAATTCTTGGACGTATAAAAATCATTTTTGACAATGCGGACAAATTATATTTGTATATTATATCGGATATGTAATTTGTTCTTTTTTTTTATTTTTTGTTTTGTCTTGGCGCACAGGAACAGCCTGCGGACGCGCAAGCACAGCGTGTGCACGGAGCCCGACATGTCACGGCGCAACTCGAACGCAATATTTTCGGCACTGCTGTTCCGAGAGGAGAGCAGGGCCATGAAGACGTCCATGATGGTGCTGTCCACGTATCTGTTCAGCTGGACGCCGCTGTTCGTGCACGTGTCTATTGTCCAGCTGCCGGACGCGGTGGTGTACTCTTGTGCCCTGTCCGCGGCCACGCTCAACCCGCTCGTGTACGTGTTCCGGAACGACGCGTTCCGCAAGGAAATACTGCGCGTGGTGTGCAGCCGCAAACGGCTCCGGGAGTCGTCGGCCAAGGCGGCCGCGGTGGCATGCCAACAGCACCGGCTCATGATGGCCCCCCATCCGGACAGCGTGTCCGTGCAGAGTTTCCGCATGTCGTCCGTCGAGTGCCAGCACTCGTTTGACAGTTCCGTCACGCCGCCACCCGCCGACTTTGTCGCCACGTACAATCCGGTAAAACTAAACCTGTCCACCTCCTCCCATAGTATAAACAAGTGATTGGCATACAACTTGCACGTTACGTTTGAAGTGTATTGGTTAAAAAAACTATGACTACATCACTGAAAATATATTATTTTTTTTATTTTTTTTCGATGGCTTATTCCAGACCCCGTAGGTCCATTATCGCCGCTTCTACTACACCTATCCATGTCTCTCTGTCCTTAACCGTCAGTTATTCCCCATCTCTTATTCCCGGGAGTCTGAAGTCTTCCCCGACTCTAGAAATCCACAGCTATCTTGTTAGGTTTCCATATTGTGATCTCGCGTAACGTTTGGTCCACCGCCGGTCTCCAGACGTGTACTGTCCTGCTTATTCCATATGCTTTTGGGAATTCCTACTACGTCCGGCTCATTGAATGTGATCTCTATAAATATGATTATCCAGAATATCTAGATGGTCAAATCCATACTCGTACTATCTGTACTCCCCTACTCGTTCCTTTTGGGACCAAATAGATTTTACGTGCGATTTTCCCTTTGAATAATATTAATCTTTTTCCGTCCGATTTTGTGGATCCACATGATCCTTGGTAGAATTTCAAATATTTTTGCATGCACAAAAATTAGATGATTTTAAAATCGTCCCCTCCTAAATTACGGCCCGGGGCGCCTACCAACGAGAATGGTGAAAATATAATAAATCTACGTAGGTCCATGACGTATGTCATCTCGTCTCTTTTTACAATATCTAAAACAAAACTTAATAACTCTGAAAATAATTGTAAAACAATCAAAAACACTGTAGGCGCTTAAGAGAGTTTAATGAATAATGAGATTTTTTTTTTTTTTTTATCAAATATGGAACACGTGACCTTTTTGTATTTAGCGGTTCATATTCAGTCACGTATTATTATTTCGGCTGATGAATTTTTAATTTGAAACCAGTGGTAAACACACACAACCTACATATGTTTTTATACTTTATTTGTATCGCATATATATATTTATTTATATATAGTACATTTTTTTTTCATTGAGTATTAATCTCTAAAGCAATGTCTGTTACTTATTTATTATTTATCGGTTCGGCGTAATGTTGTTTTCGTTTATTTATTATAATATTTTCGTAATCGATAAATTACATTTCGTGCATAGCCCCGCAATAACTCGCCGGGGACGTTTTTAATTTTCCCGATAAAACCGTTTGAATATATTATATTTATGATATCGCAGAAATTCTTTTCTTTTTTAATACCGATTTTAAAAACAAAAGTTCTATATCTATACCCAAATAAGAGTAAGTATAGTAACTTTTGTAATAATTTACTGATGTTTATCGAATAAAAAAAATCTCGAGTTTATATATTTATTACCGTTGTCATATTTTAAACTTTCTATCGACGAATTATATAAGTTCGGCTTCATAACTTCCTATTAGTTTCGTATTACTTCCACAACATAACAAAGTACTTTCCATGTATACCACCGGTCGTGTATACCTACGATAAAAATCGAATTAAAACATAATATTTTCCAAATAACGAATATTTATGAGCAAATAATATTACGATTGTTAAGGAGTAAAATGTTGAACATTTATATGCATGCCTGTAATACGTGTGGGTATATTAAATTTACACAATGTAAAATGTTTTTTCATTACATACACGCGCTCTACCGGTCACGATTTTCATCATTTCCCAAGTTCATTTTATTATTTTTTTTTTTATTATTAATTTGCGTAAGGCCCTACGTTCACAAAATTTAAATGCACGTCTACACGTGGTTTTACTGTAAAATCACTGAAAAATCTGTAATTTTTTTTTTTTTTTTTTTAATTAAAATGTTCAAACGATTTTAAATATTAGCCTTTAGTAAAAACACATAGTAAAAACATATCCGACATACATAACCTTAGGTGCACCACTGTTGTAGGTGAAAATTTAAAAAAAAAATCTGATATATTAGGTAATTTTATTGATATGTGGATGCAACTATAAATAATCGCATAGGAAAAACGATACTGTTTCTGATGTTCCATTAAACTTTAATCAATTTTTATAGAAAACTATATTAAATTGGAACGAAAAAATAAATACAACTCTCCGTGTTTTTTCGTCTCAAATTGTTGATGTCTATTTTTACGGGGCCAACAAACAATTTTTGTTCGCATAAATTGGAAAATAGCAAAATACTGTAATTTTGTACTTTTATCATCAACGTTTAAACTTTAAATAGTTATTAAAAAAAAGATAGGATTTCTGATATTTTTTTATGGCCATAAGAATAACTTATGATAAACACATTGTATCATATTTCCATTAATTTTTTAGAAGCCAACAATTGCTTTGTCCATGACATAAAACCGAATTACAATTACAATAATTCGATAATTTCCAATAGCTATAATAATTCAAACGCACCAGAATGTTTTGAATATTCTACCACGCCTAAGAAGAGCAAATATGAGCAGTAACGAATCTAGGAGAGGGGGTGGTCATGAGGTCACCTGACACACAGTTAATTTTTTGTATAATCAAAATAGGAAAATTATTCGGTGTGTACAATAATGATAATTTTCACAAATAACTACGTTTTGAGCCCCACATAGTGGCCTCTCAAAAGTAGATGACCGCCCACAGTTTCCAAATTCTAGATTTATTCGGTGAAAATTTCAAGTCTGTACGATAATAATATTTAACAGAATTACAATAACGAAAATAACAAAAACCGTAAACGTTTCCGTATGTTCCCCGTTATAAAGGAAACTACAAGACAAGATAAATAATAATAAAAAAAAAATTACATTCCTCAATGTACCGATAAGATTTCAAATTCCACAAAAACGTTCCAAATAGTGTTTTCGGTGGAGCGAGATTTCTGGTAGGAAAAATACCAAAAAAAAAATAATAAAAAATACATTTTAAAATACTCAAAATCCGAAACGTCGGCAAAGGAGTTTAACGCGGTTATTTTGTTATTTTGTTCGTAGTGTGCCCGTGCCAAATTTATTTATTTATTTTTTTTTTTTTTGAAAATATTATGTTTTATTCACCTCAGATAACCGGATCGGAGCGGAATATGCGCTACGAGAGCGTGACGTTCCGGGTGGCGCAACGCCGTTGCCAATACTGCAGCCGGCAGAGTTCGGATTCGTCGTTGAGCAGCAACTATCCGTTGCTGCTCAACAAAAACCGGTCTTCGAGCGAGCCCAACACGCCCAAACACCAGAACAACAACGAAAACCGGACGGTCGTGCTCAAGGTAAGCCCGGCACCGAAAATCAAAATTAACCGCAGGTGTGACACGTCCCCCCCACAAACTTTGAAATTTATACTGTCGGCATATTCGACGGTAATTTTTCATTTTTAAGTCCGATAACACAGGGTGCGGCAGAGCCGACTGACGAGTTTTGATGGGCTATAAATAACGAACAGTAAAACTCGGAGAAAAGGTTTTTTTTTTTTACTTAAATCAGTATTCAATCCCATTTTTAAAAATTATTTTTTGAAAATTATATCTCCAAGATGGCGGCCGTCAGTATTGATACACTGTTGTAGACGATCCAGTGACGGTCCTGTTCTCGTCCTCAAAAAAGTAGAGGCCTATCACCCCAAATTGAGACACAGCACACCACACTGTCACTTTAGGAGAGTGGAGTGGTCTTTCATGGAGCTGCCGTGGGTTATTTGTAGCCCAGTATCGAAATTTTTATTAATTTACGGTTCCAGAAAGATGAAAATTGGCCTCATGGCTACAGAAAAAAGTTGATATCGGAGGAATTTGCAGAAGAATTTGCTGACAGAGATTTTTACGGTTGCCCGTAGTCAGTAGCATTTAACTCTTGGACAAGCATTAATTTATAGGGATGGAATAATAAATCTTTGTGAAGAAGATCTCCTCAAAGAACGGTCTGCGATTCCCAAAGCTACAGCGTGTTTCCGGGCTGAGCGTCTTGGTGACTGCTCAATTGACTCTCTAACCAACTGCGCATTTTCGGGGGTTCTTACCGTTCTGGGTGCTCCGTGTTCAAGTCTACTCAGGGTACTTGCAGTTTCTTCCAAATGCCGTATCCGCAATTTTATATAGTGTTAGCATAAGGAACAGATTCAGCACGTGTAATGCCGCCGAAGTGTATACGAAAAGCCCTTTGTGTAGCGATCACAGGAATGATTATTTTCGTAATACGCACGCACAACCTAACCTAACCGGACACCTGTCCGGACCACGATTACGAATAAAAACGGCATTACCGTACAATTCAAAATATACCGCTTTTTAAGGCCTGCTCTTATCTAATCGCAGGCTAATGACCTCATTACACTCGTCGGCCGGCTCTGCCGCACCCTGTAGAATCCAATCTTTCCATAAAATATCACTCCGACGATTGGCCAACGTTCCGCCCTACATCTCTAACCGAACTCCGTACGGGAACAATAGATGAGGAAGCACGCATTTTCTACACACGTTTTCATAAACGACTCCAAACCCATTCTAACACCCTCGTAAAAGATCTTTCCGCTCCCGGGAAATCCTAACCGCAGATTAAAAAGGAACTGACCTTTTTACAAAACTTCAATGTCTAACGTCTCATAGTGGGATAAGAAGAGAAAAAAAAACTAACTAATCAATAGCCATTTTTTTTTTTTTTTTTTTTAATTACTCTCATCTAAGCTTATTATGCTAAATCGTTTATGTCAAATAAAAATATTTATATTTTTTGTTTTTATTTGACATAAACGATTTAGCACAATAAGCTTAACTAAAAACTCACTCCTTAAATGAAAATAATAATAATAATAAAAAAAAAAAGACAAGACGCACCCTAACCTAACGTACAATGAAACACGACGATCGGTACCAGGGGCCTATGAGAGTGGGCGTTGCGGCAGCACGACGACCGACTGCCGCCGCCGCGCTGTACGACGACCGTAACACGAACGACCGCGCGACGTTCATGCGCTCCTGGTACGAGATTTCACTAAAAATCCCATGTTCTCCCGAAAACGAATGGCGTAGGAACCGAAAACCATAACCTCACAAAAACCCCAACTGTGGCCGGCTGTTAAATAATTACAAGTAAACGAGTAACCGCGTTGGTTGTGTGGCGTTAGTTTTCGTGTTCCTACGTTGGTACCGCTGACCGATAATACGGCTAGATTACGCGCCGCGAAATCGTGTACCGTCGGATTCGGTCGCCGGCCCAGTCGACCGCGCGGCGTTTAAAGGGACTGCCCGTAGGCAACTAAAGCGACATTTTTTTTTAATTATTAGAAAATAATCTAAATTCACGTAAAATAGACAAACGTACAGTGGTTTTAGAATTTTCACTCAATGTTATTTAAAATTAAAGAAAACGGCAATTTATACGGGTATCGTTATGGCATATTGTTTTTCAATTTCCTTGAACGGCAGTGAAAAAAACTCGAAAAACAGAGGAATTTTTGTACAATCAAATAGAGCTGTGATTTTTTTTTATATAAATTTGTGACTGTGTAATGGTTTCGTGCGGGCGAAAACTCCTCGAGTTATTTATCGACCTAATTGAGAAACCAAATTTTCACAAGTTCCGAAATCCCATAGTTTTAAGTTTTTCAAACTCGTTCAATAACTTATTCCGCAGTAGTGATATCGAACAACTAAACTGCACGGTACAAGTTATCCTGTTTTTACGGCGATTGTTTGCTTCATTAATTAGGTTTACAACTCGAGTACTTTTTGCCCGCGCGAAATGGTTTCGAGGTAAACATTTTTGTTCGTTTCGCGATTACACGATTTAAATACTAGAGATACCGACCACTTTTAAATGTAAATTTGAATATTGCTGTGTTGAAAAAATGTTTTATTTATATTTTTAATTTCGTGAAAATCGCCTACGCGCAACCTGGGAGGCCCAGCACGTCCACGTAAACGTCATAGGTTTATATGTTGTTTTTTTTTTTTTTATACGTCGCAAATACGATGAGGACTCGTCCGCGGTTTTTTGCAAAAAAAAAAATGTATTTAAAACCGATAATTAACCGTATTGTTGTTGTTGTCCACAGGTGTCCGCAGTGGAGACCAAGAGACACAAACTCCAGAGGATGTTGGCCATCGACGCCGACAGTCCGTCGACCAGAGTGTGAGCTGCGTCGTCCGTACCGACGCCGTCGGACTCGCATTGGGACGCGGATACGATGACAGTGGATTCGTGCAGCGGTCGGATGAATTCGATTCTTCGACGCGCGTCTCACTTAATTATACTTACCACATATATATATATATATATATATATATATATTATATAATTTGCACGTCTCCCGCCAAATATTAATAAAAAAAAAATAAAAAATAATAATAATATTCGCGCGCGTAGTGTGCGCAGAACGAAAATCGGAAACGCGTTCGTCGGCAAATCGCCGGAATGCATAGGGAAGTGTTTTTATTTTATTTTTTTTTTTTTTATATATATTTCTGGCGCAGGTAACCCGTGGTAGAGGGGCGACGAAATTTATTTTGTTCACAATATCCGTCTGTGCGTTTTTTTTTTTTTTTTTCTAGCCTTATCGCTGCTCGGCTAAATATTAATATTTGTCGCCCCCACGAAGACTCGACACATTTTTGGTCGTCGCCGAACATTTCCCCGTAAACGGCAACGTCTAGGCAACCCGCAAAACGCGAACCGTTTTTTTTTTTCTTTTTCTTTTTTTTTTTTCCGTTCGAATGCCCGCGGTAGTTAATATTATAATAATTATTTATAACCATTCCGTTTCTCTTGTAAAATACGAATATATTATTACTGTTTCGTATAACGAAGGCAAGTGAGGAACCCGAAAACCGCCCATCGATTGTGTCGGAATATTAAATCGTAACCGGCCGATTCCGTGAGGGGAGGTTTTCTGCGTCCGAAATTCCGCTTACTACGGCGTGTCCGGTATAGGATATTGTACGATAAAACACTGATTAAACCCCAGTGGACACTAGGACTGTACAATATGGCGAAAAGAATATTTAACAACGGCGATTAGCTTTGCGTGGGTAAATCACGATAGTATAGCACGATTCCGTTGTTTTTGATTTAGAGGCGGACCGTCTGTTGGAAGTTCGAAAAACCGAATCGAACTTTTGCTGTTCGGTTTGAGTCCGAAAGTCGAACCTAGTTTTAAAAATAAAAAAATCCCGAACGAAAAGTTCGAAAGTCTATAATTAATCCGAACTCGAAAATAGTTCATTATTACATAATAATTTACGGCAATGGTTTCAATATTTTCGATTTTTTTTCTTTCTTTCTTTTTGTTGTAGCTCGGATATGATTAATCCGAAAATAATTTCAGGCACCTGAAGTTTACACAGAATATTAATTTTGGGCCTCTCTAAAAGTGGCCAAATTTTCATAGCATTTTTGGACTGTTTATTGGCATTTTAAGTTTTTTTCTCGAATTCATTGAATTTTTTCGGCCGAAATGAAATGCACGAATATTACACACGAGGTTCATCGTAAATTGTTCATACCCAATGGTGACCAAGAAAAAACGTACGGGCAATGAAAGTGATAGTTTTTTGTTTTAATAATCGGCAAGTCAGTAAAATGTAAATTTCGATGGAAATCACAAAAATGTCAGCATTTCAAATCGTTAGCAACACAATTATCAATTAAATTCCCCTCTACATCCTCTTTGCTTCCCAACTTCTCGCCTACGACAGTCGCCCGCCCATGGTGCGAAGTATGTTCGGATTATAACGACAAGCTTGGACACGCAGACCCCGTGTATGTGATATTGATAGTTTCGTAAAAATCATGAAAAAAATTTCATGTTCGGATAAGAAACGGAAAGAGCTTAGCGCGGGACCCTTTGTAGTGCTTATCCGATTAGAGAATTCCATATTTCGAAAAAATATACTTGTCGTAAAACACATCGGGATCGTGTGAAAATATTTAAGTTGAATTCCCCTTGATATAATGAAAATTTCATATCGAATTACCTACAGATTTCGATTTGTCCGTGGATGCTGGAAAGTAAATGTAAACTGCGTTTACTCCAAATTCGGTCCAATTTATATGCGCCTTGTCGACGTGGCGTTAAAAAAAAAAAAAAAAAAAATCCATTCAAATGGTAATCACGCCAAAAATTAATCATAATAATCGATTCTGAAAATTATAATCAAACTGCCGGGTAGAAGGTTTTGTTTTCGACGAAGTTTTTCCAAATCTAAGTATTCATAATATTATATAAACGATTTTGTGCGATAAGCAGTATTCATGTTTTAGAATCGTGTAATTTATTAGTTTTTAAGGGTTCTGCTCGTGGCATTTTACAAATTGTTATCATTTACAATAATTAACGAGTCTTAACAAATAGTTAAAAACAGTTTTAATATTTATATTAAGAGGGGTCTGCGCGTGGCCTGTTTTTTTTTTTTTGCTCAAAAAATGCTTTACAAGAAAAATACTCGTGCTTCGTAGATTGATTCGATTTAGATCATTTTTTTTTTCCTGTCGGTGAAAGGAAAACTTCTACAACTTCGTGGCGCATTAGACTTCGACTTTCGATTATGTAACCAAAAATCGCAATGAACAAAAATCAACTGAGAAAATAGTGACAATTGGTCATATTCAATATGTAAATGTTTTAATGTTTTTAGGTATATAATTTGTCCTCTTCTGTAAATCTTCCTCTTTGAAAACAAATAAAACAAAAGATTATCGAATTCGATTCACTCGGTAAGGCGTAAGAGTTATTCTTGTAAAACTTGCAAAAACTCAGATTGCGCGCAGGCCATTCGGCCAATTTTTATTACGCGTAGTTTTAAACTATTTATTGTAAGTAAATACTTAGACTTGATTTTTCATTCGGATGATAATTTTTAGCGTTCGTTACGGTACAAATTCGGTAAAATTGTTGTGTAGTCGTTTTAATCCGCAAAGGAGTTAGTTTTCTACGTGTACTTTCCTACTAAATTATAAAAACAAAGGTTTTTCTCGTTTACATAATATTATTACGATTATTAAAGCATTTTTACCTAATGTATGCAGAATATTTTTGGGGAAAAAAATTATTACCAAATTGTCAAAAAATATTCGTTTTATCTTTAAGATTAAATATCTCTTACGAATGTCGAAAAAGATTAACGTTGTATTGACGAAATTAGATTTAAAATGATATTTTATTCTAATTTTGTTATTTAGTTGTTAATATTATATACATATTATGTATTCTGTTTTATATAAAATACAATACGTTATTTGTTTAAATATTCCAGACCATAATGTATTATTACGCCGTATACTTATAGGTAATATAACTAATTTATTTTTAACGAATAAATGTAACTGATATATTTACTTTTCATTTTTTTTGTATTCATTTTAGTGTTATTGTCTATTATAAGACGTCAACTGGCCGGTGTCTATCTAAAAAAAAAAAAAAAAAAAACCGGGGAAGGGGAGGGGTCGCGTATAGACAATTTTAACGAAATGTTTGAAGGGAAAAAAAAAAATGAAAATTATTCCAATTCAGAGTTGGCAAACTATATAAATATAATGGCGGGCGACAATGTGTGCGCGGGGTATACCGCACGACAACTCATGAGATGTTACGAGTTACAACACAATCGAAAAAATAATAGAAATAACCGCTTTTTATGCTTTATAAAATATCTAAAACGTTGCATACATTTCGGGTACGAGCTACCAAACCCGGGCCAAATCGTTTATCTTGTGAAGAAATTCGAATGACGCGACGGGTTGGCATTCTCCGGCTTTTAGAACTGCTAAAACTCCTCTCTCTCTTTTAGCACTGCCCCGAGTCCGAATCCGTGGCCTTTTTATATGCATTTTCCCGGCACTAGGCTTTATCGGCCTCTCGCGATTGTGGCGTTACGTGGCGTGATGCTTGTTGATTTATATACTTGCTGTATCCATGAAAATGTTTTTTTAAAAATATTAAAAATACTCAAGTTTTTTTCTATATTGAAAGAATCCAACTTGAAGCAATTTTCATAAGTATCATGTATTATTTATGATTAAGGGCTCGTCGAAAAGAAATTAGTTACTTTGAAAATAGCTACTGATTTAACTGGCAAAGGAATTTATTTATTTTCTAATATTTGTGAAACAAAGAAACATATAGCATGGACTAGTGGACAAACAATTATGTGGTCAGTCGTATGATGGCGCTGCTGTTATACAAGGGCAATACTCAGGACTTAGAACGTTAGTTCAAGAGCACAATCCTCAAGTCGTATAGATATGGTGCTTTGCTCATACTCTGAATTTAACAATTGTCGACACGTGTGATTCTTGTACATAAACTCAAAACTTTTTTGATTATATTCAATCATTAAAAGAGTTTATGGCAGCGCGTAAAATAACAGCATTATTTATGGAACACAAAAAAAAAATTGTACCCAAATAACCGTGCTCGTCGAATGAAAAACTTTTCTACTACTCGATGGACATCATAGGGGTGTTATAGAAGTGATTTTTTAAAAGTAAAATGCCATTTTGAATACTGAAGAAAACCTGTCAAATATAAACGACCAATCTACAGGCTCATCAGCAATCACTTTATTAAAAAATATTACATTTTTCTTATTATCGATAATGATTCTAATGAAAACAATTTTTGACATTACAAAACCATTATTTAAATACCTCCAATCTATTTATTCAAGCCTTAGTCATGGTTGATTCTGTAAGACGGTAACTAACCAAGTTACTAACAAATGAAGGAGCACATGAAGTATTACAAATGCTAAACAATTTGCAATCAAATAATGAACTTGATGAAACCTCTGAAAATGAAATAATTTTAAATCTAAAGTATATTTTATTGTCATTGATAAAATAATAATCTCAATAACAACACAATTTGAAAAATCAAAAGATATTCTAATAGACTTTACTTAACACATAATAGATTAATGAATGCCAACCATGGAAGAGTATGTCCTAACGATATGTTTGGTTGATTCTTTGAAAATATGGATTCCTCGGGTTTATCAAGATGCATTACGCATATACTGTGTTTTCTAAAAGTTTTTTAGAATTCTAATTTCAAATTGATACAGAAAAAATACTGATTACACTGAACTTAATTTTTCTGACGATAATGAACATGAAGATGAATCTGATATTGAAAATTATGAAATTCAAGACACCAACAAAAACAGTTCTAAGAAAATAACACCACTCCAATTTCTTCAACTACTTAATTAATTTGACTTAATCACAGCTTTCCTGAATTTATACCTTGCTCATAAACATTTATGTGCTATTCCAACAACTTGTGAATGGGCATTGTCAAAACTCCAATTAATTTTGACTCTGGTCAAACAATGGCACATAATAAAATAATTGGAAAGTCTTATTTTTATATCATGTGAAAAAGATTTGACTAATTATAGTAATGTCGATGAAGCCATAGATAAGTTAGCGTTAACAAGTGATGGAATGATGAAGTCATTACTTTTTAAATAATTAAATAATATTTTTTTAAACATAAATGCATATACAGTTATGCATATTTATTTTAAACATTTGTGTTATAAAATATTTAATACTGTACATGTGGTTTTTTTTTTCATAATTATAAAATCACCCTTAGCATATAAATTTTAAACTTAGGTGGGTGAGTAGGTTGGTATTCTGTATTTGGCCCTAGGTCATAAAGTAATTAGCCTACACCACTGAGTCAGCAGTGGTGATATTTGCCTCTAAAATACAAAATTCTCTACTTTATATTATAAATTGTATTTAATAGCATAGCTTCTATTTATAGATTAGTGATTAGATCAAAAAATCAATAAATATTAACCTGTTGACTGTCATGAGTACATTTTTGTGTACACAATGTTTGTCCGTAAGCTCACACTGACTTTTATGAGTTGTGCCTCGTACACCACAGTAGTTTTCGCAATAATGTGTATTTTTATTTTATAATATTATAATGTTTTTAAAAATTGTGATATTTTTTCGCTAACTGAAAAAAACGGTTTCAGGTTCAAAACATAATCAATTTCTGTACATGTGACGTAAAAGTCAAACACAGTGTGAGTACAACATTTTGTATTCATAGCGTTTGTGGCATTGTACGAAAAAGGCCCGCGACAGTCAACAGGTATTAATACAAAATGAAATAGAAATACAATTTCTTCGTAGATCATTTCTCACTGTTGCTTGTTCACAACTTGTATATTA
This sequence comes from Tuberolachnus salignus, assembly GCA_956483605.1. Lineage (NCBI taxonomy): Eukaryota > Metazoa > Arthropoda > Insecta > Hemiptera > Aphididae > Tuberolachnus > Tuberolachnus salignus. The sequence goes on from OY101438.1 coordinate 21,224,976, forward strand.
GTTTTAGAAAATTTGTTTCAATAATTAGCTACAATAATGTTGACAAAAAAGAAAATTATATTTTAATTCATAGATTTCTTGCAGATGATAATAATGTGCAACTGTTAATTCATAATTTTAAAATAATATTTCCAAGTGGCTTTTATATTGTTTGAATTTTGAAACATTAATTTGTATCACCAAATACTTGTTTAATCGGCAATGAGTCAAATTATCTCAAAACTACTATTAGCTAGGGCACGGATTTATAAGTAAACGCATATTTTTACCGTGACTTGATAAATTAATTTAAGCAAGTGATAAATTTGTTTCAAGGCATTTACAATAAAACTAGCTATATTTGATTTTACATATATATATATATATATATATATATATATTTTGTCATAAATACATGTTTATCAATAATTCATTTTTATCCTATATATTTAGACAATATTGTTTAAATAAATGACGTCCGTTGCAGAATAAATTGGGATATATTTGCAGACTGAGCTCACTTCTATAGACATTGCAAATATGACATTTGCACCCATTATTACATCTGTTGAAATCTATTGTTCCTTAGTCGGTACAAACCTGTGTTATGTTTAAACCGAAGAGCATTTAATATTGACCATTTGAGTGCAAATAGTATGGTATCATATTGAAATCAAGATCCAGAATAAGGTTCACTTCAATTGTAATTTTATTTGTCATATATAAAGCAATTTTTAGATATTTTTTTTTTTTTTTTTGTTATGACCAGTAGTCTGGTTTGTAGTAATCATGTTTGAAAACCACAAAACTATCATTATACACATAATAAAAACATATTAAAATATTTAGCTAAAATCCATAACAACTTTATAATATTTGTAATTATTTTATCCAAATATATTAATATTGATATGTAAAAAAATAATTTATCAGTTGATTAAGAAAATAATTTTTATATATTTATGAAGTAAATAAGTAAAAAGACATGTTTATGTGAATTTTATTAATTACAATTAATCGATAAATGATAATTTTTCAAATTCTGGTATTAAGAATATTATTAAATAATATATTAAATAATTTCAATAAAACTTAATCAGTCTTTAAATGTATTATAAAAACAACACAATACAATTATTTAGTAATTAAATGTATTGGATTTTTAAAGACTTGTCTGAAGTGACCACCAAGAGTATTGAATCTTTAGGATTTATTATTATGAAATTATTACATTCCGTTATTAATTATACATTTTCAATAATATGATATTTAAATGGTTAATAATAATACGAGAGAAACCTGTAATTTATAATCTTAATGTTATTATAAATGAGTTTTGAAAACTGATAATGTATTATCATGTGATTTTAGGCTATTATTTTTAGCCACTTCAAACGATTAACTGCAAGTACATTATTTAGATAGGTATTTTGATTGTACAAAAAACAAAAGACGTCTAGGAAAAAAAGTTTAGCTTTATTATATAGCGTCACTCGAGTCTTTATAAATTAAAAAAATATATATATATATGATTATTACACATTTCGATAAAACGTCGTAAAATAGACATGAGATTTTTATATATTTTTTATGGTAATATATTGTTAATTGAACGAAAATTAAACGACATTTTTTTTTTTTTTTTTAATATTAAATACAATAATTATAATTTCTTCTTTCTTAACTAGTAAATATAATAGTTTTGTTGTTTTTTATTTTATATAAAGGTAAAAACCGTATATGAAAAATATAAATACTAACGGCGTCCCGATTATTCGGGAGACGAGTACGAAAATAAATAATTACAATTCGAGCGGACCGTTTCAGATGTACTAAACTTGCCGAATTTTCTCTCCGCGTTAGTTGTCTGCTTTTTTCGCGATTTCACGCACCACTTCCCTGTATATCATCGGGTCCAGGTTTTTGCCCAACATGTACAGCACCCACCAATCGCCCACCGACAGTTTGTTGGTCACCGTTCTGGCGACGTCGTCGGTTATCAACCTGTAGTGCCGGTATCGCAGAGCGTTCTTCCTGGCGTTCTTGTTATACAAAATCAGTATCCTATAAGGAACAAAAAAAAATAATAACAATATAAATCGTTAAAACTGTGGGGGGGGGACAATAGAATAACGACGCAGACGCTTCAAAAAGATGCTTCGACCAACAAAAAAAAACTCCTTGACCTTAATAAAAAATTTAAGGCCTACATACCGTGGGTGGGTTGTTAGGTTGTTTGTCGACCACTGTTAAAGTTGGGAAAGTAGTGTATAGATAAGAATTTAATTGATATCTGTGAGCAACAATAAATTGCAAAACGATTCCGAACGAAGTAGTATTAGTCGTGGTTTTTTCATTGTTGCCACGGTAACCCAGAAATCAATATAAACACAAAAGGATAATGAAATCTTGTTTTTTCCGTTTTTTTTTCGTAATTTTTTGGTAGTATTTTCTGTCGCGTTAAACAAATAATAGCTACATCGTAAAATGACCTCTTTAAAGTATCAACTAGACAAAATGTTCTACTGGGAACAGTATATAGGAAGGAGTGTGTATACCGAATGAAGTCTCCTGGTAAAAAAAAGTGTTTTAAGACCCCCTAGTTCCTCCGCTCAGAATCTAAAATACGAAAAGGGTAAATACTGAGTGTTTTACCTGTGCCCGAACATCAGAATCAGCGCGACCAACAACAGTAAATACCAAAACCATATGAATATGTACGTCTTCTCGTTGACGATGTTCAACGGCAGCAAGCACAGCGAATCGTGTTTCTCGATGGTCCCGGACGGACCGAACTTGTGGAAATTGCATTTGGTCACTTTAGGAAATATGTAAACCATGGGGTCGATCCGGTCTTCCTGGCGTTCGGTGGACATGCCGATCACTCGGAGGCCGTACGTGATGAACTCCCCGTCGAAAAACGTATTCATCCAGTATATCTGTAGAACGATGTTGACCAAACACAAGAACTCGCATGTCAGATATTTGGTGGCGTACCAGGTGTGTTTCTGGAGAGAGAAAAAAAATTTAGAAAAATCAATAACCATGTCTTGTAGGTATATATATATACAATATGTGTTACAGCTAATTCTAAAACATTTGGATAATGTCTACATTAGCCGGATAATATTTATCTGTGAAATTCGGGGTAATGTTTTTTTTTATTATTCATTTACACAAGTAGCTGCACATCATTAACCGGTCGACTGTAGACTATGTTAAATTTCAAAAGTTTTTATAAGCACTCTGTATAGGAGGTTATTACTTATTATTAGGGCTGGGACTTTTTTTCCGGTGTTCCAAAACGTAGGTCCGTAAATAGAAAATGTGTTTGGTGTGATATTGATTATTTTAATGGAATTTTTTAATTTGTATATTTGCTCATTTTTTGACAAATTTTACCTAAAATGCATTTTTTTATAAATTGTTTTCATGCAGTGAACGTAAATTTGCGATTATAGGTAGGTCCACATCAAACACGTACAACATCGCTATAACGTTAGGGTAAAAAAAAAAAATTAAAATATTTAAATTATTAAAGGGCAATTAAATCAGAAAATATATCCACCATATGGCGTAAAATATTATTTAAAAAAACATAAAACCAACAAAAACATCACTTGTAATAAATTGTTTTACCGTTTTAGCTATTATAAATACATTAAAAGGCATTTTCTGAGTATTTTAAGGGCATTTTTTAGGGGATGGGTGATGCAAATGGCCTCATTCAAATTTTTAAAAAAAAAAAAAGATTTTTAACTATCGATACAGAACCTAATATTTAAACAATTTTCAAACCCAAATGACATAGTAAAATGAAATGTTCTCGTCTATAATTTGTCTATGATATGCTATAACACTAAAAACACTTTTAATACGCCCTTGCTATGTTTTCCGTAAGAATATTTTCGTACACATACTATTTCATACTTATTACCAAATTTAATAGTGAGAACATTATCCGTGGGATTGGTTTTTTTTTTTACGATATTTAAATTTTTTAGTGTGTTACAATCGATTTTTAATCGTGATATTTATGATTTTCGATTACAGTACCATAATAATACAAAACACCAGTACCAAAGAGGGGAATATATGGCAGTTTCCAGTCGATATTAAGAACTTACACCATATAGTATTACGTAAAAAAAAAAAAAAACTAGAATTTTCGTACACTTTTAAATTACAATATGAATGCGAGATCGTTAGTAATACCTGTTGCTATTATACTATTATATACCAATACGGTTCATACAATTATTAGAATAGCGTTATAACGAGGTTTACGCGTTTCACATAATAAATAATGTTAGTATACACTTTTCGTTTTTGTTTTGTATTTTCACGATTTCCGTCGATAATTATTATTCATATACAGTAACTGGATAAAAGACTAGAGGGGCGGGGGAAATGATTTATTCACCAAAATCAAAACCATGTGGGGCGGTGTAAAATATATTTTTATTCAATGCATACGACACAGTTAATGACTAATTTCAATAATGACTTAATAACTTAAATAAAACAAAACTTTAAAAAAATATATCGTTGTTTTAACGTTAGTTCTCTTATTTTTGTAACCCAGATAACGCGGTAACTTTGACAATACGTTAACGTATTATAAAACAGGAGAAACGTGAAATATATACACAAACTTTTAAGGAAATAATTTTAGGAAAAAAATATTTTTATCTTACTCATTAATGTATTAATTCTGTCTTTCTTTAATTATTTCATTCGTTCTTTTTGTGTTTCAGAAGATTCAGAGATTTTTACTGTTATCATTCCCGGGGAGGGGGCAAAGGATACCTTTGCCCCCCCCAAAAAAAACTTCATGGGTGGGCAAGCGCTCCCCTTTGTTCCACCCCGCCACAATTTCGCCACTGTATATACAGTTCGTATTATATTATGCATAATTATAATCTGAGTTGAAACGTATAAATCCGTACGGTATAAAGCACATAACTGTATACGTTTTATATCGTATGAAAATAAAATCCCTAATAATATTAAAAAAATACATTGATAATTTGAACAAACAATGAAATAAGATATTATAAATTATAAATAGACAATTGTGGTGTTGTGATTATCTTATCGCGGACGTATTATTATACTGTCATTATACTAGTGATATTTAATAACATTTTTATTTTATTTTAATTATACACGAAAAATAAGAGTGCATGTTTACTATTTAATATTTATTTATTTATTTATTTATTTATTTATTCAACACTAAAGTGGCACCGAAGGAAATAGAAAAATACTTTTTATTTTATATATGTATACAAATATTCCATATTATTAACTTAGTAACATTTTTATTTGTACTTTACAATACGAATGCATTCTGTGTTTGTAGCAATATTTTATTATTTTCTATTTAGATAGGTACTCGATAGAATGAGAAAAGAAAATTGCTAACGAATAGATTTGTTTATAATTTATAACTAATATAATTTTACTCAATATAAAAATGAAAAATCCCACTTAATATCTGAAACATGAATTATTTTTAATTTTTAATTTTTTTTAAGAATGAATTTCAAAAACAAAAACGTATTATACGTTTTATACGTGTATATTATCAACCCTGATTATAATATTATTACCTATATGCGTGTAAAACAACGTGTTCAATAAGTATTACCGCAATGCCTTTGTGGTTTTAAACATAAATTGAATAGTCTAATTGTTTAAACGTGTAGCGTACCTACAGATCCACTTACTATTTAATAAACGACGTATTCAAATTATTGAATTTACTTAGTCTTGAGGTTAAAGGTTCGTCTCATGAATAATCGCTTTGTAAACAGTACGATCCACTGTATAATTTCAGTCGGATGGATTATAATCAAAATAGGTTTTTATTTTATTTTTTTCTAAGGATAACGGAAAGTATTGAAATGCACATTTTGAGTAGATTTTCAAATGTTCAATCCTGTCGACATGCGCGATAAACCTTAAATTCCCTTGAATGGAAACACATATTTTTAGCACCGGGTTTGCGAATAGGTCTTATATATATTTTTTTTCAAACGACTGTTTTTCTATCATTTCTATTTTCTCAAAAATTGGCCGAGATACAGCCGTCTAAAATCGATTTCAATTTGTGATTTTTTTCCTCTAGATTTTTCGAGAAATTTAATACGCCGTTTGTTATCATGTATGTATAATTGTACGATAATAATCTTTACTTTAATACAGTAGTTACAATTTTTTGAAAAAAAAAGTCGTCCGTTAATATTTGTTTGAAAAATCATATTTGGTTTTTTATAAACTTTGGTTAGCTGTAACTCGGGTAGTTTTTGAGATAGAAAACAATTGTACAAGTCAATATTGTTTTCAAACAAAAATAGTGCTATTCGAATATAGTTTCGAAAATCGTCGTTCGATAATTTAATTTAAATACAAGGTCCGGCTGAAATATTTCGTGTTACCATTCGAATAAAACACTATACATAGACCTTTAGTCATATTTCGTTTGTTCATTTTTTAAATATCTACAATAGGCGTTTAATTAAAACAATTTTATTTAATACATTTTACAAAATTAACAACGTCAAACATGCGTAGAGTATAAAAAAAAAAAAAAAAAAATACTTAGAAAAATCGAATCGAATAACGCTTTGTCGTTGTAATATTATTATTCCGTAAAATTTGTGTTCGATTTAAAAAATAAAAAAACTTAAGGCGTAATTTTATTATATTTTTTTTTTTCATTTGTTTACTAGGCGATTATTTTATCATGAACCAGCGCAATTGTTCACAGAGGATTCTGAGAAAATTTAATTTGTTAACAAAAAGAAATCGTTTAATTTCGACCACCGTCCGTTGCAACAACAATATTATCTTCAATATATAATTTATACTGTACAATCGCATAGCAACTAACAATAATCAAATAGGCCCGTGCCCGCACACTGCAATGGGACAAGAATCCGAGGATAACTGCAAGATGATAACCTTTTTAAAATCAACAAACCTGTACAATTCAATTTAATTAAAAATTAATAATAAAAACCTTATAAATGTAAAACACTATGATATTATATCATACTATATATATATAACTATATAAAGTACGATACTTGTAAATATTTGTATATATTATAAATTACTGTAAATAATAATGGCCATAGCTGCCGGGTTCTTATCTTTTGTGATCAATAAAAAAAAAAAAAACAATCAAATATAGCAACCCGCATTCTCATTGGCGTAACTGGGTAAAAAACTAGGGTGGGATACTCTGTATAAGAAATAATGAAAGACTTAAATTGAATGTCGATTATTAACTCGATTAAACAAATGAATTATTTTTTTCATGATAGTTTTCTTGTTTTTGTAACCCAGATAACGTGACCCTAACTTCGACATATATGAAACGTGAAATCTACATAAACCTTTGTGAAATAATTTGAGGAAAAAAATATTTTTTATCTTATGATAAATCATTAAATGTATTCTTTTATTTGTTTTAGAAGATTCAAACATTTTTACTATTGTCATACCTGGGGGAGGGAGGAGCAAAACGATAAATTTCCCCTTCTCTTCCGAATAAATATCAGTGGAGGTAATTGCTCCTCGTTGCCCTCCTCCACAATTACGTCACTGCGTTTTTTTATCTATAGGGTTTTCTATACAAACGGATATTGCGGAATGTAGAATTGATACCGCATCTCTACTTGTTCCGGTCTATATTTCAAACTGGTGAAACTGTTATAACCGTAGATATAAAACACTAGAGAGAGCCAACTAGAGATAGCTTTCCATTTGACGACAGACGCCATACGCGTCACGGTCAATGTTTACATAGGTTTATTATCAATACATCAGCTTGATACAGGACCCTGTTTGCGTAAGGGCGTTATGGGTGTCCAGGGCCCATGCGGATCGGGGGCCATCTACTGGATTTAATTTTAATTAATCTTTAAATTAGAAGAATATCGAAAAAAATGTAAACAGTCAAAAGTACTAGAAAAACTTAGAAAAATTAGATGCCTTAAGAATCTTTTATCCATTGACATGACTGCAAGCATTAATTTCGAAGAAGTTATCGATGCATTTGCAGAACAAAAGGCTAGAAAAAATAAATTGTGAATATTTTTTAATGACTATATTCAAATATTTTTTAATATACTATTAAGTATTTTTAATTTTAATTACTATTTAGTAACCAAGTTGAACATAATATGCAGTATTTCTTTTTATAATCGTATAAATCACGGTTTTCAATTATTTTATTTCACTTCGTCTAGAGGGCCGATCTTAATAATTTTCCCGGGCCAAAATTCTATGCCATTCCGTCGCTGACTTAAATCAAATTTAAATAAAATTACAAATTAAGTCATTTTCAATTGCTTTTCATTTTTAAATTAGTTCGTTTATTAATACTCCTCCATATATCTCTAATCTCACTCTTCACACAGATCTCCACATTCCTAAAGTCACTGAAACAGCCAAATTATGTTACACCAAATTCAGAAATCGCCAGCAAAATCACACCAACCCCCTTGTAAAAAATCTTATTTCCATCTCTATCCCTGGAACCCCCTCCCAGAAGACTCAAACAACAATGGCCCCGAATAAACTAATACAAAACTAATAAACTTAACACACAAAAATTATAAATAATTGTAAATTCATGCCGAAGTGCCTTCGCTGGTTGGTTCTTCCCACACGTCAATCAAGCCTAAATACCTAAAACATCCCTTATGCTCGTTGTACTTGAATAAATAGTATAGATTGTATAATTGTCTAAATAAAAATAAAAATAAAATAAATGAAAAAAAAATTAGTTCGTTGTGTCATATACTCATAGATAATGCATAAAGGATATGAGAAGATTCCGCACAAGATCGTAGAGCACTGAGGCAACCATATAATGGTAGAACCACTGTGGTTCTATTCGGTTACTTATGGTTATCTTTCATTTTTAATGATAATATCGTGGTAAATAGGTTCAATATGTTTGAAAAATTAGTGGATGTTTATCTATTTATCCTAAATTTTTACTTAACGGCAATCAAATATTTGATAATCGTAGAGAAATACTTGTACAAAACGTAATAAAAAAAAATATACAAATATACGACTATAGTAAATTTTCAAACCAATTTAACTTGTATTAACCCCATTTACCGCTCCGCACAGTTAACCGTTGTTGTACTTCCTTGCCCGTGGAAACTAAATTAACTATTATAATAACTCTTTTTATTTTATTCCGTCCATGTTATAAACCAAAAATATTCGATTTTCGTATCAAAATATCAAAAATCCTTCGTGACCCATCATGTATCGACATTTTCAAACCTCTGCGTGCGATAGACTCGACTGTGAATTACATACAGACAAACAAACACACAATCCTAACCTAACCTAACCTTTTATCGTTATTATTTAAACGTGGCTTGCACAATTAGAGTTAGAAATATGCTCTATGCATCTGGTTGTAGAGTTTCTATTAGTTTTACCAATAAAAAATGTATCGCAATTATATATTCGTTTATATATACCAGCGCAATAATGAATATTATGTCTATATGTGTAGTATACATTGTGTGTACTTCCTTGTCTAGTGTTTTAATATACTTACGGGTTTGTTCCTGTTTATTATGAATATTTTCTCAATACAATTAAATTTATTTTTTTTGAATTACATATTATTATTGGGTATACAAGTTTGATTTGAAAACAAATATATATATACATTGTAGAAAAAAATTCGGGGGGGGGGAGCCTCTCACCTTCTGGCTAAGTGCCTATATTGCCACTGTTGTAGGCAGGCCCTGATTTAGGCGAATACCTTAGTGACTAGTCAGCTAGCAAGACAATCTGACATTGATTATTGTTGAACATGACATGACTAAAAGGAACGTAGAAAAAAATTCATGTTCTTTTAAGTTATAATAGGGTTTTTGATATAAAAAATATATATTTTTTTATTATCTAAATGGGAATATCGGCCGCTTGAAGATCAAAGTCCCCAGCCCCAAAATAAGTAACGATAAAAGATTATTACAATCGAAAACGCTTCTGAACAAGGTTGCCAATAAATAATAGGTAAGCCGGAAATGAACAAAAAAAAAAACCAATGCAGGTATACCTATGGTTGTTTGTTGTCTGGTTTTCATTTTTTTTTTTTTGTATATATATATATAAAGTGTTAGGAATCTTAAAAAATAAATTTCCAAATAAAATACCACCGGGCAAAAATGCACGTCTTCCGCGTAGTATATAGTGTGAAAAAAATCGGAGCGTTTTTTACTAACCGAATAGAGTATTTTCCGACATTCGAAATCGAACGATATTTAACACATAAAACTACATTCCTATAAAATATTTTTTTTCTAAAACTACAGAACGGTTCGCCAGTTCTTCGCCATGAACTTCACGCGAACGCGACAAATAACAAATAATATTGTATTTTAAAAACAATATTCTATTGTTCGACAAATCAAACAATCTGATATTATTATTCAAATATCGATTACGATAGTATATTATATTAGTTGTATTACGCGTCATTTCGATTAACAAAAAAACCTAATATAAGTATACGGTGTCACTGATACTGTACGGGTGCTTGAGAACAAAACATTCAACAAAAAAAAATCGAACAGTCGGGCGTTATGAAATTTACCAACGTCAATTTTTTTTTTTTTTTTTTTCGCTAACGTTCAAATTAATTTCCCGGCCATCGGGCTATACGACTATGTTGTCCATCGAATCGTTTAGTAAACGATAAAGGCGCCTGCGGTCCACACGCGACGACAGTTCATATGTTAATATCACTACTTAACCATTCCGTGAACTAAATCGTCGTGTGAACAATCGTCGATTATCGCAAAAGCAACTGTCACGCTATCGCGTGCGCGTGTGTCGGCAGATACGATCGTGATGGTGGCGGCGACTGTCGCCGTGTAAACCCAACGATGTGTATAAAACGGATCTGTTCAATTATTTACTGTCGTGTTGCCGCGGAATTTCCTCTCGGCTTTCATATGTTCGACTATCACGACAGTAACCGTCATCGTGCGAACCGGGCTTACGTCGGACCGGCAAAGCATACAGACGCATATAAATTCCCGTCGTTACATATTATATACTTGCGGGTAACGAATGACGAGTCTCGGGGAAAAAACGTTTAAAATCGAAAATTCGATTTTTTCAGATTAGCACGTGTACTATATATATATATATATATTTAAAAAAAAACCGCACTATCATCGTGGTGGCAGTTATTGCAGTCCATTGTAGAAATGGGAACGCACCATCAAAAATCTCGTATACATTATCACCACAATATACCGCCGTGTGGGGGGAGGGGTAGGGATTATTAATTCCACGTTACATAACAACTTGCTAATAAAAAATATTAAAAAAAAACCGTGAACAATGTCGTCAAAATGCATCGTGACGACAGTGTCCATATTTTTCGAGTGTTTTCGAAAACCCACCAGGAGGGAGCTGCGATCCGACACCCCATTCCCTCCCTAATGGCTACGCCACTTGTTGATTAAATTAAACTGCAGCGAGATTTTACACGAACCGTCACACAAGTCACTGCTCGATTCGGATAAACCACGCGGCCCGTCCACCGCAGGACCATTGCACGTCCCATCTATAAGTCTGTATACGAATATAATAACCACTCACCCTAATGTGGGTCAACATGTACTGGACGAGTATCTTCTTCTGTTTCTCCTTCTCCTTCTCGGCGCCCAGCCCGAAGTGCAGGCCCATGACCAACGTGCTCATTAGTCCGCCCTCCTGCATGTCCCACAACCACTTGGGGAAGTAGCACAGCATGCCCTGGAAGAACAGGGCGAAGCACACCCATTGGTAGTACGTGTAGTACTTTGGCGGTTCGCCCGCGGTCTCGGGCCCGACGCCGGGATGCGCCGAGCCGACGCCCTGTTCCCGTTGGAAAGCGTCCGGCATGGTGAACGTGGACGTTATCCAGCAGTACGTGTTCACCGGTTTGGTGGGCAGCCCGACCACGATGCACTGTATCGGGGTGCCTACGTACTGCGTGGCCGTCACCATTATAGAACAGACGAATATCACCACGGTGGTGAACGTGACGTGCACCCGGAACACGGTGCCATCGATGGTCACCGGCGGCCGCTTGACGAACTCCTTGAGGTCGCTCAACAACTTCAACATGTCGGAGCGTACAACGACAACGACGACAACGATGACAACGACAATGACGGTGTTGCACGCGCCGCCGACTTTTTCATGGCACGGCGCGACAAAAGTCCGCGGCAATACCTTTTGCCGGTGCGGAATAAAAACAACAGGAAGGAAACGGATAAATAAATAAATAAATAAATAAATATATATATAAATAAACCGTTATTAATTTGCGCGATACAAACACGAACGACAGAATGCCAGCACGTCCAGACGAACTGTATTATAAGATGACGCGACGTCGACGCGGACACGGCAGGACTATACGCGGCCACACCACTACAACAGAACGCATTACTGTTAATATTGCCGCCGCCGCCGCCGACGCCGCCGCCGCCGCCGCCGCCGGCGACTACCGTACGCGTTGCCACCCTCCCCCTTTTTTGGACGCGGGACTCGACTGCAGGGCCTTGGCGTGTGCGCGCGTTCAGTACTACCAACGACCACACAATATTAGTAACAACAACAATAACAACAACAACAACAACAACAACAACAACAACAACAGCAATAATAACAAGAAAACCGTCGACGGCGAACCGAAGAGGACGCCCGGCGAACAATACGACCTACCGTCCGTTTTTTGCCGTGACTAATAAACCGGCGGGAAACCATTGAACCGTTAACGGCCGTTAGTTTTCCCGGCCACGGTCCTCCCGGCTTCCCGTAACCGATTTTCTCCGCTACCGTAAACGCCTGTACGCTGTTTAAATTTCATTCGACATTTTATTTTATATTTAGTCGGTTTTACGCGGGTGTTCCGCGCGGACAAACCAACGGTAACGCTGGCGGGGTCGTATTATTTGCCGCTATATGAGAACCCCTGATCCGGTGTCGGATGCGGTTGTGCAGAGGGGTCGCTCGCTGCCGCCGTCGTCCGTTCCGTCAACTGCAGCCAACCCCAAATAACCGGCCGCCCGTACAACGGCGGTCATCGCCGTCGCTGCAACGAAATAACCTTCTCCGACCGCACGGCAAACGCGTCGTCGCTCTCGATTATTATTACAGTCAATTCTCGTTATGTTGAATCTCAAGGGTAACAGGAAAAAGTTCGAGATATCGAAAAATCCGAGACGTCGAGTTTTATAAAAAAAAAAAAAAAAAAAGAAAAAAATGTTTTCAAAAAATAATTCGAATGCTTTTAAATGCATAGTTTGAATACTTTTAAATACCAATACACGCGTATGTATGGATTTCTAAATCTATAATTGTTTTCATATTTCTACTGTTGAACGTCGAAATTGTATCTGTGTGTTTCATAATTGACGATAACGATGTATTAAACGGAATGTCGAATTCTTTAGATATTTCGCATTTTTTTTTTTTTTTTTTTTCTACGGTCATCGTTTTCGACTAGAGAGTTAATTAAACGAATTATTTCCGAAATTGTAACGACATTTAATTTACGCTCCATTTCACGACTATATTGTACGAACGCGCGCGATCGCAATCACTATACCGAATGTACTGTACAATTTTCTATTCTTAACCTTAAAAAAAAAAACAAAAAAAATGTTTTTTGTGTATTCGGCACAACGGTAAACGATTAATTTGATATCGAGTTATCGGTAGTAAAACGCTATTGAGCGTAATGGTGGTCTCGACGGGGGATTTCAACGTAGTTCGGTAATGGCGACGTTCGACATAATAAAAATCGGCTGTATTATAAAACACGCGTATTGTGGCCGGACAGCGATTCATAATTCTGAGCTTACCGACGAAAAATATATTGATTTCACTATGTTTTCCTATTAGTTTCTGAGCGATGGTTAGCACTGTTGGACGTAATAGACATTTAATTTAAAATGTCTATTACATTAAGATAAATATATTAAATTGCATTAAGATTAATTCATTAAATTGCATTAAAATTAATTCATTAAATTGCATTAAGATTAATTCATTAAATTGCATTAAAATTAATTCATTAAATTGTATTAAGATTAATTCATTAAATTGCATTAGTTGAGAAATCGTTTCGCAGCAATCGTCATTCAAAGTAATCGGTAAGAGTAATCGGTAACCTACAATTGGTTGTTACCAATCTAGATTTGTCGACAAATAGTTTTGTTCCTAAAACAAAATACGACGCTGTATTTCTATCGTTAATCATTATTTGGCTTTGTTTTTTTTCCACGTTTCGATTAGATCGTTGTTTGTTAAATTCACTCCTTATTTTTTCACAATATCTTAAATTCCAATGAATCAATAGAATTTACATTAAAAATTATTGAACATTATCATTAAACATTGATTAACAGTAAGTTCCCACAAATTTCTGTGTTTTTGGTGGTGGTTGGCGGGGGGGGGGGGTCTTCACAACAATAACCTCCACTAACACGGTCAATAAGCGGTATTTTTAAAATTTTTTTTTTTACTTTTATCTAAAAAATAATGTGTATTTCGAAATAAAACTATTGTTTGACCCCCCCCCCCCCAAAAGCGTTATTGAAATATCATTAATAATTTTAACCGCGATTACACAAATTAACGTATTTTGTAATCGTAACCATTACTACGAATACGTTATTAACTGTAATCATTTAAAATCATTTTTTTATTGCGACTATCGTTTGTACCACGATGACTAACAACCAACAAACTTTAATCGTAATCGCATGGTGTGTGCGAGCGACTTTTCTACCAGAAATATTTTAGTATAAAATCATTTTTTATTGCCACCATCGTTTGTACCACGATGACTAACAACCAACAAACTTTAATCGTAATCGCATGGTGTGTGCGAGCGACTTTTCTACCAGAAATATCGCTCCGACCTTAAACTCGAGGTACGGTTTCTAATCGAGACCAGTATTGTCGGCGCATTGGTGAAGGTGGTCGATTTCCCTGCACTCAACAAAAGGGATATCGTGAAATCACATCTATGAAATATTTATGTCGCGATTTTTTAAAACGACCCCGGAGATTAACGTCTCTGGTCCCACTTTAAATCCGTCACTGCGCCGCTTCTCAAATTCGCGATACCCGCTGTAATTGCGAAGATATAATAATTTCCCGTCTATTACGATGGTAGATTATGGAAAAAAAAAAAATGTAATAAAACGGCGTGTGTCCATATCTCGGGGATATGCGTGTTATTTTTATATATTTTTTTTTTTTAAACTTTTATTAGATACATACAATCTATAAATCCCTAATTAAGCCTATGTGGACATATGATATTCAATTATCGGATAACGCCAAAAAGTCTAATGTTAACAAAATTCAAGCATTCCAGAATATTACTCTTCGCGAAATCGTAACCGCTCCTCCATTTATTTCCAACCAAATGCTCCATTCAAACTTAGGAATTAAAACTATACATGAAGGAGCGATTAATGTATTATAAAAGATTCCACTCCAGACTCCCTTCACATCCCAATCCTCTCATTTCAAATTTAGGATCACTAACCATTCCTGGCGACCCCCAGAGACGGCTTAAAAGGTCTTGGTGCCGTGATATTCTAAATGAATAGGTAATAAAATTTAAATAACAAAATAGGAAGTTCCACCACTGTTATCTCCATCAAATTATTCACGCTGTATACTATTATCAAATATGCTTAGTGTGCCCGAGGCCCACACATTGTATCTATAAAATAAAGGGAAAAAAAACAATCTATAAATAATTTGTATAATAAGCGTGTTAGAGAAATACAATATATACAGGCTTGATTGGCATGATGCAGTAATCAACCAGCAGCAACACTTACTGACTTGAGAGGGTTAGAGTTATTTCAGGTCACGGTTCCAATTACGCTTTGACCTTCTAGGTGGATTTCCTGGGACGGATTCAGAGTTTAGAGCAAGGATTAGTGGGTTGGAGCAGTTTGCATGACGGGCACGGAATAGTTTATAAGAAATTTCGGCTGCTTCTTGAACGGTATGGATTTTTAAGTCCGAATGTAAAGTGTGATTTGAAACGTATTTTTTATAGAAATCGTAATAGAGCTAGGGGCCGCACACTATTCTATTCGTTTCTCCAGATTGATCGCTGTGGATATTGTTTGGGAAATCCGTGTGAAAACGACAGAGTTTCGGTACCAGCTATTATATATATAGGTATCCGGGACACGGCGCGTGACTTTCACTCGGCCACCGTGATGGGAAATAGATCGTAGAAGGAAAAAAAAAAAGAAAAATTATATAAAATGACGTAACGTTGATAATTCGGAGCGAAATTATTATGTCATAGAACCCACACAGCTGCTGCGGGACCACTAGGAAATGGATATTATTAATCATAGGTTTTGTTGTCTAACATGTACGACCGCGGCGGGACAATGAAACACCGGCACCGCGTTCGTACCGGTGGTGTCGATGATTACACCGGCCACGTCGGTATTTTACGATACTAACACGGTGTTGTTATGATTATTTTTATTTTTCTTTCATATATATATGTATATATATTTTTTTTTTCATAACACAATTTTATATTCCCGCACACGGAATAACCGAGGGATTACGGTGAGCGGCACAGACCGGAAATTAGGGGGATCGAAGGGGACTAAAACTCCACCCCCCCCCCACAGAAAAAAAATAATAAAAAATAATGTACGAATAGAGAAATTAGAGCAGTAAAACAAAAATATTATAAATACCTACTCGTTCGCGTGTACCATATAGAACAGGGGTGGCCACAACGAGGCTCTTAAATCAGTTTCGTGCGGCTCTTGAACCAAATTTAGACTAAAATTAATAAATATAATATTCTGTTAGAATCGTTAGAAACGTTAGATAGTGTTTTTTTATTACAGTCGTTATTAGTTATAGATTGGCTCGGCGGCGGTGATTTTAGTATTTGTAAGTTGAAGCTACTAGAACTGAAAGAGGACGGAGGACTAAAAGGACTCAAACAAAGTGGTGTTTCTACCATAGAATTTTGGAAAAATGTTCCAGAAGAAAAATACCCACCGACAAAATAGTGTGCTATGAGACTTATGTCAATCTTTGGTATTACTTATGCGTGTGAATCATTGTACTCAACGCTTAAATTCATTAAATCTAAATATCATTTATGCGAAGTTGTGTGAACTGCGCTTACAAATTATCAGCCAGATTTCAAAAGACTTACAGAAAAAAAATGAACGCTCTCATAAGTAGACCAACTTAATGTTAATAATAATGTCAATAATAATAATGATAATAATGCATTTGTGTAGTGTAAAAAATAAATGCGTCTTAATTTTAAAAACGTCGCTTTACAATGTGGCCCGCCTCGAACGAGCTTTATAAATTTGGTTAATGGTGTAGTTAGTAGGCCTAGCACGTACTACCGGGTTATATTGACGGACACGGTTTACTTATTGTGTGTAGCGTTTTGTGATATAAACGTTACACGTGATATTGGTCTATTTTCCTTGTTGAGGATCCTTAGGCGAGCACGTACAATCCTATCAACCGTATAAATAAGAAGAATGTTTCACACCTCGAGAGAAAAAGAGAGAGAGAGACAGTTTTAACTCGACACCCAGACATTTCGGACAAATACTCGTCGTTGCACATTAGAGGTAAACTCGTCGCGAGTCTCTGTGCCCATTTCCAGTGTTGTCAAGTGTACGTTGTAACTCATCTCTCGGGCGGACTACTTAAAGTTCCATCTACGAATTTACTAATTGTTGTTAAAGTTTTATTGTACCGGTAAAATTATTATTCAGTTGTATTGTACGGCTTCTAGTTGGAGTCGGTTTACGTTCCGTTTATTAAAGTAGCTTCTGAAGAACAGTGTGCGTTTTTTTCTTGTTTCTATTGTACGGCTACATATATTTCACCGACTCCTAAAACCCGAGCGTATAGCGTCGTAATCCACGGTGCGGCGTCGTTAAATATTTAGAGCCCGCGCGTATCGCCGAGCGCAAGTAAAACGAGCTAACTACTCGGAGTGGCCACCCCTGGATATAGAATGTCTGAATTAAATCGTATACGGTAAAATTTCTCTATAACGGACCCTGTGTTAAGTCGGAACCACTACTAAACGGAAACGGAAACATTAACGTAAATTAATTTGTAAAAATACTCTCTATGGCGGAATATAAAACTATTTAAAAATGAATACTATATTATATTATGCAGTGTGTTGGAAATAACGTAGTCTGAACTTTATCGTTAGGTCATATTTAGACGAATTACAAAAGTTTCCAGTCACAATGTCAAATCCAAAGCTATAAGAATTAACGACAAAAGCACGAGAATGTGCTGAACGTGTTGCCCCTTAGTCAAATATTCGAAATTATTTTTATTAATTATAAAAAAAAAAAAAGATAATATGCAATATGGTTTTTTATTTTCTTTTGTTTTTAATTTTCATTTTTTCTAGTATAATACACAAAACACGTTTAAATAAAATTATATAAAATTTATACGTTTTTTTAATTCATAAAGTATAAATTTACGTTGTACGAAATATTTCAGGTATGTAAATATCATTTTTTTTTTTTCCATCCTCTCTATACCGAAAAACTCTTATAACGAAAAAATGTGTTATAACCAAGCGATTCAGTTATAAAGAGATTTTACTGTATATACATGGGTTTCGCACAGTAAGATAATTTTTTTTTACAAGTGCGGAGTGCTGCGTTTTATATACAGTTAAATATGTTTACATAGATATACAAATATTATTATAATATTTTTTTTTATAAAAAAAAAAAAAAACGCGTTATCACTGATAACCTTGTGCCAATTATTGTTCTTATGTGTAAATATATAGACCTTCCCTGCGCGTAGGAAGTACGCGGTACAAGGTTTTCATTCGTTTTTCTCACGAAAAATTCGTAAATAATTTAAATTTTAACAAAATAACCAAGTAAAGTGAAAAATAACCGAGACCGATTTATGCGTTTGTTATCAAACCGCGGTCAAGCAACGGAAACGGAGAGTAATGCGCGTAAACTGCGAGGATTTTTAACTTTGCGTGCCGGACCGGCAAACCGAAAGTACGAAAACCCCGGGAGTCCGGGGGAGTCTCGCGGCCACACGATTCCTTTGTCGACTGCGCGGCGGGCAGAGATTTGAAAAAAAAAAAAAATAATAATAAAAAACCGAAAAAAAATAATTGTATTTCGTCAGCAATATAAACACGGGATATTTGTTGGTTGTTGCTGGCTCGTAGGCCCGCGCGCTTTTTTATTTTTATATTCGTTTCGTGCCGGTCACGCCGAATCCGGTCGTACGTCCCGGGTATAAGTGCCCCGACCGTAACCGGTTTACCCGGCAATCATATCGTTCCCCTTGGTGTGCGTTTGTGCGTGTGCTCGCAACAGAAATTCGATTTTTATTATTATTTTTTTTTTTTTTTTTTTTCATCGTGGAATCCGAATTATATATAAAAAAAAAAAACCAAAAGAAAAAAAAAGATTCCCCCTACGGTCTAGACGCGTACAAACGGACGCGCGTACACGCGTATCTACGCACGGGCACCATTATAATAGTATTATATAAATCCTAACAGACATTTTTTATTTTTATATTTTTTTTTTCTCCATTGTATACCCAGTAATCAGTCGGTATACGGTGTGGTACGTGTGCGTATATCCCGCACGTGTGCCGCCTAATATACGGTTGTCCGTGTTGTATTGTTGGTATTATTGTTATTATTGTTTCTTTTTTTTTTTTTTTTTTTTTTTTTTTCATTATTCATTGCCCCGTGCAAGTTTAAATCGTCTAAAAACCGAAGACCGACAGAAAAATAATCGTCTCCTCCTTCCCCCACACCCGCGGCGCGGATAAAAAAAAATAATCCCGTGTAAATATAAAGGACGAGGGATCTACGTTGTAGGCCAACGTAGACGAATAATAATTTACGTCTCAAACGAGAGACTTAAATGACGTGTTTTCCGAAGGTTAAAATACACAATTGACTTGAATCGATTTCAATGAGGCCTCCCGACCCGTTTTTGTGTCAAACGACTTGGAGGAAGTTGAAAAAATTTGACGAACGTAATTCTAAAGATTTTATTGAATATGAGGTTAAACAGTTTTTATTATATTCGCAGCGTATCGCCGTCCGGAACGAAACGGTGGAGAATTTTTTAGACCCGAGGTCGTCGAAAAATAATATAATAACTTATAATTACTGTATTAGAATAAGTGCACCTTAAAAAAATTTACAAATCAAAAATAACAAACAACAAAAACGTGTAGCTATCGAATATTACATTATGAGTGTATTATTTTTGTTTTCGCGTGGGCATGGTAAGGACATTTTTTTTTTTTTTTCTTAGTGTTCTCAATATTTTATTCTATCAAATATAGTAATATTTTTTTTTTTTTTTTTTAAATCAGTAACATCCCCGTCTTTCTTTTGACTCTAGGCATATAAATATACGTATAAGTACGTGGCCGTAATTTAATTTGACAGGAATTATTGGTAATATTATACGTGAAGCGGCGTCGTCGAAACACTCGTAAATAATATCGTTTGTCGAAGTGTAATGTTTCTTCCTCTTCTTCTTTTTCTTAAAGGTTTTTTACCGGTCCATTCGGGACTGTATTAATAGGCCTCTCCGTGTTTCTCTAGCCAAGTGTCCAATGCCCTGCACAGCCCGTCTACCATCAGTCTCGTATATCCATCACCACTGCGTCTGTCCGTCCTGTCCTCGGTCTGCCGAGTGGTCGTATTTATTTATTTGTTTTATAAATCGTTTTATAGTGTTTAGTTTATAGGTACTTATTAAACAAAAACAACGACAGTATAAAATGTAAACTATCGGTCGAAAAAAGAAATGAATTTAAGATCGAAATAATTTATTTCGAATACTTATGAAACTTTCGAGTGGTTCGAGTTCGGTTTGAAATGTACCTTTTACTTACCACTCAGCTGAGTGGTAAAAGGAAAATATTCCTCAACGTACAACTTACGATAGACCAAGTAAAATACCTCCTTAAATTTGAGATTATATTAACTAGAGTACGGATTTTGAAGTTCAATAAAACATTTTAAAAAAATCGCTTAAAATAAAGCCGTCAAAATCCTAAATAAATTTACCGGATATCCTAAAAAAGCACTAAAAGTTTTTTTTAAAAACTTACTATATGATTACTAATTTTGTTTTATTCATTTAGTTTAATATACATTATCAGCTAATATGATTGTTACACATAACAGTTGGAACAAATTATTGAAAAAACTATGGCAACATAATAAAAAACGTACAATATATATATATATATATATATATATATATAAACACTAAAAACAAAAATACAATCAGACGTTAGCTCCGGATGTTATAGATTTTGTCAATTCGAATATTATGTGAAAAATGATTAAAACAATATAGAAATAATTATTAACCTTTCGAATATATCATTTACGTAGATATAAATTATTAATAAAACGAAAAAAACTCCGATTAAACAAATTACAAAAAAGCATTAAAAAAAAAAAAGAAAGACTAAAAAAGCAAAATAAAGTATAGTATGAAACAGATTTATAGCTGAATATCGGACCAATAGAAAATAAAAAAGGAAATGCTTACAAAATCCGAACTCCCATAATAATAACCAATCTTTTTTCTTTATATATAAAACATTTAAGGAGCGTATTTTTTTGGAACATTATTCTTTTTCCATTCGGCAATTCAATTCTCAAATATAACACGTACACTGTGTATAAATAAAACAAATTTGAAAATATTTAACGGTATTGATTGAGAATAAAAAGCAATCGAACGTGACGGACTTACTGGGGATTGTTACTGATATTTTCTTTCTTTGCCATACACACGGTGGCTGAAGGGCCCCCCTACCCCACTTGACATCCTTCCACTTTTTTATAATTTACAACAGAAATTCACGAAAATTTGACACAGGGTTTATCAAAAAGTTGTACTTAATGATGAAAAAAAAATTGACGATATTCGCTTCATTATATATCGATTCGGATTGTTTGTAGGAAAATTGGTTGAAATTGGTATACGTTTTAGGCAAAAAAAAAAAAAATTATCGACATCCGATCCCTCTGAAAACAATATGCTTTGTCAACCATTATGGGAGACGATAAAAAATATTGTTGTTTTTCCAAATAGTTTTTGGGTTAAACGCTATTATACGCTGCAGGAGAACGTCACGGAGAAATAAATAAATAAAATCATGGTTTTCAGGAATTCACGTTGTTAATCTCATAACAGCATCTAAAATATATTTATAAAATTTAAAAAAAAAAACTAGTATTTTTATGTTTCTATGGATACGCGCACTTATATTCTGTCATTATAGTTTATCTTATCGTTTTATACCTATACAAGTATACATTAACGCGTCCACAACTTTATATAATGAATAAATTAAAAATAATTAAATAAAACAACGATACCATTGTTGTTGTTTTTTTTATTTTTTTTATTTTTTTTTTTTTTTTTTTAACAACACCGTCGTCTCGTTGAACTACTCGATTTACACTGACAGACAGCGTTGTAATAGTGTTTTGTTCAGGAACCTTTATTATAATCGCCCGAACCAACTACACAATATCCCGTTTATTATTTTATAAAACGTGGGTCATGAATAAAAAATTCGAAATAAACACAAAATTATAATACATTATCGTAATAAAAAAAAAAAAAAAATATATATATATATATATACAAAAAAAGATCAAATCGAAGCCCCGGACTGTTATTCAAGTTGTGTGTAAGTACGTCGGGTTTCGATTAAAAAAAAAAAAAGAAAAAAGAAAATCTATGTATATTATATAATTTAAATCGAAAATAAAATAAAACAAAAATTAAATCGATTTGAAAAAAAACGTATCTTAGCAATCGAACCCAAACAAATATACATAGACTATTTGAACATAGGCGAACCTGGCAGCGTTCCACGACAATAAACGATTTAATAATTGAATAAATATGTTCGTATTTAATAACCATTATAGTGTTACACAATATATTCATCCGGTTTAATTCCCGTTCGTTGAACACGAATTATAATATTGCCATAACTGTGTCTATTGAAACATCCTGAAAATATAAATCTAGTTTAACGATTTTAATAGGTAAGATTATATTGTATAGTGGGCAGACACGATGTTAGTACAGATTAAGATTTGAAAATATTAACAACGAGCGAGTGTGTTTAATATTATCATAATTTTTTTTTGCTTCCTATCTGTCGAAGAATAAAAATCCACGATTAAGAGCACGTGCTTTCCGCCGGTATTCAATGGGGTTTCGTATAGGTCGCGATTTCCACGACATGTTTGAAGAAGAAAAAAAATAATGATCATTTATCTACTCGAAATTATTTTCGTCTTTATCGCAATCAGAGTATTTATTGTCTGTATTCGTGAGATAAACAAAAACGTCTACGGAGTATAAACCGTTTCGCGCGATACTGCGATTTGAGCGAGCAAATGTCAAATATTAATAATCTCCTTGCCAGTGTTATGAGCATAATCAACACAACTGAAGTATTTTTTCATTTAAATCAGATGACAGAATCGGTATAGCCAAAAACCGTTGTGGGACAAATACGCGTATAGCTATGTCGTCGGCTATTCTAGATGGTCTAGAACAGTGTTTCCCAAAGGGTGTGCCGCGGCACACTAGTGTGCCGTGAAATTTGAAAGGTGTGCCGCGACAACTTGAACTTTTTTTTATAAAAAAACATAAAATGATTTTTTTCAAAATATTAAAATATATAATACAAATAAAAATAATTAATACAAAAATTAACTTTAAAATTACAAAAAAAAATAACTTCTAGAATGTGTTTTGCGGCCTCATAATGGATATCCGATAAAAGAAACGTCTGTTGCCGATATATATACGTGGGCGGCACAACATTGGATATTTAAACATTCGCCGAATGCTCAAAGTGAACAAATTTGTAAAACTAATATAGTACGTAATTTTCGTCGCACGGCCTTAGAATGTGGTAACGATTAGCGATTTTAAACTCGGTATTGAAATTCGATCACGTTTACGTTAATGGATAACAGAAACGGGAAATAATCAAAGAGTTAATAATCCACAGGTCGATATCGTTGGTATTGAGGACACGGGCTACCCCCGGATTAGAACAACTATCTACGGAAGACGCTTTACCATTCTTTTCGTGTGGATTTAAATCCGGAACAATGTACATTTTATAAAATGTTTACATGACGTTTATTAAATAACCTTGGAAACGAAATATAATTCATGTTTTAAATATCGAGATTTATTGTTATTTTTTTAATTATATTGTTTACGAAATAATTCCAGTCATGTACAACATAATATATTTAAGTGATTTTAGATTATATTCTCAAGTCTTCGGCTTCCATCTCGTATTCCCTGGTTTCCCTGAAAAAATTTTGTAAATACGATGAGTAAAAATAGAAAAATGAAATCACAGACGAAATTTTTTTTTTTTACGTGATATATACAATCTGTGCCCTATAAGAGCACAATAAGAAAATGTGATAAAAGAATATATATATATATATAACATGATAAAGCTTGAAGGAAGAAGTCACCCGGTGATGACCACTACCTGACGAATGGTTTAATTAAAGATTGAGATAATATTTTTTTTTTTATTATTATTAATTACTAAAGAGGTCTCTATACCACTTCCCTTTTAGCCGCCTCGATGGGTTGTCAGGAATCGATAGTGTGCCTAGATTAGATATAAGAGGATTGGGTTGATAAAGGAGTTTTGATTGGTATCTTTTATAGGAAGTGCTAGGTTCTTCAGAAATGGTCTTGATTTTTAAATCCGAATGGAATGAGAAGTTGGACACATACGGTGGAGCGTTGGAGATTTTGCGTAGACTAATATTTTGGAGAGTTTCTAATTGCTATTAGTTTTGTCGATATTACTACTACGAATTGAGCGATTCGATTTTGGCAAACATGAAGTTATCAGATTTCAGAAAAATAATAAATATTTTCGTGTTCGTGGTATCGTAAAACTAAAACCAACGTTGCCCACTGTACAAGTTCTCCTTTTTTTTTTTACGATGATAATTCGGTTAGCATCGTTTGTAAAAACTGTTTTGCGCGGGACAACTGTACTCTTTCTGTAATTCTTTGAATATATTTTACAGTAGAGTCACCAAAATTGCACGGCACGTTAAGAAGAATTTTGCCTGTGCCTTAGCGTGGTTTGTTTTTGTTTTTTTTTTTTCGTTTTTTCATAGCACTGTCCAATCATTTTTTTATAAACGTATTAAAACACCGAAATAACCGAAAGTTTTCAAACTAATTACTTTTAATTTCGGTAATTTCACAACAAATGTAAACGATAAGAAAAAAAAAAAAAAATGAAATTGAATGGGCACGGCACTACTTATAGTTTTTGTGCGTTTAATCGGCGGGGAATTCGAATATTTTCGAATTGATAAATAACCAATTTGGTTTTTTTCTTCAAAGATATCGTCGGAATTGCTTTATACGGCGACCTCGTTAAACACAGTCGGTACGCGACGTGCCCGTAGGAGCCAACAATCGATAAACGAACCTAAAACAGGCACACTAACTCGGCTTTATTTTTTTTTTTTAACTTTAAGAACACTAAACAACATCCCAATTCCCACGTCGGACACAGTTAAATAATTGGGACTCAATCTCGATAAGCGTCTTACATGGAAAAATCATTTACGAACCAAAAGACTGACTCTCAATGCCCGTATGCGCATGCTCAGTCCTCTAATGTTGAGAAATAATAATACTAATTTAAAAGTCAAACTTTTAATTTACAAGAGCCTCCTGAAACCTATTTGGACTTATGGCATACAGCTCTGGGGTTCAGCAAAAAAATCCAATACCAATAAAATCCAAGTGTTCCAGAACCTAGCTTTTCGTCAAATCTCCAATGCACCGCCGTACGTATCAAACCTAACATTTTATAACGATTTCCACATGAGAACCACCATTGAAGAAGCACAATTCTTTTATGTGCGCTTCCGTATGCGACTTTTATCCCACCAAAATCCACTTGTTAAAAACCTCTCCTCTCCAACTCTCCCAGGAAATCCTAGGCGCAGGCTAAAAAGGTCTCGTGACCTCATACAAGTTCCAATTTAAAATATACATCTATATATATATAGAATTTCAATCAGTAACAATCAAAAAAAAAAATATAACTAATATAAATAATTCATGTTAAGTGTTGCCAGTGGGCGGGTTCTTATTCAATTTTTCACGTTCTGTCTTCACTTAGCACATAAGCTTATTGTGCATTATTTGTATAGATTGTTTATTTTTAATAATAATAAAAAAAAACTTTAAAAACATGTATTTCCACAAACTGTTCGTGCATCTCGAACGATGAGTGTGTAAGTAATAAAACGTCTATAACGTCGTAATACGCTTCGTGCAAATCAATTTCGCCACACGTTGCACACAGATTCAATTTATTTTCGTGATTTTTTTCGACTATATCATCAAACGGACAACAGTCGAACGTGAATTTTGCAAAATCCAAGAGACTTCATCGTCAGATGCGGGACGCCGACTTTGCGGGAGACTCGTCGTGCTTGGCGAATCGTTTTACGCGCGTAACCCGGGACGCGATCTGGCGGCCGATTCGATTGCGCCGGGCCCCGACGGTCGCGCACAAGCCCGCCCGATAGACGGCGCTAGCAGTTGGGTTTTGCGTAACGATAATAATTTTTATCAGATGCCTTAAACGCGTTCAGAACGATTGTTCGATTTTGTAAATATCATAAAATTCTTGCGTTTGTTTTGTTTAAAAAATTTTTTTTTTTTTTTTTTTGAATTGGGTTCTTTCGGCGAACGAAAACAAGTAATCCTTGTCGGTTGAATTTTTTTTTTTTTAATCCAGCAATAATCGTTGCTATTTTGTAACACGTTGAATTTTTGGTTTTTTCGTCAGCAATGGCCTCAGTGCGTGAGTAATACACAAGGTTAATAATAAATCTATAACGATTTTATTCGTTCTACGGTATTCATTCGTTCAAATAAAACGATCCGTCGCCTTTGTCCCGCGCAAGTTCGGTCAATTATTTTCGGTGTTATTGCCTTCCTCGTTACACCGTTCCATCGCCGAATTGTAATTGCTCGTCCCCTCGTAAAATCCTCTGTGCAGTATTGTAGGCTCTAAGTCACATTTCCTCTGCATGATGCGTGTACACGGCATCTCAATATTATATTATCAGATAATTACTGGCAGACGTGCGCACGCGTAGGGCAGGGCGGACAGCTGCCCCTCCGGCGGCCAAATTTGGATTTTTTCTTCTCCGAATAAAGTAAATCCAAGCAGAGTAATGGTGATTTAATTGGCTCGGAAGTCATTGTTTGGGGTAATCATAAACCGTGATCCGTAACCGATATAAATACGATTTGTAATGTCCCGGACAAAGAGATCTGGTGGGGTCAGGTTACGAACGTTTTCAAAATTGAGTTTGACCAAACCAAAGTCACGCGGTACAACGCAGCAAGACAGACTAGATCAGCGGTTCCCAAACTTTTTTCCACCGCGGCACGCTTTGGATAAATATCGTAAAGAAAACACGACCACTAAATGTTTCCATTACCGGCAGATATTGATCCACGTGGAGAATTAACGTCTGCTTTGATTATTATTTTTTTTTTTTTGAAGAAATATTTCTCATCATTGCCTGTTGACTAATATGATTGGGGGCGGGGGGTAGGCAATAATTTTGCAGTAAAATCAGCTAATGCTTTATCCCATTTAAAATTAATTGAACGAAAACAACTTATTGGAACTTCGATCTGATCGTTCATTGAAATTAAAATTGAACTCATCCGTTTTTGGAATTTAATTAATACCAAAAATCCGATAATTACAAAAAAAGCAATAAATACGTCGTTACCATTTCCTATAACATACTTTTGCTAACTTGTTTTTTCCGTACCAACTAATATTAAAACTAAAAAAAACGTGAACGACTTTTATCAGTTGAACGAGAAATCCTAGTAAGTTAACCGTCAAAAAAAAAAAAAAAAACGTCTTCGAATTGAACTATTATGCATGTTTCACGCTAAAATTGTCTTTATTTAAATTTAGAATTTAAAATTTTGATATTTAGTTTAACGTGTTAAACCACTTCGTCAGAATACAAAATTCAAGTTTTCACGGCACACCCTTTACGAAACACTGGACTAGATGAACAATGTTTGTTAAACAAAACTTAGCTTGTCATATCAGTACTGAAGATGCGATTCAACAATTTTAACAATTTAATATTAACTCCTCCATTGAGAATAACGGTACGCTAGAATTACGATAACCTTTTTGTTTTTATATTATTAACAATTCATTTCGGTTTTGCTTGTGGAAAATATTATTTCATAACTGTTAACGGGAATATAAGCATTAAGCATGCTTTGCTTAGCAAAGTGTGATATTTTTATTATATTTTATATTATTTATAGAGGTGGTACCTCTATTATAATAAAATTATCACACTTTGACCCGTTTTTTTTTTTTTTTCTTAATTGTTCCCTCTCTTCTACAGTGGAAAATATTTCCACAGACGCCGATGTTAGCAGGCGACAAAACAACGGGGTAGAAAAACCACCGAGAAATGACGAAAAAACGGCAAAAACGCGAGTTTTATAAATTTCTTTTATTTTTTTTTTTTTTTTTTTTTTATCAACGTTGATTTCTGCGTCTGCCGCGGTAACAATGAAAATACGCGACTAATACTACTCCGGCCGGGAGTAGTTTTTACCGTTTGCAATCGATGATCGTCTGCATACAGATTTAAATTAAATTCCTGTCTACATACTACCTTGTCAGTTTTTTCGCCGACAACAGTGACCCACCCCGTGATACGTACGTCTATTTTTTTTATTATTTAATATTATTCGTCTCGCTTCTATTCGACATCCCGAAAATCGTACGCACGTTTACAATAATATTGTAACGCTATTATGGCAAGCTGGAAGAAGGACGCGTTCGAAAAACGAATAAGACTGCGGAGCTACTTTCCCGCCACTTTCTACCTCGTCGCACACCGAAGAGGAGTCCACGTGCGTGTGTGCAAACACATCGGTTAAAAATCGGTCTTTTTATTTTTTTTTTTTTCTTTTTTTTGTGCCCGTCCTCGAGACCGTAGTGAATACTCGCACGAAATTATCTCGCCCCGCGGACGGGCCCCGACGCACCCCTCGGCAGCTGCATTCGAACATTACAATGCCGACCACCGGTTGATTTCCCCCGGTTCATTTCCACCGTGTCGTTATTATCGTTACACGCGGCCGACGCTATCGCGCGTTACCCACCTCGCCGCGTCCCGTCCGCCGCAGGACCGCCCGTCGGCGCCGCAGGAAACCGTCGATCCCGCCGGCGACACACGCGAACACGGGACGACAAAAAAAAAAAAAAAATTTTTTTTTGTTTTTATTATTTTCCATCGTTCTACAGCAGTGGTGCCCAACCGGCGGCCCGTTACGAGTTGTTTCAAATAAAACAAAATATTCAACGAAAAAAAAAAACGTCTAGTAAAAATGTATTTATTCATCATTTTATTATGGTAATGATCATAATAAAACTAAAAAAAAAAAAATAGTTTAATGTGAAATTCGAACGTGTGTTTCGTTTACTAATAATGAAAAAATTCCGGTTCGAATTTCGTTGTACCGATCCTCAACGTTGAATGTAGGTGCCGTTCATCCGTTATTTGCTATCAATGAATTGATTGTGTTTGTTTCATTCGTAAAAATACATTTATTGACCATTTTACATTAATATTTCGAAAATCGTCGTTGTATTTGCTCTATCAGACATTTTCAAATGGAAAATTTTCGATTTAATATCGACATCACTCATGCACATAAAATCGCATAATGATCAAATCTATTGTGGAACAATAATAATAATTTGAATTAGAAAGATAATTTAAACAACAATATAAACGTATTCGTTATAATAAAACGGCGTGTTTCAATAGGTACAATATTATAAATTAAAGACATTGGTGTGCGAGCGAGTCTTGTACAATGAAGTTATCTTACAAAATATTGATTGAAAATCTACAAAATATATTGAAACGTGTCGATTATATATGCTAATTTACGTATTATATTAATAGTGGAATATGCACTGGAAAATGGCGATTATTCCCAGTATGACCATTGTGAATAATTGACAATTACCGTTGTTTTCAAGATAAACCGCACTATATTTAACAGCATCAATATTATATATCTTTTATAAAGTAACCTCGATATTTAAAAATTGTTAAAAATCGCACTGTACGATGGCAGTTAAAATGATTAACATATTTTTTTTTTTTACTATTCAAATATAAATAAAAAAAAAATACAATATATTTCATTTATATATAATATCATTGGTAAAATCGGATAAAATTTGGCTTAATGTACGATATGGCTTCATCGTGTTTTTTTTTTTTTGTATATTTCACAGATTTATCACATATAACTCCATTTGTTCATTGGTAAAATATATTTTTCTTCGGCGCAAAAAATCTGCACTGAACTGCATGTTTTGAAAAATAAACTAATAGATTTAATATTGATAAAAAAAAATTTAAAAAAAACAATAATCATAGGTATGTAATAGCCCGGTAAACTGGTAAGATTTTGAATCATTCACGGTGTTAGAAAATAGATGGGACACTAGTAAAAATCGTAGTAAAAATAATAGCTTTTTCACTTTTTCGCCCTAAAACTTACTCAAACAATATTGTTTTTCTTCTATTAGCTTATTGTTAATACATAACGTTCGTTAAAAATATTTACGTAACATAATTAAATATAAGTCTCCACACAAAAAAAATCGTCAGCGAATATATTGTTATACTATTGCGCCTGGAAAAAATTCGTTTGCGCAATATTCACACGCCAATCGGTGCGCTAGAGGACCTGAGCACTATTATTTTACATTTGAACTATTCGTTTACTATTCAGTAATTACAGAATTTAATTAAAATATTTAATAAAATACTATTCGGCCTATCGTTACGATCAAATATCGGGCCGTGAGGGAGGGGTACCTTTAACACTCTTCAGCGGCTGTTGCGGCTCTTACTGTGTAACACGCTCTTTCTCATCCCTGTTTAAATGAGACCTTAAGAGATTCATAATAAAGTATACTCGCGTTTATTTATCATTGATCGACTACAGGATATTATGGTTTTTTCTCAAAGGGCTAACAATTAAAAACTAACCCAAAACGTAAAGAGAGGTTAGTATATAACGTTTTAAGAACGGGGTGCTAAAATATGTTTATATACATACGTGGTCTGTTTAAAAAGTACCATGATAACATTTTTAATAATAAGTAAACATATTCCCCGCACTTTACATAGTGAATGTTAAATAATAAATAAAACCTTTTTAAAAAAACACCAATGTCGTGGTTCACTCATATTACACGCGGTTAAAAATCCAGTCGGCTTCTTTCGTTTGCCGTTGTCGACAAGTCCAGAATTAATGAAAGCAATTATATCATTATAATGGTAATAAACGATGCGTTATATAATTTTTATATATAATATATTAAACAAAATAAATTAATATATATATATATATATATAACGGGAATTAAACCAAATAACAAAATAGAGAAAAACTAAAATAAAAATACAAAACGGGTATTAAACCAAATAATAAAAAAGAAACGAAATGCCAATGTAATTTAACAGCTCAAATCCTATAATCCTAGGGCGAGTTGCTTCTCCTTCTGGGACATGAGCCTCTTGGATAGTTAGAACGTCTATTTCGAAAAAAATTTTACTTTAATGTCTGCCTAAGCTCGGGTCAAACCTTCGACATTTATTTGAGCTATTTTGATGTTGTTCCTCGCAGTTCTAAACTTTTTAGAATCACAGTGTACCTCATTGTCGTCTTACTTTTTTTTTTTTTAATTTTGGATTTAAAAAGCATCGCGTGTTGAGCACGTCTGTCAGAGGGGTTTCCCTGAAAAGGGCAGTTTTCACCAACTAGGCCGGGAGGTTTTACAACGTTCGGCCGCCGGTTTGATGCTGTTTGGTTTCGTGTTGTTTTCATATCGGATAATATCATGTGGTGAAACGCAGCAAATATCGAGAGGATCTAAAAACAACAGTACTTACGGCGGGGACCACGGGAAGGTACAGAGATCTTCCCCGCCATTATTTGGTATTAAACCAAATAATAAAAAAGAAACGAATAACAAAACAGAGACAAATTAATATACATATAAAACGGGTATTAAACCAAATATCAAAAAAAGAAACGAATAACAAAATAGAGAAAAATTAATATATGAATACAAAACGGGTATTAAACCAAATATCAAAAAAAGAAACGAATAACAAAATAGAGAAAAATTAATATATGAATACAAAACGGGTATTAAACCAAATATCAAAAAAAGAAGAGAATAACATAATAGAAACAAATAATAAGAAAGAAATGAAAAACAAATTAATAAATCAGAAACCATCAAAATTATGGGATTTTCTAAGTCACCAGGTCGAAATAAATTTCCCGGGACAATGAGCCGGCCGGGAAAAAATGACCGACCGCAATAACGGCCGACCGGGATCGTTTACATACAGATTTCTTCAGTCGCTTCCACCGCGACACTTTTTTGATCGGCGGTACCGGCATCGCCGAGACACATTCGTCGTCGAATACAATATAATATAATAAATCGTCACCATACCTTACGGTTCGCAGTGGCGATGTGTCCGCCACTGCCGGTTCGGATAGTCCGTGGACAAACGTTGGGGTGGGTCCATCGGATTCATACGTTGATTGTATGGCGGCGGGCGGTGACACCGTGTCCGGTTCCGCGGTCGCAGATTCGTCGTCGAATACTATTCTGAGGAATATGTCGTCGCCGAATCTGACTGCTCGCAGTGGCGACGCGTCGGTGATCGCCGGTGTTTCGGCTGTCAGCAGCATGGACGCCGATCCTGAGGAGGGTCCACGCGTCAGACAGCGGTCCGCGGCTGGCGATTCGACGGGTCGGCGCACGACGGCGTCCGCGGTGGCCGGCGACGATGTGTCCGTAGCCAACATGACAAGCTCGTCGAGATGGCGTACACCAATGTCCACGGCAGCCGACGGTATTACCGCGGCCGCAGATCCGTTAGCGACGCGTCCCGCGGACGGCGGTGCGTTCGGGACCGGCGGAGGTGATCCGGCGGGTCCGCAATCGACGGCCGGCGTCCGGGGCGATCGCCATCGGTTGTAATACGCACAAACGTGTTCCTTCCCGTCCACGTTCCAACGGACGCTATGCCCGGGCACGGGGAGGAACGACCACCAGTCGTTCGACTCGCCCGAGCACCGGACTGGCGTCCACTTGGAGGGCGTGGCCAGGTCGAGAACGTCCACTAGGGACCGTGTCGCAGCGCGATGAACGGTCGAGTGGTTTCGTGCCATGATAATAGAGAATATTATCGTGTGTGATTAGTAACGAGTAAGTATCAGATTTAGCAATAAGTTGTAAATATGACGGTCGTGATCACACTGCACCGTGTTTCGGGAAACCGGCGAACTCTTTAGACATTCCGCAGTGGTTGCCCTGGCGACTAAATAGCCCAATATTTATTATTATAACAATATGTTTGACGACGGTATAGTCGGAGTACGATTGTGGCCAGCAGCATTTTTTCGTATTTGTTTATATTATATTATTCGGTTGTAATGCAAACCAGATAATATAATATAAATGACAATATAAAGATTTTCTGCATTCAATTATCAACAATTGCAACATATTTAATTTAGTTTATTCTACACACGTATACAAATAATTTAAACGATTAGAAGAAGAAAAAATGATCTATTACGCGTCGCGTCATAGTAGGTTCGTAGTAGTTGATGTAGCAGTATTGTATATACCTTTGCAACGTGTGGTTTATATTAAAAAAATATGTTCGTTAGTTCAGACGAAGAAGACTTTTTACTTTTACACGCAAAAATCCTATCCGAAAGTCAGTAAAAGAGGAAGCGAATTTGGGTTCACGATATAAATTTTAAAAAAAACAAAAATACAGACAATTAATGTGAATATCAACGTTTATGTCTTGAAATGCACTATTGTGCTTGAGTTTTTAATTTTTTACAATGTCGCGTTCAACAGCTGCGTTATCACGTAGCAGGCCATGTCTTACAGCCGATAATGGTTTGTAATTGAATACAACGCAACGGTAATAAAACGTTCTATTTGACGAGGCTTTTAACATTCAATCATCTCAAAGAAATTGTAGTTGTTGAATGCAACTTATTTTTGTCCCGCTTATTTTCATGTTTTTAGCACATATTTTATAAATCGAACTTCCGTATTTATTATGTACGTATTTTCGTATTTTTATTACATATAAATCCGTTCCCTATTAATAACAATCGGATTCCAGAGTACGTGATTTTATATATCCGTCATTGTTATACACGCACGCCTGCCATACGAATGATGGACGCGTTCAATGAAATAATTCCAAGGGCCGGTCGATCCATCGACGAGTTTTTTTCTGAACTTTTCGATATTCTACTTGAGATCGGCATTGTCAAATTATCGATTTTTCGATTTCAACTTCTCCACAAAATAAAAAATATTTATATAATATCGGGCTAGGCGTGGCAGGTCGAGCATGTTAGCATGTAGAGCATGTTTCTACGTGTGTTTCTGCACTATTCGTCTTTAAATTATGATTAATGTGTTTCCTTTCGCGTAATATTTCCGATAGTTCGGTCTAATTATTATAATACGTTTGCGCGTGTTTCCATCAGATTTTAGTGCAATAACTATTGAGTTCTGATCATTCTTTATAGTTAACAGCATCAATATTATATATATTTTATAAAGCTACCTCAATATTTTAAAATTGTTATAAATCGCACTATTCAATGGTAGTTAAAATAATTAACATATTTTTTTTTTTACTATTCAAATGTTTTTTAAAAAAAATCCAATATATTTCATTAAGATATACTATCATTGGTCAAATGGGATAAAATTTGGCTTCATGTACGATATGGCTTTATCGTGTTTTTTTTTTTTTTTTGTTTATAACTCACAGATTTATTACACATAACTTCATTTGTTCATTGGTAAAATGTATTTTTATTCGGCGCGAAAAATCTGCACCGAACTGCATGTTTTGAAAAAAAAACTAATAGATTTACTATTGATAAAAAAAAATTTAAAAAAAACAATAATCATAGGTATGTTATAGCTCGGTAAACTAGTAAGATTTTAGTATCATTCACGGTCTTAGAAAATAGATGGGACACTAGTAAAAATCGTAGTAAAAATAATAGCTTTTTCACTTTTTCGCCCTAAAATTTACTCAAACTATTTGGTTTTTCTTCTGGAGGATCTTCTTTTCTTCCATATATTGTTATACTATTGCGCCTGTAATAAATTCGGTTGCGCAATATTCACACGGCAATCGGTGCGCCAGAGGACCTGAGCACTATTATTTTACTTTTGAACAATTCGTTTACTATTCGGTAATTACCGAATTTAATTAAATTATTTAATCAAACACTATTCGGCCTATTGTTAAGATCAACTATCGGCCCTTTGAGAAGGGGTAACTTTTTTTTTTTTTACACCGGCAATACCCCCGGCTCCCGGAACGGCCATAAAGCACTACTTCCGGAGGCAGGTCGCCATCATTTATTGAAAAAATTAACGTAACATTAAAATAAATAATAAAATCCCGTTTTCCCCTAAGTCGGGGCGGGCTCACATGGGTATTTACATTCTTGCCCTACCGAGGGGATGGGCAGTAGCCAGGCCGAAGCCCACTTGCTGCCCTCACAAGGTCAGGGGGGGAATTTTCCTGCCGACCTCCCGGGCAGCGGTCCAGCGGCTACGGGGCCCCTGAAGGCGGCGCACGCCGGCGTCGTCGAGGGCTTGGCGCTACCGTTCTGTTCACTTAGAATGTCTGCCTTAGCTCGGGTCAAACCTTCGACATTTATTTGAGCTATTTTGATGTTGTTCCTCGCAGTTCTAAAGTCTTTAGAATCACAGTGTACCTGATTGTCGTTCTACTTTTTTTTTTTTTAATTTTGGATTTAAAAAGCGTCGCGTGTTGAGCACGTCTGTCAGAGGGGTTTCCCTGAAAAGGGCAGTTTTCACCAACTAGGCCGGGAGGTTTTACAACGTTCGGCCGCCGGTTTGATGCTGTTTGGTTTCGTGTTGTTTTCATATCGGATAATATCATGTGGTGAAACGCAGAAATATCGAGAGGATCTAAAAACAACAGTACTTACGGCGGGGACCACGGGAAGGTACAGCATCTTCCCCGCCATTATTTGGTATTAAACCAAATAATAAAAAAGAAACGAATAACAAAACAGAGACAAATTAATATACATATAAAACGGGTATTAAACCAAATATCAAAAAAAGAAACGAATAACAAAATAGAGAAAAATTAATATATGAATACAAAACGGGTATTAAACCAAATATCAAAAATGAATGAATAGCAAAATAGAGACAAACGTATATATATATAAAACGGGTATTAAACCAAATATCAAAAAAAGAAAAGAATAACATAATAGAAACAAATAATAAGAAAGAAATGAAAAACAAATTAATAAATCAGAAACCATCAAAATTATGGGATTTTCTAAGTCACCAGGTCGAAATAAATTTCCCGGGACAATGAGCCGGCCGGGAAAAAATGACCGACCGCAATAAAGGCCGACCGGGAGCGTTTACAAAGAGATTTCTTCAGTCGCTTCCACCGCGACACTTTTTTGATCGGCGGTACCGGTATCGCCGAGACACATTCGTCGTCGAATACAATATAATATAATAAATCGTCACCATACCTTACGGTTCGCAGTGGCGATGTGTCCGCCACTGCCGGTTCGGATAGTCCGTGGACAAACGTTGGGGTGGGTCCATCGGATTCATACGTTGATTGTATGGCGGCGGGCGGTGACACCGTGTCCGGTTCCGCGGTCGCAGATTCGTCGTCGAATACTATTCTGAGGAATATGTCGTCGCCGAATCTGACTGCTCGCAGTGGCGACGCGTCGGTGATCGCCGGTGTTTCGGCTGTCAGCAGCATGGACGCCGATCCTGAGGAGGGTCCACGCGTCAGACAGCGGTCCGCGGCTGGCGATTCGACGGGTCGGCGCACGACGGCGTCCGCGGTGGCCGGCGACGGTGTGTCCGTAGCCACCATGACAAGCTCGTCGAGATGGCGTACACCAATGTCCACGGCAGCCGACGGTATTACCGCGGCCGCAGTTCCGTTAGCGACGCGTCCCGCGGACGGCGGTGCGTTCGGGACCGGCGGAGGTGATCCGGCGGGTCCGCAATCGACGGCCGGCGTCCGGGGCGATCGCCATCGGTTGTAATACGCACAAACGTGTTCCTTCCCGTCCACGTTCCAACGGACGCTATGCCCGGGCACGGGGAGGAACGACCACCAGTCGTTCGACTCGCCCGAGCACCGGACTGGCGTCCACTTGGAGGGCGTGGCCAGGTCGAGAACGTCCACTAGGGACCGTGTCGCAGCGCGATGAACGGTCGAGTGGTTTCGTGCCATGATAATAGAGAATATTATCGTGTGTGATTAGTAACGAGTAAGTATCAGATTTAGCAATAAGTTGTAAATATGACGGTCGTGATCACACTGCACCGTGTTTCGGGAAACCGGCGAACTCTTTAGACATTCCGCAGTGGTTGCCCTGGCGACTAAATAGCCCAATATTTATTATTATAACAATATGTTTGACGACGGTATAGTCGGAGTACGATTGTGGCCAGCAGCATTTTTTCGTATTTGTTTATATTATATTATTCGGTTGTAATGCAAACCAGATAATATAATATAAATGACAATATAAAGATTTTCTGCATTCAATTATCAACAATTGCAACATATTTAATTTAGTTTATTCTACACACGTATACAAATAATTTAAACGATTAGAAGAAGAAAAAATGATCTATTACGCGTCGCGTCATAGTAGGTTCGTAGTAGTTGATGTAGCAGTATTGTATATACCTTTGCAACGTGTGGTTTATATTAAAAAATAAATATGTTCGTTAGTTCAGACGAAGAAGAAATTTTACTTTTACACGCAATAATCCTATCCGAAAGTCAGTAAATGAGGAAGCGAATTTGGGTTCACGATATAAATTTTAAAAAAAACAAAAATACAGACAATTAAGGTGAATATCAACGTTTATGTCTTAAAATGCACTATTGTGCTTGAGTTTTTAATTTTTTAAAATGTCGCGTTCTACAGCTGCGTTATCACGTAGCAGGCCATGTCTTACAGCCGATAATGGTTTGTAATTGAATACAACGCAACGGTAATAAAACGTTCTATTTGACGAGGCTTTTAACATTCAATCATCTCAAAGAAATTGTAGTTGTTGAATGCAACTTATTTTTGTCCCGCTTATTTTCATGTTTTTAGCACATATTTTATAAATCGAACTTCCGTATTTATTATGTACGTATTTTCGTATTTTTATTACATATAAATCCGTTCCCTATTAATAACAATCGGATTCCAGAGTACGTGATTTTATATATCCGTCATTGTTATACACGCACGCCTGCCATACGAATGATGGACGCGTTCAATGAAATAATTCCAAGGGCCGGTCGA
Source organism: Tuberolachnus salignus (assembly GCA_956483605.1). Taxonomy (NCBI): domain Eukaryota; kingdom Metazoa; phylum Arthropoda; class Insecta; order Hemiptera; family Aphididae; genus Tuberolachnus; species Tuberolachnus salignus. The sequence goes on from OY101438.1 coordinate 21,263,684, forward strand.
TCCATCGACGAGTTTTTTTCTGAACTTTTCGATATTCTACTTGAGATCGGCATTGTCAAATTATCGATTTTTCGATTTCAACTGCTCCACAAAATAAAAAATATTTATATAATATCGGGCTAGGCGTGGCAGGTCGAGCAAATGTTTCTACGTGTGTTTCTGCACTATTCGTCTTTAAATTATGATTAATGTGTTTCCTTTCGCGTAATATTTCCGATAGTTCGGTCTAATTATTATAATACGTTTGCGCGTGTATCAATCAGATTTTAGTGCAATAACTATTGAGTTCTGATTATTCTTTATAGTTAACAGCATCAATATTATATATATTTTATAAAGCTACCTCAATATTTTAAAATTGTTATAAATCGCACTATTCAATGGTAGTTAAAATAATTAACATATTTTTTTTTTTACTATTCAAATGTTTTTTAAAAAAAATCCAATATATCTCATTTAGATATACTATCATTGGTCAAATCGGATAAAATTTGGCTTCATGTACGATATGGCTTTATCGTGTTTTTTTTTTTTTTTTGTTTATAACTCACAGATTTATTACACATAACTTCATTTGTTCATTGGTAAAATATATTTTTATTCGGCGCGAAAAATCTGCACCGAACTGCATGTTTTGAAAAAAAAACTAATAGATTTATTATTGATAAAAAAAAATTTAAAAAAAACAATAATCCTAGGTATGTTATAGCTCGGTAAACTGGTAAGATTTTAGTATCATTCACGGTCGTAGAAAATAGATGGGACACTAGTAAAAATCGTAATAAAAATAATAGCTTTTTTACTTTTTCGCCCTAAAATTTACTCAAACTATTTGGTTTTTCTTCTGGAGGATCTTCTTTTCTTCCATATATTGTTATACTATTGCGCCTGTAATAAATTTGGTTGCGCAATATTCACACGGCAATCGGTGCGCCAGAGGACCTGAGCACTATTATTTTACTTTTGAACAATTCGTTTACTATTCGGTAATTACCGAATTTAATTAAATTATTTAATCAAACACTATTCGGCCTATTGTTAAGATCAACTATCGGCCCTTTGAGAAGGGGTAACTTTTTTTTTTTTTAAACCGGCAATACCCCCGGCTCCCGGAACGGCCATAAAGCACTACTTCCGGAGGCAGGTCGCCATCATTTATTGAAAAAATTAACGTAACAATAAAATAAATAATAAAATCCCGTTTTCCCCTAAGTCGGGGCGGGCTCACATGGGTATTTACATTCTTGCCCTACCGAGGGGATGGGCAGTAGCCAGGCCGAAGCCCACTTGCTGCCCTCACAAGGTCAGGGGGGGAATTTTCCTGCCGACCTCCCGGGCAGCGGTCCAGCGGCTACGGGGCCCCTGAAGGCGGCGCACGCCGGCGTCGTCGAGGGCTTGGCGCTACCGTTCTGTTCACTTAGAATGTCTGCCTTAGCTCGGGTCAAACCTTCGACATTTTTTTGAGCTATTTTGATGTTGTTCCTCGCAGTTCTAAAGTCTTTAGAATCACAGTGTACCTGATTGTCGTTCTACTTTTTTTTTTTTTAATTTTGGGTTTAAAAAGCGTCGCGTGTTGAGCACGTCTGTCAGAGGGGTTTCCCTGAAAAGGGCAGTTTTCACCAACTAGGCCGGGAGGTTTTACAACGTTCGGCCGCCGGTTTGATGCTGTTTGGTTTCGTGTTGTTTTCATATCGGATAATATAATGTGGTGAAACGCAGAAATATCGAGAGGATCTAAAAACAACAGTACTTACGGCGGGGACCACGGGAAGGTACAGCATCTTCCCCGCCATTATTTGGTATTAAACCAAATAATAAAAAAGAAACGAATAACAAAACAGAGACAAATTAATATACATATAAAACGGGTATTAAACCAAATATCAAAAAAGAAACGAATAACAAAATAGAGAAAAATTAATATATGAATACAAAACCGGTATTAAACCAAATATCAAAAAAAGAAAAGAATAACATAATAGAAACAAATAATAAGAAAGAAATGAAAAACAAATTAATAAATCAGAAACCATCAAAATTATGGGATTTTCTAAGCCACCAGGTCGAAATAAATTTCCCGGGACAATGAGCCGGCCGGGAAAAAATGACCGACCGCAATAACGGCCGACCGGGAGCGTTTACAAAGAGATTTCTTCAGTCGCTTCCACCGCGACACTTTTTTGATCGGCGGTACCGGCATCGCCGAGACACATTCGTCGTCGAATACAATATAATATAATAAATCGTCACCATACCTTACGGTTCGCAGTGGCGATGTGTCCGCCACTGCCGGTTCGGATAGTCCGTGGACAAACGTTGGGGTGGGTCCATCGGATTCATACGTTGATTGTCTGGCGGCGGGCGGTGACACCGTGGCCGGTTCCGCGGTCGCAGATTCGTCGTCGAATACTATTCTGAGGAATATGTCGTCGCCGAATCTGACTGCTCGCAGTGGCGACGCGTCGGTGATCGCCGGTGTTTCGGCTGTCAGCAGCATGGACGCCGATCCTGAGGAGGGTCCACGCGTCAGACAGCGGTCCGCGGCTGGCGATTCGACGGGTCGGCGCACGACGGCGTCCGCGGTGGCCGGCGACGGTGTGTCCGTAGCCACCATGACAAGCTCGTCGAGATGGCGTACACCAATGTCCACGGCAGCCGACGGTATTACCGCGGCCGCAGTTCCGTTAGCGACGCGTCCCGCGGACGGCGGTGCGTTCGGGACCGGCGGAGGTGATCCGGCGGGTCCGCAATCGACGGCCGGCGTCCGGGGCGATCGCCATCGGTTGTAATACGCACAAACGTGTTCCTTCCCGTCCACGTTCCAACGGACGCTATGCCCGGGCACGGGGAGGAACGACCACCAGTCGTTCGACTCGCCCGAGCACCGGACTGGCGTCCACTTGGAGGGCGTGGCCAGGTCGAGAACGTCCACTAGGGACCGTGTCGCAGCGCGATGAACGGTCGAGTGGTTTCGTGCCATGATAATAGAGAATATTATCGTGTGTGATTAGTAACGAGTAAGTATCAGATTTAGCAATAAGTTGTAAATATGACGGTCGTGATCACACTGCACCGTGTTTCGGGAAACCGGCGAACTCTTTAGACATTCCGCAGTGGTTGCCCTGGCGACCAAATAGCCCAATATTTATTATTATAACAATATGTTTGACGACGGTATAGTCGGTGTACGATTGTGGCCAGCAGCATTTTTTCGTATTTGTTTATATTATATTATTCGGTTGTAATGCAAACCAGATAATATAATATAAATGACAATATAAAGATTTTCTGCATTCAATTATCAACAATTGCAACATATTTAATTTAGTTTATTCTACACACGTATACAAATAATTTAAACGATTAGAAGAAGAAAAAATGATCTATTACGCGTCGCGTCATAGTAGGTTCGTAGTAGTTGATTTAGCAGTATTGTATATACCTTTGCAACGTGTGGTTTATATTAAAAAAATATGTTCGTAAGTTCAGACGAAGAAGACTTTTTACTTTTACACGCAAAAATCCTATCCGAAAGTCAGTAAAAGAGGAAGCGAATTTGGGTTCACGATATAAATTTTAAAAAAAACAAAAATACAGACAATTAATGTGAATATCAACGTTTATGTCTTGAAATGCACTATTGTGCTTGAGTTTTTAATTTTTTACAATGTCGCGTTCTACAGCTGCGTTATCACGTAGCAGGCCATGTCTTACAGCCGATAATGGTTTGTAATTGAATACAACGAAACGGTAATAAAACGTTCTATTTGACGAGGCTTTTAACATTCAATCATCTCAAAGAAATTGTAGTTGTTGAATGCAACCCATTTTTGTCCCGCTTATTTTCATGTTTTTAGCACATATTTTATAAATCGAACTTCCGTATTTATTATGTACGTATTTTCGTATTTTTATTACATATAAATCCGTTCCCTATTAATAACAATCGGATTCCAGAGTACGTGATTTTATATATCCGTCATTGTTATACACGCACGCCTGCCATACGAATGATGGACGCGTTCAATGAAATAATTCCAAGGGCCGGTCGATCCATCGACGAGTTTTTTTCTGAACTTTTCGATATTCTACTTGAGATCGGCATTGTCAAATTATCGATTTTTCGATTTCAACTGCTCCACAAAATAAAAAATATTTATATAATATCGGGCTAGGCGTGGCAGGTCGAGCAAATGTTTCTACGTGTGTTTCTGCACTATTCGTCTTTAAATTATGATTAATGTGTTTCCTTTCGCGTAATATTTCCGATAGTTCGGTCTAATTATTATAATACGTTTGCGCGTGTATCAATCAGATTTTAGTGCAATAACTATTGAGTTCTGATTATTCTTTATAGTTAACAGCATCAATATTATATATATTTTATAAAGCTACCTCAATATTTTAAAATTGTTATAAATCGCACTATTCAATGGTAGTTAAAATAATTAACATATTTTTTTTTTTACTATTCAAATGTTTTTTAAAAAAAATCCAATATATCTCATTTAGATATACTATCATTGGTCAAATCGGATAAAATTTGGCTTCATGTACGATATGGCTTTATCGTGTTTTTTTTTTTTTTTTGTTTATAACTCACAGATTTATTACACATAACTTCATTTGTTCATTGGTAAAATATATTTTTATTCGGCGCGAAAAATCTGCACCGAACTGCATGTTTTGAAAAAAAAACTAATAGATTTATTATTGATAAAAAAAAATTTAAAAAAAACAATAATCCTAGGTATGTTATAGCTCGGTAAACTGGTAAGATTTTAGTATCATTCACGGTCGTAGAAAATAGATGGGACACTAGTAAAAATCGTAATAAAAATAATAGCTTTTTTACTTTTTCGCCCTAAAATTTACTCAAACTATTTGGTTTTTCTTCTGGAGGATCTTCTTTTCTTCCATATATTGTTATACTATTGCGCCTGTAATAAATTTGGTTGCGCAATATTCACACGGCAATCGGTGCGCCAGAGGACCTGAGCACTATTATTTTACTTTTGAACAATTCGTTTACTATTCGGTAATTACCGAATTTAATTAAATTATTTAATCAAACACTATTCGGCCTATTGTTAAGATCAACTATCGGCCCTTTGAGAAGGGGTAACTTTTTTTTTTTTTAAACCGGCAATACCCCCGGCTCCCGGAACGGCCATAAAGCACTACTTCCGGAGGCAGGTCGCCATCATTTATTGAAAAAATTAACGTAACAATAAAATAAATAATAAAATCCCGTTTTCCCCTAAGTCGGGGCGGGCTCACATGGGTATTTACATTCTTGCCCTACCGAGGGGATGGGCAGTAGCCAGGCCGAAGCCCACTTGCTGCCCTCACAAGGTCAGGGGGGGAATTTTCCTGCCGACCTCCCGGGCAGCGGTCCAGCGGCTACGGGGCCCCTGAAGGCGGCGCACGCCGGCGTCGTCGAGGGCTTGGCGCTACCGTTCTGTTCACTTAGAATGTCTGCCTTAGCTCGGGTCAAACCTTCGACATTTTTTTGAGCTATTTTGATGTTGTTCCTCGCAGTTCTAAAGTCTTTAGAATCACAGTGTACCTGATTGTCGTTCTACTTTTTTTTTTTTTAATTTTGGGTTTAAAAAGCGTCGCGTGTTGAGCACGTCTGTCAGAGGGGTTTCCCTGAAAAGGGCAGTTTTCACCAACTAGGCCGGGAGGTTTTACAACGTTCGGCCGCCGGTTTGATGCTGTTTGGTTTCGTGTTGTTTTCATATCGGATAATATAATGTGGTGAAACGCAGAAATATCGAGAGGATCTAAAAACAACAGTACTTACGGCGGGGACCACGGGAAGGTACAGCATCTTCCCCGCCATTATTTGGTATTAAACCAAATAATAAAAAAGAAACGAATAACAAAACAGAGACAAATTAATATACATATAAAACGGGTATTAAACCAAATATCAAAAAAGAAACGAATAACAAAATAGAGAAAAATTAATATATGAATACAAAACCGGTATTAAACCAAATATCAAAAAAAGAAAAGAATAACATAATAGAAACAAATAATAAGAAAGAAATGAAAAACAAATTAATAAATCAGAAACCATCAAAATTATGGGATTTTCTAAGCCACCAGGTCGAAATAAATTTCCCGGGACAATGAGCCGGCCGGGAAAAAATGACCGACCGCAATAACGGCCGACCGGGAGCGTTTACAAAGAGATTTCTTCAGTCGCTTCCACCGCGACACTTTTTTGATCGGCGGTACCGGCATCGCCGAGACACATTCGTCGTCGAATACAATATAATATAATAAATCGTCACCATACCTTACGGTTCGCAGTGGCGATGTGTCCGCCACTGCCGGTTCGGATAGTCCGTGGACAAACGTTGGGGTGGGTCCATCGGATTCATACGTTGATTGTCTGGCGGCGGGCGGTGACACCGTGGCCGGTTCCGCGGTCGCAGATTCGTCGTCGAATACTATTCTGAGGAATATGTCGTCGCCGAATCTGACTGCTCGCAGTGGCGACGCGTCGGTGATCGCCGGTGTTTCGGCTGTCAGCAGCATGGACGCCGATCCTGAGGAGGGTCCACGCGTCAGACAGCGGTCCGCGGCTGGCGATTCGACGGGTCGGCGCACGACGGCGTCCGCGGTGGCCGGCGACGGTGTGTCCGTAGCCACCATGACAAGCTCGTCGAGATGGCGTACACCAATGTCCACGGCAGCCGACGGTATTACCGCGGCCGCAGTTCCGTTAGCGACGCGTCCCGCGGACGGCGGTGCGTTCGGGACCGGCGGAGGTGATCCGGCGGGTCCGCAATCGACGGCCGGCGTCCGGGGCGATCGCCATCGGTTGTAATACGCACAAACGTGTTCCTTCCCGTCCACGTTCCAACGGACGCTATGCCCGGGCACGGGGAGGAACGACCACCAGTCGTTCGACTCGCCCGAGCACCGGACTGGCGTCCACTTGGAGGGCGTGGCCAGGTCGAGAACGTCCACTAGGGACCGTGTCGCAGCGCGATGAACGGTCGAGTGGTTTCGTGCCATGATAATAGAGAATATTATCGTGTGTGATTAGTAACGAGTAAGTATCAGATTTAGCAATAAGTTGTAAATATGACGGTCGTGATCACACTGCACCGTGTTTCGGGAAACCGGCGAACTCTTTAGACATTCCGCAGTGGTTGCCCTGGCGACCAAATAGCCCAATATTTATTATTATAACAATATGTTTGACGACGGTATAGTCGGTGTACGATTGTGGCCAGCAGCATTTTTTCGTATTTGTTTATATTATATTATTCGGTTGTAATGCAAACCAGATAATATAATATAAATGACAATATAAAGATTTTCTGCATTCAATTATCAACAATTGCAACATATTTAATTTAGTTTATTCTACACACGTATACAAATAATTTAAACGATTAGAAGAAGAAAAAATGATCTATTACGCGTCGCGTCATAGTAGGTTCGTAGTAGTTGATTTAGCAGTATTGTATATACCTTTGCAACGTGTGGTTTATATTAAAAAAATATGTTCGTAAGTTCAGACGAAGAAGACTTTTTACTTTTACACGCAAAAATCCTATCCGAAAGTCAGTAAAAGAGGAAGCGAATTTGGGTTCACGATATAAATTTTAAAAAAAACAAAAATACAGACAATTAATGTGAATATCAACGTTTATGTCTTGAAATGCACTATTGTGCTTGAGTTTTTAATTTTTTACAATGTCGCGTTCTACAGCTGCGTTATCACGTAGCAGGCCATGTCTTACAGCCGATAATGGTTTGTAATTGAATACAACGAAACGGTAATAAAACGTTCTATTTGACGAGGCTTTTAACATTCAATCATCTCAAAGAAATTGTAGTTGTTGAATGCAACCCATTTTTGTCCCGCTTATTTTCATGTTTTTAGCACATATTTTATAAATCGAACTTCCGTATTTATTATGTACGTATTTTCGTATTTTTATTACATATAAATCCGTTCCCTATTAATAACAATCGGATTCCAGAGTACGTGATTTTATATATCCGTCATTGTTATACACGCACGCCTGCCATACGAATGATGGACGCGTTCAATGAAATAATTCCAAGGGCCGGTCGATCCATCGACGAGTTTTTTTCTGAACTTTTCGATATTCTACTTGAGATCGGCATTGTCAAATTATCGATTTTTCGATTTCAACTGCTCCACAAAATAAAAAATATTTATATAATATCGGGCTAGGCGTGGCAGGTCGAGCAAATGTTTCTACGTGTGTTTCTGCACTATTCGTCTTTAAATTATGATTAATGTGTTTCCTTTCGCGTAATATTTCCGATAGTTCGGTCTAATTATTATAATACGTTTGCGCGTGTATCAATCAGATTTTAGTGCAATAACTATTGAGTTCTGATTATTCTTTATAGTTAACAGCATCAATATTATATATATTTTATAAAGCTACCTCAATATTTTAAAATTGTTATAAATCGCACTATTCAATGGTAGTTAAAATAATTAACATATTTTTTTTTTTACTATTCAAATGTTTTTTAAAAAAAATCCAATATATCTCATTTAGATATACTATCATTGGTCAAATCGGATAAAATTTGGCTTCATGTACGATATGGCTTTATCGTGTTTTTTTTTTTTTTTTGTTTATAACTCACAGATTTATTACACATAACTTCATTTGTTCATTGGTAAAATATATTTTTATTCGGCGCGAAAAATCTGCACCGAACTGCATGTTTTGAAAAAAAAACTAATAGATTTATTATTGATAAAAAAAAATTTAAAAAAAACAATAATCCTAGGTATGTTATAGCTCGGTAAACTGGTAAGATTTTAGTATCATTCACGGTCGTAGAAAATAGATGGGACACTAGTAAAAATCGTAATAAAAATAATAGCTTTTTTACTTTTTCGCCCTAAAATTTACTCAAACTATTTGGTTTTTCTTCTGGAGGATCTTCTTTTCTTCCATATATTGTTATACTATTGCGCCTGTAATAAATTTGGTTGCGCAATATTCACACGGCAATCGGTGCGCCAGAGGACCTGAGCACTATTATTTTACTTTTGAACAATTCGTTTACTATTCGGTAATTACCGAATTTAATTAAATTATTTAATCAAACACTATTCGGCCTATTGTTAAGATCAACTATCGGCCCTTTGAGAAGGGGTAACTTTTTTTTTTTTTAAACCGGCAATACCCCCGGCTCCCGGAACGGCCATAAAGCACTACTTCCGGAGGCAGGTCGCCATCATTTATTGAAAAAATTAACGTAACAATAAAATAAATAATAAAATCCCGTTTTCCCCTAAGTCGGGGCGGGCTCACATGGGTATTTACATTCTTGCCCTACCGAGGGGATGGGCAGTAGCCAGGCCGAAGCCCACTTGCTGCCCTCACAAGGTCAGGGGGGGAATTTTCCTGCCGACCTCCCGGGCAGCGGTCCAGCGGCTACGGGGCCCCTGAAGGCGGCGCACGCCGGCGTCGTCGAGGGCTTGGCGCTACCGTTCTGTTCACTTAGAATGTCTGCCTTAGCTCGGGTCAAACCTTCGACATTTTTTTGAGCTATTTTGATGTTGTTCCTCGCAGTTCTAAAGTCTTTAGAATCACAGTGTACCTGATTGTCGTTCTACTTTTTTTTTTTTTAATTTTGGGTTTAAAAAGCGTCGCGTGTTGAGCACGTCTGTCAGAGGGGTTTCCCTGAAAAGGGCAGTTTTCACCAACTAGGCCGGGAGGTTTTACAACGTTCGGCCGCCGGTTTGATGCTGTTTGGTTTCGTGTTGTTTTCATATCGGATAATATAATGTGGTGAAACGCAGAAATATCGAGAGGATCTAAAAACAACAGTACTTACGGCGGGGACCACGGGAAGGTACAGCATCTTCCCCGCCATTATTTGGTATTAAACCAAATAATAAAAAAGAAACGAATAACAAAACAGAGACAAATTAATATACATATAAAACGGGTATTAAACCAAATATCAAAAAAGAAACGAATAACAAAATAGAGAAAAATTAATATATGAATACAAAACCGGTATTAAACCAAATATCAAAAAAAGAAAAGAATAACATAATAGAAACAAATAATAAGAAAGAAATGAAAAACAAATTAATAAATCAGAAACCATCAAAATTATGGGATTTTCTAAGCCACCAGGTCGAAATAAATTTCCCGGGACAATGAGCCGGCCGGGAAAAAATGACCGACCGCAATAACGGCCGACCGGGAGCGTTTACAAAGAGATTTCTTCAGTCGCTTCCACCGCGACACTTTTTTGATCGGCGGTACCGGCATCGCCGAGACACATTCGTCGTCGAATACAATATAATATAATAAATCGTCACCATACCTTACGGTTCGCAGTGGCGATGTGTCCGCCACTGCCGGTTCGGATAGTCCGTGGACAAACGTTGGGGTGGGTCCATCGGATTCATACGTTGATTGTCTGGCGGCGGGCGGTGACACCGTGGCCGGTTCCGCGGTCGCAGATTCGTCGTCGAATACTATTCTGAGGAATATGTCGTCGCCGAATCTGACTGCTCGCAGTGGCGACGCGTCGGTGATCGCCGGTGTTTCGGCTGTCAGCAGCATGGACGCCGATCCTGAGGAGGGTCCACGCGTCAGACAGCGGTCCGCGGCTGGCGATTCGACGGGTCGGCGCACGACGGCGTCCGCGGTGGCCGGCGACGGTGTGTCCGTAGCCACCATGACAAGCTCGTCGAGATGGCGTACACCAATGTCCACGGCAGCCGACGGTATTACCGCGGCCGCAGTTCCGTTAGCGACGCGTCCCGCGGACGGCGGTGCGTTCGGGACCGGCGGAGGTGATCCGGCGGGTCCGCAATCGACGGCCGGCGTCCGGGGCGATCGCCATCGGTTGTAATACGCACAAACGTGTTCCTTCCCGTCCACGTTCCAACGGACGCTATGCCCGGGCACGGGGAGGAACGACCACCAGTCGTTCGACTCGCCCGAGCACCGGACTGGCGTCCACTTGGAGGGCGTGGCCAGGTCGAGAACGTCCACTAGGGACCGTGTCGCAGCGCGATGAACGGTCGAGTGGTTTCGTGCCATGATAATAGAGAATATTATCGTGTGTGATTAGTAACGAGTAAGTATCAGATTTAGCAATAAGTTGTAAATATGACGGTCGTGATCACACTGCACCGTGTTTCGGGAAACCGGCGAACTCTTTAGACATTCCGCAGTGGTTGCCCTGGCGACCAAATAGCCCAATATTTATTATTATAACAATATGTTTGACGACGGTATAGTCGGTGTACGATTGTGGCCAGCAGCATTTTTTCGTATTTGTTTATATTATATTATTCGGTTGTAATGCAAACCAGATAATATAATATAAATGACAATATAAAGATTTTCTGCATTCAATTATCAACAATTGCAACATATTTAATTTAGTTTATTCTACACACGTATACAAATAATTTAAACGATTAGAAGAAGAAAAAATGATCTATTACGCGTCGCGTCATAGTAGGTTCGTAGTAGTTGATTTAGCAGTATTGTATATACCTTTGCAACGTGTGGTTTATATTAAAAAAATATGTTCGTAAGTTCAGACGAAGAAGACTTTTTACTTTTACACGCAAAAATCCTATCCGAAAGTCAGTAAAAGAGGAAGCGAATTTGGGTTCACGATATAAATTTTAAAAAAAACAAAAATACAGACAATTAATGTGAATATCAACGTTTATGTCTTGAAATGCACTATTGTGCTTGAGTTTTTAATTTTTTACAATGTCGCGTTCTACAGCTGCGTTATCACGTAGCAGGCCATGTCTTACAGCCGATAATGGTTTGTAATTGAATACAACGAAACGGTAATAAAACGTTCTATTTGACGAGGCTTTTAACATTCAATCATCTCAAAGAAATTGTAGTTGTTGAATGCAACCCATTTTTGTCCCGCTTATTTTCATGTTTTTAGCACATATTTTATAAATCGAACTTCCGTATTTATTATGTACGTATTTTCGTATTTTTATTACATATAAATCCGTTCCCTATTAATAACAATCGGATTCCAGAGTACGTGATTTTATATATCCGTCATTGTTATACACGCACGCCTGCCATACGAATGATGGACGCGTTCAATGAAATAATTCCAAGGGCCGGTCGATCCATCGACGAGTTTTTTTCTGAACTTTTCGATATTCTACTTGAGATCGGCATTGTCAAATTATCGATTTTTCGATTTCAACTGCTCCACAAAATAAAAAATATTTATATAATATCGGGCTAGGCGTGGCAGGTCGAGCAAATGTTTCTACGTGTGTTTCTGCACTATTCGTCTTTAAATTATGATTAATGTGTTTCCTTTCGCGTAATATTTCCGATAGTTCGGTCTAATTATTATAATACGTTTGCGCGTGTATCAATCAGATTTTAGTGCAATAACTATTGAGTTCTGATTATTCTTTATAGTTAACAGCATCAATATTATATATATTTTATAAAGCTACCTCAATATTTTAAAATTGTTATAAATCGCACTATTCAATGGTAGTTAAAATAATTAACATATTTTTTTTTTTACTATTCAAATGTTTTTTAAAAAAAATCCAATATATCTCATTTAGATATACTATCATTGGTCAAATCGGATAAAATTTGGCTTCATGTACGATATGGCTTTATCGTGTTTTTTTTTTTTTTTTGTTTATAACTCACAGATTTATTACACATAACTTCATTTGTTCATTGGTAAAATATATTTTTATTCGGCGCGAAAAATCTGCACCGAACTGCATGTTTTGAAAAAAAAACTAATAGATTTATTATTGATAAAAAAAAATTTAAAAAAAACAATAATCCTAGGTATGTTATAGCTCGGTAAACTGGTAAGATTTTAGTATCATTCACGGTCGTAGAAAATAGATGGGACACTAGTAAAAATCGTAATAAAAATAATAGCTTTTTTACTTTTTCGCCCTAAAATTTACTCAAACTATTTGGTTTTTCTTCTGGAGGATCTTCTTTTCTTCCATATATTGTTATACTATTGCGCCTGTAATAAATTTGGTTGCGCAATATTCACACGGCAATCGGTGCGCCAGAGGACCTGAGCACTATTATTTTACTTTTGAACAATTCGTTTACTATTCGGTAATTACCGAATTTAATTAAATTATTTAATCAAACACTATTCGGCCTATTGTTAAGATCAACTATCGGCCCTTTGAGAAGGGGTAACTTTTTTTTTTTTTAAACCGGCAATACCCCCGGCTCCCGGAACGGCCATAAAGCACTACTTCCGGAGGCAGGTCGCCATCATTTATTGAAAAAATTAACGTAACAATAAAATAAATAATAAAATCCCGTTTTCCCCTAAGTCGGGGCGGGCTCACATGGGTATTTACATTCTTGCCCTACCGAGGGGATGGGCAGTAGCCAGGCCGAAGCCCACTTGCTGCCCTCACAAGGTCAGGGGGGGAATTTTCCTGCCGACCTCCCGGGCAGCGGTCCAGCGGCTACGGGGCCCCTGAAGGCGGCGCACGCCGGCGTCGTCGAGGGCTTGGCGCTACCGTTCTGTTCACTTAGAATGTCTGCCTTAGCTCGGGTCAAACCTTCGACATTTATTTGAGCTATTTTGATGTTGTTCCTCGCAGTTCTAAAGTCTTTAGAATCACAGTGTACCTGATTGTCGTTCTACTTTTTTTTTTTTTAATTTTGGGTTTAAAAAGCGTCGCGTGTTGAGCACGTCTGTCAGAGGGGTTTCCCTGAAAAGGGCAGTTTTCACCAACTAGGCCGGGAGGTTTTACAACGTTCGGCCGCCGGTTTGATGCTGTTTGGTTTCGTGTTGTTTTCATATCGGATAATATAATGTGGTGAAACGCAGAAATATCGAGAGGATCTAAAAACAACAGTACTTACGGCGGGGACCACGGGAAGGTACAGCATCTTCCCCGCCATTATTTGGTATTAAACCAAATAATAAAAAAGAAACGAATAACAAAACAGAGACAAATTAATATACATATAAAACGGGTATTAAACCAAATATCAAAAAAAGAAACGAATAACAAAATAGAGAAAAATTAATATATGAATACAAAACGGGTATTAAACCAAATATCAAAAATGAAAGAATAGCAAAATAGAGACAAACGTATATATATATAAAACGGGTATTAAACCAAATATCAAAAAAAGAAAAGAATAACATAATAGAAACAAATAATAAGAAAGAAATGAAAAACAAATTAATAAATCAGAAACCATCAAAATTATGGGATTTTCTAAGTCACTAGGTCGAAATAAATTTCCCGGGACAATGAGCCGGCCGGGAAAAAATGACCGACCGCAATAAAGGCCGACCGGGAGCGTTTACAAAGAGATTTCTTCAGTCGCTTCCACCGCGACACTTTTTTGATCGGCGGTACCGGTATCGCCGAGACACATTCGTCGTCGAATACAATATAATATAATAAATCGTCACCATACCTTACGGTTCGCAGTGGCGATGTGTCCGCCACTGCCGGTTCGGATAGTCCGTGGACAAACGTTGGGGTGGGTCCATCGGATTCATACGTTGATTGTATGGCGGCGGGCGGTGACACCGTGTCCGGTTCCGCGGTCGCAGATTCGTCGTCGAATACTATTCTGAGGAATATGTCGTCGCCGAATCTGACTGCTCGCAGTGGCGACGCGTCGGTGATCGCCGGTGTTTCGGCTGTCAGCAGCATGGACGCCGATCCTGAGGAGGGTCCACGCGTCAGACAGCGGTCCGCGGCTGGCGATTCGACGGGTCGGCGCACGACGGCGTCCGCGGTGGCCGGCGACGGTGTGTCCGTAGCCACCATGACAAGCTCGTCGAGATGGCGTACACCAATGTCCACGGCAGCCGACGGTATTACCGCGGCCGCAGTTCCGTTAGCGATGCGTCCCGCGGACGGCGGTGCGTTCGGGACCGGCGGAGGTGATCCGGCGGGTCCGCAATCGACGGCCGGCGTCCGGGGCGATCGCCATCGGTTGTAATACGCACAAACGTGTTCCTTCCCGTCCACGTTCCAACGGACGCTATGCCCGGGCACGGGGAGGAACGACCACCAGTCGTTCGACTCGCCCGAGCACCGGACTGGCGTCCACTTGGAGGGCATGGCCAGGTCGAGAACGTCCACTAGGGACCGTGTCGCAGCGCGATGAACGGTCGAGTGGTTTCGTGCCATGATAATAGAGAATATTATCGTGTGTGATTAGTAACGAGTAAGTATCAGATTTAGCAATAAGTTGTAAATATGACGGTCGTGATCACACTGCACCGTGTTTCGGGAAACCGGCGAACTCTTTAGACAATCCGCAGTGGTTGCCCTGGCGACTAAATAGCCCAATATTTATTATTATAACAATATGTTTGACGACGGTATAGTCGGAGTACGATTGTGGCCAGCAGCATTTTTTCGTATTTGTTTATATTATATTATTCGGTTGTAATGCAAACCAGATAATATAATATAAATGACAATATAAAGATTTTCTGCATTCAATTATCAACAATTGCAACATATTTAATTTAGTTTATTCTACGTACTCCCGCTGGCGGGTAAAAATCAACGAATTAAAATCGATCGACACAGTATTTATACTCAGACAAGGTCTATCTCCTCCAATATCCTTAAATAATAAACAAATACCTTCCTCAGACATAGTCAAATACCTAGGCTTATCACTTGACAAAAAACTAAACTTGTCTAAACACTTACATAAAACCAAAATTACCCTCAACCATAGACTCTCCCTACTTAAAAATATCCTCAACAAATTCTCTAAACTCAACTTAAAAACAAAAATGTCCATCTACAATCTTTTCTTAAAACCCATCTGGACTTATGGCATCCAGCTCTGGGGCTCTGCTAAAAAGTCCAATACTAACAAAATTCAAATATTTCAATCAAAAGTCCTCCGTATCATCACTAACACTCCACCATATGTCTCTAATCGCACTCTTCATAATGACCTGAAAGTACCTCATATCAATGAAGTAGCCAAACTATACTACAACAGATATCACTCCCACTTACCTCTACATGCTAACCCCCTCATCCAAAACCTCTCATCCCTCTATCTACCTGGAAATCCTCCCCGAAGGCTTAAACGTCAATAGCCAAGGGATTTTCTCCAACTTCAACAATATTTAAATCTTAATTGTATAAAATAAATAAAGCAAGAAGAAGCGCTATCAATGGATAACGTCCTCAAATCACGCCCTTCTTCACCCATTTTGCTCACCCCACCCATCTTCTTATTGTAACTATTATGTAACAGATTGTTGATTTATCGGAATAAAATAATAAAAAATAATATAATATAGTTTATTCTACACACGTATACAAATAATTTAAACGATTAGAAGAAGAAAAAATGATCTATTACGCGTCGCGTCATAGTAGGTTCGTAGTAGTTGATGTAGCAGTATTGTATATACCTTTGCAACGTGTGGTTTATATTAAAAAAATATGTTCGTTAGTTCAGACGAAGAAGACTTTTTACTTTTACACGCAAAAATCCTATCCGAAAGTCAGTAAAAGAGGAAGCGAATTTGGGTTCACGATATAAATTTTAAAAAAAACAAAAATACAGACAATTAATGTAAATATCAACGTTTATGTCTTGAAATTCACTATTGTGCTTGAGTTTTTAATTTTTTACAATGTCGCGTTCTACAGCTGCGTTATCACGTAGCAGGCCATGTCTTACAGCCGATAATGGTTTGTAATTGAATACAACGAAACGGTAATAAAACGTTCTATTTGACGAGGCTTTTAACATTCAATCATCTCAAAGAAATTGTAGTTGTTGAATGCAACCCATTTTTGTCCCGCTTATTTTCATGTTTTTAGCACATATTTTATAAATCGAACTTCCGTATTTATTATGTACGTATTTTCGTATTTTTATTACATATAAATCCGTTCCCTATTAATAACAATCGGATTCCAGAGTACGTGATTTTATATATCCGTCATTATTATACACGCACGCCTGCCATACGAATGATGGACGCGTTCAATGAAATAATTCCAAGGGCCGGTCGATCCATCGACGAGTTTTTTTCTGAACTTTTCGATATTCTACTTGAGATCGGCATTGCCAAATTATCGATTTTTCGATTTTAACTTCTCCACAAAATAAAAAATATATATATAATATCGGGCTAGGCGTGGCAGGTCGAGCAAATGTTTCTACGTATGTTTCTGCACTATTCGTCTTTAAATTATGATTAATGTGTTTCCTTTCGCGTAATATTTCCGATAGTTCGGTCTAATTATTATAATACGTTTGCGCGTGTTTCCATCAGATTTTAGTGCAATAACTATTGAGTTCTGATCATTCTTTATAGTTAACAGCATCAATATTATATATATTTTATAAAGCTACCTCAATATTTTAAAATTGTTATAAATCGCACTATTCAATGGTAGTTAAAATAATTAACATATTTTTTTTTTACTATTCAAATGTTTTTTAAAAAAAATCCAATATATTTCCTTTAGATATACTATCATTGGTCAAATCGGATAAAATTTGGCTTCATGTACGATATGGCTTTATCGTGTTTTTTTTTTTTTTTGTTTATAACTCACAGATTTATTACACATAACTTCATTTGTTCATTGGTAAAATGTATTTTTATTCGGCGCGAAAAATCTGCACCGAACTGCATGTTTTGAAAAAAAAAACTAATAGATTTATTATTGATAAAAAAAAATTTAAAAAAAACAATAATCATAGGTATGTTATAGCTCGGTAAACTGGTAAGATTTTAGTATCATTCACGGTCTTAGAAAATAGATGGGACACTCCTATCTCGAAACCTATCGTAGTAAAAATAATAGCTTTTTCACTTTTTCGCCCTAAAATTTACTCAAACTATTTGGTTTTTCTTCTGGAGGATCTTCTTTTCTTCTATATATTGTTATACTATTGCGCCTGTAATAAATTCGGTTGCGCAATATTCACACGGCAATCGGTGCGCCAGAGGACCTGAGCACTATTATTTTACTTTTGAACTATTCGTTTACTATTCGGTAATTACCGAATTTAATTAAATTATTTAATCAAACACTATTCGGCCTATTGTTAAGATCAATTATCGGCCCTTTGGGGAGGGGTAACTTTTTTTTTTTTAAACCGGCAATACCCCCGGCTCCCGGAACGGCCATAAAGCACTACTTCCGGAGGCAGGTCGCCATCATTTATTGAAAAAATTAACGTAACAATAAAATAAATAATAAAATCCCGTTTTCCCCTAAGTCGGGGCGGGCTCACATGGGTATTTAAAATCTTGCCCTACCGAGGGGATGGGCAGTAGCCAGGCCGAAGCCCACTTGCTGCCCTCACAAGGTCAGGGGGGGAATTTTCCTGCCGACCTCCCGGGCAGCGGTCCAGCGGCTACGGGGCCCCTGAAGGCGGCGCACGCCGGCGTCGTCGAGGGCCTGGCTCTACCGTTCTGTTCACTTAGAATGTCTGCCTTAGCTCGGGTCAAACCTCCGACATTTATTTGAGCTATTTTGATGTTGTTCCTCGCAGTTCTATAGTTTTTAGAATCACAGTGTACCTGATTGTCGTCCTACTTTTTTTTTTTTTAATTTTGGATTTAAAAAGCGTCGCGTGTTGAGCACGTCTGTCAGAGGGGTTTCCCTGAAAAGGGCAGTTTTCACCAACTAGGCCGGGAGGTTTTACAACGTTCGGCCGCCGGTTTGATGCTGTTTGGTTTCGTGTTGTTTTCATATCGGATAATATAATGTGGTGAAACGCAGAAATATCGAGAGGATCTAAAAACAACAGTACTTACGGCGGGGACCACGGGAAGGTACAGCATCTTCCCCGCCATTATTTGGTATTAAACCAAATAATAAAAAAGAAACGAATAACAAAACAGAGACAAATTAATATACATATAAAACGGGTATTAAACCAAATATCAAAAAAAGAAACGAATAACAAAATAGAGAAAAATTAATATATGAATACAAAACGGGTATTAAACCAAATATCAAAAATGAAAGAATAGCAAAATAGAGACAAACGTATATATATATAAAACGGGTATTAAACCAAATATCAAAAAAAGAAAAGAATAACATAATAGAAACAAATAATAAGAAAGAAATGAAAAACAAATTAATAAATCAGAAACCATCAAAATTATGGGATTTTCTAAGTCACTAGGTCGAAATAAATTTCCCGGGACAATGAGCCGGCCGGGAAAAAATGACCGACCGCAATAAAGGCCGACCGGGAGCGTTTACAAAGAGATTTCTTCAGTCGCTTCCACCGCGACACTTTTTTGATCGGCGGTACCGGTATCGCCGAGACACATTCGTCGTCGAATACAATATAATATAATAAATCGTCACCATACCTTACGGTTCGCAGTGGCGATGTGTCCGCCACTGCCGGTTCGGATAGTCCGTGGACAAACGTTGGGGTGGGTCCATCGGATTCATACGTTGATTGTATGGCGGCGGGCGGTGACACCGTGTCCGGTTCCGCGGTCGCAGATTCGTCGTCGAATACTATTCTGAGGAATATGTCGTCGCCGAATCTGACTGCTCGCAGTGGCGACGCGTCGGTGATCGCCGGTGTTTCGGCTGTCAGCAGCATGGACGCCGATCCTGAGGAGGGTCCACGCGTCAGACAGCGGTCCGCGGCTGGCGATTCGACGGGTCGGCGCACGACGGCGTCCGCGGTGGCCGGCGACGGTGTGTCCGTAGCCACCATGACAAGCTCGTCGAGATGGCGTACACCAATGTCCACGGCAGCCGACGGTATTACCGCGGCCGCAGTTCCGTTAGCGATGCGTCCCGCGGACGGCGGTGCGTTCGGGACCGGCGGAGGTGATCCGGCGGGTCCGCAATCGACGGCCGGCGTCCGGGGCGATCGCCATCGGTTGTAATACGCACAAACGTGTTCCTTCCCGTCCACGTTCCAACGGACGCTATGCCCGGGCACGGGGAGGAACGACCACCAGTCGTTCGACTCGCCCGAGCACCGGACTGGCGTCCACTTGGAGGGCATGGCCAGGTCGAGAACGTCCACTAGGGACCGTGTCGCAGCGCGATGAACGGTCGAGTGGTTTCGTGCCATGATAATAGAGAATATTATCGTGTGTGATTAGTAACGAGTAAGTATCAGATTTAGCAATAAGTTGTAAATATGACGGTCGTGATCACACTGCACCGTGTTTCGGGAAACCGGCGAACTCTTTAGACAATCCGCAGTGGTTGCCCTGGCGACTAAATAGCCCAATATTTATTATTATAACAATATGTTTGACGACGGTATAGTCGGAGTACGATTGTGGCCAGCAGCATTTTTTCGTATTTGTTTATATTATATTATTCGGTTGTAATGCAAACCAGATAATATAATATAAATGACAATATAAAGATTTTCTGCATTCAATTATCAACAATTGCAACATATTTAATTTAGTTTATTCTACGTACTCCCGCTGGCGGGTAAAAATCAACGAATTAAAATCGATCGACACAGTATTTATACTCAGACAAGGTCTATCTCCTCCAATATCCTTAAATAATAAACAAATACCTTCCTCAGACATAGTCAAATACCTAGGCTTATCACTTGACAAAAAACTAAACTTGTCTAAACACTTACATAAAACCAAAATTACCCTCAACCATAGACTCTCCCTACTTAAAAATATCCTCAACAAATTCTCTAAACTCAACTTAAAAACAAAAATGTCCATCTACAATCTTTTCTTAAAACCCATCTGGACTTATGGCATCCAGCTCTGGGGCTCTGCTAAAAAGTCCAATACTAACAAAATTCAAATATTTCAATCAAAAGTCCTCCGTATCATCACTAACACTCCACCATATGTCTCTAATCGCACTCTTCATAATGACCTGAAAGTACCTCATATCAATGAAGTAGCCAAACTATACTACAACAGATATCACTCCCACTTACCTCTACATGCTAACCCCCTCATCCAAAACCTCTCATCCCTCTATCTACCTGGAAATCCTCCCCGAAGGCTTAAACGTCAATAGCCAAGGGATTTTCTCCAACTTCAACAATATTTAAATCTTAATTGTATAAAATAAATAAAGCAAGAAGAAGCGCTATCAATGGATAACGTCCTCAAATCACGCCCTTCTTCACCCATTTTGCTCACCCCACCCATCTTCTTATTGTAACTATTATGTAACAGATTGTTGATTTATCGGAATAAAATAATAAAAAATAATATAATATAGTTTATTCTACACACGTATACAAATAATTTAAACGATTAGAAGAAGAAAAAATGATCTATTACGCGTCGCGTCATAGTAGGTTCGTAGTAGTTGATGTAGCAGTATTGTATATACCTTTGCAACGTGTGGTTTATATTAAAAAAATATGTTCGTTAGTTCAGACGAAGAAGACTTTTTACTTTTACACGCAAAAATCCTATCCGAAAGTCAGTAAAAGAGGAAGCGAATTTGGGTTCACGATATAAATTTTAAAAAAAACAAAAATACAGACAATTAATGTAAATATCAACGTTTATGTCTTGAAATTCACTATTGTGCTTGAGTTTTTAATTTTTTACAATGTCGCGTTCTACAGCTGCGTTATCACGTAGCAGGCCATGTCTTACAGCCGATAATGGTTTGTAATTGAATACAACGAAACGGTAATAAAACGTTCTATTTGACGAGGCTTTTAACATTCAATCATCTCAAAGAAATTGTAGTTGTTGAATGCAACCCATTTTTGTCCCGCTTATTTTCATGTTTTTAGCACATATTTTATAAATCGAACTTCCGTATTTATTATGTACGTATTTTCGTATTTTTATTACATATAAATCCGTTCCCTATTAATAACAATCGGATTCCAGAGTACGTGATTTTATATATCCGTCATTATTATACACGCACGCCTGCCATACGAATGATGGACGCGTTCAATGAAATAATTCCAAGGGCCGGTCGATCCATCGACGAGTTTTTTTCTGAACTTTTCGATATTCTACTTGAGATCGGCATTGCCAAATTATCGATTTTTCGATTTTAACTTCTCCACAAAATAAAAAATATATATATAATATCGGGCTAGGCGTGGCAGGTCGAGCAAATGTTTCTACGTATGTTTCTGCACTATTCGTCTTTAAATTATGATTAATGTGTTTCCTTTCGCGTAATATTTCCGATAGTTCGGTCTAATTATTATAATACGTTTGCGCGTGTTTCCATCAGATTTTAGTGCAATAACTATTGAGTTCTGATCATTCTTTATAGTTAACAGCATCAATATTATATATATTTTATAAAGCTACCTCAATATTTTAAAATTGTTATAAATCGCACTATTCAATGGTAGTTAAAATAATTAACATATTTTTTTTTTACTATTCAAATGTTTTTTAAAAAAAATCCAATATATTTCCTTTAGATATACTATCATTGGTCAAATCGGATAAAATTTGGCTTCATGTACGATATGGCTTTATCGTGTTTTTTTTTTTTTTTGTTTATAACTCACAGATTTATTACACATAACTTCATTTGTTCATTGGTAAAATGTATTTTTATTCGGCGCGAAAAATCTGCACCGAACTGCATGTTTTGAAAAAAAAAACTAATAGATTTATTATTGATAAAAAAAAATTTAAAAAAAACAATAATCATAGGTATGTTATAGCTCGGTAAACTGGTAAGATTTTAGTATCATTCACGGTCTTAGAAAATAGATGGGACACTCCTATCTCGAAACCTATCGTAGTAAAAATAATAGCTTTTTCACTTTTTCGCCCTAAAATTTACTCAAACTATTTGGTTTTTCTTCTGGAGGATCTTCTTTTCTTCTATATATTGTTATACTATTGCGCCTGTAATAAATTCGGTTGCGCAATATTCACACGGCAATCGGTGCGCCAGAGGACCTGAGCACTATTATTTTACTTTTGAACTATTCGTTTACTATTCGGTAATTACCGAATTTAATTAAATTATTTAATCAAACACTATTCGGCCTATTGTTAAGATCAATTATCGGCCCTTTGGGGAGGGGTAACTTTTTTTTTTTTAAACCGGCAATACCCCCGGCTCCCGGAACGGCCATAAAGCACTACTTCCGGAGGCAGGTCGCCATCATTTATTGAAAAAATTAACGTAACAATAAAATAAATAATAAAATCCCGTTTTCCCCTAAGTCGGGGCGGGCTCACATGGGTATTTAAAATCTTGCCCTACCGAGGGGATGGGCAGTAGCCAGGCCGAAGCCCACTTGCTGCCCTCACAAGGTCAGGGGGGGAATTTTCCTGCCGACCTCCCGGGCAGCGGTCCAGCGGCTACGGGGCCCCTGAAGGCGGCGCACGCCGGCGTCGTCGAGGGCCTGGCTCTACCGTTCTGTTCACTTAGAATGTCTGCCTTAGCTCGGGTCAAACCTCCGACATTTATTTGAGCTATTTTGATGTTGTTCCTCGCAGTTCTATAGTTTTTAGAATCACAGTGTACCTGATTGTCGTCCTACTTTTTTTTTTTTTAATTTTGGATTTAAAAAGCGTCGCGTGTTGAGCACGTCTGTCAGAGGGGTTTCCCTGAAAAGGGCAGTTTTCACCAACTAGGCCGGGAGGTTTTACAACTTTCGGCCGCCGGTTTGATGCTGTTTGGTTTCGTGTTGTTTTAATATCAGATAATATCATGTGGTGAAACGCAGCAAATATCGAGAGGATCTATAAACAACAGTACTTACGGCGGGGACCACGGGAAGGTACAGCATCTTCCCCGCCATTATTTGGTATTAAACCAAATAATAAAAAAGGAACGAATAACAAAACAGAGAAAAATTAATATACATATAAAACGGGTATTAAACCAAATATCAAAAAAAGAAACGAATAACAAAATAGAGAAAAATTAATATATGAATACAAAACGGGTATTAAACCAAATATCAAAAATGAATAAATAGCGAAATAGAGACAAAAGTATATACATATATATAAAACGGGTATTAAACCAAATATCAAAAAAAGAAAAGAATAACATAATAGAAACAAATTATAAGAAAGATATGAAAAACAAATTAATAAATCAGAAACCATAAAATTATGGGATTTTCTAAGCCACCAGGTCGAAATAAATTTCCCGGGACAATGAGCCGGCCGGGAAAAAATGACCGACCGCAATAACGGCCGACCGGGAGCGTTTACAAAGAGATTTCTTCAGTCGCTTCCACCGCGACACTTTTTTGATCGGCGGTACCGGCATCGCCGAGACACATTCGTCGTCGAATACAATATAATATAATAAATCGTCACCATACCTTACGGTTCGCAGTGGCGATGTGTCCGCCACTGCCGGTTCGGATAGTCCGTGGACAAACGTTGGGGTGGGTCCATCGGATTCATACGTTGATTGTCTGGCGGCGGGCGGTGACACCGTGGCCGGTTCCGCGGTCGCAGATTCGTCGTCGAATACTATTCTGAGGAATATGTCGTCGCCGAATCTGACTGCTCGCAGTGGCGACGCGTCGGTGATCGCCGGTGTTTCGGCTGTCAGCAGCATGGACGCCGATCCTGAGGAGGGTCCACGCGTCAGACAGCGGTCCGCGGCTGGCGATTCGACGGGTCGGCGCACGACGGCGTCCGCGGTGGCCGGCGACGGTGTGTCCGTAGCCACCATGACAAGCTCGTCGAGATGGCGTACACCAATGTCCACGGCAGCCGACGGTATTACCGCGGCCGCAGTTCCGTTAGCGACGCGTCCCGCGGACGGCGGTGCGTTCGGGACGGGCGGAGGTGATCCGGCGGGTCCGCAATCGACGGCCGGCGTCCGGGGCGATCGCCATCGGTTGTAATACGCACAAACGTGTTCCTTCCCGTCCACGTTCCAACGGACGCTATGCCCGGGCACGGGGAGGAACGACCACCAGTCGTTCGACTCGCCCGAGCACCGGACTGGCGTCCACTTGGAGGGCGTGGCCAGGTCGAGAACGTCCACTAGGGACCGTGTCGCAGCGCGATGAACGGTCGAGTGGTTTCGTGCCATGATAATAGAGAATATTATCGTGTGTGATTAGTAACGAGTAAGTATCAGATTTAGCAATAAGTTGTAAATATGACGGTCGTGATCACACTGCACCGTGTTTCGGGAAACCGGCGAACTCTTTAGACAATCCGCAGTGGTTGCCCTGGCGACTAAATAGCCCAATATTTATTATTATAACAATATGTTTGACGACGGTATAGTCGGAGTACGATTGTGGCCAGCAGCATTTTTTCGTATTTGTTTATATTATATTATTCGGTTGTAATGCAAACCAGATAATATAATATAAATGACAATATAAAGATTTTCTGCATTCAATTATCAACAATTGCAACATATTTAATTTAGTTTATTCTACACACGTATACAAATAATTTAAACGATTAGAAGAAGAAAAAATGATCTATTACGCGTCGCGTCATAGTAGGTTCGTAGTAGTTGATGTAGCAGTATTGTATATACCTTTGCAACGTGTGGTTTATATTAAAAAAATATGTTCGTTAGTTCAGACGAAGAAGACTTTTTACTTTTACACGCAAAAATCCTATCCGAAAGTCAGTAAAAGAGGAAGCGAATTTGGGTTCACGATATAAATTTTAAAAAAAACAAAAATTCAGACAATTAATGTAAATATCAACGTTTATGTCTTGAAATGCACTATTGTGCTTGAGTTTTTAATTTTTTACAATGTCGCGTTCTACAGCTGCGTTATCACGTAGCAGGCCATGTCTTACAGCCGATAATGGTTTGTAATTGAATACAACGAAACGGTAATAAAACGTTTCGTTTGACGAGGCTTTTAACATTCAATCATCTCAAAGAAATTGTAGTTGTTGAATGCAACCCATTTTTGTCCCGCTTATTTTCATGTTTTTAGCACATATTTTATAAATCGAACTTCCGTATTTATTATGTACGTATTTTCGTATTTTTATTACATATAAATCCGTTCCCTATTAATAACAATCGGATTCCAGAGTACGTGATTTTATATATCCGTCATTATTATACACGCACGCCTGCCATACGAATGATGGACGCGTTCAATGAAATAATTCCAAGGGCCGGTCGATCCATCGACGAGTTTTTTTCTGAACTTTTCGATATTCTACTTGAGATCGGCATTGCCAAATTATCGATTTTTCGATTTTAACTTCTCCACAAAATAAAAAATATATATATAATATCGGGCTAGGCGTGGCAGGTCGAGCAAATGTTTCTACGTATGTTTCTGCACTATTCGTCTTTAAATTATGATTAATGTGTTTCCTTTCGCGTAATATTTCCGATAGTTCGGTCTAATTATTATAATACGTTTGCGCGTGTTTCCATCAGATTTTAGTGCAATAACTATTGAGTTCTGATCATTCTTTATAGTTAACAGCATCAATATTATATATATTTTATAAAGCTACCTCAATATTTTAAAATTGTTATAAATCGCACTATTCAATGGTAGTTAAAATAATTAACATATTTTTTTTTTACTATTCAAATGTTTTTTAAAAAAAATCCAATATATTTCCTTTAGATATACTATCATTGGTCAAATCGGATAAAATTTGGCTTCATGTACGATATGGCTTTATCGTGTTTTTTTTTTTTTTTTGTTTATAACTCACAGATTTATTACACATAACTTCATTTGTTCATTGGTAAAATGTATTTTTATTCGGCGCGAAAAATCTGCACCGAACTGCATGTTTTGAAAAAAAAACTAATAGATTTATTATTGATAAAAAAAAATTTAAAAAAAACAATAATCATAGGTATGTTATAGCTCGGTAAACTGGTAAGATTTTAGTATCATTCACGGTCGTAGAAAATAGATGGGACACTAGTAAAAATCGTAGTAAAAATAATAGCTTTTTCACTTTTTCGCCCTAAAATTTACTCAAACTATTTAGTTTTTCTTCTGGAGGATCTTCTTTTCTTCCATATATTGTTAAACTATTGCGCCTGTAATAAATTTGGTTGCGCAATATTCACACGGCAATCGGTGCGCCAGAGGACCTGAGCACTATTATTTTACTTTTGAACAATTCGTTTACTATTCGGTAATTACCGAATTTAATTAAATTATTTAATCAAACACTATTCGGCCTATTGTTAAGATCAACTATCGGCCCTTTGAGAAGGGGTATCTTTTTTTTTTTTAAACCGGCAATACCCCCGGCTCCCGGAACGGCCATAAAGCACTACTTCCGGAGGCAGGTCGCCATCATTTATTGAAAAAATTAACGTAACAATAAAATAAATAATAAAATCCCGTTTTCCCCTAAGTCGGGGCGGGCTCACATGGGTATTTACATTCTTGCCCTACCGAGGGGATGGGCAGTAGCCAGGCCGAAGCCCACTTGCTGCCCTCACAAGGTCAGGGGGGGAATTTTCCTGCCGACCTCCCGGGCAGCGGTCCAGTGGCTACGGAGCCCCTGAAGGCGGCGCACGCCTGCGTCGTCGAGGGCTTGGCTCTACCGTTCTGTTTACTTAGAATGTCTGCCTTAGCTCGGGTCAAACCTCCGACATTTATTTGAGCTATTTTGATGTTGTTCCTCGCAGTTCTAAAGTTTTTAGAATCACAGTGTACCTGATTGTCGTCCTACTTTTTTTTTTTTTAATTTTGGATTTAAAAACGCGACGCGTGTTGAGCACGTCTGTCAGAGGGGTTTCCCTGAAAAGGGCAGTTTTCACCAACTATGCCGGGAGGTTTTACAACGTTCGGCCGCCGGTTTGATGCTGTTTGGTTTCGTGTTGTTTTCATATCAGATAATATCATGTGGTGAAGCGCAGCAAATATCGAGAGGATCTAAAAACAACAGTACTTACGGCGGGGACCACGGGAAGGTACAGCATCTTCCCCGCCATTATTTGGTATTAAACCAAATAATAAAAAAGAAACGAATAACAAAAAAGAGACAAATTAATATACATATAAAACGGTTATTAAACCAAATAACAAATAAGAAACGAATAACAAAATAGAGAAAAATTAATATATGAATACAAAACGGGTATTAAACCAAATATCAAAAATGAATGAATAGCAAAATAGAGACAGACGTATATATATATAAAACAAGTATTAAACCAAATATCAAAAAAAGAAAAGAATAACATAATAGAAACAAATAATAAGAAAGAAATGAAAAACAAATTAATAAATCAGAAACCATCAAAATTATGGGACTTTCTAAGTCACCAGGTCGAAATAAATTTCCCGGGACAATGAGCCGGCCGGGAAAAAATGACCGACCGCAATAACGGCCGACCGGGATCGTTTACATACAGATTTCTTCAGTCGCTTCCACCGCGACACTTTTTTGATCGGCGGTACCGGCATCGCCGAGACACATTCGTCGTCGAATACAATATAATATAATAAATCGTCACCATACCTTACGGTTCGCAGTGGCGATGTGTCCGCCACTGCCGGTTCGGATAGTCCGTGGACAAACGTTGGGGTGGGTCCATCGGATTCATACGTTGATTGTCTGGCGGCGGGCGGTGACACCGTGTCCGGTTCCGCGGTCGCAGATTCGTCGTCGAATACTATTCTGAGGAATATGTCGTCGCCGAATCTGACTGCTCGCAGTGGCGACGCGTCGGTGATCGCCGGTGTTTCGGCTGTCAGCAGCATGGACGCCGATCCTGAGGAGGGTCCACGCGTCAGACAGCGGTCCGCGGCTGGCGATTCGACGGGTCGGCGCACGACGGCGTCCGCGGTGGCCGGCGACGGTGTGTCCGTAGCCACCATGACAAGCTCGTCGAGATGGCGTACACCAATGTCCACGGCAGCCGACGGTATTACCGCGGCCGCAGTTCCGTTAGCGACGCGTCCCGCGGACGGCGGTGCGTTCGGGACCGGCGGAGGTGATCCGGCGGGTCCGCAATCGACGGCCGGCGTCCGGGGCGATCGCCATCGGTTGTAATACGCACAAACGTGTTCCTTCCCGTCCACGTTCCAACGGACGCTATGCCCGGGCACGGGGAGGAACGACCACCAGTCGTTCGACTCGCCCGAGCACCGGACTGGCGTCCACTTTGAGGGCGTGGCCAGGTCGAGAACGTCCACTAGGGACCGTGTCGCAGCGCGATGAACGGTCGAGTGGTTTCGTGCCATGATAATAGAGAATATTATCGTGTGTGATTAGTAACGAGTAAGTATCAGATTTAGCAATAAGTTGTAAATATGACGGTCGTGATCACACTGCACCGTGTTTCGGGAAACCGGCGAACTCTTTAGACATTCCGCAGTGGTTGCCCTGGCGACTAAATAGCCCAATATTTATTATTATAACAATATGTTTGACGACGGTATAGTCGGAGTACGATTGTGGCCAGCAGCATTTTTTCGTATTTGTTTATATTATATTAATCGGTTGTAATGCAAACCAGATAATATAATATAAATGACAATATAAAGATTTTCTGCATTCAATTATCAACAATTGCAACATATTTAATTTAGTTTATTCTACACACGTATATAAATAATTTAAACGATTAGAAGATGAAAAAATGATCTATTACGCGTCGCGTCATAGTAGGTTCGTAGTAGTTGATGTAGCAGTATTGTATATACCTTTGCAACGTGTGGTTTATATTAAAAAATAAATATGTTCGTTAGTTCAGACGAAGAAGAAATTTTACTTTTACACGCAATAATCCTATCCGAAAGTCAGTAAATGAGGAAGCGAATTTGGGTTCACGATATCAATTTTAAAAAAAACAAAAATACAGACAATTAATGTGAATATCAACGTTTATGTCTTAAATGCACTATTGTGCTTGAGTTTTTAATTTTTTAAAATGTCGCGTTCTACAGCTGCGTTATCACGTAGCAGGCCATGTCTTACAGCCGATAATGGTTTGTAATTGAATACAACGCAACGGTAATAAAACGTTTCGTTTGACGAGGCTTTTAACATTCAATCATCTCAAAGAAATTGTAGTTGTTGAATGCAACCCATTTTTGTCCCGCTTATTTTCATGTTTTTAGCACATATTTTATAAATCGAACTTCCGTATTTATTATGTACGTATTTTCGTATTTTTATTACATATAAATCCGTTCCCTATTAATAACAATCGGATTCCAGAGTACGTGATTTTATATATCCGTCATTGTTATACACGCACGCCTGCCATACGAATGATGGACGCGTTCAATGAAATAATTCCAAGGGCCGGTCGATCCATCGACGAGTTTTTTTCTGAACTTTTCGATATTCTACTTGAGATCGGCATTGTCAAATTATCGATTTTTCGATTTTAACTTCTCCACAAAATTAAAAATATTTATATAATATCGGGCTAGGCGTGGCAGGTCGAGCAAATGTTTCTACGTGTGTTTCTGCACTATTCGTCTTTAAATTATGATTAATGTGTTTCCTTTCGCGTAATATTTCCGATAGTTCGGTCTAATTATTATAATACGTTTGCGCGTGTTTCCATCAGATTTTAGTGCAATAACTATTGAGTACTGATCATTCTTTATAGTTAACAGCATCAATATTATATATATTTTATAAAGCTACCTCAATATTTTAAAATTGTTATAAATCGCACTATTCAATGGTAGTTAAAATAATTAACATATTTTTTTTTTTACTATTCAAATGTTTTTTAAAAAAAATCCAATATATTTCATTTAGATATACTATCATTGGTCAAATCGGATAAAATTTGGCTTCATGTACGATATGGCTTTATCGTGTTTTTTTTTTTTTTTTTGTTTATAACTCACAGATTTATTACACATAACTTCATTTGTTCATTGGTAAAATGTATTTTTATTCGGCGCGAAAAATCTGCACCGAACTGCATGTTTTGAAAAAAAAACTAATAGATTTATTATTGATAAAAAAAAATTTAAAAAAAACAATAATCATAGGTATGTTATAGCTCGGTAAAC
The DNA here is from genome assembly GCA_956483605.1 of Tuberolachnus salignus. NCBI lineage: Eukaryota > Metazoa > Arthropoda > Insecta > Hemiptera > Aphididae > Tuberolachnus > Tuberolachnus salignus. Next base: position 21,294,649 of record OY101438.1, read on the forward strand.
TGGTAAGATTTTAGTATCATTCACGGTCGTAGAAAATAGATGGGACACTAGTAAAAATCGTAGTAAAAATAATAGCTTTTTCACTTTTTCGCCTTCAAATTTACTCAAACTATTTGGTTTTTCTTCTGGAGGATCTTCTTTTCTTCCATATATTGTTATACTATTGCGCCTGTAATAAATTTGGTTGCGCAATATTCACACGGCAATCGGTGCGCCAGAGGACCTGAGCACTATTATTTTACTTCTGAACAATTCGTTTACTATTCGGTAATTAATGAATTTAATTAAATTATTTAATCAAACACTATTCGGCCTATTGTTAAGATCAACTATCGGCCCTTTGAGAAGGGGTAACTTTTTTTTTTTTAAACCGGCAATACCCCCGGCTCCCGGAACGGCCATAAAGCACTACTTCCGGAAGCAGGTCGCCATCATTTATTGAAAAAATTAACGTAACAATAAAATAAATAATAAAATCCCGTTTTCCCCTAAGTCGGGGCGGGCTCACATGGGTATTTACATTCTTGCCCTACCGAGGGGATGGGCAGTAGCCAGGCCGAAGCCCACTTGCTGCCCTCACAAGGTCAGGGGGGGAATTTTCCTGCCGACCTCCCGGGCAGCGGTCCAGCGGCTACGGGGCCCCTGAAGGCGGCGCACGCCGGCGTCGTCGAGGGCTTGGCGCTACCGTTCTGTTCACTTAGAATGTCTGCCTTAGCTCGGGTCAAACCTTCGACATTTATTTGAGCTATTTTGATGTTGTTCCTCGCAGTTCTAAAGTCTTTAGAATCACAGTGTACCTGATTGTCGTTCTACTTTTTTTTTTTTTAATTTTGGATTTAAAAAGCGTCGCGTGCTGAGCACGTCTGTCAGAGGGGTTTCCCTGAAAAGGGCAGTTTTCACCAACTAGGCCGGGAGGTTTTACAACGTTCGGCCGCCGGTTTGATGCTGTTTGGTTTCGTGTTGTTTTCATATCGGATAATATAATGTGGTGAAATGCATAAATATCGAGAGGATCTAAAAACAACAGTACTTACGGCGGGGACCACGGGAAGGTACAGCATCTTCCCCGCCATTATTTGGTATTAAACCAAATAATAAAAAAGAAACGAATAACAAAACAGAGACAAATTAATATACATATAAAACGGGTATTAAACCAAATATCAAAAAAAGAAACGAATAACAAAATAGAGAAAAATTAATATATGAATACAAAACGGGTATTAAACCAAATATCAAAAATGAATGAATAGCAAAATAGAGACAGACGTATATATATATATAAAACAAGTATTAAACCAAATATCAAAAAAAGAAAAGAATAACATAATAGAAACAAATAATAAGAATGAAATGAAAAACAAATTAATAAATCAGAAACCATCAAAATTATGGGACTTTCTAAGTCACCAGGTCGAAATAAATTTCCCGGGACAATGAGCCGGCCGGGAAAAAATGACCGACCGCAATAACGGCCGACCGGGATCGTTTACATACAGATTTCTTCAGTCGCTTCCACCGCGACACTTTTTTGATCGGCGGTACCGGCATCGCCGAGACACATTCGTCGTCGAATACAATATAATATAATAAATCGTCACCATACCTTACGGTTCGCAGTGGCGATGTGTCCGCCACTGCCGGTTCGGATAGTCCGTGGACAAACGTTGGGGTGGGTCCATCGGATTCATACGTTGATTGTATGGCGGCGGGCGGTGACACCGTGTCCGGTTCCGCGGTCGCAGATTCGTCGTCGAATACTATTCTGAGGAATATGTCGTCGCCGAATCTGACTGCTCGCAGTGGCGACGCGTCGGTGATCGCCGGTGTTTCGGCTGTCAGCAGCATGGACGCCGATCCTGAGGAGGGTCCACGCGTCAGACAGCGGTCCGCGGCTGGCGATTCGACGGGTCGGCGCACGACGGCGTCCGCGGTGGCCGGCGACGGTGTGTCCGTAGCCACCATGACAAGCTCGTCGAGATGGCGTACACCAATGTCCACGGCAGCCGACGGTATTACCGCGGCCGCAGTTCCGTTAGCGACGCGTCCCGCGGACGGCGGTGCGTTCGGGACCGGCGGAGGTGATCCGGCGGGTCCGCAATCGACGGCCGGCGTCCGGGGCGATCGCCATCGGTTGTAATACGCACAAACGTGTTCCTTCCCGTCCACGTTCCAACAGACGCTATGCCCGGGCACGGGGAGGAACGACCACCAGTCGTTCGACTCGCCCGACCACCGGACTGGCGTCCACTTGGAGGGCGTGGCCAGGTCGAGAACGTCCACTAGGGACCGTGTCGCAGCGCGATGAACGGTCGAGTGGTTTCGTGCCATGATAATAGAGAATATTATCGTGTGTGATTAGTAACGAGTAAGTATCAGATTTAGCAATAAGTTGTAAATATGTCGGTCGTGATCACACTGCACCGTGTTTCGGGAAACCGGCGAACTCTTTAGACATTCCGCAGTGGTTGCCCTGGCGACTAAATAGCCCAATATTTATTATTATAACAATATGTTTGACGACGGTATAGTCGGAGTACGATTGTGGCCAGCAGCATTTTTTCGTATTTGTTTATATTATATTATTCGGTTGTAATGCAAACCAGATAATATAATATAAATGACAATATAAAGATTTTCTGCATTCAATTATCAACAATTGCAACATATTTAATTTAGTTTATTCTACACACGTATACAAATAATTTAAACGATTAGAAGAAGAAAAAATGATCTATTACGCGTCGCGTCATAGTAGGTTCGTAGTAGTTGATGTAGCAGTATTGTATATACCTTTGCAACGTGTGGTTTATATTAAAAAATAAATATGTTCGTTAGTTCAGACGAAGAAGAAATTTTACTTTTACACGCTATAATCCTATCCGAAAGTCAGTAAATGAGGAAGCGAATTTGGGTTCACGATATAAATTTTAAAAAAAACAAAAATACAGACAATTAATGTGAATATCAACGTTTATGTCTTGAAATGCACTATTGTGCTTGAGTTTTTAATTTTTTACAATGTCGCGTTCTACAGCTGCGTTATCACGTAGCAGGCCATGTCTTACAGCCGATAATGGTTTGTAATTGAATACAACGCAACGGTAATAAAACGTTCTATTTGACGAGGCTTTTAACATTCAATCATCTCAAAGAAATTGTAGTTGTTGAATGCAACCCATTTTTGTCCCGCTTATTTTCATGTTTTTAGCACATATTTTATAAATCGAACTTCCGTATTTATTATGTACGTATTTTCGTATTTTTATTACATATAAATCCGTTCCCTATTAATAACAATCGGATTCCAGAGTACGTGATTTTATATATCCGTCATTGTTATACACGCACGCCTGCCATACGAATGATGGACGCGTTCAATGAAATAATTCCAAGGGCCGGTCGATCCATCGACGAGTTTTTTTCTGAACTTTTCGATATTCTACTTGAGATCGGCATTGTCAAATTATCGATTTTTCGATTTTAACTTCTCCACAAAATTAAAAATATTTATATAATATCGGGCTAGGCGTGGCAGGTCGAGCAAATGTTTCTACGTGTGTTTCTGCACTATTCGTCTTTAAATTATGATTAATGTGTTTCCTTTCGCGTAATATTTCCGATAGTTCGGTCTAATTATTATAATACGTTTGCGCGTGTTTCCATCAGATTTTAGTGCAATAACTATTGAGTACTGATCATTCTTTATAGTTAACAGCATCAATATTATTTATATTTTATAAAGCTACCTCAATATTTTAAAATTGTTATAAATCGCACTATTCAATGGTAGTTAAAATAATTAACATATTTTTTTTTTTACTATTCAAATGTTTTTTAAAAAAAATCCAATATATTTCATTTAGATATACTATCATTGGTCAAATCGGATAAAATTTGGCTTCATGTACGATATGGCTTTATCGTGTTTTTTTTTTTTTTTTGTTTATAACTCACAGATTTATTACACATAACTTCATTTGTTCATTGGTAAAATGTATTTTTATTCGGCGCGAAAAATCTGCACCGAACTGCATGTTTTGAAAAAAAAACTAATAGATTTATTATTGATAAAAAAAAATTTAAAAAAAACAATAATCATAGGTATGTTATAGCTCGGTAAACTGGTAAGATTTTAGTATCATTCACGGTCGTAGAAAATAGATGGGACACTAGTAAAAATCGTAGTAAAAATAATAGCTTTTTCACTTTTTCGCCCTAAAATTTACTCAAACTATTTAGTTTTTCTTCTGGAGGATCTTCTTTTCTTCCATATATTGTTAAACTATTGCGCCTGTAATAAATTTGGTTGCGCAATATTCACACGGCAATCGGTGCGCCAGAGGACCTGAGCACTATTATTTTACTTTTGAACAATTCGTTTACTATTCGGTAATTACCGAATTTAATTTAAATTATTTAATCAAACACTATTCGGCCTATTGTTAAGATCAACTATCGGCCCTTTGAGAAGGGGTAAATTTTTTTTTTTTTAAACCGGCAATACCCCCGGCTCCCGGAACGGCCATAAAGCACTACTTCCGGAAGCAGGTCGCCATCATTTATTGAAAAAATTAACGTAACAATAAAATAAATAATAAAATCCCGTTTTCCCCTAAGTCGGGGCGGGCTCACATGGGTATTTACATTCTTGCCCTACCGAGGGGATGGGCAGTAGCCAGGCCGAAGCCCACTTGCTGCCCTCACAAGGTCAGGGGGGGAATTTTCCTGCCGACCTCCCGGGCAGCGGTCCAGCGGCTACGGGGCCCCTGAAGGCGGCGCACGCCGGCGTCGTCGAGGGCCTGGCGCTACCGTTCTGTTCACTTAGAATGTCTGCCTTAGCTCGGGTCAAACCTCCGACATTTATTTGAGCAATTTTGATGTTGTTCCTCGCAGTTCTAAACTTTTTAGAATCACAGTGTACCTGATTGTCGTCCTACTTTTTTTTTTTTTAATTTTGGATTTAAAAAGCGTCGCGTGTTGAGCACGTCTGTCAGAGGGGTTTCCCTGAAAAGGGCAGTTTTCACCAACTAGGCCGGGAGGTTTTACAACGTTCGGCCGCCGGTTTGATGCTGTTTGGTTTCGTGTTGTTTTCATATCGGATAATATCATGTGGTGAAACGCAGAAATATCGAGAGGATCTAAAAACAACAGTACTTACGGCGGGGACCACGGGAAGGTACAGCATCTTCCCCGCCATTATTTGGTATTAAACCAAATAATAAAAAAGAAACGAATAACAAAACAGAGACAAATTAATATACATATAAAACGGGTATTAAACCAAATATCAAAAAAAGAAACGAATAACAAAATAGAGAAAAATTAATATATGAATACAAAACGGGTATTAAACCAAATATCAAAAATGAATGAATAGCAAAATAGAGACAAACGTATATATATATAAAACGGGTATTAAACCAAATATCAAAAAAAGAAAAGAATAACATAATAGAAACAAATAATAAGAAAGAAATGAAAAACAAATTAATAAATCAGAAACCATCAAAATTATGGGATTTTCTAAGTCACCAGGTCGAAATAAATTTCCCGGGACAATGAGCCGGCCGGGAAAAAATGACCGACCGCAATAAAGGCCGACCGGGAGCGTTTACAAAGAGATTTCTTCAGTCGCTTCCACCGCGACACTTTTTTGATCGGCGGTACCGGTATCGCCGAGACACATTCGTCGTCGAATACAATATAATATAATAAATCGTCACCATACCTTACGGTTCGCAGTGGCGATGTGTCCGCCACTGCCGGTTCTAATAGTCCGTGGACAAACGTTGGGGTGGGTCCATCGGATTCATACGTTGATTGTATGGCGGCGGGCGGTGACACCGTGTCCGGTTCCGCGGTCGCAGATTCGTCGTCGAATACTATTCTGAGGAATATGTCGTCGCCGAATCTGACTGCTCGCAGTGGCGACGCGTCGGTGATCGCCGGTGTTTCGGCTGTCAGCAGCATGGACGCCGATCCTGAGGAGGGTCCACGCGTCAGACAGCGGTCCGCGGCTGGCGATTCGACGGGTCGGCGCACGACGGCGTCCGCGGTGGCCGGCGACGGTGTGTCCGTAGCCACCATGACAAGCTCGTCGAGATGGCGTACACCAATGTCCACGGCAGCCGACGGTATTACCGCGGCCGCAGTTCCGTTAGCGACGCGTCCCGCGGACGGCGGTGCGTTCGGGACCGGCGGAGGTGATCCGGCGGGTCCGCAATCGACGGCCGGCGTCCGGGGCGATCGCCATCGGTTGTAATACGCACAAACGTGTTCCTTCCCGTCCACGTTCCAACGGACGCTATGCCCGGGCACGGGGAGGAACGACCACCAGTCGTTCGACTCGCCCGAGCACCGGACTGGCGTCCACTTGGAGGGCGTGGCCAGGTCGAGAACGTCCACTAGGGACCGTGTCGCAGCGCGATGAACGGTCGAGTGGTTTCGTGCCATGATAATAGAGAATATTATCGTGTGTGATTAGTAACGAGTAAGTATCAGATTTAGCAATAAGTTGTAAATATGACGGTCGTGATCACACTGCACCGTGTTTCGGGAAACCGGCGAACTCTTTAGACATTCCGCAGTGGTTGCCCTGGCGACTAAATAGCCCAATATTTATTATTATAACAATATGTTTGACGACGGTATAGTCGGAGTACGATTGTGGCCAGCAGCATTTTTTCGTATTTGTTTATATTATATTATTCGGTTGTAATGCAAACCAGATAATATAATATAAATGACAATATAAAGATTTTCTGCATTCAATTATCAACAATTGCAACATATTTAATTTAGTTTATTCTACACACGTATACAAATAATTTAAACGATTAGAAGAAGAAAAAATGATCTATTACGCGTCGCGTCATAGTAGGTTCGTAGTAGTTGATGTAGCAGTATTGTATATACCTTTGCAACGTGTGGTTTATATTAAAAAAATATGTTCGTTAGTTCAGACGAAGAAGACTTTTTACTTTTACACGCAATAATCCTATCCGAAAGTCAGTAAAAGAGGAAGCGAATTTGGGTTCACGATATAAATTTTAAAAAAAACAAAAATACAGACAATTAATGTGAATATCAACGTTTATGTCATGAAATGCACTATTGTGCTTGAGTTTTTAATTTTTTACAATGTCGCGTTCTACAGCTGCGTTATCACGTAGCAGGCCATGTCTTACAGCCGATAATGGTTTGTAATTGAATACAACGCAACGGTTATAAAACGTTCTATTTGACGAGGCTTTTAACATTCAATCATCTCAAAGAAATTGTAGTTGTTGAATGCAACTTATTTTTGTCCCGCTTATTTTCATGTTTTTAGCACATATTTTATAAATCGAACTTCCGTATTTATTATGTACGTATTTTCGTATTTTTATTACATATAAATCCGTTCCCTATTAATAACAATCGGATTCCAGAGTACGTGATTTTATATATCCGTCATTGTTATACACGCACGCCTGCCATACGAATGATGGACGCGTTCAATGAAATAATTCCAAGGGCCGGTCGATCCATCGACGAGTTTTTTTCTGAACTTTTCGATATTCTACTTGAGATCGGCATTGTCAAATTATCGATTTTTCGATTTCAACTTCTCCACAAAATAAAAAATATTTATATAATATCGGGCTAGGCGTGGCAGGTCGAGCAAATGTTTCTACGTGTGTTTCTGCACTATTCGTCTTTAAATTATGATTAATGTGTTTCCTTTCGCGTAATATTTCCGATAGTTCGGTCTAATTATTATAATACGTTTGCGCGTGTTTCCATCAGATTTTAGTGCAATAACTATTGAGTTCTGATCATTCTTTATAGTTAACAGCATCAATATTATATATATTTTATAAAGCTACCTCAATATTTTAAAATTGTTATAAATCGCACTATTCAATGGTAGTTAAAATAATTAACATATTTTTTTTTTTACTATTCAAATGTTTTTTAAAAAAAATCCAATATATTTCATTAAGATATACTATCATTGGTCAAATCGGATAAAATTTGGCTTCATGTACGATATGGCTTTATCGTGTTTTTTTTTTTTTTTTGTTTATAACTCACAGATTTATTACACATAACTTCATTTGTTCATTGGTAAAATGTATTTTTATTCGGCGCGAAAAATCTGCACCGAACTGCATGTTTTGAAAAAAAAACTAATAGATTTACTATTGATAAAAAAAAATTTAAAAAAAACAATAATCATAGGTATGTTATAGCTCGGTAAACTAGTAAGATTTTAGTATCATTCACGGTCTTAGAAAATAGATGGGACACTAGTAAAAATCGTAGTAAAAATAATAGCTTTTTCACTTTTTCGCCCTAAAATTTACTCAAACTATTTGGTTTTTCTTCTGGAGGATCTTCTTTTCTTCCATATATTGTTATACTATTGCGCCTGTAATAAATTTGGTTGCGCAATATTCACACGGCAATCGGTGCGCCAGAGGACCTGAGCACTATTATTTTACTTTTGAACAATTCGTTTACTATTCGGTAATTACCGAATTTAATTAAATTATTTAATCAAACACTATTCGGCCTATTGTTAAGATCAACTATCGGCCCTTTGAGAAGGGGTAACTTTTTTTTTTTTTAAACCGGCAATACCCCCGGCTCCCGGAACGGCCATAAAGCACTACTTCCGGAGGCAGGTCGCCATCATTTATTGAAAAAATTAACGTAACAATAAAATAAATAATAAAATCCCGTTTTCCCCTAAGTCGGGGCGGGCTCACATGGGTATTTACATTCTTGCCCTACCGAGGGGATGGGCAGTAGCCAGGCCGAAGCCCACTTGCTGCCCTCACAAGGTCAGGGGGGGAATTTTCCTGCCGACCTCCCGGGCAGCGGTCCAGCGGCTACGGGGCCCCTGAAGGCGGCGCACGCCGGCGTCGTCGAGGGCTTGGCGCTACCGTTCTGTTCACTTAGAATGTCTGCCTTAGCTCGGGTCAAACCTTCGACATTTATTTGAGCTATTTTGATGTTGTTCCTCGCAGTTCTAAAGTCTTTAGAATCACAGTGTACCTGATTGTCGTTCTACTTTTTTTTTTTTTAATTTTGGATTTAAAAAGCGTCGCGTGTTGAGCACGTCTGTCAGAGGGGTTTCCCTGAAAAGGGCAGTTTTCACCAACTAGGCCGGGAGGTTTTACAACGTTCGGCCGCCGGTTTGATGCTGTTTGGTTTCGTGTTGTTTTCATATCGGATAATATCATGTGGTGAAACGCAGAAATATCGAGAGGATCTAAAAACAACAGTACTTACGGCGGGGACCACGGGAAGGTACAGCATCTTCCCCGCCATTATTTTGTATTAAACCAAATAATAAAAAAGAAACGAATAACAAAACAGAGACAAATTAATATACATATAAAACGGGTATTAAACCAAATATCAAAAAAAGAAACGAATAACAAAATAGAGAAAAATTAATATATGAATACAAAACGGGTATTAAACCAAATATCAAAAATGAATGAATAGCAAAATAGAGACAAACGTATATATATATAAAACGGGTATTAAACCAAATATCAAAAAAAGAAAAGAATAACATAATAGAAACAAATAATAAGAAAGAAATGAAAAACAAATTAATAAATCAGAAACCATCAAAATTATGGGATTTTCTAAGTCACCAGGTCGAAATAAATTTCCCGGGACAATGAGCCGGCCGGGAAAAAATGACCGACCGCAATAAAGGCCGACCGGGAGCGTTTACAAAGAGATTTCTTCAGTCGCTTCCACCGCGACACTTTTTTGATCGGCGGTACCGGTATCGCCGAGACACATTCGTCGTCGAATACAATATAATATAATAAATCGTCACCATACCTTACGGTTCGCAGTGGCGATGTGTCCGCCACTGCCGGTTCTAATAGTCCGTGGACAAACGTTGGGGTGGGTCCATCGGATTCATACGTTGATTGTATGGCGGCGGGCGGTGACACCGTGTCCGGTTCCGCGGTCGCAGATTCGTCGTCGAATACTATTCTGAGGAATATGTCGTCGCCGAATCTGACTGCTCGCAGTGGCGACGCGTCGGTGATCGCCGGTGTTTCGGCTGTCAGCAGCATGGACGCCGATCCTGAGGAGGGTCCACGCGTCAGACAGCGGTCCGCGGCTGGCGATTCGACGGGTCGGCGCACGACGGCGTCCGCGGTGGCCGGCGACGGTGTGTCCGTAGCCACCATGACAAGCTCGTCGAGATGGCGTACACCAATGTCCACGGCAGCCGACGGTATTACCGCGGCCGCAGTTCCGTTAGCGACGCGTCCCGCGGACGGCGGTGCGTTCGGGACCGGCGGAGGTGATCCGGCGGGTCCGCAATCGACGGCCGGCGTCCGGGGCGATCGCCATCGGTTGTAATACGCACAAACGTGTTCCTTCCCGTCCACGTTCCAACGGACGCTATGCCCGGGCACGGGGAGGAACGACCACCAGTCGTTCGACTCGCCCGAGCACCGGACTGGCGTCCACTTGGAGGGCGTGGCCAGGTCGAGAACGTCCACTAGGGACCGTGTCGCAGCGCGATGAACGGTCGAGTGGTTTCGTGCCATGATAATAGAGAATATTATCGTGTGTGATTAGTAACGAGTAAGTATCAGATTTAGCAATAAGTTGTAAATATGACGGTCGTGATCACACTGCACCGTGTTTCGGGAAACCGGCGAACTCTTTAGACATTCCGCAGTGGTTGCCCTGGCGACTAAATAGCCCAATATTTATTATTATAACAATATGTTTGACGACGGTATAGTCGGAGTACGATTGTGGCCAGCAGCATTTTTTCGTATTTGTTTATATTATATTATTCGGTTGTAATGCAAACCAGATAATATAATATAAATGACAATATATAGATTTTCTACATTCAATTATCAACAATTGCAACATATTTAATTTAGTTTATTCTACACACGTATACAAATAATTTAAACGATTAGAAGAAGAAAAAATGATCTATTACGCGTCGCGTCATAGTAGGTTCGTAGTAGTTGATGTAGCAGTATTGTATATACCTTTGCAACGTGTGGTTTATATTAAAAAAATATGTTCGTTAGTTCAGACGAAGAAGACTTTTTACTTTTACACGCAAAAATCCTATCCGAAAGTCAGTAAAAGAGGAAGCGAATTTGGGTTCACGATATAAATTTTAAAAAAAACAAAAATACAGACAATTAATGTGAATATCAACGTTTATGTCTTGAAATGCACTATTGTGCTTGAGTTTTTAATTTTTTACAATGTCGCGTTCTACAGCTGCGTTATCACGTAGCAGGCCATGTCTTACAGCCGATAATGGTTTGTAATTGAATACAACGCAACGGTAATAAAACGTTCTATTTGACGAGGCTTTTAACATTCAATCATCTCAAAGAAATTGTAGTTGTTGAATGCAACTTATTTTTGTCCCGCTTATTTTCATGTTTTTAGCACATATTTTATAAATCGAACTTCCGTATTTATTATGTACGTATTTTCGTATTTTTATTACATATAAATCCGTTCCCTATTAATAACAATCGGATTCCAGAGTACGTGATTTTATATATCCGTCATTGTTATACACGCACGCCTGCCATACGAATGATGGACGCGTTCAATGAAATAATTCCAAGGGCCGGTCGATCCATCGACGAGTTTTTTTCTGAACTTTTCGATATTCTACTTGAGATCGGCATTGTCAAATTATCGATTTTTCGATTTCAACTTCTCCACAAAATAAAAAATATTTATATAATATCGGGCTAGGCGTGGCAGGTCGAGCAAATGTTTCTACGTGTGTTTCTGCACTATTCGTCTTTAAATTATGATTAATGTGTTTCCTTTCGCGTAATATTTCCGATAGTTCGGTCTAATTATTATAATACGTTTGCGCGTGTTTCCATCAGATTTTAGTGCAATAACTATTGAGTTCTGATCATTCTTTATAGTTAACAGCATCAATATTATATATATTTTATAAAGCTACCTCAATATTTTAAAATTGTTATAAATCGCACTATTCAATGGTAGTTAAAATAATTAACATATTTTTTTTTTTACTATTCAAATGTTTTTTAAAAAAAATCCAATATATTTCATTAAGATATACTATCATTGGTCAAATCGGATAAAATTTGGCTTCATGTACGATATGGCTTTATCGTGTTTTTTTTTTTTTTTTGTTTATAACTCACAGATTTATTACACATAACTTCATTTGTTCATTGGTAAAATGTATTTTTATTCGGCGCGAAAAATCTGCACCGAACTGCATGTTTTGAAAAAAAAACTAATAGATTTACTATTGATAAAAAAAAATTTAAAAAAAACAATAATCATAGGTATGTTATAGCTCGGTAAACTAGTAAGATTTTAGTATCATTCACGGTCTTAGAAAATAGATGGGACACCAGTAAAAATCGTAGTAAAAATAATAGCTTTTTCACTTTTTCGCCCTAAAATTTACTCAAACTATTTGGTTTTTCTTCTGGAGGATCTTCTTTTCTTCCATATATTGTTATACTATTGCGCCTGTAATAAATTTGGTTGCGCAATATTCACACGGCAATCGGTGCGCCAGAGGACCTGAGCACTATTATTTTACTTTTGAACAATTCGTTTACTATTCGGTAATTACCGAATTTAATTAAATTATTTAATCAAACACTATTCGGCCAATTGTTAAGATCAACTATCGGCCCTTTGAGAAGGGGTAACTTTTTTTTTTTTTAAACCGGCAATACCCCCGGCTCCCGGAACGGCCATAAAGCACTACTTCCGGAGGCAGGTCGCCATCATTTATTGAAAAAATTAACGTAACAATAAAATAAATAATAAAATCCCGTTTTCCCCTAAGTCGGGGCGGGCTCACATGGGTATTTACATTCTTGCCCTACCGAGGGGATGGGCAGTAGCCAGGCCGAAACCCACTTGCTGCCCACACAAGGTCAGGGGGGGAATTTTCCTGCCGACCTCCCGGGCAGCGGTCCAGCGGCTACGGGGCCCCTGAAGGCGGCGCACGCCGGCGTCGTCGAGGGCCTGGCGCTACCGTTCTGTTCACTTAGAATGTCTGCCTTAGCTCGGGTCAAACCTCCGACATTTATTTGAGCAATTTTGATGTTGTTCCTCGCAGTTCTAAACTTTTTAGAATCACAGTGTACCTGATTGTCGTCCTACTTTTTTTTTTTTTAATTTTGGATTTAAAAAGCGTCGCGTGTTGAGCACGTCTGTCAGAGGGGTTTCCCTGAAAAGGGCAGTTTTCACCAACTAGGCCGGGAGGTTTTACAACTTTCGGCCGCCGGTTTGATGCTGTTTGGTTTCGTGTTGTTTTCATATCGGATAATATCATGTGGTGAAACGCAGCAAATATCGAGAGGATCTAAAAACAACAGTACTTACGGCGGGGACCACGGGAAGGTACAGCATCTTCCCCGCCATTATTTAATATTAACCAAATAATAAAAAAGAAACGAATAACAAAACAGAGACAAATTAATATACATATAAAACGGGTATTAAACCAAATAACAAATAAGAAACGAATAACAAAATAGAGAAAAATTAATATATGAATACAAAACGGGTATTAAACCAAATATCAAAAATGAATGAATAGCGAAATAGAGACAAACGTATATATATATAAAACGGGTATTATACCAAATATCAAAAATAGAAAAGAATAACATAATAGAATCAAATAATAAGAAAGATATGAAAAACAAATTAATAAATCAGAAACCATCAAAATTATGGGATTTTCTAAGTCACCAGGTCGAAATAAATTTCCCGGGACAATGAGCCGGCCGGGAAAAAATGACCGACCGCAATAAAGGCCGACCGGGAGCGTTTACAAAGAGATTTCTTCAGTCGCTTCCACCGCGACACTTTTTTGATCGGCGGTACCGGTATCGCCGAGACACATTCGTCGTCGAATACAATATAATATAATAAATCGTCACCATACCTTACGGTTCGCAGTGGCGATGTGTCCGCCACTGCCGGTTCGGATAGTCCGTGGACAAACGTTGGGGTGGGTCCATCGGATTCATACGTTGATTGTCTGGCGGCGGGCGGTGACACCGTGGCCGGTTCCGCGGTCGCAGATTCGTCGTCGAATACTATTCTGAGGAATATGTCGTCGCCGAATCTGACTGCTCGCACTGGCGACGCGTCGGTGATCGCCGGTGTTTCGGCTGTCAGCAGCATGGACGCCGATCCTGAGGAGGGTCCACGCGTCAGACAGCGGTCCGCGGCTGGCGATTCGACGGGTCGGCGCACGACGGCGTCCGCGGTGGCCGGCGACGGTGTGTCCGTAGCCACCATGACAAGCTCGTCGAGATGGCGTACACCAATGTCCACGGCAGCCGACGGTATTACCGCGGCCGCAGTTCCGTTAGCGACGCGTCCCGCGGACGGCGGTGCGTTCGGGACCGGCGGAGGTGATCCGGCGGGTCCGCAATCGACGGCCGGCGTCCGGGGCGATCGCCATCGGTTGTAATACGCACAAACGTGTTCCTTCCCGTCCACGTTCCAACGGACGCTATGCCCGGGCACGGGGAGGAACGACCACCAGTCGTTCGACTCGCCCGAGCACCGGACTGGCGTCCACTTGGAGGGCGTGGCCAGGTCGAGAACGTCCACTAGGGACCGTGTCGCAGCGCGATGAACGGTCGAGTGGTTTCGTGCCATGATAATAGAGAATATTATCGTGTGTGATTAGTAACGAGTAAGTATCAGATTTAGCAATAAGTTGTAAATATGACGGTCGTGATCACACTGCACCGTGTTTCGGGAAACCGGCGAACTCTTTAGACATTCCGCAGTGGTTGCCCTGGCGACTAAATAGCCCAATATTTATTATTATAACAATATGTTTGACGACGGTATAGTCGGAGTACGATTGTGGCCAGCAGCATTTTTTCGTATTTGTTTATATTATATTATTCGGTTGTAATGCAAACCAGATAATATAATATAAATGACAATATAAAGATTTTCTGCATTCAATTATCAACAATTGCAACATATTTAATTTAGTTTATTCTACACACGTATACAAATAATTTAAACGATTAGAAGAAGAAAAAATGATCTATTACGCGTCGCGTCATAGTAGGTTCGTAGTAGTTGATGTAGCAGTATTGTATATACCTTTGCAACGTGTGGTTTATATTAAAAAATAAATATGTTCGTTAGTTCAGACGAAGAAGAAATTTTACTTTTACACGCAATAATCCTATCCGAAAGTCAGTAAATGAGGAAGCGAATTTGGGTTCACGATATAAATTTTAAAAAAAACAAAAATACAGACAATTATGGTGAATATCAACGTTTATGTCTTAAAATGCACTATTGTGCTTGAGTTTTTAATTTTTTAAAATGTCGCGTTCTACAGCTGCGTTATCACGTAGCAGGCCATGTCTTACAGACGATAATGGTTTGTAATTGAATACAACGCAATGGTAATAAAACGTTCTATTTGACGAGGCTTTTAACATTCAATCATCTCAAAGAAATTGTAGTTGTTGAATGCAACCCATTTTTGTCCCGCTTATTTTCATGTTTTTAGCACATATTTTATAAATCGAACTTCCGTATTTATTATGTACGTATTTTCGTATTTTTATTACATATAAATCCGTTCCCTATTAATAACAATCGGATTCCAGAGTACGTGATTTTATATATCCGTCATTGTTATACACGCACGCCTGCCATACGAATGATGGACGCGTTCAATGAAATAATTCCAAGGGCCGGTCGATCCATCGACGAGTTTTTTTCTGAACTTTTCGATATTCTACTTGAGATCGGCATTGTCAAATTATCGATTTTTCGATTTTAACTTCTCCACAAAATAAAAAATATTTATATAATATCGGGCTAGGCGTGGCAGGTCGAGCGAATGTTTCTACGTGTGTTTCTGCACTATTCGTCTTTAAATTATGATTAATGTGTTTCCTTTCGCGTAATATTTCCGATAGTTCGGTCTAATTATTATAATACGTTTGCGCGTGTTTCCATCAGATTTTAGTGCAATAACTATTGAGTTCTGATCATTCTTTATAGTTAACAGCATCAATATTATATATATTTTATAAAGCTACCTCAGTATTTTAAAATTGTTATAAATCGCACTATTCAATGGTAGTTAAAATAATTAACATATTTTTTTTTTTTACTTTTCAAATGTTTTTTAAAAAAAATTCAATATATTTCATTTAGATATACTATCATTGGTCAAATCGGATAAAATTTGGCTTCATGTACGATATGGCTTTATCGTGTTTTTTTTTTTTTTTTTTGTTTATAACTCACAGATTTATTACACATAACTTCATTTGTTCATTGGTAAAATGTATTTTTATTCGGTGCGAAAAATCTGCACCGAACTGCATGTTTTGAAAAAAAAACTAATAGATTTATTATTGATAAAAAAAAATTTAAAAAAAACAATAATCATAGGTATGTTAAAGCTCGGTAAACTAGTAAGATTTTAGTATCATTCACGGTCTTAGAAAATAGATGGGACACTAGTAAAAATCGTAGTAAAAATAATAGCTTTTTCACTTTTTCGCCCTAAAATTTACTTAAACTATTTGGTTTTTCTTCTGGAGGATCTTCTTTTCTTCCATATATTGTTATCCTATTGCGCCTGTAATAAATTCGGTTGCGCAATATTCACACGGCAATCGGTGCGCCAGAGGACCTGAGCACTATTATTTTACTTTTGAACAATTCGTTTACTATTCGGTAATTACCGAATTTAATTAAATTATTTAATCAAACACTATTCGGCCAATTGTTAAGATCAACTATCGGCCCTTTGAGAAGGGGTAACTTTTTTTTTTTTAAACCGGCAATACCCCCGGCTCCCGGAACGGCCATAAAGCACTACTTCCGGAGGCAGGTCGCCATCATTTATTGAAAAAATTAACGTAACAATAAAATAAATAATAAAATCCCGTTTTCCCCTAAGTCGGGGCGGGCTCACATGGGTATTTACATTCTTGCCCTACCGAGGGGATGGGCAGTAGCCAGGCCGAAACCCACTTGCTGCCCACACAAGGTCAGGGGGGGAATTTTCCTGCCGACCTCCCGGGCAGCGGTCCAGCGGCTACGGGGCCCCTGAAGGCGGCGCACGCCGGCGTCGTCGAGGGCCTGGCGCTACCGTTCTGTTCACTTAGAATGTCTGCCTTAGCTCGGGTCAAACCTCCGACATTTATTTGAGCAATTTTGATGTTGTTCCTCGCAGTTCTAAACTTTTTAGAATCACAGTGTACCTGATTGTCGTCCTACTTTTTTTTTTTTTAATTTTGGATTTAAAAAGCGTCGCGTGTTGAGCACGTCTGTCAGAGGGGTTTCCCTGAAAAGGGCAGTTTTCACCAACTAGGCCGGGAGGTTTTACAACTTTCGGCCGCCGGTTTGATGCTGTTTGGTTTCGTGTTGTTTTCATATCGGATAATATCATGTGGTGAAACGCAGCAAATATCGAGAGGATCTAAAAACAACAGTACTTACGGCGGGGACCACGGGAAGGTACAGCATCTTCCCCGCCATTATTTGGTATTAACCAAATAATAAAAAAGAAACGAATAACAAAACAGAGACATATTAATATACATATAAAACGGGTATTAAACCAAATAACAAATAAGAAACGAATAACAAAATAGAGAAAAATTAATATATGAATACAAAACGGGTATTAAACCAAATATCAAAAATGAATGAATAGCGAAATAGAGACAAGCGTATATATATATAAAACGGGTATTATACCAAATATCAAAAATAGAAAAGAATAACATAATAGAATCAAATAATAAGAAAGATATGAAAAACAAATTAATAAATCAGAAACCATCAAAATTATGGGATTTTCTAAGTCACCAGGTCGAAATAAATTTCCCGGGACAATGAGCCGGCCGGGAAAAAATGACCGACCGCAATAACGGCCGACCGGGATCGTTTACATACAGATTTCTTCAGTCGCTTCCACCGCGACACTTTTTTGATCGGCGGTACCGGCATCGCCGAGACACATTCGTCGTCGAATACAATATAATATAATAAATCGTCACCATACCTTACGGTTCGCAGTGGCGATGTGTCCGCCACTGCCGGTTCGGATAGTCCGTGGACAAACGTTGGGGTGGGTCCATCGGATTCATACGTTGATTGTCTGGCGGCGGGCGGTGACACCGTGGCCGGTTCCGCGGTCTCAGATTCGTCGTCGAATACTATTCTGAGGAATATGTCGTCGCCGAATCTGACTGCTCGCAGTGGCGACGCGTCGGTGATCGCCGGTGTTTCGGCTGTCAGCAGCATGGACGCCGATCCTGAGGAGGGTCCACGCGTCAGACAGCGGTCCGCGGCTGGCGATTCGACGGGTCGGCGCACGACGGCGTCCGCGGTGGCCGGCGACGGTGTGTCCGTAGCCACCATGACAAGCTCGTCGAGATGGCGTACACCAATGTCCACGGCAGCCGACGGTATTACCGCGGCCGCAGTTCCGTTAGCGACGCGTCCCGCGGACGGCGGTGCGTTCGGGACCGGCGGAGGTGATCCGGCGGGTCCGCAATCGACGGCCGGCGTCCGGGGCGATCGCCATCGGTTGTAATACGCACAAACGTGTTCCTTCCCGTCCACGTTCCAACGGACGCTATGCCCGGGCACGGGGAGGAACGACCACCAGTCGTTCGACTCGCCCGAGCACCGGACTGGCGTCCACTTGGAGGGCGTGGCCAGGTCGAGAACGTCCACTAGGGACCGTGTCGCAGCGCGATGAACGGTCGAGTGGTTTCGTGCCATGATAATAGAGAATATTATCGTGTGTGATTAGTAACGAGTAAGTATCAGATTTAGCAATAAGTTGTAAATATGACGGTCGTGATCACACTGCACCGTGTTTCGGGAAACCGGCGAACTCTTTAGACATTCCGCAGTGGTTGCCCTGGCGACTAAATAGCCCAATATTTATTATTATAACAATATGTTTGACGACGGTATAGTCGGAGTACGATTGTGGCCAGCAGCATTTTTTCGTATTTGTTTATATTATATTATTCGGTTGTAATGCAAACCAGATAATATAATATAAATGACAATATAAAGATTTTCTGCATTCAATTATCAACAATTGCAACATATTTAATTTAGTTTATTCTACACACGTATACAAATAATTTAAACGATTAGAAGAAGAAAAAATGATCTATTACGCGTCGCGTCATAGTAGGTTCGTAGTAGTTGATGTAGCAGTATTGTATATACCTTTGCAACGTGTGGTTTATATTAAAAAATAAATATGTTCGTTAGTTCAGACGAAGAAGAAATTTTACTTTTACACGCAATAATCCTATCCGAAAGTCAGTAAATGAGGAAGCGAATTTGGGTTCACGATATAAATTTTAAAAAAAACAAAAATACAGACAATTAAGGTGAATATCAACGTTTATGTCTTAAAATGCACTATTGTGCTTGAGTTTTTAATTTTTTAAAATGTCGCGTTCTACAGCTGCGTTATCACGTAGCAGGCCATGTCTTACAGACGATAATGGTTTGTAATTGAATACAACGCAATGGTAATAAAACGTTCTATTTGACGAGGCTTTTAACATTCAATCATCTCAAAGAAATTGTAGTTGTTGAATGCAACCCATTTTTGTCCCGCTTATTTTCATGTTTTTAGCACATATTTTATAAATCGAACTTCCGTATTTATTATGTACGTATTTTCGTATTTTTATTACATATAAATCCGTTCCCTATTAATAACAATCGGATTCCAGAGTACGTGATTTTATATATCCGTCATTGTTATACACGCACGCCTGCCATACGAATGATGGACGCGTTCAATGAAATAATTCCAAGGGCCGGTCGATCCATCGACGAGTTTTTTTCTGAACTTTTCGATATTCTACTTGAGATCGGCATTGTCAAATTATCGATTTTTCGATTTTAACTTCTCCACAAAATAAAAAATATTTATATAATATCGGGCTAGGCGTGGCAGGTCGAGCGAATGTTTCTACGTGTGTTTCTGCACTATTCGTCTTTAAATTATGATTAATGTGTTTCCTTTCGCGTAATATTTCCGATAGTTCGGTCTAATTATTATAATACGTTTGCGCGTGTTTCCATCAGATTTTAGTGCAATAACTATTGAGTTCTGATCATTCTTTATAGTTAACAGCATCAATATTATATATATTTTATAAAGCTACCTCAGTATTTTAAAATTGTTATAAATCGCACTATTCAATGGTAGTTAAAATAATTAACATATTTTTTTTTTTTACTTTTCAAATGTTTTTTAAAAAAAATTCAATATATTTCATTTAGATATACTATCATTGGTCAAATCGGATAAAATTTGGCTTCATGTACGATATGGCTTTATCGTGTTTTTTTTTTTTTTTTTTGTTTATAACTCACAGATTTATTACACATAACTTCATTTGTTCATTGGTAAAATGTATTTTTATTCGGTGCGAAAAATCTGCACCGAACTGCATGTTTTGAAAAAAAAACTAATAGATTTATTATTGATAAAAAAAAATTTAAAAAAAACAATAATCATAGGTATGTTAAAGCTCGGTAAACTAGTAAGATTTTAGTATCATTCACGGTCTTAGAAAATAGATGGGACACTAGTAAAAATCGTAGTAAAAATAATAGCTTTTTCACTTTTTCGCCCTAAAATTTACTTAAACTATTTGGTTTTTCTTCTGGAGGATCTTCTTTTCTTCCATATATTGTTATCCTATTGCGCCTGTAATAAATTCGGTTGCGCAATATTCACACGGCAATCGGTGCGCCAGAGGACCTGAGCACTATTATTTTACTTTTGAACAATTCGTTTACTATTCGGTAATTACCGAATTTAATTAAATTATTTAATCAAACACTATTCGGCCAATTGTTAAGATCAACTATCGGCCCTTTGAGAAGGGGTAACTTTTTTTTTTTTTAAACCGGCAATACCCCCGGCTCCCGGAACGGCCATAAAGCACTACTTCCGGAGGCAGGTCGCCATCATTTATTGAAAAAATTAACGTAACAATAAAATAAATAATAAAATCCCGTTTTCCCCTAAGTCGGGGCGGGCTCACATGGGTATTTACATTCTTGCCCTACCGAGGGGATGGGCAGTAGCCAGGCCGAAACCCACTTGCTGCCCACACAAGGTCAGGGGGGGAATTTTCCTGCCGACCTCCCGGGCAGCGGTCCAGCGGCTACGGGGCCCCTGAAGGCGGCGCACGCCGGCGTCGTCGAGGGCCTGGCGCTACCGTTCTGTTCACTTAGAATGTCTGCCTTAGCTCGGGTCAAACCTCCGACATTTATTTGAGCAATTTTGATGTTGTTCCTCGCAGTTCTAAACTTTTTAGAATCACAGTGTACCTGATTGTCGTCCTACTTTTTTTTTTTTTAATTTTGGATTTAAAAAGCGTCGCGTGTTGAGCACGTCTGTCAGAGGGGTTTCCCTGAAAAGGGCAGTTTTCACCAACTAGGCCGGGAGGTTTTACAACTTTCGGCCGCCGGTTTGATGCTGTTTGGTTTCGTGTTGTTTTCATATCGGATAATATCATGTGGTGAAACGCAGCAAATATCGAGAGGATCTAAAAACAACAGTACTTACGGCGGGGACCACGGGAAGGTACAGCATCTTCCCCGCCATTATTTGGTATTAACCAAATAATAAAAAAGAAACGAATAACAAAACAGAGACATATTAATATACATATAAAACGGGTATTAAACCAAATAACAAATAAGAAACGAATAACAAAATAGAGAAAAATTAATATATGAATACAAAACGGGTATTAAACCAAATATCAAAAATGAATGAATAGCGAAATAGAGACAAGCGTATATATATATAAAACGGGTATTATACCAAATATCAAAAATAGAAAAGAATAACATAATAGAATCAAATAATAAGAAAGATATGAAAAACAAATTAATAAATCAGAAACCATCAAAATTATGGGATTTTCTAAGTCACCAGGTCGAAATAAATTTCCCGGGACAATGAGCCGGCCGGGAAAAAATGACCGACCGCAATAACGGCCGACCGGGATCGTTTACATACAGATTTCTTCAGTCGCTTCCACCGCGACACTTTTTTGATCGGCGGTACCGGCATCGCCGAGACACATTCGTCGTCGAATACAATATAATATAATAAATCGTCACCATACCTTACGGTTCGCAGTGGCGATGTGTCCGCCACTGCCGGTTCGGATAGTCCGTGGACAAACGTTGGGGTGGGTCCATCGGATTCATACGTTGATTGTCTGGCGGCGGGCGGTGACACCGTGGCCGGTTCCGCGGTCGCAGATTCGTCGTCGAATACTATTCTGAGGAATATGTCGTCGCCGAATCTGACTGCTCGCAGTGGCGACGCGTCGGTGATCGCCGGTGTTTCGGCTGTCAGCAGCATGGACGCCGATCCTGAGGAGGGTCCACGCGTCAGACAGCGGTCCGCGGCTGGCGATTCGACGGGTCGGCGCACGACGGCGTCCGCGGTGGCCGGCGACGGTGTGTCCGTAGCCACCATGACAAGCTCGTCGAGATGGCGTACACCAATGTCCACGGCAGCCGACGGTATTACCGCGGCCGCAGTTCCGTTAGCGACGCGTCCCGCGGACGGCGGTGCGTTCGGGACCGGCGGAGGTGATCCGGCGGGTCCGCAATCGACGGCCGGCGTCCGGGGCGATCGCCATCGGTTGTAATACGCACAAACGTGTTCCTTCCCGTCCACGTTCCAACGGACGCTATGCCCGGGCACGGGGAGGAACGACCACCAGTCGTTCGACTCGCCCGAGCACCGGACTGGCGTCCACTTGGAGGGCGTGGCCAGGTCGAGAACGTCCACTAGGGACCGTGTCGCAGCGCGATGAACGGTCGAGTGGTTTCGTGCCATGATAATAGAGAATATTATCGTGTGTGATTAGTAACGAGTAAGTATCAGATTTAGCAATAAGTTGTAAATATGACGGTCGTGATCACACTGCACCGTGTTTCGGGAAACCGGCGAACTCTTTAGACATTCCGCAGTGGTTGCCCTGGCGACTAAATAGCCCAATATTTATTATTATAACAATATGTTTGACGACGGTATAGTCGGAGTACGATTGTGGCCAGCAGCATTTTTTCGTATTTGTTTATATTATATTATTCGGTTGTAATGCAAACCAGATAATATAATATAAATGACAATATAAAGATTTTCTGCATTCAATTATCAACAATTGCAACATATTTAATTTAGTTTATTCTACACACGTATACAAATAATTTAAACGATTAGAAGAAGAAAAAATGATCTATTACGCGTCGCGTCATAGTAGGTTCGTAGTAGTTGATGTAGCAGTATTGTATATACCTTTGCAACGTGTGGTTTATATTAAAAAATAAATATGTTCGTTAGTTCAGACGAAGAAGAAATTTTACTTTTACACGCAATAATCCTATCCGAAAGTCAGTAAATGAGGAAGCGAATTTGGGTTCACGATATAAATTTTAAAAAAAACAAAAATACAGACAATTAAGGTGAATATCAACGTTTATGTCTTAAAATGCACTAAAGTGCTTGAGTTTTTAATTTTTTAAAATGTCGCGTTCTACAGCTGCGTTATCACGTAGCAGGCCATGTCTTACAGCCGATAATGGTTTGTAATTGAATACAACGCAACGGTTATAAAACGTTCTATTTGACGAGGCTTTTAACATTCAATCATCTCAAAGAAATTGTAGTTGTTGAATGCAACTTATTTTTGTCCCGCTTATTTTCATGTTTTTAGCACATATTTTATAAATCGAACTTCCGTATTTATTATGTACGTATTTTCGTATTTTTATTACATATAAATCCGTTCCCTATTAATAACAATCGGATTCCAGAGTACGTGATTTTATATATCCGTCATTGTTATACACGCACGCCTGCCATACGAATGATGGACGCGTTCAATGAAATAATTCCAAGGGCCGGTCGATCCATCGACGAGTTTTTTTCTGAACTTTTCGATATTCTACTTGAGATCGGCATTGTCAAATTATCGATTTTTCGATTTCAACTTCTCCACAAAATAAAAAATATTTATATAATATCGGGCTAGGCGTGGCAGGTCGAGCAAATGTTTCAACGTGTGTTTCTGCACTATTCGTCTTTAAATTATGATTAATGTGTTTCCTTTCGCGTAATATTTCCGATAGTTCGGTCTAATTATTATAATACGTTTGCGCGTGTTTCCATCAGATTTTAGTGCAATAACTATTGAGTTCTGATCATTCTTTATAGTTAACAGCATCAATATTATATATATTTTATAAAGCTACCTCAATATTTTAAAATTGTTATAAATCGCACTATTCAATGGTAGTTAAAATAATTAACATATTTTTTTTTTTACTATTCAAATGTTTTTTAAAAAAAATCCAATATATTTCATTAAGATATACTATCATTGGTCAAATCGGATAAAATTTGGCTTCATGTACGATATGGCTTTATCGTGTTTTTTTTTTTTTTTTGTTTATAACTCACAGATTTATTACACATAACTTCATTTGTTCATTGGTAAAATGTATTTTTATTCGGCGCGAAAAATCTGCACCGAACTGCATGTTTTGAAAAAAAAACTAATAGATTTATTATTGATAAAAAAAAATTTAAAAAAAACAATAATCCTAGGTATGTTATAGCTCGGTAAACTGGTAAGATTTTAGTATCATTCACGGTCTAAAAAATAGATGGGACACTCCTATCTCGAAACCTATCGTAGTAAAAATAATAGCTTTTTCACTTTTTCGCCCTAAAATTTACTCAAACTATTTGGTTTTTCTTCTGGAGGATCTTCTTTTCTTCCATATATTGTTATACTATTGCGCCTGTAATAAATTTGGTTGCGCAATATTCACACGGCAATCGGTGCGCCAGAGGACCTGAGCACTATTATTTTACTTTTGAACAATTCGTTTACTATTCGGTAATTACCGAATTTAATTAAATTATTTAATCAAACACTATTCGGCCAATTGTTAAGATCAACTATCGGCCCTTTGAGAAGGGGTAACTTTTTTTTTTTTTAAACCGGCAATACCCCCGGCTCCCGGAACGGCCATAAAGCACTACTTCCGGAGGCAGGTCGCCATCATTTATTGAAAAAATTAACGTAACAATAAAATAAATAATAAAATCCCGTTTTCCCCTAAGTCGGGGCGGGCTCACATGGGTATTTACATTCTTGCCCTACCGAGGGGATGGGCAGTAGCCAGGCCGAAACCCACTTGCTGCCCACACAAGGTCAGGGGGGGAATTTTCCTGCCGACCTCCCGGGCAGCGGTCCAGCGGCTACGGGGCCCCTGAAGGCGGCGCACGCCGGCGTCGTCGAGGGCCTGGCGCTACCGTTCTGTTCACTTAGAATGTCTGCCTTAGCTCGGGTCAAACCTCCGACATTTATTTGAGCAATTTTGATGTTGTTCCTCGCAGTTCTAAACTTTTTAGAATCACAGTGTACCTGATTGTCGTCCTACTTTTTTTTTTTTTAATTTTGGATTTAAAAAGCGTCGCGTGTTGAGCACGTCTGTCAGAGGGGTTTCCCTGAAAAGGGCAGTTTTCACCAACTAGGCCGGGAGGTTTTACAACTTTCGGCCGCCGGTTTGATGCTGTTTGGTTTCGTGTTGTTTTCATATCGGATAATATCATGTGGTGAAACGCAGCAAATATCGAGAGGATCTAAAAACAACAGTACTTACGGCGGGGACCACGGGAAGGTACAGCATCTTCCCCGCCATTATTTAATATTAACCAAATAATAAAAAAGAAACGAATAACAAAACAGAGACAAATTAATATACATATAAAACGGGTATTAAACCAAATAACAAATAAGAAACGAATAACAAAATAGAGAAAAATTAATATATGAATACAAAACGGGTATTAAACCAAATATCAAAAATGAATGAATAGCGAAATAGAGACAAACGTATATATATATAAAACGGGTATTATACCAAATATCAAAAATAGAAAAGAATAACATAATAGAATCAAATAATAAGAAAGATATGAAAAACAAATTAATAAATCAGAAACCATCAAAATTATGGGATTTTCTAAGTCACCAGGTCGAAATAAATTTCCCGGGACAATGAGCCGGCCGGGAAAAAATGACCGACCGCAATAAAGGCCGACCGGGAGCGTTTACAAAGAGATTTCTTCAGTCGCTTCCACCGCGACACTTTTTTGATCGGCGGTACCGGTATCGCCGAGACACATTCGTCGTCGAATACAATATAATATAATAAATCGTCACCATACCTTACGGTTCGCAGTGGCGATGTGTCCGCCACTGCCGGTTCGGATAGTCCGTGGACAAACGTTGGGGTGGGTCCATCGGATTCATACGTTGATTGTCTGGCGGCGGGCGGTGACACCGTGGCCGGTTCCGCGGTCGCAGATTCGTCGTCGAATACTATTCTGAGGAATATGTCGTCGCCGAATCTGACTGCTCGCACTGGCGACGCGTCGGTGATCGCCGGTGTTTCGGCTGTCAGCAGCATGGACGCCGATCCTGAGGAGGGTCCACGCGTCAGACAGCGGTCCGCGGCTGGCGATTCGACGGGTCGGCGCACGACGGCGTCCGCGGTGGCCGGCGACGGTGTGTCCGTAGCCACCATGACAAGCTCGTCGAGATGGCGTACACCAATGTCCACGGCAGCCGACGGTATTACCGCGGCCGCAGTTCCGTTAGCGACGCGTCCCGCGGACGGCGGTGCGTTCGGGACCGGCGGAGGTGATCCGGCGGGTCCGCAATCGACGGCCGGCGTCCGGGGCGATCGCCATCGGTTGTAATACGCACAAACGTGTTCCTTCCCGTCCACGTTCCAACGGACGCTATGCCCGGGCACGGGGAGGAACGACCACCAGTCGTTCGACTCGCCCGAGCACCGGACTGGCGTCCACTTGGAGGGCCTGGCCAGGTCGAGAACGTCCACTAGGGACCGTGTCGCAGCGCGATGAACGGTCGAGTGGTTTCGTGCCATGATAATAGAGAATATTATCGTGTGTGATTAGTAACGAGTAAGTATCAGATTTAGCAATAAGTTGTAAATATGACGGTCGTGATCACACTGCACCGTGTTTCGGGAAACCGGCGAACTCTTTAGACATTCCGCAGTGGTTGCCCTGGCGACTAAATAGCCCAATATTTATTATTATAACAATATGTTTGACGACGGTATAGTCGGAGTACGATTGTGGCCAGCAGCATTTTTTCGTATTTGTTTATATTATATTATTCGGTTGTAATGCAAACCAGATAATATAATATAAATGACAATATAAAGATTTTCTGCATTCAATTATCAACAATTGCAACATATTTAATTTAGTTTATTCTACACACGTATACAAATAATTTAAACGATTAGAAGAAGAAAAAATGATCTATTACGCGTCGCGTCATAGTAGGTTCGTAGTAGTTGATGTAGCAGTATTGTATATACCTTTGCAACGTGTGGTTTATATTAAAAAATAAATATGTTCGTTAGTTCAGACGAAGAAGAAATTTTACTTTTACACGCAATAATCCTATCCGAAAGTCAGTAAATGAGGAAGCGAATTTGGGTTCACGATATAAATTTTAAAAAAAACAAAAATACAGACAATTATGGTGAATATCAACGTTTATGTCTTAAAATGCACTATTGTGCTTGAGTTTTTAATTTTTTAAAATGTCGCGTTCTACAGCTGCGTTATCACGTAGCAGGCCATGTCTTACAGACGATAATGGTTTGTAATTGAATACAACGCAATGGTAATAAAACGTTCTATTTGACGAGGCTTTTAACATTCAATCATCTCAAAGAAATTGTAGTTGTTGAATGCAACCCATTTTTGTCCCGCTTATTTTCATGTTTTTAGCACATATTTTATAAATCGAACTTCCGTATTTATTATGTACGTATTTTCGTATTTTTATTACATATAAATCCGTTCCCTATTAATAACAATCGGATTCCAGAGTACGTGATTTTATATATCCGTCATTGTTATACACGCACGCCTGCCATACGAATGATGGACGCGTTCAATGAAATAATTCCAAGGGCCGGTCGATCCATCGACGAGTTTTTTTCTGAACTTTTCGATATTCTACTTGAGATCGGCATTGTCAAATTATCGATTTTTCGATTTTAACTTCTCCACAAAATAAAAAATATTTATATAATATCGGGCTAGGCGTGGCAGGTCGAGCGAATGTTTCTACGTGTGTTTCTGCACTATTCGTCTTTAAATTATGATTAATGTGTTTCCTTTCGCGTAATATTTCCGATAGTTCGGTCTAATTATTATAATACGTTTGCGCGTGTTTCCATCAGATTTTAGTGCAATAACTATTGAGTTCTGATCATTCTTTATAGTTAACAGCATCAATATTATATATATTTTATAAAGCTACCTCAGTATTTTAAAATTGTTATAAATCGCACTATTCAATGGTAGTTAAAATAATTAACATATTTTTTTTTTTTACTTTTCAAATGTTTTTTAAAAAAAATTCAATATATTTCATTTAGATATACTATCATTGGTCAAATCGGATAAAATTTGGCTTCATGTACGATATGGCTTTATCGTGTTTTTTTTTTTTTTTTTTTGTTTATAACTCACAGATTTATTACACATAACTTCATTTGTTCATTGGTAAAATGTATTTTTATTCGGTGCGAAAAATCTGCACCGAACTGCATGTTTTGAAAAAAAAACTAATAGATTTATTATTGATAAAAAAAAATTTAAAAAAAACAATAATCATAGGTATGTTAAAGCTCGGTAAACTAGTAAGATTTTAGTATCATTCACGGTCTTAGAAAATAGATGGGACACTAGTAAAAATCGTAGTAAAAATAATAGCTTTTTCACTTTTTCGCCCTAAAATTTACTTAAACTATTTGGTTTTTCTTCTGGAGGATCTTCTTTTCTTCCATATATTGTTATCCTATTGCGCCTGTAATAAATTCGGTTGCGCAATATTCACACGGCAATCGGTGCGCCAGAGGACCTGAGCACTATTATTTTACTTTTGAACAATTCGTTTACTATTCGGTAATTACCGAATTTAATTAAATTATTTAATCAAACACTATTCGGCCAATTGTTAAGATCAACTATCGGCCCTTTGAGAAGGGGTAACTTTTTTTTTTTTTAAACCGGCAATACCCCCGGCTCCCGGAACGGCCATAAAGCACTACTTCCGGAGGCAGGTCGCCATCATTTATTGAAAAAATTAACGTAACAATAAAATAAATAATAAAATCCCGTTTTCCCCTAAGTCGGGGCGGGCTCACATGGGTATTTACATTCTTGCCCTACCGAGGGGATGGGCAGTAGCCAGGCCGAAACCCACTTGCTGCCCACACAAGGTCAGGGGGGGAATTTTCCTGCCGACCTCCCGGGCAGCGGTCCAGCGGCTACGGGGCCCCTGAAGGCGGCGCACGCCGGCGTCGTCGAGGGCCTGGCGCTACCGTTCTGTTCACTTAGAATGTCTGCCTTAGCTCGGGTCAAACCTCCGACATTTATTTGAGCAATTTTGATGTTGTTCCTCGCAGTTCTAAACTTTTTAGAATCACAGTGTACCTGATTGTCGTCCTACTTTTTTTTTTTTTAATTTTGGATTTAAAAAGCGTCGCGTGTTGAGCACGTCTGTCAGAGGGGTTTCCCTGAAAAGGGCAGTTTTCACCAACTAGGCCGGGAGGTTTTACAACTTTCGGCCGCCGGTTTGATGCTGTTTGGTTTCGTGTTGTTTTCATATCGGATAATATCATGTGGTGAAACGCAGCAAATATCGAGAGGATCTAAAAACAACAGTACTTACGGCGGGGACCACGGGAAGGTACAGCATCTTCCCCGCCATTATTTGGTATTAACCAAATAATAAAAAAGAAACGAATAACAAAACAGAGACATATTAATATACATATAAAACGGGTATTAAACCAAATAACAAATAAGAAACGAATAACAAAATAGAGAAAAATTAATATATGAATACAAAACGGGTATTAAACCAAATATCAAAAAAAGAAAAGAATAACATAATAGAAACAAATAATAAGAAAGAAATGAAAAACAAATTAATAAATCAGAAACCATCAAAATTATGGGATTTTCTAAGCCACCAGGTCGAAATAAATTTCCCGGGACAATGAGCCGGCCGGGAAAAAATGACCGACCGCAATAACGGCCGACCGGGAGCTTTTACAAAGAGATTTCTTCAGTCGCTTCCACCGCGACACTTTTTTGATCGGCGGTACCGGCATCGCCGAGACACATTCGTCGTCGAATACAATATAATATAATAAATCGTCACCATACCTTACGGTTCGCAGTGGCGATGTGTCCGCCACTGCCGGTTCGGATAGTCCGTGCACAAACGTTGGGGTGGGTCCATCGGATTCATACGTTGATTGTCTGGCGGCGGGCGGTGACACCGTGGCCGGTTCCGCGGTCGCAGATTCGTCGTCGAATACTATTCTGAGGAATATGTCGTCGCCGAATCTGACTGCTCGCAGTGGCGACGCGTCGGTGATCGCCGGTGTTTCGGCTGTCAACAGCATGGACGCCGATCCTGAGGAGGGTCCACGCGTCAGACAGCGGTCCGCGGCTGGCGATTCGACGGGTCGGCGCACGACGGCGTCCGCGGTGGCCGGCGACGGTGTGTCCGTAGCCACCATGACAAGCTCGTCGAGATGGCGTACACCAATGTCCACGGCAGCCGACGGTATTACCGCGGCCGCAGTTCCGTTAGCGACGCGTCCCGCGGACGGCGGTGCGTTCGGGACCGGCGGAGGTGATCCGGCGGGTCCGCAATCGACGGCCGGCGTCCGGGGCGATCGCCATCGGTTGTAATACGCACAAACGTGTTCCTTCCCGTCCACGTTCCAACGGACGCTATGCCCGGGCACGGGGAGGAACGACCACCAGTCGTTCGACTCGCCCGAGCACCGGACTGGCGTCCACTTGGAGGGCGTGGCCAGGTCGAGAACGTCCACTAGGGACCGTGTCGCAGCGCGATGAACGGTCGAGTGGTTTCGTGCCATGATAATAGAGAATATTATCGTGTGTGATTAGTAACGAGTAAGTATCAGATTTAGCAATAAGTTGTAAATATGACGGTCGTGATCACACTGCACCGTGTTTCGGGAAACCGGCGAACTCTTTAGACATTCCGCAGTGGTTGCCCTGGCGACTAAATAGCCCAATATTTATTATTATAACAATATGTTTGACGACGGTATAGTCGGAGTACGATTGTGGCCAGCAGCATTTTTTCGTATTTGTTTATATTATATTATTCGGTTGTAATGCAAACCAGATAATATAATATAAATGACAATATAAAGATTTTCTGCATTCAATTATCAACAATTGCAACATATTTAATTTAGTTTATTCTACACACGTATACAAATAATTTAAACGATTAGAAGAAGAAAAAATGATCTATTACGCGTCGCGTCATAGTAGGTTCGTAGTAGTTGATGTAGCAGTATTGTATATACCTTTGCAACGTGTGGTTTATATTAAAAAATAAATATGTTCGTTAGTTCAGACGAAGAAGAAATTTTACTTTTACACGCAATAATCCTATCCGAAAGTCAGTAAATGAGGAAGCGAATTTGGGTTCACGATATAAATTTTAAAAAAAACAAAAATACAGACAATTAAGGTGAATATCAACGTTTATGTCTTAAAATGCACTATTGTGCTTGAGTTTTTAATTTTTTAAAATGTCGCGTTCTACAGCTGCGTTATCACGTAGCAGGCCATGTCTTACAGCCGATAATGGTTTGTAATTGAATACAACGCAACGGTAATAAAACGTTCTATTTGACGAGGCTTTTAACATTCAATCATCTCAAAGAAATTGTAGTTGTTGAATGCAACTTATTTTTGTCCCGCTTATTTTCATGTTTTTAGCACATATTTTATAAATCGAACTTCCGTATTTATTATGTACGTATTTTCGTATTTTTATTACATATAAATCCGTTCCCTATTAATAACAATCGGATTCCAGAGTACGTGATTTTATATATCCGTCATTGTTATACACGCACGCCTGCCATACGAATGATGGACGCGTTCAATGAAATAATTCCAAGGGCCGGTCGATCCATCGACGAGTTTTTTTCTGAACTTTTCGATATTCTACTTGAGATCGGCATTGTCAAATTATCGATTTTTCGATTTTAACTTCTCCACAAAATAAAAAATATTTATATAATATCGGGCTAGGCGTGGCAGGTCGAGCGAATGTTTCTACGTGTGTTTCTGCACTATTCGTCTTTAAATTATGATTAATGTGTTTCCTTTCGCGTAATATTTCCGATAGTTCGGTCTAATTATTATAATACGTTTGCGCGTGTTTCCATCAGATTTTAGTGCAATAACTATTGAGTTCTGATCATTCTTTATAGTTAACAGCATCAATATTATATATATTTTATAAAGCTACCTCAGTATTTTAAAATTGTTATAAATCGCACTATTCAATGGTAGTTAAAATAATTAACATATTTTTTTTTTTTACTTTTCAAATGTTTTTTAAAAAAAATTCAATATATTTCATTTAGATATACTATCATTGGTCAAATCGGATAAAATTTGGCTTCATGTACGATATGGCTTTATCGTGTTTTTTTTTTTTTTTTTTTGTTTATAACTCACAGATTTATTACACATAACTTCATTTGTTCATTGGTAAAATGTATTTTTATTCGGTGCGAAAAATCTGCACCGAACTGCATGTTTTGAAAAAAAAACTAATAGATTTATTATTGATAAAAAAAAATTTAAAAAAAACAATAATCATAGGTATGTTAAAGCTCGGTAAACTAGTAAGATTTTAGTATCATTCACGGTCTTAGAAAATAGATGGGACACTAGTAAAAATCGTAGTAAAAATAATAGCTTTTTCACTTTTTCGCCCTAAAATTTACTTAAACTATTTGGTTTTTCTTCTGGAGGATCTTCTTTTCTTCCATATATTGTTATCCTATTGCGCCTGTAATAAATTCGGTTGCGCAATATTCACACGGCAATCGGTGCGCCAGAGGACCTGAGCACTATTATTTTACTTTTGAACAATTCGTTTACTATTCGGTAATTACCGAATTTAATTAAATTATTTAATCAAACACTATTCGGCCAATTGTTAAGATCAACTATCGGCCCTTTGAGAAGGGGTAACTTTTTTTTTTTTTAAACCGGCAATACCCCCGGCTCCCGGAACGGCCATAAAGCACTACTTCCGGAGGCAGGTCGCCATCATTTATTGAAAAAATTAACGTAACAATAAAATAAATAATAAAATCCCGTTTTCCCCTAAGTCGGGGCGGGCTCACATGGGTATTTACATTCTTGCCCTACCGAGGGGATGGGCAGTAGCCAGGCCGAAACCCACTTGCTGCCCACACAAGGTCAGGGGGGGAATTTTCCTGCCGACCTCCCGGGCAGCGGTCCAGCGGCTACGGGGCCCCTGAAGGCGGCGCACGCCGGCGTCGTCGAGGGCCTGGCGCTACCGTTCTGTTCACTTAGAATGTCTGCCTTAGCTCGGGTCAAACCTCCGACATTTATTTGAGCAATTTTGATGTTGTTCCTCGCAGTTCTAAACTTTTTAGAATCACAGTGTACCTGATTGTCGTCCTACTTTTTTTTTTTTTAATTTTGGATTTAAAAAGCGTCGCGTGTTGAGCACGTCTGTCAGAGGGGTTTCCCTGAAAAGGGCAGTTTTCACCAACTAGGCCGGGAGGTTTTACAACTTTCGGCCGCCGGTTTGATGCTGTTTGGTTTCGTGTTGTTTTCATATCGGATAATATCATGTGGTGAAACGCAGCAAATATCGAGAGGATCTAAAAACAACAGTACTTACGGCGGGGACCACGGGAAGGTACAGCATCTTCCCCGCCATTATTTGGTATTAACCAAATAATAAAAAAGAAACGAATAACAAAACAGAGACATATTAATATACATATAAAACGGGTATTAAACCAAATAACAAATAAGAAACGAATAACAAAATAGAGAAAAATTAATATATGAATACAAAACGGGTATTAAACCAAATATCAAAAAAAGAAAAGAATAACATAATAGAAACAAATAATAAGAAAGAAATGAAAAACAAATTAATAAATCAGAAACCATCAAAATTATGGGATTTTCTAAGCCACCAGGTCGAAATAAATTTCCCGGGACAATGAGCCGGCCGGGAAAAAATGACCGACCGCAATAACGGCCGACCGGGAGCTTTTACAAAGAGATTTCTTCAGTCGCTTCCACCGCGACACTTTTTTGATCGGCGGTACCGGCATCGCCGAGACACATTCGTCGTCGAATACAATATAATATAATAAATCGTCACCATACCTTACGGTTCGCAGTGGCGATGTGTCCGCCACTGCCGGTTCGGATAGTCCGTGCACAAACGTTGGGGTGGGTCCATCGGATTCATACGTTGATTGTCTGGCGGCGGGCGGTGACACCGTGGCCGGTTCCGCGGTCGCAGATTCGTCGTCGAATACTATTCTGAGGAATATGTCGTCGCCGAATCTGACTGCTCGCAGTGGCGACGCGTCGGTGATCGCCGGTGTTTCGGCTGTCAACAGCATGGACGCCGATCCTGAGGAGGGTCCACGCGTCAGACAGCGGTCCGCGGCTGGCGATTCGACGGGTCGGCGCACGACGGCGTCCGCGGTGGCCGGCGACGGTGTGTCCGTAGCCACCATGACAAGCTCGTCGAGATGGCGTACACCAATGTCCACGGCAGCCGACGGTATTACCGCGGCCGCAGTTCCGTTAGCGACGCGTCCCGCGGACGGCGGTGCGTTCGGGACCGGCGGAGGTGATCCGGCGGGTCCGCAATCGACGGCCGGCGTCCGGGGCGATCGCCATCGGTTGTAATACGCACAAACGTGTTCCTTCCCGTCCACGTTCCAACGGACGCTATGCCCGGGCACGGGGAGGAACGACCACCAGTCGTTCGACTCGCCCGAGCACCGGACTGGCGTCCACTTGGAGGGCGTGGCCAGGTCGAGAACGTCCACTAGGGACCGTGTCGCAGCGCGATGAACGGTCGAGTGGTTTCGTGCCATGATAATAGAGAATATTATCGTGTGTGATTAGTAACGAGTAAGTATCAGATTTAGCAATAAGTTGTAAATATGACGGTCGTGATCACACTGCACCGTGTTTCGGGAAACCGGCGAACTCTTTAGACATTCCGCAGTGGTTGCCCTGGCGACTAAATAGCCCAATATTTATTATTATAACAATATGTTTGACGACGGTATAGTCGGAGTACGATTGTGGCCAGCAGCATTTTTTCGTATTTGTTTATATTATATTATTCGGTTGTAATGCAAACCAGATAATATAATATAAATGACAATATAAAGATTTTCTGCATTCAATTATCAACAATTGCAACATATTTAATTTAGTTTATTCTACACACGTATACAAATAATTTAAACGATTAGAAGAAGAAAAAATGATCTATTACGCGTCGCGTCATAGTAGGTTCGTAGTAGTTGATGTAGCAGTATTGTATATACCTTTGCAACGTGTGGTTTATATTAAAAAATAAATATGTTCGTTAGTTCAGACGAAGAAGAAATTTTACTTTTACACGCAATAATCCTATCCGAAAGTCAGTAAATGAGGAAGCGAATTTGGGTTCACGATATAAATTTTAAAAAAAACAAAAATACAGACAATTAAGGTGAATATCAACGTTTATGTCTTAAAATGCACTATTGTGCTTGAGTTTTTAATTTTTTAAAATGTCGCGTTCTACAGCTGCGTTATCACGTAGCAGGCCATGTCTTACAGCCGATAATGGTTTGTAATTGAATACAACGCAACGGTAATAAAACGTTCTATTTGACGAGGCTTTTAACATTCAATCATCTCAAAGAAATTGTAGTTGTTGAATGCAACTTATTTTTGTCCCGCTTATTTTCATGTTTTTAGCACATATTTTATAAAT
Organism: Tuberolachnus salignus; assembly: GCA_956483605.1. Taxonomy (NCBI): domain Eukaryota; kingdom Metazoa; phylum Arthropoda; class Insecta; order Hemiptera; family Aphididae; genus Tuberolachnus; species Tuberolachnus salignus. Next base: position 21,330,741 of record OY101438.1, read on the forward strand.
CGAACTTCCGTATTTATTATGTACGTATTTTCGTATTTTTATTACATATAAATCCGTTCCCTATTAATAACAATCGGATTCCAGAGTACGTGATTTTATATATCCGTCATTGTTATACACGCACGCCTGCCATACGAATGATGGACGCGTTCAATGAAATAATTCCAAGGGCCGGTCGATCCATCGACGAGTTTTTTTCTGAACTTTTCGATATTCTACTTGAGATCGGCATTGTCAAATTATCGATTTTTCGATTTCAACTGCTCCACAAAATAAAAAATATTTATATAATATCGGGCTAGGCGTGGCAGGTCGAGCAAATGTTTCTACGTGTGTTTCTGCACTATTCGTCTTTAAATTATGATTAATGTGTTTCCTTTCGCGTAATATTTCCGATAGTTCGGTCTAATTATTATAATACGTTTGCGCGTGTATCAATCAGATTTTAGTGCAATAACTATTGAGTTCTGATTATTCTTTATAGTTAACAGCATCAATATTATATATATTTTATAAAGCTACCTCAATATTTTAAAATTGTTATAAATCGCACTATTCAATGGTAGTTAAAATAATTAACATATTTTTTTTTTTACTATTCAAATGTTTTTTAAAAAAAATCCAATATATCTCATTTAGATATACTATCATTGGTCAAATCGGATAAAATTTGGCTTCATGTACGATATGGCTTTATCGTGTTTTTTTTTTTTTTTTGTTTATAACTCACAGATTTATTACACATAACTTCATTTGTTCATTGGTAAAATATATTTTTATTCGGCGCGAAAAATCTGCACCGAACTGCATGTTTTGAAAAAAAAACTAATAGATTTATTATTGATAAAAAAAAATTTAAAAAAAACAATAATCCTAGGTATGTTATAGCTCGGTAAACTGGTAAGATTTTAGTATCATTCACGGTCGTAGAAAATAGATGGGACACTAGTAAAAATCGTAATAAAAATAATAGCTTTTTTACTTTTTCGCCCTAAAATTTACTCAAACTATTTGGTTTTTCTTCTGGAGGATCTTCTTTTCTTCCATATATTGTTATACTATTGCGCCTGTAATAAATTTGGTTGCGCAATATTCACACGGCAATCGGTGCGCCAGAGGACCTGAGCACTATTATTTTACTTTTGAACAATTCGTTTACTATTCGGTAATTACCGAATTTAATTAAATTATTTAATCAAACACTATTCGGCCTATTGTTAAGATCAACTATCGGCCCTTTGAGAAGGGGTAACTTTTTTTTTTTTTAAACCGGCAATACCCCCGGCTCCCGGAACGGCCATAAAGCACTACTTCCGGAGGCAGGTCGCCATCATTTATTGAAAAAATTAACGTAACAATAAAATAAATAATAAAATCCCGTTTTCCCCTAAGTCGGGGCGGGCTCACATGGGTATTTACATTCTTGCCCTACCGAGGGGATGGGCAGTAGCCAGGCCGAAGCCCACTTGCTGCCCTCACAAGGTCAGGGGGGGAATTTTCCTGCCGACCTCCCGGGCAGCGGTCCAGCGGCTACGGGGCCCCTGAAGGCGGCGCACGCCGGCGTCGTCGAGGGCTTGGCGCTACCGTTCTGTTCACTTAGAATGTCTGCCTTAGCTCGGGTCAAACCTTCGACATTTTTTTGAGCTATTTTGATGTTGTTCCTCGCAGTTCTAAAGTCTTTAGAATCACAGTGTACCTGATTGTCGTTCTACTTTTTTTTTTTTTAATTTTGGGTTTAAAAAGCGTCGCGTGTTGAGCACGTCTGTCAGAGGGGTTTCCCTGAAAAGGGCAGTTTTCACCAACTAGGCCGGGAGGTTTTACAACGTTCGGCCGCCGGTTTGATGCTGTTTGGTTTCGTGTTGTTTTCATATCGGATAATATAATGTGGTGAAACGCAGAAATATCGAGAGGATCTAAAAACAACAGTACTTACGGCGGGGACCACGGGAAGGTACAGCATCTTCCCCGCCATTATTTGGTATTAAACCAAATAATAAAAAAGAAACGAATAACAAAACAGAGACAAATTAATATACATATAAAACGGGTATTAAACCAAATATCAAAAAAGAAACGAATAACAAAATAGAGAAAAATTAATATATGAATACAAAACCGGTATTAAACCAAATATCAAAAAAAGAAAAGAATAACATAATAGAAACAAATAATAAGAAAGAAATGAAAAACAAATTAATAAATCAGAAACCATCAAAATTATGGGATTTTCTAAGCCACCAGGTCGAAATAAATTTCCCGGGACAATGAGCCGGCCGGGAAAAAATGACCGACCGCAATAACGGCCGACCGGGAGCGTTTACAAAGAGATTTCTTCAGTCGCTTCCACCGCGACACTTTTTTGATCGGCGGTACCGGCATCGCCGAGACACATTCGTCGTCGAATACAATATAATATAATAAATCGTCACCATACCTTACGGTTCGCAGTGGCGATGTGTCCGCCACTGCCGGTTCGGATAGTCCGTGGACAAACGTTGGGGTGGGTCCATCGGATTCATACGTTGATTGTCTGGCGGCGGGCGGTGACACCGTGGCCGGTTCCGCGGTCGCAGATTCGTCGTCGAATACTATTCTGAGGAATATGTCGTCGCCGAATCTGACTGCTCGCAGTGGCGACGCGTCGGTGATCGCCGGTGTTTCGGCTGTCAGCAGCATGGACGCCGATCCTGAGGAGGGTCCACGCGTCAGACAGCGGTCCGCGGCTGGCGATTCGACGGGTCGGCGCACGACGGCGTCCGCGGTGGCCGGCGACGGTGTGTCCGTAGCCACCATGACAAGCTCGTCGAGATGGCGTACACCAATGTCCACGGCAGCCGACGGTATTACCGCGGCCGCAGTTCCGTTAGCGACGCGTCCCGCGGACGGCGGTGCGTTCGGGACCGGCGGAGGTGATCCGGCGGGTCCGCAATCGACGGCCGGCGTCCGGGGCGATCGCCATCGGTTGTAATACGCACAAACGTGTTCCTTCCCGTCCACGTTCCAACGGACGC